>JANKKI010000234.1:950000-3350000 GCA_025175665.1 Cinchona pubescens
CTTTAGCCAAATTTGATTCAGAAATTGACAGAACCTTTAGGCAGCTGAGGAGAAAAGCTTTGCAATAGGAGTAGGTGAATATGGCTGATGGAAAGGTTGCACGTCAACCTATGGAGCAGTATGAGGATAATGGTCAGAACTTACCTCCACAGAATATTATACCATTGGGAGACTACACCTAACCTACGTTTGAAGGAGAGTATGAGGATAATGGTCAGAATTTACCTCCACAAAATAATATACCATTGGGAGACTACACTAACCTATGTTTGAAGGATCACAATCTAGCATCATACCACCTCCTATTTAGGCAAACAATTTTGAAATCAAGCTAGGTCTGATATCCATGCTTTAGCAACGTGCAATGTTTTCAGGTTTGCATACGTGAGGATTCGAACCACCATTTAATCAACTTTGAAGTCTGTGATTACTTTTAAACAGAATGGCATGTCGTAGGATGTTTTTAAACTGCACTTATTCTCTCTCTCTTTGTAGGATAGGGCAAAATTGTGGCTGCAGGGTTATAAGCAGGGGACTTTCAAAACATGGGACAGATTAGGGCAAATTTTATGTTGAAATATTTCTCCCCATCCAAAACAGCCAAGCCAAGGAATGATATAACGTCTTTTACTCAACACTTGAGGGAAAACTTTGGTGAGGCTTGGGAAAGGTATAATGACTTTCTTAATAAGTGTCCACATTATGGGTTACCTTTATAGATGCAGATGTAGATATTCTACAATGGGATGCTTCAAGAAACCCACAAATCAGTAGACACTTCAACAAATAGATCCCAAATGTTGAACAAGACTAGGGAAGTAGCTCAAGAGTTATTGGATAAAACGTCCAACAATTACATTAAGTCTTCAGCAGCCCAAAGCCGAGAGCAAAAGAAGGGAAATGCATGAGTTAAATGATTAGGATGCGATGGTGGTTTGACAGATAGGTTACGAACAAGCAAGTTGAGTTACTGACTAAGCAATGGGAAGAGATGCGAGTTACAGCAGTGATCATGACGTTGCCACTCATTTGTGACTTTTGTTTAGGTTACAACACTATAGCCAAAATAGTGCATTGACATTATCTAATTCTACTTTAGCTGGAAAAGAGTAGGTGAACTACATGGTGAATCAAGGCCAAAACCAAATGCAGTATAGGAATCGAAACAATGTCTTCAGCATCATATATAATTCGGGATAGAGAAATCACTCGAATTTTTCATGAGATAATCAACAGAACCAAAACACAAATGTTTGGCCCCATTTCAGCAATATCAGCAGCCACAACAACAAGTGCATGCAAGTCCATTCCAAACACCAAATAGTGTGAAGAACAATCTTGCCCAATATATGAAATCTAATGATAAGAAATTGAAGGGATTGGATGATGCAACAGTCAAAAATCTGATGGCAGTAGTTAAAAGCATGAAGAATCAAATGGGGCAAATTGCGAGGAGTATGGCTGAGAGACTACTTGGAGAATTGCGAAGTGACACGGTAGCCTATCCTAGAGAGCATGCAAAAACAATCATATTGAGGAGTGGTTAATCTGTGGGAGCACAAAAAGAGAGTGAAAAAGAGATTGAATCAGAAAGTGAGTAGAAAAAGAACAAGGAGAATAGCAATAAAGATACTGAGACAAATCAACAAAGTACAAAATTCCTCCTAAGAGGAAGACTGAAGTCCAAATTACTCATCCATCAATTCAAATTACATTTCCAAACAGCAAAGGTGACGACTAAAAGAAGTTCAAAAGTTCCTTGAGACCTTCAAGAAGGTGGAAATAAACATTCCCTTCATGGATGCATTGGAGAACATGCCTAAATATGCCAAATTCATGATGCACATGTTGACTAACAAGAGAAAATTGTTGGGAGATGAGATTTTGTGTCTGACTACAAAGGAAGGATGCAGTGCGATTATTCAAAAGAAGTTGCTTTCAAAACTTAAGGATCTTAGTTCATTTTCAATTCCATGTACTATTGAAGGGGTTGAATTTGAGAAAGCTTTGTCCAACTTTGGAGCATCCATCATTGTAATGCATTTATCAATTTATAAGAAGCTCAATAGTGGAGATGAAGGCCACAAATATATCCCTTCAATTTGCTGATTGAAGTGTAAAATACCCCAAGGGGATTATAGAGGATGTGTTGATTAAGGTTAGGAAATGTTTTTTTACCTACAAACTTCATTATTCTAGATATGGAAGAAGATTGAGAAATGCCTTTGATTCTTTGCAGACCATTCCTAGTTATGGGACGGGCATTAATAGATGTTTTTTTTTGGGGGGGGGGCAAAATAAAAATTTTATAAGGATACAAATTAAGTTTTTAAAATTTTAAAAGGTAAAATTTATAATTTCTAGAATCTTGAGGGGCCCCCCCTAAATCCGCCTCTGACAAGAGGGAAAGTTATAACAATTGAGAATTGAGATCAGACTGTTAATTTTTCTATTTTTAACTGCTTTAAACTTCTAGCCATTTATTATGATTTAATGATAATAGATATAACTGATGACCTTGTTGATCATTTTTCCAGGAACAACACCTCATAACTTCTACTGGAAAGAGCATTCACCCAATCAGATAAAGTGGGTGAGCAAGATGATTCAGCAAGGCCTTGGTTGAGGATGCTAGATGAAGATCTACCAAGTAAAGAAGATAACCCAATCGAGGATATTGGGAAGAGGAGTCTCTGACCAATGAATCTCCCAAAGTATAGTTGAAACCACTTCCTAGTCATCTTAAATATGCTTTTCTTGAACTTCTCTAGTCATAGTTAGTGAAAAATATTTTGATGAACAATTGAATGAGTTACTTGATGTTTTAAGAAAGCGTAAAGGCACAATTGCATGGAATATTCACGATATAAAGGGAATTAGCCCTACCATTTGCATGCATAAAATTTTGATGATTGAGACCTGTAGGACTTGTAGGCAATCTCAATGTCAGTGGAACCCTACGTTGAAGGAAGTAGTAAGAAAGAAGTTATACAACTGCTAGATACTGGAATAATTGTGCAATCAGTGATAGTGAGTGGGTTAGTTCTACTCAAGTGGTACCTAAGAAGAAAGGAATGACTGTAGTCGCTAATAAGAATAATAAATTAATGCCATCTAGATTGTTCATAGATTAGAAGGTATGTATTAATTATAGGAAATTCAATGAGACCACCCGTAAAGATCACTTCCCTCTCCCTTTCATTGACCAGATGTCAGAAAGACTAGTAGGACATGCTTTCTATTGCTTCTTAGATTTTTACTCCGGGTATTTTAAAATTGCTATAGCTCTAGAGGATCAAGAGAAAACTATCTTTACATGGCCTTACGGAACCTTTGCTTATCGAAGGATGCTTTTTGATTTGTGCAATGCATTTGGTACTTTTCAAAGATACATGTTTGCAATTTTCCAAGACATGATTGAAACATGAATACATAGAAGTTTTCATGGATGATTTTTCAGTTTATGGTTTTTCATTTCATGATTGCCTACATAATTTGTCAACCGTTCTTGAATGATAAGAGATGAATTTAGACCTTAATTGGGAGAAATGTCACTTCATGGTTCAAGAGGGGATAGTTTTAGGCCATAAAATTTTCTCTAACAGCATAGAGGTGGATAGAGCAAAAATTGAAGTCACTGAAATTTTGCCTCCATCTACAAATGTTGAGGGGATAAGGAGTTTTCGGGACATGTTGGGTTCTATCGGTAGTTTATAAAAAACTTCTCTCCAATTTCCAAACCTTTATGTGATTTATTGCAAAAAGATGTGGCCTTTAACTTTGATAGAAATTGTTTGCTTGCATTTAATTTGTTGAAGAAGGCTTTAGTATCTGCAACCATTGCCATGGCACCTGATTGGTCTTTATCTTTTGAAATTATGTGTGATACTAGTGATTATACTGTAGGTGTTGTCCTTTATCAAAGAAAAGATAAGGCCTTGTATGTTATCTACTATGCTAGTAGAACTCTTAACGATGCACAAATTAATTATATCACTATTGAAAAAGAGTTACTAGCTATAGTTTTTGCTTACGATAAATTTATATCTTATTCGGTTGGTTCTAAAGTGATTGTTCATAGTGATTATGCAGCTCTAAAATACTTGTTTTCCAAACCTGATGCAAAACCAAGACTGATTCTATGAATTTTATTGCTGCAGGAGATTGACTTGGAAGTTGTGGATAAAAAAGAAAGCGAGAATCTCGCATTCAACCACCTATCTAGGATGGAATCAACAAAGAAAGGCAAAGAATCACTACCCATCAAGGAGGAGTTTCAGGAGGAGCATTTGATGATGTTGGGGGCTAACTTTTGGTATGTTAATTTTATAAATTATTTAGCCACCAGGGTTATTCCACCATCAATGGATTATAATTAAAGGAGGAAATTCTTCTCTGGTCTTAAGTTCTACTACTTGGATGAACCATACATTGTACAAAAGGTGTAGCGACCAAATCATCTGGTGATGCATGGATGATGATGAAATTGAAAGTATCCTTTGGATGTGTCACTAATCTTAGGTTCGGGGGGCATCATGGTAACCAAAGAACGGCTACTAAGGTTCTTCAAAATAGTCTATATTGGCCTACACTATTCCGAGACATGAGAAAGTTCATTGAGCATTGTGATGAGTGTCAAAGAGCTGGAAATATATCCCATAGAGATGAAATGCTTTAAACAATGTCCACATTATTGATATATTCGATGTATGGGGGATAGATTTCATGGGGCCCTTCTCAAGTTCGTACTCCTACAAGTATATCTTGGTTACGGTGGATTATGTCTCAAAGTGGGTTGAGGCAGAGGTATTACCTACCAATGATACTCAAGTTTTGACTAAGTTCATTCGCATAATATTTTCTCAAGGTTTGGGGTATCCCGTGCAATCATAAGTGACGGAGGTTCACATTTTAAGAACTCTCAATTTGAGGCTCAATTGTTGGCCAAGTATGAGGTAAGACATAAGATTTCTTTACCTTATCACCCCTAAACTTCGGGTCAAGTTGAGGTTTCAAATAGAGATTTGAAATGTATCTTAGCAAAGATGGTGACTTCCTTATAGAAGGATTGGGCTTGAAAGCTCAATGATGCGTTATGAGTTTACCGAACCACATTTAAAAAACCTATTGGAATGACCCCATGTAGGTTATTTTTTGGGAAAATATGTCATCTACTAGTAGAACTAGAGCACTAAGCATTTTGGGCAATCAAGGCACTGAATTTTGATGCTAAGGCAGTCTGAGAAAATAGATTGCTGAATTTGTACGAGCTTGAGGAATTCCGAAACGAGCCTTATGAAAATGCCCGAAATTATAAGGATACAACAAAGAATTGCCCTGACAAGCGTATCATACCTAAGGAATTCAATGTTGGTGACAAAATGCTTCTATACAATGCTAGATTTCATTTGTTTAAGGCAAGCTAAAATCAAGATGGAACAGTCCTTTTAGGGTGGCAAATGTGGGGTGGCGAAAATACAAAGAGAGAAGTCAACATTCAAAGTTAATGGGAATCAGTTGAAAATCTATTACCAAGATGCTCTTTTTTTTTGACGGTGGACTTTGAGAAGTCCATTTTGACAAATAAATGGCCATGAAAACTAACAAAGAGCTAACGACTTTAAACAAGCACTTCATGAAGGGTAACCCAAGAAATTTATTTTAATTAATTGTTTGGTTGTGTGTTTGTAGGTTTGGAGTGATAAGAATAGAAGAAAGAGTAAAAGAAGAATTACTGTGCATTAGCAGAAAATAGTCAGTTGCTGATTGTAGCTAACTCAAGGGTAGTTACCCACTGATAGTGGGTAAAACAGAAGGGCATCCACTATTAGCTGGTGTTCTAAGTGTTTAACTACTGATTGCGGTTGAAATAGATGGCCAACCATAGTCAGCAGTTAACACGCATTGAACCAGCCTATGACAGCGGCTTATCCAGGTGGGTTCAAGGTTTTAGTTAAAACTTTTCGAATTATGCTTTTTCTTCAGAATAAATACTCCCTCTCTTTTCTTCTCTTCTAGGTGATCAAATCCAAAGAAAAAGCCCTAGTTCCTTTTATTTTCTTGCTTTGATTTTAATCTCTAAAATTTTTCCTTATTTTTCTTTATCTTTCTCTTCAAGAACTTTTTCTTTTTTTAGACCAAATATTATCCCGATAAAATTGACTAAAATTTTCTCCTAATTGTTCAATAAATTGTTTCACAAAGTGGTTGAGGAAGACACAGGTTGAGGATTATTTTGCAACACATGGGTGTACTACATATCCGGGAATTCATGTAAATTATTTTTATTTACTTTTGGGTGGAATTCTTGGATTGTTAGTAAATTCGTGTGATTATTTGTTTGTTGGTGTGTTGGTAAATTGGTGAAAATTTGTGAAACAATTTGTTTGGATTAATTGTTGATTAAGTTGGGGGAAGAATTTGTTGGTTAATTATTTTGGTAAGTTGATTAAATTGCGTCTAATGGGGAAGAAATGAAAGAAAACCGATGAACAAGATTCATGACAATGTTTTATGTTTATGAGGCTAATAAACTACATGACGAGTTGCAAAACGAAGCGAGTCCTTTGTATGAACGAGGGGTAGATGTGATAAAACGTACGATTGAGAATAATGATAGTGCCGATGAATGCGTCAGATCATATCTAATAAAATTCAATCAAGAGGATGGAAGGATTTTGTAAAAAATCCAATTAGTGTGCAACCACATTTTACCTACTTCCCACACCACCGATGTGAGCCGTGACCGAACTTGTCTTGTCATTGCTATTATGGAAGGGATGTCCATTGACATATGCCGAGGATTTCATTGGAAATCTTGAGGAATAGAAATAGAAAGAATAAGGTCTTATTCTTTCCAAATTTAATTTCTCAACTATGCCAACTTGCAGGTTTGTGGATCATAACTACAAAGAAGTAGGATGTGCTGACACTAGACGACAATGAGGCTCTTTAGTCAATCGTATACTTCTCTAGTAATATAAATCTGCCTTTGTTATTGTGCAAGTTGAGACAAGAGGAGAACAAGCAACTGAGGGAGAATAAAGAGATCAACAAGAAAGACCTCGGGGACCTTTGCTTGTGCCTCCACATAGCCTTGCTTCTGACTCTATTTTCCATCCTCCACTTAATGTTGAGACACGAAGAGAGCTCCTAGTGTATCATAGAACTAATACTTTTTTCTAGTACTTTTTATGCGAAAGTTTTTTGAAATCATTTGACTAATTTACTATTATCGTCAAGAGTTGCATCTAAACCATTTTTGTCAAGATCTGGAAGACTGTCATGATTCGTTTATGGAGAGCAATCCAATTAGATCACCGTATTTTGATTGTTCTTGTAATACTGTTTACTTGATTATTGTTCATACAAAACAATACGCTAGGCAAATCATGAGAATTCAAATGTTGCTCGATTTGAATAAGTGAAAGAATCTATTAGCATATATATATATATATATATATATATATATATATAACACGTGTGTGTGTTATATATATGTATATAGACACACACACACACATACATACATACATACACGCATATAGGTTTTATTCATTTTTATAAATCAATCCAGTTTGCCAATAACGGTTAGCTTATATAGTAACTAGGATGATTGGACCATTAAGAGCCTCAAAGAGATTAAGTAGGCAATTAGACAATTAAATGGTCTTAGGTTTCCCTTAGTCATTGTAAGCTACCAGAATATATGCAAGTGGCCTATCGTAACCTTGTAAAGAGGGCAACCTACCTCTTCCTAAACTTATTTTTCACCAAAAATAAATAAATAAGTCCAATTTTAAAAGATGAAAATTATGATTAATTAGAATGGGTCTAAACATATCCAAAATATTTCTTCAATATATATTCCTAATAATTATGTGAAAGGTTATTTAAAGGAATGTTCATGATTATATAGATAAACTAGAAAGAGAAATATTGCCAATATTGGCATTAGATTTACATCTCAGTTGGGTTGACATTTCGCATATTCAATAATAGTGCAATGCAATTAAAACATAGCGATAATAAAACTCCACATTGTATAACAGTATTTCTCTGTTGTCTCTTTGCCTTCTCTTTTACTCATGAGGAAAAGAGCTATGTATTTGACAATTAGAATCTCACAAGGCCTTTAATTCTATCTGAGTTACTAGGTCGAATGAGCTCTACTGAAGTTCTCAAGAAGCATCTTAAAAGATGAAATAGTTCCAAAAACTCCAAGAAGTGGGCCAATTGCTATGAGAATTATATGCAGATCAAGATAGGTCGTGATATCTTATCCCAAAATTTTTTAAATATAAGGCAAATAAAAATGTCACCAAAATCCCACGCTTACTAAGGAGCCTGTGAGGCTTAAAATGTACTTGAAATACAGCATGAAAAGGGCCAACCCTAATATTATAGGACTAAAATAAAGCTGTCATAATTAGTTAGTAATATCATCAAGCGTCAAAACTTCCCAAGATTACATAAAGGAGTGTAGTCCATATATATCAGACTAATGGCATACCTTTATCATGAATAATATTTCTAATAAAGACTTCTTATTAATTATGTATTGTCTAATTATTCCTTTTTTGAAAACAAATTTTTTTGTTGTCAAACTTGATATTACAGATGATGAATGCTATGTAACATAGTTTAGTAAAATAAATTTTATTTGATAAGGGAAGGAAATAGTTTCCCAAACCGAACAAATCAACAAAACTGGAAAAAAATGCATGTTGTACAGTTGTTTACTATGTTGTAGTCTGGTTTTGGTTGGAAATTTTTAGAACCAATTTTAATGCTTTGGCTCAAAAAATTCAATAGAACTACCTTATTCCTTAAACATAAACACTGTTATTGACTATTTACAATATTTTGTGAACAATTTTAGTCTAGTGAAAAAATTAAGAAGCGTTATTGACTTCTTCTCAAGCAATTATTTTATCGTTTGAGATGATGTTTATTATTTTCATTCAAAGTCTTAGACAAGTTAAAGATGTTATGTTTATTTAGATTCCACTATTTCTCAATTCGGCCCAATAACCATTATTCAGGTATTTCAGATACCATGAACTCCAAAAACTCTATCTTTGTGACTAAATTGATTGGAATCAATTACATGCTAGGATACATTTTAGTAGTCAAATCCGTCAATTTACCTTTATTAAAGTTAAAGTGTGCTGAAATTTCTCTAGATTATCATAACAATGGCCTTACTTTAGATTTTAATAGCACATTACAAAACATTAGAAACCTCCAATTCTTGAGAAATTCAAAAATGAATGTTAACCTCTAGTCATTTGCATTTTATCTTTAAAAGTAATAATTGATAAAATCTGTTGAATTTATTTTGTGTGATTCAAAATTTATTGTTCCTCTTCATTACACAAAATAGTTGTTAGTAGACACATCTCTTTGATGTAAAAGACACATAAATTAGAATGTAACTATTGATGAATAGACAAATATCCTTGTATAAATATATATCTCTAATGCTCATGTCTATATATGAGAGATGAAAGAACACATCTACTAGATATTACTTGAACACGTCTACTAAGAATAGGAACATTGGTGTTATTTCATTGTCCACAAATATCCATCCCCGAGAGTCTAAAAGATCACTTCCAATTTTCTAGTTTTCATTCTTCTCTTGTCTCCAAACTTCTATGATAAACTTAGTCTCAATTCCTTAAGAGTAGCTGAGAGATTTTAGAGTTCTATAAGTCTTCTATTTGAGTGAATATTAGGAGATCGTTGTGTGGTCCCTTGTATCTTAGGAGTAGGACATCATTTTTTCTATTTGCATCGAGGTAGCAGTAGAAGTCTACTTTAAACAAAGCGCCCTACGCAATGTGCCTCAAATTGGTTTTTACTTACAAACAAACTCTTTCTTCTAGTGTTGACCTACAAAAGTGCATTTCTATTGTTGTTTTTTCCTCTTGGTTATATTTCCAACTTTAGTGTTTTTCCAACAAAATCTTCAAAAAGATGGTTTGTAACCAAACTCCCTGTTCGGAGTTAATGGTGACAGAAAGGAGTTGTATTAGCTATGCATCGATTTTTTGGGGTCGTTTGTTTTGTTCGTAGGTAGCTATAGAATTAATATTCATTCATTATTTTCCAATTATTTTTTAATTATCATAACATTTTTAGATTTACCTGGAGGAAATAGAACGAGATGTTGCAATACAATATGTAATTCTCAATAAAGGAAATTATAAAAAAAGATAATAACAAAAAAATTAAGAAATAAGTAATAATAGTAATTAATTGTTGAAATCTCTCAATGTTAATGGTGGTAATTACCTTGTCCTTTCTTTGTTCTCATCTATTTATCAATGAATCTGGTAAAATTCTTTTGCGATTCTTATCCAAGATTACATTGTTGGATATTAATTAAAATAGTTATCAAATAATTATTACTTACGTTTCATTGATTGAATTCATTAATATTGTATATATCACAATCAAACTTAATTTGTTCAAAAACCTCTATATATATCTGTTATGTCATTAGAATAATAAGTATACATTAATAACTATCCCAAACTAATTAAAACAAAAAAGACAATGACTATGAAGAACTCTATGCCATTCCTGATGTTTTCTCTCTTAGTTTTTCAATGTCTCTTTATCCCGTAAACTTCTTCAAGTCAAGGTACGTGTAAAAGGAGACAATACAAAATTTCTAGAAATTTGATTTTTTATCCTAGATTAAGCCTTTAAATAGTTTAAATTTTAGGTTTGAGCTATCACATTCATGTTTGAATTTATGAGGCTTAATCAGAATACAATGTAAAATTGATCTCTTTTTTTTCTTGTGCTACATATGTATAATCAATAATTTTTTAAAGTTCTTTTTTTTAAAAAAATTATTATCATATTTGTGTTTTAGTTCAAGATATTATTTTTTGAATTTATTTTTTTAGATATACGTGCACAAATTTTACTAATTTGAGTTTAATTAATTGTTAGAAGAAAAGATCATACTTTTCACCAACAACAAAACCTGAATTTAATCGAATGGGTTAGAAAAAAAATACTTATATAAATCAGTTTGTATATGGTTTTGGAACACTTATAAGCCAAGCGGAAAATCAGATGAACTAGTACTTTTTCTAGTACTTCTTATAAAAAAGTTGCCTATTGAAATTATTTGACTAATTTATGTTCAAATTTTTTAAGTGACCCCCAATACACTATTGTCGTTAGGACTTGCATCTAATCCATTTTTGTCAAGATCTAGAAGACTGTCATGATTCATTTGTAAATAGTAATTTAACTGGATCATCGTATTTTGATTGTTCTTGTGATACCTATTTACTTGATTATTCCTCATGCAAAACAATTTGCAAGACAAATCACGAGAACTAAAACGTTCCTCAATTTGAATAAGTGACAAAATTGATTAGCATATTCATGTACAAGGGTTTCATTAATATTTGTAAGCATTTTGATCACTATGAATTATGATTTTTTATGTTTTTATAAATCAATCCAATTTGTCAATATAGGTTCGCTTATATAGTTATTTGGGTGACTGGATAATTAAAAACTGGTCCCAAATATAGTAAATAGGGGGATTAGACTACTAAATGGTTCGGGTTACCCTCAGTCATTATTAGCCACCGAAATATACACAAGTAGTCAACCCTAAACTTGGAAAAAGGCTAGCCTATCTCTTCCTAAACTTTTTTCACCATCAATAAATAAATAAATCCAATTTTAAAAGATGAAAATTATGAGTAACTGTAATGGGTTTGGACTTCGTCAATATATGTATTCCTAATAATTATGCGAAAAACTATTTAAAGTCATGTTAGTAATTATATAAATCACCAAAAAGATAACTATACCTCATATTGGCATCGGATATACCTCTCGATTGAATTAACATTTACATATTCATTAATAGAGTAGTATAATAAAATCCCACCATTATATAGTACTATTTCTTTGCTGTCTCTTTTCCTTCTCTTTTATTCTCTAGAAGAAGGGATGTGCATTAGACAATTAGTATACCACATGGCCATTAATTCTATCGAAGTCTCGTGGCCTGATGATAAAGGGCAGAAATTATTTTCCCAAACCAAACAAATCAACAGAATTGAAAAATATGCATGTTGTATAGTTCGTTAATATATTGTAGTTTGGTTTTGGTTGGGAATTTTTAGAATTGATTTTAATGCTTTGGCTCCAAAATCAATAGAACTACCTTGTTCCTCGAACATAAACATTGCTATTGACTATATACATTATTTTGTGAACAACTTTAGTGGGGTGAAAAAATTAAGAAGAGTTATTAACATCTTCTCAAGCAATAATTTTATGTTTGAGATGATATTTACTATTTTCATTCTAAGTAGTAAATACGTTAAAGATGTTATTTAGATTCCACTATTTTATTATTCGTTCTAATAACCATTATTCCGGTATTTCAGATGCCATGCACTCTAGAAACTCTATCTTTATGACCAAATTAATTGGAAGCAATGACATGCTAGGATACATATTTTAGTAGTCAAATCTATCAAATTTTCTTTATTAGGGTAAATTGTGCTGATTAATTTCTCAAGATTATCATAACAAGGACCTTAGTTTTAGATTTTAATGGGACATTACAAAACATCAGAAACCTCCAATTCTTTAGAAATACAGTAGTGAATGTTAACCTCTAGTCTTTTGTATTTCTTTTCTCAAAAGCAATGGATGATAAAATCTGCTGGATTTATTTTAGGTGATTCAAAATTTATTGTACCTTTTAATTTCACAAAATATTTGTTAGTAGAAACATTTCTTTGATGTAGAAGACATATCCATTAGGATGTAATTATTCATAAATAGATAAATATCCTAGTATAAGTATACAAATCCCTAATACTCATGCCTATAAATGAATGGAAGAGCACATCCATTAGTTATTATATGAAAGAACATGCTTGTTAGGAAATGGTACATTATATCAATCCCTAGGAGTCTAAAAGATCACTTCCAATATTCAAGTTTCAATTCTTCTCTTGCCTCTAAACTTATATCATACACTTAGTCTAAAATGCTTTATGAGCAGTGTGCAGAGAGATTTACTACTTCTTTAAGTCTTCTATTTGAGTGCGCAATAGAAGATCATTGTGTTGTTCCTTGTATCCTCAGAGTAGGCCTTTAATATTGCTATTTGCATCGGGATAGCGGCAGAAATCTACTCTGAACAAAGTGTCTTTCACAGTGTGTATCAAATTGGTTTTTCCTTACAAACTAACACTTTCTTCTATTCTTGACCAATGAAAGTGCATTTCTATTATTGTTTTTTTCTTCTTCGTTATATTTCCTTGTTTCTTTTGTTGTCTTTTCTTCTTTTTCTATTGTTGACCCATTGTCTATAACGAGAAGAACTGATAGTGTTCAGGATAGGTAGTCGCAAGAATCAATCTTGCAAAATACCCAAGTCTTTGGAAGACAAGTTGGAGAATTTTCTCACAAAATTTTTCTGAATATTGATGAATGAATAATCGGCCATGGGAAGTCTATTTTAACATGACAAGGGGCTGACCAAACCCCACAAAATAGGCCTCATACTAACTAGGCTTGCCAAATCCTAGCAGGTTTAGGATTGGAATACTAGATAAAAAACCAGCTAAACTAACATTGATAAGGCCTGATATATTTGCCCCAAATAAAACAAAAACCTTACAAACAAATGCTGAAAAATAATTCCTAATTTAATTAGGATAGATGGCCAAATAGGGCCTTGGTCCAAATTAGGGTTTTTGGAACCCTTCTTGAAGCTCTTCAATTATTAGGCTTCTTGGACTTGAATCTTCTTAGAGTTGGACTTTATCTGGCCACCTGTGCTTTACTTTGAAGAATTGGACTTTATGTACTAATGAATTAAGGATAGTCCAATCGAACTAGATCATAACACCACAAAAATGCTTAGGTTGGCGAGCTTGAGTCCAATCTCGCTCTAGTTTTTATCTCCTGAACTTGTTACACTCTTAGCTTATCCATACTCGTATAATTCCCTTCCTCCTCAAAAGGATTTGTTCTCGAATCCAAACCTGGATAGAAAGGACAAACATTAAATATAGATCAAAGTAGACAAAAATTTACACAAATTATCTAGCCAAAGCAAGAAAATATGCAATATATATGGCTCAAACCCAAAAGTATCAAAAACCAATGTTGAAAATGGATGTTGGAAAAATGGCTTGCGAAATAAAGACATCATGCAGTACACGAACCATAAATCATGGAGCATTTTGCTTTAGCTAGCAAACAAAAGAAAACTAGAAGATAGTTTTGAAAGATTGAACCAATCAAGGTCAAAATGATTGTCATGCCACTTTAAAAATTGATGCATATCAAAAGAACAAAAGAACTTATTCACACTAACGTGTAGAAGCACACAAGTGTTATAAAAAATGTTATCAAACTTAACACAAAAAGAATGGCAATCATAAGGCTTACAAATTAGCTCAAGAAAAACAAATGTATAAGAAGAATTAGAAATATTAACAAGTAAGGAAAGGGACACACTATGAGTTCATAAAAATCTAAAATTCTAAGAATTTGTCAAATCAAAATTTCTAGGTACTCTCTTCACCAAACTATTTTAGAAATTTTGCACCTTCTACCTAGAAATTTGCACCAAATTTCTAAGAATTTGCACGTAGAAGGTGCAAATTCAAATTTTTTGTGTCTCCATTTGCTTCTTTGAATGGCTGCACAAAAGAACTTGGAAGAAAATTGTTAGGCAAGAAAAGAAAAAGACTCTTAAAAACTTTTTCGTCGAAGAACAAGTTTTCTTCCTTTGGAATTACCATTAAAGCTAAATTTTCCTTAGGATTAGAGATAGCTTTCTCCTTACCATTCTTTCAATTTTCAACCAACAATTTAGCACGTTCTTCATATGATCTTTTAATGTAAAGTTGCTCTTTATGGACTTGATCTGGAAGTAATGGCTTAAGAGTAATCTTGTTACCATCTTTCTCAGAACTATATTTATTTGTAAATCTATCATGTATAGCTTTCAGATCATATTGCCATGGCCTACCTAACAAAATATGGCTACCATGCATAGGCATTACGTCAGATAAGAAAAAACATCATCCTTATATTTTCCAAGAGTTAAAGAAATTAAAGTTTGCTTAGTGACTTTTAATTCACCACCATCATTTAACCATTGTAACATATATAGATGTGGATGTTTAGTGGTTGGCAAATTCAATTTATCTACCATGAGTTGGCTAACTACGTTCACGCAACTACCACGATCAATGATAAAACCACATGCACGATTTTGAACCACACACTTAGTGAAGAAAATATTAGAACGTTATACCTCATTTTGGTCATCGTTAATTTGAGCATGAAATGCCCACAAAATCACCAAGGCAGGTTTCTCGAAAATATCTACCTCCTGCTTATCATTCGTAGCTTGTCTGCTATTCCTTATCCTTGCACCTACATCATACAATTCGTCATTAGATTCATAGCCATTGGAACCATAATTGAGATGCATACCCCGATGAGCTTATCTTATTGTGTGAGCATAAGGCTCAGCTCGCCCAGATTGCTGACCAAGCTCATTTTGTCCCTTAGTAATATAGCTATTGTCTCGAGAGAGCATTGATTAACCTTTCCTTTTTGGCAAAACGAGATTCTATGACATTAAACCTTAAACTTTCTCCTTCTTGGGACATTCTAAACATGCAAAAGAACAAAAAAAAAAAAAAAAAAAAAAGAGATTTTTGGTTGTTAGGGTTAGAAAAATAAAGGACCTCATGACACTCCCTTAGTATTTATGCTCAAATGAAGACGTCACACAATTTCATTTGTATTTCACTCAAATCCGAGGCTTTTACCCTCTAATGAACTCACCACTCTTGCCTTTTTGCTCTCGTTTAAATTCTTCTCAAAGTCTTTCACAGACTTGAAAGCACATTGCAAGAATGCCACAAAAAATTACCAGCACTTAGAATACAATCAGTAGTTATAGACTACTGAAGCAAAGAAATAAAAAAGTAATAGCGTATCAATTTAACAAAGAACGCACACTACGTACATTAGAAAGTCAAACAATAAAAAGGTCAAAACAAACTAAGGTTTTGGGCTAGAAAGGTAATTAACCCGAGGAGGCAAGGGTATTTCTAGTATTTAAACCCGAGAGAAAAATATGGACAAAAATTGAAAAGAATATAAACAAATTTCAGTCAAGAATTATGCCTAAAGAAAGTAGGAAAATTGCAGCACTTTACTTCAAATCCCAATAGGTAAAAGAAAATGACTACTCCTAGTTGGAAATAGGAATTAGTGTAATGCAAGTGGAACAAGGATTCAAGTGAATGTTTTATTCTTACCAAGAGAAGGATTGAAAATATGCAAGAATACGAAGCAAGAAATTAGCACAAAATTTCTAATGCAAAAAGGACTTGGAAATCCTAATTCGACTAGGGTTGGAATTCAACCTCTTTTCTCTTTTGTTTTTCTTGACAATTTTTTTACAACCTATGACACAATTTTGAGCAACAAAATACCTCTAGATAACATTGATGCAAACCTCACAGATAAACTGACAAGACCCGAAATCGATCCAGAACCCAATAACGCCTAAACAAATCCGAATTCACATGTCATATTCAAACTTGCTGATTAAGAAATCAAGAATTTGAAGTATTTGTCCTCGACTGTACGAGATATTGACCCATTTTCTATAACGAGACAAGAACTCATAGTGTTCAGGATAGGTAGTCCGAAGAATCAATCTTGCAAAATACCAAAGTCCTTCGAAGACAAGTTGAAGAATTTTCTCACAAATTTTTTTTGAATATTGATGAATGAATAATCGGCTATGGAAAGCCTTCTTTAACATGACAAAAGGCAGGCCAAACCTACAAAATAGGCCTAATACTATTGGGAAATAACTTGCCAAATCCTACAAGGTTTAGGATTGCAATTCTAGGCATAAAACTGACTAAACTAACATTGATATGGGCTGATATTTTTGCCCAAAATAAAAAAAAAAATCCAATAAACAAATGCTGAAAAATAAATTCTAATTCAATTAGGATAGATGGCCGAATAGGGCCTTGGTGCAAATCAGGATTTTCCAAACCATTCTTGAAACTCTTGAATTCATTTCAGCTCCTTGGACTTGAATCTTCTTGGAGTTGGTCTTTATCTAGCCACTTGTGCTTTACTTTGAAGAATTGGACTTTATGTATTGAAAAATTGAGGATAGTCCAATCCAACTTGGTCAAAACACCACAAATATGCTCCAATCTAAGCGAGTTTGAGTCCAAGCTTGCTTTAGTTTTTATCTCCTGAACTCGATACATTCTTAGCCTATCCATACTCATATCAAACATTTTCTAATTTACTTACAGGAAATAGATCGAATTGTTGCAATATCTATAAATCTCATTAAAGAAAATTGTAAACAAGATAATAAAAAAATAAGAAATAAATATAATAGTAACTAACTGTTGAAATCTCGCAGTATTTATGGTGCTAATTACCTTTAATTACCTTGTCCGTTCTTCATTCTCATCTATTTATCAATGAAGATGGTAAAATTCTTTTAGAATTCTTATCCTAGATTACACGGCAGGGTATTAATTAAAATTATCAAATAATTATCACTTAGCTTTTTATGGATTGAATTCATTAATTGGTATATATCACAATCAAACTTAATATGTTCAAAGACCTCTCTCTCTCTCTATATATATATATATTGTGTCATCAGAATAATAAATTAATAATCTATCCCAAACCAATTAAAACAAAAAAGGCAATAACTATGAAGAATTCTATGGCATTCCTAATGTTTTGTCTCTTAGTTTTTCAATGTCTTTTTACCCAGTCAACTTCTTCAAGTCAAGGCACATATAAAAGGAGGCAATACAAAATTGTTAACAATTTGACTTTTTTTTTTTTTTCATCCTAAGTTAGGCCTTTAAATAGTTTAAATTTGAGGTTTGAACTATCACATTCAAATTCGAATTTATGAGGCTTAATCAAATTACAATTTAATCTACCTTATTTTTTTTTCTTGTGCTACATGTGTATAATCAATAACTTTTTAAAGTTTTTTTTAAAAAAAAAATTATTATCATATTTTTGTTTTAGTACAAGGAATTATTTTTTTGAATTTATTTTTAATTAGTTATACATAAACATATTTTACTAATTTATATTGAATTAATTATTATGAGAATATATCATACTTTTCACCAACAACAAAAGTTGAATTTAATCAAGTAGATTAGGAAAAAAAATAATTAGTCTGTGGATGATTTTGGAGCACTTACAAGCCAAGTGGAAAATCATATGACAAGCCAAGTGGAAAATCAGATAAACTAGTACTTTTTCTAGTACTTCTTAAACAAATGTTTTTTACTAAAATTATTTGACTTATTTACGTTCCAATTTTTTAGGTAACCCATCAAAACACTACTGTCGTCAAGATTTGCAACTAAACCACTTTTGTCGAGATCCGAAAGACTGTCACAATTCATTTGCAAAGAGCAATCCAACTGGATCAACTTATTTTGATTGTTCTTGTGATACCTATTTACTTGATTATTGCTCATGCCAAACAATTTGCTAGACAAATCATGAGACCTCAAATATTGCTCGATTTGAATAAGTGACATAATTAATTAACATCGATCAATACATGTGCATGGGTTTTATTAATTTCTGTAGACATTTTGAGCACTATGACTTATGATTTTTTTTTGTTTTTTTGTTTTATAAATCAATCCAATTTGCCAATAATGATTAGCTTATACAGTATTTAGGACGATGAGAAAATTAAAGGTTTCAAATCCCGTAAGTAGGGCAATTAGACCACTAAATGGTCTTGGGTTGCCCTCAGTCATTGTAAGCCGCTGAAATATACGCAAGTGGCCAACACTAACCTCAAAAAAAGGATAGCCTACCTATTCCTAAACATTTTTTCAGCAAAAAAAAATAAATAAATCCAATTTTAATAGATGAAAATTATGAGTAACTGTAATGGGTTTAGACATATCAAAAATATTTCTTCAACATATATATATATATATATATATTCCTAATAACTATGTCAAAAATATATTTAAAGTCATATTACTGATTATATAGATAACCAAAAAGAGAACTACTGCTTATGTTGGCATCGGATATACATTACGGTTGAATCTAATACAGAAGAAATTTTCATATACATTAATAGAGAAGTGTAACTAAAAATAACGAAAATAAAATCTCACACAGCATAGCAATATTTCTCTATTGTCTCTTTGCCTTCTCCTTTATTCTCTAGGAAAAGGGCTGTGTATTAGACAATTGGAAATTCACATGACCTTTAATTCTATCCACGTAACTAAGATGAATGAGCTCTGTTGAAGTTCTTCAAAAGCATCCTCAAAGATGAAATGGTTCCAGATACTCCAAAAGTGTACCAATTGCTATGACAATCATATTCAGATCAAGACAGATCTCGTTATTTTATCCCAGAATTTTTTAAATACAAAGCACTCAAAAATATCACGCTAACGAGAGAGCCTATGAGGCTTAAAATACTCAAAATATGGCACAGAAATGGCCAACACTAATATCAGTAGGCCTAGAATAGAGCCATCATAATTATTTATGTATCATCAAGCCCCTAAACTTCCCAAGATTATATAATGGAGTGTATATACCGAACTATGTGCATGCCTTTATCTTGAACAATATTTCTATTAAACACTTTTATTAATTATATATTGAAAAATTATTCCTTTTTGAAAACAAATTTTCTTTTTCTCAAACTTGATGTCACAGAAGATGAATGTAATGTAACCTAGTTTATTTAAGTTTATTTGACAAAGGGGGAAATTATTTTCCCAAACCGAACAAATTAACAGAACTAAAAAAATGCATGTTGAACAGTTGGTTACTATATTGGTTACTATATTTTAGTTTGGTTTTGGTTGGGAATTTTTAGACCTGATTTTAATGCTTTGGCTCAAAAATCAATAGAACTATCTTGTTCCTTAAATATAAACACCGCTACTGACTATTTACATTTTATGAATAATTTTAGTGGTGAGAAAAAATTAAGAAGGGTTATTAACTTCTTCTCAAGCAATAATTTTAATATTTGAGATGATATTTACTATTTCCATTCAAAGTATTAAGTAAGTTAAAGATGTTATTTAGGTTCCACTATTTCTCAGTTCAAGGAGCGTTCAAATAACCATTATTCAGGTATTTCAGATATCATGAACTCCAGAAACTCGATCTTTATGACCAAATTGATTGGAAGCAACTACATGCCAGGATACACATTTCAGTAGTCAAATCCAATAATTTTTCTTCATTAAAGGTAAATTGTGCCGAAATTTCCCTTGATTATCATAAAAAGAACCTAACATTTAGATTTTAATAGCACATTACAAAACATAAGTAACCTCCAATTCTTCAGAAATACAATAGTGAACGTTAACATCTAGTTTTTTGTGTTTTTTCCTCAAAAGCAACGGATAATAAAATCAGTTGGATTTATTTTAGGTGACTCAAAATTTATTGTGCTTTTTCATTACACAAATAGTTGTTAGTAAATACAACTCTTTGATGTAGAAGGCACATCGAATAGGATGGAACCATTGATAAATAGACAAATATCCTAGTATAAGTATACATATCCCTAATATGCATTTTTATAAATTAATGGAAAAACGTATTCATTGGGTATCTTATATGTGAAAGAGCATGTTTGCTAGGGAAAGGTACAATATATCAAGCCCTCGAGTCTAAAAGATTCTTCTATTTTCTCCAAACTTAAATCATACACGTAGACTAAAATTCTTCACGAGCAGCTGAGAGAGATTTTAGGGTTCTATAAGTATTTTATTTGTGTGAACATTAGGAGATTGTTGTTTGGTTCCTTATATCCTAGGAGTAGGACGTCATCTTTGCTATTTGCTTCGAGGTAGCGCGGAAGTCCGCTTTGAACAAACCGCCTTCCACAACGTGGCTCAAAGTGATTTTTCCTTGCAAAAAGAATTCTTTCTTCTATTATTGACATGTAAAGGTGCATTTCTATTGTTGTTTTTTCTTCTTGGTCATATTTTCATCTTTAACATTTTTCCAACAAAATCTTCAAAAAGATAGTTTGTAACCAAACTCCCTATTCAATGGTCAAAGAAAGGAATTATATTAGCTATGCATAGGTTTTTTTGGGTTGTTCGTTTTGTTCGTGTAGGTAGCTATAAAATTAATATTTATTCATTATTTTCCAATTATTTCTTAATTATCATAATTCTGATTTACCAAGAGAAAATAGATCCAAATGTTGCAAGACATGTAAATCACAATAAAGAAAATTGCAGACAAGCTGATAAAAAAAATAATAATAAGAGTAATTACCTGTTGAAATCTCTCATCTATTTATCAATGAATCTAGTAAAATTCTTTCGCAATTCTTATCCCAGATTATATTGTGGGGTATTAATTAAAATAGTTAACAAATAATTATAAATTGCTTTTAATGGATTTAATTCTTTAATATTGTGTATAATACAATCAAACTTAATTTGTTCCAAGAACTCTCTCTCTCTCTCTCTCTATATATATATATATATATATATATTATGTCACTTAGAATAATAAAATAATAATCTATCCTAAACAAATTAAATAAGAAAGACAATGACTATGAAGCACTCTATGGCATTCCTGATGTTTTCTCTTTTAGTTTTTCAATGTCTTCTTACTCCAGCAACTTCTTCACGTCAAGGTACATATAAAAGGAGGCAACACAAAATTTTTAGAAATTTGATTTTTTTTTCTTTTTATCCTCAGTTAAGCCTTTAGATAGTTTAAATATCTTGTTTGAACTGTCACATTTAAATTCGAATTTATGAGGCTTAATCGAATTACAATTTAATCTGGATCTTTGTTTTTTCTTGTGCTACATGTGTATAATCAATAAATTTTTAAAGTTTTTTTTTAAATTTTTTATTATCATATTTGTATTTTAGTTCAAGATATTATTTTCTGAATTTATTTACTTTACATGTGCACAAATTTTACTAATTTATATTTAATTGTTGTTATAATAATATATCATACTTTTCGCCAACAACAAAAATTGATTATAATCAAACGGGTTAAAAAAAAAAAAGTATGGTTTTAGAACACTTACAAGCCAAGTGGAAAATCCGATGAACTAGTATTTTTTCTAGTACTTCTTATACAATAGTCTTTTACTGCAAATTATTTAACTACTTTATGTTTCAATTTTTTAGGTGACCCCCCAATACACTACTATTGTCAAGACTAGCATCTAAACCATTTATGTTGAGATCCAAAAGACTTTCACGATTCGTTTGTAAAGAGCAATCCAACTGGATCACCTTATTTGATTGTTCTTATGATACCTATTTACTTGATTATTGCTCACGCAAAACTATTTGCTGGACAAATCATGACAACTCAAATGTTGCTTGATTTGAATAAGTGACAGAATTGATATATATGTGTGTGTGTATACACACACACATAATGGTTTTATAAATTTCTATAGGCTTTTTGACCACTATGAATTATGATTTTTTTCGTTTTTATAAATCAATCCAATTTTCCAATAGTGGTTAGCTTATACAGTAATTTGGTCGATTGGACTATTAAAGGTCTCAAATGCTATAAGTAGGGTAATTAGATCATTAAATGGTTTCGGGTTGCCTTCAGTCATTGTAAGCCATTGGAATATACGCAAGCTTTTTGGCTAGCCCTAACCTTGGAAAAAAGCTAGTCTACCTCTTCCTAAACTTTTTTTTTCACAAAAAAATGAATAAATAAATCCAATTTTAAAAAATGAAGCTATTGTAATGGGTTTAGACATATCCAAAATATTTCTTCAATATATATATTCCTAATAATTATGTGAGAAAACATTTAATGTCATGTTAGTGACTATATAGATAACCAAAAAGAGAACTATTGCTCATATGGCATTGGATATACAACTCCGTTGAATTGACATTTACATATTCATTAATAGAGAAGTGTAATTAAACATAGCGAAAATAAAATCTCACATTGTATAGAGGTGTTTCTCTTTTATTTCATTGCCTTCTCTTTTATTCTCTAGGAAAAAGTATGCATATTAGACAATTAGAATCTCACATGGCCTTTAATTCTATCCAAGTTACTGGGTTGAATGAGCTCTGCTGAAGTTCTCTGGAAGCATCCTCGTATATAAAACTATTCCAGATACTCCAAAAGTGTTCTTGCCAATTGCCATTAGAATCATATTTAGATCAAGAAAGATTTCGTTATTTTTCTCAAAATTTTTTAAATACAAGGTACACAAAAATATCACGCAATATCCCACGCTAACGATGGAGCCTGTGAGGCTTTAAATGCCCGAAATATAACATAGAAAGCGCCAACACCAATATTAGTAGGTGTAGAATAGAGCCGTCATAATTAGTTATATATCACCAGGCCCCTAAACTTCCAAAGATTACATAACGGCGTGTATATTATAGACGATGTCACACCTTTATCTTGAACAATATTTCTATTAAAGACTTTTATTAGTTATATATTGATATATTATTCCCTTTTTGAAAACAAATTTTCTTTTTCTTAAACTTGATATCACAGAAGATGAATGAAATGTAACATAGTTTATCAAAACAAAGTTAATTTGACAAAGGGGGGAAATTATTTTCCCAAACCGAACAAATCAACATAACTGAAAAAAATGCATGTTGAATAGTTGGTTACAATATTATTCTAATTAGTTTGGTTTTGGTTTGGAATTTTTAGAACTGATTTTAATGCTTTGACTTAAAAATCGATAGAACTATCTTGTTCCTTAAACATAAACACCGCTAATGACTATTTGCATTATTTTACGAGTAATTTCACTGGAGTGAAAAAATTAAGAAGGGTTATTAAGTTCTTCTCAAGAAATAATTTTGATATTTGAGATGATATTTACTATGTCCATTCAATGTATTAAATAAGTTAAAATGTTATTTAGATTATACTATTTCTCAATTCGTTCTGATAACTATTAATTAGGTATTTTAGATATCATGAACTCCAGAAACTTGATCTTTATGACCAAATAGATTGGAAGCAATGACATTGTAGGATCAAAATTTTAGTAGTCAAATCCATCAATTTTTCTTTACTAAAGGCAAATTTTGCTGAAATTTCTCTAGATTATCATAAGCAAAACCTTACTTTTAGATTTTAATAGCACATTACAAAACATCAGAAACCTCCAATTCTTCAAATTTTAATATAGTGAAGGATAACCTCTTGTCTTTATATTTTTTTTCTCAAAAGCAATGGATTATAAAATCTACTAGATTTATTTTAGGTGATTCAAAATTTATTGTGCCTTTTGATTACACAAAATAGTTGTTAGTAGACACACCTTTTTGATGCAGAGGACACAGCTATTAGGAAGTAACTATCGATAGATAGACAAATATCCTAGTATAAGGATACATATCCCTAATACTCATGTATCTATAAAAGAATGGAATAACACATCCATCGGGTATTAAATGAAAGAACATATCTACTGGGAAAACGTATATTACATCATGGCCGGAGAGTCTAAAAGATCACTTCCAATATTCAAGTTTTTATTCTTCTATTGTCTCCACACTTATCATACATTTAGTCTAAAATCCATCAAGAGCAGCTAAGAGATTTTAGAGTTCTTTGAATCTTCTATTTGAGTGCACAATAGAAGATCATTGTGTTGTTCCTTGTATCCTGAGAGTGAGACGTCCTGATATTATTGCTATTTGCGTCGAGGTAACGGCAGATTTTTACTCTGAATAAAGCGCCTTCCATAGCATGCATCAAACTGGTTTCTCCTTACAAACTAACTCTTTCTTCTAATGTTGACCTATAAAAGTACATTTCTATTGTGGTTTTTTCTTCTTCATTATATTTCCATTTTTTGTGTTTTTCCAACAAAATCTTCAAAACGATAGTTGGTAACAAAACTTCCCGTTCAAAGGTTATAGAAATGAGTTGTATTAGCCATGTATAGGTTTTTTAGGGTTGTTCGTTTTGTGTGTAGGTATCTATAAAATTAATATTTGTTTTTCAATTTTCCAATTATTTCTTAATTATCAATTACATTTCTGATTTACCGAGAGGAAATATATTGAAATGTTGCTATATATATAAATCTCAATAAAGGAAATTGTATATAGGATAATAACAAAAAAATAATTACTAATTAATAATAGTAATTAATTGTTGAAATCTTGCAGTGTTTATGGTAGTAATTTGATTACCATATCCCTTCTTCGTTCTCATCTATTTATCAACGAATTTGGTAAAATTCTTTTGCAATTCTTATCCTAGATTATATTGTGGGTTATTAATTAAAATAGTTATCAAATAATTATTACTTGCTTTTTATGGATTGAATTGATTAATATTGTATATATCACAATCAAACTTAATTTGTTCAAAGACCTCTATAAATATCTGTTATGTCAATAAATTTGTAATCTATCTCAAGCTAATTAAAACAAGAAAGACAATGGCTATGAAGAACTCTATGGCATTCTTGATGTTTTCTCTCTTAGTTTTTCAATGTCTATTTGCCCCATCAACTTCTTCAAGTCAAGGTACGTATAAAAGGAGGCCATACAAAATTTTTAGAAATTTGTTTTTTTTTTTTAATCCTAAGTTAAGCCTTTAAATAGTTTAAATTTCTGGTTTGAACTATCACATTCAAATTCGAGTTTATGAGGCTTAATCTAATTACAATTTAATCAGAGTCTTTTTTTAATTCTTGTGCTACATATATGTAATCAATAATTTTTAAATTTTTTTTTTGAAAAAATTTATTATCATTTTTGTGTTTTAGTTCAAGCAATTATATTTTGAATTTATTTTTTTAGCTGTACATCCACAAATTCTACTATTTTATATTTAATTAATTGTTATAAGAATATATCATACTTTTGACCAACAACAAAAGTTGAATTTAATCAAATGGATTTGAAAAAAAAAAAAAACAATTACTCTGTGTATGATTTTGGAACACTAACAAGCCAAGTGGAAAATCAGACGAGCTAGTACTTTTTCTAGTACTTCTTAAACAAATATTTTTTACTAAAATTATTTGACTAATTTTCTTCCAATTTTTTAGGTGACCCAGCAAAACGCTACTGTCGTCAAGATTTGCATCTAAACCATTTTTGTCGAGATCCAAAAGACTGTCACGATTCGTTTGTGAAGAGCAATCCAACTAGATCTCCTTATTTTGATTGTTCTTGTGATACATATTTACTTGATTATTGCTCATTTGCAAAATAATTTGCTAGACAAATCATGAGAACTCAAATGTTTCTCGATTTGAATAAGTGACAGAATTGATAACATATGTATATACACATACAAGGATTTTATTAATTTCTATAGGTATTTAGAGAACAATGAATTATAATTTTTTTCATTTTATAAATCAACCCAATTTGCCAATAGCAGTTAGGTTACACAGTAAATAGCGTGATTAGACCATTAAAGGTCTCAAATACAGTAAGTGGGCGATTAGACCATTAAATATTCTTGGGTTGCCCTCAGTCATTAGCCATCGGAATATACTCAAGTGGCCAACCCTAACCTTGAAAAAAGGCTACGCTACCTCTTCCTAAACTTTTTTCACAAAAAATGAATAAATAAATCCAAATTTGAAAGTTGAAGTAACTGTAATGGGTTTAGACATATCCAAAATATTTCTTCAATATATATATTCCTAATAATTGTGTAAAACTATTTAAAGTCATGTAAGTGATTATATAGATAACCAAAGAAAGAGAATTATTGCTCATCTTGGTATCAAATATGCATCTTGGTTGAATTGACATTGACATATTCATTAACAAAGTAGTGTTATTAAAACATGGTGAAATAAAATCCCAAAATTTATGGCAATATTTCTCTACTGCCCCTTTGCCTTCTCTTTTATTTTCTAGGAAAAGGGATGTGTATTAGACAATTAGAATCTCACATGGCCTTTATTTCTATCCAAGTTACTAGGCTGAATGAGCTCTACTAAAGTTCTCCAGAAGCATCCTAAAAGATGAAATGGTTCCAGATACTTCGAAAGTGTACCAACTACTGTGAGAATCATATTCGGATCAATATAGGTCTCAATATTTTATCCCAGAACTTTTTAAAAACAAAGCACATGAAAATATTATGCAAAATTCCACGCTAGCGAGAGAGCCTGTGAGGCTTAAAATGCTCGAAATATGGCACGGAAATGGCCAACACTAATATCAGTTGACACAAAATTGAGCTGTCATAATTAGTTATCAAATTATCAAGCCCCTAAACTTCCCAAGACTATATAATGGCGAGCATATACCAGACTATGGCATGCCTTTATCATGAACAATATTTCTATTAAAGACTTCATATTAGTTATACATTGACAAATTATTCCTTTTCTGAAAACAAATTTTCTTTGATACTATAGAAGATGAATGTAATGTAACATAGTTTATTAAAATAAAATTTATTTAATAGGGGGAAATTACTTTTCCAAACCGAACAAATTAACAAAACTAAAAAATATACATGTTGAACAGTTGGTTACAATATTGTAGTTTGGTTTTGGTTGGGAATATTTAGAACTGATTTTAATGCTTTGGCTCAAAAATCAATAGAATTACCTTATTCCTTCAAAATAAACACCACTATAGACTATTTACTTTATTTTATGAATAATTTTAGTGGGGTGACAAAATTAAGATGGGTTATTAACTTCTTCTCAAGCAATAATTTTAATGTTTGAGATGATATTTATTATTTTTATTCGTAAGTATTAAATAAGTTAAGGATGTTATTTTGATTCCACTATTTCTCAATTTGTTCCAATAACCATTATCCAGGCAATTCAAATACATGAACTTCAGAAACTCTATCTTTATTACCAAATTGATTGGAAGTAACGACATGCTAGTATACACATTTTAGTTGTCAAATTCATCAATTTTTGTTTATTAAAGGTAAATTGTGCTAAAATTTCTCTAAATTATCATAACAAGGACATTTTAGATTTTATTAGCACTCTACAAAGCATCAGAAACCTTCTATTTTTAGAAATACAATAGTGAATGTTAACCTCTAGTCTTTTGTATTTTTTTTCTCAAAAGCAATGGCTGATAAAATCTGTTGGATTTATTTTAAATTATTCAAAAGTTATTGTACCTTTTGATTACGCAGAATAGTCGTTAGTAAACACATCTCTTTGATGTAGAAGAAACATCTATTAGGATGTAACTAATAATAAATAGACAAATATCCTAGTATTAGTATACATACATCCTATCCCTAATACTCATATTTGAAAATGAATGGAAGAACACATCCATTGGGTATTACATGAAAGAACATGTCCACTAAGAAAAGGTATATTATATCGAACCCCAAAGTCTAAAATATCACTTCCAATATTTAAGTTTTCATTTTTCTCGTCTCTGAACTTATATTATATACTTAATCTAAAATTCTTCAAGAGCAGTTGAGAGATTTTAGAGTTCATTAAGTCTTCTATTTGAGTACATATTAGAAAATCATTGTGTTATTCCTTATATCCTTGGAGTGGGACATCATTATTTCTATTTGTGTCGAGGAACTAGCAAAAATCTACTCTGAACAAAGCGTCTTCTATAGTGTGCCTTAAATTGGTTTTTCCTTGCAAACTAACTCTTTCTTCTATTTTTTACCTATAAAAGTGCATTTCTATTGTTGTTTTTTCTTCTTCATTATATTTCCATCTTTAGTGTTTTTCCACCAAAATCTTCAAAAGCATAGTTGGTAACAAAACTCCAGATCCGTTCGAAGGTCACAGAAATGAGTTGTGTTAGCCATGCATAGTGTTAAACCAAAATTTAAAAAAAAAAAAAAAAAATGGCCTGGCAAGGGGTCATGAAGTGATCTAATTTGACCACTTCATGACTTGGTCAAAACAAAGTGGCGTGGCTATGTTTGCTAAGAAACATAGCCATGCTAAAATAAAACAAAGATCAAATTTGTTAATTGAAAGGAAGAATTCAGAATTTGGGTCAAGGAAGTCGTGGAATTGACCACTTCATAAGATTCCCTAAATTGAAGTCACACATTCAAGTAAAGTGGCCATGCTTTCTTTGGCCAACAAACGAAAAAAAAAAAAAAAAAAAAAACGAGCTCCTCCACAATCACATCTAGTGATGGGAAAAAAAGGAGGGCCACATTTATGATGTGCATGTGGATTATGAAAACTCTATATAAAGGATTCACTAAGAAAGTAAAAAAAGCGGAGAGGCAATTAATTCGGGAGCAAAGTAAAAAAAAGAGGCAAAGAGTAATGACTTTGCAAACTAGAGAAGGCAATAGCGGCAAATTCAAAAGAAAATCATAGGCAGAGAATTAGAGCAAATTGCAACAATATAATCAAGACAAAAACATAGGCAAACTTTAGAGGGAAGTTCACGGGGAAGATCAAATAAATATGACAAAGATAAAACTACAACAAAGGTATATGTACTTCTTCAAAATTCTTTTTCTCCCATATTTGTTTTTTTTTTTTTAACTCTATGTGCCTAAAATTAGTGGTATTCTTTACGGTACTGTTTTATCCTTACCGCAAGGTAGGCAAATATTTATATCCTACTTGCAATCAAATTTTGGCTATACAAACAGTAGCCTATTTGATACTAAATATTATATTGGGAATCAAATTCTTTGCCTAGTATATTTACGTATTTAGCCTCCCAAATATGTCTTTTAACGCACTGAATTAAATCAATTGGTTTCAGTGACCCTAAATTAATCTTAGTGTCTTATTTTGCCTCTCAAATTAATTCTTTTAAGGTATGGATAAATTAAATCAATAGGCATTAGTATCATAAAATTGATCCTAGTACCTTATTTGCCTCTAAAATTATTTAGAACACTAAATTAAATCAATTAGACTTAGTGCCCAAAAATTGATCCTAGTGTCTTATCTTGTCATATTTGCCTTTATGGTACAAAATTAAATTGGTCAACTTTACTACGAAAAAATTCCTTTTAAGGCATTAAATCAAACCAATTGCCATTAGTGCCCAAAATTTTCTTTCAATGCACCAAATTAAATTATTTAGCCTAGTGCCTAAATTTACCTTTCAAGGTACCAAATTAAATTAATCGCCTTTGTGCCTAAATTGCATTTTAAGGCAATAAATTAAATTATTGGCTTTAATACCAAAATTACCTTCTATGGTAATAAATTGACATTAATATCCAAAATTATCTTTTAAACCATTATATCAAATCAGTTGGCCTTAATGCACAAAATTGTCATTTAAAGTATCAAATCAAATTAATCGGGCTTAGTGAGCTACAAAAATTACATTTTAAGGTAATAAATCAAATTAATTGGTTTTAGTGCAAAAATTTGCCTTTTGAGGCCCCAAATTAAAGTAATTGGTCTTTGTACACAAATGTCTTATAAAACATTAAATCAAATTAAATTGGCAGTCAAGTCCACGTTGCTGTTTATAGTAATTGAAAATAAAAACATGAATTAACTTTGGACTTTATGTCCATCTTGCCTTTCAAGGTATCACAAAAATAATAATAAAATAATTGGACTAGTCTTTAAATTCATCTAAATTATATTTGCCTTTAATGACCAATTTTTCATTTAAATGTCAATTGTCTCAAAAGGCCTAAAAGAATTGATATTTAAAATTATAGCTCACCTAGAACTACTTGTAGCTTGATTCCAATTTGGATACGTAAGAAATCCCTTTAAAGGATTCAACAGCAAGAAATACAAAAATATATTATTGTGTGGAGTTTTTCCATCATCTAAAATTTCATCGAATAGAAAATGGGCCAAATTTTTAAATGTTTAAAAATTGTAGTTCGTTTAGAACTACGTGTGATTTGATCCCAATTCAAATACCTTGGAAACCCTCCAAAGGGTTCAGCCGGAAGAACTAAAAAATATATATTATTCTGTGGAGTTTTTCTATCAATTAAAATTCCACCAAGTAAAACATACGCCATATTCAAGTTATCCATCAAAGATTCAAAACGGGCTAAATTTAATGCCCAAAAAGCAAGTGAATTTTAATTCACACGAATTATGTAAGGTTTAATCCCAATAATACATATGTAGGCAGTATGAGTATATTCCTTAGGTACAACTCTAAAAATAAATATTATACAAATCCCTCTATTCTCGTTTATTTAATTGGAAGTCAAATCAATTAATTGAAAATTAGAATCAAAAGATGTTTTTCTAAAATTAGGGAATTTAGTTATAGATTTAATTCTTGAATGGGTCCAATTCACACAAATAAAAACTCGTGCAAGCGAATCACAAGAGTAAAATTAAGTTGAGCGCGAGAATTTAATCATGCAAAATATTAAATTTTTGCCTAACACATAGATTTTTAACGGTTGTTCGTTTTGTTCGGAGGTAGCTATAAAATTAATATTTATTCATCATTTGTTCAATTATTTTTTAATTTTCAATAACATTTTCTGATTTACCCAGAGGAAATAGATCAAAATGTTGCAATATATGTAAATCTCAATAAAGAAAATTGCAAACAAGATAATAAAAAAAATAAAAAATAATTAATAACAGTAATTAACTGTTGAAATCTCATAGTGTTTATGGCGGTAAGTACCTTCTCCCTTCTTCGTTCTAATCTATTTATCAACGAATATAGTAAAATTTTGTTGCAGTTCTTATCCTAGATTATATTGTGCGGTATTAATTAAAATAGTTATCAAATAATTATTATTTGTTTTTATGGATTGCATTCATTAATACTGCATGTATCACAATCAAACTTAATTTGTTCAAAAAATATATATATATATCATTAGCATAATAAATTAATAATCTATCCCAAACTAATTAAAACAAGAAAGATAATGACTATGAAGAACTCAGTGGCGTTCTTGATGTTTTCTATTTTAGTTTTTCAATATCTCTTTACCCCGTCAACTTCTTCAAGTAACGGTAAGTATAATAGAAGCAATACAAAATTTATAGAAATTTGATTTTATCCTAATTTAAGCCTTTAAACAGTTTAAATTTCAGGTTAGAAATATTACATTCAAATTCAGATTTATGTGGCATAACCGGATTATAATTTAATCTGAATCTTATTCTTGTTCTTGTGCTACATATGTAAAATTAATAATTTTTTAAATAAATTTGTTATCATATTCTTGTTTTAGTTCAAGAAATTATTTTTTGAATTCCTTTTTTTTTTAGCTATACATGCTCAAATTCTGCTATTTTATATTTAATTCATTATTATAAGAATATATCATACTTTTCACTAATAACAAAAATTGAATTTAACCAAATGGATTAGGAAAAAAAATAATCAGTCTACCGTGTTTTGTTTTGGAACACTTAAAAGCCAAGTAGGAAATTAGATGAACTAGTACTTTTATACAAAAGTTTTTAACTGAAATTACTTGACTAATTTATAATCCAATTTTTTAGGTGACTCCCTGTTGTCATCAGGACTTGCATCTAATCCATTTTTGTCAAGATCCAGAAGACTATCACAATTCATTCATGGCGAGCAATCTAACTGGATGACCGTATTTTAATTGTTCTTGTGGTACCTATTTACTTGATTATTACTCGAGAAAAAAAATTTGCTAGACAAATTATGAGAATTCAAATGTTACTTGATTTGAATAAGTGACGAAATTGATTAACTTACAAACAAATATTTAATTTCTATAGGCATTACAAGCACTATGAATTATGAGATTTTTTTTTCATAAATCAATCCAATTTTTCAATAGCGGTTAGCTTATGTGATAATTATGGTGATTGGATCATTAAGGCCTCAAAGACAATATGCATGGCGATTACACCATTAAATGCAAAGTATTGGGTTGCCCTCAATCATTGTAACCCATTAAAATATACGCAAGTTGCCTCAATGTAGACACATCTCTTTGATGTAGAAGATATATTTATTACGATGTAACTATTTATAAATAGATACATATCCTATTAAAGAATAAACATATATCTAACACTCATGTCTATTCATGAATAAAAGAACATATCCATTGAGAGTTACATAAACGAACATATCTACTAGGAAAAAGTATATTAGTGTTGTTTCATTGTCTATAAATATCCAGTCCCAAGAGTCTAAAAGGATCTCTTCCAATTTTCAAGTTTTTATTCTTCTTTTGTCTTCAAACTTATATCATATACTTAGTCTAAATTCCTTCAAAAGAACTAAGAGATTTTAGAGTTCTGTAAGTCTTCTACTTTAGGGTAAATAAGAGGATTATTGTGTGGTTCCTTGTACTAGGAATAGGATATCAATATTGCTATTTGAGTTGAGATAGCAGTAGAAATCTACTATGAATAAGCCTTTTAGTGCTTTCTACAACGTGCTTAAAATTGATTTTTCCTTACAAACCAACTCTTTCTTTGTTATACTTCCATCTTTAGAGTTTTCCTAACAAAATCTTAAAAAAGGTAGTTTGTAAAAAAACTCCCTGTTCAAAGGTCACAGAAAGGAGTTGTATTAGTCATGTATAGGTTTTTTGGATGGTTCGTTTTGTTCAGAGGTTGCTGTAAATTAATATTTATTCATCATTTATTTAATTATTTTTTAATTATTAATAGCATTTTTTGATTTACCTGGAGGAGAAAAGATTAAAATATTGTAATAAATTTAAATCTCAGTGAGGAAAATTCTGAACAAGATAATAACAACAAAAAGCAAGAAACTATTAATAAGAGTAATTAATTGCTGAAATCTCGTAGAGTCTATGGTTGCAATTCTCTTGCCCCTTTTTCGTTCTTCCCTATTAATCAACAAATCTGGTAAAATTCTTTGACAATTTTTATCAATTAGTATAATGTGAGATACTAATTAAGTAATTTTATCATATAATTATTACTTTTTATGGATTGAATACTAATACCATATATATCAAAATCAAACTTAATTTGTTCAAAGATCTCTATATATCTGTTGTGCCATTAACATTAACAAATTAATAATCATTCCCAAACTAATTAAGACAAGAAAAACAACGATAATGAAGAACTCTATGGCATTTCTGATGTTTTCTCTCTTAGTCTTTTTCAATGTCTCTTTACCCCTTCAACTCTTCCAAGTATAATAAGAGACAGTACAAATATTCTAGTTTCATATTCTATTTTGATTTTTTTATCCTAATTTAAGCCTGTAATTAGCTTAAATTCAAACTGGAATTATACATACAAAAATCTTTACTACTTACTCTGCAATGCTTGGATTACAATTGAATATTGAATCTGGAGTATCATAATTTTGTTTCAATTCTTGAAATTATTCTTTAAATGTCTTTTGTTATACATGCAAAAAATCTACTAGTTATACTAAGAATATATCAACACACTTTTCACGAACACCAAAAATTTAATTTGGCTAAATAGATCTAAAAAAAAAAAAATTGATCAGTCTGAATTTCGTTTTGGAACAATTTACAAGCCAACCAAAAAAATCAGATAAATTAGTACTTTCTATAGCAAAGTTTTTTGCTGAAATTATTTGATTAATTTATATTTCAATTTTTTAGGTGATCCACCAATACACTATTGTCGTCAACGCTTGGAGCTAAAACCTTTATTGTCAAGGTCCAGAAGACTGTCACGATTCATCTATGGAGAGCAATCTGCCTAGGTCACCGTATTTTGATTGTTCTTGTGATTTGAATTTAGATAATTATTACTCATGCAAAACATTTTGTTAGACAAATCATGAGAATTCTGTTCTGTAATTCGATTTGAATGCGATAGAATTATTTAGCTTATATGATATATATACAATGCTTTTATTAGTTTCTTTCTTTTTGTGCTTATTATAATATGTGGAATATGTCTTTTGCTTTTTGTTTTTGTTAAATTATAATACATGTAATAAATTTGGAGTTGTCTAATCCCATTCCAAGTATAACTTTCTTTCAAAATTGCATCAATTTATAAAAATAAAAAAATAAAAAAAACGTATTCTTTTTTTTTTTTTGAGTAAAACAAAACACACACACACACACATATATATATATAACTAAGAATTCTAGTTTTTAAAAAAACTATTTGAAGGCACATTATTGATTATCTAACAACTATATATAAAAAGTACAAAACCAACTTCATGTCGTCTCATACAAAATTGATGTTTTTTGTAAAACGCCCATATTAGATTATAATTTACTTTTCCCCCCACACATTAATTAGATTATAATTTACTTTTCCCCCATACAATCTTAAGTAACTTCCTTTCTCAACTACCTATATTACCTATCTAATTCATTTTATTTTAATAAATTAAATTTAAAAATCTTTATGCAACTTTTTTCTCAATTACCCTACTAATTTGTTTTTATTATAATAAATTAAATTTAAAAGAAGAACATTGTACTTCATTATTAGGACTTGTAAAATAATTTTGTAACAACATTTTTATTAAGATGTACACACATAACGTGTGCTAAGATTATCGGTATAGACAACCGGAAAATGAACATTACCCATTGCAATCGAATATGCAGTGCAGATCTTTTCACTATGGAATACATCTCTCAGTTGAATTAACATTTACATATTCACTGATAAAGCAGCATAATTAAAACATAATAAAATCCCACAATGTAGCACTAGCATGTCAAGGCCTTTAATTCTATCTAAATTACTAGGCTAATTAAATGAGCTCTGCTGAAATTCTCCAGAAGCAGCCTAAAAGATGAAATGGTTCCAGATATTCCAACAAGTGTGCCAATTGATACCAGAATGATCATATTCAGGATCAAGACAGATCTCGATATCTGATTCCAGAATACTTTTAAATACTAATTTCAATCGGAGTAAAATTGAGCGGAGACTTGGCCTTGTGATCGTGTTTGATGGGGAAAGAATATCGTGTGCTCTTGTTGTACTGCAAATGGTGCAAATTCGAGTGCGTATTTGGTCATTGGTGTCAGCACTGTTGCCCATAGATAGTGCAATTTTGGTTACAATTTAATCCCCTGGCATCCTTATAGTGATTTGGGAATTCACTTCAGGCCGCCCAAAAAGTTTAGCCCCCATGAAAGCTAAGGCTGTGTGAAGGAATTTTACCAACGTGAAACTCACAATGGATGCCTGTAAAACGTAAGAATACTGTAATTGTTATTAATAGAACTAGAAAAATCTATGGGAATTTTAGAAGCTAAAAACAACGGATACCTGTAAAAGTAATTAGTTAATTACTCTGTAATTTATATCCGATTCTCATTTTGATCCCACAATTTTAGTTTTTGATAGATTGTACCTCTATCTTTTAAATTTATTTCATTCTAGTCTAATTTTTTACACCATTAGTCCGTTACTTGACCTAATGAATGTTAATTAGGTATACACATACTACGCATCAATTTACAGGCACANAATATGATGATTAATTCCACTTTGCATTCCCTACTTCCAATTAATTCTCACTTTGTATACCTATTTTTAAATTTTGAATATATTACACTCTTAACTTTAAGATTTGTCCATCCCACTTTGGCTTAATTTTTAACAACGTTAAAAAAATGGCATAGTATTAGTATAAAGTATGATATTATTGTAATACTTGTGGTTTGGTGGTTTTGTCCTGATGTTACCATGTCAACTTGGTTACTAGTATATGCAAGTATTGGCTATTATTTCCTAGAGGAAAGACAAATATGATCAGATACTTGAAATTATGATAATTGTACTATAAATTAGAAATAATGTACCTTAGTAAACTTGGAGGAATATTTCATGGCTGCATATATATTAGGGAAAACAATATGACCAGCTTAGCTGAAGATATAAAGTCCGGATATGGCAGAAATATTTTGAAGCTGAAGTGCTGGATGTCAGTTATAATTAAAATGTTTAATTATTAGTGGATGGAGTTCACTCACAATCATTTGAGAAGATTTATAATGGTTATTGAGTAATTAGTGACATTCTATTAGTTGTTCAATAACTAATGGAAGAAATTTATTTGAATTGAGTGGCCCATTTTACCACAAATAAGGAACCATGTTTTATCTAAATGAAAATTTTTGATTGGTTATTGAACAACTATTATAGCCAAAATAAACCTTACCCCCACCCACTTGCACTAGTTGGAAAAACTCTTTCAATTAGCTGCTTGAGAATAGCTCCTGACTATAATAATCTCATAAATCAGGAAGATAAGAACTTACCATAATATCAAGGAATAAAGTCTAGGAAGTTAACTCCAACTGTTCTTTTCTAATGTTTTAAAATTACTATAAATAGGGATTTTTTCCACACATCCGACAAAAAAATACACTATTACAAATTACATTACCTTACTTGCTTCCCTCCCTATTCACATTCATATTCTTATAATATTCTTACAATCACATTAATAAATTATATCTCCAAATAAATATAAATTATATGCTTCAAATAAATTGAGTACAGGAGTACATATTTTCAGTTCATGGGTAGTGTTTTGCAGCATCATAACTTATTCAGATGTCATTCTATCTTCGGAGAGGAACGTCACATCAAACTAATGTAGTAGGAGGCGTATCATTCCTAAGAAGAGCACTAACTATCTTGTCTCGACCATTAAATTGGTTGTTCTATATAATCCTTGAATTATATTATTATTTTAATTTATTAGTGAATTATTATTGTGTTACTATTTTTCTTTCTTTGAATTATTATTTTTCCAAAATTCTAAGGAGTGATAAAATTAATTTTTTTGATTTCCTGTTAATTTTTTTTAAAAAATATGGTTATAAATAACTTTAATGCTTGCAAGGCTGAAAATTTTGATGGAGCGAATTTAAGATGTTGGCAAAAACAAATGAAATTTTGGTTCATTACTTTAAGTTTGTATTATGTTATTCATGATTCTTTGATTTCAAGAAGAAAAAAAAAAAAAAAAGAAAATTTTGTAGAAAAAATTTAATTATTCACTTGAAATTGCTGAAACTAACAAGATACCTAATTTTCCTGATTCTGTAATATATATATATATATATATATATATATATATATACATATATAAAGAATAAAAATCTTTATAAATTTTTTTTTTTTTTTGTGTCATGGTAAGATTTTCTTTCTCCTCTAATTGATTAAAATTTACTTAATAAAGAAATATGCGATTTTGAGAAATCAGCTGTCTCTTATAATCCTAGATACTATATGCTGCCTAGGAATGCAATTTGCCTGAGTGAAACACCTGTTTCATGTATATTCTTCCTCCCAAATTTCATTTATATTCTAGTTGTGAAATCTATCCCACAAAATTAATACATTTGTATGTCTGTTATCGAAAATTTCATCATCAAATATTCAAAATAAAAGAGACTTGCATTATTGTGCATGTTATATTATTGTCACATGACAAATCCGAAATCTTGCGTGCTTCTTTTGAGAGGAAAAGTGTTACATAATTGTGAGGAACATCTCATACTAACGGCATGCGTTTCCATCTTGATAAAAGCCTCAAATAGGTTGGGGCGATTTTCAGCTAGATGCTCCGTCACGTTGACCATTCGGTTCTTCTTCAGGCTGCGTTTGGATTGATAGATTTGATTTGTAGAATGAATTTAAAATGAATGGATTTTTATTGATTGGATTTAAAATGACATAAAATTTGTGTGAATTCAAAATCCACTCATTCAACTTTTAAAATCTCACTCTCATTTATCAGAAGATTACAAATCTCCAACTAAATTCATTCACTTATTTGGATAAACTTATGATGAATTTGATTTGAAATCTAAATTCATTTAAACGCTTCCATTCAAACTTAGCATTAGTGATTTTATTTGGCACTTGTGGGAAAGTGTCTTACTATTATACGCGAATTATATTCTTTTAAGGTGTATATGATCTGTGTAATATATGAAAAGTGAACTAATAGGGTAGGGGGAAAAAAATAGAACTTTAATGAATGTGGCAAATGTAATATTAACTTATTCCGGTTTATCTAAAAATTTATGCAGTAAAATATTATATTTTTTCTGTCATATCCTTAATTTTAGTCCTCATAAAATTCAAATAAAATACCTTACGAATATTTAAAAATATATAAAATCTAATTTAAATTATGTTAAAATGTTGGGGGTGTTTGGCAAATATGATAGTGTATGTGTAATTCTTTGTGTAATATAAATGACATTTGAATTTTTGGGACAAATTTAAATGTGATTAGTGGATCAAAAATTTATTGTCAAACAATTTTTATATAATAAATATGAGACAACTAATACAATTTTGATATAATAGATATGGGACAAACTAATGTCATTTTAGGCATTAAATTAATTAAAAATGAGAATGGAATTATGTTAACACAATCACATTATGTTGAACATTTATTTAAAAAATTCAATTAGTATTATATGAAACCCTTTTTTTGTTCCATATGATAATAATATTCATTTGAAGAAAACTAATAATAGGGGAATTGTTTCACAACACAAGCACTTGCAAATAATTAGTCATTAATGTATCTTCCTAACTATATAAGACTTGATGTTTCGTTTGTTGTTTCTAAATTGAGTAGATACACTAGTAATTCTAACTAATGTAGATCATTGGCAAACTATAGGAATATATATATTCTTATATTTTAGAGCTACTATTGATTATGAACTTTATTATTTTGGATTTTCACCTATTGTTGTGCGATCCTCCTCAAATGAGGGACTTACAAAACCCAAAAAAAAAAAAGAAAAGAAAAGAAAACCAAAACCAAATAGAATATGGTTTTGGTGTGCAGTGGCTTGTGTCCAACTAGGACACAAGTCTTGGTTTAAATAAACCTATAAAAAGGTTTAATAGGTTGATGGTCAGTCGTATGAGGTTCTGAAAACAAGTAGTAACGGCATCCAAATTTAGGGGAGAAAATCAGCAGTTTGTACTTGGATCCGATAGTGAATTTTTCTCTGTTTACAGTGAGATTTTGGTAGAGATATCATTCTCGGTGGTGTGGGCTACATTCTGTACGGTCAGATCGTTACTTTTTCTTAGTAGTGGTTGAACTTTTATACCTATAATTTAGGCTATTGTGTACTGTCAAATTATTTATTTCACTTTTAGTAGTGAGTAAGGGCCTGTTTGAGTTCCAGGTGTTTACTGGAGACCCGTTTTGCTGTACTCATTGATCCATTGATAGTGAAATATTTCTCGACTAGGTTCTGTGTTTTTTACTGTTCACATTAAAGGGATTTTCCAGGTAAAAATCCTATGTGTTCTGTGTTTGTTGATTTCGTTTATTTATTTACTATTTGGGTCAGTCCTACAATTTATTCAAGTGGTGAAAAATTTTTCTTGGGTAATTATTCTACTTGCGTTATTCTCGTTTTTTTCCCAATAAGTGGTATCAGAGTTGGTTGTATCTGTTCAAAATTTTTATTTGAATAAATATATAACCCAATTACAGTAGGATAATTAGTTTGAATAGCCCTAACTATCATAAATGTGGAAGGGCAAGATGAAGGATCTACTTTTTGTGAAAAAGTTATAGTTCTCAGTATTTTCTGATGAGAAACCCAAATCTATGTCTGATTTAGATTGGGCTTTTGAGCATTAGATGGTTTGTAGCTTCAATCGAAGTGGATGGATGATAATGTTTTGTACCACATCGCCATGACAAACATACTAAAACTCTATGGGAGAAACTTGAGTCCTTATATGCTTCAAAATCGGGCAATAACAAATTGTTTTTGCTAAAACAAACTATGAATTTGAAGTACAAAAAAGATGTTCTATTTTGACCATGTGAATGAGTTTTAAGGGTGTTTTGACCCACTGTCAGGCATAGGTGTCAGATTTCAGAATAAGATCGTGGGACTTTGGTTGCTGAATCTTTTACCAGATTCTTGGGAGAATTTTTGTGTTATGTTGACTAATTCTGCACCTAGTGGTGCTGTGACCTTAAGTTATGTGAAAATGGCTATTTTGAATGAAGAGGTTAGATGAAAAACTCTAAGAGGTATCGACTTCACAGACCGAGGTATTAATTATGAAAAATCGATGAAGAGGCAGAAATGGAGAAAAATGAATCTAGCATAGGCAAGAATAGGAGCAAATTGAAGTCAAGGTACGAGAATTTTGAGTGTCATCATTGTGGCAAGAAAGGACACATCAATAAAATTGCAACAAGATAAAAAAGGAGAACAGAGGTAAATAGGAAAGAAATATAGTAACAATGATGATCGTGTTGCCACCACTACTACAGAGGATTTGGTGATTGTCTAGGATGAAAATATGATCAATGTTGCTAATGATGAATTGAATTGGGTCATCAAAGTGGTGCCTACTTCCATGTAACATCAAGGAAGGATTTCTTCGCATCTTATATTCCCAGTAAATTCAGGATATTGAATATGGCTAATGATGGCCAGTCGAGAGTAGTTGGCGCAGGGACTGTTATATTGAAGACCTGCATTGGAGTGATTTTGTGAGATGTTAGACATGCATCGAATGTTGAAAATAAATCTGATTTTGACCGGTGTGCCAGATTATGAGAGTTATATTAGCACCCAAGGTAATGAGCAACGCAAGATAACCAAGGGTCTTTGATTGTGGTCCATGGGAAGAAGAGTTCGGGTTTGTACTGGACCAAAGCTTCTGTGTGCATTGATAACATCAATACAGTTGAAAACAGTGCCTCTTTGGAGTTATGGCACAAGAAGCTTAGCCACATCAATGAGAAAGAATTAAGTTGTTTGGCCAACAAGAATTTACTTTCTAGGTTGATGACTGCTAAACTAGAAGGTGTGCACAGAAAATAGAATAGGGTCTTTTTCAAGAGTCATCTCCTGGCAAGAAAATCAGAGTTGCTTGAGTTAGTGCATTCAGATCTCTGTGGTCCAATGAAAATGAAAATGTTTGATGGTGCACTCTACTTTGTCACATTTATTGATAATTGTTTAAGAAAATTGAGGGTGTATGCCTTGAAGTCAAAAGATTAGGTGCTTGGTGTCTTTAAACAATTTCGAATATCATAGAGTAAACTTCTATTGAGATAGAGATGGGTAAGAAGCTGAAATGTATTCGCATCAACAATGGTGATGAATATCTTGGACCGTTTGATGACTACTACAGACAACAGGATATAAGACACTAGAAGACGCCTCCCAAGATTCCTCAGTTGAATGGCCTAGCAGAGAGGATGGACAAGACATTAGTGGAGCGATCAGATGTTTGCTTTCTGAAGCAAAATTGCCACATACATTTTGTAGTGAGTCATTATATATTGTTGCACATGTTATCAATTTATCTTTTGTTGTTGCTTTGCAGACTGATGTTCTTGATCGTGTGTGATACGGCAAGGAGGTATCCTATGTCCACTTGCGTGTATTTGATTGCAAAGCATTTGTGCATATGCCAAAAGATAAGAGGTCCAAGTTGAAGGTCAAGATTAGACAATGTGTCTTTATTGGTTATGGTCATGATGAATTCGGCTATAGATTTTATGATTTGACTTTTAAGAAACTTGTGAGAAGTCGTGATGCTAGGCTTATCTACATGGAGGATCAAATATTGAAGATATTGATAAGGAAGAGAAGTTAGAGTCTACAAGTACTGATGGCATGGTAGATTTAGATCCAGTTTCTACTTTTCTGACTCGTGTGCCTGATGTAGTTGATGATGAAAATCATGATGAGGTACAATAGGATGACCAAGGTGAGAGTGATGCTGACTATACTGTTGATGAGACAGATGATCTTGCTAGTGGAGTTAATGAATATGAAATTCCACGGATAAATTAGCGTAAACCCCCATATGTGTTTCAAAAATATACCTTAAATACCCATATGGTTTTGATTAAATGGTAAAGTAATGGAAAATGTCCAATTTAATGGAGTTTGAAATAAACTCGCAGTCCATGATAGTGTTTATCATTTTTCTTATAAAAATATTATATTTTATGATAAAAATTCCCCTTATATTTTCCATTTTCAACAAAAATAGCTCTTGTCTCTCACCACCACCAACTTTTATCCTCTCTTAACCTTATTGTACCCAGGCCCAGCAACCCAACCCTCTCTCTTCTTCATCCTGCATCTTTCCCGTCACTATTCCTTCCCCATCTTCTTCCTCCTTCTTCGCCCCCAACCTCCTCCCCTCCTCCTTCTCCTCTTCCCTCCTATCTTTACTGTCACCATTCACCCTCTTCTCCTCCTCCAACCCCTTCCTTCCCTCTTCCTCGTCCTTCCCATGTTTCCCGTAACTAGTTCCCACCCCTCTTCTTCCTCCTACTCTTCCTTCTTCTCTTTCCCTCAACCCTACCCCACCCTGTTTCCCCGCAACCCCTCTCCCAACCACTCTTCCCTTTTCCATTCTTCTAGATCTTGTCCTTCCTTCGTCACCCACCCCTCCCCTTCCATTCCCTCTTTCCTGCTGCTTTATGCCACTCTTCCTTCTTCCCGATCTCCTCTTTCCCTAGCACTTTCCTCCTCCATCCACAATAATTGCTATGATCGTTGGTGGTGGGAGTTTTGTTGCTTCTTTTTTCTTCATTATTTTTGTGTTTGCAATTGATTTTTCGTGACGGATGTTGTTTTGATTGTTGTTCTTTTGTTACGGTGATTGTTTTAATTATTGTATTGATTATTGTTTGATTGATGTTTTGGTATTAGTTGATTTTTGGGGACTGGCAGTGGAGTTGTGTTTGCAGGGGTAGTGGTCAAGGCAGGGTGGTAGAAATGGAGAAGAATGATAAGGGGTACAAAAGTAATTTCAGCAAATTCTGTTAGTTTGGATTGTTTCCATCCATGTTACCTTTTGGCCTAAAGGGTGTGAGGGTTTAAGGTATATTTCCAAAATATATAAGAGTTATAGGTTAAAAGACTATACCACATAGGGGTTTATGGTAATTTATCCAAAATTCCACTAAGGAGATTGATGAGGGCTAGAGTTCTATCTACCCGTCATTCATCGATGACTACGTGCTCTTCATTGATGGGGAAGAACTAGAGAGCTACGATAAGGCCACGGAGAGCAAGCAGAAGATAAAGTGGGTTGAGAGCTATGGATGACTAAATGAAATCACTACATGATACCCAAACATTTGAACTGGTGAAAGTATCAAAGAATAGAAGATCTTTGAAAATCGATGGATGTACAGATTGAAGATTGAAGAAGGATCTTCACTTCCACGATACAAAGTTAGATTGGTGGTCAAGGGCTTCAGTCAAAAGAAAGTTAATGACTTTGCAGAAATCTTCTCTCCTGTTGTGATGATGTCTTCCATCCGAGTAGTACTTGGTTTGGCAACAAGTCTTGATCTTGAAGTGGAGCAAATGGATGTGAAAATAGCAGTCGTTCATGGTGATTTGAAGGAGAAAATTTAAATGGAGCCGCCAGAAGGCTTTGTGGTGAAAAGGAAGGAGAATTTAGTCTACAGGTTGAAGAAGAGCTTGTATGGTTTAATGCAAACTCCTAGGCAATAGTACAAGAAGTTTGAGTCAATAATGACCTAGCAATAGTGCAAGAAGACTACTTCTAACCATTGTGTGCTTGTACAGAAGTTCTCTAGATGATAATGATTTCATCATTTTACTACTTTATATTGATGACATGTTGATTGTTGGTTATAATTCTAACAGAATTGACAAATTGAAGAAAGAACTCACTAAATCTTTTTCCATGAAAGTCTTAAGACCAGCAAGGCAAATTCTTGGCCTGTAAATTACTCAGGATAAAGTGGCCAAGAAGTTATGGTTGTTTTAGAAAAAGTACTTGAAAAAGATACTCTAGCGGTTTTGTATAGATAAAGTTAAAGTGGTAAGCACTGCTCTCACTACACACTTCAAGCTTAGCACTAGACAGGCTCCATCTAGTGATAAAGAAAAAGAAAACATACAATGTGTTCCTTATGCATTGGCAGTAGGGAGTTTGATATACGCAATAGTTTGCACTAGGCCAGACATTGCCCGTGTAGTTGGTATTAGCTAGTTTATGAAAAATTCGGGTAGAGAGCATTGAAATGCTGTGAAGTGGATTATGAGGTATCTCCGAGGTACATCGAATTTGAAGGTGTGGGTTTTGGGACTAGTAAACCTATTCTTTGTAGTTACACATATTTCAAATATGGTTGAGAATGTTGACACAAGAAAATCTACTTTAGGGTACCTAATTACATTTGCAGGGGGAGTTGTAGCGTGGCAATCAACATTGCAAAAGATTATTGCATTGTCTACTACTGAGGTAGCGCTCATTGCTAGTACCGAAGCTTGCAAGGAGTTGCTTTGGATGAAGAAGTTCATGCATGAGCTTGGTTTTATTCAAAGGCAGTATGTATTATATTGTGATAGCCAGAGTGCTATTTATCTTGGCAAGAATCTAACTTTTCATGGGAGATATAAGTACATTGATGTGCGGTATCATTGGATACAAGATGTTCTGGACTCTAAGGCGATTGATTTTACAAACATCCATATAGATAACAACGGTTCAGACATGTTGACAAAATCTCTGACTGGAAAAAAATTTGAAACTTATAGTATGGTAGCCAATTTGGCAAATACCTCCTATTAAGTCGAAGAGGGAGACTTTGTTTTGTTGTGCAGTCCTCCTCAATTGAGGGACCCACAAAACCCAAAAAAAAAAACCAAAACCAAATTGAATTTGGTTTTTGGTGTGTGGTAGCTTGTGTCCAGCTAGGACACAAGTCTTGGTTTAAATAAACCTATAAACAGGTTTAATAGGCTAATGGTTAGCCGTATGAAGTTTTGACAAAAAGCAGTAACGGCTTCCAAATTTAAGAGAAAAAATCAACAGTTCATGCTTCGATCCGACAATAAACTTTGCTCATTTGCAGTGAGATTTCTGATGACCTACAACCTTGGTTTTGATGATGACAAATGTAATTTAACTATCTTAATTTGAGTTGTGCAGGATTGCTAGTGTATTTACTCTTAGCAGAGCTTTTGAACAAAGTACACCGTCCAAACAGCACTATATCTCTCGGACGCACAAGGTCGTCTGAACGAGATGACCACGGATGCAATGTACCGTCCAAACGATCAGGTAGAAAGAAAGTTTTTGGAGCACCTATAATGGTAGGTGCACAAGCTCGTCAGAACAAATTTATCTCGGATGTAATTCACCATCCGAAAGGTCAAGACATAGGCAAGATTTTGAGGCACCTGCAACGGACGCATTTAACTGTCCGAAGAAAACTATATCAGACGGGGCTAACTGTTTCAAAGAAAAGCATCCCAAGTTAAGCACCAAACCTTTCAGAGCACAACATCGTCCAATGACTAAACTCTTCAACATACCTGGTTCGGACGAAGAAACGAACGCAAGTTCGGCCGTTCGAACGGCATCCTCGACTTTCTAATATTTCATATCAGACGATTGTTTGAATGCTCAATAATAACCTCGGACATCCGAAACCCATAACGGTTAGTTTTTCGGCATTTATTATCTAGCCGTTAGGAGGTGATTGGGAGCTGATTTATTGCACCTATAAATACCAACCCTCTGTATTATGTTTAATTATCTTACACATTGAATACAAGCAAAAGAAAGACAATTTGAGTGCAAATTAGCTCTTTAATGATATTGTGATATTAGTGTGTACTTAAGAGTGCTATTCAAAATATTGAGAGGAATGATAATTTTGTACAAAAGTGAGGTTTTGTGTAAAATCCTTAGCTCAACTAAAGAGAAGTAGTTGAGCAAGGGTGATCCTACTTTGTGTACACTTGAAGATTATTGGCTCACCAAATTTGAAAGATCATCTTAATGGATTACTACTCCAAACTAGTTAGCTTGGATGTTCTGTTTGTTTAATCGCTCTCTTAATTTGTTTCATTAATTGTATGCTTAATTGTTTATATTTTTATCATATTATTTGTCAAGTGCAATAAATTTGAATTGAGCATTATTTGCAAATTAATCTTAAGAAACCTAATTCGCCCTCCCTCTTAGGTTTTTGGGACTAATAATTGGTATCAGAGCCAAGTTTCTTTATTTTGCTTAAATTGTATTTGAGTAAAGATCCCTTATAGAAACTAATAATGTGATATTCTTTGACAGTCAATCTATCACTAGACCCCCTATAATTAATGGTTGATAAATTTTATTAGTTCGAAAGATAGAATGCAAGTCCTTTTGCAATCTATTGTTATTGACTTGTGGTATGTGGTAAATAAAGGATCTTTAGAATCCACCATTGTTGATGATCATACAAATAGAAGAAGAGAAAAAACAAGAGATGACCTCACTCTACAAGACAAGGCAAATGTGACCTTAAATGCCAAGGCTATGAATGTACTATACATTTCCTTGGATGCTAATGAATCAACTTGTATCAAAAGATGCGTTTCTGCCAAAGAAATCTAGGACAAATTAAAGGAAATTCATGAAGGAAGCGATGATGTTAGAGAACAAAAAAAAATCTCTACTTGTTGCTAAGTATGAATCTTTCAAGATGGAACCACATGAAAATATTGATAAAATGTATTACAGATTCAATGATATCATCAAGGATCTTGAATCCTTGGGGAAGGAATACTCTTTGGGTGAGAATAATAGAAAAATATTGAATTCTTTCTCCAAAGAATTGAAAGCAAAGAGCTATCCTATTGCTATAGAGGAAGCAAAGAACTTGAATTTCATACCCATTTATTCATTAATAAATTCTCTCACTTCATATGAATTGAAGCTCAAAGCCCAAGTAGTGGATGATGAAGAAGCAATACCAAAAAAAAGTATAGCCTCGAAGACCTCTCAAGAAGAAGATGAAAATTGCTCTATCAATCTAGAAGATGAAGATCTTGATGAAGGTGATCTTGCACTCATCACCAAAGTTTCCTCAAACACTACATCAACAAACGGAGAATGAGAAAAAGAGGAGTAAGCAACTCAAATAACTTCAAAGGGAAGACCAAGCTGGAAATTAAGAAGCAAAATGAAAAATGTTTTGAATATCGTCAACCCGGATACTTTGCAAATGAGAGTCCCTCCAAAAAAAAGAAGGAAGGGATGAAACCTCGCTTCAATAATTTTCAAATCACTTGGGATGATTGCAACTTCGAATGAGAAGTTGAAGAAGAGATGGAATCGGTACAAATGGCCTTTATGGACCATTGGTGATGGTGAGATAACTTCTACTTATGATTCTAATGATGATAATGATCTTGAAGCCTTCATTTTAAAATTGCATGATAGCTTAAAGGAATTGTATGCTAGAAATAAGAAGTTAGTAAAAAAATCAAATGCTTTATTGAATGCTAACTCTAAACTAGTGAATGAAAACAATAGGCAAAGAATACAAGTGAAAACAAGGATCAAGGAAGAACAAGCCTCCTTTAAGAAAAGATTGGACGACTTGAATGTTCTCTAGCATAGAAAAAAGAAAAATATTGTTGATATGAAAAAGAATAGAAATGTATTGATCAACAAGAAATTTGTCACTTTTAGAAGGGATGATTTATGTTTTGTAAAATCGAAATCTTCTCTATATGGAAATAAGAATATTATTTGCAACTATTGCCAATAATATGGATTTGTAAAAAATAATTGCTACGTCAAGAGAAATGAAAAAGTTGGAATGAATACCGTATAGATTTGTAGTCATTTTACTAACTTTATTATGGGTCCAAGAAAATATTGGTACTAAAAGTTATCACTTAATTTCTTATGTAGGTAGTGAATATCACCAAAAATGCCAAATGGTTCATAAATAGTGGGTGTTCAAAGCATATGACGGGTAATGCATCTTTCTTCACAAAACTCATATCCAAATATAGTGAAAAATTGACTTTTGGGGATAACATGAAGGCAAAATCAATCGATATTGGTGATGTAGGTAAAAATGGTGAGACTTTAATTACAATCTCTTAAGTGTGAGTCAATTTTGTGATAAACATCTATATGTGTTCTTTACCCAGCATGAATGCTTAATTCTTGATAAGAATTTTTCTGTTTTATTTAAAGGCTTTAGACACAATGATGTTTATGTGATTTATCTTGACTACCTTGGTAAGAGTAATGTAAAATGTTTAACTGGCTCCATAGATGATCCTTGGCTTTGGCATAGAAAGCTTTGTCATTTTAACATGGATTTAATCAAAAATCTTGCTCAAAAGGAAAGTTGGTAAGAGGTTTGTCAAAAATAAAGTTTGTTAAAAACAAAATTTCTGAGGCATGCCAATTTGGTAAACAAGTCAAAATTTCGTTTAAACTATTTGTGTGTCTACTTCTAGGGCTTTAGAATTATTGCATATGAATTTATTTGGTCCAACTCATCATGCTAGTCTTGGTGGTATTAATATGCTTTTGTAATTATTGATGACTATTCTAAGTATACTTGGGTACTATTTCTTGCTCACAAAAGTGAAACCTTTGAAAATTTCGTAAAATTATTTTCCATAATACAAACTTTGTTGAATTTGAAAATTATTCGTTTGAGAAGTGATAATGGGGCTGAATTTAAATTTGAAGGTTTTTTCGAATTTTGTGATCACAACAGTATATCACATGAATTTTCGGTTGTTAGAGTTCCTCAACAAAATGGCGTTATTGAAAGAAAAAATAGAACACTTCAAGAGGCCGCTAGAACCATGATTAGTGAGTGTGATTTACCAAAATATTTGTCTAGTTTGGACCGAACCTGTTGATACGACTTATTATGTATAAATCAAGTTCTTTTGAAACGTATTTTAAACAAAATATCATATGAACTCTTATTTTGCAAAAAACCTGTTGTGAGTTATTTCAAAATCTTTGGTTGTCAATGCTTCATTTTAAAAATCAAAGAAAATCTTGGAAATTTTGACAAGAAATTGGATGACAGAATTTCTTAGGATATTCTGGTGACAAGAAAGCATACCAAGTATACAGTAGAAGAACTCTTTTAATTGAAGAAGTTGTGCATGTTAAGTTTGATGAGGCTAATGATATTATTTCAAATAATGTTTGTGAAGATGAAAATGTAGGTATACAAAAGGAACATGAGAAGCTCACCAAACATGAAGAACATCAAGAGACCAAGACAAGCAATGAGGACGACACTCATCACTTGGATGATGAAGGAGAAGAATGAAAATTCTTCAAAAGATCTTCCAAGAGCATGGAGATTTGTCTCAAATCACCCTTAAGAGTTGATACGATCATAGGTGATCCGTATAATGGGGTAAAAACTCATTCTCATAAATCTTTAAATAATAATTGTGCTTTACTTTCTTACATTGAACATAAGCATGTGGATGATGCATTGAATGATGAATCTTGGATTTTTTCTATGCAACAGGAACTTAGTCAATTCGATAAAAACAATGTGTGGACCTTAGTCGAAAGACTATCAACTCATCCCGTGATGGGAACAAAATGGGTTTTTAGAAATAAATTAAATGATAAAGGTGAGATTATTAGAAATAAAGCTAGATTTGTGGCAAAGGGATATGCTCAAGAAGAAAGTATTGACTTTGATGAAATCTTTGCACCCGTTGCTTGTTTGGACTCTATTCGCATATTTCTTGCATATGCATGCTTTAACAATTTTAAATTATTTCAAATGGACGTCAAAAGTGTATTTTTAAATGGCTTTATTGATCAAAAAGTTTTTGTTAAACAACCCCCTAGTTTTGAAAATAAAAATTTTCCAAATCATGATGATTTTCAAACTTCAAAAGCTTTATATGGTTTGAAACAAGCTCCCAGAGCTTGGTATTAAAGGCTAAGTGGTTTTTTGGTTAAAAATAGTTTCAAAAGAGGTGTTGTTGATACCACTCTTTTCACCAAAACTAAGTTTAATGGTTTGTTGATTGTTCAAACTTATGTTGATGATATTATTTTTGGAGCAACTGATGAAAGCTTGTGCAAGGAATTCTGGTGCTTAATGCAAAAGGAATTTGAAATGAGTATAATAGGAGAATTACAATTCTTCTTTGGACTTCAAGTTCACCGAACAAAAGAAGAAACATTCATTACACAAATCAAGTATACAAAGGAACTTCTCAAGTTCTTTGGGATGAAAGATTGCAAACAAGGCAGAACACCAATATGTACTTCAACTAAACTTGACAAAGATGAAGAAGGTAATAGTGTTAATGAAAAACAGTATACAAGTATGACTAGAAGCCTAGTTTATTTGACAGCCAGTAGACCGGATATTATGTTTGCTCCGGTATTTGTTTATGCTAGATTTTAATCTTGTCCTAAACAATCACATTTAATTGCAGTAAAAATAATTTTTAGGTACTTGAAAGAAACGATAGATTTTGGCCTTTCGTATCTTAAATCCATTAATTTTGATGTAATTAGTTATTTTGATGCTGACTTTGCTGGTTGTAAAATTGATAGGAAAAGTACTAGTGGTATGTGTCACTTTTTGGATAATTGCTTGGTGTCATGGTTTAGCAAGAAGCAAAATTCTATTTTCCTATCTACAGTGGAAGCCGAATATATTTCTGCTAGAAATTGTTGTACTCAACTTCTTTGGATGAAGCATACCTTAAAAGATTTTGGTGCTATTTTTTATTGTGTGCCTATAAGATGTGATAATACTAGTGCAATTAATCTAAATAAAAATCCTATCCTGGATTCTAGAACGAAACACATTGATGTCAAGCATCACTTTATTAGAGATCTTGTGTGCAAAAAAAGAATTTTGTGTTGAATTTGTGTGTATAAATGATCAACTAGCTAATATTGTTACTAAACCTTTGCCTTTAGATCGTTTTGAATTTCTCAAAACTCGTTTAGGCATTATTGATTTCAAAACTATATGAATTATACTTTCAGACGAAAATATGCGTCCTACGGTATCTGAACTTTTGGACGAAAATATGCGTTCTACGGTATTTGAACTTTCGGACGAACATGAACGTTTGAACTATCTACTCTCTCGGACGAACATGAATGTCCGAATTCCTCTCTTTTGTCTCGGACACTTACAATCGTCTAAACTTTCCCTCTCACTCTTCAAACTCTCTGGAAATTCTTACGGACGATTATCACCCTTCTGACATTCGTTCGGACACACAGCATAGCGTATCGGCTGTCCCTTCATTTGTGATCGGAGCACAATCGAACTATAGCAATCGTTCAGACATTTAAACGATTTTTCTACTTTTTTAAATGCCTTCATTTTTTTCCTTATCAGACATTTCCCTTCCACCAAACCCTAGTTCTAGCAGAACTCAAGAGACCCATTTTCAAATTCGCTCAATTCATCTCCGCTTCTCTGAAATTACTCAAGGAATCTCTCTTCCCAACTCCTCACCCACCTCTATTAAACCTCTTTTCACCATTTTAGCATCACATTCCTTAGATTTTCTTAAACATCACTCAATCTCACTTTTTCTCCTCTTTATCTTTCTCTTCAAATTCACGATGGTACTTGTGGAGGATCTTCAACGGCCACCAAAGGGAAAATATCAAAAGGCTAAACTCCGGAGCAGGGTCAAACATCTTCAAATCCTCAATCCATCCCCAATACCTCTCTACCAAAATTCATTGATGCCAAGGCATCCGATAGGTACACCTTTCTTCTTAACAAATTCATTATCGTTCAACGACCTGTTTCACATAGCCTTTTGATGAATTGAATTTACCTCTTATTAAGGCATGCTTTGAAAAACAAATATGGGGTAATTTAGTTCACTTGGATTTTCCTGTCTATCATGATATGGTGTTGCAATGAATGTCTTTGTTCAATGTAACAGCTAATCTTAAGAAGGGTTCAACTATTCGAACTTTAGTCCCTCGTGTCAATAACGTGAACCTTGAGATTTTCTCCAATGTCATTAATTCCATTTTTTAGTGTGAAGTTGTTTCTCCTGATGAAATTTCCTATTTTTTCTCCGTGGATAAATGGCCTATTTTAGATACTCGTTTTGATATAGAAGAGGTCAAAAAGATTTTTAATATCTATTTTAAACAGGTTTCGAAAGTCAAAACTAGACTACTTAATCCTGAGTTCAACATTTTATACTCGTTAGTCACTAATTTGGTTTTGCCTACTGATAGGCATCGCACTGAGTTAGGCAAAATGCAATTGTACTTATTTTATTGTGTTTTGAAAGGCATCAAACTTGACTTTGGTTATCTCTTCTACTCTCTATGAGAGCTCTTTTTGACCGATACCCGTAGGAACATTCCCTTTGGAAAATTTCTAACCAAATTTTTTGATTACTTTGACATCCCCTTTTCTGGCAAAAAAGTTAATAATATCTTCCTTATTTCAACAAAACCTATATTGAATGAAAGGGTTTGCGCTTCTTTAATAGATCAATTGTTTGCAAAGGCTGCTTATGAACTTGAAAAGTCCAAATCACATGCCTCCACCTTTGGCCTTGCACTCCCTCACTCTCCTCCTTCTCAATCCTCCTCTTCCACACCTCCACTATCCCATGACCCTCATATTTCATCTTCAGAACCCTCACTCTCCCATCTGTGCACACTTGTTACCTTTCTGAGCAATCAAATGAGCTCATTCCAACGTCGTACCCTTCGGAAGCTAAAGAGGCTTGAGACAAGATAAACCATCCTTCAAGAAGCGCTAAGTCTAGGGATGTCTGCAGCAGCTCAGGTTCAATTTGCCAATATCCAATCCCAATACATTCTTGAGTCCTCCTCCGACAGTGATGACAACGACAATGAAGATGGTGATCATTCCAATCCTGAGCCCAAAGACCGTGAGAATCCAGTTGGTACCACCAATCCTGACATAAATCCACTTCTCCTACTGCTGATGATGATGACGACGAAGATATTGATGACACATTCAACTAAATCATGCAACGATGTGATCCTCAAGACTTAAGTGAACAAGACAGCGAGGCTACGGAGGATGATGCACAGGCCAAAAAATGCAAAGGTGAGGAACATTCCGAGAAGAAGAATGACTCAACTTCGATCCCTTAGTTTCTCTTAAATTCCTTGTGATTAATGTACTTAGACATTTATTGCAGTTAACTGTTCTGGTTCTGATTATTCACTTGGTTATGCACTTGGTTATGATTATTCACTGTTTTGGTTTTTGTTTTATTACTGCTTGTCTGTTTTTTTCTTTTTGTTGTTGTTGTTGCCTACGTAAGGGGGAGCATCCTCTTAGGGGGAGCTTATTTTGCTTTGATGATGCCAAAAGGGAGAGTAAGATATCTATTTGAACTGATTGTATGATCATGGTTGTTGTAAGTTTATTTGCCTCGTGATTTGTCATCTACATCAAAAAAGGGGAGATTCATAACCTACAACCTTGGTTTTGATGATGACAAATGTAATTTAATTATCTTAACTTAAGCTGTACAGGATTGCTAGTTTATTTGCTCTTAGCAGAACTTTCAGGCGAAGTATACCTTCCAAACAGCACTATGTCTCTCGGACGCACAAGCTCGTCCAAACGAAATTACCACGGATGCAATGCACCGTCTGAACGATCAAGCAGAAAGTAAGTTTTTGGAGCACCAACAACGAACACACAAGCTCGTCCGAATGAATTTATCTCGGATGCAATTCACCATCTGAAAGGTCAAGACAAAGTGAAGATTTTGAGGCACTCGTAACGGACGTATCTAACTGTTTGAAGAAAACTATATCAGATAAGGCTAACTGTTCGAAAGAAAAGGATCCCCAATTAAGCACCAAAATTTTTGGACACACAACACTATCCGATGACTGAACTCTTCAACATACTTGGTTTAGACGAAAGAACGAATTCGGCCGTCTGAACAGTGGCATCCTCAACTCCCTAATATTTCAGATTGGACGATTGTTAGGACGCTCAATAATAATCTCGGATGTCCGAAACCCATAATAGTTTTCAACATTTATTATCTAGCTATTAGGAAGTGGTTGGGGGCTGATTTATTGCACCTATAAATACCAACCCTCTGTATTATGTTTTATTATCTTACGCATTCAATACAAGCCAAAGAAAGGCAATTTGAATGCAAATTAGCTCTTTAATGATATTGTATTAGTGTGTACTTAAGAGTGTTATTCAAAATATTGAGTAGAGTGATAATCTTGTACAAAAGTGAGGTTTGGTATAAAATCCTTGGCTCAACTAAAGAGAAGTAGTGTGAGCAAGGGTGATCCTACTCTATGTACACTTGAAGATTATTGGCTCACCAAATTTGAAGGAGTATGTTAGTGGATTACTATTCCAAGCTAGCTAGTTTGGATGTGCTGTTTGTTTAATCTTTTAATTTAATCCATTCATTTTATGCTTAAGTTGTTTACACTTTTATCATCTTATTTGTCAAGTACAAGAAATTTGAACTAAGCATTATTTGAAAATTAATCTTAAGGAACCTAATCCACCCCCTCTTAGTTTGCTTTAGAACCAACAATTTCAGTATATTATTCTTGGCGATGTGGGGTACATTTTGTAAGGTCAAATCATTATTATCTCTTGTCTAGTGGTTGGACTTTTTATACCTGTGACTTGGGTTATTGTGTACTGTCAAATTGTTTATTTCAATTTTGGTTGTGAGTAAGAGCGTATTTGAGTTTCAGATCTTCACTGGAGATCTATTTTGCTATACTCATTGATCCATTGATAGTGAAATATTTCTGGACTAGGTTTCGTGATTTTTACTCTTTACATTGAAGGGGTTTTTCACGTAAAAATCCTATGTGTTCTGTGCTTGTTGATTTCGTTTATTTATTTATTGTTTGGGTTAGTTCTACGATTTATTCAAGTGGTGGGAAAAATTTCTTAGGTAATTGTTCTGCTTAGCATCATTCTCGTTTGTTCCCAACACAAATATTAGAAGGATATTGTGATGCTAATTAGATCACAAATTCTGATGAAACTAGAGCCACTAGTGGTTATATTTTTACACTAAGTGGTGGTGCAATTTCTTGAAAACCTAGAAAACAATATTTAATTTCTATCTCAACAAGGAATTGAATTTATTGCTTTAAATTTAGCATGAAGTGGACCTGAATGTTTAAAATCTCTATTATCTTATTTGCCTTCACTAACAAAGCATGTTCTTGCTCTGCATATTCATTATGATAGTTAAATTACAATATCTTAAGCAAAGAATGCAAATTTCAATGAGAAGATGAAGCATATCAGATTGAGACACAACTCCATAAAGCAATTATTGTCTCAAGACAAAATCACTTGATTTTGTGAAATCATAGATTAATTTGACAAATTCTTTTACAAAAGGATTAGTTCAAAAGCTAATCATTAAAAAGTCGAGGGGAATGGGACTGAAATATTTAAGTAGGATTATTGCAATAGACACGTACCTACTCTCTATGATTGGAGATCTCATGTATGAGATTCAATAGATAAAAATGAAACTGCAGAGTGACTTGAATGAGCATATTATTCTTTATTATGAGGGGTATTCTCTAGTCTCATTCTTAGCTAAGACGTGATGCTCCTTACTATGATGGTTACTAGGAAAAGTTAATCTCTAAAGCATCCAAAGCAAATATCTATGCGGTAATGATCACAGATTACCATTGAAGGATATACCTATATAAGTGTAGCAGTGGGGTCACTGCTATGGGAGATTAAGATTATTCCCTAAAAATACTTATGAAAACAAGATACTTGTGCATGACCGTCTAATGCGCCCAACTGTACTAGAGCTGAATTTATTGCCCTTATGTTGTTTATGGTGAGTTAATGTTTAGTGCAAAGGATATAGTTAAAGAATTCTTACTTATTATGTTTCTTCAAATTAAAACTTACTATAACTAAATGTAGGTTCAATTTCAGAAGTACTATAATAATTGCACTAATTACACGTTTAATAAGTATTTAAATCATAAATTTTTTAATTTGGGAGGGAATATTAATTATAATTAAATATTTTAATTATGAATGTGTCTCTTGTGGAATCCATCCAATTGCATTAGTTGGAAGAAGTATTCCAACTAGTTTCTTAAGAATAGCTTTTGACTACTACAACAATCTCATAAAATCAAGAAGATAAGAACTTACTATATTATCAGGGAATAAAATTGCGAAAGTAACTTTAACTCTAACAATTATTTTCTAATGTCCTAAAACTACTATGAATAGGTAACTTTCTCTACTAGGGAAAAAATCTGACAATAAATACATTACTATAAATTATATTGCGTTAATTTCTTCTCTCCATATCCATATTCATATTCTTGTAATATTCCCACAATCACATTAATGAATTATAACTCCAAATAAATAGAGTACAAGGGTATTTTCATTTCGTGGGTAGTGTTCTACTGCATCATAATTTATCTACAAGCACATTGTTGTATCTTAAAAAAGGAACGCCACATCAACTTAGTGCAATATGGGGTGTATCACTCCTAAGGAGAGCGCTAATTAGTGTGTCTCGACCATAAAATAGGCTATTCTAATCCTTAAATTAAATTATTATTTTAATTTATTAGTGAGTTATTATTGTGTTAATATTTTCCTTTCTTGGATTAATTCCATTTTGTGCTCCTCAACTTATACCTGATTCTCATTTTGAATTCTATGTTAGGAATAATATAGTATATACAATATGTATAAATCAGGTCTCATTATAATTGGTACATAAAAAGCGTTTACAAAAGTTTACAAGAGAACATTCTACATAATCTACACATGGTAAGTCTTGCTAATGAAGACAATTAATTAAACTAGTAAGGTAATTACCTAATATAGGGGATTGGGGTAATTAACCCAAGTTATTGTGAATAGTTAAAATACTTGAGACTAGTTCTGATATCATGTTCAGAACAATAGAGTATGTACAATATGTATAAAGTTTATTATTCAATCAAGACTTACTACAATTGGTATATAAAGAGTTTTTATATAGATTTACAAGATAACATTTTAGATGATCTACACATAGTAAATCTTACTAATCAAGACAAATTTTTTTTTTTTTTTAACTGGTAAGATAATATAAGGGATTGTGGTGATTACATATCAATCATATATTCACATTCCATAGTTATTTACATATCTTGACACCCCAAATTTTAGTTTTGTATACTTTACACTCCGAACTCTTAAATTCGTTCTACTTTAACCCTTTTTTAACGCTATCTAAAAAATTAATAGAATAAAACATTTTAGCAAGATGAACAACAATATTGTTGCGTGCAAAAATAAAGATTTCATTAACTTTTTTATGGTGTTTAAAAAGGGATTAAAGAGGGACAAATTTGAGAGTTGGGGATATAAAGTATCCAAAACTGAAATTCAAAGTGTAAAGTGATAATTAAGTATAAGTTAACGGGTGCAAAATGAAATTAATCCTTCTTTGTTTGGATATATTATTTTCCAACACTGGAATGGTATGGTTAGCCTTCACACCTCCAAAAATGGCAGTGCGTGCCAAAGTTACAAAATAAGAAGTCACATGAGAATCCCGCCACTTGAAGGAAAAGAAATTGAGGTAAGATCTCATAGCCAAAGGCTTGGAAGTGCAACCAAGATGGCCAAAATTGTGAAGACTTGAGATGTTGTTAAACTTTTCCATGACAAGTTTATGTGTGCACTTAAAAAATCTGTGGCCAAATTGTCATGTAGAGAAATGGCACAAGAAACACGGGCTATTTCAGTGTAAATGAAAGTAAATGTATTTTGTCCTATATCTTTGTAGTCTTTTCACTTGGGATTTTTTTCTAGACATTTTCCAAGTAAATGGAACTGTAAGTGTGCAATACTTCTCCAAGCCCAATTAGGAGGAATGCTGACGCCCATCCTCCATTTACTAAATTTGATCGAACAAATTCATGCAAGATTTGTATTTTTTGCCTCCAATACATGAGAAAGGAGTAGGCTGAGCATGATTAAATTGGGGATTGCATCTTGAATTCATTAGAGTGTGCAAATGAAAAAAGTTATTCCAAATTTGGCACGATAAGGAATATCACAAACAGATCAAATAGGCACGATGGACTTGTCGTACAGTAATAGCATAATTTTGCATTACCACTACTACTTCCATTTGTAAAGACTTCTTATTAGGCAAGTATTGACACATTATTCCCTTTTTGAATACAAATTATTCTTTTTGTCAAACTTGACATTACATATGATGAATTTAATGTAATATCCGGAATCATTTCACTGTTCCTGACTGCATTAGTTTATTTAGAACTTGAATTATTAAGATATTTTCGTTTTGAATTTTAATAATATTATCTTAGTATTTTTTTTCCCCACTTTATAGTTTATTAAAATTAAATTTATTTGGTAAAAGGGAAAATTATTCACCCCAACCGAACTGAAAAAATTGCATGTCGAATAGTTGATTTATCTACAGTTGGTTTTTGAATTACTTTAGTACCAATTTTTATACAATGGTTCAAAAAAAAAAAAAAAAAATTGGAACTACATTGTTCCGAATCATGAACACCGCGGCCACTGACTATCTACACTATTTTGTGAACAATTTTAGTCGGGAGAAGGCATTAAGGTCTTCTCAAGAATAATTTTAATATTTGAGATGACATTTACTACTATTTTCATCTTAAGCATTAAACGAGCAAAAGATACGAGTATTGTTTAAAGGAAAATTTTCATCGTCCCGTTAAGATATTATATTTCTTTATGATTTGAATATTACAGTACAACATCATAGGACTATTAAACAAATAAAAGATACGTGTATTGTTTAGAGGAAAATTCCATTGGCTATTATTTGGAATAACATTGTATCTATTTTTTTAGATATGATTTATGTGAGATAAAAAAAAATGATTGAAAAATATGGTTTAATAATGATAACAAAATATTATTTGATAAATAATAAAAAAAAATTCATCCAAATGGAGCCAGATCTTTGTGAACTCTTGTTGATTGGAAGCAACGACAAGGATACACATTTCGGTAGTCAAGTCCGTCACTTTACCTTTATTAAATGTTAATTATGCTGAAATCTCTCAAGATTTATCATTAGAAGAACCTTCCTTTTAGATTATACTAGAATTATAGAAAGTCAGAAACCTCCGATTGGCTAGAAATATAATAGTGAATGTTAACCTCTAATCTTTTCTTCTTTTTTTTTTTTCTCTCTAAAGACATGATAATAAAATCGTCGAAAAATAATCTTGTAACAAAACTCCGCTTTCAAAGATAGCTAATTTAGGGAGGAGAAAAAACCAAAATGTTGTAATAAATTTAAATCTTAATAAGGAAATGTTATAAAAAATAATAATAATAACCACAAAAAAGTAAAAATAATAAGTGTAATTATTGTTGAAATCTTGTAGTATCTATGGTGGCAGGCAATTAGCTTGCCCCCCTTTCGTTCTCCTCTATTTGTCAACGAATCTAATAAAAATATTTGACAATTCTTAAAATATCTTAAATTATATTGTGGGGTATTAATTAAATTTATAGTCAAATAATTATTAAATACTTTTTATGGGTTGAATCCATTAATACCTTGACATCAGAATCAAACTTAATTTGTTAACAAACCCTCTATATATTTGTTGTGTCATTAGCATCGTAATTAATCAATCCCAAACTAATTAGACAAGAAAAACTAAGAAGAATTTTATAGCATTTCTGATGTTTTCTCTCTTAATTTTTCAAGGTCTCTTTATCCCGTCAACTCCTCAAGTCAAGGTATGTATAATAGGAGGCAGTACAAAATTTCTAGCTTCAGTTTCAATTTTGATTTTTTTTATCCTCAAAAGCTAAGCCTTTTAATAGTTTAAATTTTAAAATGGAATTATAATATTCAAACTTGGATTTATGAGGCTTAATTAGAATACAAATTTTTCTGGGAAAAAATAGGCAGCATTTTATTTATGTGATAAATGCATGAAATAGTGAATGCAGGCGGCAGAGCCTCAATATTCACTACATCCAGATATCAGTATTCTAAACAAAACAAAAAAATGACTGCATGCAAATACTTTAGACATTTGAATCAGAAACAAAACAAGAATGAGGAAGCCCCGTTCCAAAATTAACTCCCAAATCTCATATACCAAAGCTACAAAGGCTACCCTCTTGAGCTGTGTTCAAAGGAATTGGAACCCCAGTGCAAAATCAACCAAGTAATTTCTTCAGTTAAGGAGCAATGTCCTCTGAGTGTCAGACACAATACTTCAAGAATCAGAGGAGGAGGAAGTTTTGAAGAAGATGAAAAAAGGAAAAGCATTTAGCCCCGATGATATCTCAATCGAAGTATGAAGATGCTTAGGAAAGAAGAGCATAAATTGGCGTACTAATCTTTTCAATAAAATATTGAAGATAAGAAAGATGTCTGATCAATGGAAGAAGAGTACTCTCATACCCATATTCAAAAATAAAGGCCATATACAAAATTATACTAATTACAGAGATATTAAGTTAATGAGCCTTCATTATATGATAAAACTTTGGGAGAGAGTGATAGAAAGAACGTTAAGAAATGAGATTGAGGTGTCAAATAATCAGTTTGATTTTATATCAGAGAGATCGACTATTAAAGTCATACATCTCTTAAAGAGACTTACCGAGAAATATCGGGATAAAGAAAAGGATTTACATTGATTTTTATTGATTTTGAAAAGCCATACGATAGAATCCATAGAGAAGTTATGTGGAGAGTTTTAGAAAAAATATGAGTTGGAATAGCATATATAGAATCAATAAAGGAGATGTATAGGGATGTAGTTACAAGTATGAGAATATAAGGAGGATTGACACGAGAGTTTTCTATAAATATAACTTTACACCAAGGTTCAATTCCAAGGCCTTATCTATTTGTGTTGATCATAAATAAACTTACAAGGCACATACAAGAGGAAATACCATGGTGTATGTTATTTGCAGATGACATTGTGTTACTAGATTAAAAAAAAAAAGGTGGGGTTAATGCTAAACTCGTTAGGTTTGGAGAGAGACACTTGAGGCAAAAGGGTTTAAAATTAGTAAATCAAAAAGAGAATATATGGAATTTAAGTTTAGCAAGGGTGCACGTAGAAATACAATAAGGGTTAGTATCGGAGATGAAGAGATACCCATAAGTGAAAATTTTAAATATTTAGGATCAGTTATTCAGAGTAATTGTGGTATAAATCGAGATGTTATATATCGAATACAAGTAGGATGGACTAAATGGAAAATGACATCGGGAATATTATGTGACTGAAAAATTCCTTTACAACTTAAGGGTAAATTTTGGACTAAATGGAGAATGACATCGGGAATATTATGTGACTGAAAAATTCCTTTACGACTTAAGGGTAAATTTTATAGAACGACAATTAGAGTAGCAATACTCTATGAGTCTGACTGTTGGACAGTGAATCACATACATGAGCAAAAGATGAGAGTAGCAGAAATGCGAATGTTAATATGGATGTGTGGGTACACTAGGATGGACAAGATGAATACAGAATGAGTATATTTGTGAAAAGATCGGAGTAGTATCTATCGATGAGAAGATAAGAAAAACAAACTTAAGGTAGTTAGGTCATGTGTTAAGACGACCAGTAGAAGTGCCTGTCAAGCGAGTAGATTTTAGAGAGAGTAGTCAACATAAGAGGGGTAGAGGAAGACCAAAAAAGACTTGATAGGTAATTTATAGGAAAGATATAACCCATCTAAGAATTGATGAGGATATGACCCATGACAGAGCGTAATGATAAAACAGAATTCATGCAGTCGACCCTATTTAGTGGAATTAAAATTTGGTTTATTTTTTTTATCCTCCTAGTGATCACACAATCAAAGAAGAAGTGATTAACGGTTTCATTATCACTCTTACAAAACCCACAAGCCACACTTCCTTGAAGCATCCCCCGACCTGTCAATCTAGATTTTGTGTCAAGTCTCCTACATAGTAACCACACAATGAAAGAGTGTCTAGGAAAATAACCTTTTCCCCAAACAAGTTTACTCTCCCATGTCACCTTCTGTCCATTATTGCAAATACACTTCATTGCAATTTTAACTGTTAATGATGCTTTACCATCACAACTAATATGATCACTCAAATTCGATTACAATTGAATATGGATCTTATTCTTGTTCTTGTTCTACATGTGCATATTATTCAAAACTTTTATGTTGCATTTGGATTGATGGATTTAGTAAATAATTTGAAATTTATTTTTTTGTTGGATAGATTTGTAAAGTTAAAACGAGTGAATTCTAAATCCATCTAAATCATAAGTTATTTAACATCCTTCCTTTCACATTTTGTCAATTCGGTAAATTTAAAATTAATTGATTTTAGCCCTAAAATTGACTCTAACAAATTGATCTTTCAAATCTTTTACCAAATTTTTCTATTCAAGTATAGCCTTAGAGTTTTTAAAAATTTTATGTTCTATTATCAAATTTTGTTTTAATTCCTGAAATTATTTTTGAATTTCTTTTGTTTAAATTCTACATGCACAAAATCTACTAATTCATAGTATCTTTTGTTTCAATTTTAAATAATTATTATAAGAATATATGAATTCTTTTCACGAACAAAAATTGAATTTGACCAAATGAATATCAGTCTAGTTAGTTATTTTTTTATACCATAGTTCTTTTCTTTTTTTTTTTGCTGAAATTATTTGATGAATTTATTCCTAATTTTTTTCCCTGAACCCCCACACACTATTGTCGCCAAAACTTAGAGCTAAACCATTATTGTAAAAGTCAAGAAGACTATCACGATTCATTTATGAAGAGCAATCCAACTGAATCACCATATTTTGATTGTTTATGTGATACTGATTTAGATAACCCTTGTTCATACAAAACAATTTGTTCGACAAATCATAAGAATTAGATTGTGTTCCTCGATTTGCTAGATTTGAATAATCTAAGTGACTAAATCATATAATTTGCGAACCAACAGCTCATTAGGCTATTGGCCATAAGAAACATGATAACTCACTTCTGGGACTAGAGATTCAAAGATCAAATCTTAGTACTTGCAATCAAAGCAGTCAACAATAACTAGAAAGAAAGGAAGAACCTCACTAGAGAGAGAAATAATAGATCAAAAAGGAAGAACCTCACAGGAGAGAAAGAAATAATAGATCAAAAAGGAAGAACCTCGCCGGAGAAAGCAATAGTAGATTAAGAATAGGGTAAGTAGTATATGTGAGTTTAATTCTAGTAAAATCTCACCATGTGTTAGTATTTATCCTATCATGTGTGGGTTTTGATATTTCGGTTGTATTCAAATTCACAATCGTAAGTATATGTAATCATTATCTAATACATATATATATATATATATATATATATATATAATTAGCTTATATATATTGGTTGTATTAATTATTCTCTCTCTTTTTGTGTTTTATTAAATACATATCATCTCTCTACGCATTTTGAGCATTATGAATTATGATGGAATACGTTTCTTTTTTTGTTTTTTATAATTCAATGCACTTCTAAAAGATGAAATTATAGATACAATTGGAATGGGTTTAAACAACTCCAAAATATTTCTTTAATATATATATATATATAGATATATATGAGACTAAGAATTATGTGTCTCTTATAGTTGAAGGCTTGTTAGTGATTGTCTAACTATATATAAAATAGAAAGCCAATTTGATGATCTAGTGTCAAAATTATTATTTTATGCCTTTATTAGATACTCTATCCATTCCAATTTGTTTGTCACTTTCTAGGAACCAATTTTTTTATAATAGTATTTTAATTGTGATTTTAGTGTTTATTTTATAATTTTGCCTTCCAAAATTTAAAACTTTAATTTGACTAACATGGTTACAAAAGTAACGAAGGGGACAATATTAGAAAAAAGTACTAAAGATACCTTTGACTTTATTAAAGAGACAAACAATTTGTAGCATATCAAAATGAAAGATATAAGACTTTCAATGGGACGGAAAGAGAAGTAATTTATTTATTTTCCCTAAATAACCTTTATATAATTTCCTTTCTCATCTATGCCCCCAATTAATTTGTTTTTATTTTAATAAATTAAATTTAAAAAATACTACTTTATTATTAATTAAGACATGCAAAATAATTTTGTAACAAACGTAAAGCGTAGCAACATTACAACTATAGGTAAGCAGAAAGGGAAGTATTTCCCATATTAGCATCGAATATGCATTTCAGATCTTTTCACCACACGGAATACATCTCTAAAAGTTAAATTGACTTTAACATATTCACTGATAAAGCAGTGTAATTAAGACTTAATATAATCCGTCAATGTAGTACTATTATTTCTCAAGGGACGAGGATTATAATCTCACAAGGCCTTTCTATCCAACTATTAGGCTGAATGAGCTCTACCGAAATTCTCCAAAAGTAGTTTAAAAGATGAAATGGTTCCAGATACTCCAAGAAGTGTGCCAATTGCTATGAGAATCATATTCAGGATCAAGACTGGTTTTGATATCTGATTCCAGAATATTTTTAAATAGAAGGCACACGGCAAAATCGATGGTTGCAAATTCCCACGCTAACGAGAGATCCTGTGAGACTTAAAACATACTCGAAATATGGCACGGAAAGGGCCAGCACTAGTATCAGTAAGAGCAGAATTGAGCCGACACTTGCCCTTATGATCATCTTTGTTCTGGATTTCATTGATGGAGGAAGAATATTGTGCTCTAGTTGTATTGCAAATGGTGCAAATTCGAGTGCGTATTTGGTCATTGGTGTCAGCACTGTTGCCCACAGTGCAATTTTGGTTACAATTTGATCCCTTGGCATGCTTAGAGTGATCTGGGCGTTCACTTCAGGTCCAAAAAGTTTAGCTCCCATGAAAGCTAAGGCTGTGTAAAGGAATGTTACCAATGTGAAACTCACAATGGATACCTGTAAAAAGTAAGAATATTGTAATTGTTATTAAAAGAAATAGGAAAATCTATGGGAATTTTAGAAGCTAAATACAATGGATACCCGTAAAAGTAAGGAGATAATTACTCTATTTTATACTCCGTAATTTTAATTATATCAGATTCTTATTTTGTATTCATAATTTTAGTTTTGAATATATTGTACCTCTAACTCATAAATTTATTACATTCTATTCCAATTTTAACATCGTTATTGGAACTAATGGATGTTAATTAGGTATATGCATACCACGCACATGTTTAGGGGTGTGACATATCAGTGGAAGTAGTTAGGACTAATTTCACTTTGCACTCTTAATTTATGATTAATTTTCAGTTTACACCCCTAATTTTACACCTCCAAAGTCTCATACCCACTGATCCCATTTCTGTCCAATTTTAATCACGTTAAAAAATTGGCTAGGATTAGTATAAAGTATGATATTATTGTAACGCTTGTGGCTTGGTGGTTTTACCCTGATGTTACCATGTCAACTTCGTTAATTAGTATATGCAAATTATTTGGGTATTATTTCCTGGAGGAAGACAAATATGAGAAATTTGTAAGTAAGAAAATTACTATCTAAATTAGAAATAATGTACCTCTGTAAACTGGTGGAGGGATCTTTCATGGCTGCATATATATTAGGGAAAACAATATGACCAGCATAACTGAAGAAGTAAAGTCCAGATATGGCTGGAATATTTTGAAGCTGAAGTGCTGGAATGGTTTGGTTAGCCTTCACACCTCCAAAAATGGCAGTGTATGCCACAGTTACAAAAATAAGGAGTGACATGAGAATCCCACCACTTGAAAGAAAAGAAATTGAGGAAAGATCTCTCAGCCATAAGCTTGGAAGTGCAACCAAGATGGCTAAAGTTGTAAGGATTTGAGAGGTTGTTAAGTTTGTCCATGACAATTTTATATGTGTGCCTAAAAATACAGTGGCCAAATTGTCATGTAGAGAAATTGTATAAGAGACAAGGGCCATAAATATTTCAGTGTAAATGAAAGTTGCTGCTATGATTCTTCCTTTTGCTCCAAATGCATTCTGCCCAATATCTTTGTAGTCTCTTGACCTGGGATTTTTTTCTAAACATTTTCCAAGTAAATGAGACCTTCAATGCTATAAGCACATGCTACTCCAAGTCCAACTAGAAGAAATACTGAAGTCCATCCTCCATTTTCTAGAGCATATGGAGTTGATAATTGTCCTAGACCTGCAAAACCATGCATGAATTAATACCAACATTAATTTGTAAGTATAATTCTGAAGAAAATATTGACATATTGTGTATCAAGCTGATCGATAGGTACTAGCCTTAAACTAACTAAAATGGCTAGTACTGGTCACTCGAGTCGTTACAAAATTCATCCCACCCTGAACTCTCAAATTCGTCCCATTTTAGTCTATTAATTTTTAACACCATCCCCTAATTTAACAAAGCTTTACGCTTGTACAACAAATTCAGTAGAATGTACAATAACATGCCACAATATTTTGTGTCCACGTGCGTAACAATTCCATTAATTTTGATGATGGAGTTACAAATTAACCTAATGTGAGACAGATTTGAATGTTGGGATACAAAGGTGTCCAAAAATGAAGTTGACACTGTAAAGTGGAATATATTTAAGTCCTAAACTAAAAATAGAAGGCTTAAAATGCTTGCATTCATCATTCAACTGAGAAACACAAATATAATGATACTCCCTCCATTGTCTTTTAGGTGTCACTTTAGTTAAAAAATTTTGTTTCATTTTTAGTGTTATTTTAGAAGTTCAATGAAACATTAATTATTTATATCAATTTTGTCCTTATCTCTTCCCAACTCTACTATTTACTTAACTTGTAATTAATGTTGGGACACTTTTAATTTAAAACTAGTCAAAAGAAAAATTTAGTCATATAGGATCAATTTTGTCTAAAATTTAATCTATTTAATAGCGATCTTAATTTTTGTATTAAAAGTTAAAGTGACGCTTAAAAGGAATCGAAAGGAGTAAAAGAAAAGAAATACCAATAAGCATTCCAATCATGTTGATGACTGCATGAAGAAAAGAACTGTTATTTTGTTTGGGATGTTCATTAAGAGCTTTCTCATTAACCAAACTCTCCAAGTCTTTGGTGGTCATAGCTAAATTCTTCGAAATCCATGTTGCTTTGTTTTGTGCAAACTTCGCAGCTGATCGTTGTTTTTTGGGCTAATATGTCTTCATTGCATGTTTCATTTGCAATTTGATGATGATGATGATGAGGCAAACCATCGGAATCCGGGCAAGGTAATTTGCCACTGGATTTCGAATTCTTACCCCAAAACATTGTAGTTCTCAAAGTTTGTGGAGGGATAATATGTGAAAATGGGAGTTTAGTACGTTCTCCAAGCTATATGGACTCGGAAATATTCTCCCAAGCTGAATAACCAAGTGGTACTTAGGATCATTTATAGCTTAAAAATTTGAACATATTCTGAAATTCGTTACGCCTAACTTCCCATATGTACGAATCTAAACTTGTATTTTTTTTAAAAAAAAAAAACTTTGCAAAATACATTGGAAATTTCTACATTGAATCAAGCCGTTATGTTTTAAAAATTTATACAATACAAGTTTTTAAAATATAAAGTATTATACTTTAATATTTTAAAAGTCAGTAAATTTTTGTTAGTGGAGATATAAAATTTTCTAATACTTTTTTTAAGTCGATCAGCGTCAATCTTACTATTATATATTCTTATGTATGTTATTAATGAAGAAAAAAAATTCCCACATCTGTCCAAAAAAGAAAAAGGAAATACAGTGACGAATGAGTGGATGCAATGTCATGTTTGTAACAAGATACTCCACTTCCCACCACAGTAGCAAGCTAGTAGAGGACTAATGTGTTATTAAGGCCAAACTGGATCTATCTGTTCAATTGGTCAGACCAGAATTAGTATTGGTTTGGTTAAGTTTATGCTGGACCGACCAAGAAGCTAGTCAATATTTGGTTCAACTATAGGGTTGAAAAACAAACAAAATTACTAACGAACTCAATTAGATAAGAGGTCGTTTGAATTTGATTCTTCAAAATCTTGAATCCAGTATAACTAAAAACACCAATTAACTAATGAAATTCTCACTATCTTGGTTTAACATTCTAAGAACCTTAATATAGCTATCTTTGTAAGTCTTGCTTTTGAAGTTCTTACAATCAAAACTTGATTGAAATAATTAAATGAGTGTTTATATCAATACTCCTTGGTCTAAATTGACACTTTTCGTGTCTTGTTTTTAAAGAAAAAGTTTAAGAGGAGAAGGGTAGAATACTTTTTTCCTAGAGACAATGCAGGTATAAATTTACAACTTTCGTATACTTATAAGAATTTATTGTAAAGATATAACCGATTAACTATGAATAGATTGCCTTGCGTACCCAACCTAAAAATGAACATGGTCAATACTTGTGCTGGTGTTTGTCCAAATGAAATGTGCAAGAGACTACTCTACTAAAAGGAAGAAAATGAAAGAGATAGATGCCAATGATGGTTGGCTTGGTAAGTAGAACGACTAAACCATATTAAAGGTTTAATGTTAGATTCTCGCTATTCTCAATCCCTCGTTGGTTGACAATTTATAACAATTATGGGTAAGCCACTGAAATATGCATCAATAATCTGTATACCATGACCTTAAAGAAAAGAAAGAGAAACAACTTACTCTTCTTCTAAATTTTTTTTTACCAAAAAAAAAAAAAAAAAAAGGAGATATATAGAGGACTAACGTTAATCACGTAGATAAAATGCTTCAGGCATCATCAAAGTTTTCTAGAATGAATTTGGTTCTAGAATGCAGGAGAAAGGAAGAGGGACAACAGAATATTTTCTTCCTAATGTACTAAACTATATTCTATGAGATTAGCATCTTCAATATCAGATTACAGAGAGTTGAGGGGCTGCCCGTTTCCACTAGCTATTTTAAAAAATAAAAATAAAAATAAAAATAAATCAATATCATATTCCAGTAGGCTGCTGGTTTCCACTAGCAGATTCTATGGAAAATGGGCGATATTTTGAGAATTTTTATGGGTAAAATATACCAAGATACTTTAAGACATCGTCATGCTAATGTGGAATAATGACATAATCAAACAAAAGATAGAGAACGAAATTAAGGATTAGTTTTTATGTATATGTTACAATTTTATTCGATGTCTTCGAAGGAACAATTAAGGATTCTTTTCTCATTAGCACTTTTGATATACAATGCGTAATTTAAAATAAATCTATTTGGGAATAGTAAACCTCAAAAATATTGTGCATTAATTGTAGTTTTGGGTATGGAAAAATGATTTACAAAGTCACAAATTTATAGTCACTTGTCAAAATTATTTCACGTAACAAGATTTTATCAAATCACGATTCTTTTGATTTTAAATTCTCGATCAGATTCCTTTTCTTCTTTTTTGGCCACATCAGTAATTTTTATTTGTCATTTTGTATAAAAACACTCATTTAAATAATTGTTAGTCAATCATTAGATCAATAAAATCCCTCACAAATTAATCTTGCTTCCTACGTTCTAGTTATTAATTCAAGGCCTAAGGAGCATAATGGTTAAGGTGGTTGAAATGAACGTCGTACACGTTGAGCATGTATATATATATATATATATATATATATATATATATATGATGGATATGGAAAATATTTAGGTAGAATTGATTTTTGGTTCTATTTGTAGATTTTGTGGTTAGAATTAAATTTTAAAAAATTTTGCTTATATCAACTGATGTCATAAATTTTATAAAATTTAATTCACATTACAAAATTTACAAATAGAGTCAAAAACTAGATTTATCTAAGTAGTTGCATGATGGAATGAGTCTAAGTCTCCACTAGGACTAGGTTGAAGTAATTACATGCAATCTTCAACTGTGCCCATGATAGCAAATTGACATTGTTGGTTTTAATCCCTTTAATTCTGGTGCAAAGATACTTGATTCTGGGAAAAATGTAAGCAGAATACGGTGTAGCTATAATAATGAATCACGAGACAAACAAGTGTCTTTTTTTTTTGGGTCACAAGATATGTCCATTAAAATTAAAGTGAAAATTAATATATGTGATATGACACATTACGTATCGCAAAATAAAATAGACATTTGAAAGGTTGTCGACTGGAATTCTAATTATGTTAATATAAATTTACAATACAGATAATTTTTTGTACACATTTTTCAATCCTTTTGTACGACCTTAACTGAAAAATGTTCAATTGTATATTTCAATAAATAAGCAGTATATGGTTTTTTTTTTTTTTTTTTTTGGAAACAGTTAGAAACATAATCTAACAGAAGGTTGCCCAACATAAATCAAATCAATTACTATAAACTTTAATCTCAACCTAGAGGATTGCCTTCCACTTCCGGCCCCAAATCCAACAGTGCCTGAAATTCCATTCAAAATACATGGCCCCAAAGAGAAGGGAAAAAGGCAGCCGACCTATACAAAAATTCTCTTCAGCTGTCTTAATTTGTTGGAATCCCAGTATCCATATATTACTAGTGCAACATCAGAAAATGATGCTAAAAGAATCGCATCAAAGTATATATATATATATATATATATATATATATAAGACACAACTCCCGCCTCATAGGAAGAGGTACGTAGCACCACACCAGTTGAAATATGAGGTTTGACATACACATCTATTGTTGGTTAAAAAAGGATAAAAATGTTCCTCGCGCATATTAGAGTATGTTGTTACCTATCTCATCTGTTTATTCATTTTTCCTTTAAGGGAAGACAGAGATATTGGGATTTCACCTGAGAAAGAAAATTAGATTAGATTCCCTAAACTCTGCCATTTTAAGATTTTTAGGATGTTGGTGGATGCAATATTGATGGCACTTGGCTATGAATATGTTCCCTGATTGAGCACAGACGTGACATATTGAAGAGATCGTAGTATCAATTCGGTATCATTAATAATTTTGAATGTTAATGGTTAGATAATACTAGTAAAAAATTCAAAAAATAAAGGGCCATTATAATTTTAAATTTATGTGAAAATTCCTAAGAAAAAAGGAATTTTTCAATAAGTTACATATTCCTTTTAAAGTTTATTTTTCATTCTTAAATTTTTTATTGACCCTACCCCTAGTTTTTAAACACTCATGCTTTAAAATAAAACCTCTCCATAAGACTTATAACTGTTTGAGGGGTGTTCAAACCCAACCCAATCCAAAAACCCAACTCAACCCAAATGAATTTGGGACTAAATGAGTTGGGTTATCGGGTTTCGGATTATTTGGGTTAGGCTATCTGAGTTTGGTTGGATTGGATTAAGTTTTATTTTTTAAAGCCCAACCCAACCCAGTAACCCGTTAACCTAATAAAATTTACTTATTTTTTATTTTTGTCCTAATTATTTTATCTAATTTATATTTTTTTTACTTTTCATTCTTGAAATAACATTTAATTTATCATATTGTATATTTTTCCTTTAATTCTTGACCTAATCATTTTATTGTTGGTTAAACATATATTTTTTTATACATAATCTTGCAATCTTAGATTTGTTAGACATTTTTTATTAATTTAGATTTTTAACCCAAATAACTCGAAAACTCGACTAATCCGTCCGATTAATACTTGGTTGAGTTGCTATATTAGTTGAGTTGGGTTATATTTTATTTTTTTAATCTAACAATTCGAAAACCAGAACCGAAAGACTCAACTTGCCAACCCGAAAACCCAACTCATGAACACCCTACTTATAAGTATTATCTATAATTTTGAAAATCACGATGTCTTTAATGCTAGTGCTACTCAATTCTTTATTGGTGTCACTGAATAAATATTGAGAAATTTGACACTAAAAATCTCATTTGATATAGAGATGACTTAAAATCCATATTTGCCAATTTGAGAAATCTAATGAGGAGGTAATTTGCAACTTGTGAGCTAGTAATTAGGACACAATAATGAATTATCAAGGGTCTTGCTTCACCTTTAACATTTTTACGAAAGAAAAATAGTTAGATAAATTCGATTTTGGGTGTTACTTGTAGATTTTGTGATTGAGATTAAATGTAGAGTGCATCAGTTAATGTTATTTATCCCATAAAATTTAATCCACACTATGAGATTTACAAATAGAGTCACAAACTAAATCTATCTAAATGTTGAGAAATTCTACAATCTCTTTTAGGGAACCATTTCCTTAGATTTAAAAAATCATCTGTACAGTACAAGCATTTAAAGCACATAGTGATGTATTGTATAAGCATTTAAAGCACAAAGGAATGGTTACTTAAAAGGGACGATAGAATTTTCCTTAAAATGTTTTCCTTTAGACATGTCAGCATGTAATGTGTTGGTAACAAAAATATCGGAACTGTTTTTTGTCTCCTTTTGGTAAAATCTTAACGGTAACAACTTCATTTTTCTGATAAGCAAAAGAGTCCATAATGCTAATAATGTTTTTTCCCCCTTTTAGGTGGCTACTATTGAGACTCTAGCCCTTTGTTTTTTAATTTGTAAATTGGTGAGCATAACCGTCATTTCATATGCACTATTTGATAGTGATGGTTTTTCAGGAGCAACATCAAAATGCATTGATACTGCACTACAAGTTTTTTTTTCTAGGCGTGATTAGTGAGGCTATTTCAGTTATTTTTTAACTAAAATTTTATTTTAAATTTCTCGCGAGTGAAATCTTTATGTCCTTTATGTGTAGATAAAACAAATGCATTTTTCAGTAATAAGAAAATTTGTTTTCTTGATATTCATATGTATAACATGTAAATCAGTAATGAGATTTATATTACCATCATAAATTGGAGGGGAAAAAAAAAGAAAAAAAAAAAGTTGTTCGCTTGTTCAATAGCATTAAGGAAAACAACGAATAGTATTCAATAGGCATCAAGCCTTGCACAAAGTGCCTCCAGCAACAGAATGCACTTTTTTAATTTGAATGATTTGTATCTCAGGGTCACAATCAGCCTTAAATTCTTTCACAATCCTAGTTCTTTTAAAAGTTGGGTCAATATGAATTTGACCTTTTGGTACTTCATCTTTCAATACTTAAACTCAACTATTACAAGTTAATAAGCAAAAGGAGGAAAGGCTCTATGTTCTTGTTCTCAACTGTTTATGAAAAATTATAAATTATTTTTGAAATAAAAAAACACTTGTAGAAAATAGTGTGTAGAGTTGTTTATGAAAGCAACTTTTAACGTTTTTTACATATGAAAAATAAAAAGTCATTTCTTAATTCTAATCAATAAATACTTTTGAAAATGTTATTTTTCAGTTTCAGAATAACTACAAGTAATTTTCAATAAACAATTAAGAATAAGCCTAGAACAAGATTTGTTAAATTCTAACCAAAGCCCAATGAACTGTGTGACAGTAATCTCTCCACATCCAATCAAATGGTTGGGGCTGTCGGGTTTCTTCGAAATGCATATAGCAACTGGATTCTTGGTTATAGACATCAGACCTATCCCGATCATTGCAGCATAAATGTGGAGGCGTGTGGGAGCCTCTACATTTCGCTTTGTACTTTTATTAGTTGGTCAGTGTCTATGCAAACTCATCCGATTTAATAACATGGTTCCTTTTTGGTTGAAGGGAAAAAAAGAAAGAAAATAGACTATGTTCATAGGTCACCGGTTGAACCAGTGAGTGAACATATTTGAATTGGTGATTGATAAATAATCGTAGTAGTAGCTCTTGACTTTTTGAGCAAAAATAAAATCTTAATTTATTTTCAGGTACATGATATATGGTAAAACATAATAATAATAAAGATTTTATTAATCTAGAGAATTCTATAATTGATTACTCTTACAATGAGGATAGTATTAATTTTTTAAACAAACGATAATTATTCATTCACAACTAATTAATAATCAAATGACATACATCATGTTGTACTTCTTCAAGAAGTCACAAGGGAATCGAATCCTTCCATTCAACAATTATAAATACCTAAAACATAAGTAGCAAATAGACGACTAACCCAATTACCTAATCTTCTAATAAAATTAAAATTACATTAATAAAAAGATTTGGCCAAATATGGTATATCCTTCTAACTTACACCCAAATCTTTATCATTAACACAATCCTGATTCAATATTGAAACTACTGACAATGCATTAGATTGCACTTTAACCGCAACATAATAATTCCTTTGAGTTTGAATCAAAGCAAAACAAACTGCTTCAGCCTCCAACACAGTAGAATTTGAAATACAAAACCTTTTAGGGTTCAGCCCGGGCCTGTTTGATTTGCCCAAAAGAATCACGAACCATAAAATCTGTGAAGAGTTGTGAAAGAATTGTTAAACTTCTGTGTGTTTGATGAATGATATAATAGCTTATATTTATAAACTTATAGGTACAATGAATTTAAATTGTACAATGAATCTAGATACTGACTAACAATGTAACTAAATATAAATTTAGGCACCAATGAATAATATAACTATACATTGAATCTGAATAATATAACTATACATTGAATCTGAATAATATAACTATACATTGAATCTGGACAATGAAATTTATGTTAACATCCCCCTTCAAACTCAAGATGGTTGAACGCAGACAAACTGGAGTTTGGAACACAAGGCGAGAAAACGACCGGGTGGATGAGCTTTAGTGAAACTGTCAGCAATCTGTTCCTATGAGGAAATAGATTGTAATCAAAGAGTATCACGAACTAGATGTTGGCAAACAAAATAACAATCATTTTCAATATGTTTAGTACGCTCATGAAAGACAGGTCTAGTTGTGAGTAATTTGTATAGCACTATAATTATCACAAGGAAGAAGAGTAGCGGATGAGTGAGTAACACCCATATCTTTGAGTAACTACCGAATGCAAATAAGTTCTTGAGTAGTATCAGCAATTGTGCAATACTCAGTTTCGGTACTAGAACGAGATGTAACGGTTTGTTTCTTACTTTTCCAAGAGATAAGAGAAGTACCAAGAAAAAAACAAAAACTTGTAATAGAGCGTTTATCCGTAGGATCACCGGATCAATTAGCATCAGAATAAACGTGTAAATCAAGTGTGGAATGGCAAGAAAAATGAAGACCATGGAATGGAGTGCCCTTGAGGTATCGTAAAATGCGAAGAACAGCTGCAAAATGAATCGTCCTAAGAGCTACCATGAATTGCCTGACAACATGAATGGTGTAAGCAATGTCAGGTCTAGTAACTGTAAGATAAACTAGACTGCCTACCAACTGACAATATAACTTAGGATCTGAGAGAGGGGACCCATCACGAGGTTTATCTTAAGTGAATGGAGCATTAGTCTCAATGGGAATAGAAATAATTGTACTATCAGTTAAGCCAGCCCGAGCAAGAAGATCCGAGATATATATGGTCTGAGTAAGAAAGTATCCATCAGAATTAGAAGAGACCTCAAGACTAAGAAAATAATTTAGAAATTCCAATTCCTTCATCTCGAAATGTTGATGGAGATGACGTTTTAATACACTGATACCATCAAGATCATCCCTAGTAATGATCATATAATCCACATAAAGTAAAAGAAGAATAGTACCACCATCTGATACTCGACGAAAGAGAGTCGAGTCATAAGGACAAGACATGAACCCAAGTTGCGAGATAGTGGAGCTAAACTTAGAAAACCAAGCTCGAGGAGCTTGTTTGAGACCATAAAGAGCCCAACGAAACTTACAGACCTTGTCTGCTAGATGATCATAACCGGGGGATGGTTTCATATAGATATCTTCAATAAGATCACCATTAAGGAAGGCATTCTTAACATTCATTTAAATTCATTGGAAAGAGTTGCCAGTGACGAACTGCAACAACAGCAAGTAAACTACGAACAAAAGTAAGACGGGTAACAGGAGCAAAAGTTTCTTCATAATCAATGTCATATTCTTGAGAAAAACCTTTGGCAACTAAGCGAGCTTTGTATCGTTCAATTGTGCCATCTAAGTGAGTTTTAATCTTGTATACCCATTTACAGCCAATAGCAGATTTTTCAGGTGATAGGTCCACAAGATTCCAAGTATGCATCTTGTCAAGGGCCTACAATTCATCTTTCATAACTTTCTGCCACACAGGGTTAGAACTTGCCTCTCAATAAGAGACGGGTTCTTGGAAAGATAAGACAGTAAAAAAATAATTAAAATCATGAAGATGAGTAGGAATTTCTATTACACGATTGGATCTACGTAAGGCAGGTGGAGGCAATTCCGAAGAGACAGCAGGAGCAGGATCCTCTGGTAGAGCATGATCTTGGGTCGAGTCATTAGTTTAGCTATCATGAGAAGATTCAACAACAGATCTTCACTTGTCAGGAAAAAGATCACTAGATGGATCAGTAAAGAGAATTGGAGAAGAAGTAACAAGAAGATGAAATTTAGACATAGAAGAGAACATTTTATATTCTCAAAAGACAACATGATGATATATATGGAGTTTTTTGGACTGTGGATCCCAATATCGATAACCTTTATGTTTAATCCCATAGCCAAGAAAACAACACAACCTTGCACAAGATTCTAATTTGTGGTGCTAATGTGGTTGGAGCAAAACAAAACAGGCACAACCAAAAATTTTGAGTTGTGTATAATCAGGAATAGATTAAAAAAGACGTTCATAGGGAGTCTGATTATTAATGACAAAAGATGGAACCAGAATGGTACAAACAGCAGTAAGTTCTACTTCGCCCCAGAATCGTTTGGGACAAGAAGAAGAAATGAGAAGTGCACGAATAGTGTCAAGGATATGTCTGTGTTTGCATTCAGTACGATCATTTTGTGAGGAAGTTCCTGGATATGATTTATGTACCACAATGCCATGTCTTTGGTGAAAAAATTCTAGAAAATAGTATTCTTTATATTCCATGGAATTATTAGTACAAAGCATTTTGATAGTACTAGAAAATTGAGTTTTGATCATCCTGGCAAACTCACGATAATTGCAGACAAATTAGATTTACTATACATTAGATAAATTCAAGTATATCGAGAAAAATTATCAACAAAAATAACAAAATATCGGGAAACCGCCCATTGTGGGTGTAGGAAAAGGTCCCCAAATATCTGAGTGAATAAGATTAAATGGTGCATTAGAAACATAATCACTTTTATTAAAAGGTAAAGCATGATGTTTTGCAAGTTGACATGAAGCACAATCAAAATGAGTATCCTTAATAGAACCTAAATGACCCTTAGCAACTAAAGTTTATAAATGACTAACAGAGCCATGACTAAGGCGTGAATGCCATAAATCAATGGAAGAAGGAGAAGCAGCGGAAAATGATGAAGAAAATAAGTGAGACGAAAAACGGAGATGAACCAACTCAAAATTTTACAAGACAAGCAACTTTACGCCCGGTCCCAAGAATCTGTCCTGTCCGAGAATCCTGCACCGAACAACCAGAGGGTGTGAACAATATATGTAGGCCTAACTCACACAACTGACCAACTGATACTAGATTAAGCATGAGTTTGGTAATGAGAAAAGTATTAGGAATGGAAATTGTAGAGGTGGATATGTTGTCTATATGACTAATACGCATAGTAGAACCATCAGCTATATAAATAGGTGGTGCAGAGAAATTTTCATGCTTAGAACTAAAAATACTAGAGTCAGAGGTCATATGGTTACTACAGGCAGAATCAAAGTACCAAGAAGAAGTACCTGGAGTGATAGAAAGAGCAATAGATGGAGCTGAGTTAAGCAGAACCTGTTTAAGCATTGATTCGATATTACTAAGTGTAACATTGAAAGAAGAAGATGCAGGACCTTGAGAGGATGATGGAGGAACATTATCAATATCAGTAGTAGTAGCAGTAGCACGATGTGGGCCAGACTTAATTGGGACATATCCATGGTGGTCATCCTGAAGATCTGTATGGATTTTTGGGACATTGTGCAATAAAATAGCGAGGGCCTTTCTTTTGACAGATGCGGCAGACACAGGTAGGACAATCTAAAAGAGTGTGACCAAGTTCGTGACAATAATGGTATTCCTGTGGTTGAGATGGTGTTTGAGGAGTCCTTGTAGCCAAAACAGTGTCAGTAATATGGTGATAAGAAGTAGAACCCGAAGCCTTAAGGGAACGAAGACGAGTTTCTTGAAAAATAACCTCCTGAAAAGCAAACTCAAGTGTAGGTAATAGACGTCGATGAAGTAAAGATGCATGAATGGGTTCAAAATCATCATGTAGAGCCATAAGAAATTGCATTAGACGCTGTTGATCTCGAAGAGCAAAATATTTTGCTGCATCTCTAGGAGTCTCCCATTGAGGATCCGAAGGTTCCAATTGATCCCATAAGTTGCTGATATGAGCAATAAAAGAGTGAATAGATTGGTGTGGTTCTTATTTCACATGATACAAAATATAGTAGTAAGAAGATGATATTGATTAGCCTGGTCCTTGCTGATGTATCGATAGGCAACGAAATCCCCTAGATCTTTAGTAGAGTTAAAATGTCCAAATTGCTGACGTAAGAAGGGGACAGAAGTATTATGGATCCAAGTAATGATTTGGTGATTTTTACTATCCCAATCTTCCAAGCGATCAGAAAATTTTGCATATGACTCTTTAGTAGTTTAAATTGGAGTTAAAACAGAACCGTCGACAATTTGCCATAATTTACGACCTTTAAGGAAAATTTGCATTTCTTAAACCCACAAAATATAATTAGATTCATCTAAGATAGTGGAAATGAGATGAGACATATTCGATTGGGCCATGAAAGTACAAAATCGAACAAGAAATCAAGAATTAAATTAGTAACCAATCAACTTTGAAAAGAAAAGTTTACTGTCAGAGAGGAATCAGGAAAAATTGAGTCCACAATTGAATTTAGAAGGCCAAAAATAGTAAAGAACTGGGAAAAACTCGAATAGAGAATTGGAGTAAAATAGACCGAACCAGTGCAAAGAAAGGTTGAACAATGAACCGAACTGAACCACTAATGAAGAGAACTAGACCAGAACACGTGGCAAGCTGATGTGGCAGAACTGATGACGTGGCAGATAATGTGGCAAAATGATGATGATTTATTGCTGACGTGTCTGATGCTTTGGCTACTGACGTGGCTCAATAGTGATGATTGTGCAGTGACGTATCTGATGACATGGATTTTTTTGGATTCTTCTTCAACCTCTGGCGGGCAGCCTCGAATATCAATTAGGTCAAAAAATGGGTCGAAAGCGTGAGAGCACGTGGATTGGTTTCTGGGGGCGAAAATTTTTTTGAGATCGATCAGAGGAGGCTTAGGAACAATTTGGATGCTTTCTTGGGATGTGGGAAGGACTGAAAATCAATCCAATAACTTGAGAAGATTAGGAAACAAGATCAAATTATAAAACTAAATTATGGAAGAAATATCATTGGAAAAAAAAGTGGAATCCGACCCAAAACCAGGCTTTGATACCATGTGAAGAGTTGTGAAAGAATTGTTAAACTTCTGTGTTTTTTATGAAGGGAAAATCGCCAAAATAGTCCCTCAACTTTTGCACTTTAGCCAGAATAGTCCCTCAACTTTTTTTTTAGCCAGAATAGTCCTTTAACTTTTATTTTTTAGCCGAAAAAGTCCTTTTATGGTGTAGTCACCATAATTTTTTTTTTTATTTTATAAATTTCAAATGAAAGGACTATCTTGGCTAAAAAATAAAAGTTGGAGGACCATTCTGGCTACAAAAAAAATTGAGGGACTATTTTGGCTAAAGTGCAAAAGTTGAGGGACTATTTCAGCGATTTTTCCTTTTATGAATGATACAATCACCTATATTTATAGGCTTATAGGTAAAATGAATTTGACTGTACATGAATCTAGACACTAACTAACAAAGTAACTAAACATAAATTTAGGCAATAATGAATAATATAACTATACAATGAATCTAGACAATGAAATTTATGTTAACAAAACCAATTCCTACACCAGCTTTCCCACTTTTATGATGTACTGAAGCATCGGTGTTGAACTTCATTACTCCTAGACGTGGACAACACCAATGAACATCAAAATCCTTATAAATAGCAGGTATAGAATTTAGAGAGTCCATCAACTCTTTGAACTCCACCTACTCAAGTATTATATGATGACAATATCAATCTCAGAAATCCAAATTTGCTTAAGTAACCATTTATTTCTAGCTTTCCAAAGATTCTATGACAAAGACACAATAAAAGCATTAACTAGTCAAAATCAGGGATATCATGCTGTCTCAATAAAGCTTCCCATCAATACTAGAAACTAAATTGACATTATAATAAGTAGACCAATAGACAAGTGCAAGTTTCCAAACTATGTCAAAAAAAGCACATTCAAAAAATAGATGCTCAAGAGTTTTAAAGTGTCCCCACATCACATAACCTCAGAACATGGTTCAAAGACGTGGTTCAAAGACGTGGTCGCAGTTGTGCGCAGTCACTAACGTCACTATTCATTTTACTCTATACATCGATATCAGTATATCAGTCTCGTCGCGTATCAGACCAAACACATATTTAACCTATATATAATTAAAATAGAAGATATTTAATTGTAATTAAAATCTACCCTAAAAATCCATTAAAAATAACAAATGGCTAAAAGAATATTGATTTTATAGTATTTTATGCACACAAGGTGTATGCCTTTCCACTATACATACACACACAGACATACATTTCCCATCTCGTGGAAAACATTTTTTGCTCCTCTTAGCCTCCGATCCGTACGTGGGACAAATTTCTACCTCATACAACTTAGGCCGAAGATCGAAAAAGTTTAGGAGAGATGGGAAAACCTAGCAGTTGCCGGTGTATAGCGAACCTTGTGTGTGTATGTGTGTGTATACATATTTAAACATGTTTAAACTACCAAATTCTTTGAATTTAAGATGTATTTTTAGTAAATTATTCAAATACAGATGTAATTTTTAGCATAAGTTTTATAAAGATTTGCTAAAACTATTTCTTATTATCGTAAAAAAATAAAAATTAGTTAATAGTTTAAGGAGAAATTATACTAAGTCATATTCTTTTATTTATGAATAATTAGAACTCCATTTGGTAATAGTTAGATAGTAATTAGATAATATATTTATTAATTTTGGGTCTCAAAATGTTTAGCAAGCCCATCAAAACACAACTCCTTTCCAACCTTAACACACACTGTAAATTAATCATAACATAAGGGTACAACTGTCATTTGTTCAAACCGAAATCTAATACCCTAGATCACTCCTACTCTTCCTGAGAACCTTCGTTGTCTTTTCCTAAGTCTACCCTAGAAAAATCACACAACTACAAAAAGTTGAAATGAAATAAATGAAGGCAAAGAAAAAGTGAGGAGTTTTTATTATGATATTCGTAGTCAAAGAATATGAAGGAGGATTGGCTTCAAGCTTCAACGAGTTTTGGTTAATGGTGCCATGGATTTGGGAAGGGAACAAACTCCTTTGATGGCATTTGTTTTTTACATTCATGATGAGATGTCTTTGGGAATTGATTTTGTTAGCAAATTGGTGAGTCATTTCTGTTTCTTGTTAATTCTTTAAACAGAATTCTGAGTCGACACTGTCACAATTCGGGATGATTCCAGTAGAATTTCTAACTTAGTACGTTGGATCATCGAAAATCGTTTGAGTCTGAGTGGGTTAGATCCGAGTCTTCCATATCCGACATATAATGGTTCGTTCTAGGAACGGCAAGTGAAGTTTTGGTTATGACTTGGTCGAGTCGACTCGAACTCTTTGAACCCTACCACAGAAACCTTAAATCTAGTAGCCAAAAATTTACAAATTGCAACTATTCCTGTCAAACATCTCTAAAGAAAAATGTTTCACCATATTCTTAATATGTAATTTCCAACAGGCTTCTAGATTTTCTAATGCCCTAATATAGAATTAGTTTGAGGAGAATCAAACATTACCTTGCTTTTAATTCAAACAGGTTTGCTTGGCTAAAAAATAGCATGATTTCATAGAATACAACGATCAGATTAAGAATAATGCTAAACTTTCCTATCCTGATAATTAGTAACTGTGAGAGGAATTTGGAAAATGACAGTGACATCTTCTATTCTAGAAATAGATGTAACTAAATTATGATTTCAAGAACACTTATCTAGGGATAATAGATCAGACACATAAGTTAGAGTACATCCAAAAGGTATACATGTCTATAGTCTAAAGGTATATGGAGTTAGAAACCAAGAATCTTCCCATATTTAATTTTTATTTTGTTGTCAACAACAAATCTAATACCACAAGACACCAAATCTTTAGAAGACATTAAACTCTACCAAAGATAAGAAGTAAAAGATTCGGTAGAATAATAAAAAATAGAGGGGTTGGAAAATTACTTAGACTTGAGAACTTTTCTTACATGCAAATTAGGCTGTGAAATAATCTTCTAAATCTATTTACCAAGTAAAGCAGAATTGAAAGAATTAAAATCTACAAATGCCAAACCTCCATATGTACTTTTAGTCTCAGTAAGTTTTTATTCTTTTTAACCCAATATAACTTAAAACTAGAAAATACACCCCCTTTCCACCAAAATTTAGAAACTAAAGAAGACAACTCCTTGCACACCCTAATAGGAAGCTTAAAGAAGGACATAACATAAACATGAAGGGAACTTAAAACTAATTTTATGAGAACCTCTTGCCTGCTAAGGAGAAAAACCTCTCTTTCCAACCAATAACTTTTTTAATAAGCCTATCCTTTATAAAAGAAAAAACATGTTTTTTTTGTTCTACCAATTGGCATAGGCAACCCCAAATATTTTGTAGTGCCTTTGTCTTGAACAACCCCCAAGGATAAGACTCTTCAAATGATTAGGAGTGTTCCTAGTAAAGCAAAGAGCATATTTATCTATATTAACCACTTTACCAGAATAAGCCTCATATTTTTTAATTCAAGAAAGACATTATGACTCTCTTGAAGTGTAGATTTACAAAACAAAAGAGCGTATAATCTGTAAAAAGCATATGTGACATAGCAGATCCCTCCCTACTTATCTTAATACCAGTGATTTCCTTTCTCAACGAAGCTTGAAATAGCAGGCTAATTAACCCCTCTGTATATAGAAGAAAAAATATTGGGATAAAGTATCCCCTTGTCTAATTCTCCAAACTAGACATATGCCCATTTACTTTGAAAGAATAAGTGACAGAAAATACACATGTCAAGATCCAAGCAATCCACTTACTATAAAACCCCATTTTTTCCATAACTTTCTCCAAAAAATTCCATTCTACTATATCATAAGCTTGAGAAATATCCAATAGTTTTAGTATGCTGCTCATTCATTTCAAAAGAAATTGATTTTAAAGTTCCATTTAAAACATCATAATTAGAAGGATTGGAGGAAGTAAACAAAACAGAATAATAATCATCAATTTTTCAATAATAGCAGGGAGATTATTACATTTAGAACCATCAACTCTTTATCAGTTATCCAGAGTAATAATCTTTCTTCTATGAATAGTTTAAGTATGAAAGAACTGAGTAGTATTTAAATTGTTCTGCAAAGCTATGTATTTAATGAACATTTTATGAGTTAGGAATTCCTCATAACATACAAATGCTAACAACATGCAAACATAAACATAAATATAATTAAATAAAGGCCTCGTATCCTAAAGCAACCTCTTCTTTTATTTTCCTCATTCTTTTTTTTTTTTTTTTTTTTGGCCAAAAAGTTAACTTCCATTTCATCAAAAGCTTTACAACGCTAGGCAACTGCCCTTGTCACGCCCCAAAAACGGGACCGTAACACGCCGCGCTAATGGTACACCGGACCAAAGCGCAAGGCACAAACGAACAGAGCAACAAACTTTGCCGTAATGTAATAGAACTATCAAGCCATTTCTCAACTATAAAACCAAATATTTCATTTTACACAAAAATACGAATTACAAAATTCCTTCTTAGTACAAAAGATGCTACAACGAAAATAAAGTTCATCAATACAAAACTTATCTAATACACTACCCCTCTCCAAACAAAAGAGAAGCTTGGAAGATTATCCGCAGAGTCCTACCGAATGTGGAGTCCGGGAAAATCTAAAAGTCGCTAACGCGATGGAGAATCCAAAACGAGCACCTAATCTGAAAAATTATAAGTCACGTGGGGTGAGCATAACTAGCTCAGTGGATATCATAAAAGCTCTTCAAATGGGGCCAAGCATTGCGATAAAAAGAAAACATAAAGATAATGACATTTGTGAAAACCATAGTTACGAAGCAGTTTCTAAAATGTCTCATGCCATTTAAAAGTCAATAAACCATAATCATAAGTAGTTTCTAAAATGTATCATGCCATTTAAACGTCAGGCATGTCCAAAACATAGTCACAAAGATCCAATCATTTCAAAACATAGTATGCTAAAGCATAGCGAACAAATCCAAGTACAGTTTCAATCCAGAATATAATAAAATCCATGAGTATCTTTTAGGCTCAACAGTATTACCTGTTTCAAGTTATCCCATCACAAGACCCCGTATCGTAGAGTTCATAACATTCACGAAGTCACCATGGCGTCCCATGGATGACTATAGAACCGGTGCACCCCAAATCAAACATTTCTCAAATACATCCAAAATTATATACCTCGGTCACCTATGAGCCAAAACAGTCATAAAATGCTTTCATATCAAAAGAGTTTGCAAATATATCAATTGATTAACATAAAATATCTTGGTCCCGATTTCATATATAATAATTCCAAAACTTGGTAAAAGTGCAGTTCCAAACATCATACACATTTTAAAATCCATCCAAACATATTTCGAAAGTCGTTAAACAAAATACAAGTGGAAGAGGGTCTATGTTACCCACAAATCCATCCAAACATATTTCGAAAGTTGTTAAACAAAGTGCAAGTGGAAGAGAATCTATGTTACCCACCTATTAAAGCAAAAACTGCACAAAGATCACAGAACGCGATCGCCGATAGGTGGAGTGGTACCTAAAACAGACCTTTATCTATAAGAGGACTCTTAGAAGAGATGTAGAAGTTAAAGAATGACTAGGGAAGCGAAAACGACGCGAAACGATAGAAAACGACACCAACAACTCTTTGGTCAAAAATGACCTATTCACAAAAACCGACCAACTTCGACAAGCTAAAACCCCAGTCAAAACACTTAGTTAATCCCTCAAATTCGTATTACAGCTAGATTAGGAGATAATAAGCTCGCTTTTCGAAAAACTGAAAACTTCGCCTCCCTAGGCTATAAGTAGGTTATCCTCCCGCCAACAAAATCCAATTCCAAGGTATTCAAGGGACCTTGGTTACAACCCAACTCAAAACAACATATTCAACCAACAAAAATCCAATTCCAAGGTATTCAAGGGACCTTGGTTACAACCCAACTCAAAACAACATATTTAATCAACCAATGCATAAATGGAAAGATTCACCGGAGCAAAACATATTGGACTTGGAAATGAGCATCCCACTACCAAGGAAAACACCTAAAACCATCATCAAAGATCATTAAAGACCCTTCAAACATAACCAATTATCCAAATTATCCTAGTTGCGCCAAACTTCCGCTTACTTACAAAATGAAGGGAAATCAATTCCACTTGGTTTCAAGTCTAAATTCCTATCCAAACTAACCTTAAAACACTCTTAAAACATCATTACAAGCATAGACATAAGCATTCATAGCATAACATTCTAGGCTCATATGGAAGACAAAACCCTAACTCATAATCTTAAAATTTGTAATCTAACCATGGAAAGTTGTTAAAAATCAACCCCAATCACTTCCCAACCTCCAAAACACTAAAAACAACCCATAATATACATAAATCACAACTTATAAGGCTGCAAAGAGGGTTTTCTCAGCCATAAATAATCCTACAAAACTTGAAATTAAAGCTTAAATCATAAAGCCCATAAGCCATAAATGCTAAAATACATAAAATCTTACCTTCCAAGTGGTCCTACTTGAATCTATTACATGCTGTCTGTTATACACATCTAGAGGTGAGGACATCTAGATGCTGTGGAAGAAAATGAGGAAGAAAAAAACAAGAAGAAGACTTAAAAAGAAATTCCAATGTGATAAGAGACCCCTTGACCAAATAGTCTCCACTTTGACTATTTGACCCAAAAACTAATTTTTGCTACTAAATTATACACATCTAGATGTGTATAAGAGACAGGTGTGTTACATGACATAGCTACAGGCAGAAAATATTTTGATGAGTTTACCCGGTTCGAAATCGCGTAAATCGAAAAATTTGCCGAATTGAAGAACGAATAAGTTGAAGTACCTTATGACTAAAAATAATATGAAAAACATTTTAAACCAATTAAAATCAAAGAACAAGGCTATTAAAATACTGGGTTTCACAGCCCTCCCTATCAACTCTGGCAAAGTTTTCTAGCCGGAAGGGAAAAGAGTCTTTTCACTTGACATCCATACACAAGTTTATCTCAAATTTTGCTAAATTGTAACTAACAGGTTCCCTTCCCTATGAATAGTCAGAAAGGAAAAGAAACACTCATTAAAATAGTTTCTAAAGCTAGCTATGTCATGTAACACACTCCCTAACTGTACATCATCCCAATTTTCCTTGCTAATGTTATCCACAAGAGCTTTGCAATCTGTCTGAATCTCTATTCAATTCTATTCTTCCTTATGAGCTTCCATAAGTGCCATTTTGATAGCAAGGGATTCCTCTATAATAGGTGTTTTGCATGTTGGACTAGATATGGCCCAGGCCTTGATTAAATGGCCTTTAGAAACCTTTGCCACAATGCCCCAACCAGTTTTCCCAACTGAGTTATTGAGAGCAGCATCAGTGTTGATTATGATCATTCTTCAGGTGGTGGCTTCCAAGTCTTGCACTCCTCTAGCTGGTTCTCTCCACCTCTTCCTTGGTTCATACTCCTCAAATTTGCTTCTTTAAACTCTTCCCATTCAGCTTTTGCCTTATTACAAATGTGCTGGTTCTTCACACTTATCCTTGAATTGAATTTCATTTTTTACTTTCATCATATTTGCCATGTGTCGTGCCCCCTTACCGCGCGCTTACCGACCCGCTGTCTGGCCGGCACCGGTGGGACCGGCACCGTCGCTACGTGTGGTGCTCGTGAAATAGGTGATTGAATGCAAAATTTTGCTATAGAGTTATGCCATTTGGACTTAAGAAGATGTGTATAAGAGACAGATGTAATAGTAAATAGGTGATTCATAACGGGCTTTTAATGCGACTATGAATTGTATAAAAACAATCTAAACTAGGGAAAACAAGACTGAGTCGCCACCGGTGTGTTGGTACGCCGGGATACAAAAATACATCAAAATTTAAAAGAAAATAAACCATAATCTTAGATTAGAGTTTCTTGAGTCCTCTTCGATACACAAGTCAATTGAGTTTTACAAGCTGACAGTAAACCTAGGTTTGGGATGGATTTGAATTTCCTCGCACCCACTTTACTGTGTGTTGGACTTGCGTGATTTTATCACGTTTCCTTTTCAATTTTAGTATTCATTATTGCCGCTTTGTAGCATACATGTGCTTTGAGATAGTTTAAAAGTAATAAAATATGTACATGTTAATGAGGAAACGAAAATAAATGGTAAATATTAACATTGACAGGTAGATTTAGCCCGGGTCCAATTAAAAGTCGCACACATTGAGCTTGTAGTGCCCTTTAACTCCCAAGGGGCAAAATAGTCATTTATCATGCACGCCGGAGATGACCTGTCCCTTTTTATATTATTGATACAATTATTAAATCCTGGGCTAAACTGAATTTGATTCAAATATTTAACGTCTAGTTGTGCAACTAATCCAAAATTTAAAAGGGCAAAAGAGTAAATTCACATAATTTAACAAGTAAGATAAGGCATAAATATTATATTGAGACCAACAAACATTAAAAATAAAGCACTAATCATTACAAAAGAAATTAATCAAAAAATATGTGCAAAGATCAAAGTCTATTTACAATTTAGTACTCATAAGGGCAAAACAGTAATTTCACAATCAAAGGGTAATTAAAAAGTATTAAAATGCCAAACAGAAATCAAAGTAAAACTTGGTGGTTATTGACATAAAACATGTAATTTGGAAGAAATTTGAAGAGAAAAAAACAGTAATATTAAAGAAAATTCCTTAAGGGCCTAAATGTAATTTTAAAAAATTATTTGAGGGCTAAAAATGAAGAAATCTGAAATCTGGAGGGCCAAAAGGCAAATAAATTTTTTTTAAAAATTTTGGAATTTTTTTTTGAAATGCCACATCATCGCTGACGTGGCGCAATCTAGGGAATGCCATGTCATCGCTGACGTGGCACAATCTGGTGATGCCATGTCAATCGTGACGTGGCACAATCTGGTGATGCCACGTCATTGGTGGCGTGGCATCAAGCGGGCCCTATCAGAAGGGCCTAAATGTAATTTAAGAAAATATTCTCGGGCTAAAATGAAAAAAACTGAAATCTGGAGGAGTAAAATGGAAATAAAATTTTTCTAACCTTTCCTTTTTTTTGTGCAGATTTTTGTGGGCTACCAGCCTTATTCCACCATGCTTTTGACCCACCAGATGAACGATTTTGCTTCGGGTTTGAAATGAGAAGTTGTATCTCCAGGAACCCTCTACAACTTTTATTCTTTGAGTTTACTCCAGTTCCTACTCTATCGCTTGAAATCTTGGCTCAAAGTTGGTTGTCTGGAAATTTTTCAGACTTAAAAATTTTTCTGCAGATCCTCTGGACCAACAGCCTTTTTCTACCACGTTTTTTACCCTCCAAATGGACGATTTTGCTTAATATTTTCAAAGGGAAGTTGTAACCGCAGGAACCCTCTACAATTTTTCTTCTTTGAGTTTACACTAATTCCTCTCCGATCGTATGGAATTTTGGCTCAAAGTTGGCTATTTGGCAGGTTTTTTAGGCTTAAGAAATTTTTTTCTCTAAAGAAAAATTTTTCCTCTCCCTTTAGACTGATTTTTTGTGCTTTTAATGAATTGGATTGAGTGTAAAAATGGTCAAAGACCATTCCTTGTCATGTGGGGAGTATGGGTATCTGAAATTTTTGGTGATCAAAATGGGTAAAAAATGTAGAGAAAACATGGCCAAAACAGCTATGTGGAGCTGACTGTTCGGCGCCGCGCTGAACTTTTTTTTTTTTTTTAATTTTAAACCAATTAATTAATTTAATTAATAATAATTTAATTAAATTTTTTTTTTAAATCTAAAAATTCAATAATATTGGAACTCATTCTTAGTATTTCAAAAGCATAAAATGCATAAGAATAATTAAACATCATAACATAAATTAAGAAGGAATTAAAGGGTAAATTAAAAGAAAATCAAAGAGTAGGTTAAAAAGACATTAAAAAGAAAAAATTAAAATCTAAATTGAGAGACAAATTAAAAGGAAAATAGGGGACAACTTAAGGGACAAAAATAGGTGTCTACACCATGGGAGATTGACTGTAAATGAGATGTGTTTCTTTTCATTTTCTCTTGAGGCAGCTTCTATAACACTCTCTCACCAAAGCTAAAAATTGTGTTGGAAATCCCTTAAACCATCCCAACTAACTGGAGACATTTTGCATATATTGGCCTTCAGCATTTCTACAATGAAAAAACAGATGCTCTATGGTTTCACTTTGCTCACCATAGCATTTGCACAAAGGTTTCCTTTTCTAGTTCTAGTTCTAATCAACTCATTTGTGGGTAAAGTACCATGGAGACATTTCCATAGAACATGTTTTAATTTATGCTTTATATCCAAGCCCCAAACAAACCTCTAGATAGAAGAGTGTTCACTCCCTCTATTGCTGCTACTTCATTACTGATTTCCTCTTTCTCTCTAAAGCTCTAATTTATCCAGTCCATAACCAGATTTTACAGTATAAACCCCTGAAGTTGAGTGTATCCAATATAGTTTATCTTTTCCCCCAACTGGTTAATAGGCAGTTGCATAATCTCATTTTTTCTTATTTAGAATATAGGCTAATCAGCAATTTCAGGTTCTATTTACCATTCAACATCAATTGATTCACTTTACTTAGATGGCAGTTATCTGGTTTAGCAGAATGAATCCCACAATCCTTTTTATTTGCCAGCCACCGATATCTCTCCAAATATCTATATGTTTTCCATCACCTACTCTCTTCCTGGACCCAGCTTCTAGTAAAACTCTAGCACTTAGCAGGCTTCTCCAAACCCAAGAGTCTCCTCCTATCTCTTTAGTCAACCAAATAGAACTACCCTTTAAATACCTTTCCCTCATCACCTTACTCATCAATAAATTTAATTTAGTGATGATTCTCCATAACTGTTTGGCTAGGAGAGATGTATTAAACTCATAAATATCCTTAAAACCCGGCCCCTATCTCTTTTGGTATGTGTCTGTTTATTCCAACTTATCCAGTGAAGATTTCTCTTTTCTTGTTGCTATCCCCACCAAAATTTTGCCATTTCCCTGCTAATTTCTTTACACCAAGATTTAGGCATTCTAAAGCAAGAAATTGTGTAGTTTGGAATTGCAGTAATCACAAATTTTAGAATAACTTCTTTCCCAGCTTGGCTTAAAAAAATTTTCTTTCCAATCTTGCATTCTATTTCTCACTTTGTCCTTCACACAAAAGCAAAAGTTTGGTTCTTAGTTTTGCCAATGACCATAGGGAGTCCCAAGTATTTGCTCTACCTTACCATTCTCATGTTATTCAGACACATTAGAATTTGCTCTTTTGTATCCTCTCGAGTATTTTTATTAAAGAACGCTGGGATTTTTCATGGTTAATGATTTGGCCTAATTCACTCCCATAGCATTCCAAAATTTTCATGACTTTCGCTGCTTCTCTCTCACTTGGTTTACAGAAAAATAATGAGTCATCTGCAAAAAATAAATGTGAAATAATTGGTCTATTCTGAGATATTCTAATACCAGTTATTCTTCCTTGATCGTCAGCTTGCTTCAACAAACTTGTTAAACCTTCAGCATTTATTAAAAAGAGGTAAGAGGATAAAGGATCCCCTTGCCTAATGCCTGTAAAGAGAATAATGTGACCTTTTTTCTATCCATTAATGTTAAAGCAATAAGACACTGAAGAAATGCATTTTAGGATCCGGTTGATCCATTGAGAATAGTAAGTAAAACCCATCTTTTCCATATTTTTTGCAAGGAAAATACACTCAACCCTATCATAGGCCTTAGACATATCAAACTTTATAGCCATAAAACCATATTTCCCTAACTTTTGTTATTAAGGAAGTGGACAAGTTCATGAGCTACGACTACATTATCTAGGATTTGCCTATCAGGAACAAAAGCAAATTGAAAATGACTAATGCAATGATGCAGAACAGTCTTGAACCTATTAACAAAGATTTCAGAGATGATTTTGTAAAGAACATTACAAAGACTTATGGGTCTAAAATGGGAAACAAGATACGGAGACTCAACTTTTGGAATTAAAGTTCTCATGGTTTTATTCAAAGCATGCAATATATGACGAGATGCAAAAATTTCTGAACAAATTTAACCACATGAATTTTAATAATATGCCAAAAACTATGGAAGAAAATGAGAGTCATACCATCTAGTCCGGGGATTTGTTGGGATCCATAGAGAATACTGTCTCTTTTACCTCTTTTTTAGTGGCAGAGGCTTCATAAACTTATTGTTCATTTGACTAGCAATTGTCTGTGGATGCATCTAAGTATTTCATACAAATTTAGATGTGTAGAAGATCTGAAAATTTGGGAAAATACTCAGAGATTTCCTATTGCACCTCGTTCTCCAACTTACACCATTGGCATTATCTTCCTAAAGACTAGAAACTCTGGTTCTTCTTCTTCTAGCTGAGACACAAGCATGGAAAAATTTGGTGTTCTTGTCCCCATCTTGAAACCACTTATTCTGGCTTTTTTACTCCAATAGGATTCCTACATCTTATAGGCTTATTCCAGTTGTTTATGGAGTTCCTGGAGTCTTTCTCTCCTGTCAAGAAAGTTGCTATCCTTCAAGTCCTTAATGACTTTTTACAACTCTAGAAATCTTCTTTAGTTGATTACTATTCACTTTCCTACTTCAACTCTTAAGGGCTTTTCTAAAACCTTTAATCTTCAAATGCATTCTAAAAGCCCAGGAACCTCTATGATTACACTTCCAAGCACTAGACTTTTTAAAAACCTTCTCTACATCCTAACATGGCAACCACCTCTTGTTGAAGTGGAATTTGCTGTTGAATTTTTTCCTCGTAGGAGTTGTGTCAAGTAGAGCATACAATGATCAGAGGCTTCATTGTCAATATGTCTACAGGTAGCTTGATCATGATCATTCCACCAGTCACTAGATACCAGGATCCTATCTAATTTTTCCTTAACCATTCCCTCTTGATTCCAATTGTTGCACCAAGTCCATGGAATCCCTCAATATTAATAAGCTTGTTTTGATCAATGAAATCTCTAAAAGCTTTAAAACTGCCCCATTTCTTTTCCTACCCCCCCATTTCTCCTCATTAGAGATGATATCATTCATATCTCTCATAATTGCCTACCTGTTCCCTAATAAGTGTTTCCTACTAGTGATGATCTCCCACTGGACTTTTCTCTCTAAAACTTCTAAGCTTGCATAAACACAGATACACAACCAAGTAGTTCTATCAATATGGTCCTCAATCTGAAGTTCCTATCTAATAGTGAAAGGGGTGAATAAAGTTTTCACAACTTTAAGCTCTTTTCTCCAAAAAACAGCTAGACCACCTACTATACCACTATGATCAACAACATAAAACTCATCATATTTGGTTTTCATTTTAACAGTATTCAAAAAACTTTTTTTATTTTTGGGTTTTGAAAGAAAATTCAAGTCTAGGAATGGAGTTTTATGACTTCCTTAAGTTGGGGAACTATTAAGGGGCTCCCCACACCTCTACAATTCCATACCAGAGCTCTCATTTGGTTATGGGAGCCCTCTCTAGGTTGGACATCACCACCTTAACATTAATCAACTTTCTGCTTTCTTTCAGTATCCACCTTCCTTTTTTTTCTACATGTTTAGGTTCATCTAGCATCTCCTCTTCATCTCTTAATCTTACTCTGGAATCACTACAAACTGTCTGATTACCATAGTAATATCAATAACAGGTTTTCTTTTGCTCATGTCAGCTACAAGTCTTCACCATTTTTTACTTCTGTAAATATTTTCCAGGAGAAGTGTTAACATTTCGTGGTGATGTTTTATCTGTCACAACCTTCTTATTTGAGTTTTTTTCACTCCCAGAGAAAACATTTTCTAGGTAGGTTTTTGCAGGTTCTTCATCTATCCACATCATATCATGAGCAATTGTTTTCTCTTTAGTAAAATCCCCTTCTAGCTCAGCAGCATGGTGTAATATTAGATTAGACTCATCACTGGTGCTTATTTCCAACTATTTCCTAGAATGTTCTGTAACTGAAAAGTTCATGCAGCTCTTTCCTGCAGTAGATGGGGCATTGTTACCCTCATCTTTCACTTCCATTTGCAATTCCTTCTCTTTGTTGCCTTTAAAATTAGGGATTTGGTTATGTTCATTTATCAAGGCTACAGCTTTTGAAGTCACCTTCCTGTTTTGGGTATTCTCTTTAGCATTACTATCAGGCTTCTTTGTAGGACTCCTTGGAAAGCCGCTTGGCATCCATGCTCTATATTGCGGTTACTTTTTTCAAATTTCTCCCTCTCTCAATCTATCACATGACTTGAAATTGTGTCCAATGCATTCACATAAATAGCAAAATTCTGGACATTTCTCATATCTAAATTCAACCCATCTTTGCCCTTCTTCAGTTCTTACCAAGGTTCCTCTAAGAAGTAACTGAGTCAAATCAATCTTCACTAATAGTTTCATGTGTCTTCCTTCTCTATTACCAGATTGAGGTATTACTACATCCTTCAAATCCACAAAAACTTCCCCAATCTTTGTCCCCATCTCTTTTGATAGCCAGTGGATGGGGATATGCCATACTTGAACCCATATTAATATTTGAGAAAATTCCTTTTCATCTTTCTCCATATTCTCCTTCCATGGGTTAAAACCAAAAGGGTAATTATCAAAGATCAATGGTATGCCTCCTAGGACTCTGTTATGGACTCTATTGGATTCAAATTTAAATTGACACAAATTGGACCCAATTTCATCAATTCTAACAAGCTTGTCACAGTTCCACATCTTTTCCACAAAGCTCCTAATTCCCAAACTAGGTTAACGGATTTGTGGCCAAAAACTTTCCCCGTTATGCTTTGTTTACATTCATCCACACACTTCTCGTAATCCTCTCATTCCAGACTGACCCCACTAATTTTAGTTCTTGATAATTCAAATTTTTTCAAAGATTCAATTAATTCCTCATCCATAACTAGAGAACACAGAAAATTACTACTAAATGGTCGCTTACCCAACATTCATTAAAGTAAGAAGAAATAAGCACCCAACCGCTTGAAGAAAGTTAGGGTTAAAACAAAAATAAAAGACACCACTTAAGAATATTACAAGGGAATCAAAACGATTACGAAAAGATGGATAGAGAGAAACAAACCCTAAGTGTAGTAGTAGTTGAGCAATTTAGATAAAAAAATAGATCTATCCAACTAAAACACAAACAAAAACAAAGCGAAAAGCAGTTAAATAGATTAGGGCAAAATCATGATTGAACACAAGATTTGGTCAGGATAAACTAGAAATAAGAAAACATCAAAATACAAGTATGAGAAATATTGTAATAAAGAAGAGAGAGGAGATCAAGTTTCTAATTTTATGGCCATAAAGTCGGATGATATCATTGTACTTCAGATCTAGTACTCCAACAAAATCCAAGGTGAAATTCTGTGAAGATTGAATGCAAAACCTACAAGGGGGACTTTCTTCTCTTAGAAAAGAACCACTCTCCTACACACGAGGGACAGTTACTTTCTCCCTTAGTTGCAACCGCATTAAAATTTGCCTCGGCTAAATAATTATAATAAATAATTTATGAATGGACGTTAAAGTGAAAGAGCCAAGATAAGACAAAAACAAACACCATGCAAGCTAGGAGGAAATTTAGTAAACAGTCACCAAGGCAACTTCATCTAGTTTTTGCCATAGATTCCCCTGGTTCTGATACTGCATTGGTTGCCATAGAGTTTGTGTCATTGGTTTGCTCCAAAACAAGAAGCTGATTCCAGAAGGCAGCAAAACATGTGAATTACATATTTAGATACCATAAAGGCACCAAAACAATGGGAGTTGATTCTAGAAGGAGAGATGTATTAGATACCATAAAGGCAAATTCAAACTTCATGTGCAAGGTTACCAAATCCCTCTACGCAATTAATTAAACAATATAGTGTGCAATATTAGAATCACAGCATGTTAACAACAAAGTGTGAATAGACTAGTCATCAGCAAAGGCCCATGATGGTATATGGCACAATAGTTTAAAAGATAACCAAATTTCCTAATCTCTTGATACATCACTTGCTTTTTCTCTTTACATGTCAGTTGTTGTTTACAGCTTGTTGGTTTTTGAAATTTGAAGTCCAACTTGATTGAGTACATAACTTCTCCACATAACTTGACAGCCCAACACACACACACAAAGAAGTAGAATTATTATCATGTGCAATTTCAGTTTTCCTTCCTTTTTCTATTTTAAAATGCCGGTAAACTTACTCCAGATTTACAAAAGTTGATCAAATATTAGAGACTTGTAAGGTGTATTACACATCAACTGATTCAATCTCTTTTAATTACCAAAGAATGTCAAAACAAAGAAAATTATTTTTCGTGATACACTATGCCGGCATTAGGGGAAAAAATAAACAAACTAACTAATATAATTTGGTAACAAGCCAAATCTTAGAATCATTCCCCTAAATCTAGAACACTTAAACTAAACAAAAATACCCAAAAGTAAACACGACCACTTAGGATTCAGAATACATGGTTATAAAGGACACCATCAACAAAACTAATAGTTAGGATGAGAACTCGTAACTTAACAAATTTTGGGAAAATTTTGTTGTTTCACAAAGGCATATCATAGAAAACTATTCCTACTTACCCCAAACTCTAATTGACAGGACAACACAAAACACACAGAAGCCCACAACTCAGATCTGAAGCCCCTAACAATAACAAATACAGAAGTAGTAAAACAAATATTGAACTACAAATAGTAATAGTGAAGTGAAATATTCATTCTAAAGTATAATAGAGGTTCCTTTTATCAAAGTAAAATATCCAAATCATTCGACTTGGATGTTAGTAAGCATTTACCTAATTACGTAGAGCCACCAAGTCTTACAATGAATGGAGTGAAATCTATGGCTAATGCTGTTTCTTCCTCAGAATCTTCTTCCAAAGCTACAATAGCATCATATAAATAACAAATTATGAAAGAATGAACTCATAATTCCCCTCAAAAACTAAATTATCTATTTAAAAAAATGCAATTTAATGTGAAAATTTTACCTCTACCATGTAAGTAATCTTTAGTGTTGGGGTGTTAACGAATCGAGCCGAGCATGAATAGTGCACTACTTGAGGTCAAACTCAAAATTTTTTGTGAGACTCGAGCTTGAGTTCGAGCTCCAACGAGCTTTAAAAATAGAGCTCAAGCTTGAGTAGCTCAAAAAATTTGATGGAACTCGAGCTCGAATTCAAAAATAAGTAAAATGAACTCGAATTTGATCTTGAACTCAAATAGTATGACTTTTTCGGAGGTAAATATGTAATTTTTTTAAAAGAGTATAGACATTTTAATAATGTTTACATATAACAAAAAAATTACAAAATAATTTATATATATGCTCGAAAAGCTCGACGAGCAATCAAGCAGAATATACCTATATGCTTGAGATCGGCTCAAGTGATTCGAACCCAAGCAAGCTCGACTCAAATTCAGTCAACTCGAATTCCAGTTGAAATTTTGACGTAGCTTCTCGCGAACTACTCATGAGCTGCTCGATTCGTTTACACCCCTACTTTAGTGGATATCAACACCTCTACATTCTCTGGCAAAATGCTACTACAGTATTTATTTATAACTCAGCCACCAACATAAAAGCAAACTCCGAAGCTACTGTAGTAATAGGGATACTTAAAATGTCTCGTGCCATGAGAAAAATAACTGGATACCGACTTCTATTTTCCTTCCAAAACTTGAGCACATCCAATTCTTCTTTTTCTTCTAATCTATTTTCATTTAAATAAAAATCCAACTATCATGTATTTTTGTCCAATTAATACTTTTCACTCTTATATTGATTAAGACTCATCTATTTCATCAACAATATTTGAAGTAACTCCCCCGCTAGAATTGCCCTACTGATGGATTTACCATTGCCGAAGAATATATAAACACATATTTCTCAAACAATAGATTAATTTCTGATTAAATCTCCGCTACTCGTTGCTTAAAATTCCCTACATATATCTTCTTAAATCAAAATTCCACCAATTGTAACTTAAACTGTGGATCTAAAATAACAACGAAGCTCAAGGTGAAGCTGTAATTGTCCCAATACTTAAGTAACCTATCATTCATCTTGAATGCCCTTTCTACCATATTATCATCTAAATCATGCACGCCTTCATAAATTAGATGTTGTATCTTCCAACTCCATAAAATTATAAATTAGCTATAGGATGGTGAGATCCAGAGGATAAAGTGGTGATGTTGTAAAATGGTTTCAAAACCAAGGATAGGTGACCAACTTTATCCCACTCTTTCTTTGGAAGAACATACTTAAAATTTGGACCAACTACTTGAAGTTACCATCAAATGTTCTGCAATTATCCAATGCAACTTTACATAAGAGGTAAGTTGAGTTCCACCTTGTTGCAACATCCTCTCGGATTTTCTTTTTGCAATGCAATACACTCGTCTAATTTCATTTTTCTAGCTTCACTGACTGGAACACATTTTACACATTCTCGAATCTTTGAAATATGTCCCTCAATAACTTTTAAACCTAATTTTACAATCAAGTTTAGGATATTTGCACCGCAACACATATGGAAGAATTCTCCATCACATAATAATGAATCATTCAACATCAAATAGCACTTCAGAATACTTATCATAGTATCATTGTAGGCTGCATTGTCCATGGTCAAAGAGAAGACTTTCTTTTCAATTCCCAATTCTCTAAATAAATCCATCAACCCCATTGCCAAGCTAGCACCATTATGTAGTGGAGGAATATGATAAAAATTTAGAATTAGTTTTTAGGGAACCCAATCCTCATCAATATAATAAGCCGTAAGGGATAGATACCCTACATCTGTGGTGCATGAACTCCATAAATGAAATGTCAAACAAATCCTACTTTTTACCTACTCTAAAGCATGCTTAAGATTATTTCTCCATCTCTTAAATGCATTCTTATCGCATCTTCCTTGATGGTGTTTCTTAAAACTGGTCGTGCCTCTTCATTTAAACATCTACACAAATTTCTTATGCCTTCATGCTTCACAAATTCAAAAGGATTATTATGTTTGATTATAGCAATTGCAATCGTCTCACGGTACAAATTTTAATCGAAAGGAGACCTTAAAGCAGATGTCTCAAGTCCTTTTGACTTGCAACTTTCATATTGTTTCAACATATTGGTTGTTCTAAAATTTGCTTTGGCAAAATAAGATTGGGCACCATTTACGTTTCACCGTTTTTTGCCCATTAGCACTGACGGGTAGGGTATCAAAGCCTTCCCAAGCAAGGAATGTAAGCCTCCTGGTGTGTTTAGCAAAACTTCTTCCCACAACATTTTGAGGTACTGTGTCAGTTACGAAAACATATGTTCCACCTCATGCTCACGTTGTCCCTCCACTTGGACAAATTAACTTGTATTAAAGCTTCGGTTTAAAACCAAAGTTAACCTTCAAAAAATACACTTCAAAGAATAATTGTAGAAGAACAATTGGCAGGCCCTGCTTATATTTGTGCATCACAAAGGCAAGAGCAAACTAGATGGCAAAACTAGAAATTTTTTATAATTACTATCGAATAGTTGTAGTCAAATCCGAATATAGCACCAAACTAGTGGCTTCATCTTAACGCTTTCGTGTTGCTTATATTCATACTTACACTGTCATCTTCTCTTCCAATGCCAATTCAAATAAAGAAGCCAAAGTTCTATTCATTATCACTTAAATCCTTAATTGTTATATTATATTCAAAAAAGGGAAAAAAACGCCAAGTAGCATGCAAGTAAAAAAGTAAATGTGCAGAAAGAAGACACATTCACAAAAATAATTTTTTTTTTATAAGTTATCTATATCGTCCCTAATAGATAACAGAGTGTGTCAAATTCATGTTAGCAGGATCCTACAACATAAATCTCTTGCTAGAGTTCAACTATACACAGTTAGTGAAATAAAAATATAATATCCAAACAAACAAATGAAATTTACCATTTTAATCCAAAAAGAACCCAATGGATTAGCTCGTGCCCAAAAAAATTTGTATAAACCTCCTAAAAATCAGCTCAAATTGAAGTATGAACCTATTGGCTCTTACAAATCAACATAGTAAAACCTCCCAAAAAAAAGACAAAAAAAAGATATGAAAAACCAACCTCAGAGAATCGAGTCCAACAAGAAAAAAAAATAATTTCTAAACGCCTGCTTCTAGGAAACCTATCATTTGATAAGAAAAAAAAAATTATCAAATCCAATTAGATAGGCTTTGGAAGTTGAATTGCAATTGACCAGATGAATTAGAGAGTGAGAGATACTAAAACCCTACCATTTTTAGGTTTGAGATGCGATTTAGGTTTGAGATGGAGAGAGAAAAGAGAGAGATGGCAAGAGAATACTAGAGAGAGAAGAGAGTGAAAAAGATTTAGGTTTGAATTGAGAGCTGATTTGATTTTTCTATTGTGTATTTGGTTCTTGGTTTTGTTAAATGTATAACCATTTATATCCATTTATATTTTCCAATCCATCCATATCCATTGAAGTTACATGGATTTGGATGGATAAATGGATTTAGACTATAACTGCCACTTCTACTTACATTCATACTTACACTGTCATCTTTACTTTCAATGCCAATTCAAATAAAAGAAGTCTAAGTTCTATTCATTATCATTCAAATCCTTAATTGTTATATTATATACAAAAAAGGAGGAAAAATACCAATTAGCATGCAAATAAAAAAGCAAATATTCAAAAAGAAGACACAATCATAGAAATAAATTTTTATAAATTATACAAAAATAAATTTTTTATACATTATCTATATCATCCCTAATAGATAATAGAATCCAAATTCATGCATGTGGGATCCATAATATAAATCTCTCACCAAAACTCAACAAGTGCACACATTCAGTGAAATAAATTATAATATCCAAACAAACAAACGAATTTGTCATTTTAATCCAGAAAGAACCCAATGGATCAGCTCTTGCACAAAAAAAAAAAAAAAACGTGTATAAACCTCATAAAAATCAAGTCAAACTCGAGTATAAATTTCTTGGCTCTTACAAATCAAGCCAACAAAACCCCAAAAAAGAAATGAAAAGCCAACCTCAGAGAATTGAGTCCAACAGGAAAAACAAAAAAAATTCACGGCTACTTCTAGGAAACCTATCATTTGACAAAAAAATTATCAAATCCAATTAGATAAACTTTAAAAACTAAATTGAAATAGACCAGATGAATTGGAGAGTGAGAGATACTAAAACCCTTCCATTTTTAGGTTTGATGCAATTTAGATTTGAGATGGATAGAGAAAAAAGAGAGATGGCGAGAGAATACAGAGATAAGAGAGAAAAAGATTTAGGTTTGAGTTGAGAGATAATTTTTTGTCATGTATTGGGTCTTAATTTTGATTAAATGGATTTAAATGGATAAAATAGATAAACCATTAAAAACCAACTAATTATATGGACCTTGATGGATAACCATTTATATCCATTTATATTCTTCAATCCATCCATATTCATTTAAGTTATTTTAATTTAGATGGATAAATGGATTTGGACTATAATTGCCACATCTAGGTAGAGGTTAGGGACGAGCAAATTTGGTGAACTTTTTGATTAATTTGTTGGTATGTTGTGTGGTATTGTTGGATGTTTTTATTGTGACCATGGTAGCTATAACTTATAAGATGAACGAGAAGAGAAAGAAAGATAAAAGGTAGCAAGGAAAAAATGGTAATGAAGGCTATTTTTGTCAATGTAGTTTTGGAAGGTTATTATGGTCTTTTCAGTGGAAAATCAATTCTCAAATTAGCTTATTTGTTGTAATTTGCTGAAAATTCATAGTACAAGGGGGGCAAAATGTTGCAATTGATAGTTTGGGGGCATAGTCTGAATTGAAGATAATTTACTTCAGGGGTATTTTGTAATTAACCTCAAATTAAATGAGAGTTGAAAATCTTTGATAACTTTTGGAGGGTATTAATGTCATTCAAATATAGTTGAAAACTTTTGATAACTTTTAGAGGGTATTAGTGTCACTCAAATAAAAATAGCTATGGCATTAAGGAATCTACTGTGTAAGTTTGTAAATGAACCTAAACAAGTTAGACACTTTAGTACTCAAACTTGTTTGATTATTTTAACGAGTTTGAAATTTTGATCAAACTTAACTTATTTATCTTCAACTTGAACTGAAACGAGCTTTTATCTCATCAAACTACAATTGAACTCAACTAATTTAGAATTTTTACATACAAATTTAAAATTTTTAACTTAGCAAGACGAGTTCAAATCAAATACAAAAAATTAACTAACTCTAAGGAGGTGTTTGGTTCGTATTCGAGAATTAGAATCAGAATGGAAATCATAAATCCCACTATCACTATGGATTTGTATCATTCCCCTTTACTTGTTTGGGTAGGAAGACTTGAATAAGAAATGAATTTCATTATATTGATAAATTTACAAATTTAAAACTCATATTATAAGTGAGAAATGAAAATGGACACTTTTTTTAAAGTGCGCACTTTTTAACACTTTCATTATATAAAATAATTTTCATAGTGATTAATCAAATAACGTTTATAACTATCATTGATTCTCATTCTTTCCTCTCATAGTCATAAATCTAATACCTCTTATTGTTTGTTCAAAATTCGCTTGATTATTGACAAATTAAATTTAGTAGCTCGACTTAATTTAGAGCCCATATAACCAATATCATTGCCCCTAGTGGAATGTCAGCACGACCCGCTCCGATCTGTGTCTCCTCCCCGCCCGCACACACAACACACACTAGATTCCATTCCATTCCATTTCATTTGGTCCAACCGTGACTACTGAAACCCACTCTCTTCTTCTTGGGTACCGTTTCACATCTCACACTCACACACTCACACACTCACGTTCTACATATATACATACGTAATTTACTGTATCGCATTCTATAAGAAAAGCAAAAGTTCAGGCGAAAATGGCGGTGGAAGAAGGCCAAATCCAAGGCCAAGAGAGGTGGTGTGTGGTGACCGGAGGGAGAGGTTTTGCCGCCAGGCATTTGGTGGAAATGCTGATCCGATACAATATGTTTTGCGTTCGGGTTGCGGATTTAGGCCCTGCTATCAAGCTCGAACCGCAAGAGGAGGAAGGAGTTCTCGGCGAGGCGTTGAAATCTGGTCGTGCGGCTTACGTCTCGGCTGATCTTCGTGACAAGTCTCAAGTACTCAAAGGTTCGAAATCTATTCATTATGATTCTAATTTTAACTGTTTCTACGTTTTTCGGTGAATTTTGGTTGAAGAGTGTGTTTTGATGCTTGTGATGCCAATAATTGTTAATTGATTTTCCTAATTGTTTTGTAAATTGGAACTTGCAATCAAGGAAGAAAAAGGGAAAATAGTTGGTATTCTGTGTAACTAATTGTATTATTCAGAGTAATACCTTTCCACATAATATTACTGTTAATTATCACCATTTGCAATTCGCCCAAGCTTGTTATGACATTTGTTGGTATTTATGCTAATGTTCTATTCTATTGAGAGAAATTATAGGTATTGATTTGAGGAATTTTACATGAATACTCAATCACTTGCCAACATAAAAGTGTTAACAGAAATTTAATGAAATATATGTCTGTAAGACAGGTACATTGCTTTTACTCTATCATACTGGGTAAATAGGATGACGATAATCTGTCAGCATTGCTTGTATTGTTAAAAAGAAAAAAGAGTCGCATTGAAAGGCAGGCTTCTCAGGTTTTTCCCTTCTATGTTTAGGATAAGTGACTATCTTTCGACTTAGACTTAAAATTACACAGGATTTGTTTCTATCATTGGTAATTCTTAGCCTGTCTTACCTTTTTCAGTGTGGTGTGTCTATATATATATATATTAATGATTGGCAATAATTTGAGAGGGCACCTTACCCAAGATGTTGAAAAATAGTCCAAGTTGCAATGCCCTGGGGAAAATTGAATCAGTTGCAGTGAAAATATTCTTTTAGAAACTGTGGCATGCCTTTTGTATTGTGTAACACAAGTCACAAAGGCTCACATGCCAAAAGAGTATTGGAAATGCTTTCTGAAGCAATCTTAAAAGGGCTTATTATTCACTTTTTTGGAGAAAACACCAATGCACAGTTTAAATTATAGCTTAAAGATCATGAGTTCATTACAGGTGCTCTTTCGGATGTGCATTGGAAACTAGGTTAAAAGTATTTGTTTGGCAATAAACTTTGCTTTACATTTTTGTCTTATCTCTTTAAGCATGTTTAAGGAAATTGCACTTATTAATTCTTACCGAGTTTTAGTACTATCATAGTTGTGAAAAGCGAGAAAAAAGCACAAAAAGTGCAGAGTGAGCTCGATCGTGGATGTCTTTTGTGTGTTTGAAGCGATCTACGGTAATAAATCACAGGCAAAGCACAAAAAAGCACACAAAAAGTGTACCTTTTCCTCCTGTCTTTGGACATTTAAGTTTGCTGCACACTTTTTTGACGGTTGGATCTCCTTTCATTTTACCCATTGGATGAATAAAATCTGAGGGTATGAACTGATTTGCATTATTTTGTGTTAGAATATTATTTTTGTAATGCATGTTGTTATTTAAGAAGTTTGCTTATGTTATTATTGCAATAAACCCATGACTAAGATAATAATATACCATATGCATTACAGTGCGCTTTGCTTTAAAAAAGCATGCTCTTTGTGCTTAAGCCTTTGCCCTCTAGTGCGCTTTGCTCCTTTAACTACTATGAGTAATATTCTACGAATAATCTCATATACCATTCTCATGCTGTAGCCTTCCAGGGAGCTGAGGTTGTTTTTCACATGGCTGCTCCAGATTCATCTATCAACAACTACCAGCTTCATCATTCTGTTAATGTGCAAGGTAATGTTCAACCTAAGAAAATTCACCAGAGTAGAGGACTTTTTCACGTGCCCTTTTGTTTGCACCTTTCGTTTGTTGTGCTGGTAATCCGTTTAGATACAAAGAATCAATGACTTTGCAGGAACCAAGAATGTAATTGATGCTTGTGTTAAGGTAAAAGTAAAGAGACTTATATGCACAAGCTCACCAAGTGTGGTCTTTGATGGAGTTCACGGAATCTTTAATGGGGATGAAACATTGCCATATCCTGCTAAGGTACTCCGCATTCATAAGCCCACTTTAACCTTATTTAGCTGTGAGTATGCTCGATTGATAGCATCTGAAGCTTCCTGTTTCATTCTAGTGTTTTTGCCCTTTCTTTGATACTGATATAGCAATTTCTAACTGACCATATCCAGCCATCACCCTTCCTCCATTCCTCTAAGTGCGTCGCACAACATGAACCAACCTGGTTAGTACTATGAAAATGCTAGCTAATACTCTCACTTTTAGCACCACTGTACTATTTACTAGGTATTTCATATTTGCAGTCATAAATCTAAATATAGGAACTATGATGTTTTAGTCTTTTCAATTCTTTCTTGACTGATGGTTGATGTAGCAAGTCTTTACTGTATATCTAGCTGTTATTCTTCCTGAAATTAATTTTTTTATGCTGGACACTATGAACCAATCTAGATGCCTGCATGATCCTAGCATGGAAAATACAAGACGTACTAAAATTTTGTAAAATAATTTAGCGATGGTGGTGGTAACTGCTACTATAACATAGTGATTAATAATCTCAAACTGCTACAAATGCAATTTGATCCATGAATTTTGCACTCGTAATCATGCATTTTTCCACATTGGCTTGGATTCCCTTTCCTACATTTGCTAGTACATTTTGCACTACTCTATAATATTCAGTGTTCATTTACAGTCATAAAACTGAAAAGTATGAACTCTAGGGTTGCAGTCTTTTCCCTTTCCCCTGCTGATACTTTTATTTGTTCATATATCGATTCCCTAATTATGCATATCTATTCATCATTCATCCTCCATTTCCCTGTTTACTTTGGACAATATGAAGCAATCTGTAGGATTTTTTTCATGATCTGTGGAAATTGCTAGATGTACTAAAATTTTGTGCTTAAACAATTTACCACTAATGTCGTGATAATGTGCTTAATTATCTCAAGGTGCTTTAGATGCAGTTGATCCATGAATTTTTTTAGTTAAACAAGTGATATAGTTTGTCATATTGGTTGGTGAATTTTTTCATACACTTTAGAGTATATAGCAGTTCTTTTGTATTAGTCAGTACTTGCTTTCTGTCATAAAATTTGAAGTTAGGAATGCAACGCATGGCTGTGGCTGCATCCATGAATAAAAAGATGTTTGATATTTACTAATTTAAGTATCCCTTAAGTTTCACTATGATTTTTTTTTTTGTTTCATTTTGGGTCGTTCCATATATTTTCATCTCCTTTCATTTTGCTTAAAAATGAGAATATGACGTATCTAAGTTTCACTGTGGCAAAAAATGAAGTATCTCATAATTCTACATGCATTCGATTAATTATTTTTCCATGGTTTCAGCACTAATGATTCATATTCGGCCACTAAAGCTGAAGGAGAAGCACTAGCTCTCAAATCAAATGGTACAAACGGGCTTCTAACATGCTGCATCAGACCTAGCAGCATTTTTGGCCCAGGTGATAGGTTACTTGTTCCTTCTTTAGTTGCTGCTGCAAGGGCTGGGAAATCTAAGGTACATGGCAAATCTTAAATTTGAACTTTTATATACTTAGTTGCATTAAATAGATGAGCTTTTAGTTGATACTTTCTATGAAAAAAATCCTATTAACTTCTCCTTTTGAAACCAAAAAGTCCCGAGATTCTGGTTGACCATTAAGCATGTACTGTTTATTGCATGCTTAGGTTCCTTTGGCATGGATACATTTTGTAACTAATCTGAAGGCTTGTAGCTTTTACATTCCCTGGTTTATTTGCTTGGTTTCTTGTTTTCTTTCGATAGTTGGATGGTCCTACTCTCATATTTTCTCTATCTTCTAATATGTAATGATAGTTCATTATCGGTGATGGCAACAACCTGTATGATTTCACTTATGTTGAAAACGTAGCACATGCTCATATATGTGCTGAACGAGCGCTGGCTTCAGGAGGGGCAGTTGCAGAGAAAGCTGCAGGGCAGGTGATAATATAAATGATTTGCATCTCTCCATTTTGAGCATCTTTCTGGATTTCTACAACTTACGTGCATGTTTCTGTGTACATAAATGTATCCTGCTCCAAAATTTTATTTTGCTAATAGGACGGTCTTTGGTTCATTCTGTCTATCTCTAATATCATGTTTATTCTGAAGAGATATGTAGTTGTAGTTTGAACAAGTCAATGGTGATGTAACTATTATTTTCTATAGAGGTTTACTCTTACCATAGGAGATGCATGTGTTCTTTCAGGCCCTCCTAAGTGCATTAGAAAAACTCAAGCTGAGAATGATAAGGTTTAGAGGTTGCATCTAGGATAGGAGATCAGACCCTTTGCTGTAAGGATGTTAGTCTCAAATTTTCATGTCTAAACCACCGTTCCGAGCTGCACAGAAATGAAATAGACAAAGTTCAGTTTTGGAACATTAAATGTTGAAAGTATGGCTCCTTGGAGGAATATTCATCCAGTCATATCTTGAATATTATTTTGAACAGTAAAAATGACAAATTTCATTATTTTCTGTGAATTTTACAAGTAATCCTCCATGAGTTGCATCCAAGCATTGTCTCAAATGTAATCTTGAAACAAGTGTTAATTTACAGTTATTGTTCCTTGATTGCAGTTTTACTCCTTGTATGTTGTTTAAGAAATTTAAGACCCTTCAACTGTATGATTGTTGATGAATTTCATCTTTGCTAACCTTTTCCCGGAGAACAAGATTCTGTCATTTTTGCTTTGCTTGATGTTAACTCTTTTTCTTGAGAATTTCTTTTCACTTTGTTCTTCTGGTTATAATTTTGTCATTTTTTCGTCCATAACTTGGAAAAGTGTCTGGAAATTGGATGACATTTTCCTAAAGTGAACTTGAGGATCCAAACTGGGTAGTAAATTTCTTATGATGCCAGACATCTTGAGTATCATGTTGAGTCTCCCGTTCTCTAGCTTGGCAGTGTAGTAAGCATACATGTGGTGTAAAGAATTTAACTTAGTTTCATCCTTCTGCTTCAGTTTTGAAAGGAATTATAAATCATTGTTATATTCCCCAGGTTTGTACTCCAAAACCATATAATTCCTTTGCAGGCTTGGTGATGCAAATCTTGCTATTTAGATGTATGGAATTTGATTTCACATTACGAGAAACTATTGCAGTTATGATTCTAGAATGTGAACTTTGTTTGATAAACACAGTTGTGGCCACAAAATGCTATTGCAGGCATATTTCATTACAAATATGGAGCCTATCAAGTTTTGGGAGTTTGTCTCGCTTATTCTTGGAGGTCTTGGCTACGAGAGGTATTTTCTTATTTTTCTCTCTTCAAAAAACAGATCAAGAATGAGCCTTTCTGATCTTGTGTTCCTAAGTCGCAGGCCGCGAATTCTTCAAGCTTCCCGTCTTTCTGATGATGCCAATCGCACGTATGGTGGAGTTGGTTTATAAGATGCTGGCCCGATATGGGATGAAGGTTCCACAGTTCACACCATCGAGAATCAGGCTTCTGTCTTTGAGCAGAACATTTAATTGTTCAAAAGCAAATGATTGTCTTGGCTACATGCCCATTGTCTCACTCCAGGTTCTCATCTTTTTTTGTTAATTAGTGAATTTACTAAGATGACAATTAGAGTTGAATATAGCACAGTCCTAAGCCTTGTTAAAGCTTCTTTTGACTTTGATTGGTTTAATTCAGATCTTTCGTGAAATATTTGGCTGTCTAATCACCAAATTAATGCTATGCCCCTTGTTTTTTCGTCTTTCCCGAAAGGGATCCAATTGGTTTATACTTGTGTTATACATCCTTTGACACAAGGAGGCTCTATGGGAATTCTGTTCTAAATCTCACCATTACCTGATTTTATACTGAAAAATATGTTCTTAATATGTCACAGAATACTAGTTCTTTAGAAGGCCTCTTTCTTTTCTCATAGTTTCTTTTGACAATTTGAATTTGATTTTCGCAGGAGGGCCTTAAGCGAACAATTGAATCATATCCGCATTTAAGGGCTGAAGTTCGACCTAGAAGGGATGGTCCCTCAAAAGCTTCCCGAATGCTTGGTAATGGAAGGGGTATGGATTCTTGATTTCCTTTTTTGTTTATGCAGATTGTTCTCTGCCACTGTTGTTTGTGCAACATATTTCCCGTATGTTTATCAAAGTTACTCCAAATGTGTCATCAAAATGCAATGGCATGTAGCTTTTGTCATTTATGATTATTTTTGGTATTCTTGATTTTCTTGAAGAGAGTTGAATTAGGTATATTGCATCACTAAAGACACACATCTAGAGGATTCACTGGTTTTTAGACCTCTGAATGTAGACCATAGTTATAAATTTTAAGAATGTTGAGTGATACCTGAACCCGTCTTCATGATTGTGATACCTAAAGCAAGCCAATCATTAAACCATTTGACAAAGAGGTCACGTGTCTGAATAAATATTGCTGACTTTTGTATAAGAAGCTAAATAAGAATACTACTGGTTTAATCTGAAGATTAATTCTGGTTTAATCTGATAGACTAATTCACCTTTGTATTCAATTAATGTTGTATTTTTGTTTCTGGCTGAAGGTTGGATTATCTATGTAGAAACTGTGAATTGCTTGTATTCTTACAGGTTGAGTTTTTCGGGAAACTAATGATAAAGGGAGATTTGTTCAATTTTTATATCTCATATATTCCCTTGTGCATTACTAATCACTAGTATCTTTGTGATGTCCACTGAAACTCTGTTGCTATATCATGCTAATTTTTAAATTTAACATGAGAATCTGTTATAGAGAAAATCTAATCATGTAAGCAAATCTTTTATTCTTAAAGCATTCTGAAGATTTGACACAATGAAATCCTTAACATTGTGATTTGTAATCTTGATGCTATATCCATGTTACTACAAAGTTGCCATAATTTTTCTTTTTTAGTTGTTATGTTTCTATTAATCAGCTGGAATTGGAATATGAACTTGAAAGATGCAGCCGGAATTGATTTATAAATAGAGCTGGAAGGTTTTGGGTACAATAGCATAAAATTAAGCACGCACACATCAGACTCTTGAATGCATAAATATTTATTATATTTGCAATAACGCACAATCAGAAATGATAAAATGTTTATAAGCACTATGATGTGCCGATATCAGTTTTAAGGCTAAAGATCATAATTTTGAATTAATATTTGGGAAGCTACATTTTACAGTTGCAGACACACTCCTCTGGAGGGATAAAAAGCAAACGCTCATCACATTGTTGGTTCTGGCTGCAATTTACTTCAATTTCATTGCATCTAGATATACCATCATAACTGCAGTTTCCAGGCTTCTCTTGGCAGTAGTAGTTTTCCTCTTCATCAATGGCAGATTACCTGAGAAACTGTATGCAAGTGCCTCTCTCTCTCTCTCTCTCACACACACACACTATCTGCACACACACGCACATGCGAACGTGTTTTTGCATATGCATGTGTACATCTTAAGTACGATAACCATGCATCTCTTAGTGCAGGCATGCACAAGTGCATTTTATCTACTGAAATATTTTATTAGCTGTTATACTGCAATGAAACCAAAGCCATAACTGTCGTGTGCCTTATTCATTCTTTGTCATTGTTTCTAAAGTATGAGTTGGGAATCACATCATTTGTTCAACATAGGAACATGTGCAAGTACATTTAACATTTCTGCCTGCATATTGAACAAAAATCCATTTTATCCTTGTTAAAGTGGCCAAGGCTTTTAAATCATAATTCAAGAAGGAACAGTGAGAGACGCTTTCACGAATACTTATGTGGCTGCATGATGGTGTAGGTTTGGGTATCGAGTTGAGAGAATTCCTGATTCAAAATTCCACATTTCACAAGAGGCCTTGCACGAAATTGCTCAATCAATAGCCTCAGGGTGGAATTCTGCAGTCATTGACTTGAAATCTGTTGCTCTGCAGAGGAAATGACTGGATGCTATTTCTAAAGGTAATGCGTCACATATATTTTCTTTGCTATTTTCTGCTTATAGTTCTGCAGATTTGATTAAAAGGATAGATATTTTATACTGCATGGCTCGGTTGCTTGAATCTAGACCCCATGTTCTGGAGTCTATGCCAGCTGATTATTACAATGTCAGATTGTTTAAGCCTTGAACTTTCTTTAAACCTGCCAATTGGATCATCTGTGGGGTATTCGTGCATCCTGTGTTGGTGTGTTCACAGTCCTTGCATTCATTATGGTTAATTCTAATTAGGTGTCAGCACTAGGGGTTGTAGGTTGTAAAAGATTTGTTGCATATTATGGTTTATCCGAGATACCTATCCAAAAGAGAACTCTCTCTCCATGTTCTGTCCTTGAACATATACCAATTCTCTACATTGTACCAGTTATATAGCTTTTACTTTAAATTAAAGGGAATCGGAGAATACTTCTTTATGTTTTTGCTATGTACTGTACCTTTTCTTATCGCGTATTTTATGGTAATCCTAAAGATAAAGTTGTATAAAGATGTAATAATTTCTTTTGGCACTTACAAGATTACATGAAATGTATTATTATCGTAGCCAAACATAAGTCTCTGAGTAAATGAGTGCATCAGATCCAATATTATCTTAGAAATCTGTATTATCTTTATCTGTCAATGGACATTATTCAGAAAGCATTCACTTAATAGAAGGTTATTTTTACACTAGAAAAGGAGACCCCAAATTTTTACCTTAATGTTTACATGGGCTCATTCATACAAATATGCTATTGATTACCATTAGAACCTTGATGTCTTCTATAGGAAGTAGGTGTATTGTTAAACATGGTTTTAAAGTTAAACATGTCCATTTGTATTAGCCAATGAAGTGTAGCTCAAATGATAAGACAACGGGTTCTCCTATAACCTAGTCCATGGGTTTGAATCACCAAGGAGGTAGGTGGAGATCCCCTATAAAAAAGAAAAAAAGTAAAGAAAAAAAAAAGATTGTAGGTAAGGGGCCCGATCAGATAAAACACTTAATTTTAGGTTTATCAATCTCCATAAAAATTATGTCAAGGAGATGATATTCTATATTTTTGTACTTGCTCTTTTAGTTGTTTGTATTCATATATTTCAATCATATGGAGTTTCAATGAGTTAATTTTGGTTGCATCCTTGGTCATTTGATGCAACAGGTCGTTTCGTCTCTCTTGATTCTGAGTATCCTTGGAGCCTTTTCATTGCGAAGTTTGTTTGCAATAGGTTTGTTCTCTCTCTCTCTCTCTCCCTCCATGTATGGGTGCTTGCTTTTTGTATTGAGTGATACTTGTTGCATGCTCTGTTCTTTCATCCTGGGACATACAATGCCATTTGAAAATGTATGAAAATGTTTCTCCTGGAGTTTTGATAAATCCGGTTGGTCTGATTATTTTTTTCTTGTCACAGCAGGGCTTCCAATTGCCTTTGTTGCTTTCTTTATCTATGAGAAGAAGGATGTCAGAAGAAATAGATGGTTTGGTCCAACGAGTTCTTTCATCTGGATGCAAATTACGGTCTGACATTGCTGGAAAGTTTTTGAACCCAAAGAAACAGCAATAATAAGCCAATCTACATGAAAACACTTTCGTTTGCTTCCTTGCTTGGTGCCTTCTTCCCCATTTTCTCATCTTTCCTTTACCGGTTGTAGAAGCTTGGATTTTTGGTGATATTCCTTCTGCTTGTCTGCATTAAGTTTGGGGACTGATTTCAAGTTGAATATAACATGTGTTTTTTTTTTTTTTTTGATCTGATGCATTCTATTGTTCCCGCAGTTAGTATTTGGTAGAGCTAAACTAAATTGTATCCTTTGGGCAATGCTTCTCTCCGTTAGGCCCCACCACTTATTACTGTTGTATTTGATTTGCTCAGGAATCAATCTCTTTCCAACAGAAATATTAATTTGCTTATTTTATGGGTCTTTTTGGAAACCATTTTTTTTGGGTTGTGTAAGACAGGCTCATCATCAATCAGTAATAATACACTAGTGAATATGACACTCATGATCCAGTAACCAACGGGTTTGAGATTACGGTAAGGTCTCTTAGACCTTTGGTGATATTATATTTCTTGTGCCGAGTTCATTAAGCATTTGAGAATCGAGGATTAATATGGATAATTGCTTGTTGAACACATTCATTAGAAGGGAATTACCTGGTTTTTATTTGTAGCCCCGAGATCCACTAGTATGCTATAAATCGGCAGGATCTTGAAATATTAAATACTTAAGTGATCGGTCATGAATCCATTTGTATGAAATCATCCCATAGTTATTATTGACATCTTGGGAAAAACTTAACTAGTATTAATATAAAACAACATAATACTACATAATACTGTGCAATGCTTATGCACGGATTAACAAATCCATAATATCCTGACCAATGCACTGGATTGACAACTAGCATCCAAGTTCAACCAATACTGATGCTAGATTATTATTCATCAACCACTCTGTGTGGGGTGTTTTTTTTTATCTTTTTTTTGGGTGGCTGTTGGGGGTATACTATTTTGATGTATTTTAAAAACAAACTGAAACAACAGGAATATATAGCCTGAATGATGGAAAATTAGACGATGAAATTGACCTCCGCTCCAAATTTCTCGTTTGTGATTTCATCAATGCGTTGTATCATCTCAGGCTTTAGGAAGTTTAGGTGATCCCCTACCTGACCTGTCCTGAAGAAGGCATTATGTGGAAATATGTTATGAACCTTCAACTCACTGGATTTGTTCACTTCCAAGTTGCTCAGCGTATCAAAGCTACAACTCCTCACAATATCTTCCAGCTCCTCTTCTCCATTTTCATCATCTTCAAATGGACATCCTAAGAACTTAGCCAACCTTCTGGCGTGAGTTTTCGGATCATCTTTCAGTTCCTCATAAGTCATAAACAACACTTTCTCAAGCCTCTCCAGGCTCTCTTTTCTGTACCCAAGAACATGATCGTAGTATGGCCCGAAAGGAAGAGTTCCCTTGAGACAGAACTGATCCACGGCTATTTCAAGGGACCATGGCTTTCCTTGTTCACATTTCACTGTCCTGTTTATGAAATGCCAGAAAGAAATTAGGGTGTCTTTGGGTTCCCTTGTCACGTAAACTATCTTGCATGCTGATGAATTGAGAGTATCACCTATAATCTGGAAAGGTAGGTGCGTGCTGAAGATTTTTCTTGGACCAGTTAAAGAGGGCTGGGAATCATTTATATTAGGATTATCACGAGTAACAGCAAAAGGCGAGTAGAGTCGTAGTTCCAAGTTTGGGACAAGATCGTGAGAGATTTTTAGTTCTAAATTTTTTTTGTTAGAGCGATAAATGATTGCAAAGAGAAGAGACTTGAGCCAAGTTGTGCCAGTTTTTGGATGACAAGCTAAGAATACATCAGTGGAAAGTGGTTTGAAGTCGCTAAGAGCTTTTTGGACTCCATAAAGGTGGGGTGGACGAAACCAAAAGCCATTGAATTGATACAGACTAATACCTGCCACCACCATTTTTCTGAAGGGAGAGACGGAAGAAATTCCTGCATGAAATTTGAGAGTTCCATGAGATTGAATTGATATATGAACAATTTCCTCTCACCCTGAGATGCTTGTTGAATTACTATTATATGAAGGCCTAGGGAACAAGAAAAATTTGTCTTTTCGAGAAATTTCTGAAACTGTGCTTGTTTTGAAAATTGTTCTTTTTTTATGTCGATTGAAAATGGGATATCCAACAAGGGGAACTCGCATTCAGTGAATGCGAGTTCAGTGAGCTCGCATTTACTGAATGTGAGCTCATGGAAATAACTAACCTACTGTTGGGTTAAATTAAGAAAACTTAAAGATATGATATTAAGTTTTCTTAATTTAACCCAACAGTAGGTTAATTATTTCCATGAGCTCGCATTTACTGAATGCGAGCTCACTGAACTCGTATTCGCTGAATGCGAGTTCTCCCCTGTCGGATACCCTATTTCCAATCGACGTAAAAAAAGAACAATTTTCAAAACAAGTACAGTTTCAGAAATTTCTCGTAGTCTTTTCTCTTCCCCAAAGTTCAACTTCAATAGGGATAGAACAGTGACCAAACCAATTTGAGAAATACTTTTTGTTTTCCATCCTGACTTTTAAAAGTAATATTTTTAAATTCGGATCGGTGACTGTACCCGAAGAACTCCGTTTCCGGTTCAACCTCCAAACTAATTATTTTTTCATAGTAATAATTCCAAATTTTACATGAAGTTGGAGCAGTGCAGATGGTTTGAAAATTCAGATGGTTTTTTTTCCTACAATTTTAATCCTCCTATTTTACCTTTTGTTAGCAAGCTATTTTAAACCCTCTCCCATCTGTTTGACTCTCCCTTCTCTCTTCTTCCCCTCCTTCTTCTCGCATGCATAGACACACTAACATTCTGTTACTTTTTTAACTATCGTCATATTTTGAAGTAAAGTATTAAGAAATAAAATTTTAGGGGGTAAAGTGATAAAAAAAATAATTTGGGGTATAATATAATAAATAATGACAAATTTAAAAGGTCAAAATGAACCTGTTTAACACTTCTAAATAATATCAAAATAACTATCCAAACGGAGTTATTGGTCAACATTATTCTTCAAAAACAACTACAAAATTGGATCCAAAATTTATTTGCCAAATAATTAGCATTATGTGCTTCCAACCACAACCAAATTTTTTGAATATTTTCCACGAGGAAATAGTAAAACAGGCCACATGTTTAATTGTTTACAATTTTGTGGATTATTGACGTGACTGACTTTCAAGTTCAACAACCAAATATTCTCAAAGATATGTGGCGTCTGTCAAAATCTTCAAGCATTGTTGTCTAATATGAATTAGCCAATCCGATTGTCGTACAACTGATTAAGGTCCAAATAAATTTCTCTCGGCAACTTTTTAATACATAAGACAAAGCGCGCGAGTATTATTAAAATGGGAAGATTATCACATACTTACCTAATGATCAAATGATGTCTTATATTCATTCTTTTGCTCTTTCTAACTACATAGGAAGTCAGGAACCAGCTTTTCCAATACTTATCGCGGCGTTTGGATTGAAAGATTAGGAAGAATTTATTCAAATAAAAAAAATGAATTTAGTTGAGAATTTGTAATTCACCAATAAATAAGAGTGAAATTAAATTTACTCAAATTTCATACTATTTTAATTTCACTCAATCCAAATCTTTTTATTTTAAATCTATCTATCCAAATGCAACCTATGTTTTTGGAATGAATACGTCCGTCACCATTATTTAAAATATAAATTGGAATAGTATTTAGCAAAGGAAGAAAATTTAATTTTTGTCCTTAAAATTTGGGTCTAGTGTAATCTGATCCCTAAAATATCAGACAAAACACATTTAATTCTCATAGTTTTTAATTTCAATAGATTAAGATTAAGGACAAATTTGAAATTTTTGTTAATTACAAACGAAAAAAATCACATGCAAAATACGTGATTGTTACTTTTAACTTGGCGTATAATAACAGACCAAAAGAATGTAATTTTGGTCCTCAAAGTTTGGGTCATAGTCAATCAATCTGATCTTCAAAATATCAAACAAAACACATTTTATCCTCTTAGTTTTTTATTTTAACCTATTTAGGACAAATTTAGAATTCTCGTTAATTATACACAGAAAAGTCACATGACTGTTACTTTTAATTTGGGGTACAACAATAGTGGCGTCATAATTAAATCCATTAGATTTCACTCACCTTTTTTCGTTTTCTCTTTCCTCTTGCCATAAAACTAAAACGCTAAAAAAATTGCAATTGATAATAGCAAAAAATGGAGATTAAGTGCAATCAATTCAAGTAATAAATTAGTTATGATACACAAAATTAGGAAGTATTTAGGGGTGTAACAATCAATTGCAGAAAAAGGCAAGAAATAGAGATGGGTTTGTGCAAAATTCAGAGGCAACAACACCCAATTGTAGGTACAGATTTAGAGCTAAATTGATTACATGTTAGAGGGATGATAATCCTAGAAGAAGATTCAACGGATGTCCACAGTGGTCAGTGAATTTATGATCAATTTGGCAAAAATTCCAATTTTTTTTTTTTTTTTTTTTAAGTTGGTTGAAATTTCTTGACATTAATGTTTGATAACACTAAAAAATTAGGGATAATTTATTTACTATGAACCCTAATTTGATGTTTTGTAACTGTAATTTTAGGTGTTTTGTGTGTAATTTAGGGTTGTTAGGTTAAAATTAGGTTTTGTGTGTTTCAATGTGTTTTGGTAATTTTTAGTGTTAAATTTGTGTCAAAATTATGTTAGTAATGTTAGTTTGTTTGTGTTATGCAAGAAAGGGTAATTTTGAAAGTTTAAAAGTGGAGATTTGCATTCCCAGATAAAGAAGAAGAAAAAAATAAATTTAAAGGAAAGCCAGGCTCAAACGAGCCTGGCCAATTTGATCATGGCAGTGAAGTTCCTTGCTGCAGCAAAGATTTTACTTGCTGCAGCAAAGCTTAAGCAAAGAATCCTCAAGGCAGCAAAGAATCCAATGTGCAAACAATCAAGTGGGCCAGGGAAAGTCCAAGGGCAACAAGGAATTTCAATGTGGCCAAGAGTCAAACAAGTGAATAAAAGCAATTGTGGGATGCAAAATTTGTTTATTAATAAAAAAGCCCACATACTTCTATAAACAGTCATTTTTCGTCACAAAGTTAGAATTAGAATTAGGTTTTAGGTATTTTTTAGAGTAGCCGCTAGGGCTTTCTCTGGACAATTTTATACTTCTCGCATTAATTTCTTTAGCAATTTTCAAATTTTGATTTCAAGAATTTGTTCGTGGATTTATTACAATTCGTGATTGTGGATATGCGGATTCTCCGAAAAATCTTTGACAATCTTCGGAAGGTTTGAGTACGCTTTATTATTAACTAGTTAATTATTTTCACTTCACTTTTACCGGTTAATTATTTAATTGCTTTTGGCCTAGTTTAGTTAAGTTTAATTTAGGATTAATTCTTAGTTTAATTTCGTTAGATTTCAATTAATTTTAGTTAGGATTTCTGTCAATTAATTATTTTGTAGTTAAATTAGTTATTTCGTCGTTTAATTCACGCAAATTTATTTTTCATAATTTTCTGGGGTTAGTTTGTTATTTAATTTATTTTTATACAAAAAATCCAAAAATATTTCTTTTCAATTTGTGATTGTCTAAATAGTAATCGTTACTAAGTATTCGTAATTGACCCAATTTGATTCTCGTGGAAATGATCCTTATTACTTATATACTACTATGCAACCCGTGCACTTGCGGAGATGTGTCTGTTAGTACGTAGTTAATTTGTGAATTTAGAGTTTGACACGTATCAAGTTTTTGGCGCCGTTGCAGGGACAAATATCTAGGCAATATCGAGATACTTAGTATTACTACTAATTTAGATTTGTCTTTTCTGTTTAATTTCTTCCCACCCTCTTTATGTGTTTTTGGCAATGAACATGCAAGGAATGCATTGGACTGAATCATGGCAAGGATATTATCATTCTTACGATTATAGAGGTATGACCAATAAGCATGTTGATTGTTATTTACCCTACTCCTTAGATTATGAATATGGGATGGTGCAATCATCAAAATTCTTATTATTGGAATTATAAAGATCAAACTTGTCATTATCCACTATCTATTGAAAGAGGAAAGGAGGCACGATTAGACAAAATGATGAATAACTTCATGGAGAATCAAGCTAAATCCATGAAGAATATCAAAGCCTATTGTGTTGAAATCATGAAGTATTTGGGGGTGAAGCTTAAGGAGCTCTCATAGAAATTTCAACCCAACTTGAACATCAAACCTCACCAACCTACGAAGAAAAGGAGAATGCACGGTTGGAGATGATAATGATGACCATCATGGAGCAAAGTAGTTGTCGTCTTCAACGCATTCAAGCTCAATTTGACGTGTTGACACAAATGTTGGTGGGTTAAACTCAAAATGTTCCTATGGACCACCCAAACCCAAAACAATGGTATGGTGATGATGTAGTCAACGTGGAACCTTTAAATCAAGAATCACCAATGCCGATGGAACAATACAAGTTTGGGGGTTCCGACCAACAAGGAGAGCAAATGGAGTTAATGGGTTGTGGAACCACTCAAACGAATGTAATGGGCCTCATGGACTTGAATTCTCAACAATCGGGCCATTCAATAATTGTTTAGAACCCTCTCCCCACCCCCAATCTATCCTTTGAACAAGTGTAAGATTACCCAATTAATCAATAAAGAGATACCATTTGGAATATTTGTAGAAAAATAGTCGGTTAAAGGAGTGGATAATGATGATTACATTCTAGAGGGAGTTAGGGATATGTTTACTTATGCCGGAGATCCCGTGGTCCTTGGATGTGCCGGATGTGGAATTCAATGGAGCAAATTCACAAAGGATTTTAACATTCTTGGAAAGCCTCCTTGGCTTTACTAGGGGAGTTTTCTATTTCCTTTTTTATTTTTCTTTTCTATTTATTCGTGTTTCATTTTTTTCCTTTTTTGTTCATTTTACATGTAGTGATATTTGTGTTTGTTTTTGTTTCTTCTCCTACTTTTGTGAAAATAAAAATTGGGGGCAATGTTTCACTCAAGTTGGAGGGAGCATTTTATGCTAAATTATGTGTATTTTAGTCGTATAGGTTATTTTAGGTGTTATGTTTTTATTTTGTTAATGTTTGTCTTAGGAGAATTTCTGTACCTAATTGACTCTTTTCTGTATCAGTAGTTTTTGAAAAAAAATTGAATTCTTAAATCCACATGTGTATAGGAATTTTTGTTCTTTAACCCTATGGATTCATGGAATGTGACATCGCTTTTATATGATAATATGTGACAATGTGTGAGTATGTGTGGCAGTTTCGTTAATTCTAAATGAGTGATAGTTTTGACCACTTACTGTAATTTGGACTTAACTTGTAACATATTAGTCAGAGTCATTCCATATTTTCTAATATAAATGAAATTTGGACTAAATAGATGATTTAGGCAATTTCGTTGGACCGTTTGAGCCTAAAAGACTACCCTTTTTTTATTATCCCTAGTGTCCCTTTGAGCCTAAAAGCCTATTCTTTATTGGTAACCACATTATTTAGCCGTTTTATCTTTTTTGTTTTGTTTTCCCATCTTTCTACCCATCACCTTAGTTAATGTTGATGACATCGATACTATTAAATTATTTTGGTAGAAGGTTGAGATATATTGTTTATTGGGACTGGAAGTTCAAGAGAATATTTGGATTAGTTAAAGTCCCTGTTTGTTATAAGGTATTATGAATGTTAGTTGGTATTGTATTTATTGTTGTTATTATAAAAAAAAAGTTGAGAAAAAGTAAAAAAAAAAAAGCTTGATGAAAGAAAAAAGAAAAAAAAGAAAAGAAAGTTTGATGAAAAAAAACAAATTTTTTTTTTTTTTTTGCATTATTCAAGTTCAAGTATTTTTCTGTTGTGTGAATGAAAAGGGCATGTGGTTGCCTTCTATGTTGTTGGTTAAATGATGGAGTGATTCGAACATGTATTTGGGATTTCGGTTCAATGTTCGTTATGTAACTAAGGTGATTTGAGTTACTTTTTCTAAATTTATTCTACCTAACAAATGTCCCTTAGCCTACATTACAAGCCGATAAAGTCCTATTTGATCTTTAGTCTGAGTTAATTTGTATTGGTGATTATGGGATGGAAACATCCTTTTGAATGTCTGACTAGGTTGTCACTTGTTAAACTGTGGTTAATATAAGTCTTGTCAAGATGGGTTAAGGAGTGATGCTGCTTTCCATATTTTTTTCTTTGTGAGTGAAATGGTTGTATTGTCATGATGAATGTGGGATTATGGATCAAAATTTTCTTATGTGTGTGTGGAATTCAATTGAATTTTTCATTAAAAAAGTTTAATATTGATACATGGGAAGAGTTAGTTTTGTGTGGATTTTCTTTTTGTTAGTGGTCGGGTTATTGTTTTAGTCTTTTTCTTTTGTTTTTGCCTGGGACGTGCAAAACATTAAGTTGGGGGAGTTGATAACTCTAAAAAATTAGGGATAATTTAGTTACTATGAACCCTAATTTGATGTTTTGTAACCCTAATTTTAGGTGTTTTGTGTGTATAATTTAGGGTTGTTAGATTAAAATTTGGTTTTGTGTGTTTTAATGTGTTTTGGTAATTTTTAGTATTAAGTTTGTGTTAAAATAATGTTAGCAATGTTAGTTTCTTTGTGTTATGCAAGAAAGGGTAATTTTGGAAGTTTAAAAGTGGAGATTTGCATTTCCTGGATAAAGAAGAAGAAAAAAAATTAAAGGAAAGCCAGGCTCGATTTTGATTGTGGCAGTGAAGTTCCTTATTGCGGCAAGGCTTAAGCAAAGAATCCTCAAGGTAGCAAATTCATCCAACGTGCAAAGAATCAAGTGGGCCAGGGGAAGTCCAAGGACATGAAGGATTCTAATGTGGCCAAGAGTCAAACACGTGAAGAAAGCAATTGGGGGCTGCAAAATTTGTTTATTAATAAAAAATCCACATATTTCTATAAATAGCCATTTTCTTTCGTAGAGTTCGAGTTAGAATTAGAATTAGGTTTTAGGAATTTTTTGAGAGTAGCCGTTAGGGTTCTCTTATTTGGACAATATTATACTTCTCGCATTAATTTCTTTAGAAAATTTCAAATTTTGATTTCAAGAATTTCTTTGTGGATTTATTACAATTCATGATTTTTGATTTGTGGATTTTTCGAAGAATCTGTGACAATCTTCGAAGTGTTTGAGTACACTTTATTGTTTACTAGTTAATTATTTTCACTTCACTTTTGCCGTTTAATTATTTAATTGCCTTTTGCCTAGTTTAGTTAATTTTAATTTAGGATTAATTCTTAGTTTACTTTTTTTATTTATTTTAATTTTCTTTCGTTAGATTTTCAATTAATTTTAGTTAGGATTTCTGTCAATTAATTATTTCGTAGTTAAATTAGTTATTTCGTCTTTTAATTCATGCAAATTTATTTTTCGTAATTTTCTAGGGTTAGTTCGTTATTTAATTTATTTTTATAAAAAAAATCCAAAAATATTCTTTTCAATTTGTGATTGTCTAAATAGTAATCAATACTAAATATTTGGTAATTGATCAAATTTGATCTTCGTGGGAACGATCCTTATTACCTATATACTACTAGACGACACATGCATTTGCAGAGACGTGTGTGTTAGTGCGTAGTTAATTTGTGAATTTAGGATTTGACACGTATCAATGTTTTGCAATTTGATGTTATAAAGTGTTAAGTTTTTTTCCCAGGATTATTATCCCTCCAGCATGTAATCAATTTATCTCTAAAACTACATGCAATTGTGTGTTATTGCCATTGATTTTCACACAAACCTAACTCTATTTGTTGCCCTTTTCTACAATCTTTTTTTGTACCCTAAATACTCCCAACTTTATGTACCTGAACTAAATTTATTTTTTGAATTGATAACACTTAATTTGCACTTTTGGCAAATTACTAGCAATTATAAGTTTTTAGAGTATTAGTTTTACTACGAGAAGAAGTAAAATAAAAGGAGATAAGTAAATCTGATGGATTTAACTATGGTAGCTCTGTTGCTATACCCCAAGTCAAAAGTAATAGTCACTTGCAATAATATACTTGCATGTGACTTTTTCATGTGTAATTAGCAAGAATTCTAAATTATCCTAAATTGGTTGAAATAAGAAACTAAGAGGATTAAATGTACGTACTTTATCTCATATTTTCGATATCAAATTAGACTATGACCCAAAATTTGGGGATCAAAATTTCATTTTTTTCTAGTATGTTGTATACCCAGGTTAAAAGTAACAGTGCAAGCCTTGCATGTGATTTTTTCGTTTGTAATTAAAAAAAAAAGTTTAAATTTGTTCTAAATCGAATAAAATTAGAAACTATGAGGATTATATGTGCTTTATCTAATATTTTGTAGGATAGATTTGACCACAACTCAAACTTTAATGGTCAAAATTATATTTTTTCCTTTTGCAAACATAGTATATTAACTTTTCAGAATGTAATGTTTAATTTAAAAAGTGATTAAAAAATATATTTAAAGAGTCATTGATAAAATATTATTCATTGATGGATAATCCTTACAAAGAGATAAATATACTACTCAAATAATATATGGCAATAGAGACATTTTTTTTAGAATACGGTAATCTATTTTGATTTTTTTTTTTTTTTTTTGTGCTAGGTCATCTTTTGCTTCTTTTAAGACACTTTAGCTGTACAATATTCTGATTTTTATTTTTGTACATGTTTTCGGGAAATTTTTAGGTAAACCGGATTTATGTTAGGTATTTTGGACCCTTTAGTCTACGATCATCACCGAAATTAGAAAATTGTCCTGATTAGATACTATTTGTAAGTATTAGGTACCAAAATAATACAATTAAAAGATGAGATTTCAAAATGCAAATCAGTCAAAAGTTTGAGTACCAATAGCCTTATTTATTTAGAAACTAATCAAATATATGTTAGATGTATACAAGGATTCCAAATAAACCAAAATTTTGAAAAAAAAAAGTAATTGACCTTATTTTTATATACTACCGCATATAAACATGTTTAATACCTGATTTTTTGAAAGAGTAAAATATACCAATAGTCACCAAACTATTATATTATTGCATACTTAGTATTATTACAAGGTTACTAAATTATTTATTTTGTAACTTTGGTCACTACCTTAATTGTGTTTCTGGAATCGCTTTTTCTATTTCTATGGTGACTGCAAACATACATTTAAGGTAGTTCAGCGACTAAATTTGTAGACGGCATTCCAGACACATGCTTAAGTTAGTTCAGTGACCAAATTTGCAAAACTAATAATTTAGTGATTTTGTATGTAACAATCAAATAGTTTGATGACCATTGATACATTTTGTTCTTTTTTTAATGATAAAGTAATTATTGTAACAGTGATATTTGGAAGGAATTCTTAAAAATCTCCAAAAGCATTTCGCAACGATATAAGACTAAAATATCCCTTATCTATTAAATTAGTTTCAATGGATTAATAATACAAATACAACAAATAAAAAACTATTCATAAAGTAGAGGAGAATTCCAGTTGAAATGTAGCTTATTCTAGCTACACAAATTCTTACATGACTAGTGGACACAAATTTTATATAGTTGTACTTAGGGTTTTGAGATCGCAATAACTAGTGAAGGTAAGTTTTAAATAGTGTTATGATTGTGAAGTGATTTTTATGAGAAATTTTTTTTAAAAAAAAAATATTTGTATTTTATTCTCTTTCTTTCCTGTTAAAAATATAGCATTCAAATAATAAATTTTGAAATATTTCTTTTTGTGTATAAAAATTGATTTTATCTGGGAGATAATTTATAATCCATTGCAACACTAAAAAATTTATTAGGTTATAAAATTAATTTATAGTTTATATTCTTCTACCAGAATATTCTATCAATTATTTAATAACAAGTAAAATATGTTATAACTCAATATCAATCAATTGCACATAGTGCAAAATAATAAATATAAATATTATTATAAAAACAAGAGAACGAAGCTAAACAAATTAAAAAGTTGAATCCATCCACATGAAAAAATTATATTAAATTACCAACCAACTAATTTTCAATAGTTAGTAGGATTTTGTTCTCTCATTCATAAACCTAGTGAGATGTTACGTAATTTTTGTCAATTTGTCACTTCGTGTGGAAGTATTGTTTGAGTTTATAGTATATCTAACATATATTTAATTCTATTCGCATCTAGTTTTATTCTAAAACTCTAAATATATATAGTTGAAACATGTCATGTACTAAACCTGGGACCATGACAAGCTGCATTTCAGGATAAACCCCGAGCATACTAGACAACGGTACAATGAGCCAATTTTAAACCATAATAAACAATTAATAATTACCAATAATAATAATGGATCAATACTTAAATTAATTTAGTACCTATTACAAAGCTGGTGCCTGAAATGAAACATTAAACTATTTTATGTTGATCCACAGTTTCTCAGTGTAGTCCTCTATCCAGAAACCAACTCATCAATCTCATGCGTTGCAAAAATGTTAAAATAATGGGGTGAACAAACACTTAGCTCAACAAGTAGGTCTCATTTCTTTTTACTAGATTAAGCACATTATAATATTTATACTAGCTTTGAAGCAATCATACACATCAATCACGCATTTAAAACTCATGCATTAAATGTATTAAACAATGATGATAAATACTCAATCAGTTTAACTCGTGGTTCGCATAGGTTAATAAACTATTGGATATCTATGTATAACCATTATTATACCCGTTAAATAGGGCCGGTGGCAATAATGGTTTATTAGTGATAACATTGACATTAGTAGTAACATTAACATTAGCGGTAACATTGTCATTGGCAGCAACATTAACATTGGCTGTAACATTGATGAGAACTAGTTCTCACCGAGCAACATATGTTTACCAATGAGTTTTACACATACACATGCATATTCAATCATATTTGATCACATTCACATTCTCGCATACACTTAATATTCGATTATATTTATAATAGAGGTATTCCATATGCACCACGTATTAATCATATTCAATCCAATTTACTTATAATAAAATAATTTTAAACAATAAATCTGTTATAAAAACATTTAAAAAATAATTAAAGTAAATGACAACCATTTACCTTCTTCGTGTTTGTGTACTAATAGTCAAGTAAATTTTAGAAATCCAATGCCTTGTTATTTCCCTTTCCTATTACAACGTCACCTTAAATTTAACTCCGTCTATACAATCAAAAATACAAAAGAACCTAAAGTCTTCAATTCTTTAAATAATTCCAAAACTTTGAATTCCTGTAATTGCTTTATTTTTCTAAATAAGATCCACAGAAGACTAAAGCCTAAATATTAAACAAGTTAACCAAACAATATTATAAATACAATACTAGTACTTGTTTGATCCACGATCCAAACAATATTATAAATATAATACTAGTACTTGTTTGATCCACGTCGTGACCACATGTTGCGGTCCTTCAAATTAAGTAGAGATAGCAGGCTGATCTTTCAATATATATATATATATATTGGTTGTTTTATCCAGCCATGAACACGAAAATAAGACCACCCATAAATGGTTAAAGGTGATAATTTAAAATACTTAATTGGTTTAATCTCCCTACTTATGCATTCTAAATATTAATTCTTGATCCCTTTTTCAATAAAACCCTACATCATATTTGAACCACAATGCTTCCTATGTTTTAATCAATAAATGACCATAATCATTGGAGCAGAAATAATTTAAGAGAATTACCTTTAATTCCCTTGCAAAATAACATCGATGTGTTCCCTTCACAATAGACGGCTATCCCCCTTTGTTTTCTTATTCTGTGAGAGGTACTGACAGATTATGCACAACTCTAGATGTAATATGTGCCAACTAATGTCAATTATTAAAAGGGTTTCAAACATTGCAATTTAAGTCCTTCTAAATTATTAAATTAGCCCTTAACCCCTAAAACTTGTTAGGCATTAATAAGTCTTCCCTTATATTATAATTAGGCCCAAAAAATTATTGGGTTCCACAAAATACGGAATCATTTTACTCCAATTCTGAACTTTGGGGACTAAAAATCCAAAGTCAAAACATTTTACTAAAGTCAAATTTTATTTTAACCGCTATGCATTATTCGAGAGAATTTTTGTCAAATTTCTTCTTTTGCCAAAATTAGAAACATTAGCGATCAAACTATTTTTCACTAAAACTTTAAGGACTATTTGACCTCCATCCCAAACATTGTTGTAATTTTTTTACCTATCCCTAAAACATCAAGTTTATTTGCAAAGGGATTTACTATCTTTATTAAAAATTTAAACACATTTGATTAGAAATTATGATCAATTAGTTAAGGATAATGATATTTACACGCTCCAAATATACTCTTACGCACTCTCTCAAATGATAATTAAGCAAAAGACAAAAAAATTACTACCTCGTCTTTTTATACCTAAACTATCCTTTCGCATCTCCAATAACCTAAACTACTACAAAAACCCTCTAGTAATCTTTTCTATCCTAGCCTAAATCACCATGCCATCCTCCTCATTCTTCTTATATTTTCATGATACCATCTTCAATTTTGACTCCACTAAGAAGTGTACTCAGTCACAAGCTGTGTTTTCTAAGGCAACCTTTGACATATGCTTTTAAGTTTGCTTTTGTTCGGCTTAATTCTCCTTCTTGTGGTCATTGTTTGTAATAGTGACTTACCGGAGTTCAGTACAATAGATTAGCTGCTTGGATTCTACTCACTATCTTTGACAAAGGCTCGTAGGATCTCTTACATCAGTATCATAGGCTATAGGCCTGCCTGCAAACGGGTTGGGTTTAGATTTTAATCCAACTCGTTCTCGATCTGTTTATCCGGATTTGGATCAATGATTAAATCCGATTATTCAAATTCGATCTAAATATATTTAGTTATTATAATAAAGGGATCGAATATGGTCAGGTTGTTTCGACCTTTTTAAAATTCGAATCCGATTAAAATATTATTGTAATAAATAATAAAATTATATAGTAGTTATTCTATATGAAATATATGTTGTGTAAATTTCCAATATAGTTTACATTCTAATGTAAAATATATGAATAAATATTAATACGAATTAATATTTTCAATTTTTTTTTTTTGTGCACATAAGACAATATTGTGGATAATATACGTAATACTATTACATCTCGAAAAGATTAAACATCGAGCACCTGCATTAGTGGCCTCAATCACAATCTACTCATGTCTCTTTGCACACAAAAAACAAATTACATCATGATTTCTTCCTCTCTTTTATTAATGGCTAAAAGCAGAAACACTTGACTAGAAAGGATGCAAGATTTTTTGTATATATCCTGCAATACTCTTTCTGTTGCTAGACGTCACAGTCATGAATCTTGTGCATGATCTCCTCATAAACATCCACTTTGCAATCTTATAAAGGTTTTTCCTAGAAATGTTCAAACAAATATTCCCTCCACTAAGTTTTGTTGTTTCAGCCACTGTTGCTACTTCATGAAGCAATATTAGAGATATTTGAGTAATCACCTTTAGGTCCCTTTCTCCACTGTTGCTAATTTGTTGTACGTTTCCATTTTGAGAGGCATATGCCTCAAAAAATCCTTCCAAAAATTTATGATTCTCTCCATTATTTATGAAGTATGTGCAAGTCTGCTATGTATTTTCAATACTCCAATTTCCACTTAAGTGAGTATTTTTCTCCCGGATTTTCTTATTTACCAAGCATTTTGCTCCTAAGAAGGTCTCTATAACCTTTTTGATCTCAAAAGCTTAATTTAAGTATTATGTTAACATTTTGCAGTTTCTTCAATTAGATCTTCGGCAACATGATTATAATTTTACGAAGAAAAACATGAGTTAAAATTTTGGAATGTATATTGTTTGTTTTTGTAGTTGTATTGTTTTAGATGTTTTATTTGTTTTCATGAATCTAGTAACTACATTCAGTCAATTGATTTTTTATTCTCATACTTTCTCGATCCATGTCTATACTATAATAAAAGAGAGAATTGATTTATTGAATTTAGATTTTCTTTTTAAAGTTACCTTTGCTATAAATTTAATGACTTTGTTATATCTCTAAACTTGAATGTTTTTTTTGTAATTGTTTAGACTATTTATGTAAATGACCCTTAAAGAGTAAAAGAGGAAATAAAAACTATTTTTAAAACTTACCCTCGCTATAAAATTTAATGACTTTGTTAGTCCCCAAACTTGAATGCCTTTTTTTTTTTTTAATAATTGTTTAGGTTATTTATGTAAATACTCCTCAAAGAGTAAAAGAGGAAATACCTACTTTTAAGACTCCATATTAGAAAATAAATTTGATTGAAATAAATTTCTTAATGTAATAGAGAATATTAGGAATGAGTTTTTTCATAAGGGGTGTTGTTATGGGTAATTTTAGCGGACTCCCCTTTCGTGTATTTTCTTAATTCTCAATAAAAGGGCTCTTGATCCGCCTCCACCACATTTGTCGATTTCATAAAAAAAAGAATATTAGGATTGAGTTTTAAAGATTAAAGAAGAGTAGGAAATAATTAATTTTTGATTTTTTACTATAAATCAAGCAATAATATAAAAAAATTTCCTTGAAAAAAAAAATTTATATATTTAAGTTGCACTTTTGGACCCTAAGAGAGAAAGAATCCTCATTCTAAGGTGCAAACAAACAAACAAACCAAGTCTTAATCCCACTAAGTAGGGTTAGATGCATGAATCCTGCTATGCCATTGCACTCTATCATGGACCATATCTTCCTCAATTTCTAGATTGGCTATATCTTTCCTACAAGTTACCCTCCAAATCTTTTTCGGTCTTCCTCTACCCCTCTTATGTTGACTACTCTCTCTAAAATCTACTCGCCTGACAGGCGCTTCTACCGGGCGTCTTTACACATGACCTAACCACCTTAAGCATGTTTCTCTCATCTTCTCATCAATAGATGCTACTCCAATTTTCTCACGAATATGCTCATTCTGTATCTTGTCCATCCTAGTATACCCAGACATCCATCTTAACATTCGCATTTCTGCTACTCTCATTTTTTGTTCATGTGTGTGATTCACTGCCCAACACTCAGATCCATAAAGTATCGCTGACCTAATTGTCGTTCTAGTCGACCCATCTACAATAATACCTACCTCATTTCTAGTCTAGTTTACTCCCTGAGTACCAAAGTTTAAATCCTGAATTATCTAATAGTTTAGCCTTTTCTCCTACCCATTTTGTTTCTTGTAAACACAAAATATTAATTCTTTTCGTAATCATTATATCTACCACCTCCATTGATTTACCAGTAAGAGTTCCAATATTCTAAGTTCCTATTCTAATCGTATTCTCCAAAACAATTTTCTTCCCCACTACCCTCACCCTATTATGTGAGGACCCTTGCATATTTTTCACTACACCCAGAACCCCATGGAGATGTAGTGGCCCTTGCCCACTATTCACCGCACTCATTAAATGGAATTATGCATCTCATTAAATGGAATTATGCATTTAACTATTATCAACATATATAGGGTATGGATACATTAATAGACTAGACAATATTAACAAGTCTATTAAAGAGAAAGGAAAAAAAGTTATTTGACAAAAGAAAAAGAAGGAAAACAAGGTTAATTTCAAATGGTTAAATAACAATTTGGCCCTTCAAACTAAGAAAAAATTAATCTCAATACGGCCTTTAAATTGAAAAGGTGTCAATTTGACTCTCAAAGTTGAAGAAATATTCCAATATAGTCCTCCAAATTGAAATAGTCACAATTTGGTAATCTAAACTAAAACCAATGTGCCAATGTGGCCTCAGAACTAAAAGATTCTTAATTCGGCCATTAAAAATAAAAATCAGTTCTAATTTGCCCTTCAAACTGAAAATATATTTCGATATAGTAAAATAGCATTAACCTTTTAAAAGCACACAATTTAAAATATACTTTCAATCTTAATGATTATTTTATCGTTAGAATAAAATTCTATTGAAATAAATTTTGTATAGAATAGTAAAATAGCATTAACCTTTTAAAAGCACACAATTTAAAATATACTTTCAATCTTAACGATTACTTTATCATTAGAATAAAATTGTATTGAAATAAATTTTGTATAGAATAGAGAATTTCACCTGTATCAATTTTTTTCAAGGATGAATTTCAGCAGTTATACAAGTGTGAGGAACAAAAATTTTAAAGATTAGGAATTAAGTTAAATAATAGTAGGAATTATCTTTAAACAAGAAAACATATTAGAACTTGTCACTTAAAAATCTTTTGGATTTTTCTGAGAGAATCATTCTAAATTTTTTTTCTATTTTAGATAAAAGAAAACAAACAACAAAGGCGACATAAAATTACTTAAAAAGCCTCGAGGCCATCTAAACTCGAATTAACAAAGACCTTATCCTTCATAGATACTATCAACATCTTTACCTTTCTCCAATGCTTATTTATTTTGCCTCTAATGTTGTTTCTAGACTTTGTAATGATGAAAGAGATTTGTTGTCCAGTATATGAACAAAAGAATTTGACTTCTACACGGTATACTAAAAATAAGTGTAATGTACAACCTATCTTTTTCGATTATTGTAAACTGATTGGATGAGTAAAAGAGAGATGGAAAATGTGATACACTCATCTACACCAATTTTGTTTTTCTTAGAAGATCATACTGCTTATTTTGATCTAACAATTCTTACTTTCCTTTTATTTCCTTTTTTCATGCACTGAATAATTAGCACCTATTTAATCCAAATTACGCTCTGCCTATAATGAAAATTAGTTCCTAAATTATATTTTCTAAAATTCTTAATAGATAATTATTATCTTCCTTAAAATATTATTATTATTATTATTATTATTATCTTTGAACCTGTAAATATCTATATTAAATATTAGACAATATAAATTAGATAACAAAAAATAGGGATTTCTAATCAATTACTAATAGATTTTAGTTAAAATGTATTTTATCTAATAAAACTTTAAGGGAAAATATCAATTTAGTCCCTTATTTTTAGGGTATCGATCATTTTGATCCTTTTTTATCATAGTAGACCAATTTGGTGTCTTAACTTTAAAAAAATAACAAATCTATGGCCTATGATAGAAGTCATAAACGAATTAGTGGACCAAGTCACGTGATAATCACGTGGCTGTTAATATACAATAGATATGTTGTCAATGACTCTGTTATATTTATCCATAATTTCCATCACAAGTTAATTTTTTTAAAGATGAGGAATAGTCTTTTTGATAAAAAAAAAAGAAGCAAATTAATCGATACCCATAAACAAAGGACCAAATTAGTGTTTTTCTCAAACTTTAATACTTTATATCATTATTATATAGGTTGATAGCTACTAACAACTATATGTGGTTGGTTTTATTCTATTAAATAAAATCTATATTATTGAATATCTACTATTTGATTTACTACTGTACAAATTGATCATTTTAATATAATGGATTAATGATTAAATTTCAAGTTGTAACTTGTCAAATGGTAGAATATTTTTTAATTTTTTTATTTTTATGATATAATTCCTATTATTGTATAATTTACATATTTAGGAGAGATCTTTGGTTCTTATATTAGAAATTACTATTTAATATTTGCACACTAATAGTTCCTTCAAGTTAGTTCTAAGAAAGGTCTAGGGATTAAAAAATAATCAAATGGTCGAATATTTAATAAATTACCATAGTTATTAGGATAGAATTTGAATAATTGGAAAGAATAAATTGTTCCAAAAACCTGTAAAAATTGTCAACATTTATGAAGACTACTCTTCTCTCTTTGATTACTAAACTTATAAAATAGATGTAACAATAAACTTTAATATTATCTCCTGTCATATATCTTGCTTGAGTTTGATGATCCATTAAACTTTTCTATCTTTGAACTTATATAGAATACCAATGAGTTCATTGTAGAATTCTTCAATAATTATCAACCAAGAAAATAGATTTTTATTTTTAAAATTACAAGGTATATGTATTATCACAGACACAATTATTTAGATTTATGAAATTATTTGAGCTATTAAACTAAATAGGTCTCTTATATTTCCAACAAAGTATCTCTAAAGAAAATGATCACATATGAGCAAATATTTCTCTAAAACTCATAAGAACTAAACAAAAAAAAAAAAAAAAATCTTTGACTTAATTAAACATTAAGCAGAAATTATAAAAGTTAAAAATCATATCAGTAGTTAACCAAAAAATCAAACAATTAGTGTCCCCAAACATGCTCTATAATTTAATTCATAGAAATAAAAATTAAAAAATTATTATCTCTAAATGTACAAAACACGTACTCCCATACTAGTTGATCAAAGCATATCGGTTATCACTTGATTTATTTTTCAGCACTTACTTGGACATGCATTTGCGAGCAACTAGTTGGCTAGCTAAATCGGGCTTATAGATTAAGAAATTAGCTATGGTTTGGGTGAAACTCTTTATTTGGATGAATAAACATATTGCTGATATTTGCAGTGACAATCTAATTGATTTTGAAGAGGTCCTTTCATTTGAGAAACAACAGATTAGGCATTCAATTCGTAGATGGTTATTTTTTATACAAGAAAAGGAGACCCCAAATGTTAAATAATCAAATACTCACTTCCCTTTTAACCAACCTTAATGTCTACATGGGCCCATTCATACAAATATGCTATTGATTACCATTAGAACCTTGATGTCTTCTATAAGAAGTATGTGTGTTTTGTTGAACATGGTTTTAAAGTTAAGCATATACATTATATTAGATTGTTGCTAGATAACAAAGTGTAATTTAAATGGTAAGACTATGCTTTCTTTATGATTTAGGTCAAAAATTCGAGTCACCAAGAAATAAGTAAAAATCTACTATAAATCTTATTTTTCTAAACAAAAATATTAGATTGTAGGTAAGGGGCAGATTAAATAAAACACATAATTCTAGCTGAACCAACAATTAATTTTAGCTGAATCAATCTCCATAAAAATTGTGAGAGATGGTATTCTAAATTTTTGTACTTGCTCTTTTAGTTATTTGTATTTATATATTTCAATCATTTGGAGTTTTAATGAGTTAATTTTGGATGCATCCTTGGTCATTTGATGCAACAGGTGGTATTGCCTTTTGATTCTGAGCATCCTTCGAGTTATTTCACTGCGTAGTCTGTTTGTAATAGGTTTGTTCTCTCTCTTTTTCTCTCTCTCCCTCCCTCTCTCATATCTTTCTATATATGGATGCATGTTTTTGTATTAAGTGATACACGTTGCATGCTCCGTACTCCTCATCCTGGGGCATGCAATGCCTGGCCATTTGAAAATGTATGAAAATGTCTCTACTCTACTGGAGTTTGATAAATCAAGTTGGTCTAATTATTTTCTTATTGTCACGGCAGGGCTTCCAATTGCCTATGTGGGATTCTTTATCCATGAGAAGAAGGAAGAAGAAATAGATGGTTTGGTCCATCGAGTTCTTTCATCTGGATGCAAATTAAGGTTTGACATTGCTGGAAAGTTTTGAACCCAAAGAAACTGCAATAATGAGCCAATCTACATGACAACACTTCCATTTGCTTCCATGCTTGGTGCCTTCTTCCCCATTTTCTCACCTTTTCTTTGTCGGTAGTAGAAACTCGAAATTTTGGTGATATTCCTTCTACTCTATCTGCATCAGCCATTAAGTTTAAGGACTGATTTCCAGCTGACTATACCAACCATTTGTGTTTTTGATTAATATGATGCCTTCTATTGGTTCCCGCACAACAATTTTACGAAAATCTTACCTAGAGTTACTGGAAAAATTTCTGAAACTGTGCTTATTTTCAAAATTGTTTTTTTTTTTTCATTTTGATTGAAAATTGGATATCCGGGATAGAGGAACTTGGATTCACTGAATGCGAGTTCATTGAGCCCGTATTTACTGAATGCGAGCTCATGGCGAATTAAAATTGTGAAATTTTTTTGAAAAAAAAAACTTTCATGACCTCGCATTCACCGAATATGAGGTCAAATTAATTTTAAGAAAAAATTTGACTGACCTAGCATTCGGTATTTTAAGAAAAAAATTGACTGACCTAGCATTCACCGAATGCGAGGTCAGTCGGAATAAATTCTTCTGCGGTCAGTCGCAGAACTCTCCTCCTTCTTCTCCTCATTTTCTCCTCCTCCTCTTCCTCCTCCTCCTCCTCCTTCCATTTGCGATTTCAGTCACAATCACCACCATCTCCTTTTCCTTCTCCTCTACAACCAGCCACCATCTCCTTTTCCTCCTCCTCTACAACCACCAACCACCATCTCTTTTTCCTCCCCCTCTACAACAACCACCACCTCCATTCCACCACCACCACCACCACCACATTCCTCCTCAACAAATACCACCAACATATTTCAAGTAGATTAATTTTTTTTAATCCAATTATTTTAGTTAATTAATTTTTTAAATTTTTTTTAGTTAATTAATTTTGTTAATGTAAATATTTTAGAAAAATTATTTGTGATGGTAGCTTATATTTTTTCTATTTTTGGGATTGTGAATATAAATGATTTCATATATGGGGTGAGGGGCTGTTAATAATTACTATCCTTAAACAGAGATGTTGAAATTTATGAAATTGTGCTTTTTGTTGTTATTGGGTCACCAATTCTGTAAATTGGATAATTTGATGAAATTGGATTTGGTGGTATTTAAGTTGTATATATGAAAGTGGTTATATTTGGTTATATTTTGTTTAATTATGTTTGTATCCCTTATCGGGAATCATATATTACTTGTAACTGTTGTCGGGTTATTGCATTATTTTGTAGCCCTTGTCGAGCATGTATTACTTGTAAACGTTGTCGATTTGTTGTGTTATTTGTAGCCCTTATCGGGTATGACCGGCGTAAGAGAGAATCCTGAAGATATAGAGGAACTCTGTTGAATTTTTTTTTTTAAAAAAAACCATATTCCGTATCCAAAATTCAGGTCTGAACATGTTACATCCTTACAGGGAAATGACATTTGATAGATCCCGTCACATCCTCCTTTATTGGGGAGGGAAAATAACTTATGAAGGCAGTACTATGTCTTACCGGCCAATGGTGTGCAAGAAACTATTCTGAATAAAGTAACAGATTAGGTTTGTTGAGTTGGTTGACAAGATATACGAATTTCTGGAGGTTGATAGGGAGCAGTTGAAATTGAATATTTTATACAGGCATATACTTAGTCGTGGTGTTTACTCTGGCATTCCATTGACAGATGATGATGGTATGGATGGTATTTTTGATCGATTCTTTGATGCCGATCCAACTTTTTGTGCTGAGTTGTTTATCGAGCAGAGGAAATTCCCCAGGTACATGTAACCAACAATTTAGGGCTGTAGGGTATAGGGCTAATGATGTCTCTCATGCATTCGACCATAGACGACGAGCCGCTGCAGTCCAATGTGCGGAGTCTCTTTGAACATCCTTGGTCATTTGAGTTTTACAACCCAACATGTTCATTTTCAATGTCAAACTCAATGCTATATGATCAATCTATTGGCGCACAGTGTAATAGAGACACCACAGCAGGTGAAGGCCCAAGTACCATGCAATATCAACATATGGAGAAAGGTCTCGTAGATAAGGGTTTGACAGATGATAATGCTAATAGTGACTCATTGTGGCATGTATTAGATGAGGATTACGAGTCAGGGTCAGACTCAGAAGATATATCAGATGATGAATCTGACGAGAACTTGGGGACAAATAACGGTGAATGTCTGATGCAAGAGGATGTTCCTGTTTATCAACCCAGAGGTTATGACTTTTTTCAATGATATTGGTAACTACAGTGATTACTGATCCCATGGACCGTAGTGATAAAGATGGGTTGGTTTATTAGAATGAAGAAGAAAATGACATTCGATTGCACATATGCTTTGATAATAAGGAGCAAGTTAGTATGACAGTTAGAATGTGGTCTATTGCTCAAAAATAAGAATTCAAAGTGACAGAGAGCCGAACGAGAACATGGCCAACTAAATGCAAGACTGCGTCCTCCAGTAGATTAGTTCCCGGAGATTGTGATTGGAGTATTCGGGTACATGAAAATGAATCTCTTACTGTGTGAAAGGTCACAAAGTGGGCAAAAGATCACGTATGTCTCAGTGAAATATCTAGTAACAACAACAAAAATCTTAGTCATTGCTAACTAAATAATGCACTTAATTGTAAATTATTGTGGGCACAAGGTCAAACAAATTCAGGCATACATTAAGAACAGTTTCAAGGTTGACATCACTTACAAGAAAGCTTGGTATGCTACACAGGAAAGCGATTGTGCTTGCATATGGAAGTTGGGCATCTAATTTCAAATAATACCCCAATACGTTGAAGAAATGCTACACTCTAATCCCCAAACTTTGGTGCAATGGCTACATCATCCCAACAGTAGCGAGGTTGTGAAAATATTCAAATACATCTTTTGGGCATTTTGGCCATCGATTGATGCATTCCACACGTGTAGACTTGTCCTATCTGTTGATGGCACCCATCTATGAGTGGAATATTGGGATAAATTACTTATTACCATCGCTTTGGATGCTAACAATAAGATTTTACTTGTTGCCTATGCAATTGTTGATGAGGAAACAATACAAAGTTAGGGTTGGTTCATGGAGCAGTTGAGACACCATGTTGTGCGTGACTTGGAGACCATTTGTATAATATTTGACCAGCATCGTGGCATTCTTCATGCTATGAGTGAGTCCCCTTTATGGCAGGAACCATTTGCATATCATAGATTCTGTCTGCGTCACGTTCGGAGTATTATTTGATGACCAAATACAAGAATGTAGAAGTGAAGAAATTGTGTTGGTATCTTGGTGTCAAGATACAGATGCGAAAATGGAATAAGCACCAACAAACGATACAACTTCAAAATCCAGAGGTTTGGAGATACCTGGCAGATATTGGCCTTGATCGTTGGTGCGTTGCTCACGATGGAAATCGTAGGTGGGGAATACACTATTAAATAATTTTGAGAGTTACAATAACATCTTGCGCGGAATTAGACTACTTCCGATCAAGGCTATAATTGATAGAACATTCCATCGTTCCGCTGTTGATAACATTGCACGGGGTGAACATTGTTGCACATCAATTACACCAAAGAATTGGAAAAGGTTGTTGACTGCAGACAAAAAAGGTGGAGGACACACAATCATGATTTTTGATCATTCTACTGGTGTCTATAGAATTAAAACACCTCGTCGTGTGACTGGACGTGGTGACAATGTACAAACTGTCAGTCATGTACAGAAAACATGTACATGTAGTGTGTCTTTATAAATGGAAAATGTACAGGTTCCCATGCTTGCATGCGTTGGCAGTTTGCAGGCTTAAGGGTAATGAACCTACGCGACTACTTGCGAACCATTACACCACTCTCATATATCGAGAGCAGTACACCGTTAGTAGATTTGTTTCGCAATCTAATCCAGAGGAGTTGCCTCCTATTTAGTGGCAGCTATGTGGTGATGACAGTATGTTCGTAGACCGCCGAGTAGGCCGGGTACGTGCAAGGCGCATCCGAAACGAGATGGACATTAGGGATCCCCATGAATCCAGAAGGTGTATGAACTGTCATCAACCGAGACATAATTGCAGGAGTTGCCCTTCCGATTTGTCTTTTCTATTGTATTGTTTATGTACTTGTTGTATTCTATGAATGTAGTTGTTTGTTTTTAATTTATTCATGTATTAAAAAATTTGTATTGTCATTGATTACAGAGACATGACCTTTAATGTTTGAATGTAACTTTTTAAACTTATGATATTAAATACCTACTTTCTGATGGGTTAAATTTTTCACTCTTTCCATATTACTTTGTTAGGTATGGATGATCAGTGGCGAGAGCTTGTTCATCCTGGACCATATATAGATGATATTATATCAGCTACGACGCCGCATAGGGCTAGATCTATTTTTGACGGTCTTATCGATGATTCTACACTACAGGTTAAGTGTTGTGATGAGGCTTTTTGGGATCACAGGCCCATACCGGATCGGGTATGACATTATATTTGTTTGGCAGGTTTCGAGGGCATCGCATCTTTAGGACATATTTCAGTGGACCATGCTTTGATCACCAGTCTTGTCGAGCGATGGCGACCTGAGACACATTCTTTTCATCTGCTCATTGGAGAGTCCACCATCACATTACAGGATGTAGAGGTACTTTTGGGTTTACATATTGACGGACCGCTTGTGACGGGTAAAGACACTACTCATTCTGCAGATACTTGGAGCCATTATGCATAGAGTTATTGGGTTTCATGCCTACCAGATCAGACATTGACGGTGGTCATTTGGAAGTTGGATGTTTGTCTGCTGCATTAGATCGTCCCCTTCCCGATGATATGACTGGTGACATGTGTCGGCAGATGGTACGTAAATATTTACTTGTACTTATTGGAGGCATTTGATTTCCAAAAAATTCAGGCAATAAAGTGCCATTATTGTATCTATACTTGCTTTGGGACTTGGAAACTGTGGGCCGTTATAGTTGGGGATCAGCAATTTTAGGCACACTGTATCGCAGCTTGTGTGATGCTACTTCACCCAGAGCTAGAAACATCTGCTGACCAGTACTATTAGTACAGGTATATTTGAATACTTTATATTCATTTATTGTATACTTTCGTCAAAATTAGTAGAATGTATACTAATGAAGAATTACAGTTATGGGCTTGGGAGCGCATGCCGACACTGCGTCCTAATCGGTTAGAACCCGCACACTAGCATCACGGAGCATATGGATCTCGGTATATATTTTGTTAAACTGTTTAATTAAACACGTTTACATGTTATGGACTTGATATTTATTAATTTGTATTGCAGGTGGGATGTTGGATTTGATTTGCGCAATGCTCCTCATCATGTTTTATGTATTTTTCGAGATCAACTACATAGTTTGCAACCCAATGAGGTACATTCGTCGATTACATTTCTTTTGCACTTTGTCTTCCTCATATTTTGTTTATTTACTAACTTTTTGTCGAATTATTTGGTATTAGTTTATATGGTAGTCATTCTCTGATGAGGTACTTGATATGTTTCCTCATTACTGCATTGCTGGTCGTGACATATGGCGTGCAGTTATTTATTTGATATGTTGAGAGATCATGGAATGTTATGCGACAGTTCGGGTTGCACCAACCCATACCAGATCGGCGATTGATTGGTAATCAAGGTGCACTTCATTTGATAGACCACCGTGGTCGGGCAAACAATGATTGAGAATTGACCCACCGAGTTTATATAGATATTTGGGAGACAAGAAGGGATACAGTTGAGGTTGGTCTCCTATGAGTTGATACTATACATGCATCAGGTGATTATATGCAATGGTACCGACCGAGGATGGTGGTCTACATATCCAATCCGAGTCAGATCCCTACTTTTCCAGAAGGGTACCACGGCGATGGTGCACGTGCAGATTATCTAGTAAGTAATTATTCATTTTTGTTATTGTTTTTCTTTTTCAAATGACTTTAGTAATACCAATTTTAACTTTTATGGTAGATGGATTCCATGGTTAGATTATACTACATGTCGTTGGACAACCTGACTGAGGACAAAGCTTCGGATACTAGTACTTGGGCACAGATCAACCATTTCGCTTCTGAGTCGCTACATGCAGTAGGCGAATCTACCCGTCTTGATCTTTAGCCTCCGACAGTTCCTATTTACGTTCGACATCCACACCAGGCACATGATCCATATAGAGTAGAGCGGGCGCCGCGGCGAGGCGGGCAACACAGAGGTGGTTGTCGACGTCGTCGAGTTCCATCGCCTCGGCCCCATATAGATGCTGGATTAGACCCTCATGTTAATATACCATTCGAGGGTGACACTTCATAGATAATTTCGCCAATGCGCACTCCGGTGGGACTATTTTCTTTCAGACAGTCTTCCACTGGACCAGATCCAGAGCATACTAGTCCTACTGTTTCAGATGAAAAGCACGAACACGAATAGAACATAGCTTCGCAGGCACAAATTGCTCACCCTACTCAACAGCAAGATACTCCTCTATTTTATGTACGTCGATCAAAAAGGATGCCTAAACCTAGAGAGTGTGGTACGGGCGGGAGATTTGGAGATCATGGACATTGACATTTGTTATTACTTTTTGCAATCATGTGTGATTGATGTCTGTTATTTGTATATCATTGTTTGCCCTTTTTGGGTATTTTTATATTATTATTAGGTTTTTAATTCTATTTTTTAGCCCTTGTCGGGCTTTTATGGATGTTTGTTGTCCTTGTTGGGGATGGTTGTTGACAGGAAGAATGTTAGTAAAATAGAGGAGGTTATGTCAAAATTTTATACACAAAAAATATGATAAATTAATAAATTTGCTTTCTTACAAGATTTTATTCGTGTAATATTTCGTTAATGTTATAGTTTATGGTTTAAAGATAGTGGTTTAGTATTCCTATATACCGTATTAAATAAATGTTCACGATTTAGCGTTTAAGTGGTTTTTATCTTAGAGCCAAATCCATTTTTTAATTAACAAAAATATCAAACATTTTCTGTTTCTGTAATAGTGCAAAAAAAAAAAAAAAAATTTCCCATGACTTCTTATTTGCTAAATACAAAGCTGCATGCAGTGGATTTTTTTTTTTTTAAAAAAAAAATCTGACCTCGCATTCAGTGCATGCAAGGTCATAAAACTTTTTAAAAAAAAATACTTAAACCTCGCATTCACTTAATGCGAGGTCATGAATTTTTTTTTTTTTAAAAATTTTGACGAATTAATTTTCCATGAGCTCGCATGCGGTGAGCTAGCATCTCTTGCATGCGAGTTCCTCCCGCCGGAAATCTCATTTTCAATTGATATAAAAAAATAATGACTCGATTTTCAAAACAAGCACAGTTTTATAAATTTTTCAGAGTTACTATTTGGTGCAGCTAAACTAAATTGTATCCTTCGGGCAATACTTCTCTCCTTATGCCCAACCACTTTTACTGTCGTATTTGATGCTCAGGAATCTCTTTCCATCAGAAATATTAATTTGCTTATTTTATGGGTCTTTTTGGAAACCTCCCATATACACATCGAGTGTAAGCCAGACTCATCATCCTATTAATGATATACTACTAGTGAATAAGTCACCCCAGATCCAGTAACCAACGGGTTTGAGATTAAGCTAAGATCTCTTAGGCCTTTGGAATATTCAGCTATTGCTTGTGCAGAGTTCATTAAGCATTTGAGAATTGAGGATTAATATGGATAATTGCTTGCTGTTGAACTTGAACTCATTCATTAGAAGGGAATTACCTGGCTTTTATTTGTAGCCCCGACATTCACTAGTATGTTGTAAATCGGCAGGATCTAGAAATATTAAATTCTTAGGTGATCACCCGTTGGTATGAAATCATCCCATAGTTATCATTGACATCTTATGAAAAACTTAACTCATACTAATATAAAACAACATTATGTGAAAATACAATTAATATACAAATACTACATACTACTGTGCAATGCTAATGCACGGATCAACAAATCCATAATATCCTGTCCAATGCACTGGATTGACAACTAGCATCCAAGTTCAACCAATACTGATGCTAGATTATTATTCATCAACCACTCTATGTGGGTTTTTTTGTCTTGTTTTGTTTTATTCGAGTTTTTTTTTTTTTTTTCGGTGGTTGTTGGGGGTATGTTATGTTGAAGCATCTTAAAAACAAACTGAAACAACACGAATATATGTCTTGAATGATGAAGAATTAAACGGCGAAATTAACCTCCGCTCCAAATTTCTCGTTTGTGATTTCATCAATGCATTGTATCATCTCAGGCTTTAGGAAGTTTAGATGATCCCCGACCTGACCTTTCCTGAAGTAGGCATTATAGAGTAATGGAAATATGTAATTAGCCGTCAACTCAGTGGATTTGTTCACTTCCAGGTTGCTCAGCGTCTCAAAGCTACAACTCCTCACAATAACTTCCAGCTCCTATTCTCCATTTTCATCATCTTCAAATGGACATCCTAAGAACTTAGCCAACCAACCTTTTGACGTGAGTTTTCGGATCATCTTTCAGTTCCTCATAAGTCATAAACAACACTTTCTCAGGCCTCTCCAGGCTCTCTTTTCTGTACCCAAGAACATGATCGTAGTATGGCCCGAAAGGAAGAGTTCCCTTGCAGAACTGATCCACGGCTATTTCAAGAGGCCATGGCTTTCCTTGTTTACATTTCACTGACCTGTTCATGAAATGCCAGTGTCAAAAATATGGAATTATCATATTATGGTATGTAAATATTTGATTGATGTAATTACCCTAATTGTTCCCTAAATAGGTGATTACCTTATTAGTTTGATTGTCTTGATTAGCAAGACTTACCACATATCCGATGCGCCTTTGTCTGTCTTGATTAGCAAGACTTATCATATTTATATTCTCTTATAAGCCTATATAAAGGCACCTTATGTACCAATTATATTGAGACCTGATTTATACATATTTTATATACTCTCTTGTTTTTAACATGGTATCAGAGCCTCCGCATGTAAATATATTTTGAACTTCCGCTTATTTGAACGCTTGTAAACATATTTTGCTCAGATTCTACAATGATTCTTAGTTTTCAACCTCCGGGTTTTCTTGATTTCAACCTTTGGGTCTCCTGATTTTCGACCTCGTGTTCTCCTGATTTCAACCTTCGGGTTCTTCAATTTTGAGTCTTTTCGTTATCTCATTTTTGACTTTCAGGTTCTCTCGGTTTTGATTTTTCGGATTCTTTCGGTTATTAATTTTCGGGTTCTCTTGAATTCAGTTTTCAACTTTTCGATCAGTTTCGATTTTGTTCAATTTTGGTTCTTGATTCTTTTGTCTATTCAGTTTTGATTTTCTATTCTCAAATTTTGTTTTCAAACTCAATTTGGTTTTCCATAACCATATTGAGTTTGAGAGGGGATGTCAAAAATATGGAATTATCATATTATGATATGCAAATATTTGATTAATGTAATTACCCTAGTTGTTCCCTAAATTCGGTGATTACTTTATTAGTTTGATTGTCTTGATTAGCAAGACTTACCATATATCCGATTGTCTTGATTAGCAAGACTTATCATATTTATATTCTCTTGTAAACCTATATAAAGGCACCCTATGTACCTCTTATATTGAGACATGATTTATACATATTTTATATACTCTCTTGTTCATAACAGCCAGAAAGAAATTAGGGTGTCTTTGGGTTCCCTTGTCACGTAAACTATCTTGCATGCTGATGAATTGAGAGTATCACCAATAATCTAGAAAGGTAGGTGCGTGCTGAAGATTCTTGAACCAGTTAAAGAGGGATCTGAACCATTTATAGTAGGATAATCACGAGTAACAGCACAAGGCGAGTAGAGTTTTGTTTCACTGCAAGTTTGGGACGAGATCGTGAGAGATTTTCACTTCTAAAATTTTTTTGTGAGAGCGATAAATGATTCCAAAGAGAAGAGACTTGAGCCAAGTAGTGCCAGTTTTTGGATAACAAGCTAAGATTACATCAGTAGAAAGTGGTTTGAAGTCGCTAAGAACTTTTTGGACTCCATAAAGGTGGGATGGACAAAACCAAAAGCCATTGAAGTGATACAAAGTATCACCTGCCAACCATTTTTCTGAAGGGAGAGACGGAAGCAATTCCTGCATGAAATTTGAGAGTTCCATGAGATTGAATTGATATATGAACAATTTCCTCTCACCCTGAGATGCTTGTTGAATTACTATTATATGAAGGCCTAGGGAATAAGAAGAATGTGTCTTTTCCCTTCCCCAAAATTCAACTTAAATAGGGATAGAACAATGACCAAACCAATTTGCGAAATACTTTTTGTTTTTCATCCTAACTTTTAAAAGTAATATTTTTAAATTTGGATCGGCGTATCACTGAACCCGAAGAATTCCGATTTCCAGTTCAACCTCCAACCTAATTATTTTTTCATGTTAATAATTCCAAATTTTACATGAAGTTGGAGCAGTGCAGATGGTTTGAAAAATCATATGGTTTTTTTCCTACAATTTTAATCCTCCTATTTTACCTTTTTTTAGCAAAAAATTTTAAACCTTCTCCCATCTCCCTTCTCTCTTCTTCTCCTCCCTCTTCTCGCATGCATAAAATAAACTAATATTCTGTTAATATTTTAACTATTGTCACCTTTTAAGATGAAGTGTCAAAAAATAAAAATTTAAAAGATAAAATAAACAAAAGAATAATTTGGGATGTAATGTCGTAAATAACGACCAGTTTAAAAGTCCAAAATAAATTTAACCCTTTTAATTAATATCCAAATAACTGTACAAACGGAGCCTGGTTAACATTATTCTCTGAAAACAACTATAAAACTTGATCCAAAATTTATTTGCCAAATAATGTACATTATGTGCTTCTATGTCAAAATCTTCGAAGTATTGTTGTCTAATACGAATTGGCCATTCCGATTGCCGTACAACTAATTGAGCTCCAAATAAAGTTCTCTGTGCAACTTTTTAATACATAAGCCAAAGCTCGCGAGTATTATTAAAATGGGAAGATTATCACATACTTACCTAATGATCATATGATATCTTATATTCATTCTTTTGCTCTTTTTAACTACTCCTACATAGGAAGCCGGGAACCAGCTTTTCCTTTATCGCGGCGTTTGGATTGAATGATTTGGAAGAATTTATTCAAATAAAAAAATGAATTTAGTTGAGAATTTGTAATTCATCAATATATGAGAGTGAAATTTTAAAAATTGAATGAATGAATTTTAAATTTACTTAAATTTCGTACTATTTTAAGTTCACTCAATTTAAATCTATTTATTTTAAATCTATCAATCCAAATGCAATCTATGTTTTTGGAATGAATACGTCCGTCATCATTATTTAAAATATAAATTGGAATAGTGATTTAGCAAAGGAAAAAAAATTCAATTTTTGTCCTTAAAGTTTGGATCGTGCCTAAAGTATCAGAAAAATATATTTAATTCTCATAGTTTTTAATTTCAAGAGATTAAGGATAAATTTGAAATTTTAGTTAATTTCAAATAGCAAAAGTCACATATAAAATACGTGGCTGTTACTTTTAACTTGGAGTAAAACAATAGACCAAAAAAATGCAATTTTGGTTTTCAAAGTTTGGATCATAGTCTAATTTGATCTCTGAAATATCAAATAAAACACATTTAATCCTCATAATATCCTATTTTCATCAATTTAGGATAAATTTAGAATTCCTATTAATTACAGACAGAAAAAGTCACGTGACAGTTACTTTTTAACTTCGGGTACAACAATAGAGGCACCATATTAAATCCATTTGATTTCACTCACCCCCTTTCTCTTTCTCTTTCCTCTTGCCATAAAACTAAAACGCTAAAAAAATTGCAATTGCTGATAGCCAAAAATAGAGATTAATTACAGTGCTATCAATTCAAGCAATAAATTAGTTCCTATACACAAAATTGGAAAGTATTTAGGGGTGTAACAACCAATTGCAAAAAAAGGCAAGAAATAGAATTGGATTTGTGTTAAGTTCAGAGGCAACAACACACAATTGTTGGTACAGATTAAGAACGAAATCGACTACGTGTTAGAGGAATGGTAGTCCTAGAAGAAGATTCTATGGATGTCCAGAATGATTAGTGAATTTATGATCAATTTGGACTTTTTTTTTTGAATTTATGATCAATTTGGACTTTTTTTTAAAAAAAAAAAAAAAAAGTTTGTTAGAATTTCTTGACATTAATGTTCTATAATTCCATGTTACAATGTGTAAGTTTTTTTTTCCCAGGATTATTATCCCACCAGCATATAATCAATTTATCTCTAAAACTATATGCAATTGTGTGTTGTTGCCATTGAATATCACACAAACCCAACTCTATTAGATGTTTGGACCCTAAATACTCCCAATTTTGTATACATGAACTGCCATCAAAATTTATTGTTTGAATTGATAGCAGTTAATTTGCACTTTTGGCAAATTACCAACAATTGTAAGTCCTTAAAGTTTTAGTTTTACTAAGTAAAATTTGATGGATTTAACTATAATAACTCTGTTGCTATACCTCAAGTCAAAAACAACAGTCACATGTCTTGCACGTGACTTTTATGGTGTGTAATTAGCAAGAATTCCAAATTTATCCTAAATCAGCTGAAATAAAAAATTATGAGGATTAAATATCCTTTATCTCATATTTTGGAGATCAAATAGGACTATGACCTAAAATTTGGCGAACAAAATTTCACTTTTTTCTAGTATGTTGTATACCCAGGTTTAAAGTAACAATGCATGCCTCACACATGACTTTTCCGTTCGTAATTAACGAAAATTTTAAATTTGTCCTTAATTGATTGAAATTAGAAACTATAAGGATCAAATGTATTTTGTCTAATACCCTGTAGACCAGATTAAACCATGACTCAAACTTTGATGACCAGTATAAAAAATTATATTTTTCCCTCTAGCAAACATAGTATATTAACTATTTAGAATGTAATGTATTTAATTTAAAATGTGATTAAAAAATATATTTAAATAGTCAATGATAAAATATTATTCATTGATGGATAATACAATACAAAGGGAACATAAATGTATTACTTAGATATGGAAACAGACACTTTTTTTTTATTTTTTTATTTTTAGAATACGATATTCTAATTTGTTTATTTTCTTTTTGTTGATAGAGCATCTTTTGCTTCTTTTAATACACTTTAGTTGTACAATATTCTGATTTTCAATTTTGGACATGTTTTTTTGGAAATTCTTAGGTAGACAGAATTTATGTTAGGTATTTTGGACCATTTAGTCTACAATCACCACCGAAATTAGAAAATTGCACTGATTAGATATCATTTGTAAAGATTAGATACCAAAATAACTCAATTAAAAGATGATATGCCAAAGTACAAGTCAGTCAAAAGTTTGAGTAACAATAGAGTTATGTATATTTAGAAATTAATCAAATATGAGTGAGATGTGTACAAGGATTCCAAATAAATGAAAATTTGGGAAAAAAATAATTAACCTTATTTATATCCCATATACCACTGAATAGATACACGTTTAAGACCATGATTCATATAAGAGCAAAATGTACCGATGGTCATCAAACTCCTAGATTGTTACATACAAAGTCATTAAACTATTTGTTTTGTAATTTGGATCACTGAACTAGGTTAAATGTGTATTTGAAATTATTTCTTCTATTTCCGTTGTGACTACAAACACACATTTAAAATAGTTCAACAACTAAATTTATAAACAGGGTGACTACAGACACACGCTTAACGTAGTTCAGTTACTAAATTTACAAAATAAATAATTTAGTGACTTTGTATCTAACAACCTAATAATTTGATGACCATCGATACATTTTGCTTTTCTTTTTTAATGATAAAGTAATTATTGTAATAGTGATATTTAAAGGAATTTCTTAAAAATCTTTGCAACCAAAATGTTTAAAAGCACTTCGCATCAATATAAGACTAAAATATCCCTTATGGATTAAATTAGTTTCAATGGATTAATAATAGAAATACAACAAATAAAAAACGATTCATAAAATAGAGGAGAATTCCGGTTGAAATGTAGCTTATTCATTCTAGTTACATAGATTCTTACATGATTAGTGGACACATATTTTACATGGTTGTACTCAGGGTTCTGTGATTGCAATAACTACTGAATGTAAGTTTTATTGTTATGAATGTGAAGTGTTTATTATGTGATTTTAAAAATAAAAAAAAAATTATTTGTATTTTATTCTCTTTCTTTCCTGTTAAAAATATAGCATTCAAATAATAAAATTTTGAAATATTTCTTTTAGTGTATAAAAATTGATTTTATTTGGGAGATAATTTATAATCCATTAAAACACTAAAAAATTTATTAGGTCATCAAATTAATTTATAATATATATTTTTCTAATGGAATATTCAATCGATTATTTAATACATATATAATAAATGAAATATGCTATAACTCAATATCAATCAATTGCACATAGTGCAAAATATTAAATATAAATAATATTGTAAAATTGAGAGAATGAAGCTAACCAAATAAAAAAGTTGATTCCAACCACGTGACAAAATTATATTAAATTATCAACCCACTAATTTTTGATAGTTAGTCAGATTTTGTTCTTTCATTCATAGATCCAGTGAGATGTCAATGAGTTTTGTCACTTTGTCACTTTATATAGAAGTACTATTAGAGTTTATAGTACATATCTAACGTAAATTTAATTCAATTCGCATCTTATTTTATTCTAAAACTCTAATTATATCTAGTTGAAACGCGGGAACCATATTACTCCACATTCTAAACTTTTGAGACCAAAAATCCGAAGTCAAAGCATTTGACTAAAGTCAATTTGATTTTAGTCATTAGTTATTATTGAATTTCTGTTAAATTTGTCTTTTGCCAAAATTAGAAATAGTAGGGATCAAATTGTTTTTCACTAAAACTTTAAGGAGAATTTGACCTGCATTCAAAATATTAGGGGACCAAAATTGCATCTTTTTCCTAATCCTTAAAATATCATGTTTGGTTGCAAATGGACTTAATATCTTTGTTAAAAATTTAAACACATTTGATTCGAAATTATGATCAATTAGTTAAGGAAATGATATTACAGATTCCAAAATACTTTCACACACCCTCTCAATTGTTAATTAAGCAAATGACTAAAAATTACTACCTCATCCTTTTACACCTAAACTATGTTTAGCATCTGTAATAACCAAAACGCTACAAAAACTCTCTTGTAATTTTCCCTATCCTAGCCTAAATCACCACGTCATCCTCCTCATTCTTCTTATATTTTCATGATACCATCTTCAATTTTGACTCCACTAAGAAGTTTACTCAGTCACAAGCTATGTTTTATGATGCAACCTTTTTATGCTTTTAAGTTGGCCTTTGCTCTACTTAATTCTCCTTCTTGTGTCATTGTGTTGTAACAACGACTTACCATAGTTCAGTATTTGTTAGTGGATTAGCCACTTGGATGTCTACTTACAGTCTTTTATAAAGGCTAGCAAGATCTCTTACATCAGTGTCATTGGCTATAGGCTTGTCAATGGGCTGTGTGTAAACTTGAATCTGACTCGTTCTCGATTTGTTTATTCGGATTTGGATCAATGATTAAATCTGATTATTCAGATTCAATTTGGATTTGTTTAGTTTATTATAATAAACAGATCAAATATGGATCTTGGTTGTTCTGATTAAATTAGGACTTGAATTCGATTAAAATATTACTGTAATAAATAATAAAATTATATAATAGTTATTCTATATGAAATATATATTCTATAAATATCTAATATAGTTTATATTCTAATGTAAAGCACATGAATAAATATTACTATGAACTAATTTTTTGAAACTTATAAATAATATCAAGAAACGGTTCCAAATTCAAATTTGGATCTTCTTTTATAGACCCAAAATGTAGTTCGAATCCGAATCCAATAATATTAAACAGATTTGAATGTGGATATGCAAGATCCGGTCCAAATTCAATCCGTTAACAGGCCTAATTAGTACCGGAAAGAGAGGTGGAAACGGATGAGTAAGGAGTAAGGAAGCAGATGTGGTTTAGTTGGGATAAGGGTTTTTGTGGTAGACTTTTGAAATTGGACATGTGAAGGGCAATTTAAGTATACAAAATGAGGTATTAGTTTTTCAGTCTTTTTAACTCATTAAAATATTAGAAGGGTGTGTAAGAGTATATTTTGATATGCAAATATCACTACCCTTAGTTAAACTTTCTCAAAAGCACTTTCTATTTGAAATTTAATTTTTGAAAAATTCTACAATTTCATTAGTGAATCATTCATTATAATTGAATGTTTGTATGATATATGCTTTTGAAGCACATAGCATTGTATTATAAAAACCATCAATGCGCAATAGAATATGGTTCCTTACAGGAACTATAGAATTTTCGCTTTTTTTGATTTTCCTTTTTACTTGGGATAGTATGTTTCCACATCCTTCTTAGTATAGGATTTCAACGTACCCAAAATAATAAATTTGTTTTCAAATTCCTTGTAATTTCAATTGTGAATTAAGATAAACATAATATAGAAATGGCTGGCAATATTGCCTGTGCAAAACTTTCCTGCCAGAGCAACTTTGATCTAAAATGCTGAAATATCCTCCACTAGTTAACAACCAATAAATGGGTAAAAAATACACTACTGTCTATTTTTAACCTCATTTCCATTACTGGCCCCTTCCTTTGGGAAACTTTTTAGGTAGATTGGATCCATATTAGGTGCCATGAACCCCTTAGTCAACATTTATACTTTATTTTAACTCAATAAAATAAACTTTTTGAGGGTAATTTGAGTGAATGTGGACCAAGCGGTCCATGGCATCTATCATGAATTCGGTCCACCTAAAAATTTTCCTTTTGCGCTCTGTTGTATGAGTCAAATGGTTGGCATGTACTATAATTGAGATTCACTTAATCATAAGGATGAAGGCATGAAACTTCTCTAGTTATCTATTGTATATTTTAGTTTCTCATACGCACAAGAATATATTTTTACAAAAAGACCAAAACATTGCTTTTTTTTCTCCAACTTCACAATTTCTCCATCTCTCTTCAATTCAAGATTAATATCTGATGCTTTGATTCCTATCTCTCTTTCTCTCTCACATATTTTATTTTATTTTAAAATAAAAATAAATGAAGTATAAACAGAGTCTATTTCTCCATGTATCAAAAGAATAGTATGGAAGTTTTGAATTTAGAGATTTTTTTTGTCTACAACTTGTAATAGAATAGAAAGCGCACAAGAATAATTAATTTAGAGTATAGGGTTTTGACGGTTGTGCTTGGATTCTGATTTTGTTTGTCGGGATCTATTCCATTTGTAAATGTACAAATTCAAGTATAGAGGAAAGTGGTAAAAGGGTAAAAAGCTAGAATTGGATTTATAACTTTGAGCATCCTTTACAAATTTTTCTGTCTTCTAAATTTTAGACATGATCCACACTAAAAGATGTAGTTTTATGAAGGAATGATTTTTTTGCAATTTTGGTTAATAGCCACCATTCGTCACAACCTTACAAAATGAAGAGGAGAGAAATAAGGGGAAATGTGAATGTTTTTGGTGGAGGCAATTATATTTACTAATAGAATTAGAGACCATTGACTAGTAAAGGGTATTTTAGGCTTTTAAATCAAAGTTCAATCTGCCAGAAAATTTTATCTCTAGAAATATCACCAGCCTATAGAAATAGCTAGCTAGGCTTCCCGGATTTCTTTTTATTGTTTCATGATAAAGATAATATTCATAATTAACTTTACCACTATTCAATGTCTTATAAAGGTAAAACAGAGAACTATTCTATTTGTCCTTCATATTACAAATTTGTGTTTATGTAGTCTCTCACTTTTAAAAAGATGATTTTTAGTCCCTCTAAATATAAAAATTCACATTTCATTCCCTGTACCAAATCTTGAGCAGTTTCTTTCACTGCGTTGTTCACATGACATATTTTTTGGAGAAAAATTCGAAAACTCTTTTTCCTCTCCCAATACAAAACACGAGCATCAAATTGGGTTCTAAAATTTGGGGGGGGGGGAAATACCATAAGTTAATTCTCAAAATGATCTTAAATACAAGAAAAATACAAATCCATTGCTAATCAATGACTTACTTCATATCCTTCACACCTATAGAACATTCAACTAGGGTTATTATCAGTCCATGACATCTTGAATTTTGTTGGCTTACTGCAACAACAGAAGAAAAGCCTCCCATCCGTTTCAATTTGGGGATTTTATGCTCTACAATTGATCCCTGCCCTCTTCAATTGGATTATATTCATAAAGCCTAAAAGCTTTCCCAAATTTTGTGAGTCGATCTAGTGCTTGTGCTTTGTATTGGGAAGGAAAGACAAATTTCTAAATTTTCTCTCAAAAAATGTCATGTGAACAGTACAACCAAAAGGTGCCTGGGATTTGGTTCAAGGCATTATGTGCGAGATGAGTCAATTCCAATTTTACCACATTGACTAATATATACTTACATGCACCGCAAGTATATGGGTCACGAAGTATTAATGTAAAGAATAAATAGGGATAGTCCCCACAAGGCTTGGCTTTCTGTTGTCAATTATTTGGTTTAAATACTATTTAAAGGGTTGGAAAAACAAGGAATTAGGTGTAAAACTAAATTAACAACTAGGAATAAGTAAAATAGGGATTAGGGTTTATGCTACTTAATTTTCTGAATTTTGGTTAATTAAGTCAATCAAGTGATTCCACAAACTAAATTAGAGGTTGATTTGCAAATATAATCTAATCTTGATCCCTCGTATAATTAGGTCCATCAATTTATTAGCTTAAATGTGAACACTAACCAACTAGGTAAACTACTCTGCAAAGATATAATTTTAGCCCTAATCCAAAACTAATCTAGGTCAAAAATAGAGGTTCAATTCCCATATACCCTCAATTAACCCAAATTACCTATTGGAATGGATTCCCCGATCAATAACTATTAAGCCCCTTAGTATTGTCTAGCTAGCCCATTTTACCACCTAATCAACTCTTTAACATCAACCATATGAAATTAGCTTCACCTAAATCCTAAATATTTAGAACATATTTAAAGATGAAAGTAAATAAAAACGTGGGAAAGCGATAAAAGTGAACAAAGAAAGAAAACAACAATTCTATAAAGAAAGCATTAATGGAAAGCTTTGTAGATTAAAAGCATTAAAGAGTGCATTTAAACTAAGAAGGCATGGAATTAAAGGCAAAACAATGTACAATAAACTTAAATGAAAGTCTTACAACTATAAAGCTTCAAACCTCCAACATCAAAAGAAACTAGAACTACAAACACATGAAAATGGGAAACTAGTTTAGAAGCGGGGAAGAGAAAAGAAGAAGAAAAACATGGGGGCTTAGGGCTTCATATCAACCCTTACATATGTATTTATAATGGGAGCATGGTTTAGAGGCGAAAAGACAAGTTTGCCCTTAAAAAGATAGGATGAAAATTAGCAAAATAGGGCATTGTAGGGTTGGGACCGTGTTCACACTTTTCTAGGCTTAAAATTCCTAAACGTGGTTTGGATCCTCACAGATGTTACTAGACCATAGTCTGATATTAAGCCTTGAAGAGGCCAGACCACGGTTTGGTCTGCATCAACTTTAATCTAGCACCTAATTTTGTCTATTACTTATCCGATTGTCGTACTGTTTTCTACGACACCTTATACATAAACACACATTAATGTGTGTGTGTGTGTGTATATATATATATAGAGAGAGAGAGAGACAGAGAGAGTATAGGACTTTTTATGAAAAGTTATAAAAATTTGACATGTGGTACGTTCTATAAGAAATTAACATGGTAATTAGTAATAGTATAAAAGAAATGCTTAAATAACTATCTAAAATTCAAATTAATTTATCCAAATAAAATCTTTAACTATTTTTCTTTATTCAAAATCCTCACTTTAGACATACATACGTGTACATATACACACTCTATATATGTACACACATATATATATATACACACACACACATCCACACACAATAAATATATTTACTTAACTTATAAAAATACCAATATACTTTTAAATTCAATAATCACATTTTATAAAGTGCAAAAATTCACTAAAATAAATCAAAAATTGAATACATTATATATATATAAAAAAAGAAAAAAACTTAAATTTTGGTCCGAATCATTATGTAATGATTAGATGATTCGATGATTATAATAATTACTAGATCTAACGAAGTTATTGATCAACTAAATAGCATACCAATTTTTAATTAATTTCTCAATCCAAGCATATTGATTAGAAATCAATAAAATGATTAGAAAAATTGATTTCTACATAACACAAAAGAATAATGGAAATGAGAAGTAATACGCAACTTTTAGTTATATTATTTATATACAAAAATAAAATAGTGTAAAAAAATTGATAATGTCAACAACTACAAATATCATGAAAACCAGCTACCTTAAGTGTTGTTGTATACAAGTAATGTTGAATTATTTATTTTGTAAATTTGGTAACTGAACTACCTTAAGTGTGTGTCTGGAGTTACTGAACTTTTATTTTGTAAGTTTCATCACTAAACTACCTTAAGTGTGTGTTTCATGGTAACTGCATACACACATTTAAGGTAGTTCAGTGATTAAATTTACAACAAAGTGACTCTAAACACGTATTTAAGGTAGTTCAATGAACATATTTACAAAATAAATAATTTAGTGATCTTATATGTGACAAATTAATAGTTTGGTGACTATTCATACATTTTTCTCTTACTTATACTATCTATATAAACAAAAAACTAAATAGTAATTTTCGTAATATCTACAATTATTACAATTTTTGTTACTTAATTTTGTTTTATTTTTATTTAATTTAATTATTAAAAATTGCATGCCTTCATCATGATTTTACTAACATTATTTTATTTTACAACTTTAATAGATTTATTTATGCACAGGTTAGCCTGCTAATATACGTGTGTGAGTGCGTGTGTAGTGTACATATATATATATATATGTATGTATGTATGTATGTATGTATGTATGTATGTATGTATGTATGTATGTATGTATGTATGTATGTATGTAGATATGTATATATATATATATGTATATATGTATATATGTATATATATATAGAATAACACCTAAACACTTAATCAAAGTACTAACAAACAAAAACCAAAGACGTACAAAAACCTTAACTCTCGACAGAATTAGATAAGAAGCTGACCACAAACCCTAAACACATTTTTTAAAATTCTTTTTTATATAGACTTATCTACATCATTTTGAATTATCTATTGTACTTGTGGTCTCTAGATCTTTAAGTAATTGTTACTAGGGTTGGCAATTTCTGACACGATCTGAAAACACAATACAAATACGACATAAAATTAATAGATTATGACACGACTTAAAATTTATCGGGTCATTATTGAGTTAACCCATGGGTTTACACGACAATCCGTTAAGTTATTGTTTGAACAAATTTTGCTGAAGTTAATTACAGTTTTTCTTTATTATAATTTAATATAGTATACTTTAAGATTGTGAATAAGAGATTTAATATTAAATTATTAAATCAAACATAATAATTATTCTAAATATTATCCAAAAAAATTTAATAATTTTAATTATGTGTTTTAAATTACTGTAATAATAAGGTTATTATTAATAATTGTTTAAATTATTAAATAATCAAAATTTAAGATTTTAATTCAAATGGATTACAAATTAATTAATTATCAAATAGATTGATACTCTCTCAATAGTAAACCGGTCAGAAATAGGCCCCACATGACACTACACAAATACGACACGATAAAAAATGAATCACACCTGACACGATACGATAACCTGATAACCCGACTCATTGACACCCCTAACTGTTGCACAAGTGACTCGCCAACCCCACTCACGCTAACCCCACTCCCACATTGGGTTCACATCTCTGATGGGCATAATAGCTACGATCAAAAGTTTGTCAAATTTGGGTTGGAAGATAGATCTAGAGAGTTACTTTGCTCATGCATAGCACGGATTTTCCTACTAGTATGTTTGTGTTTATATATAATAACACCTAAACACTTAATCAAAGTACTCACAAACAAAAACCAAAGACGTACAAAAACCTTAACTCTCGACAGAATTGTTTCAGAAGCTGAACACGAACCCTAAACATAAGAGTATATTAATATAAAAAAATAACATTTTTTGGGAAATTTATATGTGTGTGTGTGTGTTTATGAAAATTCTTTTTATATATAGAAGTTAAACACAAACCCTAAACACTTTTTTTGAAAATTCTTTATATATATATATATATATATACATATATAGACTTATCTAGATCATTTTGAATTATATAATGTACTTGTGGTCTAGGTCTTTAAGTAGCTATTGTACAAGCGACTCGCTAACCCCATTCCCACATTGGGTTCACATCCCTAATGGGTATAATAGCTACGATCAAAAGTTTGTCCAATTTGGGTTGGAAGATAGATCTAGAGAACTTTGCCCAAAGAATTATAACAGTATTTTAATTTTTGATTCTCATAATTGTTGTATATACTTTTCTATTTCAAAGCCAATGATAACTAGGCAAATACTTGTTTGTGCCCTTGTGAAAAAATAGGTCAAATTATGATGGATTATCATCCATGCTGTTTAAATTAACTATGCTTCAGAGTTGAATTGTGATAGATTATCAACCATGCTGTTCAATGTACCCATGCTTCAGATTGGATAAACTAAATACTAATACATTAAGCGTTTAATAGTTTGGGAAAATTGTTGCTTATATAACATACAAAGGAAAGCACGTACCACATGAGTTTTAGGAAATTAAAAAAGAAATAACTCAGATAAAAAAAAAAACCTCTAATTTTATAAAATTTAGATAAAAGAGCAATTGACTACATGTTAGAGCAAACTGTGAATCAAAAACTGGTCTTATATCACCTGTTTATATATTGCAGCATAGCTAGTTATATCTTGTCCTTGTTTTTTTTTTTTTTTCTATTTCTTCCTAGAAAATCCCTAATTACATGAAAATTCTAGATTCTTATTCAGATCCTGTATTTTCTATCCATGCATGCTCGTGGTACATCATACCCGTCATGTTCTAATACAATTAAATTGTCACATAACACTTCGTAAAAAGGCAAAAATAGAGACTGCTGTGGTAATTCCAAAATGATGAAAATTTTCTAGGTTTTAAATGTTCATCTGATATTTAGGTTTGCAATTCTATCGAAAGCTCTTCTAATTCTCTATTTCCACAATCACCAAAACAGCTAGATTCCACATACTTCTTTCTAACTTCCACTTTTCCTTTTTTTTTTTTTCATTTTTGTGCAAATCAGGATATTGTGGATAATATACGTCATACTATTATATCCCGAAAAGATTAAACATCGAGCACCTGCACTAGTAGCCTCAATCCAAATCTACTCATGTCTCTTTGCATATGAAAAACAAGTTACATCATGATTTATTCCTCTATTTTATTAGTGGTTGAAAGCAAAAAGCATGCAATATTTTCTGCATATATCCTACAATACATACTCTTTTTGTTGCTAGAAGTCGCAGTCATGAATCTTGTGCATCTCCTCATAACATCCACTTTGCAATCTTGCAAAGGTTTTTCCTAGAGATGTTCAAACAGATATTCCCTCCACTAATTTCTGCTATTTTAGCCACTGTTGCCGCTTCACGATGCAATATTAAAGATATTCGAGTAATCACCTTTAGGTCCCTTTCCCCAGTTTACATGTCTCTGGAAAACATAACCTTGTTGCACATTTCCACTTTAAGAGCCATACTATAATACCCGACTTTTCTTATCATTTCACACATTTTCGTATTTGATTTTATACTTTTGAATACTCATTAATATCCCTTTCAAATATTAAATAATCGTTTTACCCTTTTTAAATATTTTCTAAATTTTTCTGGTCAAAATATAATTTTATAAAACTTGAGGGACTAAAATGCAAATCTTGAAAATCTATTAAAACTTCGTTACAAAGTTTCCTACCTGATTTTTACTTTCATTTCCACAATATGCATTCCAGAGACAAATTACCAAAACTTTTTTTGCCCTATTTCTCAAATCTCATTATCTATTCAGAAATTTTCCTCCCAAATCAAATTGGTGATCCAGAAATCCTCATAGACCTTTAATCCAACTTCAAAAGAAAGTTTTACTTCCAAATTTGTATGATTTTCATGTTGTATTTCAAGTTCCTCAAGAAATTAATTTGTTTAATTTTGTTGTTTATGAATTGATTTGATTACCAAATATGTTCATGAGCTATTGGGACTTGATTTATGATTTGAAATGACTTGTTAATTATTGTTTTTGTGAGATTTGAATTAGGATTTTGACAATTCTTAACCTAATGATATATTTGAAATTATGAACCCTAATTCTTAGATTTTTATCTTATTTTCATAAATTTAAGTCAACTCTTACTTTTTTGTGTTCGATTATTATCTAAGTTGAGAATTTGGGTGAGGCCCAAAAGTGAATCCCTATCTCGATTTTTATCCTAATGGTATAACACTCCTCCTGGTTTAAGTGATTCGAGATTAGAGCTTTAGACCGTCGAAATTAGAATACGTCTACGAAATCGATTTTCGAGGTAAGTAACGTTTACACCTTTTTATCGATACCTTGTATAGAATTGGTATTGTAATCCTAGAATAATTGATATTAAGATAAGTATATTTATTTTGATTAATGTTTATAAGGTAAGTATACGTTTATAAATTATATGTTCGTTATGTAATGTACCATTTGTTCATTATTGTGCTATGTGTTAATAAATGATTACTGTGAAGGGCTCAATAGGTCACTTTAGTGGACTTGGCTATGAGTGAGAGAATGAAATGATGTACTGAGTACTCTGCTTCATAAATGTTATACCCAGTCTATCGAGAAGACAAGTGATAAACACTCCGTTATGCCTTGTTTACTCAGGCAGATAATAGGCAGACCTGGATCTAGTGCTGGGAAGACTTTTGTGAACCATGAGCTCCTTGATTGACATTTGTATTTTAATTGCTGAAAATGTCATATCTCGTATACTATTTTCTATACTGATTGTATACATGTTATCTATAATTGGGTTTAAATGTTATTTACTAAGCACGATGTGCTTACTCCGTTATTATTTTTCTCCTTTGTTTGCAGTCGAGGACCAACAAGAGACATTAACAGGTCCTGAATCGAGTGCTGAGCAGGGAGGGAATTACAGTACAGACCCCAGTTATTGGAGATAGAGTTTTCCTGTTTACCATCCTAGAGTGAGGTTGATTTTTATGTTTAGGCCTGTGTGCCTATGGACTTGTTAGATTTGTCTAGTGATCGAATTTCTGATTGTGTTTGGGTTGTAGTTTTGATGCTTGTATATGAATCTGATTTGGTTATCGTGGAATGTTATGGACATGATTGTTGATCATACTTTTGTGGTATTGTATTGGTTGATCTTGAGATCTAATGACAGGTATTATGGTTTGTATATTGCTCTTGTATTGTGTTAACATTTTGCAATTTCTTCAATTAGATCTTCTCCAACATGATATATAATTTTATGAAGAAAAACATGAGTTAAAATTTTGGAATGTATATTGTTTGTTTTTATAGTTGTATTGTTTTAGATGTTTTATTTGTTTTCATGGATCCAGTAACTACATTGAGTCAATTTATTTTTTATTCTCATACTTTCTCGATCCATGTCTATACTATAATAAAAGAGAGAATTTGATTTAGCGAATTTAGATTTTTCTTTTCAAAGTTACCCTCACTATAAATTTAATGACTTTGTTATGTCTCTAAACTTAAATACATTTTTGTAATTGTTTATACTATTTATGTAAATGCCTCTCAAAGAGTAAAAGAGGAAATAAAAACTATTTTTAAGACTTACCCTCACTATAAAATTTAATGACTTTGTTATGTCCCCAAACTTGAATGCCTTTTATTGTAATTGTTTAGATTATTTATGCAAATACTCCTCAAAGAGTAAAATATGAAATACCTACTTTGAAGACTTCATATTTGAAAATAAATTTAGTTGAAATAATGATAAATTTTCTTATGTAATAGAGAATATCATAAATGAATTGTTTTCATAAGGGGTGTTATTATGGGTAATTTTAGCGGACTCCCCTTTTGTGTATTTTCTTGATTCTCAAGAGAAGGGCCCTTGACCTGCCTCCACCACATTGATGGATTTTATTTAAAAATATATATATTAGGAATGAGTTTTATAAATTAAAGAAGAGTAGGAAATAATTAATTTGTGATAGTTTTTACTATAAATCAAGCAATAACAAAAAAATATTTACTTGAAAAAAAATTCACATATTTCAGTTATACTGTTGGACCCTTAAAAAGAAAGAATCCTAAAAGATCCACAGGAAATAAATCTAACTTTTGAGATTTCGTGTTTAGAATTAAGTTTAATTGAAGTAAATTCATAGAGTAGACTTTTGGGACAGATTTAGAAATTATTTAAGATGAATATTAAATAAATTTATTTTAAAAACATAATTGAATAAAATTTCTCACTAAATGGAATTATGAATTTAACCTATTTTCAATATATATAGGTAGTGGATATATTAATAGACTAGACAATATTTATATGTAATTAAAAAACTAATAGTTTATTAACAAGTCTGTTAAAAAGAAAGGAAAACAAGTTATTTGACCAAAAAAAAAAAGAAGAAGGAAAACAAGGTTAATTTTAAAGGTTAAATACCATTTTGACCTTAAACTAAGAAAAAGTCTCAATACGGTCTTTTACTTTGAAAATGTCTCAATTTGACCCCCCATGTTGAAAAAATATTTCAATATAGTCCTCCAGATTGATAGAGTCTCAATTTGGTAATCTAAACTAAAACCAATGTGCCAATGTGGCCCCAAAAGTAAAAAATTCTAAATTTGGCCATTAAAATAAAAATCAGTTCTAATTTACACTTCAAACTGAAAATATATTCCAATATAGCAAAATCGCATTAAAGTTTTTAAAGCACACAAGCTTAAAATATACTTTCAAACTTAATGATTACTTTATCGTTAGAATAAAATTCTATTGAAGTAAATTTTATTGAAAATAGAGAATTCTATCTAGTATCAATTTTTTTCAAGGATGAATTTTAGAAATTATATAAGTATGGGAACAAAAAAATTTTAGGAGTAGGAATTAAGTTAAATAATAGTAAGAATTATCTTTAAACAAGAAAAAAAATAGTAGAAATTATCACTTGAAAATCTTTTTATTCTTTTGAGAGAATAATTCTAAAATATTTTTCTATTTTGGATAAAAGAAAATAGCAGAAGAAAGGGGACACAAAATTGCTTAAAAAGCCTCAAGGCTATCTAAAATTGAATTAACAAAGACATTATCATTCGTAGATAATGTCAACATCTTTACCTTTCCTCAATGCCATTTATTTTGCCTCTAATGCTATTTCTGGACTTTGTAATAATGAAAGAGATTTGTTGTCTAGTATATGAACAAAATAATTTGACTTCTATGTGGTATACTAAAAATAAGTATAATGTACAACATGTACAACCTATCTTTTTTTATTATTGTTTTAAATTAGTTGGATGAGTTGGAGAGAGGTGAAAAATGTGATCCATTCATCCATACCAATTTTGTTTTTCTTAGAAGACCATACTACTTATTTTGCAATTCTTACTTTACTTTTAGTTTCCTTTTTCATGTATTGAATAATTAGCACCTATTTAATACAACTTATGCTTTGTCTTTAATAAAAATTAGATCCTAAATTATATTTTCTAAACTTCTTAATAGATAATTATTGTCTTCTTATAAAAAATTATTATTATTGTCTTTGAACCTACAAAATATCTATATTAGATATTAGAATAATATAAATTAGATTCTAAAAAATAGGGATATCTAATTAGTTACTAATAGATTTTAGTTAAAATGTACTTTATCTAATAAAATCTTAAGGAAAAAATATCAATTTAGTCCCTTATATTTGAGGTATCGACCAATATGGTCCTTATCTATCACAGTAAACCAATTTGGTCCCCTAAATTATAAAAAAAAAAAAAAAAAAAAAACAAATATAACAGGCCAATGATAGAAGTCATAGACAAATTAATGGGTCACACCACGAAATAATGACGTTGCTGTTAATATACAGTAGATGAGTTGTCAACGACTCCAGTAGTTTATTTATATTTTTCATCACAAGTCTTAAATTAGTTAATTTTTTTAAGGATGAGGAACCAAATTGGTCTTTTTGATAGATAAGGAAACAAATTAGTCGATACTCTAAAGATAAAGGACCAAATTGATCTTTTTCCCAAACCTTAATGTTGTATATCTATTGTTACTTTGAAATCATTACTATATAAGTTGATAGCTAGTGTAACTATATACGGTTGATTTTATTCTATTAAATAAAATCTACAATAATGAATATCTACTATTTGATTTACTACTGTACAGATTGATTGTTTTAATATAATGGATTAATCATTAAATTTCAAGTAGTAACTTGTCAAATGGTAGAATATTTTTCAATTTTTTCAATTTGCATGATATTATTCCTATAGTTGTATAAATTCTAATTAACATATTTAAGAGAGATCTTTGTTTCCTATATTAGAAATAGCTATTTAATATTTGTACATGAATAGTTTCTTCAAATTGGTTTCAAGAGAGATCTAGGGATCCAAAAATAATCAAATACCCTAATATTTGATACATTCAAAGTTATTAGGATAGAACTTGAAAAATTGAAAAGAATAATTAGTTCCAATAAACTGTAGAAATTATCAATATTTTTCAAGACTACTTTGCCCTCTTTGATTACTAAACTTTATAAAATAGATGTAACAATAAACTTTAATATTATTTCCTGTCACGTATCTTGCTCTAGTTCGATGATCCATTAAACTTTTCGTATATTTGAAGTTCTACAGAATACCAATGAGTTTATTGTAGAATTCTTCAATAATTATCAATAGAATACCAATGAGTTCATTGTAGAATTCTTCAATAATTATCAACTAAGGAACTAGATTTTTATTTTTAAAATCACAAGGTAAATGTATTATTCACGGATACAATTATTACTTTAGGTTTATGAAATTATTTGAGCTATTAAACTAAATAGATCTCTTATATTTCCAACAAAGTATATCTAAAGGAAATGATTATATATGAGAAGATATTTCTTTAAAACTCATATGAATTACAAAAAATTATTTGACTTAGTTAAACATTAAGTTGAAATTATAGAAGTTAAAAATCTAGTTAACGAAAAAATCAAATAGTTAGTATTTCTAAACATGCTCTATAATTTAATTAATAGTAATAAAAATCAAATAATTAGTATCTCCAAACGTGCAAGTACACGCTCCCATTCCAGTTGATCAAAGCATATCAGTTATCACTTGATTTACTTTTCAGCATTCACTTGCACTTTGATTTGCGAGCAACTGGTTGGCTAACTAAATCGGGCTTATAGATTTAGAAATTTGTTGTGGTTTCGATGAAACTATTTATTTGGATGACAAAAACACATCGCTGATATCTGCAGTGACAATCTGGGTGGTTTTGAAGAGATCCTTTTGTTTACGAGAAACAATCGATTAGGCATTCAATTCACAGAAGATCCATATATAGGTCTTCATTTTCTAAATAAAAAAATTAGATTGTGGGTAAGGGACAAATCAGATGAAACACTTAATTTTAGCTGAACCAACACTTAGTTTTAGCTAAATCAATCTCCATAAAAATTATGCTACCAATGGTATTCTAAATTTTTGTACTTGATTTTTTACTTATTTGTATTTATATATTTCAATCACTTCGAGTTTTAATCAATAAATTTTGGTTGCATCCTTGTCATTTGATGTTGCAGGTGGTTGTCTCTCTTGATTTCGAGCATCCTTTGGAGCTATTTCGCTGCGAAGTCTATTTGTTTTTGTGTGGGCTTGTACATGTATTATATTGTATAGTTTAGAGCTACTTTTCTATGTGGCTACTCTTGTAATTATTACTCATTATTTTACTAATATAAGAGAGTGCCTTGACCTAGAGTCAAGACAGATTACACCTTTACATGGTATCAGAGTAACAAAAAATCTAATTCCCTACGGAAAATTTTTTGATCCTCTCGATGGCAGCTACTTCTGCTGCTTCTTCTCCCTTTTATTTCCATGTCCACCACAATCTTCCGCATCCTGCTGTGACATCCCAAGAGACTTATGGTTTGCTGATAGCTTCTCTCATATTATCTTCACAAGTTTCACCACTCATACCATCACACCAATCCTCTTTATCTTATTCTATGTTTCTTCCTCCCAATTTTCCAACACCAGTTACGATTATGCCCTCCTCCTTTCCCTGTATTAGTCCCCTAGTTCAGCCCAATCAATCTGGGTTCCTCTATGTTTTCTTCATCTTCGTTGCACTGTACATCTTCTCCCGCCACACTTTTGACATCCAATATCACTTATCTTGTGACCAAGAAACTAGATTCAACAAACTACGTTCTTTGGAAGTCTCAATTCACTTCGGTTCTCGTTGGCCATGACCTTCTTGGTTATGTTGATGGTAATTTCCATCACATCCCCAAAATACTTGTTTACAGATGCTACTGGTGGCATAAGTTTAAATCCAGCATATGTTGCATGGATAAAACTTGATCAAAATATCAAGTCTTGGATCAATGCTACTCTTACAAAAATGTTCTTTAGGATGTCCATGATCTACCCACCTCTCGTGTCGTTTGGCTAGCATTGGAAAAACATTTTGTTGATCAATCTGTTGCCCGTGAATTGCAACTTAAACTTCAGTTACAAACATTGAAGAAAGGCGGCCAATTAATGGAGGTTTATATTCAAAAAATAAAACAAATAGCAGATTCTTTGGCTGCTATAGCTTCTCGTGTCTCTCAGAAGGATCTAACCATCTATTCCCTTATTGGTTAGCCAACTGAATATGAACCTTTCTTCACAATAGTAGTTCATGGAAATATTATTCAAACCTTTGAAGATTTAAAATCCAAACTTCTCCATCAAGAACACGTCTAATAACTTCACTCTCCTCCCTTGGACACTTCCATTGACTTTGTTGCCACAACTAATTTTGGTTCTCGGGGTCATGGACGTGGTCGTAAACAACATGGTTGTAGGCGTGGTGGTAGGTCTGGTCGTGGAGGTTTTTCGCTGCTTGGTCCAATCCCATGGCTTCATCCTTTTGTCATCTTCAACTCCTAATTTTTGGACACAGATAAATTGAGTGCTGCCCTGTGGTACTTCTCCAGCGTATCAATCGAGTACCCCTGGGCTTCTTGGTCCATATCCATCCTCACTTGCTTCCACTAATGACACAAGTTGTCTATCATCTTTGCTTTAAAGCTGGACATTCGGCATTCCAATGGTCTTCACAACGAAGCTACTTAGTCCTTCAATGCCATGACACTAACTGAGCCCTCAGAATCCTCTTGGTATCTAGATAGTGGGGCTTCTGCACACATGATACCACACGAGGGTAATCTTTCTCTTTTAAAGCCTTATACTGGAACTGATAAAGTCCTTGTAGGCAATGGTAATTTTCTCCCAATTTCACACACTGGTCACTGTCAATTAGGGTACTTACTCAACATTGTCAACTTCAACTTAAGGATGTTCTCCATGTTCTGCAACTATCTTACAACCTTCTTTCTATTCGTAAACTTTGCACTGAAAACCCTTCTTCGTTTAACATTAACTCTCATGGTTTTCGTATGAAGGACAATCAGACGGGGAAAACACTTCTCTCTACTGAAACGCCTGGTGCTCTTTATCCTATTTCCTCCAGCTTTATTACTCTCTCACCTATTGCTCTCTCTGCTGTTCATGTTCTTGAACTGGTGTGGCACTCTAGACTAGGTCATCCTTACTCCAAGATTATCTCTTATCTTCAATCTATTGGAGCTGTGCAAGTTACTCAACAGTTTCGTGGTCTTTATTCTACTTGTCAGTCAGTAAAGTCTAGAAGTCTTCCATTAAAAAATGTTGATCATCCATGCACTGAACCTCTTTATTTAATCATTCTGATGTTTGGTCATCTCCCATTGAATCTAACTCTAGCTATAAATATTATGTTTTATTTATAGGGATGATTTTACTCGATTTTCTTGGATTTATCCTATACTTTTTAAATCGAGGGCTTTACTCATTTTGGTAATTTTAAAAAATTAGTTGAGAATTTGTTTTCTACAAAAATTAAAATTCCCCAAAGTGATGGTGGACGTGAATATGACAACTCCCAATTCACAGAATTCCTTAATGGCCATGGAATTTCTCTTAGACTATCTTGTCCATACACACCTCAACCAAATAGTGTTGCCGTAAGGAAACACAGACGTATCATTGATACCACTCGCACCTTACTCATTCAGGCACATCTCCCTCTAACATTTTGGGTTGACGCACTCTTTAACTCAGTCTTCCTAATTAATTGGCTTCCTTCTTTAATTTTGAAAATTTGTTCGCCTTTTAGTTCCTTTTTCATTGGAAACCTGACTATCAAGTTTGACGTGCCTTTGGTTGTGCATGTTTTCCTCTCTCAAAACACAAAGCCTTACACAAACTACATGCACACTCCATCCATATGTTTTCTTAGGGTAAGCTCAAAATTACAAGGGCTATAGGTGTCTTGATGCAACCACTAACAAGGTTTATATTAGTAGCATGTTGTGTTCAATGAACTCTTATTTCCCTATGCCTCTCTATCCACGACGTCATCTAATCAATCAGTCTCTACAACTGATTCTTCTTCTTCTCCTCTAATCATAATCTCTTCTCATCCTATGCTTACTTGTACTATATTCCAATTTCTTCGACATGAGTGTTCCCCGCCTCCTTCATTAGTGTCTTCTTCATCAATCTGCCTTACTGCCTCTTCTATCTCCTCTTCTGTGCCCGCAGTTGATATAGCTACTTCACCACACAGCACATCCACAACACCTTCCTCTATCTCGGATTCATCTTTACCAACCACTGCATTCACAACATCTTTCTCTATCGTGAATTCATCTTCATCTACTCCTGCTACCTCTAAGTTTTCTTCATGTCATCCCATAGTTACACATCTTCGAAGCCCAAGCATCTCCTCTCTTTAGCATCTAGTGAACTATCTCGTCTTCCCATATCTCATCTACCTTATCGCTAGAACCCAGTTGTTTTTCTCAAGATGGATCTATCGGATAAAACAAAACTCTGATGGCACTGTCGAACGCTTTAAGGCGCGTCTAGTTGCTCAAGGTTTTAAACAATATGCTAGCATAGATTATACAGAAACCTTTAGTCTTGTAGTTATACCTACCACTATTCGACTTATCCTATCTCTCGCAATTTCATTTAAATGGCCTATTCGACAACTTGATGTTAAAAATACATTTCTACATGGTTATATGTCTGAGGAGGTCTACATGACTCAACTATTGGTCTTGTTGATCCTCTATGTTCTCATCACATATGTCGCCTGCATCACTCCATTTATGGTCTAAACAGGCTCCTCGTGCCTGGTTTCCAAGATTCAGTTCTTATCTCCTTAGTTCTGGTTTCACCTGTAATCAAGATAACACTTTTATGTTTGTTTGTGTCTCCTCGTCCAATATTCTTGTTCTTCTCCTTTACCTGTTGATGACATCATTCTTACTGGCTATAATTCTACTCACTTTCATACCTTCATTCATTCCATTTCTCAAACTTTTGCCATGAAAGATCTTGGCAATATTCATTACTTCTTGGGGATTGAAGCTACTCGCATTTCATCTCAGCTTCTTCTCACACAAACGCGTTATGCTACTAATCTGCTATAACACATTAATATGGCCGAGTGGAAACCTGTTTCTACTCTTCTTCCTTCCTCTTCTTATCTATCCCTTCATGATGGTAATCTCCTTAATGATCCTACTTCTTATCGTAGTCATGTTGGTGCCCTTCAGTATCTTATTTATTCGTCCTAACATTGCTTATGTTGTTAGCCTATGGGTTGTTTCTTTGCACTCTAGGAGACAAGATTAGAACCCCAAAAAAAAAAATACCATAACCAGTAATAGACGGACGAGTATTAGGACAACCAGCCCAATCAGCATTAGCATAGGAAGACTATGAATAACAAAGACCATAGGAAAGTGATCAATATGCTTAATGTAGCAAAGAATCCGCTTGACGGCTTGAAGGCGAGGAGTACAAGGAGCATGCATAAATTGACTAACAAGACTGAGTATCGTTCTGTTTCTTATGCTGTTGCTGAAACCTATTGGCTTCGGTCTCTTCTTTCTGCTCTACATTTTCCTCTTTCCCACTCCCACTCATGTTTATTGTGACAATGTTAGTGCCACCTATCTTGCACTTAATCTTATTTTTCATGCTCGCACAAAAACATATTAAAATAGATTTTCACTTTGTTCGCGAAAGAGTTGCCTCGGGTGAAGTTGTTGTGTGTTATGTTCCTACCGCTGAGCAAGTTGCTAATATTTTTACCAAAAGTTTGCCTTCTACCAAGTTATTGTATCTTCGTTGCAATCTTCATGTGGTTTTCCCCCATTCTGATTGAGCAGGGATGTGTAGGCTTGTACATGTATTATATTGTATAGTTTAGGGCTACATTTCTATGAGGCTACAATTGTAATTATTACTGATACAGTACACCTTTACAGTTCGTTCACTCCCTATCCCTCCCTCTCTTTGGTTCTATGTGTGGGTGCTTGTTTTTGTATTAAGTGATACGTGTTGCATACTCCGTTCTCTTTACCGTGAGAAATGCAATGCCTGGCCATTTGAAAATGTATGAAGATGTCTCTACCAGAGTTTGATAAATCCGGTTGGTCTGACTATTTTCTTCTTGTCACGGCAGGACTTCCAATTGCCTTTGTGGCTTTCTTTATCTATGAGAAGAAGGAAGAAGAAATAGATGGTTTGGTCCAACAAGTTCTTTCATCTGGAGGCAAATTAAGGTGGGAAAATTTCTAAAAATATACCCCTTTTCAAATTTGTTCTTTTTTTGTGCCTATTGCAAAATATATTTCCGGACCAGTGGAACTCGCATTCGGAGAATGTGAGACCAGAAATGAAAAAAAAAAAAAAAAATTCTTCGACTGACCTCGCATTCGCAGAATGCGAGGTAAGTCAAAATTGACCTTATTTTTTAATTTTTTTTTTTATGAGACCTCGCATTTAAAAAATGCGTTGTTGTAATGAAATTTTTTTTTTTATTTAGCAAATTTGACTATGTATATATATATATATATATATATATATTTTAGGAATTAGCAAATTTGACTATGTATATTGCGAATGGAAATCGTGCACTATTACAAAAATAGAAAAAATGAAGGATTTAGCAAATTTGACTATGTATATTGCGAATGGAAATCGTGCACTATTACAAAAATAGAAAAAATGAAGGATTTAGCAAATTTGACTATGTATATTGCGAATGGAAATTGTGCACTATTACAAAAATAGAAAAATGAAGGATTTGACTGTAAGATAAAATCATTTAAATACTAAACCGTAAATTATAAACTATAATATTAACGAAGTATAAGATATTTGGGAATAGTAAACCATTTGCCTTTAAATCATAAACTATAACATTAACGAAATAGTACGCGAATTAAATGTGTAAACCCGCAAATTTATTAATTTATCGTATTTTTGATAAAATTTTGATCATAACCTCCCCTATTTTACGAACATTCTCCCTGCCAACAACCAAACCCAACAAGAGCAACAAACATCCATAAAAGCCCGACAAGGACTAAAAAACATAAATACAAACCTAATAACAATAAAAAAGCACCCGACTAGGGCGAACAATGATATACAAATAACATACATCAATCACACAATATTGCGAAAAGTAATAACAAATGTCAATATCCATGATCACACAATATTGCGAGGAGGAGGAGGAATTTTTTTTTTTTTTTGTATTTAGGAATTTATCTCGCAGAAGATAAAGGCCTTCTTAACTCGCATTCCTGGAATACGAGGTCAATTTTGACTGACCTCGCATTTTTTTTTTTTTTTTAAATTTCTGGAAATACATTTTGCAATAGGCACAAAAAAAGAACAAATTTGAAAAGGGGTATATTTTTAGAAATTTTTTTGAACCCAAAGAAACACCAATAGTGAGCCAATCTACATGACGACAATTTTATTTGCTTCCTTGCTTGGTGCCTTCTTGAAGTTACTCCATTCTCTAATCTTTCCTTTGCCGGTAGTAGAAGCTCGAAATTTTGGTGATATTCCTTCTTCTTTATCTACATTATAAGTTTGGAAACTGACTTCAAGCTGTATATACCAACTATTTGACTTTTTATTTTGATCTGATACCTTTTGTTGTTCCCTCACAACTGTTTTAAGTAAATCTTACCTAGAGTTGGTGTTTGGTACAGCTAAACTAAATTGTATCCTTTGGGCAATGCTTCTTTCCGTTAGGCTCTGCCACTTATTACTGTTGTATTTGAGATTACACTAAGATCTCTTGGGCCTTTGGAGATATTCAGCTATTTCTTGTGCAGAGTTCATTGAGCATTTGACAATTGAGGATTAATATGGATAATGGCTTGCTGTTGAACCCATTCATTAGGAGGGAATTACCTGGTTTTTCTTTGTAGCCCTGGCATCCACAAGTATGCTATCTATCAGCAGATTCTTCTTAGAAGATCGGGTCAATTATAGGTATCATGGTTATACCCATTAGTATGAAATCATCCCATAGTTATTACTGATATCTTGTGATAAAGTTAACTAGTACTAATATAAAACAACATTATGTGAAAATACAATTAATATACAGATACTAGAACATAATACTGTGCAGTGCAATGAACAAATCCATAGCATCCTGTCCAAAGCACTGGATTGACAACTAGCATCCAAGTTCAACCAATATTGATGATAGATTATTATTCATCAACCACTCTGCGTTTTTTTTTTTTTTTTTTTTTGTGGTCGTTGTTGGCGGGGTATATTATTTTGAAGCATTTTAAAAACAAACTGAAACAACAGGAATATATAGCTTGAATGATGAGAATTAAACGAGGAAATTAACCTCCGCTCCAAATTTCTCGTTTGTGGTTTCATCAATGCGTTGTATCATCTCAGGCTTTAGGAAGTTTAGGTGATCCCCTACCTGACCTTTCCTGAAGTAGGCATTATATGGAAATATGTAATTAGCCGTCAACTCACTGGATTTGTTCAGTCACTTCCAGGTTGCTCAACGTCTCAAAGCTACAACTCCTCTCCTCACAATATCTTCCAGCTCCTCTTCTCCATTTTCATCGTTTTCAAATGGACATCCTAAGAACTTAGCCAACTTTTTGACGTGAGTTTTCGGATCATCTTTCAGTTCCTCATAAGTCGTAAACAGCACTTTCTCAGGCCTCTCCAGGCTCTCTTTTCTGTACCCAAGAACATGATCGTAGTATGGCCCGAAAGGAAGAGTTTCCTTGCAGAACTGATCCACGGCTAAATCAAGGGGCCATGGCTTTCGTTGTTCACATTTCACTGTCCTGTTCATGAAATGCCAGAAAGAAATTAGGGTGTCTTTGGGTTCCCTTGTCACGTAAACTATCTTGCATGCTGATGAATTGAGAGTATCGAGGTAGTTAAAGAGGGATAGGAAGCATTTATAGTAGGATAATCACCGAGTAGCAACAAAAGGCGAGTAGAGTTTTGTTTCTAAAGTTGGGACGAGATCGTATGAGAGAATTTCACTGGTAAAATTTTTTTGTAAGAGCGATAAATGATAGCAAAGAGAAGAGACTTGAGCCAAGTTGTGCCAGTTTTTGGATGACAAGCTAAGATTATATCAGTGGAAAGTGGTTTGAAGTCGCTGAGAACTTTTTGGACTCCATAAAGGTGGGGTGGATAAAACCAAAAGCCATTGAATTGATAGAGACTTTCACCTGCCCACCATTTTTCTGAAGGAAGAGAAGGAAGAAATTCCTGCATGAAATTTGAGAGTTCCATGAGATGGAATTAATATATGAACAATTTCCCCTCACCTGAGACAGTACTATTATAAGAAGACCTAGGGATGAAGAAGAATGTGTCTTTCCTTCCCCGAAGTTCAACTTAAATAGGTGTAGAACAGTGACCAAACCAATGTGAGAAATACTTTTTTTTGTTTTCCTTTTTGACTTTTACCTTAAAAGAGGGGGAGGAATGCACATGATAGCCACGGCACCAATCTTATTGCCCCAGCAAAGTTATTGGTGTGAAATTATCCAAGTATCCCTGCAACTGTCCCTTCTTTATTGTATTGAAGGGTATTTTCATAATTTCATAGCAATTTCTATGTGGCAGTATGACTTAACCAAGAGGAAGCTGTAACTCGTCTAAAAAAATATATAATTTTTTTCACTGCACCCACTAATTTTTAAAGATAAAATATGTAACTTTTCATGATTATATAGTCACCCTATTTAGTCGAATAATTTTCTATAATTATATGAAATATGTTACTAATTGCCTCTATTCATCTCATTTTTATTAAATTGTCCCTTCTCATATTTGGTTTGATATATATCAACAAATTATGCAGTCATATATTGTTATTAATGTAATTAATTGAAATTTATGCAATGAAAAATTTAATAAAAAACTGAAAGAGAAATCTCACTAACTTCTATGCCCAAAACTTGTTTGATACTCAAATGATAATCTATGAAAACTATTTGGAGGCATCCTTAGAAACTAGACCAAAAAAAAAAAGACATTACTGACACACTTGACTGCGTATTCATATTAATAAAATATTGATCAATATCCACCGTGGAGATATAGTTACCGAGTATGAGATACTCTTTGGTACACGGTATGGGTACCGGAATGTAGTACGTCACTTTAAAAAAATACATATATATATAGTGTATCAGTACCCAGTACGGTATACCGATACGCACGAATTAGTACGCGGTATGGAAGGTTACTCAGTGAACCCTATAACTATACGTAGAGAAAGAACTGATACATTATATACTTCTTAATCTAAAATTAAATAATAGAAACATATTGAGAAAAACTTGCCCCCATTGATAGAAATTTCTGACTACGCCACTGATCCAGATGCATATTTTGTTTTTCCCATAACAATCCATTTAGATATGAGCATTATTCATTTTTAATCAAATAATATTTTGCAATCATTTCCTAACATACTTTCTAATTATTGTTTTTTATCTCACATAAATTACATCTCAAAGGTTATTATCGTAATTATTACAATATCAGATATTATAAATAGGGTTAAATCTACTTTGACCCCCTAAACTTGTCACAATTACTATATTACATCCCGAACAAATTTTTTTATCACTTTGCCCCCTAAATTATTTGTATTGTGACATTTCACCTCAAAATTTGATGAATATTAGAAAAGTAATAGAAAGTAGGTGTGTCCTTTGTATGCACCACTTGCCTTTGACACTATACTAGCGGCCAATAACAGATGGAGGGAGGGGCAGCCATCCCCAAAAACTTAATGATTACATTTTTTTTCCCTAGAATTTTTTTAAATATTTTTACTATACTTTTATAAAAATTATAATTTGTCCCCTTAAAATTTTACAAGTATAAAACTGCATCCCACATACAAACTTATATAAGTCTTGTTCTCTGAAGTCCCAACTCTTGAGCCTGCCTCTTCTCGCATGCATAGGACACACTAACATTCTATTACTTTTTTAGCTATCGTTACATTTGAGGTAAAGCATTAAGAAATAAAAATTTTAGGGGTATATTGACTAAGTAATGAAAAAATAATTTGAAGTGTAATATAGTAGATGGTGATAAGTTTAGAGTGCCAAAATAGATTTAACCTTCTAAATAATATCTAAATAACTGTTCAAACGGAGTTATTGATCAATATTATTCTCAATGAACAACTACAAAATTTGATCCAGAATTTATACAATTTACAATATGTGCTTCCAACCACCGCCAAATTATTTGAATGTTTTCCGCGAGGAAATAGTAAAACAGGCCACATGTTTAATTGTTTATTTATAATTTTGTGGAGTATTGACGTGACTGATTTTCAAGTTCAACAACCAAATATTCTCAAAGATATTTAGCGCCTGTCAAAATCTTCAAGTATTGTTGTCTAATATAAATTAGCCAATCCAATTGTCGTATAACTAATTAAGGTTCAACTAAATTTCTCTCTGCAACTTTTTAATACACAAGCCAAAGCGCACGAGTATTTTAACATGGGAAGATTATAACATACTTCCCTAATACTCATATGAATATCTTATATTCATTCTTTTGCTCTTTCTAACTACATAGGAAGTCATGAACCAGCTTTCCCTTATCGCTGCGTTTGGATTAAGGGATTTAGAATGATTTCAATTTTAAACCAAATTCATTATAAGTTTATCCAAACAAATAAATAGATTTAGTTGAGAATTTAAAATTTACTAACAAATGAAAGTGAAATTTTACGAGTTAAATGAGTGAATTTCAAATTAATCTAAATTTCATGTTATTTTAAATATATACCATTCAAATTTATTCGTTTCAAATCTAACTTACAATTCAAATCAACACATCCAAACGCAACATATATTTTTGGGTTGAATATGTCCGTCATCGTTATCTAAAACATAAATTGAAATAGTATTTAGCAAAGGAAAAAAATGCAAATTTTTTCCTTAAAGTTTAGGTCATGGTCCAATCTGGTTCTAAAGTATCAAACAAAATACATTTAATCCTCATAATTTTTAATTTCAACCGATTTAGGACAAATTAAAATGTAATTTTCATTAATTACAAACAGAAAAAATCACATGCAAAACACGTGACGGTAGCTTTTAACTTAGGGTATAATAACATACCAGAAAAATACAATTTTGGTCCTCAAAATTTGGATTATAGTAGAGGTGGGGGAGTGCTGGGTTGGAAGTCCGCCGAGCCAGGCCCGTGATTGCTTGTCACAGGCCGAGCCAGTACAAGAGAGGGGTGGCCCATAACCGGCCCCCGGGCTAGGCCCACGGTGGGCCAGGGCAGGCTGGCCCATGGACTAGCCCTCCAATTTAAGTTCTTACTTAAATTTTAAAAATATTTTTTTGAGAAATTTACATGTTAATTATTATTTTAAAATTAATAACTTATTAATTTAAAATCATTTACTTACTACTCTTTAGTAATTTATTAAATTATAACTTATTAATTGTTTGAATTACTATTTCTAGTTAATAGTACTTTATTAATCAAAATTGGTACTTATATATTAGACCAAATTATTAGTAATTAAAGTTCATCGTACTAATATACTAATACTTATTCTCGAAACTAATACATGTTCTAGAAATTTAAATTTTTACTTATTAATTATTATTTTAAAATTAATAACTTATTAATTTAAAATCATTTACTTACTATTCATTAGTAATTTATTAAATTATAACTTATTAATTGTTCGAATTACTATTTACTAGTTAATAGTACTTTATTAATCAAAATTGGTACTTATATATTAGACCAAATTATTAGTAATTAAAGTTCACAATCCAAACTAATACTTATTATTCGAAACTAATACATTTCAAGAAATTTAAATTTTTACTTATTAATTATTATTTTAAAATTAATAACTTATTAATTTAAAATCATTTACTTACTATTCATTAGTAATTTATTAAATTATAACTTATTAATTGTTCGAATTACTACTTACTAGTTAATAATAGTACTTTATTAATCAAAATTGATACTTATATATTAGACCAAGTTATTAATAATTAAAGTTCAAAGTCCAAACTAATCACTTATTATTCGAAACGAAAGTTCTTAGTTAATATTCAAAAACCAAAGTTTGAAATTAGTTATTAGTATTTTATTATTCTAAATTAGTACTTATTTGACCAAGTTATTTTTTGGTTGTATAAGTTAATACTTATTATTATAACTTATTATTTGTTAATTATAGAGTAAAAAATATTTAATTAGGAAAAAAATTACCTTGAGATGGTGGGGGTTTTGGCATAGACCCCTACTATGTATATTAATATTATAAAAAAATATACAAGGAGGAGGGGGGGCATTGAACCTTACCTCTAAATTATTACAAGTTATAAAACTAATCTAAGAATTTAAATAAAATTAATAAACTATTTACTACATACATAAGGAGGGAATATAGAACCTTACCTCCAAACAAAAAATTATTAAACATTAAAATCCTATGTATACTATATATCAATTTGGTGAACTACTACTACCTTCAGATTCATTGATATGTTGCATCATTAATCCTTGTTTTCTTTCGTCAGCGTCTAACCAATCTCTTTAAGCACACCAACATTTCCAAAGTTGCAGGTGTCATTCGATCTCTTCTATCATCTAAAACTCTTCCACCTGTACTAAAAGCACTTTCCGATGCAACTGTAGAAACCGAATTATTAACAAATCCCTAGCAATTTGAGATACAATAGGATATTGACATTTATGCTTTTGCCACCAAGAAAGAATATCAAATTGGGATTGAACTCGTCGTCTCCTGTATGTAGTGGATCACTTAAATATTGAGTTATTTCATTAGTATTTTCAATTCTCGATCTTTTCGAAGCAAAGAGTAGTTGGTGAGGATCAAAATGTGTTCTAACATTTATATGAGGCATAGCATATTGTGAATCTGATGTAGATGAACTAGAAGATGCACCTTGTTGCGTGGGGGAGTTTTGTTTGTAAATTTCATATAATTCATCAAAAGTTTTTTTAGTAGTTTCTATGAGTAACTGTTTGTATATACTATTTGTGGTACTATGATTATTGAAATATTCAATGAAAGCAGTTTAACTTATACAATTTATTACGTGGATCAATAACACGTGCCAAATAATACAATAATGGAATATTTTCATAATACTTGTCAACATTTTCTTCCATTGCGCTAATCATATCATCAAAAAACTCATTCGTTTTATGATTAGAAAAACCAACTTTAATAATACTTAATTCAGGTAAAACAACATGAGAGAAAGGTCTATAAGTAGCAGAGAACAAGTTTGTAGCATAGTCAAATTGCTTTAAAATTTCTACTATTGTTTTAATTCGATTAAAATCCTCCTCAACCAAATAAGTTGCATTAACTGAACCAATGTGCTCGTTGTAAAATGCAAAAAGTAAGTTTTCATAACCAAAAGTACTTGATTACATATGACAAGTAGAATTCCACCTAGTGGGTACATCTATTGGAAAATATTTTGGTTTCATGCCATTTTCTAAACAAAGTCGTTTAAAATCTTGTTGACGAGCAGTAGATGAACAAATAAAACAAATAGCACTTCTAATTGATGATTAATAATATCTTCAACCAATTTTAAACCATCTTGAACACAAATATTAAATACATGACATGCACATCTATTATAAAATAATTCACCATCTAAAATAGGTTTGAAAACATCTTTTAATATAGGCACGCTTGCAGTATTATTTGAGATATTATCAAAAGAAATGGATATAACTTTTTCAAGTAAACCATATTCACGGTCACAATTAGTAATCAACCTTGTAATTTGGGGGCATTGTGAGGGTGTTCAAAATTTTGAAAACTAATAATTCGCTTTTGTAAATGCCAATCTACATCTATCCAATGTGCAATGATACCAAAATAATTTTCATTTGTGATTTTTTTCCAAGAATCGATAGTAAAGGCAACTTTACAATTCGTCAATGCAATAGTACCTATCAATTCATTTTTCTTTTCCTTATACATTCTTTTAATATCACTTCTCAAAGTACTTCTAGGAACCTTTTTAAATTGTGGGTTCACAGTTTTGTGCATGTATTGTTCTTAAATTGGAAGTTTGACTCAAAATAAAAGGCAATTCATCTCTAACTATCCATTTAGCCATTTTCTATCTATTTTTTTCATGTGAATATTTAAAAATCCCCGCTACCATACCTTGTGTGGTGTGAATTTGTGTTTGAACCATTTTTTATTTTTCTTGAACTTCACTATATTTTTTACTAATGTGCTTATTAAGTGTTCGGATTCCCCTCCCTTTTTTGTGCTTAAATGATATAGGTGAAACACGTAATTTACAAGTAGCAATCTCATTTTCTTCATCTCTTTCAAAAAATTCCCAAACGAGACTTTTCATTTTAGTAGTAGTGGGTTGTTTACAAGGTGCTTGTTCTTTTTGGTTATCTATATCATCTAATCAACAAATATTGTAGGACCATCTAGTAGGATGTGGGGTACTTGTGATCCTTGTTCCATTTTCTTGTAATAGAAAAAAATTTAAATAAAGAAACAAATAAAGTGGTAATATTGAAAACTAAAGATGCAAGCTACTAAATTTCTGAAATAAAAGAATATAACAAAACAATAATAAAGAAAAAAAATAAGAGAGTTGATAAACACAATTAATAAATTAAAAAGTATGAAAAAACCAACTTGGAAATTGAAATGTTGAATTTCAATTTATACACTTGAGTACTTGAATTCCACTTGAGCACTTCACTACATGAATTTTGGATTAATATCTAAATCTACAATTGAGCTCTCAACTTAAGATAATTTTAAATTTCTAAAATACTATATATTATAATTTTAGTAGTATGAAAGAAATTATAATAGCACTTGGAGATAGAATTAGAGAGTAGAAAGAAGAAAGAAGAGAAAGTAGAGAGAAATTGTTGTGTGATTTGTTGGGAAACATGTGTGGTATTTGTAGAAAAATTTTTCCAACATTACCCCCAAAAACTAGCCGTTTTATAGCTGTTGGGGGTAAAAATGTCATTAATAGCATTTTAAAAAAAATCAACTGTTGGCCTGCGGTTGGCCCGTTGACCGCGGGCTGGTCAGTCTATGGGTCAATGGCCTGGTCGGCACTCCATGGCCCAACTCCCGGGCCTAGCCCGAGTTGCTACTGTAACTCCTGTGCCGGGCCGGTGGGTTGGCCCGACCTACTGCCACCTCTAGATTATAGTCTAATTTAATCTATAAAATATAAGACAGCACATTTAATCTTCATAGTTTTGATTTCAATCTATTTAGAACAAATTTGGAATTCCAGTTAATTACACACAAAGAAAGTCATATGACATTATGACTGTTACTTTTAACTTGGGGTACAACAACAGAGACATCATAGTTAAATCTATTTGATTTCACACATTCATTTCATTTTCTCTTTTCTTTTGCCATAAAACTAAAACACTCAAAAAATTTCAATTGTTGTTAGCCAAAAATGGAGATTAAGTGCTATCAATTAAAGCAAAAATTAGTTCCTATACACGAAATTGGAAAGTATTTAGGGATGCAACAACCAATTGCAAAAAACGGCAAGAAATAGAGTTAGGTTTGTGCTAAATTCAATACATGGCAACAACACCCAATTGTAGGTGCGGATTCAAAGATAAATTGACATGTTATGGGGATGATAATCCTAGATGAAAATGCTACGAATATCCATCGTGGTCAGTGAGTTTATGATCAATTTGGCCTTTTTTTAAGTTTATTTGGAAATTCTTGACATTAATGTTCTGCAATTTGATGTTATTAAGGCTAGAAATGTGTACGTTTTATTTTCCTAGGATTATTATCCCTGCAACATGAAGTCAATTTAGCTCTAAAACCACATGCAATTATATGTTATTGCCGTTGAATTTTACACGAACTCAATTCTATTTGTTGCCCTTTCCTACAATCAGTTTGTGCACCCTAAATACTCCCAATTTTGGGTACAGGAACTAGTTTTATTGTTTGAATTAATAGTACTTAATTTGCACTTTTAGCAAATTACTAGCAGTTTCACATTTTTAGGGTTTTAGTTTTATGACAAGAGGGAAAAATTGGCTAATTGCAGTTTGCACCCTTAAACTATTTTATTTTTGTACTTTATACCTAATATATTAATTTTGGCAATCAACCACCTTTAACTCTAAATTTTCACACATTGCACCAATTACTGAAAGATAGACAGTAAAATGACCTATGTACCCTTATTAATTTGCCCAACTTTAAAAATATCTCTTTTTAAATCAGACACCAAGTACCAATACAACACTCTTAGATTTTAGAAAATGAATTCGGTTCATATTTGGGTTAATGAAACTTATGGATTTAGGGACAGTTAAACCGTAATTCTTTCTTAAACCTTCATATTTTGTAACCATTCATTTATACATATCAGTTTAATTTGAGAAATATGATAGTAAAGATTTTTTATCCACATTTCTGGCTGATTTAGTCAGAGAAGAATGACATTCTACGGCAGAGACGACAACAAGAAATCATTATTCAATTAATAATCGTCAAAATCAATGTTGTTGGGCCTCAACTTTTGATTTTTAGATTTCCTTCACCTCTTTAAGAAGGTGTTTGGTTTATGGGTAAGATAAGAGGAAAAGGAATGGGAATCAAGGTTAATGATACTCATAAATGTTGTTTGGTTAATCACTATAGGAATCATTCTATGAGAATGAAAGTGTTAGAAAATACCCACTTTCATTCCCCACTTGTGACATACGTTTTAAATTTATGAACTTGTCATCAACAAGTAAAGGGCAATGACATAAACCCATACCGATAATGGGGTTTATGATTTTCATTCAGATTCCGATTCGCGAATGCGAACCAAACACTTCCTAAGATCACAAGACTCATTTTCTATTCACAATTGAGTAATTGATACAATGTTCAAAAATTTAAAAGTTGGAGGTGATCAATAACCAAAATTAGTACCCTAGGGTATAAAGTGCAAAAGTAAGATAGTTTAGGGGTGCAAAGTACAATTAACCCCAAAAAATGAAGGCGAATTAGTAAAATCTGATATATTTAACTATGATGGCTCTGTTGTTATACCCTAAGTCAAAAGTAACATCATCTACCATACATGTGACTTTTTCTTTGTGTAATTAACAAGAATTACCAATTTGTCTAAAATTGGTTGAAATTAGGAATTATGAGAATTAGTTGTGCTTTGTCTCAATTTTTGGAGATAAGATTGGACTATGACCCAAATTTGGGGATCAAAATTTTGTTTTTTCTAGTATGTTGTATATCTTAGGTTAAAAGTAACAGTCACGTGCTTTTCACGTGACTTTTTCGTTCGTAATCAATGAAAATTTTAAATGTGTTTTGTCTAATACTTTTAGATCAAATTGGGCCGCAACTCAAATTTTGAGGACCAAAATTACATATTTTTTTCCTTTAGCAAACATAGTATATTAATTTTTAGAATGTAATGTATTTAATTTAAAAACAAGTTTAAAAAGTCTATGATTAAATTTTATTCGTTGATGGATAATTCCAAGACGTTTTCTTTTAGAAAATTTATGTAGTCATACGGTATTCTAATATTTTTTTTTCTAGAGTATCTTTTGCTTCTTTTAAGACACTTTAGTTGTACATATAAATATTCCGATTTTTACTTTTTGAATATGTTCTCCGAAAATTTTAGGTGGACCGGATCTATGTTAGATATCTTGGACCCCTTAGTCTACAATTATCCACCGAAATTGAAAAAGTGTACTAATTAGACACTATTTATAAAGATTAGGTATCAAATAACACAACTAAAAGACAATATACCGAAGTGCAATTCAGTCAAATGTTTGAGCGCCAACGCCGTTATTTATTTAGAAATTATCAAATATAAGTCAGATATGTACAAAGGCTCCAAATAAACAAAAATTTGAAAAAAAAATAATTAACCTTATTTTGATTATATAGCATTGAATAGATAAAAGTTTAAGACCATGATTTTTTTAAGAGCAAAATGCACCAACAGTTGCCAAATTATTAGATTGTTGCATGCAAGGTCACTATACTATTTGTTTTGTAACCTTGGTCCATAAACTATCTTAAATGTCTATCTAGAATCACTCTTTCTGTTTCTATGGTGACTGCAAACACACATTAGTATGATAGTTTAGCGATCAAAGTTGTAGATGAAGTGATTCTAGACACATACTTAAAGTAGTTCAATGACTAAATTTAAAAAACAAAAAATTCGGTGACCTTGTATGTAATAACCTTATAGTTTGATGACTACTGGTACATTTTGCTCTTTTATTAATGATAAAGTAATTATTGTAATGGTCATATTTAAAATGAAATTCTTAAAAATCCTTGTAAAAATCTCTAAAAGCACTTCACATCGATATAGGATAAAATGCTCCTTATCTATTAAATTAGTTTCAATGGATTAATACTACACATATATACAACAAATTAAAAACTATTCGTACGATAGAGGAGAATTCTGGTTGAAATGTAGCTTTGCTCTATCTACACAAATTTTTATATGACTAGTGGACACATATTTCAAATAGTTGTATTTAGAGTTTTGTGATCGCAAAAACTTGTGAAGGTAAGTTTTAAATACTATTACCAATGTGAAGTGTTTTTTTGTGAATTTTTTTTTGGCTCTGTGTAAAAAAATTAATTTGTACTGTATTCTCTTTCTTTCTAGTTGAAAATATGGCATCCAAATAATAAAATTTGAAGTATTTCTTTTAGTGTATAAAAATTGATTTTATTTGGGAGATAATTTATAATCCATGGAAACACTAAAAAAAATATAAGATTATCAACTCTATTTATAGTATGTCTTATTCTAACAGAATATTCAATCAACTATTTAATATTATAATTAGTGATATATGCTAAAACTCAATATCAATTAATTGTCCATAGTGAAAAAAAAAATATAAATATTATTTTAGAATCGAGAGAATGAAGCTAAACAAACTGTCTCTTAATTCCAACTATGTAAAGTAGAAGAAACATGTGAGATATGTGTGTGGCATGAAAATATATAAACAAAAAAGAAAAGAAAAAGAACATCTAATTATTTTTTTTTCATATTTGGTTTATTGGAGTTTGGAAAATTATTTTCTAAACTGAAGACCACTTAACAAAACCAACTACATGAAAAAATATTCATATTAAATTACCAACCCACTAATTTTAGATTAGTTAGTCAGATTTTGTTCTTTCTTTCATAAATCTAGTGAGACGTTAGTGATTTTTGTCAATTTGTTACTTTGTGGAGAAGTACTGTTAGAGTTTATAGTATATATCTAACATATATTTAATTCAGTTTGCATCTAATTTTATTCTAAAACACTAAGTATATCTAGTTGAAACGTAAGAATTATATTCCTCCAAATTCTAAACTTTGGAGACCAAAAGCCCAAAAGCAAAACATTTGAGTAAAGTCAATTTGATTTTAACAGTTATTCATTATTGAATTTCTGTTAAATTTCTTCTTTTGCCAAACTTAGAAATATTAGGAACTAAATTGGTTTTCACTGAAACTTTAAAGACTATTTGACCTCAATCCCAAACATTGGGGGACCAAAATTATATTTTTTCCTAATCCTTAAAGTATCAAGTTTGGTTGCAAAGGGACTTACTATCTTCATTGAAAATTTAAACACATTTGAAAGATTCAAAATTATAATCAATTAATTAAGGAGAATGATATTTGCAAGCTCCAAATATTCTCTTACACACCCTCTCAATTGTTAATTAAGCAAAAGACTAAAAAATTGCTAACTTTATCTTTTTATATCTAAACTATCCTTCACATCTCCAATAACCAAAACCACTACAAAAACTCTCCAGTAATCTTCCCTATCCAAGCCTAAAGCACCACGCCATCCTCCTCTTTCTTCTTATATTTTCCTGATACCATTTTTAATTTTGACTCCACTAAGAAGTTTACTCATCACAAGCTGTGTTTTCTGAGGCCATCTTTGGATGCTTTTAAGCTGGCCTTTATTATATTTAATTCTCCTTCTTATGGTCATTGTTTGCAATAGCAGCTTACTGAAGTTCAATATCTATTGATAGATTAGCCACTTAGATGTCTACTCACTATCTTTGTTAAAGGCTCGCAGGATCTCTTAGATTAATGTCATTGGCTATAAGCCTATATATGGACCGGGTTTATTAAGATGACCCAAATTTGACTCATTCTGGATCTGTTTATTCAAGTTTGGATCAATGAGTAAGTCCATTATTTGGATTTGATCCGGATTTGTTTATTGAGTTATTATAATAAACAAATCGGATATGAATTTGTTGTTCTGATATGATTAGGACCTAGATTCGAATAAAATTACTGTAATAAATAATAAAATTATATAGCAGTTATTCTATATGATATATATGTTGTTTACATTTCCAGTATAGTCTATATTCTAATGGAAAACACATATATAAATATCAAAACAAATTAATTTATTTTACAATTACCAAAAAAAAAAGAGGAGAAAATCTATAAAAGCTTGAAGTTATTATATATTTTCAAACTTTTAAACAATATAAAAATCTGGATCCGAATCCGACAAGGTTTGACGGATCCAAATTTGGATCTTCTTTTATATACTCAGAAGGTATCCTGATCCAAAATCAAATCTGAATCTGATAATATTAAACAGATCAAGGAATGGATATGGAAGATACTTTAGACTTAAATCCGACTCATTTACAGGTCTAATTGGCTACCCCAAAAAAGGAGGCAGTAGAGGAGTAAGGAGTGAGGAAGCAAATGTGGTTTAGTTAGGATAAGGGTTTTTGCAGTAGACTTTGGAAATTGGGCATGCGAAGGGCAATTTAGGTATACAAAATGAGGTATTATTTTTTTAGTCTTTTTATCTTAATAAAAGATTGGAAAGGTGTGTAAGAGTACATTTGGGATATGTAAATATCACTACCCTTAGTTAAACTTTGTCAAAAATACTTCCAAATGTAAAACGTTGTATTTCAATCCCTATACCAAATCTTCAGCACTTTTTGGTTGTGTTGTTCACATGACATATTTTTCAAGGGCAAATTCGAAAACTCTCTTTTATCTCCTAGCACCGTAGTTGTTGAACCTAACCTGGCCCGGCGGTTCAACTGGTGAAGTCGGCGAACTGGCTTTGAAACCAGGTTGGGTTCCTCTAATGACCAAACAAGAAAGGAACCCGTCAGGTTTTGTGCAACCCGGCGATTCAAGCGGTAAACCTGGGAACCCAGCCAAGTTTGGATAAACCAAGCGAGTTTGGTTCTTTGAGAAAAAACCAAATTGTAATTGCTAAATTTTGAACCAAAGACTTGTTAAATAGAAATAAAAGACCTTACCAACTAACTATATAATTTTTTTTTATTAGATGCCTCCTTTTTATTTATATAATTTTCAAACTCTACTCTATGCATTAACTCGTTTTTAACTCTTCAAGTGAAAAGGCATATCAATTATCAATTTTCTTCATTCATAAAAATGTTTTCACGATAAAATTAAACATTATAAAAAAGAAATTAAGTTTCCTTTTAGAAAAGTTTTGTTGGATATCAATTACCAACAAATTATTATATTATTTTTCACAAGAATAACCTTGTTCCTAATATCATTTTTCATTTCAAAAGTGGCAAAGAATTAAAATAAATGTTAAAATATATTGCTATAATAACAATCTAACTTAAATTAATAAAATAAGAACATACTATACATTTGATTGTACAAATTCACATATCTATATAAAACATAATAATGTACCATTGTACTATTAAATAACATTCTAAGAAATATTGAAAAGTTATATTTATACTCAAATTTTTTTAATAAAATACGATTTTGTCAATATTTTCACCATCTATCTTGTATTTAATAATTTATAGATATTATATATTAATTAAAAATATATTTAAGTGACCCATCGATTGAGCCAATAATCCACCGGTTGAACTAGTAACTCGTTGATCCATCTCCCTTACTGGATGCCTTCTCGAGTCGAGTTTAATAACTATGCCTAATCCAAAGCACAGACATTAGATCGGGTCGCAAAATTTGGGGAAAAAAAAACCATAAGTTAGTTCTCAAAATGATCTTAAATACAAACAAATATAAATCCATTGCTAATCAATTACTTACTTCATATCCTTCACACCTATAGAACATTCTACTAGGGTTATCATCAGTCCCAACATCTTGAATTTTGTTGGCTTTATGCCATAACAACAAAGAGAATCCTTCCATCCATGTGAATTTGGGATTTTAAGCTCTACAATTGAACCCTGTCTCCTCAATTGGATGATGTTCGTAAACCCCAAAAGTTTTCCCAAATTTTGTGACCCGATCTAATGCCTGTGCTTTGTATTGGGAGGGAAGGACAAATTTTTGAATTTGTTTTGATAATAATATAATTTTTCATTTTTATTGAAAATGATAAATAGGGGAGAATTGTAGATATTGAAATATTCTCTTACTATTACCCACTATTCTTAATTACTTTAAAATTTTCACACATAAAATAGTTTTTAAATAATATAATGTCATGTTTAAAAATAAATAAACTAATAAAAATTATTGAAATATATACATAAATTAGCAAGAAATGAAAAAATTTGTAATAGTAGTACTACGTTGAATTAATTTTGAAAAAAAAAACTAGCAGTTACATTCATGAATTAGAAAGAATATAGCATCTTGATATAATTAGATCTTTTCATTTAAGGAGTTAATAGTATTTTATTGCACTTGAAAATATATCTTTTATAAAAAAAAAATTAAATAAATAAAAATAAAAATAAAGCATTATAATTTTCAAAATAAAAAAAATGATAAAATAAAAGAACAAGTGTGCATCATGTACTAAAATATATATTTTTCACCTAAAATAAAAAATAATATAATGATCAAATTTTTTTGAATTAAAAAAAAATAACTATTATAAGAAAATATTAATTTAATAGGTAGTTTAGGCATCTTATGATTTATCCAGCGTGGTATAATTATTAATACGAAAGACCCCCCCTAGGATATGTAATACCCCATATAGTCCAATGAACGGAAATTAAGTTAGTTAAGTGAAATGAAAAACCCATATTTAAAATCCAACCAAACATGGGATAATATGGGATTACTTATCCAATTCCAAGTCATCCCATGAACCAAACGAACCTTTAGGGCTTCATATCAGCCCGTACATGTGTATATGGTTCAGGGGCGAAAAGATAAGTTTGCCCTTGAAAATAGGATGAAAATCAGCAAAATCGTGTGCTGCAGGGTTGGGGCCGCGTTCACACTTTTCTAGGCTTAGAATTCCTAAATGCAGTCTAGATCTTCACAGAAGTTACTAGATCATAGTCTAGTATTAACCCTTGAAGAGGCCAGACCACGGTTTGGTCTGAATCAGCTTTAATCTAATGCCCGATTTCGTCCGTTACTTATCCAATTGCCGCACTGTTTTCTCTAACCAAACCCTAAACATAAACACACATTAATATATATATATATATATATATATATAAATATATGTTAAACAATTAAAATAACACCTAAACACTTAATCAAAGTACTCATAAACAAAAACCAAAGACGAACAAAAACGTACAAAATCCCTAACTCCGAAAGAATTAAGTGAAAAGCTAAACACAAACCCTAAACACAAGAGTATATTAATATAAGAAAAATAAAAATTTATTTATATATATATATATATATAAGTTTAACACAAACCCTGGTCAAAACATTTCTTTAAATAATTCTTTTTTTATATAAGCTTATCCACATCATTTTGAATTATCTATTACACATGAAGTATAGGTCTTTAAGTAATTATGCTTCATCTTGCATGACCGAAATACCAATACATCAAGAGTTTAATTATCCTTCAAAGAAGCAACCTTGCACAATTGCCGTGCCTGGTCACGATCCAGTGACAAAGATTGCAACTACTGGAAACGGTACCTAGGCGCTGCATGGACGTGCTTGGATGTGCCTGGCAGCAACTGTTTCAACTTCCTCCTCAATTTTGACTATGATTTAGGCCGAATTTCAAAAACCTCAAAACAGTAGCTCTATGTCTTAGCTTTTCAAAACATCTTGAATCACCTCAATTGGGCTCGAACAAGAATGTTATTCTCAATCTACTAAACTATGTTAGAATCGCTCCTCGCTGGTGCATGAAAATTCTAATTTTGCTATTCTCTTCCAATTTTTTGATAAATTTGGACTCTTTCTTCACTCAAACCACTAAAAAGCTCAAAATAAATTATTTCATCTCATAATTACTCAATTTTTGCTTTACATCACTAAAAACGAAGTAAATGATATATAAAATGTACGACATTTACGAGCTTATCAACTACCCCACACTTAGTTTTTTATCGTCCTCTAGCAAAACATAGAAATAAATCACAAACATACTCAACACATCTCATCAATATCCACATAAATAACCAAGAACCAAACCATCATAAGGAAAATAGTCAAATGACAATAAACCCCATACATGAATTCCAATGTAGGTGTATGCATAGCCATACAAAAATAACTTTTAAAACACTCAAATCAAACTATGCAAACCCTTTTAATTTTTCTAAACACTTCATAACTGGCTCTTCTTACATTTCTCCACTAATGTAGACAACTAACTTGACTTAAATTAGTTAGGACATTTAGCTTGTAACATAAGGCTAGGGTCTTGGCCAACGAAGAAGGAAAAAGGATAAACGAATAAGAAAAAAGAGCTTGATAAATTAATGTGCACCTCATTAACATAAAACTTCTTTTTGAACACTAAGTACCCATCCTTCAAAGAAGTAACCCTGCACTTGCATAAAAGTTTTGTGCAACAAACACAATAATATCCTACTTTTGTAGTTTCAACCCTTCTTGCCAACACTTTGAAAACGTATCTCTCGCTTTTCTTTTCTTTTCTTCTTTTTCTTTTCCCCAAATTGAGTACCAGTGATAGGCATTACCCGCAAAAAAATATCTAAGAAGGTACAAGTGATAGATACTACCTACTAATACTTCAATGCAGGTGCTAGTGATGGCATCACGTGCAATACTCCCCGACAACAGGGCCACAAAATTGTTCGGTAGAATATTGTTTAGGTTTTTGAAAACAATGAACAAGTAGTAAAAAGCTTAATTATCCTAATCAACTCCCACATACTCGCAAGCATACGAGATGAGTTTGTATATAGGATGAGTAAGGATCATTCCCACGAGGACTATTGGAACAATTACTAGGTTCAGAAGCCTACTTACTAGTTAGACGAAATAATCAGGGGTTTTTAACTAAACTTAAACTAAAATTAAGCACAAGAAATTAAAATAAAGACAAGAATGTAAAATTCTAACTCCACAGAAAGCAATTGAATATAATTAACTAATACCCTAATTTAATCTACCCTACTTGCAAGAATTTAATCAAGAACAAGAATTTAAATTAATCTACTCTATAAAAGCATCAAAAGCGATTAAATAAGACCCAAACTACTCAACTACGGAAGCAATTAAGAATTTAAAAGCAATAAAACAAGAATGATAATTAAAGAACAAGAATGGATTTGCATAAAAATAAATCAATTTAGTAATTGCAGCAAAAACAAATGTTGATGATCGTCGAGTCTTGAATTCTTAACAAGAGATTGAATTCTAGCTCGAACAATTGAGAAAATCTACCTTACGCCTAAACTATCGCTCTAACATTAAAACCTAAAAAAAACTAATGATGATTGATGAAGATGATTGTTCAATCCCCTCATTCTCTCAGTGTATTTATAGATATTTTTAAGGTTTTAGGGCTCCAGAATTATAAGTACACAATTTTTCATGCAAACGGGCCCACAGGAGAAAGTTTCTTGCAAAATAAGCAACCTTACAAGACCTATCTGTGGATTGGCACCCAGACACTGCACTTTTGCAATGGCTGGGCACGCCTAGCAGCAACTGCTTTAATTTTTGCCTCAATTTTCACCACAATTTGGCAAGACTCAAAACATAAAAGTTGTAGCTCTATGTCTTAGCTTTCCAAAAAATCTTGAATCACCTCAATTGGAGTTTGGACAAGAAAGTTATGCTCTGTTAAACTCCAGTTATGATAATCATGTTTTGATGATGACCAAATCATACTAATGGTTTGCAAACAAGTGTGCAGAAAAACAGGAAGGATCGGATGAAAATGATCATCCGAATACAATCAAGAAAAACAACCAAAAGTTGAACAACACCTTTCGAACGATGAAGAGCGTCCGAAAGAAAGGAGATCGGACGCAAGGGAACGTCCGAAAAAAGGAGCTCAAAATGAAGCAAGTTTCTGTCAGAGCTGTAGGACGCATATGATCGTCTGAGACACTGTTCATCAAGTTGTAGGATGCATGAACGGACGTCCGAACCCATAACGGCTAGTTTTTAACAGCTAGTTTTTTGACCGTTAGAGCTCAAATTTCAGCATATCTTTCATCTATAAATAGCCCAAGGACTTCCAAATGATAAAAAAAAAACTACTACATTCAATACAAACACTTGTAAGAGTTATTTGGGGAGAAATAGGCTAAAATATTGTGGGTTGTATTGGTTTGAGTAGTATAGTTCTCTTGGCTCAACTAGTGGGAATTAGTGTGAGCAAGAGTAGACTAGTGAGTGATTTTCAAGTGTAATAGTGGAGGGATAACAAGTGTACAAAAGTGAAGTTGTAGTGTAAAACCCTTTGGCTCAACTAGAGGAACTTAGTTGGTGCAAGGGTGAGCCTACTTTGTGTACAAGAAGGTAACCATATTATTGCCTCACCTTCTTTGAAGAGACACTACTAGTGGATGTACTCCAAGCTTGAGAAGGTTGGGAGTTTGGTTTAATATTCTTTATCTCAATCTTTTATTTGTTCTTTAAACTTTGATTGCTAAATATTTATTTTTGATCATTTGTGCTTAAGTATTCATTTGTTGCACAAAGTTTGTATTTTCATAAAGCACTTCAAAAGATTTGTTTTTTGAGACAACCTAATTCACCCCCCCTCTTAGGTTTCTTTGGGGCCAACAATTGGTATCAGAGCATTGGTCTCTTTATTTTTGCTTAAATTGCATTAGAGTAAAATCATGGCAACCAATAATTCCTTGTTTTTAGAGGGGCATTCTATGACTAGACCTCCCATGTTTAATGGAATTAATTTTGTTTATTGGAGGGATAGAATGAAAATTTTTGTTCAATCTATTAATATTGAATTGTGGTATATTATTTATGAAGGTCCTTTTGAGGCAAATATTCTTGATGAAAATACTCATAGATAAAGATAACTAAGGCCTAAGACTAGATATGAGTTAAATGCACAAGATAAAATAAATTTATCTTTAAATGCTAAAGCCATTAATATTTTGTATAATGCTTTGGATGCAGATGAGTTTTCTAAAGTAAAAGGTTGCATATCGGCCAAGGAGATATGGGACAAATTGAAAGAAATTCATGAAGGAAGTGAAGAGAGCAAAAGAAGTCACTTCTTGTGGCTAAATATGAATCCTTCAAAATGGAACCTCATGAGAACATTGACAAGATGTATTGTAGGTTCAATGATATGGAAAAGGATTTGGAAGGTTTGAGTAAAGAATATTTCTTGGGTGAAAAGAATAGAAAAATTTTGAATGCTTTACCTAAGGAATGGGAACCTAAATCCATTGCCATAGAAGAGACTAAAAATTTAAATTCTATGCCTATTAATTCATTGATCAATTCTCTAACCTCCTTTGAATTGAAGTTGACATACAAGGTAAAAAATGAGGAGGCAAAGGAAAAAAGAAGCATACATAGCATTTAAAGCTTCATCAAAAAGGAGAAAAGACTCAAGGAAGCCTCACTTCAACAACTTCCAAATCACTTGGGATGATTGCAATTCGGATGGAGAGGTTGAAGAATAATATAAGGAGGCTCAAATGGCTTTTATGGCACTTGGCAATAATGAGGTATCCTGTTGTTGTGATTCTTGTGATGATTCATGTGATAATGATGATGATGATGTTGAATCATTTATTTTTAAAATGCATGAATGTTTGAAAGAATCATATGCTAAGAGCAAAGAGTTAAAAATTAAAGTTAATACTTTATTGAGTGCCAACTCAAAACTTGTGCATGAAAATAATTCTTTGACAAAAGAAAATGATGTTTTGAAAGAAAAATTTGTTGGAAAAACCAAGATCATGGAAGAACAAGCTTCATTGAAGAAGAGATTAGATGATCTTGATGTTATTTTGAAAAAGAAGAAAGAAAAGATTTTTGAAAAGAAAAGAACTAGAAATATGTTTTTGAACAAACAATTTTATCACCTTTAGAAAAAATGATTTGTGCTTTGTCTAAATCTAAATCTTCTTTCATGGCAATAAGAATATTATTTGTAATTATTGTCATCAACATGGCCATATAAAGAAAAATTGTTATGTTAAAAGAAATGAAAAATTGGGAATAAATTCTATTTGGGTGATTAAGTATGTTACTAATCCAATTGGACCCAAGAAAGTTTGGGTACCAAAAGTTATTGCTTAACTTTGTATGTAGGTATGCTTGGAGAGCACCAAGGAATTCAAGATAGATTATCTATGAAGGGTGTTCAAAGCATATGAGCTAAGATGATATTGAAATGGGTAACATCTAAAATTTTGTATGCTTTCATTTATCAAGTTGAACTGTGTTCTCTTGAATATTACTCATCTATGTGATTGAATTTGTTTAGAATGATAGAAAATATGTATCCCCAAATTGTTTTCTATAGTAAGTCATTACTTGCAAAAGAAAGGGGGAGCATTCTCTTTTTTTAAATGGAACATCTAGAATTATTTTGCTTTACATATGCTTTATTGTTTTGATGATGCTTTTTAGCAAGGAATGACCAAAAAATGTTTTGATCCTAATTCTTTGCATGAATTCCCTCATATCTACTTGAATACATATTCTTGAAGGGAAGAAACGTTTTGCATAACTTGACTTATTCTCCATGTACTCATATTGAATTATATTCACCTTTCAAGGGAGGGAATAAACTAAGGGGGAGCTTAAATTGCATTATCTTTCTTATGTTTTGATCACGCCAAAAGGGGAAGAAAATAATGGACAAAACTTCTTGATTGAGGCTTCATATTTTATGATTGTTTTTAGAATTGTCCAAATGATTTGTCATCATCAAAAAGGGGGAGATTGTTAAACTCCAGTTATGATAATCATGTTTTGATGATGACCAAATCATACTAATGGTTTGCAAACAAGTGTGCAGAAAAACAGGAAGGATCGGATGAAAATGATCATCCGAATACAATCAAGAAAAACAACCAAAAGTTGAACAACAACACCTTTCAGACGATGAAGAGCGTCCGAAAGAAAGGAGATCGGACACAAGGGAGCGTCCGAAAAAAGGAGCTCAAAATGAAGTAAGTTTCTGTCGGAGCTGTAGGACGCATATGACCGTCTGAGACACTGTTCATCAAGCTGTAGGACGCATGAACGGACGTCCGAACCCATTGTCCGAACCCCTAACGGCTAGTTTTTAACAACTAGTTTTTTGACCGTTAGAGCTCAAATTTCAGCACATCTTTCATCTATAAATAGCCCAAGGACTTCCAAATGATAAAAAAAAAAAACTACTACATTCAATACAAACACTTGTAAGAGCTATTTGGGGAGAAATAGGCTAAAATATTGTGGGTTGTATTGGTTTGAGTAGTATAGTTCTCTTGGCTCAACTAGTGGGAATTATTGTGATCAAGAGTAGACTAGTGAGTGATCTTCAAGTGTAAGAGTGGAGGGATAACAAGTGTACAAAAGTGAGGTTGTAGTGTAAACCCTTTGGCTCAACTAGCTTCTCTCACCTTAAGAGGAACTTAGTTGGTGCAAGGGTGAGCCTACTTTGTGTACAAGAAGGTTATTGCCTCACCTTCTTTGAAGAGGCACTACTAGTGGATATACTCCAAGTTTGAGAAGGTTGGGAGTTTGGTTTAATATTCTTTATCTCAATCTTTTATTTGTTCTTCAAACTTTGATTGCTAAATATTTATCTTTGATCATTTGTGCTTAAGTATTCATTTGTTGCACAAAGTTTGTATTTTCATTAAGCACTTCAAAAGGTTTGTTTTTTGAGACAACCTAATTCACCCCCCCCCCTCTTAGGTTGCTTTGGGGCCAACATGCTCTATATATCAAACTATGTCAGAATCGCTCCTTACTGGTGCACGAAATTCCAATTTTGTACTTTTTCTCCACTTTTGTGATCAATTGGGATCTTTCTTCACTCAAACACTACAAAACTCAAAATATACCATTTTAGCTCATAATTACGCAATTTTTGCTCAAATTACATTAAAATAGAGGTAAACGATATATAAAAAAAATATATGTCACTTACGAGTTTATCAAAAACTGTTGCTTATACAATGCACAAATGAAAGCACGAACCAAATGAGTTTGAGGAAATTAAAGAAAAAAGAACCCTAATGAACAAAAGCCTCTAACTTCATAAAATTTAGAAAAAAAAGAGCAATTGACTACATGTTAGAGAAAACTATGAATCAGAAACTGATCATATATCACTTGTTTATGCATTGCAGCATAGCTACTACCTATATTTTGTCCTTAATTTTTTTTATTTCTTTCCTAAAAAATCTCTATTACATGTGGTAGATTCTTATTTGGATCTTTCAATTTGCTATCCATGCATGCTAGTGGTACGTCATACCTGTTATGTTCTATTAAAACTAAGTAGAAAGACATAACTAGAGACTGCAATGGCAATTCCAAAACGCTAAAAATTTCCTAGGTTTTCAATGTTCATCTGACATTTAGGTTTATGATTCTATTGAAAGATTTTCAAATTCTTTGTTGACATAATCCCAAAACAGGAATCTAGATTTCATGTTCTTCTTTCTGATTTATCCTCCTCTTCTTTTTTCATGCATATCAGAATAATGTGGATAATATACGCCATGCCACTGCATCCCAAAAAGATAAAACATCAAGCACCTGCATTAGTGGCCTCAATCACTACCTGCTCCTATCTCTTTGTGCTTAAAAAACAAATTACATCTTGATTTCTTCCTCTCTTTTATCAATGGTTAAAAGTAGAAACACTTAACTAGAAAGGATGCAAGATTTTCAATATATCCTACAATACTCTTTCCACTGCCAGACGTCGCAATCATGAATCTTGTGCATATCTCCTCATAAACATCCACTTTGCAATCCTGCAAAGGTTTTCCCTAGATATGTTCAAACAGATGTTCCCTCCACTAATTTCTACTTTTCAACCACTGTTGATGCTTCACAAAGCAATATCAAAGATATTCAAGTAATCATCTTTAGGTCCCTTTCTCCACTTTACGTGTTTGTACAAAAAAGAACCTCGTTGCATATTTTTGTTTCCACTTTGAGAGTCATATGCCTCCAAAATCCTACCAAAAATTTCCTTCCAAAAATTCATGATTCTCTCCAAGATTTAACCCACAAGTCTATAACATACTTTTAATACCTCAATTTCCCCTTAAGTGAGTACTTTTCTCCCATATTTTCTTCTTCATCAAACATTTTGCTCCTAAGAGGATCCCAGTAACTAAGGGTGTCCAAACCCGACCCAACCAAAATCCCAACCCAACTCAAATGAATTTGGGGCTAAATGAGTTGGGTTTACAAGTTTTGGGTTATTTGAGTCAAGTTACCCGACTTTAGTAGGATTGGGTTGGGTTTTAAAATAAAACCCAACCCTACCCAAATAACCCGAAGAACTAGAGTAACCCAAAAAATCCAATTATACTGTTTAATTTTCATTTTTTTCCTTATTATTTCATCTAATTTATATTATTTTTCCTTTTCATTTTTGAAATAACATCCGATTTATCATATTGTTTTTTTTTTCTTTTTATTCTTTAACCTAACCATTTTATGTTTGACCAAACATAGATTTTTAATGGATGATCTTACAATCATAGATTAAATTTTTTATTAATTTCGATTTTTAGCCCAAATAACCCAAAAATCTGAGTAACTCGCCTGACTAATACTTGGGTTGGGTTTATTTGGGTTGGTATATTAGTTGGGTTAGGTAGGGTTTTAATTTTTTAACCCAAAACTCGAAAACCCGCTAACACGAAAATCTGACACATGAACACCCCCGTTCATAACCATTTTGCTCTCAAAAGTTTAATTTAAGTATTGTGTTAACATTTTGCAGTTTCTTCTGTTAGATTTTCTACAACATGAGTATAGTTATATAAAGAAAAACAAGAGTGAAAATTTTGGTATGTATAGTGCTTGTTTCTATAGTTGTATTGTTTTAGATGTTTTGTTTGTTTTCAGAGATCTTGTAACTACATTGAGTCAATTGTTTATTTATTCTCATACTTTCTCCATCTATATTGACCAAAGCAAATCAGCTTATTTGTGAGCAACTGGTTGGTTAACTAAATCGGGCTGATATGTTTAGAAATTAGTTGTGGGTGAAACTCTTTATCTGGATGAATAAACACAATACTGATATATGAAGTGATAATCTGGATGATTTTGAAGAGATCCTTTTCTTTGGGAAACAACAGATTTAATATTCAATTAATATAAGGTTATTTTTTACACTATAAAATAGTAGACTTCAAATGTTAAATAATACTTACTTAAGGTTAGAGAAGCTCCCCTTTTAGACTTCCTTCATGTTAACATGGGCTCATTCATACAAATATGATATTGACTACCATTACAACCTTAATGTCTTCTATAACAAGTATGTGTGTTTTTTTTAACATGGTTTTAAAGTTAAACATGTAAATTTATATTAGATGATTGCTAAACAACGAACTGTAACTCAAATGGTAAGAATAAACTTCTCTTTCGACCTAGATCATGGGTTTGAGTCAACAAAGGAATAGGTGGTAATCCACTATAGATTGTATTCTCTTTTTTTAAAATAAAAAATAGATTGTTTCTATGGGATGGATGAGATAAAACAATTACTTTTAGCTGAACCAACATTTAATTTAGTTGAACCAACACTTAATTTTAGTTGAATCAATCTCCATAAAAATACGTCAATGAGATTGCCATACCCAAAAATCAAGACATTCACACGTCGCATCCCTAGATAGACTACGGCATACAAGGCTACAATAAACAAAACTAATATCTAACCGTAATAAACATTAAATATGAAATTACCTAAAATTCCTTAAACAAACACTTATCTTATTTGATATTTCACAAGAAATACTAGACATCATAACTCAAGAACCTAAATTGGCATGCAGGCAAAAATGTATAAAAAAATAGAATTCTAACTCTTGGCTTGACCCATCTTTCCCACCTTTATCACACTTATAGTCAAATTTGCAAAATGTTAAATAAGTTAGCTAGGTAACAAATTATTCTACAAGCAGTTAATATCTCTTTTCACCTGATTAGTCAAAAACAAGTTATACTCCCTCCGTCCCAATATAATTGTCAACTTACACATTTGCACAAACTTTTAGACAACTATATATTTCTATCAAATGTCCACAAATGCCCTTATAAGTTAATTAACTTTACATCACTAAAGGTCAAATATTTGTAATTGGAGAGTTTTTATTGGGAAGGGAGAGAAGAGAAAAGATGGAGATATAGATGATGAATTGATTATTGGGGCCCATTGATTATTGGAGTTAGAAATACTTTAAATGTTTGGAAAGGTAAACTTGAAATTTGATCAATGCAAATGTAATACCTGGACTTTTTTCATTTTTCAACATCCATTTATTTTTTTTCTTATCTCCTAAAATATCTATATATATCCTTCTCTCATGTTTATTAATCAATTTGTCCTTCCTGGACATTTTTCTAAGTTGGCGAGTCAAAGTGCAATTAATTGAAACTTGAGGGACCAAAGTATAATTTCAGGAAACTCTTTAAGGCTTCCTTAAGAAAGTATTTTTTACAGCTACTACTACACTTTATTTTCTAAACACTAAGAAATTTCCCCCAAAATCTCTCAAGATCCTTTTAAACTTCTACTTCACAAATCTTCAAAATTAGGGTACAATGTTATCGCCAAAGCTAAAATTGAGGTGCAAGAGTGCTCCGAGATCAACATAACAGATTTGTAGGTAAGTTTTATGAAACATTATTGCAAAGGTTTTTTATAGTAAAATCTCAAATTTTGCCAAGAATCAAACGTTCCAATCTTGTTGTTTGTGATTTAATCTTGTTACTAAATATGTTCTTGAACTATCTAGCCTTGAATTATGGTTCTAAACCACTTCAAAACACTTGAAATGAAAGATTTTTAGGAGGTTTTCAAAGCTATCCCATGAATTGAAAGTTCTTGGATCTTGTTCTTAATTTAGGGTTTGAACTCTTTATTATTCACACGTATTCAAGTTTAGATAATATTCTATTCCCTAGCTATTGATGACTTGATTCTTGTTGTCAAATTGTTACCCCACTTTGTCTAGCTTTGATTTATGGTTAAAAACACTTCTTAAACATGATTTTATGGATCAAAAATTTTGGGTTAGCTGCTTGGACGAATTTCACAATCTTGGTATTTAAGCCTAGAATTTTGATGTTTAATCACACTTTTATTTGCCTAGAACTTCCACAACTTGTTCCGAAATATTTTAACACTTGTTTCTAAATATTTGGAGAGATTTTTAATCCTCAAATTGAGCTGCTTTATGACTGGACAGAGGGCCAGCTAGCTTATTCCAAGTCACATACTGGCTTGTTCATGTTCACGAGCTAGCTTAATCAACCAAAATTTACTTCTTTTTTTTTCTTCCTTTTGAATACTATATTTTATCAAGATCTGCATGTCTAAACAGTGTTACTTTCCCTTGGTTATAGGTCAAGAAAATAGGGTTTTTGACCAACAGTAGTTAGGCTATCAAGAAGTGAATCTTCAAGGTGAGTGGTATTTGAACCTTGTAATTGATTGTATTATGTTTTAAATATAATTTAATGTGCAGCTGTAAGTTGTGAAAAAATAAGGTAAATATGATCGATTTATAAAAGTTTACATGATACTCAAAGTGATTTAAATGTCTTATATGATATGCAATGCCTTGTGATATTGATTGCTCACGGAAAGCCCAGTGGATCATTTTAGTAGACTGGTTTTACTTTATGTCATATACTGGGGTACTTACTCTACTTATTGATTACTCGTAGTACCTAACTCTGCTTATGGCTAGTCTACTTTGATCTAGTTATCAAAAAACTACTATGAACCATGAGCTTACTGAAATTGTCATGCATATTTTGTTTGCTTCTTATATTGTGTACATTGAATACTGTATTGATTATATGTTTACATTCAGTAACTAGGATTAAGTGCTATTTGAGCAATTTTTTCTCATAAATAGCACTTTTTTCTCACCCTATTATTTAATATTTTGTTTCGCAGTAAAGGAACCATCTGAGGAGCTTGTAGCCCTAGAATTTAGTGTGGTAGATGGGATTACAGTATGAACTCTACATATTAGAACTAGAGTGTGATGGCTTATTTAGTGTGAGACTTTTGTTCTGTTGGGCTTGTGTGCTAATGACTTAGTTTTGGGTTTTAATGTGTATAGAACATTGTCACTGCTTAAGTTATGTTTCAATAGTTTGTACATAAGTTTTCTTGGCTAGTGTGTTGGCGTTACTTATGGAATCGTTATGGTTGGTTTTAAATGGTCAAATAAATATGGGTTGTACATTGCACTTATACCGTGCCTTGCATGCTTGGGATGATCTTGAGGTACGGAATATCATTGTCCTGTTTTGGAGCACGTCATTGAGTGGTATCAAAGCATAGATAGCTAATCCAATGTCTAGTCATAATTTGAATTGTTACTATCGTGCGTGTGGTATTAAGGACTCAGATTTGCAAGTTACTCAGGGTTTGAGACTGGCCACCTCGCACTGGGAGTTACTGTAATTCCTTGTCTTTAATGCTTAAGTAGAAGTGGTTGAGGTAAGTGCGTGAGTGTGTTTTCAAGGGTTAGTTTTTAACTAAAAATTGACTTGTGATACTTACTTACTTTACTTGAAATGTGCAGGATAATGGCACCTAAAGTAAGTAAGCAGAAATAGGTAATGGTAGCACAGGAGGAAAAGGTACCTAGACATGAGACTGGTACTAGTTAGAAGCGGACAGGAGAACCTATTGAGGCTGATCATAGGGTTGAGGAGCAAGGTTAGGTAGATAGACAGTTCAACATCCACAGCAACCACCGGCACCAGTGATAGATTATGCTACTATTGTGGCGATTGTGGGTTAGGCAGTACATGCCACTATTCATATTACTCCAACTAACCCAGCACCAAACCACCACCACAACCAGAAGCCAACGGTATTGATCTCTATTATAAATTGATAAGAAAGACAAGCATCCCTACATTTAATGGTAGATCAAGTGCAGATGAGGCTGACAAATAGTTGGACTAAGTTGACGAGAATCTAGATTTGCTGGATGTGCATCCAAATGAGCACAGGTTCCAAATAGTGAAGCCTTACAATTAGAGATGAAAATATATAGTGGAAAGGGGTGAGATGTATACTTACCTCTTTGGGACAGATTTCTTGGAGAACTTCATGGAGGCATTTCTGGATTATTTTATCCTCCAATGCTCAGAGCTAAGAGAAGGGAAGAGTTAAATTCCTTCAAACATATTCCTGGGATGTAGTGGTTGAGTACTCATAGCGATTCCATGCTCTTGGAAGGTTTGCTCTGAGAGTTATGAAGGACAAATTTGAAAAATGTGAACGCTTCAGGAAAGGGTTATTAAAAGAGATCAAGGATGTAATAGTTGTTATTGACACAAACATATTTAAAAGCCTTTATGAGACTAGCACACAGGTAGATACACATTTTTCAAGGCCTTAGAGGAGTGTGTTGGTGGAGCTGTATATGTTGCACCACAGAGACCAGTATATAGACCTACAGCACTTCTATTTTTGCTCAACCGCCTCCATTACCAATAGCTCCCCAATTCTAAAGTCTCAAGTCACAGCCACCACATATGAGGCCACGACCACCCCTTGCTATTGTTGGTTCTTCCAGAGTCATTGCCAAGAGGGGAACATTTGCACCTGTACCTACCCCGACACAAGTTTGTCCTAGTTTCCCAATGTGTGATCATTGTAGACATCGACATGAAGAAGAATGCATATGGAAGTCTAGAGCATGCCTAGCATGTGGTAGTTTTGACCACCGAATCAAAGATTGCCCCACCTAAAGAGTACAAGCACCACAGCAACAAGGCTAGCAAGGAAGGTAACAGTAGTATTGGTTTGGCTACAACTCGCATACATGCCTTGACACACTAGGAGAAAGATGGATCAAACTAGGTTATGACAAGTACAATATTGATAAATAATGTGCAAGTAATAACTTTATTTGATTGTGGTGCCACACAATCTTTTATGTCTAAAAAACTTGGTTGAAAATTGAGTATGAAACTAGATTGGCTTGATAAACCTTACAAAGTTTGTATTACTCCAGGCGATATGATTCTTGAATCTAGATGGGTTTATCCAAATTGTAGAGTATCATTGGATGATTATGAATTTGACGTCATTCTAGTACAGCTTAATATGTCCCATTTTGATGTGATATTGGGTATGGACTTGTTATCTCGCAATTATGCACATGTGGACTATAGGGAAAAGAAAAGTCAGGTTTCGTTGTCCAAAGAAGAAAGAATTTGTGTATCAGGGTGGAATCAGGAAATCGGACAAGCAACCTATACCGATATTATTGACTTTATAGGCACACAAGTCATTAAGGAAAGGCATGAAGCATTTCTAGTTTATGTGATTAGTGTAGAGAATGAGGGCCCCAAATTGGAGGATATTCCTGTGGTACGAGATTTCCCAAACGTGTTCCCGGAGGACTTGCCAAGGCTACCACTAGATAGAGAGATAGAGTTTGAGATCAATTTATCACTAGAGACAGCACCAATATCAAAAGCCACTTACTAAATGGCCCTTACAGAGTCATTCTATTTAAAGAGTTAAAGATTTATTTACAAGAGCTACAGGACAAGAAATTCATATGGCCTAGTGTGTCATCTTGGGACGATCCTATGCTGTTTGTGAAGAAAAATGATGGGCGTCTTGGGCTATGCATTGATTATAGGGATTTGAATAAAGTCACTATCAAGAACAAATATCCCTTACCAAGAATTGATGACTTATTTGATCAATTGAAGGGTTCTAGAGTATTTCCTAAGATAGACTTGAAATTTGGGTACCATCAGTTGAGGAACAAGGCAAAAGACATTCTAAAGAGTACTTTTCGGACCAGATATGGCCATTACAAGTTGTTGGTGATGCCATTTGGGTTAATTAATGCCCCTGTAACTTTCATGGATCTGATTAATAGGGTATTCAAACCCTATTTAGACAAACTTCGTGATTGTGTTCATTAACAACATCCTGGAGTACTAACCCACTGAAGAAGACCATGAAGAACACCTCAAGGTAGTGCTATAAACACTGAGGGCTAAAAAGAAATTGTATACCAAAGTCAGTAAATATGGATTCTAGCTAAAAAGTGTAGCTTTATTGGGACACATCATTTCAGAAACTGAAGTTTCAGTGGATTCTAAAAACATAGATGCAATTGTTGATTGACCCAGACCAACAAGTGTGACAGAGGTTCTCAGCTTCTTGGGTTTTGCAGGTTATTATAGAAAATTTTTTGAAGGGCTCTCTTTGATAGCAATTCCACTAACTAGGCTTACTCAGAAAAAGACCAAATTTGAATGGGATGCCAATTGTTAGGCAAGCTTCCAGAAGTTGAAGAATAGATTAGTATTTATAGCAGTGCTGGGATGTGTGATTTATAGGGATGCTTCTAATAATGGTTTGGGATGTGTATTGATGAAGAATGGCAGAGTTATTACTTATGCTTTGAAACAGTTGAAGCCCTATGAAGAGAACTATCCTACACATGACCTTGAGTTGGCAAACATTGCATTTGCTTTGAAGATCTGGAGACATTATCTCTAACTTTAGGAAACAATATGCGATGTTTACTAACCACTAGAGCCTGAAATATTTGTTCTCACAAAAAGAGTTCAACATGAGATAGTATAGATGTTTAGAACTACTCTACAATTATAACCTAAAGATCAATTATCACCCCGGAAAGCCAACAAGGTGCCAGATGCATCGAGCAGGAAATCTTCTAAACCTATGGCCAACATGCTGGTGCAACAAATAGAATAACTTAACATTGAGTACGTAGAATCCACAACAAATATTATTCTAGCAACTCCAGTGGTTCAACCTATACTCATTGACAGTATCAAGCTAGCTCAAGCTACTGATACGGAGTTAATAAAAATTAAAGACAAGGTAGAAATTGGAGGAATAGGTCATTTTCCAATTGATGGTGATGGCTTCATTTGGATGCAAGAAAGGTTATGTGTACCAACAAATGAAGTATTGAAGAAAGAGGTAATGAGTGAAGCTCACAGTTTTAATTTCTTAATTCACCCAGGCAGTACCGAGATGTATAGGAGACTTGAAGCAACATTTTTGGTGGAACAATATGAAAAGAGAAATTGTAAAATTCATCTCCAAGTGCCTAGTATGCCAACAAGTGAAGGTTGAACATAAGAAACCAAGTGAACTCTTCAACCCGTTACCTATTCCAAATAGGAAATGGGAACACATCATGATAGATTTTACTAGTGGGTTGCCTAAGACCAGACTAGGGGATAGTTATATTTGGGTTATGGTTGAAAGGTTGACTAAATCTACCACTTCTTTTCTCTGAAGACTCCTATCTCCATGGATAGATTGGTAAGGATTTACACGGATAATATTGTGAAGTTGCGTGGAGTGCCAATCAGTATTATCTCAGATCAGGATCCAAGATTCCCCTAGAGATCTTGGACAGGTTATCAGCAAGCAGTGGGCATACAGGTGATTTTGAGTTCTGCATCATTCCTAGATAGACAATAGTCGGAGAGAACCATTCAAACCTTGGAAGATATGTTGAGGGCATGTTCTAAGGATTAGTTTGAGATAGCTTGGACAAGCATTTGATGCTGATGGAGTTCTCCTACAATAATAGTTATCACAACAGCATTGGTATGGCTCCTTATGAAGTTTTATATGAGAGGAAATGCAGATCACCATTGTGTTGGGATGACGTTGGGGAAAGAAGATAAACAAGTCTAGAGATAATTCAGATCACAAGGGATAAGATAGCTATTATCCAAGAAAGACTTAAGGTAGCTCAAGACAGACGAAAGAGTTGGGCAGATATAAAAAGAAAACCACTAGAATTTCAAGTTGGGGACCAGGTATATTTAAGAGTTTCACCTACCAAAGGGGTTATGAGGTTTGGCAAGAGTCGGAAACTGAATCCTAGGTTTGTAGGACCTTTTGAAATATTAAAAAGGTTAGGGATTTTGCATATCAATTGGCATTACCTCCAGAATTGTCTCATGTACATAATGTATTACATATTTCACAACTTTGAATATATGCGTCTGATTCAAGTCATTGATTAAATATCAGTGTACCTCTAAGTGGTAAAGAATAGTTGACTTATGAAGAGGTAACAATTCAATTATTGATACTAAGGAGTAGGTCCTTCGGCATCGATCAATTCCTTTTGTAAAGGTTCAGTGGTCAAACCATTTAGAAAATGAGGCCACTTAGGAGTCGGAAGCTGAAATGTGAAACAAGTATCAGTACTTGTTTAATTTATAGGTGCATTAAGTTTCGAGACCAAAACTTTTCTCAAGGAGGAGAAAGTGTAATACTTGGACTTTTTCCATATTTCCACATCCATTTGTATTTGTTCTTATCTCCTAAAATATCTATTTATACCCTTCTCTCACGTTTACTGATCAATTTGTCCTTTTTGGACATTTCCTTAAATCGGCGGTTCAAAGTGCAATTAAGTAAAACTTGAGGGACCAAAATATAATTTTTAGAAACTCTTTAAGGCTTCCTTAGGACTCCATTTTACAACTGCTACTACACTTTATTTTCTTAACACTTAGAAATTTCTCAAAACCCTGTTTTAAACTTCTACTTCACAAATCTTCAAAATTAGACTAGAATCTTGTTGCCTAAGCTGAAATTGAGGTGCAAGAGTTCTCCTAGATCAACATAACAACTTCGTAGATAAGTTTATGGAAAAATATTGCAAACTTTTTGGTAGTAAAATTTCAAATTTTTGCCAAGAACTAAACTTGTTCCAAACTTATTATTTATAATTCAATCTTGTTACCAAATGTGTTCTTGAACTTTCTAGCATTGAATTATGGTTATAAACCACTTCAAAACACTTGAAATGAAGGATTTGAATGAGAGTTTCAAAGCTGTCCCACAGATTGAAAGTGCTTGAATCTTGTTGTTAATCATTAATTCTTGTTGTCAAATTGTTCCCTACTTTGTCCAGCATAGATTTATGGTTAAAAATACTTCTTAAATATGATTTTAGGGTTCTTAGATTTTGGACTGGCAGCTTGGACGAATTTCACGATCTTGGTGTTTAAGCCTAGTATTCTGATATTTAATTCACACTTTTACTTGCTTAGAACTTCCACAACTTGTTCCTACATATTTTAACACTTGTTTCTAAACATTTGGAGAGATTTTAAATCCTCAAATTGAGCTGCTTCCTGGCTGGACTGGAGTGACCAGCTAGCTTATTCAAAGTCACCTAGTAGCTTGTTCATGTTCACGAGCTTGCTTAATCATCCAAATTTTACTTCTTGTTTTTGCTTGTTTTTAATCCTATATTGTACCTTAAGGTCTGAACTTCTAAATGTGTTACTTTCCCTTGGTTATAGTTCAAGAAGATAGGATTTTTGACCAACCGAAATTAGGACACCAAGAAGTGAATCTTCAAGGTAAGTGGTACTTGAACCTTGTTATTAATTATATGCTATATAGTTTAATGTGTAACTATGTAATGTGTTAAAACAAGGTAAGTATGATCAATTTATAAAGGTTTACATGATACTTATGCAAAGTGATTTAAATGTCTTATATGATATGCAATGCCTTGTGATATTGAACGATTGCTCACTGAAAGCTCAGTGGATCATGTTAGTGGACTGGTTATACTTTATATCATATACTAGGGTACTCACTTCACTTATTGATTACTGGCAGTACCCAACACTGCTTATGCCTAGTCTATTTGGGTGGATAATAAATAGATCTGGATCTAGTTACTGAGAGACTACTGCGAACCACCAGCTTACTGAATTTGTCATGCATATTTTGTTTGCTGCTTATATTATGTACATTTAATATTACATTGATTATATGCTTAGATTATGTAACTAAGATTAAGTGCTATTTACCGAGCAATTTTTTCTCACCCCGTTATTTAATATTTTGTTTTACAGTAGAAGACCCATCTGAGAAGCTTGTAGCCCCAAAGTTTAGTGCAGAGCAAGGCAAAGGATTACGGTACGGACTCTAATTATTGGAGTTAGGGTGTGCTGGCTTTTTTTCTTGTTTAGCCTACGTGCCAATGACTTAGTTTAGGGTTTTTATGTATGTAGAACCTTGTTACTGCTTAATATTATGTTTCGATAGTTTGTATATAAATTTGCTTGGCTAGTATGGTGTATTACTTATGGAATTATTATGGGTGGTTTTGAACGGTCAACTAAATATGGGTTGTATATTGCTCTTGTACTGTGCCTTCATGCTTAGGATGATCTAGAGGAATGGCATGTCATTGCCCCATTTTGGGGCATGACAGCGAATCATCTATTTTAAGTAATGTGATATTTTTATTGAAACATCTCAATATGAAAAGTGTGACAATATAAATGGGATGAAGGGAGTATAATACTAATCACACATGCAAGCATTCTTCACATGCAAAAAGACATTGCTAAAAATGATACAGAATAGATCACATGACACATACATATGTAGAACAGATAGCTCATGAATTCTCAAGATATATTGGCTACTGGAGGACTTACTATTATACCCACTAATCAAGAGCCATACAGAACTAGTCTATTGGACTACAAAAACAGAGATAGAAATTAGAGCATTCTCTCACTAAGTTCACCAAGGTTAACCATTAGCTAAACATAAAAAATGCAACCATATTTCACATACACACAGAACATGCAATTCACATTCATCAAAAATCACGTTTACCACAAGCTCAATCATCTTTTATATAATAACATAAACTTTATAAATTCAGAAGGAGTTCTAAAACATTTAACAAAAGAATGAAAAGAAACATAAACCACTTACCTCAGTCCTTACCTATGCTTCCCTTACCACCTTCATTTGCCTAAACACAAAGCACAGTTTCTCAATCGAAAGGATACAAACAATTAATGAAATATTGTACCCCTTTCCTAAATGAACACCTTATAATCTGATAAACATGCTTATACTCCATCATAAATCATATTTTAACTATCACAATTTATCAAACATGACAAACACACAATATAGCAAAAATAATTCCAAATGTAAACCTTTTTTTATTAAGCCAACTTATTTAACATAAGTCATTAGCCATATATATCAATACACATAGAACTTCCAACATAACTTGAGATAATCTTCATCGATTATGTCAAAATATCCAATTGAACAATTATAAGCATACGCATAGGGTAGTTTGAATAAATTTCCAAATTTGGTGCTAAGAAGTAACACTAATATACATTGAGATGTATAAATTGTATGGATATTCTCTTTGTAATGTTAGAAAATACATTCAAAATTCTAAAAATTTCATACAGGAGTCAATTGCAAATTACTTCTTTAAAATGTAGTGATTTAATCACAAATTTTCAGAAATTTGTTTTAAATTCCATATAGGTACAATTTAGGAAAACTACTATATTTCGAGATATATAAGTTGAAAAACTGCGTACTTTATACCATTAGAAGAACTTTCAATTTTCTATAAATCATACGAAGAGATCACTGAAATTCCCATTGTAAGACGCACAAAATTATCCATGAACATTCCTAGCATGTTAAGTTGTCATACAATGTTTCATATCAGACCAGATTTACAAAAACTAACCTATATGAAGTTATAAAATTATTAGTACGACTAACTTCTTTATAGTTTTAAAAAACTATATTCAGAGAAACAAATCTTATGAACAAGTCAAAATCAGATTCGGGCTACAAGATACTCAAAAATTACAAATAAGATAGAATATATAAATTTTCCGAGACATATTCTTAGTCAACTTCCCAATCTTTTCATGATTAATCTACAAGTGTCCAGAACGTGATTTTTATATAGAAAGAAAACAATAGAAGTCTAAGTTTATTTTTAAAAAATGACGCACTAATCCGAGTTTCTTACATTAATCTAAAACTATTTTACTAAAGGGTGTGTTGTCCTATCTCATGGGTACATGTTTTTCAATTTCTAATCATCATATTCGTATAATTATAGCAAAATACTATGAGTAAAAACCACACAAAATCCTCCTTACATATTTTATTTTTTGTAGATTTATAAGAATTTATATTTTCCTATATTATTTATATACGAAGAACCCTAATTTCAATCAATTCGTGAATGCATATAAACAAATAATCACAATAACATCGTTTTCAATTAAAAACCTAAAATACATTATTTTTTTCTAAAAACCCAACTAAATTGAAGCATAGACACTTATACTTTGTGAAGAATCCATAGAGACAATTTTTGTTTTCCCTCATTTTCTTCTTCTTCCTCTTCCACTCTGTCATTCTATTCTTCTCTCTTCTAGTTTCTTCTTTTTCTTTCTTTCTTTCTCTCTTCCTCTATATCACGTTTTTGTGGTTCCTCTCTCTCCTCTCACCATTAGGTACGTTCTTTCTTCCGCTTTCCCTGTTGCAATTTCTTTTTTATTTCTTTTCTTTCTTTATCGGATAACACTATTAGGGTTTTAGGTAGGTTAGGCATGGTTATAGAATTAATCAAGGTTAAGCTAATTCTTATTTAGTTAGGAGTTTCCAAATAATTATCTCGTTTTCTAATTTGATTGGGAAAAAAACACTTCTTTATTTTATAAACTTCCAAATTTAGCTATATTTCCAATTAAGGATGATTATAAATTCATTCATTGCTGTCTCTTATAAAAAGAAAACTAATAATAAATGATTAACAAATAAATTAAAATAATCAAAGTTTCACAAAAATGATATTCTGAATTTTTGTGCTTGCTCTTTTAGTTGTTTATATTTATATATTTTTATATTATGGAGTTTTAACAAGTTAACTTTTGGTTGCATCCTTGGTCATTTGATGCAACAGGTGGTTTCATCTCTATTGATTCTGAGCATTCTTGCATCCTTTTCACTGCAAAGTTTGTTTGTAATAGGTTTGAAGGGTTTAAGCATTCACTCAGGATGAGGTTAAATTTATGTCTAGGCTTAGCTCCACTTTGAATCCCTAAAATTGTATACAATTCTCACTTTACACCCTATGCTTTATTTTGGACACTTTGCATCCCGAACTATTTAATCTTTCTACTTTAGTCCCAAATCTAATTCCATCAACAAAATTAATAGTTTGTTCACGGGCCGTTAATGGACAAACACAACTTAATGGCGCATGTTTTTGTTCACGCGCCGTTAACGTCTGGACAAACACAACTTAATGGCGCATGTTGTTCATGTGCCTTAAAATAATTAGTTTTGTTGATAGAATTAGGTTTTGGACTAAAGTGTAAAGAATTAGACAGTTTGGAGTGTATAGCGTCTAAAAAAAGTATAAGGCGCAAAGCAAAAATCATGTACAATTTTGAGGGGTGCAAAGTGGAGTTAGCTTTATGTTTATTACAAATAAGATTTACAAAAATGGCTACATTAGAGCACAGAGGTAGAACAGGAGATGCGGTAAATTAGTCCTTGAACTTTTTCTTAAAATAATGGAGTAAAATGTACCAATGGTCATTGAACTATTGGTTAGTTTCAAATCTAGTCCTTAAGCTATACTTTTGCAAAAATGATCGTTGAACTACATCAAGTGTGTTCTTGTGGTCATTCAGCCTATTTTCACCATTAGTGGCGACGAAAAGTGATATTTTTAGGGATTAAATTGTCCAACCACTGTATATGCGACTTTACCTTCAACTTTTACTGAACAACGACAAAATTTAAGGTTAAATAAGTCAAAACTATATAGTTTTGAAGAAATTCACTCACCTTAGCAGATAGGCGGAGGGTGGAGTAGATCGAAGAAGGTCAGAGAAGAGGTGGGGGATCAAATTGGTGACACAGGTGGTTAGATCGTGGTGGGAGTGACCATATCTAGGCACGGAGGGTCAAATTTGGGGTAGGGTTTCAGATCACAGAAGTAACATGGTAGTTGCAAGGAAGAATGACGTTAACGAGGAGAGATAGGAAGGGGATAGTTGACTAGGAGAAGAAAGAAGAGAAGGAATGGTGAGGCTGAGGGATAAGAGAAGGAAATGAGAAAATGGTGTCAGCAGGAATGAAGAGGGAGTGAGATGTTGTGATGGGGAAAATAGAAGAAGGGGGAAGCAGAAGAAGGAAAGAGAGGCAAGCGAATGGCAGTTTTGTGGAAAAGATGGAAGGAGGGTGGCAAAAGTGGAGGCAAGGGGAAGGATAGTAGCCTAGGCTAAAAGGGAAGAGAAGGAATGTGACGGTGGGTTGGTTGGAAAGGGTGAGGGTCGTTACTTTGGCTAGATTTGGGGTCAGGACTTGAGTTGTAAATTTGATTAATTAAATAATTTAATTTTGACCCAAAGTTTTTCTCTTTTTCATTATAATATCTCTATAATTTTAAATATTTTTTTATCCTCTAACTTTTACCCCAAAGTTTTTTAAGAATGTTATTTCACTATGTTGCACGATTTTAACCCTCAAAAAATTATTTTCTATTAGTACTAGTGGATCATATGGATGGAATGACCACACTTTTGATAATTTAGTGACTATTTTTGCGAAATATAGTTCGGTGACCTGTATTCAACTAACTAATAGTTTAAAGACTATTGATGCATTTTGCTCAAAATAATAATACTCCTCCAACTTTTATTTTTATTAATTTAGTCACCGAATAAAATTGCTTGGCTGTTTTACTTCTTTAATTATTTCCACACAGCAATCCATTCCTCCACCATGAACCCTTCTCTCTCACCTTCCCAACCCACTCTTCTTTTACCTCTCGCCTCTTTCCACCCAGCCCCAACTTCTTGCCGCCTATACCCCTTGCCCCTTTCATCTTCCTCCCAACCAAAACAACCACAAACCAAACTTCTCAGTCCAACCTCAATCCATCTATTCCTTGGCGCACACATACAACACACTATCAAAACACTTCAATCTATAGCCTTTTCATTTGACGTTAATTTTGGGTACTTGTATTGAGTGATACATGTTGCATGCTCTGTTCTCTTCATCCCGAGGCATGCAATGCTTGGCCATTTCAAAATGTATAAAAATGTCTCTACTGTAGTTTGATAAATCCGGTTGGTCTGCTTATTTTCTCCTTGTCACGTCAGGGCTACAGTTGCCTTTGTTGCTTTCTTTATTTATGAGAAAAATGAAGAAGAAATAGATGGTTTGGTCTAATGAGTTCGTTCATCTAGATGCAAATCAAGGTCTGACATTGCTAGAAAGTTTTTGAACCCAAAGAAATAGCATAAATAATGAGCCAATCTACATGACAACACTTTCATTTGCTTTCTTCTTGGTGCCTTCTTCCCCATTTTCTCACCTTTCTTTTCCAGGTAGTAGAAGCTCAAATTTTTTGTGATATTGCTTCTGCTTTATCTATATTAAGTTTGGGGACTAATTAACTATTTGTGTTTTTTTATCTGATGCCTTCTATTGTTCCCTCACAACTGTTTTAAGTAAATCTTGCCTACAGTTACAGTGTTGGTACAGTTAAACTAAATTGTATCCTTTAGGCAATACTTCTCTCTGTTAGGCCCCGCCACTTATTACTGTTGTATTTGGATTGCTAAGGAATCTCTTTCCATTAGAAATATTAAGTTGCTTATTTTATGGGTCTTTTTGAAAACTATTTTTTTTTAGCATTAACGGCTCAAATAGATGGAGTGACCTTATAGGTGCATTTTTAGATATTGAGTGACTGTTTACGTTACAAAAATTGAGTGGTGACTATTTTCGCTACCGCTAAATAGTTGAGTGATCTGCTTCATTAAGGCCATTTGCTCTAATCTAAATTTAGGTGTTTTTTTCTTTTCTTTTCTTTTTTTTTTTTTTTTTTGTTCTTCTTTCTTTTGTTGAAACACCAAACAAAAGAAATTAGTTTTTGAAGAGAAAACTACACCAATGCTCATTAAACTTTTAAGTTGTTGCAAATCAAGTCACTCAACTGTTTGTTTATAAAATTGGTCACTGAACTCTTTAAAGTGTAGATCTAGAGTTACTCTGTTAATTTTGACCATCAGGCCTGACAAGAAGCTATACACGTGAGTTGCACAAGCATATTTTTAGGATTAAAGTTGTCATTTTAACATATTATACAAATTTGTACCAAATTATGGGTCATTGTGAATTTTTTAAAAGTTCAATTCTTTTACTCTTCCTTCTTAATCTGATTATTCCTTCCTCCTCACTCTTATTCTCATTTTTTTCTGAGGGCTTTTGTGAAGTGTTGGTGGTCATGTGCAAGGCTACAAGGAAGGGAGCTTGTAGGCTGTATTGTGGAGGGCTGTTGTGAAGTGTTGGTGGTCATGTGCAAGGCTACAAGGAAGAGAGCTTGCAGGTATGGAGGGCTAGGGGTGAGGAGAGATGAGGGTTATGGTGAGATGCTGTGTCGCTAGGGGATTGCGTAGATGGTGGAAGAGGGTTTGCTATGTGCAAAAAATGAAGCCAATGGTTTATCAAATCCAGAATATCATCATTTGATAATTAGTAAATAATGACGTAAAAAACTCTTGTTTTTTTGGATATGTTCGATTCCCGTTAATGAATTCAAAAGGCTAATTTTTGTTAAAGAAGATAGAGCAAACTATAAAAATTTTCATTAAACTATTGACTTGTTGTAACTAAAGTCATTCAACTATTTTTTTTTTCCCAAAAAATGGTCATTGAACTATTAAATGTATATATTTTAAGTCATTCCGTCCATTTGAGTCGTCACCACAAACTAACAAAGATTATTTTAGGGGTAAACGTGTCAAATTACCTTAACAAACAATAATTGGTGATTAGTAAACAAAAAAATAAAAAATTTGGAGATTAAGTTACAATTTTTATCAACTTCATTACCATGAACTCTCAGGTATCGATAGTCATCTGAGAGCAACTTAAGATATTCCTTAATCAATAATTTTGGACCAAATTAATAGACTTCAATAACACCATTACAAACTCCTCATCTTCTTACTTGATTTTACCAAATAAATATCATCTTCTTTTTTTTAGATTGGATTTTTGCAGTTTCGGGTTCTTCCTCTTCTTCTTTTAGATGGGATAATTTTTTGATTTAATAAATCAAGAATGAATATAATTATTGTTAAAGAAAAGTAGTTACAAGAGGGAGAAGGGGTGGAAAAGGTAACAGGAGTGGTGGATTTGGGTTGAGAAAGGTTGTGGGGATCTGGGGGGGCAAGAAATGTGGCAAAGAGGGAGAAGGGTTGGGGAAATGGCAAATTTGAATCTGGGAAGGAAGCGGGTAGGGGATTTGTGGATGGAAAGAGATGGGTGGGAGATTTGAGATGCAGTGGTATTAATTTGGTAGGTGGCGGGAAGGGGTAGGAAGGTGGTGGATTTAGGGGTGGAGCTGAGATGGTGGCAGGGTCGGAAGGTGGGGGGTTAATCCCTTGGAGTTGGCAGTGTAAGGGTGGGAGCCTAGAGAGGTGTCGTTACAAAATTTTTAGAATAATTCAATTTTGACTCCACAATTTTTTTTCTTTTATTTATTCTCTCTAAATAACATATTATTTTTTTAAAAGAAAATTAATTTCAATTCAATGTATTTGGACAATTTTAACCCTTAAAAAATCACTTTTCGCCAACCTCAAATTAACGAAATGGGAAAATACTTAAGTAGACCCAGTTTTTTACCCTACATGTAGATCTTGTGGTCAAAATTAAATTTTAAAAAATCTTGCTTAAATCAGCTGATGTCATAGATTCTCTAACGTTTAATCCACACCACAGGATTTACAAGTGGAGTCAAATATCGGATCTACCTAAGTATTTGCCAACTAAATGAACCTATAAATCTACATTTTCTATATCGTTAAGTGACCTTTATTTGCAAAAGAAATAGTTGAGTGATTTTTTGCTACAATTCAACAGTTTTGTGACTTTTTTTTTTTTATTTGCAGTTTCTTCAATAAGATATCATGGACTAAATCCACGCTTTAAAACAAAATCCCATTTCAATTCGACAGGCTTGGGAGTTGTGATTGTTAAATTGGAAATGAGTTTGTAGACAATTAATGCATTAGAATTTCAAAAAACACCATATACGAGTTGCAAATGAAAGATTGGGGGATGGGATTTGAACAGAGATAGATGGGGATAATGGGGTAGGAATTTGAAGTAGCGCATAGGAAGGTGACAAGGATAAAGAGGGTCTGGCAGTAGTGATTGTCGAGATAGGGTGGTTGTCGGTCTAATGGAAATTCAAATTTGACCCCCAAGATTTTTTTTTTGTTTTTTTTAATTTTTAACTGCAACAAAAATATTTTTTTTTTTCTGTATTATTTCGCTTAAAAATGTTGGGACAATTTTAACCCTCAAAATACTACCTTCCATCAGCCATTAACTAGTCAAATAAATGGAGTGACTCTAGATTTATACTCCAAATAATTTAATGACCAATTTTATAAAATAGATAGTTGAGTGACTCAATTTATAACAATTTAAAAGCTAAAAACCATAGACACAGTTTGCTCTTTTTTTAAAAGTTTACTATACAAAACCTTGTGGGTACTTGAGGAGGAACAATAATGTCTCAGTTTAAGCACATAACTTGTAAATAAAGAATGGTTGGCTTTTAAGTGAATCCTTTGCCTTACAACTGAGGAATATCTTACTTGCACCATATAAGTGGAGTTACTAGATTGACAATACTTCTAACTACATGAGGATTTCATCATGGTTGAATAATTTTGTAAAAAATAAAAAATAAAATTTTCATTTAATCTTTTGTTTTTGGATATCCTAATTATGTTCATTTATATGCAATAAAATTCTGAGCATTTTGCTAAAGTCAATAAACATCATTCTTTTCATTTATATTTTACAATCTTTGTATATCTATATCTATATTATATATAAAATATGCGAGAAGAGTTTGGTGTGATGTCATTTTATATATTTTTTATTTTACCCTTATTAACTTAGTTTTAGAACTTTCACTCATAATTCCCATAAAATTTCTTTGTATTTGTTAGTTAATTATTTTTTAAAAATTACCCACTAATATAGAAGAAGGCAGACGCTTAGAATCTGTCCTGTCTTGTTCTCTTGCCAAACATATATAACAAGCACTGAACAAGAAAGAAGACGACAGACATGTTTGTCCAATATTTTCTTCAGCATGAATGCTTTGAGTCCATGGAGATTGCCGAATGAATCAAGGATACCAAGCATATCCTTTCAGATATGCGAAGAATATTTGATGGTTAAATTTCTTAGTAGTTCCCTCCCTGTTCATTCTTTTGCACAGTCCATTAATTGTTTCCAAGTAAAGCTACTTAATTATAAAATGAGCTTTACTTCTTCTACAGTACACAAATTTCGGGAGATCTCCTCCAGGTAAAGAAATCTCATACTGTATTCATTTTCATTTGCAAAGAAAAAATGGCTCAGGCTGTTGTTTCTGTTGCTCTCGAAACAATTCGTATTTTAGTAGTTGATGAACTAAAGTTCCAATATGGTGTGAGAAATCATGTTGAAGAAATCAAAGCAACACTAACTTGGATGAGATGTTTCTTAAAAGATGCAGATGTTAGAACAAGATACTATGAACATGCAATAGTTCAGAATCAGACTGCAGAAGTTAGAGAGGCTGCCTATGATATAGAGGATACCATTGTTAAATATTTTGCCATTAGAGCTCAATTTAGAAGGAGAAGAAATTCTATGAACTTAATGAAAAGATTTCTTTGCCTCTGCAATGAAATGCTTGGTACTCGTAGAGTTGGCAATCAAATTTTAACCTTAAAGAACAAGATTAATGGTCTTACTACAAGCTTACAAGCTTATGGAGAAAGAGTTGTAAGTGATGTAGAAAGTCCAAGGAAGGGATGTGAGATAATTGAGCATGAGCTAAGGCGAACTTATTCTCATGGAATTGATGATGATTTTGTTGGATTGGAGAAAGATATAGAAATGCTAGCAGATCATTTACTGGATGAACATCATTATGAAGTTGTTTCGATATGGGGTATGGGTGGTTTAGGTAAGACCACCATAGCCCGAAAATTATATAGTCACCGAGATGTTAGGTGTCATTTTGACGATTTTGCTTGGACATGTATATCTCAGAAATGGGAGAAAAAGGATATTTTGCAAGGAATTCTTATTAAACTTGTTCCGGAGAAGAGAGATCAGATTATTTCTATGAGAGATGAGGAACTTGTTAGGCAGCTATATGAAGTCCTAGTGACAAAAAAATGCTTGGTGGTGCTTGATGATATCTGGTCTACTCAGACATGGGATGCCTTGAAATCTGCCTTCCCTACTTTGAGCACAGGGAGCAAAATTCTGCTTACAACTCGAAACAAAGAAGTAGCTTTGCATGTAAATCCTAGAGGTTTTAGACTTTGTAAACCTAGATTCTTAGAAGATGAGGAAAGCTGGGAACTACTTCAGAAGAAAGCATTTCATAGACAAGATCACAGAGGTTAGTTCATCCATCTTTCCCATATTGCATTAATTCTGCTTATTTATGTTTTTCGCTAAACACTTTCCATTGGAGTAAGGTGCTCGATCTTCCAATGGAACACTGACTTCTGCAACTACGACTTTGAACCACGGTTGTATAGATTCGATTTAAGAAAAATTCTTGAAAAAGTACTTAGTAAATATGCGATTCTCATGCTTAGCAGTAATTTCTTTTTTGCTTCACTAAGTTAAGATGAACTGACATAAAACTTCTCAACATGAAATGCTAAATAATGTGAGTTCTACTTTCCTCATTTTCATTAAAAACCTGTTAGCTTTGATACATAAACGAAGATGGTTGATTTTGTTTGTTCTTTATTGTGCTTTCAATACTACTATGATTTAGGTTACATGGTTGATCAAGACATGGAGAAACTAGGGCAGGAAATAGTCAGATATTGTTGTGGATTGCCATTGGCCATAGTTGTGCTCGGAGGACTTCTGGCAAAAAGACATACCTTGGGACAATGGCAAATGGTACAGCAAAATATTAATTGGTACTTGGCTAAAGGCGAAGGCCATGAAAAAGAAGCAGTCACAGGGATTCTTGCTTTCAGTTACCATGATCTGCCTTACAAATTCAAGCAATGTTTTTTGTCCTTGGCCCATTTTCCAGAAGATTGCGAGATAAATGCAGAAAAATTGTATCAACTTTGGTTAGCTGAAGATATGGTGTCATCCGAGGATCGAGCTGAAGAGGAAACAATGATGGATGTGGCTGAACGTTACTTAACTGAATTAGCACAAAGGTGCATGGTACAAGTTCGGTTGAAGGAAACCACCGGTGCTTTTAAGACCTGTCGCCTTCATGATCTTATGCGCGACTTGTGCTTATCTAAGGTTAAAGAAGAAAATTTTAACAAGATTCTTGATCTTCGACTCGTGAGAAGATCCCTATTGATTGCTCCTATACGTCCACAGGTATTGTTCGGAGAGTTTCCATCTATGTCGATCCTAGTACAATTACCTTGTATCCCCCTGAAGATGCTAACCGCATCAGGTCTGTATTCATTTATTCGTATGATTGTTCGGGAAAATTTTGGCAGCAAACAGTTCTTAATTGCTTCCTTGGCTACAAAATGCTAAGAGTCTTGGATTTACAAGGATTCCATGATGCTGATCAATTACCAAAAGGAATTGGGGAGTTGGTCCATCTTAGGTATTTAAGTCTTAAGAAATTCTGAGTTCAAGAAGCTACCATCATCACTAGGTAAATTGAAGTACTTGCAGACACTTGATCTAGAGATGCGAGGCATCATTTCAGTTCAAATGCCTAATGTCTTGTGGAAAATGGAAAAACTAAGACATGTTTATCTCCCACCACATTTCCATACTGAAGACAATGCAAAATTGAGATTTGATGGCTTGAGCAATCTAGAGATTTATCACTGATAAATTTTGACACCAGCTTGTGTGATGTAACAGATCTTCAAGATTTGAGAAATCTTCGAAAACTTAGGACTAGAATGAAAGAGAAACTTGAAGATTTGCCTATGATCATCAACTATTTAAGCTTCACATCAATTCGACTACGACGCTTTTCCCTTGCTGTTTATAGTCAAGAATTTAGTTCCAAAGACGGACCAAGTTGTACTTTGAGACAGCTTCTTGGTTGTCACTGTCTGAACAAATTGTACATATCTGGATGCATAGATAAGTTACCAAATTTCTGTTTTTTTTCTCCAAGCCTAACAAAGTTATCCTTGGAGAATTCCCACCTGGAGGAAGATCCCATGTCAATTCTTGAAAGACTTCCAAATATAAGCAGCCTAACATTTCTCAATTCCTCCTTTGTTGGGGAAAAATGGTTTGCTCAGCCTCAGGATTTCCTCAGCTAAAGTACTTGAAATTGTGGAGTTTGGTCAACTTAGAGAGGTTGCAAATAAGTATCCAAGGAGCCATGCCAAATCTTTGTCGCTTGGTTATAGCTTATTGTGAGAGATTAGAAACGCTTCCAAATGGACTACAATCCATTTCCGCCCTCCACAAGTTGAATGTTAGGTGGATGCCCGAAGTGTTCAAGAATAGGCTGAGAGTGGTAAATGGAGTTGAAGGAGAAGATTTTCACAAAGTTAGACATGTGCCTGAGATTAAACTTGATTGAATATTAATGTACTCAACTTCTTTAGCCATGTTGTTCAATGAAAATATTCCCACATGAATCAAAAACTTTAGCTTAATTAGTAACCTTTTGAGTAATTTTCATTTTGTATACTCACTGTTTCTTGTGATTATCAATTAAATTCAAACAAATTCTTAATTTAACGTTAATTGTTCAATTGAAACTGTGTACTTGTGCATCAACGCACAATTTTAACTACGTATTGTTGGATAACAAGAATTAAAAAAATGAAAGTGATTTTAATTTTAAATTGATATAACAATTCTTTATCATCTTGGTGGCATTGAAAAATTTGACACTCATATTAAAAACAACAAACTAAGCCTTAATCCTACTAAATACGGTTGGTTGCATGAATTCTATTACGTCATTGCACTCTATCATTGACCATATCCTGCTCAATTCCTAGATGGTTTATATCTTTTTTACAAGTTACCTATATCCCCTTATCCCCTTTACGTTGACTACTCTCTCTAAAATCTATTCGCCTGACAGCCACATCTATTGGTCGTCTTAACACATTACCTAACCACCTTAAGCATGTTTCTCTCATTTTCTCATCAATAGATGCTGCTCCAATTTTCTCACGAATGTACCCACACATCCATCTTAACATTCACATTCCTTTTATTCTTATCTTTTACTCATGTATGTAATTCACCACCCAACATTTAGACCCATAAAGCATCGATGGCCTAATTGCTGTTCTATAGAATTTACTCTTAAGTCGTAAAAAAATTCTGCGGTCGCATAATATTCCCAATACCATTCTTCATTTATCCACATTTTAATCCAACCCACTTGTATCCGATGTATAACATCTCGATCTATACCACAATCACTACTGATCCTAAATACTTAAAATTTTCACTTATAAGTATCTCTTGATCTCCGATACTAACCCTTATTTCATTTCTACTTGCACCCTTGTTAAACTTAAATTCCATATATTATGTTTTTAATGGACTAATTTTAAACTCTTTTATTTCCAATGTTTCTTCCCAAACTTCGAGTTTAGCATTGAGACTCATATATTATCTGCAATAAATACTCCCAAATGTATTTTCCTATGTGAGGTACATCATGATTATTTTGGTATGAATGAGATTATTTTGGAATAACTAATTATCTTTTTAGATCTAAATAATTAATAAAATTAGACTCTTAAACCAATTTCCCAAAAGATGAGCGTTATAGTTACTCATATATGAATATATGAATAGGCTGATAATTTGGTGAGCATTATAGTTACTTTTCTACTCAATTGGTCCCTAGTCCCAAAGATATATTCCCAAATCAAAAAGTTCAGAACAACTTTTTTGTTCCATATTTACCCAAAAAAAAAAAAACTTTTTCTTCCATAAAAAAGTTTAAAAAATAGGTTTATCCCAAAAAAAAAAATTAAAATTAAAAGTAGACTAATGAAGTCAACAAAAAATAAAAAAAAACAAAAAAGTCAATTCCATAAATTTAAAGAATACCCTGACAAATATTTAGGTAGACCCGATCTTTAGTCCCATTTGTAAACCCGTGAATTAAACCTTTAGAAATTTATGCCGTCAGTTAATGTAAATAAAATTTTGTAACATTTAATCATAACTACAGAATTTACAGATAGAATAAAAAAATTGGATCTATCTAAATATTTTCCTTCATTAATACCTATCCCACCCATTAAGCCAATAATTAATAATTTAATCTCCAAAAAAAAAAAAAAATAGAAGAAATCACCCCTAAACGACATTAAAAAAGACCACTAACAAACCTCAAAATCCATTCCCCTTTTTAACCTCTCTTTGATTACTTTTACTGCCGCCGCCGCCGTTGACGGAGGAGAATGAGAAGGAAGAGCTATCCTTTTTGCTTTATAGTTTTGGTGATTTTTCTGAATTTTAGTAGTCGGAGGGTAAATGGAGGCGGAGTATTCAAGGTGGATTCCAAATTCGCCGGCTTGGGGAACTCTCTCAGCGCTTTTAGAGAACACGACAGCCTCCGCCACCTGCAACTTAGCGCCGGGGTTGACTTGCCCATTGGCGGCACGGGTCGCCCCGATGCTGTCGGGTACGGACTTATAATCACTCTTTTTTTTTTATTTATTTATTAAATTTCTCTGATTTATTTTTCTTAATGTAGTTATTGGATACGGTTCTAATGTCACAATTTAAGCATATGGTAGAAGTGTTTGATTGAGTAATTTTGCTTTCGAGAGAAATTAAATTAGCGTTCTCGGTGCTAGTATTTTGTTTGTACAGTGTTTCTAATAACGATTTTTATACGTACTCGTTTTGTGTTTACATGGATTGTATTATGTATATGATTCATGAATTGAGCAAGTATTGAAGTTAGGAGTTGTGTTATATAAGTGATTCATTGTAAATTGATTTCTTTGGATATGCACATATGTTGTGTCTTGCAAACTAAAATTTCTGGGGTACTAATTGTAAAATCTTATGCACTGTTGTTGAGCAAACAAATGTCGTGTGGCAGAGCTTGTAGCTCATAAGTTGGGGCATTTCTTGGTCGATTATCAATTTTGCCATCTTAGATACGTAAGAAACCAGAAAGAAATAAAAAGGAATGTGGTGTAAAATAATTTGTTAGTATTCAGATGGTCTTTCATTATATTGGTACCCCCTCAATAAAATAGCCAGCCGAGAACTGCTCAAGTTAGGAATCCCACACTGGAAAGTCTATCTTGTGGCAAGGATCTATGGTGCATAAAATGATTAGTGGAGACTACAGAAACTAGTCTGTTGGTGACTGGACCAAATCGCGACCTAGTTTGTCCATATTTGTTGATCCCTGAGAGTTCTAACAATTTAAGTTAACATGTCCTCAGTCATCACAAGACAAAAGAAAGAATCTAACTCCTCCTAGTTTTGTTTATTTTCTTTACTTTTTTCTTTTTGGGTTTAACTTAAAACTATAGGCTAGTAGCAGTAGTAGATTTTGTAAAGGGGATAAAGTTAGTGAAGAAAACAGATAGATCAGAAGGGATTGAGAAGATTTGAAGAATCAATTCGTTGTCTTTTGTGAAGTGAATATCCTCAATCCAAGACTTCTTCTTTTGCGTAAATGGATGCGGATTTTTAGATCCTCTTCTTGACAAATGGAGCCTTTTTTTCTTTCAAGCATCCTGTCTAATTAATTCTAAAGTGTATCCTATATCTTATAACGGTCCAAACAGGTATATTTATTGAAAAACAATTTACTCACATATCACAAATCATGAGTATGCAAATATTGAGTTCACCGTCCTTCTCACTTAGCTACACTTGATCAGTGACAAAAACAATATGAAAGAGCAAGATAATAAAGCAATAAATCAAGCAGAGCGGGACAATTATCTTGCAAAATGTAATGACTCCATAAATATGCATGGATGAAATGTGATAGTAATTGATAAACAACTTGATGATGGATTTGGAACTTTATGTTATGTATACTTGGGGAGGATTCTTTTTGGGGATATATGTGGCAGTTGTATTTCTCAATACATGGTTCATGATATAAAATGCTCTGCTTGATGGAAGAGTAAAGAGAACTGGGAGATGAGTGTGGCTTGGGATTTGGATCACACCACTGCTCTGTAAATCACAGATTGATACAGTATAGCAGTACTGTAGTTGGTGTTTGTAGAGTTCTTGTTTACTTGTTTTCATATTATCAGATTGTTGAGTTGTAATTGAGGGGTCTATTTCAGGCCTTGTACTCTTTCATGTTAAATCAATAAAATCCTTTATCTTATAGGGGATTCTTTAGTAAGTTATTGATGATTGCATCGATGAGTATCGGATATAAGTCTGTGTTAAACTCATGGAACCTAAGTTACTAATGACATTTAATTAGATAATACAAAGTGGATTCGTCCTCTGGTTTTGTTTTCCCTTAACGTGAAATGGGCCCAACAACCATTGGATAAGTCTGCCATTGTATAGATGAAAAATGCAATGGAAACTCAGATGGCTGTAGAACTCTGGACATTTTTGTCCTCTTTAATGATTATTCTGCATTGGAACTTAATTTGCTGTTGTCTTGAATGTAGGCTATACTATACTAAAATTGGGATTGGAACTCCTTCAGAGGATTACTATGTGCAAGTGGATACAGGAAGCGACATAATGTGGGTTAATTGCATTAATTGCCAGCAATGCCCTAGAAGAGGCTATCGTGGTGTATGTCTCTCATTTTAGGTTTTACTATGTATCCTTTCTTACATCCAACTTCATGCACCGCCTTCTACAAGGAAAAATTGTCAGGTCGTTAACAGGTTTTTGAATTTGTTCTCTTTTGGCAGCTGGAATTAACACAATACAATCCTAAGGATTCTCTAACCGGGAAATTGGTTGCTTGTCCTTGTGACCAAGAATTCTGTAAGGAGATCATGCGTGGTTCTTCAGGTTGTACAGCTAATGAGACTTGTCTATATACCGAGGTTTATGGGGATGGGAGTTTTAGCATGGGATACTTTGTTGAGGATTTTGTTCAGTATGATCGAGTATCTGGTGATCTTCAAACTCAATCAGCGAATGGAAGTGTTATTTTCGGGTTAGTTATTTCTGCTGTTACATTGACTGTCAGAGAGTTGCTGCTTTGTAAAAGTGGATTTCTTTTGATGTTCTATGGGCTTTCACAACTGTTTATATTTGTCTGCCATTCTAGTTTTTATGCACGATAGCTCTAATTTTACGGAAACCCAAAATAACTGATTTTGTATTTTACTCGAGTTACTTAGGTTTTTCTAATTATGTGCTTTTTAGGGTTCTCCTCCTATTGGAGAAGCTTGAGGGATGCCATCTCCACCCAACTGGGGCAGCATTAATCAAGTGGGAAAGAAGAAAATCAAAACATTAGCATCAGACAAAAAGGAAGCTAAAAGAATTAGAATGGATTAAGGGAACAAAAGAAAAATTCTTTTAGTATTTAACTTGTTAATTCTAGAAGCTGGTTTAATGAGAAGATGTTGTAGGTTTGTCTTTCTAATTGCGAAATTGATCAAAATTGACTTTAAGTTACCTGGTTGGGGATGTTATCGTTTAGGTTGATGCCCCAGATTGAGTGGTGAGAAAGGTAACTGAGGATGAGTTATTATCTGAATGGTTTTTTCTGCTTTCCATAAAAATATCATATGAAAAGTTTTCTAGTGATTCAGCCTAATTCTTTTCCACTGATGTTGCTTCTGACCATGATGTGAATAGGAAGGGGAAAAGAGGAGCCTCCGCTTTTTTTTTGGGGGTTGGGGGAAGGTCTGGCTTTTGGGGGACAGGAATGTCTAGGTATATAATAAAGGAAAATACTTACATAGACCCGGTCTTTAGCCCCACCTGTAGACCTTACGGTCAAGATTAAATCTTATAGAATCTTTCTTTATTACATCAGCTGATGTCATAGATTCTATAACATTTAATCTACACCACAAGGTCTATAAGTGGGGTCAAAAACCAGGTCTACCTAAGTATTTCCCTATAATAAAAATGTTTAATCATGTGAGGTAAGACATTTATTAATTAAGAAGAAGATTGAAACATTAGCTTCAGAAGAAAGGAAACTAAAAGAATTAAAGCAAATAAATGGAAAACCACAGAGTGTTTTTTAATAGTTAACTAGTTAATTCTGGAAGTTGATTTAATGAGTAGATGCTGTATGGTTTATCTTTCTAATTTGGGAAATTGGTCAAATTTGATTTTAAGTTGTTTCAGTTGTAGATGTTGTCGTGGTGAAAAACGTAACTGAGGATGAGTTATTATCTTAACGGTTTTTTCTTCTTTCCAAAAACATATCATATGGATTTTTTCTTGTGGTTCAGCTGATTCATGTCCACTGCTGTTGGTTTCTAACCAAGATGTGAAGGGGTAGGGGAGAAGAGCCGCCGCCGATAGCTGTCTCTTAGGGAGTAAGACAGGAATGCCTAGGCATATAGTACAAATCTTTGATCATGGGAGGTAGCTTACTTCTGTTGGTTAAAAGAGAAAAAAAAGAACCATATCTCTAATTGTATATTTGATTCATTTTGAGAAATGAGAAGAAACTAATAGTATACCTATTGTCGCATCTATGTGTGAGTAGTTGTATAGAAGTCTTGACTTTTCTTTGTATGAGGAGTTGCGTAAAACTCTTAAAAATCTGTGAATTCTTTTGTCTTTTGTTTCCTTTTTTTTTTTAAAAAAAAAAAAAATTGGGGAGGGGGTTAATAACTTTGAAGCAAGGAACTAGATAAAAGAAAAGCAACATTGCGAAAACTTGAAAAAATAGTTCATGATCTAATTAATAAAGCTCATGGGTCGCTCCCTCAATGCCAATTGCCAATTGGTTTTGATATGGAAACCATCTGGTATCACGGCATCAGAGCTAGGCCTTGGGTTTTAACTTTCTCAAGCCCTTTAACTCCAGACACCCATAGATGGGTTCTCTCTAGCCCCCTTCTAATGGGCTTTCTCTAGCCCCTTCCAACGAGCTATTTGTAGCCCCAGGTTATCAACCAACCCAAGTCATGGGCTCTCAACTAACCCAAGTCACGTGTGAGATGAGGTGTCAAAAGACAAAATTCCAACATCGGTTGCCCAAGGAATCCTAAACTAATTAATAAAGCTCATGGAAAACTTCACTGATATTGGTTTTGTGATGGAAACATGACGTCATATGTAAATTTAGTAATGGCATGTGACGATACAAGTTTTTTGGTGCTTGAAAAAAAAAAAAAAATCATTCGTACTCATTACTCAAGTTAGATAACTCTTCAGAAAATCGTTAGGCAAGTTCATTTATTGAGCAGTCTTTACCCCCTTATTTGTCTCATTTAATATGTATATATATATATATATATATATATATATATATATGTTTGTGTGTGTGTGTGTGTACTCCCTCTGTTTCATTTTATTTGGCATGGCCAATCTTGCACACAATTGTAAGAAAAGTTTATATTTGACTAAATAGTAGAAGAGTTTTTCCATTATTATCCCTCAATTAAAATTCAAAATTTGTAAGTTTGTTTTGGGGTTTCAAATTTTGAAATCATTTGAGAGTAATTAATGTTGAAACATGACTTTAATGCTCTGTTTTTGGAACTTGTATGATGGGTAAATTAGGTAAATTATCCTTTATTTATTTACCATTTGAAGGAGTGACAAATAATTTGGGACAAACTAAAATAGAAAGGGGGGACAAATAAAATGGGACGGAGGGAGTATATTCTTAAGTCAGGCCCAGTTATTGAGATCAATTAAAAGGGTGTTTCCTTGTTCTAGGATCCTTTATTAATCACCCAAAATAGACATTACTTCGGTGCTTCTGAATCCTTTCGAAATGGCTGCAACAAACCCCTTTTTGGATTTCCTTCTAACAAAGAATCTTATGAACGATTGATTTTCGTGTGATACGCTTTGAATCAAAAAGTTTCATTAATTCCAACAAAAATTTTCCTTTTGAATGGGAAACTTGCTCGAATGGGATCTTTTATATCGAAGATATATTCACTATTTCCGATAGGGGTAGTTGACAATTGAATCTGATTTTGACCATTATTTTCATATCCATAATAGTGCAAAAAGAAGGCCCAGCTCCAAGTTGTTCCAGAATACTAGTGTTGAGTTTCTTGATCCTTTGACTTAGGATTAGCCTATTCTATTTCCCAATGCAGGTAGGGAAGGGATATAACTCAGCGGTAAAGTGTCACCTTGACGTGGTGGAAGCCATCAGTTCAAGCCTGATTATCCTAAACCCAATGTATATTTTCTATTTGGCTTTGCTCCCTTGCTGTGATTCAAGGAATGATCCCCAATACAAATTGCCCATGTGGCATGTAATCAAAAGCCCTATGAGGTAAACTTTTAAGACAGCCTAGACTATCATAGAATTAGTTGGGTACTCATGCCGAGCAGATGACCATTGAGTTCAGATCAGGGAGGCCAATTCCCAACTGTTCCCTATGGGGGACTGATCGATCAGACATTGACAGATCAGGGGTTTGGACCCAAAGCCAAATGCTTCTAAATAGGGGCTCACCCCACCATTGCAAGGAGGCATGAAGCCACATACAATACAAGATCATATCACATTGCATCTTTCTCCCTACCCAAAAGCATGGTATAAGTTTAGCTCCATCCCATCACTGATAGTGGTTTTCATAATTTCAGGCATGAGAAACAGAAACATAGTAGAACAATGTTGATTTTCAAGATTTTATTAACTATTCTAGATTTATTAACATATGGCAATTTAAATATTTGAGCTTTGTTGTACACATTGTGAAGGAAATGTTCTTGGTAGCAAAGGAAGCAAATCCTTATTAACGTTAGGATTTGGATTTCAACTTTCTGTAAGAGAGGGATTGTTTATTGCAAAATTGGAGGGTAAACCATTCTTAGAAGCCATTGTACTTGTACTTTATTGTTGTGTGATTGGCGTTAAAAAGTGACTGGTGAAGTGACCTCCTGACAGTCAGGAAAAAGTTGCATAGAGACTAATATTGACCAATAAAAGTAGGTATACAAATTTACTCTACGACTTTGGGTTTTGAGTTTTGATTCTTTTGTCATTTTGGAGTCAAAAGTTTTATGTATAAAAATATCAAAAATTAGTAGACATACATAATTGAGGGATATTCTTGTCCATTGATGCATATTAAGAGGGGTGTAGTGCCATGATCAATATTAATAAATGGAGTGCGAATATCTCCACCCATCTTCATTACTTTAGAATATGATAATGTCATGAATTCCTTGGTGGAGAGTTTAGTTTGTAGGAATTCCATGTCTTCAGATCAAATTTTTGCAAGAAGCAAGTCCCTTTAGAAACTATGTTTTCATTTTTAAATCAAGCTAGCTTCAACTTTTCATTCACAAATTCAAGATACTTCTACATGTAACTGTTGAAATCTCTGTGCAGAAAACATCCACAATATCTTTGCTATGGTACAACTCTTTCTCTATACAATTAATAAATGCTTGTTCCTTTTGAATCCTCTGGCTCTTGGGACAAATCCTGAGCCTTCTTTTATTTTGGTTGATTTAGATTGCACAATTGACAGTTTAGTTCGGTTTCTTGGCAAACTAGAATGCATTGGAGGCTGAATGGTGTCTGCACCCTGTGATCTGATTATACATTAAGTTTAGAATTTAGAGGAGAAAAATGTTTCTACTTACAGTGTTGAAGAATATGACACTATTATGATTTTTTTTCCCTGTTTGGTTTTCCATTTACTCACACTGATATATAAAAAGTCTGTGCAAGTCAAAATTAGCTTGAGAAGCATCAAAGCTAAAAGAGTTTCTTTAAACACATTCAAATTCAAAGGTAGGTTTGCTTGAGACCTATGCTCAGGTATCTGTTCACTTTGGTCTATTCTTTGAAGTTCTTGTGTCATGTGTGCTTGAGGGAGTCTATGTCTTCAGGATTTGTTTGGTCTGCTATGAAACTGCACATTGTGCAGCTTCTATTAAGAGCTTCACATGTTGCATGATCTATTACTACCATAATGCATTGCGTATCTGAAAGAGAAATTTCAAGGAACTTTTCCTCTCTTGGTTACTTTTGATCAAAGTTGGTGAAAGTCTCTGGGTATCTAGTGTAATCTCAAGCTGCTTGCTTCAGGATATTTTTTTGATATATAGTTTCCTTATCCTGCTAAAAGAAACTTTCTCCATCTATGTGGTCATCCATTCAACAGGCTTTTGCTTTCTAGGCCTATTATTCTGTGACTATTTAGCTTAGAAAATGATTTAATCAAATTTTGTGTATCTCGGTTGTAAGTTTGGATGCTTGTGCCGTGTGAGATCAGCCCTTTCACAGTTCATACACAAATTGAATTGTCAATTTATGGAAGGCTTGGTCAGAGCTTCTTTTTTTTTTAATACTACGCTGCTGGCAGGCAGTAGCATGTTATTTTGATCCTCAATAAGTTCTGTTTACCTCTCTAAAACCCGGTGGATTCATATAGTATCTAAAATTTGGCACTTCGGATGTTACTAGGATTAGCTCAGGTTGAATAGCATGTGTGAAGTCAAGTTACTGTGATGTATCGTATTATGCTGTTGATCAAAATCTTGACGTTAGGAAACCCTTTTCCGATCTTGTTCGTTAGGAAACCCTTTTCTGATCTTGCTCCTTCAGCTTTTATTTTTCTAAAGGAGGGCTTTTGCTGCATGACATGACTTGGTCATGTTAGTTGTGCATAGCCTTGTAAATGCTAAATATCATTTTATTCAAAAAGAAAGAATATTTTTCATGAATATTCTCACGAAAGCTGGGTGAGGGATCTAAGTAGTTACTTGATTTGCATTTGTTTCTTTCCCTGTTGTTGCACCATATGGCTCCTAATTTGGACGAGACTTCTAACATCTGTGTCAATCTTCCACACTTGGATTTTGTGAGGCTGTAAAATTAGTCTTATGCATTTTATGCATTAATTTTAACAGTGCAGTCCAAGTTTGTTGGCAATTATGCTTTCGTGCAATGGGTTTAAGGGATAGCTCAGTTTTTCCCCATCTTGGCAATTATCTATTTCTTCTTATCTGGTAGGTGTGGTGCTGGACCATCAGCAGATCTTAGTTCATCTGATGATGCTCTTGATGGGGTACTTGGTTTTGGGAAAGCAAATTCATCGATGATCTCGCAGCTTGCATCATCTGGAAGAGTGAAAAATATGTTTGCACATTGCTTAGATGGTGTAAATGGTGGTGGAATTTTCGCAATTGGGCATGTTGTTCAACCAAAAGTTAACATGACAGCATTGGTACCAAATCAGTATGTGGGCCTTTTCCTATGAATTTAAATTCTTTACTTTTAGAATTTTATATTGTTGTTTTTATGTGGTTTACTCTATTTGTTTTTTCTATGCTATTTTGCATGTCCAATCATCGTTGTCAAAGTTGAAATAGTTCATTTAGCCTTTCTTTTATTCTCTTAATAAATAGAACAGAAACACCTTTAAAACCCATTTTAATTTGACCCAACAAGTTGCTTTATTGTATTGTTCAGAAACTTTTTATTCACAATCATCCTCTATAATGAAATTGAAATGGTAGTGTACTAATTTAATATGTTCTTTGTATTGATTACTTCAATTTGGTTGTTCGCTGGTGGATATAATTGTTTAATCTTTTCACTTTGGAAATTGGAGTCCTAATGTTCTCTGATATAACTCGACAAGATGCATGGTGCTCAATTGAGAATTTGACCAACAAAAATCTAGTCTGGATATTGTGTTACTTCATGTATAAACATTCTTAAACAATCTAGAGTCGTAGCGTTCAAATTATAGATTTCAGTTGTGCTATCAGAGAAAACTATTGGATATGCATATGAAAGAATGCATCTTCACTGTTTTCTTAAAGATGGCAAACGTTTTTTACATAGTTTTTCAAGAAGATAGAAAGCATCTCCTCCCTCTTGCATATAGATGTGTTCTTGAAAAGACATCAATGACTTAAACTTACAATTTTAGAGTCAAGGACTGTTCCACCTACATACTATGGTGGATATGAAAATTGAACATTTAAGGAAACATATGATATTTAAGGAAAGAAGACAATGTTCTATGAAGATATTGCTATTCATTAGTGAATTAACTGCACTATTACATACTGGATATGGAATCAAGTGTGATTTTTCACTTAAAAATAAAGAACGTGAAGGAAACTTCCTTTTGGAAATTCCTTGAAACAGAATAGATCTCTCTTGAAACTTGTAAGATTGGGAGGACACTTGTTAGATTCCTGTCATGTGGATATCTCACGTTGTAAGAGGCATCCATAATATGATCAGTTAAGTAGATGCAAATAATATATTAACATATCTTGCAGTTTGCTTTCTAATTCCGAGTGTATATCATTTATTATTTTAGGGTGTACTTTTTGACTTTGCTTATCTTTTTGGTAACTGTAAATGCGTATGAATAATTTCCATGAAAATATGTAAGGTCACACTACAATGTCAATATGACGGCGATTGATGTTGGCCATGCTACTCTAATTATCCCTAGAGAGGTATTTATGCTCGAAGATGAAACAGGGGCAATAATTGATAGTGGTACAACCTTGGCTTATCTCCCAGAAGCAATTTATCAGCCACTAGTGTTAAAGGTATCTTGTGTCTTACATATTTGTTTTCCCTAACTACATAAGTTGAACAGCACATGTATCTTAATCTTCTTTTCAATTTGGACATTTTTCAAGATACTATCTTGGCAACCTGATTTGAAACTGCAAACAGTTCACGATGACTATACATGCTTTGACTACTCTGAAAGGTATGGTGATAAACTTACTTATCCCTTTTATTTTTTTTGCTTAAATATACAGTAATACACATTATATTGTAGAGACATGACACAAGTGGAATGATATTGTCGTGCATCCTTTTTATTGGGGGATGAGATATAAATAATGTGATTTAGAGCAGTAATTGATGTAAAATGAGAGTAAGAAGGAAGGTCAGTTTAGGTAAAAGTCATGGTACATTAAAATAGTAACGCATTGGGTTTAAAGCAGAATTTGATGTAGAATTAGAGAGTAAGAAGGGTAATGTCATTCTAGGTTAAAAAACCATGGTCACTAGAACTAAAACATGTCGTATTTTGGTGGAAATTGTTAACAGGGAAGATTAGTGTAAGGGACAAAATTCCAAAGCCTTTGGAAGTCTAACAAACTTTTGGGAAGGTCATTATACCAGCATTAGAAACAAATTTTATTAATGCTTAGTTTTGTAACTTTTATTTTCAGAGGTAAGGCCATTAAGGCCCCTGTTGATGTTATCATTTTACTGATCATTAAATTTGGTTGGGTGATACACAAAACCCTCCACGACCAAGATGGTGGTTCCTTAAGAAAATATTGTTGTGTCTTAGTTTTTCATCCGTTGTACAAGTATAAAACTATTTCTGATAGTTTATGGCAGCAATACTCTAATTTCAATTAACTTTTGCATTGTTCTCTCTAATGCTTCAACCAATGATCTGTATGAGAAGATGCAGTAAGATAGAAGTATGCCACCTGAGTAAATATGCCCCTTCCAATACCAAGCAAAAATTTTATTTACAATGCATGTATCCTTGTCTCCACATTTTGGTCTTGCAAATGTCATTTACTTAACTATTTATTCTACTTGGATGTGGGAATCTTTTACTGGTTTCTTGTTAAAATTATTGCTAAGGAGGTAGTTTGTCTTCAAGGTGGATATTATGATTATGTGATTTCATCTTATTTTCATTTCATGTTAAGTTCTGGGGACTAGATGCTGTTTTTGCTATTTTTTATCTGGTTGTGATCATGGGTAATTCAATGGGAATAATTTTGTTTTCTCTTTTGCAGTATCGATGATGGATTCCCCCCTGTCACTTTTCACTTTGGAAATTCACTTCTGTTGAAAGTTTATCCACATGATTATCTGTTTCCCTTTGTAAGTATCTTCTTTTGTCAGAGTAATAACTTTATTAAGGGTCACAAGGTGGTGGAACCCAAAAAGAACATTCAGTTATCTTCTTATTAACAAGATTAACCCTATCCAAAGGCTAACGACAGACTTCCAGTAGAAAAATGTCCATTTGTCCAAAAAAGATGGTATCCCATAATGAGATTTGAAATCTTGATTATAGTATCTTGCATCACGAAGGTTATTCATTTGTAGATTTAGTCATGTAGTGTTGTTTGGTACACTAACTTGCATTTCTATCATTTTCGGCAAGTATCCACAAATAGACTTATTAAGAGACAGTGGATACACAAAGTCACGAAACATCAATGACTAATTTTTTGGGGGTGGGGGGTGGGGGTGGGGGGGTTCAAGATGTGTCAGGGAGGAGATCTTTGTGCAACTATTTGGCAGATCCATAATTTGTCTTTGATAGTAGGATTTGAACAGTTTTGAGTTTGCTGATGGTCAATGATTGCAGTAAGTTCTACAGATTGGTTTTTACTGAGATGTGTAAGGGATGGTTTGAATTGAAACATATGAAATCATTTTGGGGAGTTTCTTTTTGATTTCCCTTTACAGCTAATTAGGAGGAAACTCAGGAGGATTAGATTTGTTTGATATTGAAGATAGATTGCTATGGGACATTATTAGTTAAATTGTGAAGTTGAAATTTGAAATTAACTCATAATTATAGCTACCTATGCAACCATTTTGTTTTATAGTAAAATAAAGTTGGCAAGCAATCAAGTCCTTTCTCTATATAGAACACTCTTAGTTGATTCAAATGCAAGTGGGTAGCTGTTGATAGTCGAACCGATTGCAAATTCAGCTTTATAAGATTTTGCAAAAGGTCCATCTCAAAGGGGCATCCACCATTTGGGCCATTTCATTTTCAATCTGTTTAGCTTTTGTAGAGAGATTTTTTTCTTTTCTGCTGTTATATTTCTTCAAAAGCTTGTTCAAATACTCATGCCTTTTTTAGATTTAACTGGAAATTTAATTTTCTGCATCTTGTCCAGGAAGGTTTAATGTGTGTTGGCTGGCAAAACAGTGGGGTATTATCTGGTGACAAAAAGAACATTACGCTTCTTGGAGGTATGTTTCCGTTGTCTGTCTTAGCATATGTTAATTAATGCTAAGTTACTCAGACTCGGATACGGGTGTCAGGTACTGGTACATATCTAAGTGTCGGATTCATTAATTTCATAAATTGAGGATATGGGGACACTCTAAAAGAGTTGGATACGGGTGCGGGGGTGCGTCTTGTATACATGTATATGTTAGTATAGTTAGTGTAGTAGTAATGCAATTTGATGACATAAAGCCATTTAACATTATTTTATGACTCATTTTTCAAAAAATAAATTTGTTTATGCCTAGTATTAAAGAATAGTGGTGTACTGAGAAAAAGAAGATATTAGAAGGATATAACTATAATAAGATTTAGTGATTTGATATACAATTTTCATATGTTTCTCCCTCATATTTAATCTTCCTCCCTATCTTATCGGTCCTTTCATGTGATGAAGTTACAATCATATTGAAGTCAATTTAATTTTTGTCTTGATTAAAAAGTCATAGTACCCAATTGAAAGTTGACCATACGAACACAGATCCCACACCCACACACCCATGTCGACACGGCAGGACACGGGTACTCTGGGGTGAGAGGAGAGTCCATGTAACATAGAATTAATGTATATTGTGTCCAGATTGAAAGCTAGAATTTCAAGAAGAATTTCAGGCTATGAACTTGAACACCTAAGTTTGAATTTCATGCATTCCGAGCTGTCCCAGCAAAATTCATGTGTTCACTGTATTGAAGACCCAATGTCATGACCGGATGCCATGTTACAATGGACTCCAAAAATAGCTCCTCTTGATGATGACTTTCATATTCATTTAGTAATTTTAAATACCCAACTTATTTGGTTACTTGATTAAATCCATATTAATTTGAGCCATTCAAGCAAGTGCCTTATTCTGAGGTGATGAATTTGGAATGTTCAAAGTAGTGTACATGGGTCTGTTAATATTTGTGCAAACATCTCCACTATTTTAATGAATGTCTGCATATGCAGATAAAAGTTCATTAGTAAATGCTCTTAAAAAGATAAACCGATATATAATACTGTGTCCTTAGAGGTTCTGTTTCTTAATACTATTTTTTTTCAGGAAAGGCTTAGTTAATACTGTTGCTAAACTTGTATATTACTTTTTACTTGTTACCGGGGGGGGGGGGACATGGAAGCAACAGAGAAAGCACCATACTTCTAACAGAACAAAATCTTTATTCCTCTATTCAACTAATAATGTCTTGGCACGAAAATTGCTATACTATTAGAGTCAATAATTTTGACCGCCTATCCTGACTCTAAGTCAAACAGTTACAGTGCAAAAGGAATTCACACAATATTTTCCTTTTTTTTTTGGTCTGTCAACTTTATGTGCTTTACCCTTTGTAATCCCAACATATATTAATTTATCAAGATTGGTAGAGAAAAGAAAACATCTAATTGTGCAAGAGGGTAAAAATAATTTATTCTTTTTCTATATATTCTTTTGCTTTTTTCTAATCTCTTCAAGTGTATACTGTTACTCTCAAATGAATGTATTCTCTGATACACAAAATTTTCAGCTTCTTTCTATTTTATATGTCAGATGGCTGCATTGTGTATACTTCTCATATTTTAGTTTTATTGATGTTTCGTGACTTTCAAGTCATCCACTGCTCTCCTAATAAATCTTTCTGTATTAAGATGTGACTAGATTCTGCTTACAGGGTTTATGTTCATGCATGTTTGTAGAGTATGTTGTTTTCTGCATTAAGGTCTATTGATTGGTCTGCAACTAGTATTTGATGGTTCTGTTTTCTGTTGATTGGTAACTGGTATCAAATCACAAGGTGTGGAGAGAATGAGGCCGAGTTCTTATTGATGTGAGACCTTTTTCTTACTGCTTTTCTTGCTTTGCATGATTGAGATATCCATCCCTAAAAGCAAAAAGCAAAAAACGAGGAAGAGCGTGGATGTTATGCTTATTGATTTACCTATTATCAACCAATCTGGTGCAAGAGCACCTTTACCAAGTTTTGAAGGATTGAAAGCCGAGAAAAATTATTACGAGAGGGAAAATCAAACATCTATGAGTTTTGTGATTGTGGTCTTTGGTAACAATTGCCACCATATTCAAATATTTTCTAGCATCAAACTATCATGAAACTTCCCCTTTCATTTCAATGAATTATACTAGGATACTAAAGTCAATTATTCTTGGTTGATGTGTGACTGGTAGACCAGCTGAATGATATCTTTGTAAATCTCTTCTTTTTTTTTCTTTTTTTTTTTTAATCCCCCATTTTATGTTGTTAAGCATAAATCGTTGTCTTGGTTACAGATTTGGTTCTATCAAACAAGCTTGTCTTGTATGATCTGGAAAATCAAACAATTGGGTGGACAGACTACAATTGTAAGTGTAGACAAACATTTATTTGTTCATTAACACTTCTGATATGTACAAAGCAAGCTATTATTTTCTGTCTGTTCTTCATTTTCTAACTGTTACAGAAATAATTGCGTTTGCCACTGAAAATTTCCTGTGAATCTTGCATGGTGTGAATTGAAGTTAATACATCCTTTCTCAGTACATCATCGATCAAATAAGAAGCTATTTTGATTGCAACCTCCAAAACAACCAAAAAAATAATGAAACACAATTCCCATATTAGTGCCTTTTTCTTTTTCAGTAGGAGTTCCACATCAGAACCTTTTCCATTTTAAATTGCAATATTACATTTTGAGAATGGGATCTAAAGTGTATAAACTTTGTTAATAGTTGCTCAGTCTGATGCAGAGTTGAAGACTAGCTCAAAATTGCTTCCTAGCAAATTGAATGTTTTTCTTATGATAATCTTTTCTGTTCATTGTCATCAATTTTGATTGGTTTAGGCTCGTCTAGCATTACATTGAAGGATGAAATTACTGGATCGGTGCATCTTGTTGGTGCTCATTCTATATCTTCTGCCTCCAACAAAAGTGCACAAAAGGCTTTTATCTTCGTGTTCCTAATGGCTTTGATGCATGGGTTGTGCTCGGATCTGTGACTACCATGGTGAATGTTAAGATCAAGAAATTGATATAGAAAATTATTTGACAGTTAGAAGATTGCTTTAGTAAATAACAGATAGTATGGTGCGACTACCAGATAGGGGATCCTATTTGACATATAAAGGAAGTTAATTTGTAGCCTGTTATAGCAGCAGAATGCCAAATACATTGAAATTTTGGTATGTATAGTGTCACTTACTACAGAAAAGAATTGTGTAAATAACTCCTTGGTGTATATAGTATACATCTCTTTTGTTCCAAAAATATACACATAATGTTCTGTGATTATATGCATGACCATGGTATTAATAATTGAGTAAATTTTTCATGCACCGTTGCTGTAAAAAAAATTATATATCATCGGATGTAGATATATGTCTGTATTTATATAGATAATTTAAAAATTTTTTTACACTGATAGTGCATGAAAGATACTTGATGGTGTAAAAAAAATTTTACAGCGACAATACAATTAATTCTTAATAATTTCCTCCATCATAGCAATTTTACGGCAGGATATCTTATGCTCCTTCCACAGCTTCTTTTGGGAAGAGTACTTAGTTTTGTCTCATTTCTTGCATGCTCGCAGATCATACGTCCGGCTCTATTTTTGTCCCCTTTTGTGGGGTATTTGGAAATACTATTTAATTTTTTTTTTTAAAAAAATCACCTCTCTCCTTCCTCTTGTAATATACTAATAATCAATAGATCATAGAAAAAACATCTTACTATTTAAGTTGCACTTTGTTATTGACTATTTAGAAATATTAATTTTCTTTGCAATTCAGTAATTCTAGGCTAATGCATTGTGCGCCTTCCTTATATTTTTTTTTTTAAGAAAATTTTTCTTTTAATAGGAATCTCTGTCTCTTACCAAGTAAACATATTGTTCTTAATATTATCAATTTTTATCATATGCCATTAGGAAAAAAATTATCTGTTCAAATACCTTACTTATATAGTGGTTAACTATGCCTATTTGAATTGTTTTATTTGTTATAGTTGTAAAAATCTACAATTCTAAGGGTCTATTTGTTTGAATGTAAAATATTTTCCGAAAGATTGTGTTTTCCACATTTTCCAGTATTTGGCTAGAAAAAGATTGGAAAACTATTTTACCTTTGTATCTATTCTCCCGCCCGCCTCCCCTACAAAGGTCTCACATCTGTTCTCTGCTCACATCTATAATACCCCGACCAGTAAAAATTAATTTTGGAAACCATAAATTTGTTGTCTATTTTATATTATCCATAAGTCAAACACTCAAAAAAATACATTATGAATATTTTCATCTGCTATATCTCTTAAAGAACTATAAAAAAAAATTTCAAAGAAAAGGAGAAATGGGCTTGTATAATAATGGGAAAAGTCACCAAAAGAAGTGCAAAGCACTTGAAGATTCTTATATACCCAATAATGAAATTCAACAATGATGTGCCTTTTTAAGCATATATATTATTCGTATTTACGGCAAACCAATCTTTCTGAACAAAGCGGGGACTTAAATGAATAGTAGCACTAGTCAAATTTCCTTTGTGAGACGCATGATGAGGTTGTTCATCTATTGGATTTTGACCACTATTCTTCTAATTTTATGGGAATTAAAAATTTAATATAGGGTAGATTTTTTTATTGGGTAAACCATAAATGACTTTCGAGACCAAGCAAATAAATATGAGATGTAAATTGAGAATTGTTGCAACCCCTTGAAATGAATGCATGTACATCACACTTTCTATGGTTGTTGCCAAAGGTCCAAGTGAACCCGACATAGATCATGGACAAGATATGTAGAGGGGGACTTGGATCTGTCTATTTAGTTTCTCTCTATTTATTATTCATTTAGTTATATTTAAATAATTAAAATAAAAATAATAATTTGAATATATCATTTATTTTGTATCATCAAGTAGATTATCACTTAACAAATTTTACCTACTTTATTGTTATCATTATTTTAGGGGAGTTTTGTTGTTATCTATAAAGATGAATCTTCTTGGACTACCAATATGTGATATGTTTAATCCAAACAAATCTCATGTAATATGTTTTTGGTAAGGTAATATTGGGCACTTAGTGCAACCCAACATAAATTACTTGGAAAATGATATTGTCACAGTAAAATTTCTATGAAATTATCAAAATACACTTCTCCATACAAAGTGATGATAAGGGGACAGGGACACTCTAGCAATTTCACCAACAATTTTGCTTTGGCAGTAACATACCTGCTGTGGCATTATCATTTTTACCAAATTATTTTAAACTCCCATGAGTTTTTGTTGAAACTATATGAATTTTATCTCGCGTTTTTAAATATCACCAACCTCATTTATTGGCATTTCTTTTGCTCCAAGATATATTTTATTAATAGATTAGTCATTCCAATACTGTCAAAATAAAGATGTTTTTATATAAACATGAATTTTTATTCATGTCACGTTATTATTTATTTAAATAAATATTTTATTTTTGTAAATGCAGCATGAATCTAATTTAGTTTATATAAAATATTTTTCTACACCAACAAATGTCATGATAAAAATAATATAAAATACTCCTATTAAATTAGTATGTAGTATAGCTTCATAAACAAAAATTCAAATCCCACCATCACCTTTGTTCAGTGTAAAATTATTTTTTATTTTTAAAAAAAAAGATATGATTTCACAAGTTCGAGAACTCCACAGTCCCATGGCGCCCACCTAACTAAATAACTAACCACGTCAAGATTTAGTCGACAATCATTTTAGTTTCTATATTTTGATCATTCAAAAGAATATGCTTTATTTTTGCTTATCACCAACAAACGTGGCTATTAATTTACCCTAAAGAAAATTAAATTTTCAACTAAACAAATTGAGTTGGTAAGCCCAAACTATATATGAAAAGGAAAAAAAAATATGTTGAATAATTCTTATGGGTAAAGAAATAATTAATGCTTTTCCCTTATTAAATTCTTTGGATTCGGTAGTCGAGAATAATTAGGAGAACACGTGTTTGTTGTTGGCTTCTTAATACAACTTATATTCTTTGAAGTAAGAGCAAAGAACTACAAAAATTGTTCTCTTCCATCAATTTCAAGTAAACTAACTAAACACTTCATACATGACGTAGATAAAATGTTACTCTCTCCGTCTAATTTTATATGTCATTCTTTCTATTTTACTTTGTTTCAAATTATTTATCATTTCTTAAAATAGCAAATTTTTAAAACTTATTTTATCTATTTTACCTTTCATGCAAGTCCCAAAAATATGGCATTAAATTCATTTCTCAACATTAATTGCTCTCACAAGTCATTTCAAAAATTAAAGTACCAAAATCAACTAATCAAATTTGCATCTTAATTGAAAGATAATTATTGAAAAAAAATATCTTATTAGTAGGTTAAACACCAATTTTTTTTTTAAATTATGTATAAATTTGGTCATATCAAATAAAATGAGACAGAGAAAATAATTAATTTGTTGGTGATCGGAATTAATACAAATCATCATGATTCATAAGTACAGTATCATTGACATAAACAACGTTAGTTTAAAAAATGCAGCAATCTTTATTAAGTTCGGACATCAAATCTGTGTTGTTTCTTGGACTTCGTCATCCATATCCACCTAAAATTCTTAGCCGACGCCACTTTTTCTTCGTTATTTTTTGGGAAGGAAAACAACTCCCTAAACTTTTTCCACTAAAAATATTTATTTTTATTTATATGAGCTCAACCTAAATTAAACGTTGTAATCTTATGCAGTTGTCAACATATTGAAAGCTCACAATCTAAAGATTTTTTATTTTTCAAAAATTGTTTTATTTGGATAATCAAATAAGAACAAAATATCAACATACCAAGTTTAATTGCATGAATATAAATTTGTTCTTAGTTGATAGTTGCAAATCTTGAATGATTTTTAAAGATAGGACTAAGATGTAGTCCTACTAAGTATTATAATGAATAAAGGAAATATGATATCGAGTGGCAGAGGGAACATGGGATAGGTGGGGTGAGTGTTTCCCCTACATCTTCAAATATTATAAATTTTGTATAAAAATTTATAATTATTTATTTAAAAAAAAAAAAAAAAAAAAAACTCACTCCATTACCACCCAAACTCAATTTTCTAATTCTACTATACATAATGATTTTATCAAATAAAATAAAATGATGTCCATGAACCTTCTTAATTAAAATCTTTAAATGTTGTAAGATCTATTTTGCAGGGAATTTTTTGAAGAATTAAATGCACTAAACCCCCTGAATCACACGATGAGTTGCACTTTACTTTTTCTAATTCTTTTTATAGGCACTTAACCCTTCCATTGTATTATTGAACAAAATTATGCTTGCTAAATAATGGTACTTCTTTTCTTTTTCCCACTATTCTTTCCCATCTTTATTTTTTTCCATTTCTCCTTCTTCCTTTTCCCTTCTTTTATTTTTTTTTCTTTTTCTCCCTTCTCACCTGTCATTATTTATTTCCTTCGTCCTGCTATAAATATTTGTACACTTAGCATAAATTTTTTAATTTTTTTAACTAATTATTTATTTTGTTGTACTTTGTTTATTTTTTAAATTCTTATTATAACAAGATATATATTTTTATATTGATAAAATGTCACTGATTATTATCTAAAATTAAATTATAAAAACATATATACAAATTGGATTTATAATTAGTCAACTACAGTAAAAATAGATAAGCACATTAATCAACTATTAATATTTTTATTTGTTGTTTTTTCACACTGATAAATTATTAACCCTTATTTTTATTTTTATCTATTTATTTAGAATTTTAAACTAATATTCGTTTTTATTGAGACTCAAAATTTTGAGTTATTGAAACTATAATTTCTTTATATGTATTTAAATACACTTTGATGTAATTAACATATATTCTATTATAAAGGAAATTGTAATGAATTTACAACAATAAAATTTAAGAAAAAATGAGTTACAAAAAAAAAAAAGAAATAGTTAAATCAAATTAAAAAAAATTTATATGTCCTAATTATACAAATAAGAATAGCATAGGAAACAAACTAGCTAGTGGTACGAGAAGAGGAGAAAAATAAATTTCTCCTAGTTATACTAGTAATTACAACATAGTGTTACGACAAAAATTTAATGCCCCTAGGAAGAAAAAATAAATTTCTCCTAATTTATTTAAATAAATGGTTTAAATTTTGTTATACCACTACGCTATTATTATTTGTATAATTAAGAGAAATTTATTTTATCCCTTTCTATTATTCGTATAATTAGGACATACAAAATTTTAATTTTGATTTAACTAATTTTTTTTTTTGTATATCATTTGTTTCTTATCGCAATAAATTCATTACAATTTTGTGTATAATAAAATTTATGTTAGTTACATCAAAGTATATCTAAACTGATAGTTATATTATTTAAATACGTATAAAGAAATTAGGGTTTCAATTATTCAAAAATTTGAGTCTCAATAAATCAAATATTAGTTTGCAAATCTAAATAAATAGATTAAAACATTACTAGCTGATTAAATTGCTTATTTGTTTTTACTATAGTTGATTAATTATAAATCTAACTTATTTATATATGTTTTTATAATGTAATTTTGGATAAATTTTTTTTTGTCAATATATCAAATATATGACTCTCTTGTTATAATAAGAATTGAAAAATAAACAAAGTACAATAAAATAAATAATTAGTTAAGAAAATAAAAAAATTTATTCTGAAGTTTACAAAGATTTAGTAGAACAAAGAAGTAGCCAATGGAAGGTAAGAAAGATAAAAAAATTTAAAAAAAAAAAAAAAAAGAAGAGGGAAAAGAGGTGGGAAAGAATAATGGGGAAAAGAAAAAAAAAATCAATTACGTAGCAAGGGTATTTTTGTCTAATAATACAAAAAAATAGGGTTTAAATGTCTATAAAAAGAGTTGAAATGGATAAAGTGCAACTCATGGTGTAGTTATAGGGGTATAGTGCATTTAATCCTTTTTTGAAAGTTGGGACTCCACGCAAGCATCGAAGCACAGCTCATTAATTAACATGAATAGAAAAAAAAAATGGTGTCTGACATTATAATCTAAAGTCTAAATATGTTTTTGAGAGGTCTTGCCACAAGTAATACAAGGGGGAGGGGAGTAAAGAAATTGCAAAAAAAAAAATAAAAAACGAAGTTTAGAAAAAAGGACATATTTATTGCTCAGTACAAAAGTGAGAGGGCATAATCAAGGTAAACTTTTTATTTTTTATTTATTTTCGTAATGTATTCACTTATAGATCATAAGTCTCCTATTTTTTGGGGTGAAAGGGGGGAGGAAGGAACTAAAATGATAGCAATTTTTTCGATTGAATAAAAAGGTTGTTCAAAAACATATATAAAATAATTATAAAATATTATTTTGAAGAATAATAAATAACGTTCAAATTGAGCGAAGTTAAAAATAACAAATAGACAACAAGTTATATATTTTTTTGGGGAATTCTACAATCTTTTTTAGGAAACCATTTTCTTGACTTTAAAAATTTATACCGTACAACTTTTTAAAGTACATGATATTGCACTATACAACTAGTTAAAATACAAGAGAATGGTTGCCTAAAAGAGACTATAGAATTTTCCTATTTTTTAGATACATCATTCTTTAAACAATTGCCCATGTGTGTAGTTATGTGTCACTACATAAATATATTAGGAATTGGCTTTTCTAGATTTTATGTTTAAGTGTCTGTTTCTATGTCCATTTGACAAAGCAAGGCATGTGATAGAAACAAAATGACAATCACCCTCACGTGCAACCAAGGACATTTCCCATCTTAATTAATACTATATTGTTTCTGGTTTTCTTTTCCGTTTTGAAAAGTAACGCCCAATAAAAGAAATCCAATAATTAGTTTTGTACGCGAATTCAGAAACTTGTAAATTGAATAAATAAAATATAATTTTTCAATGAAGAATTGTATGTTAACTTATTTATGAAAAATTGTGTGTGTTTATATATTTGTGTGTGTCAGATTGAATTAAAAATTAAAATACGTAAAAATATACCAGATATCATAAAAATAAATTTGGTTGATATTTTGTTTAGAGAATCATAAACTTGTAAACTAAGAAAGAAATAAATGTATTCTTTGACTGTATAACTATTTTTTCAACGAAATTTTTTGCATATGTTGTTGTGGTATGTGAGTTTATATTGAATAAAAATTTGTAACACGTAGCAATCATTATATGTTATAACAAGTAAATATGATTGGTATTATTTGACAATTACAAGCTTATTAACTAAAAAGTAAAAGAACATGTTTTTTTCAATATTAACAGTCAAAGTTTGCCACCAATTTTGTTGCCTAAGAATTTCATTTACATCCACCAAATTATCGTTTTCTTGTCCAACCATTATAATAAATTAAATTTTGTTATTAGTGGAAGTGATGGGAAAAAATTGCTCTCCTTAATATTCTAATCATTTGGGTTGAAATTATTATAACAAATATAAAGTTTAGGGAGTTTTGTGAATTTTTTGAAAATTCGGTGGTGGAAAATAATATTAGCATAAATATCAAAGAAAGTTTTTTATTTCTCCTTGAAAAATTTACAAAGTTCATACAGTAGAAAAAAGTGAAGTTGAACGTATGGAGTGAAAACTTAAATACTCCAAGAGTTTATACTAGTAGTTATGGGACCTAATTGATCACTCTAGAAATTTTGGATTTAGTGTTACACTTTCAACAGTTTCAAAATTAAAAGTACAATAACTTAGATACCAAAATATACAATCCAATGACACTCGAAAATATAGCTTAATAGTCAACTACCCTTGGGGATAATTTCGCTCATTTTGGCATAACTCTCTACCAACATACAAATTGTTCTATTAGGGCCTCATGGGTCAAGTAAATATTTTCAAATCCTATTAACCACATGAGCCCATTTATACTACAATAAATAGCCAAGTTACAAGGTTAGTTCTCACTTTACATTTCATAACAACTCTCATTTTCTATTCTTTGCTCTCATTTTTACTCTCAAATTTTTCACTCTTGTTTAAGTATCTGATTTGAGTGTCAGAGTTTTCCTTTGGAGATACAAGCCCTGCACTTGTTATTCTTCTTTCAGTCTACTATACGTGAGTACAATGCAAGAATTTACTTTGCATTAGAGACTTTAACTTGGACTATCTTGGACTACCAAGGATCTACAAATCCAAGCCTTTGATATTTTTAACATCAACATTTGGTGCCATCTATGGGAATTAAACAATAAGCCATTCTCAGTCATGGCTCCTAACACGCGCAACACTCAATGCAACAACCAATACAATGGCAAAGAGATCACCTCCCAACATTAGTCAAATCAATCAATCAAAGTGTTCAATCGAGTTGGAGGCAACCTAGAGATCTCGATCCACAAACAATGGACAAGGATGAAGATATCCATAGCTTAGACAACCAAAAGATATGTTAGAGGATATGCTCATTAGGACAACAAATTGAGCATCCATTCATTCAAAGAGAAGAACCCCTACTAATGCCCTCTAGGATATATCTTTCAACTTATACCCTTCGGTGATACTAAGGAACTTCCTAAGGGTTGTGTTCAACTAGCATCTTACGGGATCGACTTACTTCTCTGGAGGTAAAGCTAAGTCTTCACAAGTGAAGGCTAATCAAGTTAAGTGTTATTCCCAAGAGTTAGAGTCCATACTTTCAGCGTCAAAAGTCTCATCCTACGAGATCAATTCACTCCTCTAGGCAAAACCTAAGTCTTCTCGAATGAAGACTTCTACAAGTTAGTCTCAACCTAAGAGTGAGGTTTACCCTTTCAAGGTTAAAATTTTCATCCTTCGGGACCACCTCACCTCTCCAAGGGCAAAACTAAGTCTTCCCAAGTGAAGGCTTTTACAAGTTAAGTCTTACCCAAAGGATAAGGCTTACCCTTTCGAGAGTCAAAAATCTCATCCTACGAGATCATCTTATCCCTCCGGAAACAAACGTTAGTTTTTTAAAGTGAAGGTTTCTACAAGTTAAGTTTCACCCTAAGAACGAGGCTTACCTTTCTGAGGATCAAAAATGTCATCCTCTATCAAATTACCCCTTCGGGGCCTAAGTCTTCCCAAGTGAAGGTATCTACAAATTAAGTCATACCTCATGAAGAAGGGTCACCTTTTCGAGGATCAAAAATCTTATCCTTTGGGATCATCTCATCGCAAAATCTCCATGGGCAAACCTAATTCTTCCCAAGTAAAGGCTTCTATAACTTTAATCTCACCCCGAGAGTGACTTGCCCTGTCAAAGTTCAAAAATACTATCATGGGCGGTCACCTCTTCCTTTTGGAGAACAAGAAAAAGGCTATTCTCTGGAATAGGTGCAATCCTTTCGAGGACAAGTAACAATCCTTGGTCTTGGTCCCAAGACCAAGGTATACCTCTCTAGGGACGAAATTCAATTTCATCTAGGAGATTTGTGCCTAGACTTACCCCTCCAAAGGTGAAAATAATCTTTTCCTAATAGAAGGACTTTCTTAGTTAAGCATGCTCTAAAAATCAATCCTTACCCTCCAGGGATGAAAACAAATTTACTTAGGAGAGTTGTGCCTAGGTTAAGTTTGGTCCCAAGACCAAATTTTACCTAGGAGATTCGGGCCTAGCCTTACCCCCTAGGGGCGAAAATAAACTTTTCCTATAAGGAAGAGTTCCTTAATTAAGCACACTCTATTGGTATTTAAAAGCAATCCTTACTCCTTTAGGAGGGGAAAAACAAATTCACCTAGGAGAGTTGTACCTTGGTTAAATTTGGTCCGAAGACGAAAGCTTTACCTAGGAGATTTGCACCTAGGCTTATCCCTCCGGAGTTGAAAAATAAGCTTTTCCTAGGAGAAAAAATTCCTTGGTTAAGCATACTCCGAAAAGCAATCATTACCCCTCCATGGTGAAAAAAAATTCACCTAAGAGAGTTGTACCTAGGTTAAGTTTGACCCCAAGACCAAAGCTCTACCCAAGAGATTTGCGCCTAGGCTTACCCATCCAAGGGCAAAAATAAGTTTTCTTTAGAAGAAGAAGTTCCTTAGATAAGCATACTCCGAAAGCAATCCATACCCTTCCAGGAGTAAAAACAAACTTACCTAGGAGAGTTGTACCTAGGTTAAGTTTGGTCCCAAAATCAAAGTTTTACCTAGGTGATTTGTGTCTAGACTTGACCTCTCCGGGAGAGAAAATAATTTTTTCCTACCGAGAAGAAGTTTGTTGGTTAAACATGCTTTAAAAAGCAATCCTTATCCCTTAGAGGGTGAAAACAAATTTACGTAGAAGAGTTGTGCCTAAGTTATGTTTACTCCCAATACCAAAGCTTTACCTAGAAGATTTACACCTAGGCTTACCCATCCGAGGATGAAAATAAGTTTTTCCTAGGAGAAGAAGTTCCTTGGTTAAACATGCTCCGAATAGCAATCCTGACCTCTCCAAGGGCAAAAATAAATTCACCTAAGAGAGTTGTGTCTAGGTTAAGTTTGGTCCCAAGACCAAAACTTTACCTAGGAGATTTGTGCATAGACTTACCCCTCTGAGGGTGAAAATAAACTTTCCTAGAAGAAGAATTTCCTTGGTTAAGTATAATTTAAAAAGCAATCCTTACCCCTTTAGGGGTGAAAACAGTTTCACATATAAGTGTTGTGCTCAGGTTAGGTTTGGTTCCAAAACCAAAACTTTACCTAAGAGATTTGCGTCTAGCATTACCTTGTCCCTCCGGGGGCAAAAAATAAGTTTACCTGGGAAAGGTAAACCAAGGTTAAGACAGGTACCAAGACCAACACTTACCCTCTGGAGGCGAAAAAAAATTTTATCTAAGTAACGTGTACCTAGGTTAAGTATGGTACCAAGACCAAAACTTACCCTTTCAAAGGCAAAAAACTAGGTTAAGCTTAGTACTAAGTGCAAGACTTACAATTCCAGGGGTGAAAAATAACTTTACCTTGGTAAGGTGTAACTAGGATAAGTTTGGTTCCAATACCAAGATTAACTCATCAAGGTGAAATTTACCTAAGAGAAGCATGCCTATAGTAAGGTTGGTTCCAAAATTAAGTGCAGACTTAGTGTTGGAAGAAGTGCCAAAGTTGGTCCCAAGACAAAGGCTTACCTAGGACAAGGGGTGCATAGGATAACCAAGGCTTACCTCTCCGATGTTGAAAAACAAGCATTTTTTTAAAGAAGAACAACCAAGCTAAAAATATCTCCACATAAGCGTAAATTGGACCGCTTTAACATAACTTCGCACCTAAGCGGAGAAATTCTTAAGCTTCGCACCTAAGTTCCACACCTAAGTTTAGTATCAACAAAGCCCAACATTGAAGTTGAGAACAGAAGCTAAGGAAAAAAAAAACTAAATGTGCTCCCAAGAACATGACTTACCCTTCACAGGACAAAGACAAGGTCTTTCCAAATTCAACACGTAAGTGGAGCATAACCTAAGTAATACCTTAGTTCAATACCAAAGTAGAGTATCTAAGACAAATACCTAAGCCAAGTATATAATACAAGTCTATGACCGAGGTATATATCATGACGAAAAAGGTCAACAAAGAAGCATAAATTTCCTTAGTCACTTGAAAAAATATCAAGTAACTAAAAGGGATAAAGGGACATGAAGAATATTGAACTTCAAGAAAGCTACAAAATTGTAAAGAAAATGTATAATATCATTGATTGATGAAAACATTAGATAGGTGGAGTTAGCACAGAAAGTCCCCAATTTTAAAGCCTAGCACTAACAATTTCTAAGAAATGCAAAATTCAAATTACAATAGGACATCCCCACAAATTGCAAAGATGTGCTAGTCAAGTGCACCCCAAACCTAGCGATGAAGTACCCTAATCAAAGGCCTACCCATGAACAAATTTTGTTGAAATCCACTACTAGAGTTAAAGTACTCATCTTCATCAAAAAAGCTCATAAAAGAGAGAGTAAGCTTATAAGGAGTTCAGCAAGTGTTTCCTAGAATGCCAAAAAACAAAAATAAAGGCATAGGAGTATTTGGATACTTACTTGGAGTACATGAGAAAGCTAATTAAAGGGAGCAAGACTTGAATTAATAGGTTTGAGAAGTCAAGGTCTCCTAACCAAGCTTTTTTATTACTATATTTTACCAAGGAGAATTTCTAGTCACTACTGAACAACAACATTCAAGAAAAAAGGACAAAAAGACAATCTACTTCAAGTGCTTACCAAGTGTTTGTTAAAATTTCAAAGGCAAAATAAAGCTTTTGTTCTTCGTGGAGAATGACTTACTTGGAGCAAGTGTAGGGAAAGTATGAAGGCAAAGTTCTTAAGATGTGAAAGCAAGATCCCAAAGGTGCAAGTTTTGGCCTTGGGCAAGTCTTCAAAATAACCTAGGTTGAAGAGTTTTGAAACCTAGGTTGTGAAAGTTTTGGTATCCTAGATCATAGGAAGTTAATAACCTAGGTTAAATTTTTTGTATCCTAAGTTGTGGAAGGCTTACAACCAAGGTTTGAAATTTTGTATCTTGTGTGGAAAACGTTGTTATTTTTGTTCAAGTAGCTTGGGTACAACTACAAGACCTTGTTATATTTTTCAAAGTAACCTAGCTTGGATAGATTAATATCTAAGGTTTCAAACCCCTTGAAAATGTGTTAACTCTTAGGGGATTTTTTGCTCATTCTTTTGCCAAAGCACCAAGTAAAATTACTTCTTATCCCACAAAATTGGTTTTGAACCTACAAGTGACTCATGGTTTAAGTTCAAAAATTTCTCCTCCGTTCCCAGGAAAAATTTGAAAGTCAAAATTTGACTCTAGTTAAAATTTTGCTGGACCCAATTAAGACATAGGTCAAAAACTATTGCACTACTCTCAACCCGAATAATTTGATTTAAGAGTGGGGACAAGTGATGATACAAAAATATACCATCCAATGATACTCAGACATGTGGCTTAATGATCAACTAGCTCTGGGGATAATTTCAGTCATTTTAGCATAACTCTCTATCAACATACAAATTATTCCATTAGGCCCTCATGGGCTAAGTAAATATTCTCAAAACTCGTTAACCAAATGAACCCATTTACTACTATTATAAACAGCCAAGTTACAAGGTTAGTTCTTACTTTACATTTCATAACAACTCTCATTTCTCATTATTTGCTCTCATTTTTAATCTCAAATTATTCACTTTTGTCTAAGTATTTGACTTGAGCGTCGGAGTTTCCTATGGAAATACAAGTCCTACCCTCATCGTTTTTGTTTCAGGTTTGCTATACGTAGTGAGTTCATCATAAAATGTTACTTTTTATTGGATGATCATTTCAATTTGGAATATCTTGGACTACCTAGAATCAAAACCTAGGCCTTTGATATTTTAGCATCAGTAGTATTTGTGTGACAATTAGAGTAATATTCCTTTCGTTTCCTTTTAGGTGTCGTTTAAGGTTTTGATACAGAGATTAAAATTTCTATTAAATAGCATAAATTTTAGACAAATTGATCCTATCTAACTAAATTGCCCTTTTTACTAGTAATAAATTAAAAGAGTTTCAACTATAAAAGTAGTGTATGAATAAATGCTGAAAGATAATTACAAATTAAACAATTAATGGAGTTAGAAATTGGTAAAAAAATTAATATTTTATTGAACTTTAAAATAACACTTAAAATAGAATTTTTTTTAAAAAATAATACTTAAAAAGGAACGGAAGAATCTACGAGAGCATAATTTTATGATGACTACTTGAAGTCTCGAAAAGCAATTTTTTGTTGCTTAAAATGGTGTCTACTGCATAAAATGAGAAAAGTGGGTCGTTAAATTATTTAAAGTTACCCTTAGAATACCTAGTGCATGGTGAAATATGCTATTGAAATTTCTAATAAAAATAAAGAGTTACTTTTTTACATTCGTTGAAAAAAAAATAAAAAATTACACTCCAGTTATAAATGCATCATGCATGTCACATGTGAAATTAAAATATGGTTACATGTCATGCATCTCCGCCTAATAATGTAAAAAAAAAAAAACTTTTACACCATTGGTATAGAAAAAATTAATTCTAAAAAGATGTTGTACCAAAGAGTTATCCAATATTATAGTGACAAATTGTTGCATATTTAACTTAATATTCTCTATATGATAATCGTACGTAAAGCTCAAACAAAATGCCTATTAGTCCTCGAATGACAAAAAAAAAAAAAAAATTTGACACTTTGGAAAAAGGATTTTATTGGAAAGTTTAAAGATTAAAATAATTATGTAATACACTGATGAATTAGTGCACAATTGGTGTCTGTCAGACACTAGGCAGTAATTACTAACTTAGAACTAATCTCTAAAACTAATGAATGGAAATTTTGATGGAAACTAAAAAAATGAAAAACTTGTATTACGCCAAATTGTTGTTCTATTTTAGTAACAGTGCGATAACAACATATTTGGACACTATACATTAGTGTGCTTAAATTATATCATTATTTGTTTTTTATTAAGAAACTGTAAAATTAATGGATGATCATGATAGAACCCCAACTAGTTTTGAGAAAGGGCTGAAGCTGTCTCTTAGCAGACACAGAACTTGCAATTTGAGGTGGCAAGGTATTGTGTCTATATATTTAAGGAGTTCTTTTAAAATTTTAAAGAGGCGAAATACAAATTTTATAAGGAGAAATTTTATATCGGTTAGGAGAAACTACTGAACTTGTCCAGTAGTTAAGGAGTAATTACTGGGCATGTCCAATAGCTATTCCTCAACCAATGGGAGCATTCCATTTGGAATGCGAGCCCATATTTTTGAAAAATAAAAGGGTCATCTTATTCAGAAAAATGAGTCATGCATTTCAAATGACAGGCTCCTATTGATTGAGGAGTAACTATTGGGCAAATCTAGTAATTGCTCTTGACCAAAATAAAAATTTTTACTTTGTAAGGATGCAAATAAAATTTTTAAAGATAAAAAATACAATTTCTGAAAATTTGGGAGGACGGCTACCCACTTGCCCCTCCCTACATCCGTCATTGGTCATAAGTATTTAAATCTAACCCTATTCTCTCCCAATGTAAATATTTAAGTTTATCTAGTTTTTGACCTTACTTGTAATCCCTATATTGTGGATTAAACTATATGGCACAAATGATATAAGTAAGATTTTATAAAATTTAATTTTGACTACAAAGTCTCTAAATAGAGTCTAAAACTGGTAGATTATCAAATTCTCAAAATTTTTGGATGTGCTTGTTTTGTCTTACTTTCTTCTCATGAGCGAACTAAATTAAAGCCTCGCTCTAGATTGTGTTGTTTTCTTGGCAGTATCTCTTGTGTTATGCACATGACTATCTCTAGAGCCTTCCAACTATTAGAGTTGGACAATTGAACCTTCTCAAGATGGAAGTATCAAAATGATACAATAAAAAGATAAGGTACTAAAGTACAAATCAGTCAAAAATTTGGATTTCAACGGTGTCATTTACAAATTTATTCATTAGAATACTATATGTTAGTGGGCACAAGTTAAAAAAAAAAAAAAACATTTTTATAGTATCAATTTATCTCGTTATTAGAAGCAGGAGATGTAAAGATATTACTGTACGGGGTGAGAATATATAAAAGGATAACTCGATTTATAAACTTTATATTATTGATAGTGTTTGAGATTGGTTGGATCTCTTAATTTATAGTAAGCAATATTATTTTGCATTTTTGAATAATCAGCTTTTATTATTCAAATTCGTAACTTCCAAATCAAACAGTGAAAAGGTTTGCGTTAATCCGTAATTTGGGATGAGAATATAAATGGAAATAAAGTTAAATATTAGAGTATAATATGTTTAATACTCCAACCAATATCACACACAAATATATATATATATATATATATATATATATATTATAAACAATCTATATATTCCATTAAATTTCTTGAATTTTTTTAGAGTAGTTTGGCATAACAAAAAATAATAAGTTTTGAATTATAAATGTTAACATGAATGATTTAAATGGAATAATTCATCATTTATTAATAAAATTGACATGTTAAGTCCTTGTCATATATAAATGAAGTAAATTTATTTTATAAGAGACATTATTGTTTTAATTATATAAAAGGAATAGCGATAAATATTAATATTGTCTCTTATACACATAAGTGACATCTTTAGATAAAAAATATACAAATCTAAATCCTAATAAATGAAGATTTTAGAAAAGAAAGTATCTCACAAAACATTTTTAATTTTTAATAATGCAAAAATACAATGTATTTAGTCTAGAATTACCATATTACAAAAAATTATTATATTAGAAACTTAAATGTAATTTGTCAAATACTACTTTATAACATTAATCACTTTTTAATGCCCAATACAAGGATAGAGGCGATAAAATTAACTATTAAAAAGAGAGTTTAAATAATTTGGAGGACAAATATAGTATTTTTATAAATATTCTATCTAAATTACATAAGTAGTAAGAGAGATTATAATATTTTTGGGGTTTCCACCACCGGCCGCTCTCGCAATGGTCCGCCATTGATGATAAGTGTTAAAACTTACACCAAATAAATACTTAAAACATGACAAAAAGGAGTGATATCGACTTCCCCTTTGGCATATAAGAAGATAATAAGATTAAAATGGTTAGGTGGGTATTCCATTATTTGGAATTTGGAGTATAGCACACAGTATTTGAATCCTAATCCATATCCTTCATTAATGGAGCCTGAAAAAAAAGAAAAACTACATACTCCAAAGAAGTGATGTGCGCTTGAAAGGGTTGTTGATGCAAACAACTATTTGAAATTTTAGCTATGTTTGAATAATATTATTTTCAAAATAATAGTTTATGTTTATTCTTTAAACAAATTTTAATATTTTTATTTCCCATATATATATATATATATAATTAATGCTAAAAATAAGAAAATACCATTTGGTGTGTGACACTAGTTGAAAAAAATAGAGGGTAATGTATATTTTTCATTTAAGAATATCATTAGAGGACATACCTGTATCGTTTCGAAAGCGTTGGTTGATTAATGATTACAACCTCCTTATTAGTTTGTAAAAATTCATCTTTTTGGACTAATTTAGTCATCAAACAACTATTAAACATCTTTGTAGTTATTTAATGATAGACGGGAGAACCTCATTCGGAATAAGTAATAAATTAATTCTGAAATATGTCCTCCTGTTCTATAGAGAAGTGGGCTGTCCATTCCAAACGAAACCTTTTATTAGTTATTCAGTAATTATGAAAATGCCTAATAGTTACTTAATTGCTAAGAAATAGAAAAAAATTGATTATAATTTAAAAAAATTATATAATCTCATTAACATGATTAAACTCTATTGTTGTGTTTTGAATGTTTGTACAATAAAATATTATATGATTTAAATACTTATATAATACAAGACTCAAAGTACAATGGTATGATACATTAACAAAACTATAGATATCCCTATAATTTTACATGTAGGCAATGATTTATGAAAAAATTATCATAATAGTTTCTTATATTTTATATTTGTACTTATCTAGTCTGTCACATATAAAATGATGAATTTTTGTCTATCACAAATTCAAAACATATCACTTTGGTCATTTGACATAATTATAGACATATTTTAATATGAAATACTCATATGTTTATCACATGTTACATTTTTGTGGGTAAAATTGGAAACACATAATTTCAAATACTAAATTATCCAAAAAAAAAAAAGGGTTGAGACGGTTGGAGAAGGAGTGGCAGAGGGAAAGCGGCGAAAGAGGGGAATTATCATGGATGAGAATTTTGAGATTGATTGGAAAAGATTTAACGTAGCGTCATTTAATATTTAAAATTTGTCTGTTATATCAATTTTATCATCGAAAAACGTAATACATGATAAATATGTAAGTATTTAAATTAAAATATAATTATAATAGTGCGAGGGAATAAAATGATATATTTTAAATTTATAAAGAATTAAAAACTCATGATTTTAAATATAAATATAAGAATTTAAAAAGAACATAAATGTAAAATATTCTCAAAATTTATTATTGGTGCCACTAAATCTAATATCAAAAAATTTGGGATTGATCTGATTTGTCCATGGTCTATCCCAAGGATGATGATGATGCCACCCCTGAAACCGCATGCGCGCATTGTAATTGTAGCTCTTTCCGCACTCCCAATTAGTCTCCCTTTCTCACTCTCATCCCTTCCCCCATTTCCTTTCCATTCAACACCCATTATTGCCATCGATGCCAATCCATCATCATCCGTCCCTAGTCATCAAAAAAAAAAAAAAACACACTCCCACACCCCAGCCCAGCCCAGCCCAGCCCACAAAAAAATAAAAAAAATAAAAAATAACACCATATATAAACCTTAAAGCTTTTGGGTTTTTCTTTTTCTATATATAAGCACACACATTACAGAAAACCCTTCTGTTTTCTTCACAAATTCAGAGGGCCCATATCTTTATTTTGAGGTAGTTTTTCAGACATTTTTATGCGTTTTTGTTTTTTATACATATAGTTTAGAATCTTCTTGATTGGTTTGTATTCATCAACTACTTTTTTTGAATTTTGGAATTGTTGTTTGCATGTTTCATCATTTGGGTTTTTTTGAGTCTTTTTCTGACTTTTGTCTTCTTGGGTTTTTTAATGTACTGATTTTTTTTTTTTTTTCTCATTTTGGGATTTAAATTAGAAATGGGTTGCTGAATTTCTTCCTTTATCTTCACATTTTCTTGTTCTTATGAATTTTCCATGGTATATAGTGTAAGCTATTCGGACTCATTTTTAATCTAAAAGTCCTGTTTTTTCTTTCTTAGTGTTCAATATTTTGATAATTTAAAAGAACAAACAAGGAAAGATGGGTGCTCTTTCTTTATATATTGCCTTTGCCTTTTTATTTCGTGGTGGGAGCTGGGAGCTAGGGTTATTGAGGGAATTGAGTTTGGGTTGTTTTTGAAATTCTTTTGATGTGGTGGGATGGACAGTTATGCTGCAGGAATGAAACAAACCGACAAAAAGGAGGGAAAATCAAGAAAGCATGGCTAACAACCGCCGAAGAGTTGAACAATTGGACTACATGGAGGAGGATATAGATGTTGATGAAATGGAAGGGGAAGCTAATGATGATACTCAAGATGTCAACCTTGATGAATATGACATGGTTAGTTAAATAGAACTAATTTGTTTAAGGATTAATTTTTCATGTACTATCGGTAGAAAATGTTTTACACCAATAGGTACAGGCTATGCCGTTATTTAAATTTCAAATGTTTTTTTTCCCATATGGTATGTATCTATAGTCGTCAGTGTGAAAAAAAATTATAGATTGATGGTGTATAAAGCCTTTTTCAATAGCGGACAACCTAAGTTGGTATTTGATATCATTAAATTTTAATAGGACTAGTTTTCTATTGATTTGATCCTGGGGAATTTAGGCCTGAATTTCTCTTTATTCTCTAATGTTATTTAACTATTTTTTATGTATCTGTGTGGGTGTGTGCGTTCATAGCTCACGAAAGTAACTGATACCTCGGCTATGCAAGCGAGGAAAGGAAAGGATATACAGGGAATTCCTTGGGATAGATTAAGCATAGCTAGAGAGGAATATAGAACGACGCGGATTCTACAGTATCAGAATTATGAAAATGTACCTGCATCGGGTGAAACTGTTGATAAGGTATTTAATGTTGTTTTAAGTTAAGTGAGTGTTTTTGTGTGCTATGAATGAGTTAAAGTTCGATTCTCTATTCAGGAATGCAAGCCGATTCAGAAAGGTGGGGAGTATTACAAATTTTTCTATAACTCAAGATTGGTGAAGCCTACCATCCTTCATTTTCAGGTATGCATTATGTGCAGGACCTGTATCTAATTCATAATCCTTCAAGATAACTGCTTTCTATGTTCACACAAGATTTTGCACTTTCATGTTTGCATCTTCATATTTCACTCTTTTTAGTAACTAAAGGAGACTTTACATGAATGGCATGCATATTATCTTGTGTCTCACTTTTGAAGTATTTAATATTATATTATGCACATAGGACATCATGTATCTCGTGCTATCATAACTTGTGTTGGTCATGTTAATGTTGCATATTAATCTTGCTGCATACTCATATTCACGCTTGATGTTGCATATCTGTTTCTTTGATTTTTTTTCAGTGTGTTCTTTGATTGGTGAACTTTATTCAGTTGCTAACTTTCTGTATCATTTATGGATTGTCTGTTGTAGATAATTTTCCATGGCCTGAAAATTTAGCCAAAAAGTAAACAGTTGATCCTGGAAAATGCATTCACAAGTATTTTTGTACCTTTCAGAAGTAAAGAACCAGATTGGGCATCAGTTATTAAATATTATTGATGTGAATTGAAGTGCACATTTTCTTGAAATTGTTGAATAGTTACCAAAACAAGAGGTTCACATTTACAGGATAACATATCCGGCAATAACTCTAGGTAATCTCCTTTTACATATGTTTTAAGTATGAATATCCCACATTGGCCTAAATACCTTGGACTAATTAATAAGGTTCATGGACAACTCCACTCATTGCCAATTAGTTTTGAGATGAGCCCATGTTCTTTAATATGATACCAGAGCTAGTCTCAGGTTTTCTCTCATCCACACGTGTCTTGGGTTCTTTCTAGCCCATACCAACGGGCTCCCTCTAGCTCCGGGTGCTCACCAACCCAAGTCATGGGTTCTCTCTAGCCCCTTCCAACGGGCTCACTTTACATGATACTGCACATGCTTAACCCATGAACTTAGCACAGAAGCTGTAGTGTAAGTGGAAATTGGTACTTTTTGTCACTGTAGAGGATAGTGATGATGTAATTTTAGGGACGTTATAGACAATTGCTCTAGCTGGTTAATATTTATTTTGCTTTCTAGCTTCTTCATTGCTTGGTTGCCAGGTTCGAATTAGGGCTAGGATCTATTTACATGTAAAACCTTCAGTTATAGTTGAACACACAGCCTCTAATGATGATTGTTGTTGTTTGGATTTTTTTTTTTTAAAAAAAACAACTGTGATTCGCTGTCACATAAACTTTCATTACAGCCTTTTTATTGGGTTTTTACAAAATTCCTGGATTATACAGTCATCCTTCTTTGCATTTGTTTTCCCAAGGGACTATATTGAATAACATGGGGCCATGGAAACAGAAAATGGAAGATGTTTCTCAGAAGAGAACTAAGGTGTCCTTTTTGAACTTTATGTAGATTGAGGTATCAAACGTGAAGAGAATAATCAGTTATAGGACGAGGGCATGTATGAGTTGGCTACTCCTTTGTCTCCAGTTCCTATTGTGATTCCTGAAATTTCCTCAGCATATAATGCACTATTCTTGACTTTCAATAGCCACATCTAAGCAGTTTGTGGTGTGTGCTCTGAATTATTCTAGTGATGGTTTTGTATTTCCATTTACCAATTCTACAAGGCTGCTACATACTCAATTAGAGCCATTCCTCGCTCATGCCACAACAAAAAACCATTCCATTTTTTGTCTCCATCCACTCTCATCTTTACTAAAACCAATCTATCATGCAAGTAAACCATCTAACCAATTTTATGTTTATTAGGGTTAAGTGAAATCTCTCTGTTCTCTATCTGTAGGACCTATTTCCTTGAAATGATCTGTCTAGTAAATAAAAGAATATATTTCCTTGAAATTACCTATTTAGTAAATAAATTATGGATCGGTGTAGGTTTTAGGCCTGCACTCATGCCTTGCCTTTTGAATAACCATTTCTTGAAGTTTTGTGAGTGCTCTCCTTCTATGTTACATGGACTATCCTCTCACCTCCAGAGTACTTGTGTCCTATCGTGTTGACATGGGTGTGGCCGGGTTGTGGGATCCGTTTCCGTGTGGTCAACTTTCAATTGGTACGTTTGACATTTTTAACAACTCCCAGCCAAGAAATTATATTGACTTCAATATGGAGGCTGTGAGTCAGTGACTTGATCCCAAACACAAAAGGACCAGAGAGGAAGATTAACTAGGAGGGAGAAACATATGAGAATTAATTATCAAATCGCTAAATCTTAGTATAGATATATTCTTCTATTTTCATCTTTTTTCTCAATGTACCACTATTGTTTAATGTTTCGCACAAACATATATATTTTGAAAAATGAGTAATAAAATAATTTAAATTGATTTATGTCATCAAATTGCATTACTACTACATTAACTACACTAACATATACAAACATACACGACTCACACCCATACTCGTATCTGATGCTTTTAGAGTGTCTCCATATCCTCAATTTATGAGATTAATGAATCTGACACCTACATGCACCCGTACCTGACACCCATATCCGAGTCCATGTAACATAGCTCTCCTTCACCGAAAGCTACCCATTGGCCGCTGAGGAGGCAGGCCAACCCATAGTCATCCCTGCTGAATAATGGCTGCTGCCAAGTCCTGAAGAGTGTGACTAGTAAGATAAACTTACTTTTCTGAGCTGAGATCGGTAAGTGGAGATCGTAAACAACAGTTCTCTCTTTGTGCATCAAGTCAAGAGGAAAGTTGCTTGTCAAGCTTGCCTATCCGGCCTCGAATTGGATTCAGAGGATTTCCGGTTACCCTGTGGTTGTGGAGGGCAATACAATCAACCCGTGCAGCATCTAGGTGTCTTGGGTTAGTATACTGTTTCCAGCATTACTTGAGCTAAGGTACTGGCGGATGGTGGTTTCATTAGATTCCAAGTGCTTGATATTTTGGAGTTTGGACATGCAGATTTTTTAATGTCTTCATCAGTATCAGACTTATAAGTGTTTGTTTTGGGATTGGTGAATCTGATCTATCCCAGAAAAGGCCAAAATAAAAAGGATAAAGGAAGATCAATGCATAAGTTCATTACTTTGCTCTTCTTTTTTTTCTTTTTTTTTCCCATTTTCTTTCTTAATCTTATGATCACGTAGATGTCATCCCTCTTTTGCCAATTTGTTTGTGTTGATTTTCTTTATCCGACCATCAGGGAAAAACAGAAAACGAAAATTTGTTAGTGAAAAATTGATCCGATATAATGTTCCTTGCATTGGATTTTTGACCGCTTAATATTCTTGTTGGGTTGGTCCATGTAATTTCTAAGCTGATACTAAGTATTTTGTTATACTTTATCCCATTGATTGTTATCTTTCAAGAATTTCATCTACTGTTTATCGTCTGCTATCAGTTACTTGTCTCAAAACTAGAAAGCAAGAAGCAGTTCTTCTTCGTCTGATATTTTCTTTTTCGTTTTCATTTTGTGGATGATATGTTTGTCTGTGTGGTAGGATTTACCAGGGGTACCTCTGTTCATAAATGACTCTGTTTTTTGTGTTATTGTTCTGTTTCATTTTTTGTTTTTGTTTTTGTTTTTGTTTTTTTTTTTTTAGCTTTCTTACATGACAAAGATTTGAAGGTCGTTTTATGGCATCACAAGCTGTACATTCCCGTCTTCTTTTTCCCTTTTCTAGGCTTTTCTGCTTTACCTTATCATATGAAAGAGTTAATTTTTTGTATGCTTACTCTATAGCTTTTGCAGTCCAAATGAGAACTTCTGTCTCTGAATTTATCTTCTTAAGAGCTCTATGATTTCTTTCCATTATGATAACTTATTTCTTTATCACACTGAGCCTTCATGAGTTCTTGTGAGTCTTCTTGCATGTCTTCCTTGCATAATGCTATAAGACAAAACAGGAAAGCAGTTGATACCTCTTTTGATACTTTATGCAGCTTAGAGACCTGGTATGGGCTACTTCAAAACATGATGTGTATCACATATCTAATTACTCCATTTTACACTGGTCATCTATGCTTCACAAATTGTCAGAAGTCCTTAACTTCTCTGGACATATAGTGCCTACTGAGGTAATTGAATAATTTTACTTAATCAGTGATAATGTCGCTGAGGGAGGAAGTGTAGTTATTTCCTTATTCATTCCCATTTGTTATTGTCATAAGATTTTCAATTTTCTTCCTAACAGTTTTGCTTCTGTCTTTGTGAACTTTCTGTATTGATTATAAATGTAGAGGCATGCTGGGAACTTATTAGAAGGTTTTACCCAAACACAAATCAGCACCATGGCAGTGAAGGACGGGTTTATGGTTGCAGGGGGCTTCCAAGGAGAAATTGTTTGTAAGGTGAGTTGATATTCATTCCTGCCATTGCTGTCCCTCTGTCTTTCTTTGTTGTTAGCCTTCTAGGTTTATCTCTTATTCTCATGTTTTTCCTTATGGTCACTTTTTTTGTGCTCGGGGGGTTTATCAAGTTGTGATGCTTCAGAAATGGGATGTAAATACTCTGACTTGACTCTGAATTCATTTTCAACTGTAAAACGTATTTCCATGCTGGTAATTTCCTTGCTTGAGATGGATAAATTTTGCAAAGAGCCTTACGGGTTAATTGGAAGGTTGAATTATTTTCCATTGTCTTTCAATGAAAAACAAAACAAAAAAGTTAGCATCAAAATCTGAAGAATGGAATCTCATTCATCTTCTCTCAACAATTTAAAATGTGAAAAGTAGCTTAAATCATTCTGGTCCTTTGTCATTACTTGTATTAGCTCTTTATGTAATAATATAATTATGCTCTGGACAGAGCAATCTGAATTACCTCGCATTTGACAATGTAGATATCATGTAATTCCTATATTGCTTCTCACTAATTGGCTAACTGTGTACTCTCTCCCTCTCTATCTCTCTATTTTTTTTTTTTTTTTTTTTTAGACAGGGGGTTGGGGTTGTTTATTGTCTCAGTCATTGGGAGGTCAATAGAAGTTCGTTTGTAGTTAAGTTGATCCATCTGTCGTGTAGAATTTTTCTTATCATAATTACCTATTGTGATCTTATATGCTTTTGTCTAGGATAGTTTGACTACAATGCTTCTAAGGTAGTGCACATGGTCAGGTGATATACGAGGAAAGTGGTCTCCTATTCATTCAACTTATGTTAGCCTGCTAGTAGACTAACTTTTCAGAAATGCAAATGCATGGTTATGCTTGATTCACTTCGCCAGATAGACCCAACTTAGAAGCAAATTAACTGGATTCAAGACTCAAAGATGACTTGTGTGATTCTCCTGGAAGTCAATTGACGTTCATTGATCTATGCTCCCCAACGTTATTCATTGAATTTAGAAGCTTCCAATCAGATCTCGTGGGACTTGAGAAAAAAATTGAACTGAGAACCACTTTATGGCTTTTTTGAAAGACCAAAACTAAGTTTCTAACTAATATTGGGTGTAGGAACCATCAAACTATGAGTATGTTCTGTTTTTTTTTTTTTTTTTCAAGATTTAAATTGATTTGCAAGTAGTACATGCAACATAATTCTTGCCCTGGTGTTTGCCATGTTCAAGATGCATGTTTTTCATGCATGCCATTGTGGCCATTACAAGATTTGCTTTGCTCATTTTTTCTTTTATCTTTCTGGGTTCGGGGAAGTGATAAGGGCTAACAATATAAGCTCTAGTTTGTTAGTCTTGCCCATCTTCTGTTGCATTCTTATAGTTCTCTATGGCATTGGAGTCAAAAGATCAAGGGGAATTGGATGTAATGAATACATCAGCGGCGTCTTGAGTTTATTGTCAAAATATGGATGTGTTGTTTAGCTTCATATTTAATAACTAATGCTGTCATTGCAGTAACATGGGCAGTTATTTCATTCAAAGGGTTATAGAAGTTGCTTTGTTTGCCAATGTTTCCTTTATAATGGCTTTTGCTGCTGAAATTGTATGCAGTGTTTGGATAAACCAGGGGTAAGCTTCTGCACAAGGACCACATATGAGGATAATGCCATTACAAATGCTGTTGAGATCTACGAGACCTTAAGGTAACGTAAGATTTTTTATTTGCTATTGACTTGTGTAATGTAACACATCCAGCCGACTCAACTTTAATCGTTAATTAATTTTTTTGCAGCGGCGGACTCAATTTCATGGCTTCCAACAATGACTGTGGTGTAAGAGAATACAACATGGAGCGATATAGAACTCATCAATCAGTTCCACTTCCCCTGGCCAGTGAACGTAATTACTCAAAATCTTTCCTTTTTGGCATTCTTTTTATTCTGTCTCCTTATTTTTCTCTAAGCATTGTTGTATTCCACATTTGTCGTGCTTATGATAGGAGAGGAGTTCAGTTTGATAGGATTAGCACTTTTTAGCATTACTTTGTTTGGTTAGAACTAAAAGGGTAATGAATTACATCTTTTGTTATCAACTGATTTTAACTGATTGTTTCACAGCATACATCAGTGAGTCCAGACCGCAGACTTTTGGCTGTCGTTGGAGATAATCTTGATGGATTACTTGTGGATGCCCACAATGGAAAGGTACATGTGTTTGGTCTTTGCTGTGGTTAAATATGTATTCACTCCTCTCAACTCGATTAAAAGAAATTTCTCAAATATTTTGCAGTTTGATCTTTGATCAAGTTGATGGAATATTCCACCATTCTATTAATTATTTAGAAGAGTAGAGGCAAAAGGAACATAAAAGAAGAAAGCATGGTTCTTCATTTACCTTCTGCTGCCAGAAGTTGATACCTTCTATTATGAAAACAAATTTGAGTAAAAACAGTACAAGTTTAGGATTGCATGAAGAGGCTAGTTATTGGAATCTCTAGATGTTTGCTTTTGTTTTCAGTGCGTGAGTGAATACAAACTTAATTATTCTTCTCCTGTCTCAGACAGTGTCCTCAATTGTTGGTCATCTAGACTACTCCTTTGCCTCAGCGTGGCACCCCGAAGGACTCATATTTGCCACAGGGAATCAGGACAAGACATGCCGAGTATGGGACAGAAGAAAACTTTCAAAACCAGTGGCAGTTTTGAAGGGAAATATCGGGGCAGTCAGATCTGTACGCTTCTCATCAGATGGGCAGTTTTTGGTGGTAGCTGAACCTGCTGATTTTGTTCACATATATGATAGCAACACAAATTACAAGAAACAGCAAGAGATAGACTTCTTTGGCGAGATTTCTGGGGTATCCAATTTGAGTCCAGATGACGAGTCACTTTTTATTGGAGTATGGGATCGGACATATGCAAGCTTGCTACAGTACAACAGAAGGCATAAATACGGTTATCTTGATTCCTTCATGTGATTTCTTTTGAATTTTTTGATCTTGCAGCCAGGAACGGTCATAACATCTATCCTTCTGGATTCTCTTGTTTTAACATAACCTCTTTTGGTCTTTATCTTAAAAGTTAGAAAGTTGTAGAGCGTATTATTATTATTATTTTAATAAAAAAGGCATTATAGTTCTTAGTTCTTAAACTATCCTCATCCATTCCTCCCTACCCTCCTTTCCCTCATTGTTGAATGCTGTTGATATGCTTTTGGATATGTATTTCACTAGTCTGGGGTGTGTCGAGCTTCATTTTTGAAAAGTTGTCGACATTGGCACATCACATCATATTTGGACATTCTAACAATAGGGAGGTTCTTGTTAAAGTGGAAACTAGAAAACTATGGGACTAGGATTATAAATTGTCGTTGAGTCTATTACCCTAAATTGCCCTTCTCATTAATCTTCATAATTGTTTACTTCGTGAGATCAAGTAATAGAATATTCATGATAGACAAATATCCAATCATACCATCCCAAGCCATTACTTCTGTTCAAGTCGGTTCGGATGGCATGCATAGCTTCCTCTTTCCGATCGTTTGCGTCCCACATTAGATAGCATGCACGAGACTCATCACAGTGCATTGTCCAATTAGTCAATTATCTTTATATATTCTCTTTTTACCAACACATATGGGTTTGGTTTTTTTTTAATTATTATTATAATAACCACCATTCCGTACTCTTTAGTGACTTGAATTCATAACTAATAGGTTATAAAGAAGTGTCTCACCACTTAAGATGCATTTCTTTGTCAACACCGGTTAGCAGAGTCTAAATCAAAGTATAGTTAGATCACAATTTGTATGTGAATTTGTTTTTTTTTTTTTAAAGCAATTTGACATATAGGCATGTGGATACTCAAATGGGCACAATGAATGACATTGTAGAGAGAACCTATCTCCAAACCAGGTAGGGTACTCTAACACAGACTTTTGCAAGATCGGAGAGACTATGGAGAGAGAACCAATCTCCAAACCAGGTAGGGTACTCTAACACGGAGTTTTGCAAGATCGGAGTTCACACTCCAATCTCATCGAGGGGGAAACACTTATGAGCTCTTGGCAAACTTAAAGGTAAGGTAGTAACATGGAATTTTGCAAGATTCGAGATTTGAACCCCGATCTCACAACAGGAGAATTGGTCATATATGAAGTTGTGATCAGAAAGGGATGTTTTATTCTCAAAACTCTCTCTTCATTTTCTTACCACTTAATCAAGGCTTAGTTGGCTTCATAGCCCCTGAAAAAAAAAAAACCATTTTTATCTAAAGACATGCACGTTTCCTTTTCCTAACCCTACCATCTTTTCCTGTGTCATCACGCAGTCGAATGAATATATTCTAAACTAACCAACCAAGTCTAAAAGGACTAGCCTTAAGTGTTGAACAAAACTTTTAGTTAATATATTCTCAAAATTTAAATTGGCTTAGATGATCAAATTAAGTATATGGACAACATAACAAAACCGACATTGACACAATGAAAAGATGCTTATTATATCTTTAAATATGTTCAGTCAAACAGAATAATCCAAAGTTCTAAACCAGCCTTCCAAATCAAAAGCTGAGGCATTCATTAAATAAAGTGGCTGCACTTTTTGTTTTCAATGAATAAGTAGTTTAAGGGCGGTGGTGGATTACAAATCTACAATGATCTCGTGAGGATTTTTCTGAAAGTTAAGACTGATATTTCTTGTATGTCTTATTTTTTGGGGAAGGACTCACTTGCTAAAAGATTGGAACAATTTCTTGTTGACTTATTTTTTAGGGAAGGACTTACATAGACCTCGTTTACAAAATCATGTGAAACTTTTATGGGACTTATACACATTCACTTTTTTATTTTCACGGAAATTCGATGGAGTAAGCATTGCTCACTAATTATGTGGGACTTATTTTATTATTCTTTTAACCACTAATTTTCTTAAATAAATAGAGGAGTTCACCACTTTTATTTTGGGTATTTCTATTTTTTATTTTTTTTAAAAAAAGAAAAAATTAGTGGTTAAGAAAATAATACTTAGGCAGTGAGCCATGGGTAAAATTTATTTTGGTTACTAAATAACCACTAATAAGTATCTTAATAGTTGCTCAAGAACCAATAGTCAATAGGAGACTCTCGTTTAGAGAAATATGTCATCCTATTTTTAATAAAGTGGATCACTTAATCTAAATGAGTTCTTCTTATTAATTATTAAACAACTACTTAAATATCAATAATTACACGACTATAAAGTCATGAACAATGTTCATTTCGTATGATAGAATTTTGTGTTTACATGACCTATCTAATAGTATCTCTTTTTTCTATTTTGTAAACCAAAACCTTATACGGTGGTCCCACTTAATCAAACTAACTGATATAAGACCCATATGTTTCTACTTTCTCCCAATTTACTACCATGTGTTAGATGTTGTAACAAGTAACACTCTTAAACCTATTAAACAATCAACTCAAGACATTCAATGGGGGAAATATAGGAAGTAATAGGAAATTTATACAATTTTGATAAACCGCAATGGTATCGATGTAATTTGCGAATCTAATTTTTTTTTTTTTTAAATCTTTGAGTAGTCTATTTTCTCATGACAATGGGTTTTGGAAATTAGCTTGAAAGGCCACGTTCAAAAGTTTTGTCAACTTCCTTCTTTGCATGTGCTTCTAAGATGAGATTGTAAAGAAAGTGACAAGAAACACAGTGGAGAAGAGGAAATAGACACTCACTACCCACTCCACTCGTATAGCCAGCTGCTCACCCGATGCTAATTTAGGTCTGTATAGTATAAGAAGAAAATGCTTATAATTGTAGAAGCAGCTTTCTGTACCATATTCATGCGAGTCAAATATGGCAGACCAAGTACTCCTCATTTTGCGTGTTAGTGTCAAGCATATAGCCCTATATTATAGGGTTCACACGAGGTAAAGATCAAATGATTCTCATATGGTTGTGTCTACGTGAAAAATTCTTATATGAATTTGATTTATAATAAGTGAGATATATCTTTTGATTCATATTCATTCATATTATGAGTTAGAGTAATGTAGATAAATGTGGAGCAAAAGATCTATCCCACTTATAGTAGATCGAATCCATAAAAGAATTTCCCCATCTATGAAATGCTATACAACTTGAATTGAAATATGTTTGTGGAAATAAATTTTTACACTAAAAGTTTCTATATCAAATACGTGATATATATATCAAAAGCACTATCTCGTTGAAAAATTCTATACATCTGCCCTTTCTCAACGCATTTCTTTAGACAAAGACTCTGTTTTTTCCTCTTTTCGGATAGTAAATATTTCTCAGAACATGGAGTGTGAATCAAACCCATGTTTGAATTGAAATTAATGACTGATGCAAGTTCTTCCCTTCTGAATAGATAGATTCATATCTGAAAGAGGTTGACAATAAGTTCTTTCAAAATTGATATAACTATTTTCGAATCTCCCTGTCGAGTGGCCTGTTCTCCCCGTTCAGAATAGGTAGGTCAATTCCTTCCCTTAGAACTGTACTTGAGAGTTTCCTACCTCATACGGCTCAACAATCAATTCTTTTGGTGTGTCATTTGAATCCATTATATCTAATGAATGGGATTTCTATGGATCTATCCAATTTATTCAAGTTAGCCAAAAGAGGTTAATTACACGAGTTTCAAACTACAATTTGGATTCATAATCCGTTAGGTATTTCGTGTTTGTTCCTAATGAAAAATTCGAAATCTATGTAACACTTGAGACATAAATACTTTATATCTTTTATTATTTTTATTAACTTTCTATTTATGGCAAGATAAAATATTACCGAATCCCCGGTTAAACAAAATACATATAAAATGAGGAAAAGTTTATCGTATACGTATTTATTGTTCTATTTCAATAATAAAATGAAATTCATTATATATATATATATAAATCCATGTGGTAGGGGTGTTCACCATCTATCTCAACCTAACTCAAAAACCCCCTCGACTCAAATGAATTTAAGTCTAAATGGGTTGGGTTATCGAATTTCGAGTTATTTAGGTTGGTTACCCGAGTTTGGTTAGGTTGAATTTTATTTTTTAAAACTCAAACCAACCCAACGTGATAACCCAATAAAGTTTTTTTTTTTTTTTTCATATTTATTTTTGTCCTAATATTTCATCTATCCTTTTCATTCTTGAAATAATATCTTATTTGTCGTATTGTATATTTTTTCCTTTTAATTCTTGACCTAACTATTTTATTTTTAACTAAACATATATTTTTTATGGTTAATCTTACAATCAAAGATTTTTAATTTTTTTTATTAATTTGGATTTTTAACCCAAATAAACCGAACCCGAGTAACCTGCTCGACTAATATTTGAGTTGAGTTTACTTGGTTTCTATATTAGTTGGGTTGGATTGAGTTGGATTTTAATTTTTCGATTTGAAAACCCAAAAACCTAGCCCTTGAACACCCTTACCAGTAATATACATGTGTTATCTTCATATGATTCGTAGCCCCTATATGTTTTAAAAATATAATTTAAAACATTATATACTTTAGAATGAAAGGTGATATGGATGAAAATCATTCAAACTAACGGATTTTATTGAAATTACCTATTTATTGCCGACCCATTATTAACTAGATGGGTCTCTTGACCTATTGACCTACTACTACCAACAAAAATCGGGCAGCCTTTCCCTCCTCATTCCCTCCATCATCATCCACCAACACTGCCACTACAACTGGTAACCATTAGTAGCCTTTCCCTATTAGATCCTCTATCCATTTATGTTGGAAAAGACCGAAAATTACCGAGAAAAGAGGATTAACTTCTCTTCCAACCAAATCAAAAGATTTATTTCTTTAAAAAAAAAAAAAAAACGTTGGCTTTGGGTCGCAGATTGGATAGGCATAGCACAGGCACACAGTAGGAGCTGTTGCTATCTAGTTTCTCATTTAGAGACATCTGCTACTAGAACCAAAAAGGCTTCTGAATTAAGCTGAGATCATAAAGGTGTCAAGACAAGCCAATATTCATGAATTCATAAGCAACTTGCCCGATGGGTATGATACTGTGGTTGGAAAAAAAGGATCCCTACTTTGAGGAGGACAAAAATGGCATTTAGCCATAGTGGTGGTGGAAGAGGTTGTTGGGTTTGCAGGATGGTGGAAGAGACGGGAAAGGGGCTGCAACATTGAGAAGAGAGGGAAAGGGGGAGACTTGGAGAGATAGGTGGTAGATGGGGTGGTTAGTTCTCAAGTTTAATGAGAGGGTTGCGGGATAAGGAAGATTTGAAGAGGAGGGGCTACAAGGAGAAAGGGGATGGGGATGGGTGATACGAAAAAAGAGGGAAGATGAGGGACTGCCAGGGGGATAGGTGACAGGAAAAGAAATGGAGGAGGAGAAAAAGGAAGAGGAGCGAGATCTAGATGGGGCTATAAGGAGGAGAGGTTGTGGTTGGGGATTGTTGTCATAATTAAAGCAAGCTCCGTACAAATTAGGAATTTTGGATGTTATTTTTGGATTTGAGTAGTTTAGTTGTTTAAGGTATTAAGTGTTATTTATTAATTTTTCATTAAAATTATATTGCTTATTCCAATTAGGTATCTTGGTTGTGACTTGTAAATAGAGGGCTTTATGAGTTTATTTAGATGAGAATAGTTGAATTGATTTGAGAGTCTAGAATAAGAAAATTCTAGAGTAGAGATTAGATAAAGGCAATTCTGCCTTAGGTTTATTTGGATTTCAATATGAGAGTCCAGTATGCATTATTTTGTAATTCATCATACAAAATAACATATTTTTATATATGCTGAATAAATTTATCTTTCGTTATATATATATATATATATTTGTAACAAGTTGGATCAGAACCCCAGGCTATGATCCTATATTATTTTGAAGATTGAAGAAAAATTTATTGGAGTACTCAAATTTTAGAAATTGGACCACAAGAGATTGGTCTTGGAGTACTTGTTTGTTGACAATAAGAGTATACCAAAACCAACTCAATTGTCTGGACAGAGATCTAAAAAGATTATCTTTTGTTGGTGTTGGGTAATGATAGAAAATTTTTTGTCAAATTGATTGTGATTAATTCACAAAAATTTGTGAAATTTGATACCAGTTGTCATCAATGGAGACGTTGATAAATTGAAGAAAAGTATATGATGAAGATATATCAATCTATGCATGGATCATATGAAAATTTGAAGATGAAGATCTAGTCAAATTGACAGTGCTAGATTCCATTGAAAAGAAAGATGAAGTGATTGGAATTTACCAAAAAAATCTTGATCTTGTTGTTCATGGCATGCATTTACTTTCGTGAAGAGCATGAAGAGTTTGGTTTAAAGAAAATATTATTGATATAATTAAACCAAACTCTATATAAATTAGAAATTATGTTACTTTTGGATTTGAGTAGTTTAGTTGTTCAAGATATTAAGTGTTATTATTAATTTTCTATTAAAATTATATTTCTTATTCCAATTAGGTATCTTGGTTGTAACTTAGAAATAGTATAGGGATTCATAAATTTATTCAATTGAGAAGAGTTGAATTGAGACTCTAGAATAGGAAAATTCTAGAGTAGAGATCAGATAAGGGCAATTCTACCTGGGTTTATGTGGGTTTCAATATGAGAGTCCAATGTACGTTAATTTGTAACTCCTCTTCTTCTCCCACATATTTTTATATTTATTAAATAAATTTATCTTTCATTATATATTTTTTATTAATAACAGGGACTAGAGAAGAAGAGAGCGTTGATGGTGCCACCGTGATGTTATAGCAAGGTATTGGAGGATTAGGGAGGGAAGGATGGTGTTGATGGTGGGTGGCAGTGATTGAATATCGTGGTGATGGTGATTTTTGTTGAAAGGTAAAAGATAAAGGGTATTTTTGTCATAAAAATAATATTTTTAGAGGAAAAATAATAAACATAAGTCACAAGTGTATTTCAAATTCTATTAGATTAGATGGTTTTTATTATTTTACCATTACATGTAGATTTAAGGTATATTTTTTAACGAGACACATAGGAGTTATGGGTCATATGGATATACTACATAGTAATTTACGGTAATTTATCTATATATATACACACATACATGAGGTAAAAAGTTCGTCCTATACATGAGAAGAAAAATATAGTAAATTTATGTAATAAAATAACATTAGTGAAATATTGATCATACCATGTAACTTCAGTAATTAAACCAAATAAATACAAAAAACTAGCTAACATGTTTTAAGTTTTACAATACCAAAAATAAAAATAAAAATATAATCAATTGATTGTTGAATATTTATTGAAAATCTTTATTTTATGATTATAAATTCAATTTTTTTTAAAATTAGATAAAATTCTTTTGCAAATGTAAATGGTTGAACAAATATAAAAATTAAGAATTATTTATTAGAATCCATAATTAGTTTACATTTATTTTTCTTAATAAAAAACTACTTGATAGATATGATGATAAAGTTAATACTCTGAATATTAGATCTCATGTTAGTTAGGGTAAATTATAGTTATTGTTTGATATACCTCTAAACTCTTACTCCAATTGCAGTTTGGTTCATGAATCCAAACAATAAATATTTTGCTCCCTCTTAAAGATTCCCTCTATAAGTATATATAAAAAATGATGTGAAAATTTGATTTTGACAAACCCTCAAAAAATTTGTGGAGAAAGTTGCTTTCTATTTATTTAGTTTTTAATCATTCCATATTACCATTTTTTTTTTGGGTCAAAAATTCACATTTTTCTTAATTAAGTTACAGATTATCCCTTCATTTCTAAATGTCAGCACGAAAAAAAGAATTTTTTACAAATACTTTTTGTCCATTTTTACTTTACAGTAACTAAACATATTAAAATAAAATTAATATGTAAATATTTTGCTTACTAATATTTATTTTTAATGTGTTTAGTTACTGTAAAATAAAATTACATAACGAAATAATTTTAAAAAATGAATATAGAATCACTAAAAATTAAACAAATGAAAGTAACTTTGTCCACTTTTTTGGAGAGTAGTTTTGTAAAAATAAATCTTTACATCAATATTTTATATTACTTGCATTGGGGAATCTTACAGAGGGGGTAAAGTGCATATTGTTCTAATTCAGGGAGTAAAGCTGAATTGGCATTTGAGTTCAGGGGGTAAAGTGTAATTAACCGTAACTAATATGAGTTCAAATATTCAAAATATTAACTTTATCTTCATACCGATTATAGTATTTTATTAGGGAAATAAATGCCAACTACTTATGAATTCTAACAAATAGAATATACAAGAAAATAAAGAATATACAAACAGCATAAATTATTAATAATAAAATTAAAAGACCAAAAGTATTACATGAATCGAAGAAAATTTAAAAAATGTGTTCTTAGTATAAAAATAAAATCACAAAATGGAAGTTCGTGTAGAAACTTGTTTGCATAACAAAATATTATTGTTGCTTGACAAAGGAGTTGGAGGTATAAGAAATGTGGTCAAGTTCGAAGGCTTGATATGCACAAATTTTATTTTTATACTCATTTTTTTTTATTTTTTTTTGATGTAGTATTTTAGTTAGTTTGTTTATTTTAATATTAAATAGTAAATCAAAAAGGTAATATGGGAAATAAAATACCACTTTATATTGGAAACTTTTTTTTTTTTTTTTGGCCTAATTTGATAAGGGCTGAATTTGTTACTCAAACCTTTAAATTAGAGGGAATCAGTGTAATTTTTGGAATTATTCCAAACCTTTTGGGAGGGGAGTAGAGAAATTATGCAAAATGAATCGAAACAATTTACATTTAAATTTGAGGCCTACCTTTAATTTTAGAAAACTTTTTGGGAGAGGAAAGTGAAATCTCGATTTTCTAAGGAACATATATTCCTTTTTTTTTGAATGAAGTCTGATAAAATTCCAAATTTCTTAATCTAGTAAGAAAAAGAATTAGGGTTAAAGAGACATTTAAAGTTGAGAACAGTTGGACCCATGGTAGTATTATTATTATCATTATTATTTTTTAATAATGAGGAATAGAAATCTCAGTCTCTAATGTCTACGTCAACTATATACAGATGGCCAGATGGGTGCGCAATGACATTAGATAAAAAGTTTATATGAGTAAATTTTTTCTACATTCTCAGTTTAAAATTTTTTTATATGTCATTACTGCAGAAACATTTATATTCTAAATATCCTTTTTGGTGGTTAGTTGTATATTAACTGTATGTGTAATCCTTCAAAAAAAACAAAACAAACAAAACAAAAACCAAAAAGTGTATGTGTGAAGGATATGAGAGAATTTATAAGATTAAAATTAGAGAAAAATAACTCTAATAAGTCTCTCATATTTCACTATTGTACTTTTTAGTCACTTACGTTCAAAATGATGCATTTTAGTCCGTCACAAATTCAAAACACACCATTTTGGTCTCTCGACACAATTAGAGGCATATTTTGACTTGAAATACTCACATATGTATTGAATGTTACATTTTTCATGGACAAAATTGGCAACACACAAATTTTAAATGTTAAACAATGGTACCTAAAACTTCCCCCACCACCTACCATCACTCACCTCTATTTCCTTCCCTCTCCGTTTTTCCTCTGCCACCCCTACTCTAGCAATTTCAATCATCTTCTTTTTTGGGACAATTTAGTATTTAAAATTATGTATTGTCAATTTTGCACTTAAATATGTTACATTCGATACACATGTGAGTAATTTTGGGCCAAAATATATTCGTAATTGTGTTAAGGGACCAAAGTGATACGTTTTGAATTTATGATGAACTAAAATGCATCACTGTGAATGTTAAGAACTAAAAAAATACAAATATAAAATGTGAGAGACTATTAAGGTCATTTTCCCTTAAAATTAAGTATATCTCTAATTAATAGTTGTGTTATATATTCCATCTTATTCGAATATTACCCGCAGTGGAAATTTGTCACTGATAACTGCTAGATAGCCCAATATATAATGTAACATTCTAATATGCAGCATGATTATGTAATTATTAACAATGTGCTGTATATGAAACCAAAATTGCAATCAAAGCCAAATTAAGAAAGGGTAACCTGAATTAGGAAAAAATCAGTAGTGAAATATTAAAAAATGAATAAAACTTCAAGCTTTGAGCCCATAAAAATTAATAACAATAATATAGAAAACCTGTGAATAAATAAAAACTGGTCAAACTTGGATTTACTGTAAGCAAAAAATTATTAGCATAGAGCTAGAATTTCAATTATACAAAAACTATTACAGATCATCAATAATTTCAATGACAAGATAAAAAAGCAAAGACTAGAGAGGGACCATTACCTTTGAAAGTTTCGTTCTCTACCACACTGCAATTTGATTGTGTGTCACCCCGTGAACCCAATTTGGATCATATGAAAATTTGTAATGATTTTCATTTTTGTTTCCTCCCACCCTTTCTCACCAAAACAAAACAAAATGCAAATAGTGAATTACAAGAAATTCGTGTGGTGAATCACGGAAAAGTCATGGTAGTAATGTTTAATCTTTCATTTGAAAAGAAAAATATTCGATAGACCTAGTTTTGGACATTATTTATGAACTTTGTAGTCTGAATTAAATTTTAAGGAATTTTTATGTTATTTATTTCATAAAATTTAATCTATACTCTAGTGTTAACGAGTAGGATCAAAAATCGAATTTAGTTAAATATTTTACTTTTGAAATTGGTACTATTTCCTCCGTCCTAATTTATTTATCTCATTTGACTTTTTCAGTCAAATAAAGGAATTTGGTAATTAATAATTTATAACTTCATTCGCTATTTTATAAAATTTATTCAACAAAAGTGAAATTTATATAATTTTATCCGATTTTTAATGAAATTTATTCAACAAAAGTAAAATTTATATTAAATATTGACATATACAAATTTAAAATATTCAAAAAGTTAAATAAATTTATATAAAATTAAATTATAAAAATTTAATGTGTTAATAAAAAAATCAAATAATGACAATTTTAATAAAACGAAACTAGTACTATAAGAGAAAGTGAAAGGACAATGCTGCCGATGACAAAAGAATAGACAAATAACTTGAAGAGTTATAAGAGATGGGCAAAGGAAATAGAAAATGAGGTAAACTAGGGAATTGGTGCGAATTTGTTACAAGTCTAATCTTTGGACTATTTTGTTGATTGTCTCATAATTTCTCTGATTGTTCAAACAACCATAGCATTCTTCTTGGATTTTTCATCTTTTTGTTATTCCTTCATTCAAACTTCAAACATCATTTTTTGTTACTTAGAAAAGTGAAAAAAATAAAAATAAGAAACAGCTACAATTGTTTTGCTTCTATGTTGTGTCCCACTTTGTGGTGGTGCTTGATTTCGAATGATATTCCATTTAAGAGTTTAGAATTTATCAAAAATAGGCTTTAACATTCTTTTTTAATGTATTTATACAAAACAACAAATATAAAATAATAATTAAAAATTATTAATGTATCACTAGATTCGAAAAAAAAAAATTCAGTTGAGGATCTAAAATTAAGAGTTCGTGATTTAATAAAATCTTGCCACATAGAGTGAGTTTAACATATGACTTCGTGACTTTCGAGTAAATGATTTTCCTTTCTTTTCAATCAATTATTGGTGAATGAAATGGCTGCTTGTCATGAGTTTTGAATTACCAATAGCTGTTTCAAAATTTTAAATGATCGAATACATCAAATGGTCATGAAAATTTTTGAAATTGTTTGATTTTGTTACATACCATTATGATTTTTATATAGTGTACATTATGTGATTTAAAAACTTACATTGTAAAAAAATTTAAAATCAACAGAATAATTTTTTTAATTGGAGTGTAGAACTTCTCTATAATGTAACCACAATTTCAGAACCTAATGACATGACCATGTACAAAAGAAATATATTGTGTGCTTGTAGGATATGTCACAAATACCTAGTTAGCATTTAAAAATAGAAACCTAAAAAACTAATCACTATTTCATTGTTTAGTAGTTTCATACCTATTTTAAACCCATGATCTTGAGCTCAAAGATTGCATCCCAAATCCATATATTCCGAGTTGCTTTGTTATAGTAATTTTCAAATGTACCAGTCTCTTTATTTATTTATTTATTAATTATTTAATTTTTTGTAGGATATTGTATTGTTTCTCCTTTTGCCTGTGCAAGGACCAAAAACCAGCTACTAAACTGTCTTCATCTTATATCACATTACCACCACCACCACCACCCATCCCTATTCCTTTTTACCTCTTCTTCTCTTCTCTCTTCTCCTGAGCAAATTCATTTCATTTTACTTTCACATTTGGAACAAAAACATATTATTTTAGCAATGAAAAACTGAAATTGTTTGCTGGTCAGATTGAGAAAAATGGAAGGAGGGACGATCAAGTTTCCATCATTTTTGCTCTTGTTTTCTTTACTTTCAATAGCAAAACTAGGAATCTGTAAGGCTGAAGAAGATTCCCTTCCACTGAATGATGATGTTTTAGGCCTCATTGTCTTCAAATCAGCTCTTCATGATCCCTTTTCACATCTAAACTCATGGAGTGAAGATGACAACTCCCCGTGTGCATGGGAGTTCATAAAATGCAATGTTACCAAGAAATGGCAGAGTTTCTGAAGTTTCTCTTGATGGATTAGGTTTATCAGGAAAGATGGGAAGAGGACTGGAAAAATTGGATGATTTGAAGGTCTGTTTCTTTGTCAAACAACAACTTAACTGGTAATATTAATCCAGAATTAGGCCTTATATATAGTCTCGAAAAGCTTAACATTAGTCACAATAACCTTTCTGGAAATATTCCAACTTCTCTTGCTAATATGACTTCAATCCAGTTTCTTGATCTTTCAGAGAATTCATTATCAGGGCCTGTCCCTGATAATTTATTCGAAAACTGTAAATCGCTTCGATTCATTTCTTTGGCTGGGAATCTCCTTGAAGGGCCATTTCCTACAACTCTATCTAGATGCACAAACGTGAACCACCTAAATTTCTCCAAAAACCATTTTTCTGGTGACCCAAATTTTAAGGAAATGTTTCAATCCTTAACTAGAATCCGAACGTTGGATCTTTCGAATAATGAGCTATCAGGGCAAGTTCCATTTGGTATATCAGCTATGCATAACTTGAAAAAGGTTCATTTACAAGGAAATCACTTCTCTGGATCAATGCCAGTTGATATTGGATTTTGTCCACATTTAAGTAGATTAGACTTCAGTGATAATTTTCTCACTGAAGGAGTTCCAGAATCAATCCAGAGGCTCAGTGCTCTTAGTTTTTTCAGTTTGTTAAATAATTTACTGGATGGAGATTTCCCTCAGTGGATTAGTAAAATGAGCAGCCTGGAATATTTGGACTTCTCAGGCAATAGTTTAAACGGCTCATTGCCATTGTCCATTGCTGAAATGCATGCATTGAAGTTTCTTGGTTTGTCGAATAATAGACTAACCGGAAACATTCCTACGTCCCTCGCATTGTGTACCGGACTTTCTGTGATTCGATTGAGTGGAAATGCATTCAGTGGTAGCATTCCTGGGGGCTTTTTTGATATGGGATTGGATGAATTAGACTTGTCAAGAAATGAGCTTTCTGGTTCAGTTCCATCCGGTTCGAGTAAACTGTTTGAGTCTCTTCAAGTTCTGGATTTGTCAGGAAACAATCTCACAGGGGGTTTTCCAGCAGAAATGGGGCTATATTCCAAGTTGAGATACTTGAATTTATCATGGAATAGCTTTCAATCAAGAATGCCTCCAGAAATTGGATACTACCAGAACCTCACTGTGTTAGATGTTCGAAATAGTGGTCTAACTGGATCCATTCCTGGTGATTTATGTGATTCTGGAAGCTTAAGAATTCTTCAACTAGATGAAAATTCACTGACGGGGCCAATTCCAAATGAGATGGGGAATTGTTCAGCCCTATACTTGTTGTAAGTTTTTTGATTAGTCCATTCTTTTATTTTCTGATATTTTTCTATCAATAAGATGTTAATTACAATTCTTTATTGCAGGAGCTTGTCTCACAATAGCTTAAGTGGTCCTATACCGAAATCCATATCTTTGTTGAAGAAGCTGAAGATTCTGAAGCTTGAATTCAACCAGCTATAGTAAGTGGAGAGATACCCCAAGATCTCGGAAAATTGGAAAATCTTCTTGCAGTGAACATATCCTACAACAGGCTCGTTGGTAGACTTCCTGTTGGGAGAATATTTCAGAACTTAGATCAGAGTGCATTGGAGGGAAATTTGGGTATTTGTTCTCCCCTTCTGAAGGGACCTTGCAAGATGAATGTTCCAAAGCCTTTAGTTCTTGATCCTTATGCTTATGGAAATCAAGGAGGCAATGAGAACCAAGATGGTGAACCTTCTTCAAGAAGTAGCAGAAGTTTTATGCAGCACAGATTCCTGAGTGTTTCAGCTATTGTTGCAATTTCAGCAGCTGCTGTGATAGCTCTTGGTGTGATGGCTATAGCTTTGATAAATGCAAATGCTAGGAGAAGACTTGCATTGGTCGATAACGCCTTAGAAAGCATGTGCTCGAGCTCAACTAGATCTGGCAGTGTAGTTGCTGGGAAGCTCATATGGTTTGACTCAAAATCTTCTCCTGATTGGATTAGATATAGTCTTGAATCAATATTTAACAAGGCAGCCGAAATCGGAGGAGGGGTCTTCGGAACTGTTTACAAGGCTTCATTTGGTGCAGAAGGAAGAGTATTTGCAATCAAGAAGCTAGTGACATCAAATATTGTCGAGTGTCCTGAAGATTTCGATCGAGAAGTTCGAGTTTTAGGCAAAGCCAGGCACCAAAATTTAATTCCTCTAAGAGGATATTATTGGACTCCTCAATTGCAGCTTCTAGTATCAGATTATGCACCTGAAGGAAGTTTACAGACCAAACTCCATGAGAGGCCACCTTCTGCTGCACCCCTGACTTGGACTACTAGATTCAAGATTGTGCTAGGAACAGCGAAGGGACTTGCTTATTTGCATCACTCAATTCGTCCACCAATAATACACTACAATGTAAAGCCTAGCAATATTCTCCTTGATGATCATATGAACCCAAAGATATCGGATTTCGGATTGGCAAGACTTGTCACAAAGCTAGACATCAAACATGTGACGAGTAACAGGTTTCAGACTGCACCAGGATATGTGGCACCTGAACTAGCATGCCAGAACTTGCGAGTGAACGAAAAATGCGATGTTTTCGGCTTTGGAGTGCTGATTCTTGAGATAGTAACAGGTAGAAGACCTGTAGAGTATGGAGAAGACAATGTTGTGATTTTGAGTGATCATGTTAGAGTGTTCCTTGAACAAGGGAATGTGTTTGAATGTGTTGATCCTAGCATGGGAAAGTATCCTGAGGAGGAGGTTTTGCCAGTTTTGAAATTAGCACTTGTGTGCACTTCTCTGATACCTTCTAGTAGGCCTTCTATGGGAGAAGTTGTGCAAATTTTGCAAGTCATCAACACTCCTGTTCCACAGAGGATGGAACCACTCTAAGAAGATCATGTGTTAATTTTACCTTTTTGGCTTGCATTGGACAGAAGAAAAAGTAGTAGTAGGTGTTGTATCTCTTAATCTATCTTGTGTTTCTTCCCCTTCCTTTTAGATATATAGTTTTGCTATTGCTTGCTTTCTTTTCTACCTCTTTACAAAGTAATTTAGCAGTTTTTTTTGTTCCATCCAACTAATTTTCAACAATTTTTCTTCTCTTATTGTGATTTTTTGGTCTGTCATATGGAGTGGATTAAGATGCTATGCTTTCAGTAAGAGGAAAATATAAAATACATATTGAAGAAAGTTGAATTGAGATATTTGCACCTTTCGCATGGAAACAAATCGGGAAAACTTACCATTTTTGTGTTCATAACATTTTTCTTTTTTAATAAAGAATCTATGATCTCCATTTATCTTTTGGTAACTCGAATCCATGACTAATAGATCATAAGATGAGGAGTAAGTTTTAATTACTCACTCCGTAATGTAGAATGAGTATGATAACCATTAAAATAACTGAAAAAAAAGAAGAAATTTCACTATTTTTGAATTATTTAACAATAAAAAATATTCATTTTACAAATAAGAATAAGTAACAAAAAAATATTTTTAAGAAGAGTGTCCCACATCCAAAAATGCACTTCATTGTCGTGTTCCTAACATATCCTCATTGCACAAATGAAGGATAGAGAGATAATCATAAAGGTTTTCAGAACATGAAGCCATAATATCTGTAATTTTTTGTTTTTTTTTTAATCACGTACTTAGCCGGTGCGTGGTTTGTAAGCTATTATGCATAGCCAAGGAGTTTACAAAGAACATAGCTAAATGATCTCACTGGTATTATTAGAAAGAGTACTTGGATACCTCAGATGTAGTCCAATTTTTCTCCCTTTTATTAGCTGGACTTTATGTTTTATTACTAAAAAATAGTACATAATTTGCACATGTAATACTTCTATATATTTATCAAAAATATTCATTTTTAAAAAAATAAATGAATAATCAGTGAATGATAACTAACTATAAAAATTTTATCTATTAAATTTTTATACAAGATTTATATATTTTTAATATCTTTTCTCTTTCATTGTAATTACTTTCACCAATCTTTTTTTCAATATTGTTATTTGTTAGAACATTATATATAAATTTTATTTTTCTTAAAAAATTAAATCAATTTTCTTTTTTATGAGAAAAACGTATGATAATTGTATTTCTTATTTCTCTTCTAGGTGTCTAGTTCATAATTTCATGTAGCATCATCACCAAACTCTAAACTCTTTATTCATCTTTATTAGCATAAGTTATAGTTAACTTTGATCTAAAATAGTTTTAATTTTTCTTTTAAGTTCCTAGGTTATAATTTTTTATAACGACACTACCAATAAGTTAATCAATTATAAATGAAGACTTTTTTCATAATATTGAACTTTTTTGAGATATATCTATATATTCGTCATCATTAATAAAAAATAAAATCAATATCAAGTAGTATCAAATACCATTTAATAGATAAAGCGTGTTAAAATTTTTTATTAATGAAAATATTTACAGGAGATTAAATAATATAGTGATAATTACAAAATTGATTAATTAAAATTTCAAAAAATAATAAAAAATAAACCTAAGGATAAAGAACATTAAGATATCAAATAAAAATTATATTTATTGTATAAGAAAACCAACAAATTAAACTAATATGTTCTATATATGATAGATAAGTATCACACAATATATTAAGATTATAAAAAAAAGGTAAAAATAAAAATTTATTCTTTTATCTTACTCAACAATGTATAAAAAAATAATTAAAAAAATCCTCTATATTGCTCTAAAATACACACACCTTGAATGAAAAATATATAGTTCTAAACACATACAAAATAACATATAATTTTTATAATTTATATTCTAATTATTTTTAACAAATTGTGTAAATTAATTATGTATCCAGATAGAGAATATATATGTATTTTTCATATTTCTTAACCTTATGATAATATTGATGTTCTGAACTCTTCCATTTATCCTGAATGGTATTGAATATGGTTAACTCCAAAATTGTATTTTGATATAGTATTTTAGTATGAAATTAAATTTTCATTTATTAAATATATAAACAAAAATGAAGGCTAATAACAGTGTAGGATGGATTTATTTTTTATTTTTTGTACTTTTTTATTAATTCATTTTATTATTTACCAAAACATTTAATTTACATCTCAATTGTTTTGCTAAATAGTAAAGAATTGTATTGTAATTTTCAAAATTGATATCTAAAATCATCTATATCTGTAATTATTTTAGAGCGTTTAATAGTATGATTATATTTGAATAATTTATATTGTCTTTTACAGTGCTTAACTGCTTATTTTTTTTTCTATATTATCATTCCTACAATTTATATGCAATATTCTTGTTAGTCTTGCAATAATTATTTTAGACTATTTTGAGCATGAATCATACAATTAGTTGATCTATTTTTATCTATCAATAGTTACACTACATCAATATTTTTTTGTTATTTTGTTATATACTATAACAACTGGTATTGTAATTTATGTATTTGACATTTAAATACAAATATTATTTTAAAATATTTTGAGTGCATATGCAGTGTATCATGGAGTGATCTTGTTTTCTAACTCATTAATAGTACAGTCTTCTCTCTCCATCTAAACTAAACTAATATTTTATAAATGATGTTATTAAAGATAAAGATTTAGTAATCAGAATACTATTAAAGAGATATAAATAAAAAAATTACTTTAAGATTGTGAGTTATCTATTTTGTTCCTAAATTTTACTTGCATTGTTTGGTTAATTTTCTATTCTTTATATAGGACAGAGAAAAATAAATTTAAATTAATTGTAATACAGACTTAAAAGAAATAAGAAAATAGTGTTATATATTCTAGATTTTTTTACGTTATACAATTTTAATTTTTTTATTTGTGTGATTATTAATTTTGTAAATTTTAAGTTAGAACATATTCAAAAATTCTATACTCATGGGTGTATCTATCCTATCAACCAAAATTTCAAATTAAAAAAGTCATTCTAATCAAGAGTCGTAAAGCTATTATAGTTAACTGTTAGTTAAAGAAAGTTTTACTTAAAAAAATAATGTTGGTCATATTTGTCATTTTCTTCAGTTAATCTAGATTCATTTTTATTTTGTTGAAATTTAATTATAATAAATATTTTTATACAAATTAAATTTCCATCTTATTATGTATTTATGCCGAAATAGGTGTTTGTATCCTAAAAAAAGGTAGAATAGATGATGAGTAATTTAATTATATTTTTTTTACTAGGAATTGAAAATTATGATAAATATCTTTATAAAAATGTGATTTTAATTATAAATTTATAATAAATTATAATAAGAGATAATAATTATGATTCATTTTTTCTATTTTTTGAAATTTTAATTATAATAAAATTTTTATACAAACAATAATCTTCTATTTTATTACGTATTTATGCCAAAATGGGTAGTTGTATCCTAAAAAATATGTAGAAAGATGATAAATAATTTAATTATGTTTTCCTATTGAAAATTGGAAATTATATTTTATTAAGGGCGGATATTTTAGACATTAAAAAAAAATAGAGAAACACTTAAATATGTTTTTCTATTGAGAATTGGAAATTATATTTCATTAAGGGTCTATTTGATTCAACTTGAAAAATATTTTGTTGTAGAAAACATATTCCAGGAAAATATTTGTCTGGAAAAAGATGGTTTTCCCCATCATTTTCTCTTGTTTGGTTAACCCATAAAAATACTTAACTTCCTTCTCGTCGGCGGCAATATGTCTTCTTGCTTATAGAATATGGGTCAAGGATGCAATTAGTTGGACAAAATAAGTGCTCAAGGGGATGAGTTAATTGTAAGAAAACAGTAAGTTGTTCGGGGAAGTTGTTTCACACCCAGAGGGTGAAATTATTTTTCTTCGTAACTCCTTTACACAAACTGTTGTCCAACCAAACACTGGAAGTCATGGAAGACATTTTCGGGAAAACATTTTCCATTGAAACAAACAGACCCTAAGAGCAGGTATTTTATATATTACAAAGGAGGGAAGAAACACTGATATATGTTTTATATTGGGATTTAGAAATTATATTTTATTAAGGGCGAGTATTTTAGTTATCACAAAAAAGGAGAAAAACGGAGAAACAAAATATGAACAGATAAAATAACTCGCATATATATAATAGTATAGATTATTATTATTATTTTGTGGACAGCAGTTGGTTAGATTTTATCCCTGCCATTTTTTTTTTTTTTGTAACAACTATATAGACCCATTGCACTCGGCCTGTGTGAATTCTGGAATTGATGGCATGTCAGCTTCAATATTTGCATTTCGTGCAACTTCAACTAAAATAGCTACTCCTTTGTGCAAGTTCTTTGCCATTTTTAAGAAAGACTCCTTTGTTTACAAAGCTATATATATTCAACTTGTATGAGTTTTTGATAATTGACCATACATCAACTAAGTTTAGCCTTTGTTATTCATGGAGAATTTCCTACTTGTAACAGATATTAAAGTAAAACAAATTTGCACGTCTATGCAGAATATAATGCATTCTTAGTGGTTTTTTTTTTAATCCATTCCTTCCCTAGTGATTCGAATCTATGACTAATAGGTCATAAGAGAATAATCTTACCACTTAAGTTACATTCTTTGTATTTGTATGTACATATTCTAGTACCTTAATGGAGTAAACGAGTAGGCTAGGCTTTACTGCTTTAGTTCGTAACTTGCCTATTGCTTTGATCTTGTCTCAATTATCATAAATAAAAATACATGCACATCTATTCATTCATATGTCTATACTTTTGTATTATTTACCCTCAATTAAGTAAATTACAATAAAATACGATCATTGATTTTGATACTCCAAAACAAGTTTCATGCACTCCAAAATAGGCACAAAATTTGCATGAGTAAAGTGACAGCTTATTTTAGAATACCAAAATCATTTACCTAAAATAAATTGCAATTTTAACCCACAAGTCATTTCTTCTAGAAAGTTAACCCTATCGAAGGGTTTCTCAACATCTTCATTGTTATTCAATTAAATCAACAAAATACTAGTGAAATCGTATGACTTCAAGAGTAACAAATGCCCTTTAGGAGAACCATATGTTCATTGGATGCAATTCACTCAAGTGCATATTTAGTTCCATAGTGGAAAAGTGAATTAGGCTAAAAAACTCAAGGTCCCCGTCCACTTAATAAAGTTTTCCTGTTTAAGTATTTAAACCTCTTAAAACATCCTACTAACTTCTATACCACACTACAAACCTAAAACTACTACCAGTCAGGGCAAAACCACATCTAGGCAATGTACAGGAAAGAAAAGCACCCTGTGCAAAATCACATCTTGCAGAATCCAGGGAGATGCGTGTGCAAAACACCCAGCAAATGAGAGAGGAAGAAGACAGAACCCAAATACAGCACAAAGACTAGGCATATAGTCTCTGGCCCTGGAAAATTCTTATATAATCCCGGTTCACGGTAAGTGGATTGAATCCGTCACATCACTTTAAAAAAATTTATTTTAATAAATTAAAGTGATATGAATGAACGTGGATCAAAAAATTCATCTCACCTACTGTAACCGGATCCATATAAGAATTTCTCATGGCCCTCTAACGTAGAGTGATGTTGATGTGGATATGGATGTGGATGACTGCGGACCAAGAGATCTATCTCACTTACCGGGTCCATGTAAGAATTTCTCCGGCCCTCTAACGTAGGTCAGATCTCACAACTGAAAATGGATAATCAACTACTATTGCATTTTACTTCCCAAATTTTCTTTGTAATAAGGAAAAGATGTCAACTTGATACCTAACAAAACCGATACATCATGCAAGGGAAATAAAAGCACCTAGAAGGAAGACTACAAATTAGAGCAAAATGTAATCCTCTCACCCGGGGGGTTGTGAGAGACCCAGACCAGGAAGGAAAAAAAAAGAAGAAGATAAATTTAAATTCAAGACATAATGTGGTTAAAAGTATAAAGATGAAAACAATTTGAACATGAAATGATGAGCCCCATACTTCCTTTCCTTGCTCCTCCTTTTCACCTTTCCAGTCGGCAAACACATTCAGCTCTCATGAAGAGCCTTCATCAAGTATAGCCTGCTGAAGCTTTGTCCCGCAACTCTGCAAGTCATAGTAAAGACATATATAACTCATCTTTGTTGTCAGTAATGGTTGGAAGGAAATAAAGAGGAATATTCAATAAGCATTGCCTCTAAATAAAAATGAAACAAAAATGTATTAAAAGAACAAGACAAAGAAGGAAGAAACACCTAGCATCTTATTTGTCAAAAATGCAAAAGACATATACTGAATTGTTCCACTCCAGACCTGCCAATATCTCCAAAAGCCAAACCCATAAAATCCCACTAACACTCCCATATTGGACCACATAACTAATTGGAGACATCATTGAACTGATGCAGAAGTTAAGATACAGAGATTAAATTTGCTGAAGAATAATCTTGAATGCAGTAGAAATAATTATATAATCCAAAAGGATCATATACAGAAGGCAAAACTTCATGACAGCATCAGAGAGCAGAGAGAAATTTTGCCCATGAAATGGAGGAGTTGCAGAGCAAATCAACTCTCACAAACTTATACGTATATATTTATACAGCAAAGCCATTCGACAAACCATTAGAACTTTAATTCCTTGAAAGATGCACATCTAGATGTTATTGGACTCTAAGCATATATAGGCATATACCAGGTAAAATGAGGATCTTATACTTGTCAAATAGTAATATTGCATGCCCTTCCTTAAAAGAAAAGAATAATCTAGAGTTTTCTAGTTAGAAGCAACAGATCATGTTATTCAAACCTGCCAATTTTCAGGTGGAGCTAGTTGTCCCAATATATAATCAGCACTAATACAAGTTAAAATTATAGTTCTGTTTATTGAAGGGTTTAGAAGTCACATACCCATTAATTTGATTGCAGTAGTTGGCAATTTGATTATTTATGAGAAAGCCATCCAATCGTGATGGTTCTGGAATTGGTTTAAAAATGGGGTTTGAAGGATCTTCTTCAGGCAATGGCTCTTCCCCTGCAGCTTTGCGTGCCATATTCTCAGCCCTATGAAATGTGAAGACAAATATTTGAATGCATATAAATCATTAGTGTGCTAAAGCAAATAATTCATTCATTTTCACATAGCCTGGCGCCAGGCAGACCTAATATACACAATAAATTTACTTAGAGCTACATATTTCTTGCAAACAATCCCTCTTCAAAATCATGGTAAATTCAATGTTTTAAACTTGGACCGGTAAGTAAACCGGTGGGCTTTCCGGTTTGCGGCTCAACCAGTTGGACCGACCGAATCAAACTTTTAAAAAAAAAAAAAAAATTTAGAGTGATACAATATTAATGCTGAATTGAGTAGTCCAGTTGGATTTTGGACAGAACACGTTACTACAAGTTTGAAAGTTCAATTCCCTAGGCCTACAGTAACCAATTTTCAATTGAACTTCCAATTTTTCTACATATTTTTTTTTAAAGTTTCAATCTTCTCCAATCTCCCATCCATCCCCTTCTTCCTATCTCCAAAATCTTCCCCCTCCCCTCTCACTGGGTGTCCCTCTATTTCTACCATCTCTTCCACCTCTCCCTCCTCTCCATGTTGTCCATTTCCCTCCTTACCATCTACTCCATCCTCCAATTTCCCATCTTATTAATGAAGCAACCATGCCTTTGTGATGGTGATGGTGTCGAAACGCCAATCGTCCGAGAGAAATATATATATATATATATATATGAAGACAGATCTAATGACAGATCTGAAGCAAGACTCTTATCTTGAAAAATTTTTGAGTTACATTTTATCAACTAAAGATTTCTGAGGCTAATAGTTTGTTATTTTCATCTAGATATAAAACTTTGTCATCTGGGTTCGGATGTATGGATGAACAAATTGGATATGTATTTTGGAGGAGGTGAATACATGATTTAGGAAAGGATTTGGAAGCCATTTTGATAACTGGTGATGCCCAGTTTTTACAGGTTCCCGGATTTTGACCGGTCTTGACCGGTTTTTGGTCATTTCCAGGTATAGCCTAGAACCGAACTGGCACCATAGCCGGTTCCTGGTTTAACCAGTCAAGGTTTGAAAACACTCGGTAAATTTACATATTCTCATGGAGAGGTTTTCTTCTTTTCTTCACGTTTTCTTGATGGATAGATGCTGATAGAAAAGATATTCAGGAAAAAGATTTTTTCTTCACAACAAAGTCCTTCCACCAAATTAAGCTATTAGCTAGAATATCTTTAGATGCCTTGCTTTTGCCTCTCTCCCCTCATTTTCTGGAAGAGCATTTTGAAAATGTTTCTCAGCAACCTTACAAGCTTACCTTAGTGCAGCTAACTAAACCCAAAAATTTAAAAACAATTTCAGTGCTTTCAGATTATAAAGTTTATTCGTCACTCTAATCTTTTAATGCACTATAATTTCATCAAGGAAAGTCCATCCCACTGTCCCAAATCAAAATTGGAACAAGTCATTCTTCCATCATGTATGAACAGAAACAAAAACTGCCTTTAGGAAGCAAAACAATGACCAACAAACTGCTCAAACATTCTTAGGAAATTACACCAAAAATTTACCTCCTTTTCTGAAGCCAAGTTTGTTGTTGAGCTTGTTGACGAGACAGATTTCGGTAATAGAATTGGAACTGCAAGCCAAAAAGCACTCTGGTCACTTTGAACAACTAATTACGGTGAATCACCACAAAAGGAGAAAAAAACTGAACCTTTTGCTGTTCCATTGACAAGTCATCCATACACTCAATCAAAAATTCCATATTCCTCTCCAAGTATGGATGGGTTGATAATTGTAGCCTTTCATAGTCACACTATCATATCATAGAAAATTCAAATTAGAGATCACAGGAAATATCACACCACACACCACACACACACACATATATGCAAAAGGGAGATAAAGATTACCTGGTTAACAGGAGTGTCTGGTTCAAGTTCAGTCATGAAGGCACTGATCAGAGCAGAATTTGAAACTTTTATCTGTCAAACGCAAGAAAAGGTTCAAAAGAATCTCAAACGGTGTAGAAAGCACACAAATTAACTTATTCAGTTTAGGAACTTACATAAATATAATATCAATTAACTAAGAAAATGTATCTTGATCCCAACCCCACCAGTAAGAAAAGTGGGAATGCAACAGAATAGGGAAGCATTGAAATGTGTATAAAAATGAAAGATACAATATGCAATAAAAAATATCCTTGCAAAGGAATTAGTCAAAATAGAGAATGTTGAAATTCATGAATAGATCAAAATACAAAAATGACCGCCCCTTCAGCTGATAGATCCAGATCTTTGAGAATCTAATTCACTACATTCAGTAATCAGAGTCAGTGCCCTAAAACTAGGAAAAAGAGAATCCCAATCCAATCGATCAGAAATGAGAGAAAATAAGTAAGAAGGGATAAAAGCCAAAGCCAAAGAAATGTAGCTTGAACACGAAATAGATCATATGTCAACATTTGCAATTATAAATTAGTACTAAACAACAAAATGAGGTAAATCATGAGCATAAAAGAAAGATCATGGTACTCAAGGGGCATACAGGGATCTCTTCAAAGATATCAACCCATGAAAGATTCTTTTCTCTCAGCCTATGCAGAAAAGTGAACAGGGAAAGTTAGGTAACTTCATTCTACAATTTTACCTAAAACTTTTTAAGTGAAGACTTAAAAGTGTACTAAAATCGTACTTCTCTCCAGTAAAGTTGTTAGTGCGATGGAGTTCCATGAAAGAATCAGAAAGCTTCAGGGCCTTCAAAGCCAGAACACCTTGGTTTGACCTAGATGGATCGTAAATGATGCACACACACCGTCTTATATTTTCCTGCAACCACAAATTTGTTCAAGTCAACCACATGCAAAAGACAATCTATATATATGCATGTACTTAGAGCACAGAATAAGAAAATGAAAAAAGCATGACTTGAAACTCCAATATAAGAGAAAACATTACAAAATTTCTGGCCATCTATATATCATGAATGTTAAATAAACATTTATAACCTCGCCACGCACATATATGCAGGACTACCGGCAGAAGAGTTGAATAATACTGCAAAGTTTGGGTAGTGACTAGTAATATATAAATAAGAGATACATAAGCCAAGAAACTAAAAGCAAGGCCACTATTCATACATAAATTTCTTCCAATATAGATCCCTCCAGATAAAGGCTTCAAGAACAACATTATATCCAATACCAGAACAATATCTTGCTTCTACGATTTCCATCATCAATCTATCTTCTTTCAGCACGAATTTGTATTGTTTTAATAGAAGTGCGGATCATAGGAAACACTACAATATGGAAACCACAGCCTTGTATGCTAATCAAACTAACAACAAGACATTGTTTTACTCCTATCATCCCAATCACCTAGTTAACTGCGGATTGTTTTAGCCCTCTTTATAATCAGTATTTTCCTTTAACTTGGTTTTAGACAAAACAGCCAATGAAAATTTAGAATACGCATAGCTCTAAAATCTCATAAAACAAAACGACTGCATAAAACCTGAAAACCTAAAAGTCCAGTGTAACCCTGCATGCGGATGGTATAAAAAGATAAAGATAAAAAAAAAAGAAGAAATTGGACACACAGAATTTATTTCAATACCCCAACAATCTGACCTTTAATAATGATTTCCAAGTAATGATGGCTCAGGAATCAGAAATCCAGTGTTGCTGAACCTTATGAGTCTAAGAAAACTCTCAGACAGGAAAACAGAAGCCTCAGCACTTAACCATAACATAACCTCAGAACAAAAAAATGTCAATATTTGTTGAAAAGAAGACTTATTTTTCATACAGAAAACAATAAGCAATAACCATGACCTCCAAACACTATACAAACAGAAAATAATAGGCAGTAGAGAGAGTTGTTGACTATCAATGTATTCAAAATTTCAAACAACAAAAAGAAAACAGGAAGGAAAGGAGAATACCTGATAATTCATGAAAGTCTCGATCAATTCCACTGTCTGGTAGGAACCGAATAAAGTTGATTGGTACCTGGAGAAATATTTGAAAATTCATAACAGATAAGTACACTACCAATGATATTGAAGACCAACATGACTTTCATTGATATGTAATCAATAACTAGCAAGTAAATAATACTGTTTGAGTGCTCGTTCTTAGGTCTATAACATAGAAATTAAATGAGTAGATACACACAAAACCATGACTAACATACTCGGATAGAATTAAATCAAGAGTGGCTCATGCAAATTCATTAACTCTACTGATCAAATATGTTTGCCAAATTTAATTTTACCAGGTTGTTGTAACGCTAAAACGGGTGAACATGGATCATTTGCCTTTTACTATCTCAGACGGTATACAAGTAAATTACAAAAATCAGGTACATGTAAATGATCTGATACAGAATGTTTACATATTGCCAAGAAATTTCCAAGCACTTGCATCAGAGTTCAATATACATAATCTATTCTTAGCAGTGCATGAAACATAACATCAAATGTTACAAGCATAACTTAATCAAGTTATATTTAAGTTTTGTTTACTTTTTCATTGCTCTTTACTCCTATTTTTTTTTATTTCCTAATCCCAAGAAAGTCAACAGCAACAAATGAATACCTCCAATCTCAGGAAAATAACAGCTATTCTTAACAAAGAACTGGGTTTGGAAACACACAATAAAGGATATATCTCAAACTTCCAGTGAGAAGCCATCCTTTTCAATATTCTTTCTTGCACCAGTTTGATGTGATAAAATAAATGAATTTAAGGACATACTCACCATCCAACAGTGTTGTTGTCTACATTAACCTCTCTCAAGCATCTCATCATTTCAAGCTGATAATTAGCACCTTCTGCTTCTATCTCTTCTTCTTCCTCACGTATCTAAATTCATTTTCAGATCACAAACATGCAATGTATTATCAGAGTAAAACAAAGAAAAATGAAGCGAATAACAAAGTAGCTTTCACTATATGAAATTTTATACCTCTCTTCTGCATCATGTACCGGGAAGGGGAAACAATTGGTGACTTCAAGGACACTACCAACATCCAACCCAAGTAGCTGCCCGGTGACCAAAGCTGGTGAAAACTCCTTACAATGCTTTATTATTTTCAAAACAACCTGTAAAATAAATAAATAAATAAAAATCAGAACAGAATATTGTTCAACAGTTCCCAAGTTCATAAAAAATTGTCATCATTATATAATATAGAATATAGGTTTCTTTCTGATAAAAGCCCGGCCAGTTAATAAACAAGAAAAATGCAATACCAATTTTTTTTATAAAAAAAACTAAGGGTTTACTTGGAAAACTAAAAGAAATTAAATGCTAAATTTACGAATAATACTACAAAGCAAGAAAAACTTGAAATCATATAATCTACAGAAATTGTTGTAAATCCGTAAAGCTCTACCGAAAAGTAGGTGAACACTTTCAACACCAACAGATGATAAAATCCAAAATTTAATAACAAAAAGTATACAAATTTATTAAACAAAAATAATCTACAGCTGAATTTCCCTAAATTCAGCGACCCTAACCAAGTTTTCCGCAACTATCAGTTGCAATCTAAACGAACTCGGTGCAAAGCTATAAACCTTCTTCTTCTCATATAACCCAAGACAACAAAAAAGACGAAAAAAACTTGAAAATTAAGGTTAAATATTAAAAATCTCATTACCAGTCCCTCGATTTGAACGACTCTCAACGGCGGCGCTAAACCTCCTCAGTTGCCGCTACCTGCAGAAACGACCGCGCTCCGGCTACATTCATCAAAAAAGCAAAGAATATATCAAATAACAACTTCAATTTCCAAAAATAAAATACTAAAAAACCGTAATATATATATATATATATATAATTAGAGAGGGAAAGAAAAAGGTGTACGGACAGTTAGCCATGGTTTGATATAGAGAGAGAAAACCGGTTCGGTGAAGGAGGACGGCTCTGCTGTTTTGCTGAAGCTTGTGGGAGAGAAATAAGAACCCTAATTACTTGCTACTTCAGGTTGGGGGTTTGGGGTTCGGGATAGGAAAAAGACCTACTATCACAACTAATTCAGTCCAAAATTAAACCAAATTAAAGTCTTGACAAAAATTATAGGTAAATTAATGAATCAAAGTAAATTATTGTGATAATTATTTAGGCGTTAAATTATATGTGTTATTAACGGATCTGTTACTTTTACAAAATTTGTTAATTTTACCATAATTTTTATGATGAGATTTGGTTAGGTTTTTTTAAGGTTGGGCATTAAATTAGTCTTTTTATATCAGTCAATATTCTAAAAATAAGATATTTGTTTTGTTCTTTTTTTTACCTTTGGAGAAATATCTCTAAAAATAAGATATTTGTTTTGTTCTTTTTTTTACCTTTGGAGAAATATCTTAGGATAAATTATAAGGACTATGGTTTGACTAATATTTAACTTTTTTCTAACCATTTGCAAATTTATCATTTGTCGCATGTGATTTGGGTTTTTTGTAAAATAATGGAAAATTTAATGGAATTGTGTAGAAAATAAAAAATAAGCCAATAGGCTATTATTCCTTCATAGTCTAGAAACACTTTTCACTATAAAGGAGAAATTGTATTTTATGTTAAAACATAACTAATGTTAATTAGAGGTTTAAAAAATCTAAAATTACTCTTTATATAAACAATTTCAATCTTTTAAAGATTAATTAAATAAAATATTTAACAATTTTATTTTAATTCAAATCAGAAATAGGGTGAATTGTAAATTTACAAACCATATAATATAATTTAAATATGAACCAAATCACAATAGGTCCTTTTAATTTACTCTGCTTCAATTTTTTTTTTACTAAAACATTATTGTTAGTCCTTTATCTTCTTTTTTTTTTCCCAACCAATTTAGCCCTTGAACCATTTTTTATCAACTAATTTAATCCTACATAAAATGTTTCTGCATTCTCAGTCTACTATCAAAGTTCCTTGACTTAAATTAATTTAGAATAAAGAGAGAAAAATATAAATATTAGTTCGACTCAAAAAATAAGAGTAAAACTCTCAATGCTACTCCTCCTAAACATTTTGGACATGTCATAGTTTAGGTGGTCAAATATTAAATTATTTAGATTATTCTGGTATTAGCTCTAATAGATTCATGCTACTTTCATTATTCATCAAGATAAATTTCATCAAAATCACACGATTGCATATAAATTATTGTAGTGCCTAGAAGGAAAATTGATGCAAAGATGTTGTGTATTAAGCATCGAACTTGATTATATGTACAGGCAAAGCCAAGAGCCCTATTTAAGGGGCAAAATTTTTTAAGTATATTGTAAGGTCAAAAAAATTATCAAAAAATACATTTACAATTAGACAAGTTTGATAACTTAGGCCTTAATTAAAGTTCTGGTAAAACAAACTAAAATAAATATTTAATTATTCTAAATATGTATTATGAAGAAATTTTTAATGATCAAGTAGTATTTTTTGTTTTTTAATATCAACACTATGTTTTGTGATAGAGTGGTAATTAAACATATTTTAACTTTTTAGGAGGGCAATGCATGAAAAAAAGACCAATTTTAAAAAATTTAAAAAGGCAAATAGAAGAAAACTAGTCGAAGACTCTTTTCCTTACAATGTCATCATACGTCAAGCGATCAAAGTGTAGTACTTTCTCCTATATACCAAAAGAGAAATTTTCCATTGATGTTGTAGTTGGATTAGGGAAGAAAAACATTCAAGCAAGAAAACAACATATAGTATTACTTAATTCCAACACACCATTGGGAAGAAAATGATAATTTTAATAATCAGGACTTCCGAATCCCAACAACAAATAAACCTCAAAAAAGGAAAAGAAACTGAAGATGAGCTAAGGGATGACAATTTAAATAGCATAAACTTGACAAATAAATTAAACTATTAAATGTGAAGAAATCAAATAGGTGCCTTGATAACTTAGAGATGAAATATAAAGAAATATAGAGCACGTGGGTAATTGCTTCCCTCAACTTTGAAAAAATTATAAATTAGTCTGTAAAATTCTATAACTTTTTAAATTTGTCTTATATTTGCACCCTAAAATTTCTTAAAATTGGTCCCATTTCATAACTTGCCTCCTAAAAGACTAAAAAATGTATAATTATCCCTTTATTTCACAACATTTATCAATATTTCGTATACAAAATATGGTAATTTATAATAAATAATTATCATAATTTATTTAGCTTTTTTCACAATAAATTTAATTAAGTTCTAACTTATAAAATTTATCTAGTTGTATTTTTATTTACATTAACATAACTTTCCCTTAATATATAGCAAAGAAAAATTTTGCCCCCACCGATCATAGGGTCCTGATTTCGCCCTTGCTTGATTTCATCCTCCCTAACAAGGAACACAAAGTTTTGAATATTGGAGGTCACAAATGCACCCCTCCTCTCTATTTTGCTAGCTAATATGTTAAATATATGAAGTATTGGAAAAACTAGGTTGAGCGTAATCCCTTTTGGGGAAGAGTTCATAGGGTTCTGTTTTATAAGACAGGAGCAAGTGAAGAAAATAGCAGACTAAGAGTCTTCTACATGTCTAAGAAGAAGATTAAAAAAATTTTATATCCCTTTAAAGGATGAAAAGAAGCTATATGCCTCACAAGGGTCCTAAGAAGCGACTGAGAAACTCAAAACTATATACATTCTCTTGGGGACAAAAAAGATGACACTCTCATGAGAGTTTTGGGGAAAAAAAATCATGACGGGTGCTAGAAAAGATGGCACTTCTTGATTTTAGAACTGCAAATCATAAATAATTTGATTAGTTTTATAGTGCACAATTTTTAAGAAAATATCTGGTAGGAAGATAATTTCAATAACTTCTCTACTTTAATGCTAAAGGTGACACATGCCAGATAAATTTGTGAATAAAGTTTTAGACAATTTTGTATTTGTCAAGTAAAATTTAGAAAATTATGTATAATATACTATACTTTTCCAACTAGACAAAGTCGTAGATTTGCTATACCATTTTGTTTTTTACCCTTCTAAACTTACCTCTATTTGCCGCTTATGCTTTGTAAAGTAATTTTAATTGTTGTGAAAACTTAATTATATTTATCCTCAATTTGCATTCAAATTAGAAAGATTTGAATGCAATTTTCCATCCTAGTTTAAAGTAAATCAGGATGAACTTGATAAAGAGTTTATTCAGATGAGTAATCAAAAATTTCCACATAATCATTTTAACCTCACCCTCTATAATCAGAAGACCCCAATTTATCTATAACTCTTCCGTAAAAATCTATAATTGTCCTGAAAAAATTATAATCTTATATTTTTCTCTCTCGTAAAATAAAGAGATTCAAGAAAATCAAAATTGGTGATATATAAAACACATCTAATGAGATTCGAACAAAAGTTTTGTCAAACTTATCCTGGCAAACAATTTTCTGTTTCCATCCCTATCCAGGTTCTTGAGAAGTTATTTAGAGATTTTAGTAGATGAGTAATTTTGTCTCTTTATTAGTCTAAACGATACTTAGTTCTGTAATTTAGAACATTTAATAACTTTTATCTAATATTTATATTTGTGTCTCAACGTATCTTGACAAAATACATCATAATATAATATTCCATTCAACGGGCTATATATTATCGTTAAGAATTGATTTATTTGTACTAATAGCCACATCTATTTTCATATAAAACATTAGTTCGTTGTGCAGCAAAAATGAATAGTTGCATATGGTTGATACTATTCCATGAAACATTCTAGAAAACATATGATTGATTTTAAGGATGATAGCATGTATCTCAATACATCGATATAGGCTTATAGTGATGCCCAATAATTGCAATATTTTTCTATAATTTAGTTCTCTAACCAACAATATATATATATATATCCATATAAAAGATTTTTTTAAAAAATTACAATCTCCCAAAAATGTAATAAAAGGGAAATATTCTTTATTTAGGACATAAAGTATATGTTCATAAGCTTACAAAATAATTAAGACTCAGGGGTAAAAATGTGACAAATTATTTGTTTTTATCTCCAATAGAGGAATTGGCATTTTTCTCTAGGGTTTTCAGGCATGTATCAATGCTAGCACCATTCATTATTTGATGAAAACTCGCATCGTCTTTGTCCACTAGATTCCGCAGTATTTTTCCTATTGAAGTTTATACGACTTTGATCTCCATACATTGTTTCCATGAATTCTTTGTGTTGCAACAATTCTACAAAAAAGTCTTGATCGCTGGTGGCATCATAAGAGTAAGTGATAGTTGATGGCTTCATTTATTGGATCATTATATTGATTGGCAACTTGACTTGAAATTTCAATAGGCGACTGATGTTGCTGAAAATAAGAAGGTTGATAAGAGAGACTTCTAGCTGCTAAAGGCAACTGTTGTTGCTGCTGCTGCTGCTCCAATGTGTTGAGTTCTTGTTTCCTTTTCCTGAGCATCTGCATAGTATCAGTGAGTGAATTGGTCAAACCATTAGTTTGCCTTATATCAAAATCTTTAATACTATTTTTTCCATTCAATAGTTCTCTCATAAGGTATTCCCTTTCTCTTCCATTGTTCTTTTCTGAAAGTTTTTCTATATTTTCGTGCTTAGTCTTGACGACATCATCTAGATAATTTTCCAATGTACTATACTTTTTGTACTTCTCAAAATCAGGCTTGGCTAAAAATCTTGTGATCTTTTCTTCAACTTCCTCTCGAGATGGCCACAGTGCTTCATTATTTTCTTTAGAATCTTGAATAATTATAGCTACTTTCACATCACATAAAATTGCTTAAAGCTCATTTGCTTTCTTGAACAAGCTCTCTTGATTTTTGTTAAGGGTGGATTTTCGGGTAGGCTCATCAAGAATTTCAACATGTCTAATTTTCTTTCTTGTCATATTGGATTTACTTTGAGTGATTGTGAGTATATACATTTGGTTATATATATAGGGTTGAAAACTTGTGGAAACTTGTGCTTTTCTATTAAAATACTTGCACCTTATCAAACGCCATATTAGGTATGTCCATGAGGGAAAGAATTTCTTTTATGAATCAAAGATTTTCTAATCAAAGTAATGTAATTTGTGAATTCCATCATTGGGTATTGAGAAGTGTACCAATACCAATAGATTTTATTAAATTATATTGCTTTCATATTACTATTTGTAGTATTTTACATATGGTAAAAATAAAATAAAATTCAATTCCTTACTCTAATCTACGTAACATAATTTAACACTGGAATTAAGATGGTTATAATAAATAAGAAATCTATGGAAAGAATAATTAAGTATATAACAAATCACATAATTATGAAATAATATCTACATATTTAAGAAAATTAAGTATAACAAATCACATAATTATGAAATAATATCTACATATTTATTTTGGCAATAAATTGTTTAATATTTTTTTATATATATTGCCACATATTACCTATTTCTCATACCACATGAAAGGAAAAAAAAAAAAGTTTCTTATGCATTGCCAGATGGACTCCAGCCAAGTGAAAAAAAAAAAAAAAGAAGTATCTTGTGTGTTGCCGGATGTATAATTTATTGGATTGATAAATTTACTCTAATTAACTAAATCTTTCTATTATATGTAAAATTATGTATATTTATCTTAAAAGAGCTTGAGAAAAAAAAAAAAAAACATGAAGTTATACGAGGAAATAATACTAGAGAGTTTTTTTTTTTTGAGAGATTAGTTCTTAAGAAAGAAAATTATACCACAAAAGCATTTGTGCCAGAAAAAAAAAAAACTAAAATTTATCTCCAGTCAGATATATAATCTAAAATCAACATCGTTGAACAAACTAGAGTAACAATTTGAGTGCATATTAAGAGAAATAATAGTAAAATTTGTGAACTTCTTAAATATCTACGATTAATAGAAATAGATCCCTTATTAGTAAATTGCTATTTTTTAAGACAAAATCTTGCACATATAAAATGATACATTAAAACTATATTCTCAACAAATTAAAAAATTACCAAACTAACTAGAGAGGGACAAGAATATACATTAATATGTAGTAAATCAGTAAGAATATAACTATTTAAAAAATTTGTATCTATGATTAGAGGTGTTTAAACCCGACCCAACCCAAATGAATTTGGAACTAAATGGGTTGGATTTTCTAGTTTCGGATTATTTGGGTCGAATTACCCGACTTTAGTAGAATTAGGTTGGGTTTTAAAACCCAACCCAACCTGAATAACCCGAGTAACCCAAAAAATTCAATTATAGTTTTTTAATTTTCATTTTTCCTAATTATTTCTAATTTATATTATTTTTCCTTCTCATTTTTGAAGGCATAACATTTAATTATCATATTATTTATTTTTTTTCCCTTTTATTCTTATCCTAACTATTTTATTTTTTACCAAACATATATTTTTAATGGATTATTTTACAATCATAAATTTTTTTTATTTTTTATTAGTTTGAATTTTTAACCCAAATAACCTGAATAACCCACTCGACTAATACATGAGTTGGGTTTATTTGGGTTGTTATATTAGTTAAGTTGGGTTGAATTTTAATTTTTTAACCCAAAAATCCGAACCCGAAACCGAACTTATAATTATTAACCTGTTCTCTTTACACATCTTAAACTTATAATAATATACTAGACATGAACACCCCTATCAACGATTTAAAAGGATATATAAAGTTAAAGACATCAAAATTGATCATACAAGAAAAATACTCCCTTTGTCCCAATTTTATTGTCACCCATTGAGTGGGTACGTTTTTTTTTTAAAAAATTCAACTTTTTATTGTCTATACCTATATTATCCCTCATTATTAAGACAAAACAAGTTAATAATTATAAGTTCAAGTGTTAGTAAGGGTTTATCATAGAATTGGTTGATATGATATGATAATGACTTTTTTTTTTTTTTTTTTTAAAAAGGTTACACTATTTTTGGGAAGTCTCAAGATAGTATGTGTGATAATATATGGTACGGGAAGAGTAGAAAATTAGACATACAAAAACATAAAATTAGGCTAAGTAGAGACTAAAATGATATAGATCAACCCAACAATGAGGATAGTAGATAAAAGTTTATTGAGAGTTAGAATATGTTTTTAATATAACATAAATTAGTATTAATTGCAAGATATCCCCCTCAAATTCTCAATTTGTGACTTGCCCTCTAAACTATTGATTAAAGTATTTTTCCCCCTTATACTATAAATTTACACTACAATATTCTAATTAAGTTTATTTGATGATTAATTTTCAAAGAAAAGGACAACATTAACCCTCCAAAAAATGTGTTGTCCATAATACCCTTTTTCATCACCCGCCAACCACCACAACTAACCACAACCCAAGACCACCATCACCCTTGCAGACAACAAATGTGTGTAGGGAGATAGAAAAAAAAATTGAACCCTTCATTATCCATTTCGAAACAAAACCGAAAGCATAAATCAAAAAACCATATCAAATCTTCAAACAATAAAACACCATACTTATGTATGATATGAATCAGTCTCCAGAAAGAAAACAAATCATAATAGCAATTTTTTTCTAGAGAAAGACCAATATAATTTCTTGAAGCATGATTTAAAATCAATTAACAGGAAAAAAAAAAAAAAAAAAAAAACCTTGTGGTTTTTCAAGGGCACAAGCCAATGTACAACATGTGCCACGGACCTAAACAGGGGATAGTGAGAGGAGTAAGAAGGGGTTGTGGGAGGAAAGGGCTGGACTTTAAAGGAGAAGTAGATAGGGAGGGGAAGGGAGTGGAGCAATAGCCAAAGGAGGGAAAAGGGGTTGCAGGATGAGAAGGCTGGAAGTGAGATAGGGCTTCGGAATAAAAGGGCTGGATGGGAAGGGGGTTGCAGGAGGATGGGGGCTGGAGAGAAGCAAGGCTAGGAGAAGGGATCCAGGGGAAGGGTATATCCGGAAGAAGGAGATAGAGTTGTCGTATGAAGGGGCTGGAGGTTATAGTAGGTGGGTAATGGTAGAGGCTAGAAGGATAGAATGGGAGTGGTGAAAGAAGGAGACATTGTGTGAAGTGAGATGCCGGTAGCAGATGTGGAAGGTTATGGGAGGGAGAGAGAATAGTTATGGGTAATTAGGGATTTTGGGTTTTATAATTAGGTATTTGAGTAATGTGAGAAAAATAAAAGTATATAGGAGTATATTGTTGTAATTGATAGTTTAGTGAGCAAGTTACAAATCAAGAATAGTTGAGGGGTATTTTGCAATTAACCCATAAATTAAATAGGGGTGAGACAAGAAGGTGTAACCATACAATATAAAATTAAAAAGACACTTGCTAGGTGTTATCTCTAAATCAAATGCAAATTGACAATAGCGCTTGAAGGAGATGACTTCACTTAACCAAAATGAGATTTGGAAGTTAAGAATAGAGAACAAACAAGAACTTTATAAAGAAAGCTTTTTAGGAATACTTCTCATGAAAAATATCGCTAAAGTAAAATTTATTACTACATGTATGATTTAGTTGAATATATCAAGGCATATAGCATTATTTAGAGAGCTTTAAAGAATACATTAGAAATTTTTTGCATTGTAATGTGTATCTATAAAAGTTAAGGTTTTTTTTTCATAAAAGATTTAGGTTAAAAATATTTAGAAAATATTTTTTAGAGATAAGAACTGAATTAGTTGAACCATTGAGGTTTCTTTTTCATGTTTAGATATAAAATATAGAAATCATTAACTATATAAGAAAGTTTAAATTCAAAGATATCTTGATTAACTCGAGAACACGTGCACTCATATGCTTAAGGTCATAAAAGAATTGGATGAAGAAAAAATATATTAAATTGCAGATCTAACAACTCTTAACTCAAAGGGATCGAGACAGTCGGAGACTTTCCCAAAGGCTAGCTACAGAGCTTGGATACAGTTTCCTGATCAGAGATCCATGGATTACAGATGATATCGTGATCTCCCCATGGCCTTTCACCTCTAAAAGCGTCATTTATTCTCAATGCCGAGGCATCCATCCAATGCATTCGTTTTTATCTTGTACCTACGGAACGGCCCCCTCATATTAAATTAGTGGGTGAGATGGTCAACTTAGAGGGTGCCTGCCTCCTTTTCAAACATGTCATCAACAACCTGGTGGTTTTTTGGTCTCCGTTGATTTTCTGTAACCTTCAATATCATTTGCCTTGCTTTCTTCTTTGACTACTCTACTCCCCTCTCAAACTGAAGAAAGACTGATTTAGGATTGGTTGGCTTTTTCTAACCAAGAAAAAGTGCTTCAAAAAGTTCTTAATAATGCATCTGTAATATAATAGCCTATGTGTCCAAAGAACGTGCTACGTTGGGCCCCCTTTTCAGTAAATAAGATTAAGATGAAAGGGCTTTCTTTCATTAACATTCAGTGAAGGTACATTGCTTCTTTTAATGTCCTGCTAATTGACTACTACATTTAGGGACGTGGACTGATCCTGAAAGATAAGTCTTTTTTTTCTGGCTATGAAATTGCTTAGCTAGAAGCCCCGCAGTTTGCAAATCAATCAATCAAGCTTTCGAACTTTTGGCTTCAAGTTCACAAGTACAAAAATACTCGAAAGGAAAGAGCTGCATAGTGAGCTCTAGATTTTTTAACAACTAGGAGAGCGAGGAGCTTCTTTTTAAAAGAAAAGGCTAAACCCTGTTCTTCAACCAAATCTTTTCCTTTCCTGCCTTAGTTCGATAGAATGTAACTAGATGCAATTCCTACCCTTCTTCTTGGACTAAATATTTAAACTAGCAAATGAAACTTTATGTTTTCTGACCATTTTCATTCTCTTGATGCATAAATTATCCAATCCATTGGGCTAGCCAAAAACAAAAAAGGCTTCCATTGGCCCAGAAGGTCTCGATAAATCTCAGGCTAGTTATGCTACTCTGATTCCTGATAAAAGGTTAAGGTTAATTCTCTTTTTATTCGTTCAGCATTTGTTAGGGATTTCCAACAAATTGTGAACTTTTCCCTCTAGAACTTTTTTTACTCTAAGATCATTACTGATTTAAGCATCAAATCAAAATTGAGGGGAAGCCCCGCTGCCACCTTGGAGGTTTTTATCAAGCTAGATTTTGTTGAGCAAGGAGATACATAGATTTTTAACTTTAGTCAGTATTTAGCTTGTACAGTTGGCGCAATCTATAGGAATAGAGCTAAGATATCAATCCCACTCTCTTACAAAAAATTAGAAAATGTTCAAGATGGTGACCTAAGAATACCAATAGGGACAAGAAACATAATGGGTTTCAACCTTTCGGTAGTAGGTCAACCACTTATAAAGCAACAGTCCCATTCTAAACGGAAGACTAGGATGGAAACCGGTTATGGAGGTTGATGACAAGTATCTCAAAATTGCTATTCTAAAACAAGAAGTCTAGGAGACTAAGATCCTCCTGATAAGAGAAAGACTATAGAAAGAGAACCCCCAATTCGGATGATCAAAAGTTAAGGAAAGAACATAAGATAAGACCAAAGAAGCAAGACAATTAAGCGGACAATGAAGTGCGGCTTAGGTAGTAAGACATTTCTCCTCTAACCTGTTTGTCATGAGTAGAGGAGTAGTGGGAGAAAAATGGGCTTTTTTAAATATAATAATAAAAAAAAAGCTATACAATTAAGCGAAGGAAGGTGGTTAGCCCCATCGTAAGACATAGAGGCATAGTTATTAAATCTGGTTTAGCTTGATAATTCAACCGGTTAACTTGGTAAACTGGCCATTAAGTTCGGTCTCTAATTAGATCAGATAAGGAAGGAATGCGGTTGAATCTATGCAACTCACCGATCGAACCAGGTACCTGATCGGTTCTTCAAAGAACTCATGGACTACAAACTTCCAAACTGTAAATATGAAAACACTTCTCAAGGTTCAAACTCACGACCTACGTGAGATAATAGTATAGCCTAACCACTTACCCACTTGTTTGTGTAATTGTACCTTCTTTTTGTTTATGTTATAATGGTAATTACTACTCTTTCTTTACTCTTTTTTTGTTCTTTTTTACTTCTCCCTTTTAAATAAAATATAACATAAATATATAATATTTATAATTTTAAACAACTTCATTTTTTCAAAATAAAACTTAAAGATTTTTTTAATAATAAGAAAATATATATATATATATTTTTAGAACCAACTTAATTTTGAAAACATAAGATATCAAATACTATAATGTTGTGGGTTTTTTTTTAGTAACATAGTATTTCATATAACTTTGTATTGGTAAAATTTTTTAAAATTAGATATATCACAATAAATCAAAACAAGTAAACATAATTCTATGTAAATATACTATTATGAAAAAATTACTATTTAAGAAACAATGAAACATAATTTCTATATATTTTTATACATCATTATAATGTGGAAACTTAAACATACTTATATGAATTTATTTGGGTAAATGAATCTAATAGACCCTCATACCAATGATTTTATTTGGTCCTTTAACTTTTTAAAGTGTCTATTAGATGTCCATAGACTTTTAAATTTGATTTTAAATGGTTCCTCAATGTCAAATTCAAGAATAGTAATTCTTGATTTGTCCACTAAAGTTTGGTTTATCGTGAATTTGACCCTCTCAAGTTTAAAAATTAGGCAAAATTATCCCATTTTAATAATTTTGGATAAATACTTAACTATTGAATAGATAACTGATAAAAATGGCAAAATTAGTATTTTAACACATGTTATTCAATCATATATTGTGTTCTAATAAATTGTTAAGAGTGTTTATTCAATCATATATTGTTAAAAATATTATCCTTTTATTATGGGTTAAACAGATTATTTGAAATTTAATGACAAATTTAGTAAAATAGAAATAACTATGTAGAACTTATACAAGTAATAAATTAAGAAAATAAATAAGGAAAAAAAATAAAAAAAAATCAATTGTTTAGTTATCTTATTATCATTTTTATTACCAATATCTATCATAGTATACAATCTTGACTTTACAAAGTATTAAACTGATAAAGATTTGAAAAAAAATATTTTTAAAAATGTTTTTTTTATTTTTTATAATTTTTAGCTTATAAAAAATTGTTAGAAGGAAGTGTGTCATTTTCTCTTGGTTAAATTAGACAATTATTTAATATTTAACTAAAAATATTAAATAAGACTAAATGTCTTATTCTATAGACTGAATGAGAGAAAATAGACATTAAACCAATATTTCGGGGGGCAAAGTAAAAATTACCATATTTGAATTTGATATTGAGGAATCATTTAGAACCAAATTTAAAAGTTTAAAATTTTAATAGAAATTTTTAAAAGTTGAGGGACTAAATAGAATCATTGATATAAGTTCAGGGATTAATGGAGTAATTTACCCAATTTATTTTGTTAGATTTAGAGAATTCATTAATAATAGATTAAAAATATGATAAATATGTTTCATAAAATGTTTTTGGCACATGTCTTGTAACTATAATTTTATTCTATATATGAATAAAATAATGTATATTGGTGACCCACTAGATGAACTAGACATTAACTTCTCGGTTGAACTAATAACTCGTTGATCCACCCACCTCGTCGGGTTCTTTTCTGGGTTGGGTTTAATAACTGTGCATAGAGTAGTTTTTCTCAATAGAACTCCCTTGGGCAGAATCTTCGAAGAATGCACGGCTTATTTTAGAGAGTCCATATAAAATCCTGAAGAAGGTGGAAGAATTATAAGGAAGTTAGACTACCAAAGCAGGAAGTTATAATGGATGCAACCAAACCAAAACTTTCACTTACTAAATCTTACAGGAACTGCCTCCCAAAGATCTCCATGTATGATAGGACTAAATACTTACCTCCTATCAAGCAAAAAACACAGGTGCCTTAAAACCTATATTCTATTGTGTGTTCCCGGAACTCTCAATAGCATGGGAATGGTTTGATGCCAACAAGCAAGGTGAATTCGAAAGTTTTAAAGAGTTGAGAAAGGTGTTTCCAAATAAGTTTGTCAACAAAAAATTTGTGCACAAGATAAAATGCACATTGGTTTCCATTGGAGTTATGTCAAGACCAAATGACATGAGAGGTCAAAAAATAGAGGTCTTATACAATGATAGAACAAACAAGAGAATGAATGATAATGGGAAGAGAGCTCCTGACTGGTCCTCTTTTGACTTTTCACAAGGAGAAGAATACCAAGTCTCCAAAGATCTATGTTTCCCTCAATTTAAATACTACACAAATTTTAGCAGATATTCAGTATCAGCATTCAATATTAACGGTATGTGCAAAATCCAGCTTACATAAGGAGTGATTTCAAGAATAAAGATAAGTGGTGTCCTCCCAACACAATCACAGACACTTTAATAATTTTTATCCTACCATAAAACTTCATAAAAATCTCCTATTATCAAGAGAGGACAACTCAAAATAGGAGAGAATGGGGTTCATCTTGCAACAGCATGGTGGTTGACAGGGGCGGACACAGAAATTGTACCTTGAGGGGGCAAGACTTAATAGCCACATAATTATTAAGCTAATTTATATTTCTCTCAAAAATTTAGGGGGATGGGGCGAAATATAAATTTTATAAGGATACAAATTAAGTTTTCAAAATTTCAAGTTTTCAAAATTTCAAAGGGTAAAATTTATAATTTCTAGAATCTTGAGGGAGAGCAGTGGCTCCCGCCCGCCCCCCTAAAACCGCCCTTGGTGGTTGATGTCAAGCCACCAAGAAAACAAATTATAACTCCTATTTGTAGATATTCTAGTAGATATGACACCTATAAAGCGAAAAAATACAACAAGCAAGATATTCAGACATATGGAGACCTATTTGCTATGCGGGATGAGAGCCTCATGATTATCTTAGTGTCTCCCTCTCCTTATAATGCTATCATAGCATGGGCGGATCATCGGGGGCGGAGAGGGCAGGCACCCTCCAAGATTTTCAACATTATATTTTCCCCTTAAATTCTTTAAATTGTTATTATATTATTATAAAAATTTGACTTTTCCCTCTCAAAATTTTAGAGAATATAAAAACTTGTTCTTTATGTATATATTTATATATTTTATTCTCCATTTCAAGAGTTTCGAAAATATATTATTTTTCTTGATATTTTTTAAAAGTTTCAACAATACCCTTAAAAAAATTAGACTTTATCCCCTAAAATTTTACAAAAATCATAATACTATCCCCTTAGGGATATGTATATACAATTCTTGCCTTGCCCAAAGTTTAACTCATGGGTCCCCACCTACATCATAGAGTGATTGATAGCAAACAACCTGAGTGCAGTATTCTATCCCATCCAACAAAAAATGAAATTCCTCATCAATGCTAGAGTTGGGGCAGAAAATAAAATATTCTTGCAAGCACCTACACAGTATTAGTTCAAACATTTTGTTGGGGGAGAAATGATAGTTTCAGTAATTAGGAGTCTCGACTCTTAACTACAAATGCATCTAAATAGGGAAACAAAAACTGAAAAGAGTTAAAAATATGATAACTTATACAGGTTATGAGTGACAAAAAGTTAAACTATCAAAGGTGAAGTGAGAAAAAAGCACTCAAGATATCTTGGAGAAGAAAACCTCTAAAGAAATATAGGGCATGTCTTGATTTCATCTTGACGGAGGGCATAAGGCTTTGAATATTGGAGTCCATAAATGATCCACACTTGCTAGCTAATAAGTTAAATATATTAAGCACATGAAATACTAGACTGAGGTTGATCTCTTTTAGGGAAAAATTTACCCTTTCAGAGACAAGCTTCTACATTTTTTTGGAGACCAACTAAAAATCAAATGTAGATTATTAAGTAATACATCAATGTCACAAAGAACCCAATAATAGCTCCACTACCTATGGGAAGTAATCGAAGAACATTTCACTCTCTTAGTAGTAAGTCTTAGACTACCAAGTGTTGGAAATAAGAGGCTTAACTTATAAAGATGCTATGTGAAAGAAGGCCATAAAATTCTAAGAGCTATCTCGTTTCTACACTCGTGCAAATGAAGAAAATTGCAGGCTAAAAATCTTCTAGCTGCCTAAAGAGTAAGAGCAAACCAATTATGTCCCCTTACAAGGATTTGAAGTTGTATAAAGGTATGGTCTCATGAGAGTTGCAAGAAGCGACATTTGTGAGAAACTAAAAACTATATTTTTATAGGGATAGAAAATATGACTTTTAAAGAAAACCAGGGAAAAAAGGAATTTAAGGGCGCCATATCTTCTATTGCCCGTACAACGCCACCCTCATCGGAAAAAGGTTATATGGTTCCTACAAGGAATTTAATCAGAGACTCAAATCCATCATAAGAGTTATAAGCTCTTCTTTTCTTGTTGCTCCTCAATTGCGCCTCTCAATAGCTTAGTTGCTATTAAAGAGCTCTAACTTCCTAGAAGAATCACATAAGAAAAAAAGACTATAAAGCTACCTAAAGAGCTACAGTTCTGAGCAATTACTGCCTCTCAAGAGCTACAAGTTCTTACCACAATTATGGCTTTATGGCTTCTAAAAAACTCCAATCAAGAAACTTTAGTTCCTTTAAGGTACAATTGCTCGGAGGCTATTCGCAATAAACTTTTTTTTTCTTGAATAAAATCTGAGATCCAAAGAGATTTATTGAAAAACTAACATGAGCTAATGTAGTGTTGAAGAGCTACGATCTCCTTTGAGTATAATTATTGAGTATGACAATTATCAATTGGCAACTCTAACTTGATTATAGTATGACAATTATCAATTGGCAACTCTAACTTGATTATAGCATGTTGATTTCTATAAGATCACCAGATCCAACTGAAAGGCTTCGACTTCAATTAATTAACAAGTGTATAACTTTGAAACAAGATCTCAAAATTAAATATCCAAATCTTGAGCTTTAAGGGGAAAAAAGAATAAAAGTCCTGACCTTCCAAGAATGAAAAATCAGTTAAAGTAATGAGCTCCAAAGAATGAAAATTAGTTAAAGTCCTGACCTTGCAATGCACGTGTTCTAAAAATAATTGATCACTGAATTTTTTTTTTTTCAGTTCAGAACCTATCATTGAATTCAAAGTTTGTTATGCAGTTAACAATTTCTACACTTTCTATTTAAATAGGAAAATTTATGAGCCTCAATTAACAATTTCCACACTTTCTATTTAAATAGGAAAAGAAGGCATTCAATCTTACAATCATTTTAGTTACTTATCTCCAAAAATTGTTTCTAAGTATTTTCAACTTTCTATTGTATACATACACACATGCATGCATGCATGCATAATTACGTACGTTCTATCTATCTCTCTCTCTCTATCTCTCTCTCTTTCTATATATATATATATATATATATATATATATATATAATTATTAGTGACTGCAAAAATATTTGAAAGCATTCTTCAAAACTCACTTAAATATGCTTATTAGCTTATATGCCTTGATAAACAGTATTCGACTAAAATAATATGTGTTGATATAAATTTTCTTTACCAATATATTTTCATAAGAAAAATTCCTGCAAAGCACTCTTGTTCTCGTTTGCTCTTGATTTTTGACTTTCAAATCTCATTTGGTTAATTGCGATTTACAGGGATAGGAATAAAACTTTTTATTTTCAAAATGAGCAATAGTAACAACGGCTATAGTCATGTTACATTTGTTACATTGTCATCAATTGAATATGCCCCACCAAGATTCAATGAGAACGCATAAGAAGCTCGTTACTCTACTCTTCGGGATGGAGCGAAAGAAAGAAGGGGCTCATATGCTTTTGGAAGAAATCAAAAAATTTCTTAGGAATCCTACAAGATTCATTCAAAGAACTAGATTCTCTTCTCTTTCAGACATGCCCTAAAAGGTCCTAAAAGGAAAAGGAAGACTGAAGTACCAATAGACATCTATCATTTGTTGAATTTAAGTACCCATTTTGGCAATGGACTTTTCCTCATCTCCTTCAAGTATTATAGTCGATTTGTATTTGGTTAAAAGGTAAAACCAATCAACCATATTTTTAATTTCATTCCATTATCTTAAAGTTATATATATCTTCTAGTCTCATGCATATTAATTTATCAGTACATCTATACAAAATAACAAAGTAACAAAATTCACTAATGTATCACTGGATCCAAAAAAGAAAAAGTAACGTCTTAATCTGACCGAGTATCTAAAATTGGGAAGTTGGTGATTCAATATGATTTTATCATGTGAAATGACTTTAACAAGTGGTTCTAAATTTGTAATTTTATAAATTATTTTTCTTAATTTATATTTTGTTAAAAACATATCCTATTCTCAATAATCTTTTATCAATTTTTTGTTAATGTTGGGTTGTTCCACATCATTTAAGACTCCACTTGAACCTAATTTTGTGTACTTTAGTGTCTAATTTTCTGTTTGTCTTGGATGATTAATTTGATTTCGCTAACTATCATTTCATTTATCATACATACCAATTTCTTAAATAATTATATTTCTTCTAATTAACTAACTATTACTGTATATTCTTGTGACTCTATAGTTAGGTAAATTTTAATTTATTAAGGATATATTTTTTAATATATCATTTTAATTGATGTGTAGAATTTTTTTTCTTTAAAAGATAAATATATATAAAAAACAAACATAGATATGTGCTATGAGACTTACAAGTGTCTCTACGAACAAGAAAATATATAAAATATGTATAAATTAGATTTCAATATAATTGGTATATAGGGAGCCTTTATATAAGATTACAAGAGAATATTTTAGATCATTTGTATATGGTAAGTCTTGCTAATCAAGACAATTAGACTAGTAAAGTAATTACCTAATCTAGAAGAACAATTAAGGAAATTACATCAATACAATATTTAAATACCATAATTTAATAATTCCATATCTTTGATATCCCCCTCAAACTCAATATAGTTATGGAAAACCAAATTGAGTTCGAAACAAAACTTGAGAATAGAAAACCAAAACCGAGTAGATAAGCGATCCAAGAACCAAAACTGAAACGAAACCAAAATCGATTAAAAATCCAAAACCTAAAACCAAGAGAATCTCAAGGTTAATAACCAAGAGAATCTGAAAGTTCAAAAGCAAAAGAACTCGAAAGTTGAAAACGAGAGAACCAAAAGACTCAAAATTGAAGAGCCCGAATGTTGAAATCAGGACGAACACGATGGTTGAAAATTAGGAGACCTGGAGGTTGAAATTGTTGGTCCCAAAGAGCAACCTAAGAGGGGGTGAATTAGGCTGTATCTAAAACAAACCTTTTTATGTGCTTAATAGAAATGCAAACTTTATGCACCAAATAAAAACTTAAGCACAAATGAATACAATAGATATTCAACAATTTAAGCTTAAAGAACAAATAAGAATATTGAGATTAAGAGAATCAAACCAAACTCCCAAACTTCTCAAGCTTGGAGCTTACAACTACAAAGAGCTTCTTACAAGGCAACTACCAAGTTCACAACTTGAAGTTTAGCCACTAAAAGTCTCTTCAAAGTAGGTGAGACAATAACCTCTTGTATAGAAATGAGGATCACTCTTGGTCACACTAATTTTCTTTAGTTGAGCCAAGAGTTTACACTCACAACCTCCATTTGTTATAATTGTTATCTCTCCACTCTTACACTTGAAGAACTTTTACACTCCTAAACTCTTTTCACAAATAAGTAATAACTACCTACACTATTACAACACTTGTACCCACTATTTCTCCCAAAAAACTCAAGTATTACTTGTAATCAATGTAGAAGTCTCATCTTATTTAATTCAGGTTTAGGGGTATTTATAATTTCCCAAAATCTGCTTCAAACAACTTTCTAACGGCTATTTTTTGTTTACTGGAAAACTTGCCGTTGGACCTTTCGGACGGCCGATGCAGCAAGTGTGCGTCTGAACGAACTAGCCGTTAGACCGTTCGGACGGCCGCTGCTAAACCCTGCGTCCGACGCTGCATCAGTTCTCTGAGAATATTCATTCGGACGTCCGAGGATGCGTCCGATCGAAGCAAAGTCTTCTGGAAATATGATCGGACGCTGTTCTTCGTCTCAGACTTGCTTCAAATTCTTTGTGTCGAACGATTACCATCGTCCGAAGCTGTGTCTTTCAGACAGTCATCTGTGTCCATGGAGTCTTCTGGTTGTTTTGTTTGGACGACCATTTGCGTCCGAACCTACCTGTTTTTCTACATATCACACTTGTTTTCAAACCATTAGTGTGATTTGGTCATCATCAAAACATGATTAATATAATTGGGGTTCAACAGAAATCAGGAAAACTCGAAGGTTGAAAACTAAGAAACGGAGTAGAATCGGAGCAAAATATATTTGCAAGTACTCAAACAAGCAAAAGTTCAAAATATATTTACATGCAGAGGCGCTGATACCATGTTAGAAATAAGAAAATATATACAATATGTATAAATTAAGACTCAATACAATTGGTATATAGGGAGCCTTTATATAGGCTTACAAGAGAATATTCTAGATCATCTATACCTGATAAGTCTTGCTAATTAAGACAATTAGACTAGTAAAGTAATTACCTAATCTAGAAGAACAATTAGGGAAATTATTTTTTTGTCCAAAATATCAGATAATTCATTCAACTATTAAATTTACAATTTGGCTAAGGACCCATATCAACATTAACTGTGAAACCACTGCTGGAGTGAAGATCTCCAAACCCAATCATGAGTAGAACTCATGAATGGCAAAAGAAGCTATTCTATTACATATTCCTATGATTTCCTTTGGTTGGCTGCAAAAAATGCATTTTTCAAACAAGGTTGTAAGATTCAAGATGTCATCTAGAATTGTTACTAACACATTATCATCTCTGCACTTTCTACAAAGCTTATATACAAGATTTTTGTTGCTAGATTGTTCTTCACTTGCTTTGATTAATACCATTTTCACAGCCTCTGCTTCTTCCATTTGCTTAATTCCTTTCCTATGTTCCACCATAGCCCATGCTGTTGAAACTTCATCATTGTTGGTAAAGGCTCCAATACCAATACCAACCTTATTTTCCTGCTTCCTGACCTTCACAGTTGTAGCTATCCTTAGAATCCCTGGATGTAAATCCAAGCTTTGTTGCTGTGATTCTTGATTGGTATTCCCTATCAACCTGTTCTGCTTATCATCCGTCCGCCTTCATGCTTTGACCAATCATCTACAGTCTGTTTTATCACTTGAATGTTTCCTCTTTGCTCACCTGGTGAAATTGAAAATAGTTTCTCTCCTTTCACAATTGCCACAAAATGTTTACAGTTAAAATTATGTGTCTTTTTCTCTCTGCCTTGTTGCTAGCTTCATTCAATTAAGACCACCATTTTTTAAAATCTCCTCTGCTATAATCAATCCCGTCCAAACTAACTAGAGCAATTTTCCACAATGCCTTAGTTGAAGGGCAAAAATGCAGTAGACGCTCAAGTGTCTCTACTTCTCCACACCTCATGCATCTCAGATCACCTTTCTTAGTTCTTCTGTAGATTTCTTCATTGCAGGGAATAGCATTGTTCAAACATTTCCAAATAAAATGCTTGAGTTTGTTTTTAGTGTCTAGCTTCCACATGTTTTTCCATACTTTGTGGCTGAGCTTGTTACTGCATTCTCCCGGGTTTTGAAGAGCCACTCCCATATCTTCTTCCTCAATCTGCTTACAGATTTTATAGCCTGAACTGACTATATATTTTCCATCTTTGCTAAATTTCCAATAGTGGCAGGCTATCATTTCTCCCCGATATGTTGATAGGAATTTGCATAATTAAATCTGCATCTCTTCTGCAGAAGTGACGTCTCACTTTTTCTTTATCCCATCTGAAGTCCTTAATCATTTCTTCAACCTTGGTCAATGAAGGACTGCTTCTACTATTCATAGAAATTCTTCCCTCTTCATTAAAGGGGATCCACCTATCTATCCATATATTAATGCTGCTACCATTTCCCATCCTTTTCCTTAACCCTCTTTCCATAAGTACTCTAGCACTCATCATACTCTTCCAAATCCATGAGGCATTGTTAGGAACATCCACAGTGAACAAATTCCTTTCCTTCAAGTACTTTGATTTCAGGACCTTGGTGGCTAACAAGTTTGATTGAGTGATTATTCTCCAAACTTGCTTTGCAAGCAAAGTTGTATTGAAACTCTTCAGATCCTTATATCCTAACCCAACATCCCTCTTATCTTTCACAACTTTTTCCCAGTTGACCATATGCATTCTTTTCTCTACCCTTGGGATCCACTCCACCAGTAATTAGTCATAGCTCTATTTATCTCCTTACATAATTTGTTTAATAGTCTAAAGCATGACATCACATAATTTGGCATTGACAGAACCACAGCTTTTAGTAAAATTTCCTTGCCTGCATTACTCAGCAACTTTCCTTTCCACCCTTCTATCTTGCTCTTCACTTTTTCTCTCACAAAACCAAAGACCTCTTCTTTGATCTTGCTATTACCATTGGAAGTCCTAGATACTTGTTGAACTTGGTTCATACCTCCAAGCTCCCTACAGATTGCATCCTTCATTCTATTGTCCACATTTCTGCTGAAGAACACAACTGATTTCTCCACATTAATTATTTGCCTAGATGCTCTTTCATATACTTTCAACACTTTCATCAACTCTTTTGCTTTCTTGGGATCATCTTTACAAAATATTATGGAGTCATCTGCAAAAAATAAATGACTGATAGAGGGTCTAGCTCTATTGATTTTCAGCCCTGTCAGAAGTTTATATCATGCTTATTGGTAGCTTGTCTAAGAAGACTAGAAAACCCTTCTGAGCACAGCAATAAAAGATAAGGAGATAAGGGATCTCCTTGTCCAATCCCTCTAGTGGCTCTGATATTCCCTTTTTTCCCCATTAATATTAAAAGAGAAATGCACTTTCTAATCCATCCTATCCACCTATCACTAAACCCCATTTTCCCCATGACAACTGACAAAAAGTCCCACTCTACCCATAATAGGCTTTTGACATATCTAACTTCACAGCCATGAAGCCATCTTTACATTTTCTTTTGTTTTTTTAAAAATGGATATATTCATGCATGATAATCACATTATCCAAAATTTGCCTAACTGGGACAAAAGTAGACTAATTTTTACTAATGCAAGTATCAAGACAAGGTTTGAGTTTATTAACAAGCATTTTAGCAATAATCTTATAAACCACAGTGCCAAGGCTAATGGGTCTGAAATGGGTAAGATTTACTGGGACATCAATTTTGTGGATAAGGGAGATAATATGTTTCGTTAATTGAATTGAACATGAAACTAGAGTGAAAGAAATTGAGAATAGCACTAACAATGTCTTACTTAATGATAGACTAGAATTTTTGGAAAAAAATGAGGGGTCATACCATCTGCTAAAATATTTTTTAGAAATAATTACTAGTAAAGATGTTGACAATCACTGATTGTATTTTGTCTTCGGTTACTGTCGTCAAACCTTTTGAAATGCTTAATAACAAATGCAAACTTTATACACCAAATAAAAACTTAAGCACAAATGAATTCAATAGATACTCAACAATTTAAACTTAAAGAACAGATTAGAAGATTGAGATTAAGAGTATCAAACCAAAATCCCAAACTTTTCAAACTTGGAGCTTACAACCACAAAGAGCTTCTTACAAGGCAACTACCAAGTTCTCAACTTGAAGTTTAGCTACTAAAAGTCTCTTCAAAGTAGGTGAGACAATAACCTCTTGTACACAAATGAGGATCAGTGTTGCTCACACTAATTTCCTTATTAGTTGGGCCAAGAGTTTTACACTCATAACCCCTCTTTGTTACAATTGTTATCTCTCCACTCTTACAATTGAAGAACTCTTACACTTCTAAGCTCTTTTCACAAAACTACCTACACTATTACAACACTTGTACCCACTATTTCTCCCAAATAGCTCAAGTATTACTTGTAATCAATGTAGAAGTCTCTGCTTGTTTAATTCAGGCTAAGGGGTATTTATAGCTGTCCAAAATCTGCTTCTAACAACTTTTCAACGGCTATTTTCTACTTACTGGAAAACTAGCCGTTGGACCGTTCGAACGGCTGCTACTGAACCCTGTGTCCGACGTTGCGTCAGTTCTCTGAGGGTATTTGTTCGGATGTCCAAGGAAGCATCCGAAACTGCATTCGATCGAAGCAAAGTCTTCTGAAAATATGATCGAACGTTGTTCTTCGTCCGAGACTACTTCAATATTCTTTATGTCGGACAATTACCATCGTCCGAAACTCTGTCTTTTAGACAGTCAGTTACGTCCGTGGAGTCTTCTGGTTGTTTTGTTCGGACGATCATTTGCGTCCGAACCTACCTATTTTTTTGCACACTTATTCTCAAACTATTAGTGCGATTTGGTCATCATCAAAACATGATTAACAAAACTGGGGTTCAACAGCTTCTTCAACCTCTTGTTTTGTGAAAGGTCTAGTTAGTTCCTCATTTCTTTGGCTAGTGATACATTGGGGAATTCCAGCTACTACTTCTTCAAAATCCACTGGTTCAGAGGTTGAAAACAGCTCCTTGTAATAATCAGCCGCTTCCTTCCCAATCTCCTCGTCAGTAAATACCCAAGTGCCATCTTGTTTCTGGAGTTTGTTGATCCTGTTTCTCATCCTTCTATCTCTAACACTTGCATGAAAAAATGAGGTGTTTTTGTCCCCCTCTTTGAGCCAAAGAACTCTTGCTTTTTGTGCCAATACACTTCTTCTTCCTTATAGGCTGTACACAAGTCTCTTGTGAGCTTAGTTATCATTCTTTTCCTATCTGGCACTAAATCGTCTTTACCTTCTCTAACTAGTGCAAGCTTTTCCTTGATGGACTTGATCTTCTTCCCAGCATTCAATTGCAAATTTTTATTCCACTGCTTTAGAGATATTTTGCACTTCTTAATTTTTTGCAGTACTCTGGGCATTCTAGACCCATTCATCGGTTCCTCCCAAGCTATTCTAATAACTTCTCCAATACTTCCTGATTAATCACCTTTTGTCAAAGTGGAATCTTCTCTTTTTACTGATTGGACATTCCTCTGTATTAAAAAGTAATGCACTATGATCCGAAGCTTCCACATTAATATGTTTCACCTTGGCCTACTCAAATGTCAAAGCCCATTCAATGGTCCCAAGTCCCCTATCCAGCCTCTGTTTGATCAACCCATCTCCATCCCATTTATTAGACCAAGTCCAAGCCTCTCTTTCAGTCTGAATTTCCATTAGCTTGTTCTGCCTGATGAACTCTTTAAAATCTGCAAAACTACTTTATGCTCTTTCTCTCCCATCCCATTTCAGTCACTGTTGGAACATATGTCATTAAAGTCACCAATTATTACCCAATCCTGTCCCCATAGCTGGTTTCTTCTGTTAATAACCTTCCACTGCTCTTTTCTAATCTTGCTATCACAACTTGCATATAATCCTATAAGCCACCACCTCTAAGCATACTCTTTCCCTTCTATTTGCATTTCAATTGTAAATGCAGTGGCATCTATATGTCTTACTTTTAATTCCTCCTTCCATATCATTGCCATACCACCTGCTTTATTCATGGCTTCCACTACTACTACTTGACTAAAACCCAAAATATTTTTTACTTTTTCAACATAATTCCTTTTATTCTTTGTTTCACTCAGAAAGATCACACTTGGGGAGTGGAATTTGTTTAATTCCACACCAAAGCTATCATTGAGTTGTTGAGGACCTAATAAGGCTGGTCCTCTCTACCTCAGAGATTAGCTCTTGATCCTGGTTATTCCTGCAGGGTAGGTAATGGAATCCCATACACTAAGGATGAACGAACTAGGCTCAAAATCATCATGAAGACCCATGAGAAATAGTATCAAGTGTAGTTGATCTCGGAGAGTTGAGTACTTTACTGTATCTCTAGGAGTATCCCACTTGGGATCCAAAAGGGCCAACTGGTCTCAGAGACTACTAAGAGTAGTGATAAATGAATGAACAGGATGAGTTGGCTCCTATTCCGTATGATATAAGGTAGTCAGAAGTTGATATTGGCTCACAAGACCCTTGATAGCGTATCGATTGGCAAGAAAATTCCATAATTTCTTAGCAGTACTAAAATACCCAAATTGTTGACGAATGAAAGGAATAATGGTGTTACGAATCCAGGTGATGATTTGATGATTTTTACCGTTCCAATCCTCAAATTAGTCATTGAATTTGGCAATCAGCTCTCCCTCTATTTGTGTTGGAACAACTGTAGATCCATTAACAATAAGCCACAATTTACGACCTTTGAGGAAACTTTGCATATCTTGAGCCCATAAAACATAATTAGGTTCACTCCAATGTAGTTGAAAGAGGATGTGATACATCTTATTGAGTCATGAAATTAAAATAACAATTGAAAACCAAGAAACAAGTAATAAAGTAAGCAACTTTGTAAAGAAAGTGTACTGTCTAAGTAGAATCACAAAAAACCAAGCCTACGATTGAACTTAGAAGACCAAAAATAACAGGGAATTGGACAAGACCAGAAGAAAATAAATAAAAAATAGCCTGAACCGAACAAATAAAAATACTGAGTAATGAACCAGATCAACCCAAGATTGAACCAGAGATTTAATTACCTAACTGAGTACATGGCAGGTGATGTGTCAGATGACGTGGGACCTCTTGGTGATGTGGCAAAAACGTATGCACTAACTTGGTAAATGATAAGGCTAGTGGACTTCCAACCAAGGTAAAAGCGTGTTTTAAAAACCTATTTTTAGATTAACTGAGGAAGGCATGATTCCAAAACATGCCTTCTACTGTCTTCAACCTCTCGCCTAGACTGTTTTGCAGAACAATCCTTCAGTTACAAAATAGTCACGCGTGAAAGCACGTGAAATGGAATCTGGTGACCAGAAAACGACTGGAACAAAGCTGGGAACTTTGGGAACACTTTTTTTATAGTGAATGTTGATGAAAACGATTCGAAATTGGATCAATAATCGGAAAAAAATCCAGAAAAAAAGAACATAAGAAACTGAAATTTTGATGATAGTTTAATATAACCTGAGAATGAATTGATCAGGTCCCAATATGGAGCTCTGATACCATGAACGAATTTTGAAGAAGAATTATAATTCTTGTGTGTTTTTATAATGATACAAGAGATTTTCTTAAATAGATTGTATTGCAATAAAAATAAGGAATATCTTACTAATCAAAACCTATAATTAAGCAATGTGTATATATATATATATATATATATATATCTCATATTAAATGGTAACAATCTAACCTACCCCTACTATCACCACCACACCTAAAACAAATAAGAAAAAAATTAGAAAATTATTCTGTTATATTTTAAATATTTATATTAATACAATATTATATATTTAAAATTTTATATTGTACAAATTTTTAGAATAGTTCCTTAATGGACTATACAATTTACCCAATTGGTAGTACTACCTAATTTAGCTAAGTTTTTATTTCCCATGAATTCCGCAGGACAGCCCAACCTCATATTTTTTGACAAGTGTTCTAATTTCCTGCCTCTCACAGGATCAACTGAAAATGACCACTCAACAACACATCCTAGTTGACCATTGTCATCAATACTAGATTCACCACCTGCTGGAATTGGAACCATGATGATCTTAATTGTTGAAACATAAGAATTCAATCCAAGGACTAATTTCATTTTACATAGTTTAATCTATATTCTATTCTTATTTTACATATTTGATTTTTAATTTTAGATACTTTACACCATCAACTCTTAAATTTTTATTACTTCAATCTAGTTTTAACATTCTCATCAAAATTAATGGAATCTAGCATCGAAATATGATAGTAACATTATTGTACATATCGCTGGAGAAATTTATTATACACATAAAAATACACATTTCATTAATTTTGGTGACAATATTAGAATTTGGATGCAAATAAGATAGATTTGAGAGTTGGAAGCGTAAATGTCCAAAGTTGAAACTGCAGGTGTAAAGTGGAAATGTTGTATAAGTTGAGGAGAGTAAAATAAAATTAGTTCTTTAATCCAATATTGATATCAACCATCTCATAAATTAAATATTTTTCCGCTGGATCAATGGCTATTAACTTCTCCTTGGACCAGCTGCTCACAGGACGGCTAAGGAAGTGGATAGACTTGGAAAGCAAAGAAATCTTCACGAAATGGCCATATTGGTTCTGCACTTGCGTTTGCTAGACCTTGGCTTCCCGTTGAGCTTGGTGAACAAATTAATATCCTTTATCTAACTCAACTAAGATGGTTGGACCATATAATTAAACTTGGAAACTTACTGCTGCATGAGGAAATTGGCAATGAAAATTAATATGCAATTAACGAGGTGAAAGATTACTCTCGAGATTAATGAGGAAATTTGTTACGAACAAAATACTTTATAGACCACATAGAACTGCCTTGTTTTCTTTCTCTCATATTAAAGTATTAAGCAAATCAAATATCAAACCTTATTCAAGTGAACAACTTAAATCATTAGTAAATCAATACATCCGATGCAATAAACAAAACCACCAGTCCGGGAACCATTAAACTGATTCAATATCTATAAATCTTCTTCATTCAGACAAATCATCCTCAATTCGAAGTTCTTAATCCTTAAAAATAACTACAGTTAATTGCAGTCAATCACTAAATCTTTCCAATTAAAACTTAAAACATAAATTCATATTTATCTTGTAATTTGAGAGATCCAATTACTTGACTTTTCCCTTTAGATTCCCTCTTTGGCTGCATCCTTAGAAACCCTAGAACTCATCGATATGTGAATAGGCTGAGACGTACTGTCTAATAATTACAACTTAAACCCTCACAATTAATAAGGTATTTTACAAAAGCCTACTGTGGATACTTCCAAAAAATCGAGCTTCACAACCCAGGTGTGGCATGTTGTCATATTTCTATCTCTGCGTCTTAATCCTATTTCTTAAGCTAATGTGCATATATTTTTGTTCTAAATGACGAATGCTAATAAATTTGACACTTCACTAAAAATTTTAAGCAACGTTGGGCAAGTTTGTGGCACATCTTTTCCATAGGAATTGAACAACCGAGTATTGGCAGAACCCAGGGTTGAAAACTAAATTAAAGATCCACCCAAAAAAAAAAGGTCAAGGGTCATTTGTTCAAGCAAGGTAACAATAATTGAACTCAAATTGCTCACACACTTGTAATTTGGCCTTTTTTTACATGAACGTCATATAGTTCAAAAACCTATTAACCTCCCTCGTACTTTCAATTTAAGTGTCATTTAAGTGTCTAATAGACAAAAAATATGTCGAGTTTGGGAACAAAAATAGAATTAAACACGTAAATTATATATTGCAACATGTAAATTATGCAAAAAAAAAACTTCTATAAACCCTTTTTTTTGTCTTACATGTGAACCTTGTGATGTAAAGTAAATCTTGAGAAATCTTTCTTACTTTAATTGATGCCATTTATTTCATAAGTTTAATATATATTATAAAATCTACAAATGAGGTAAAAAATCAAATCCGTGTAAGTTTATGCCAAAATATGCATGTGCTTATAGATATATCTAGGACTGTCAATTCAGATTTGTGAGCCAAGCTTTGCAAAACCCAAGTTCGACTCACAAATTTATTTAGGTTTCGGGCGTTAATCAGGCCAACCCAATCTCACAAATGTGAAATTCATACTCGGCTCATAAAATTGTTTGGGTTTCGAATTTTAATCGAGTTGGCTCAAACTCACATTATCCAATAAAAAATTTTATATTTTATTTGTTAAATTTTTTTTTTACACCCGATCAATGTAATATGAAATAGTGTGTACTACTTATGTCAATAAACAAATATTAATTATATCATTGAGTCACAACATTTTAACTAAATTGACGAATGATGTTTGTAGATTATTATTTTTAGTCACCTGAGTTTAGTCAAGTTAATAGAATACTATAATCATTAACTATTATCCACAAAAAATTAAATAGTACTATTTAATTTATGATAAAATCAGTATTTTATATATCTATTACATATATATAAATGCGAGTTGTTTCTCCCTTTAAAGTGTTTCTCCTCTTTTTTATAATGCCTAAAATACGCGCTCTTAATGAAATATAATTCAGTGAAAAACATAACTAAATTACTCTTCTTATAATCTAATTACCTATTTTTTAGAAAATCACCACCTATTTTTAATCATACAATCGTACTCGAGATATACAATTTTTTATTTTTTATTTTTTGGTCCTACCTAATAACCCTTAATTAAATAGTTATGTTTAATATGCCCTTCATGAAGTATAATTAGCCTATCTAAAATACTCTTCATTTAATATAATAAGATTATCTTTCTGTTATAATAGTACTATTATTTATTATATATATATATTAAACTGCTATAACATAATTCATTTTTATATTTATATGAAAATTTGGGCACAAATTTTAAGATGGTAAAAATTTTATCTGTATAAAAAAATTATATTTGATCAAAAATAAAATAAAAAGGAGTTTTTATAACTATTCTGTATGATCAAAATTTTTCTTCCTTACATTGATACAAAATTTTGGCATAAATACATAATAAGAAGGTATAAATTTTTAAGAGTAGAAAAATTATTTATAAATCAGCAAAAAATAAATAAAAATATTATTTTATAACTGTTATATAAATTCAAATTATTTTATTTTTTATTTCTAATAAAAGCAGTCTTTTATAACTATTTTATATATTATTAATTCACAAATAATTATTTTCTTTTCTCTAACTGTTTATTCAAGTACGCTATTGCATATTAGTTAATTACTCTCAATTTATATATTTCTACACGCCAAAATCATCTATAACTATTTGAGTAAAAATATAAAATTGTTGACTCTATTATAATGTGATTAATCATTTATTTATTTTAGTTACTTAATATGAAATTGTTGTGATTTAGAATCAATGTATAATAACTAATTTGTTGTTCATCGTAGTAGATAAGCTAAATTGTTAGATCGATTTTCAAATTTTATAGTGTTAATAAATTCTTTCACTTTAATCTTACCTTTGCCATTTTAAAATCAAAATTTTCCTCTACTTTAAAAATCACAAAATTAATAATCGTACAAATAAAACTTTAGTGTTTATAAAAGTGAAAAAATAATGGATTATATAACACTATTTTCTTATCTCATTGAATTTTTTTTTTGTTATAATTAATTTATATTTGTTTTTCCTTTCCCTACATAAAGAAAAAAAATTAACTAAGCAATGAAACTAAATTTCGGTGTGAAATACAAAACTCACAATGTTTAATTAAGATAAAAATATTTGTTAATTTTATATATCTTTAATAGTAATTTTTTATTACAAAATTCTTATCTTTAAGAATATCATTTTGTAAAATATTGGTTTAAATAACTATTGATGAAATAGAAAATCAGACTAAATTTAACCCATGATATGATGCAATGCCTAAAATAATTCAAAATAATCATTGTAACACATACAAGAATTCTATGCATAATTTGTGAAGCTAACATAAAAACTTAAATGAGTAATTAATATAGAAACAAAACATATTATGCAAATAAATCATAGTATTAAGTACTCTAAGTATTTACTGGTATATTGAGTTTAAATGTTAATTTGGAAACTACAATACTAATTGTTACAATATTTGATAGAATAATATTGGTCTACATTAACTATTGACGAGGTAAAAAAAGTTCAACAAATGGTATGATACATTACCAAAATAATCTAGAATAATCATTGTAGTACCTATAAAATACTACCCATAAATTGTTGGAATGATATATAAAAAAATAAGCAGGTAAGTAATGCAAAACACAACATGAATATGCAAATAAAATCATAATATTAAATATTATAAAATAATTACAGATATGTATTGCATTACACGTCAACTTTAAAAAATACAATGCAATTGTGGTATTTCTATACTATTTAACAAAACAATAAAAATATAGATTAAATATCTTAATAAACAATACAAGAAATTAATTAGAAAAGTACGCAAAAAAATAAAAATAAAATTCACACACTTTTGTTAATTTTAATTTTTTTAATATATATTTCATAAATACAAATTTTAATTTCATTGTAAAATACTATATCAAATTATAGTTTCGAAACTAACCACGTTCAATACCAATTAAGATGAAAGGAAGAGTTTACAATATCGATAAATTCTTCAAGTAAATGTTATCAGAAGATTAAAAAATATGAAACGATACCAATATATTTTCTATTTTTATACATATTACACAATATGCTAAAAAATTAATTGCAATAGTGATTTTATTTGAAAATTACTAGTTATTTTGGATATATTTAGAAACTACATATTTTTTAGTTTTTTGGATATATTTAAAAAATTACATATTTTTCAGTACAATTCCGTATATTTTGAATAAGATAAAGAATTTTTTTCATTAATTTTTTCGATATTTTTTTAGCATTTTAAACCAAGAAAAAAAATATTTTATTTTTATTTTTATCTTTATCTTTTGATAATGATCTTAATATATTATATAATACTTATCCATATTGTAGTGAATATATTAGTTTCATCTATTTAGTTTGATGTCTTTGTTATTTACATTTTACTTAAGTTTATTTTTTTTTCTTTTTTGACAATTGAATTAATCATTTTGTAATTATTACCACATTATTTAATCCCATGTAAATATTTCCTTAATAAAAGATTTTTAACACGCTTTATTTATAAAATGATGTTTGATGCTTGATAATAAGTTTATCTTTTAGTAATAATAAATAATATATAAATATATCTAAAAATTTCAATATTATGAAAAAAAGCTTTATTTTTAAATGATCGAGTCATTAGCGGTGTCATTATAACAAATTATAATTTGGAACCTAAATGAGAAATGGAAATTTTTTGTATCGAAATTAACCACATTTTGTATCATCAATATGAATGAAAAGATCAAACTTCAACAATTTCAATAAAATACTAAAATAGATACATACCTTCTGTATAAAAAAAAAAATTTAACAAATAAAATATTTACACTTTATACTCTATATTATCATTTACTGATTATTTATTTATTTTTAAAAACTAAAATATTCAACAAATCAAGGGTATTATACGTGCAAAACACGTACATTTTTCTATTGTGTATGTGTGTGTATATATATATATTCGGGCCGGGCCTAATAAAGTCCAATTTGACTCATAATTTAATCGATCTTAATATTTAAACCCCAAACTCACTCCAACTCATTTTAATATTAGACTCAATCGTCAAGCCCCCTATTGACAATCCTAGATACATCCCTTCTATAGTAAAATAATCTCTTTAATCGTCATTTAAACCATAATAATTGGTATCTCAAATTTAAACACGAGTTTATCTTAATATAATATATTTACTATCAATTACAAATATGAGAAATTATTCAAGGCAACCAAAAGTAACAGATATTACTTATTACTTGTTCATTTTTAAATTAATTCTAAATTCTAGAAGTGTATAGTAAGCAATAGAACAAAAGCTACTTCAGTTAGAAAACAGCATATATTCATAGAAAGAGAATAAAAAGAGGACAAAGTATGAAAATATTTACAAGTGGGAAACATGTGTCAACCTGTTTTCCCTTCCAAATAAAAAAAATATCCTCCAATACTAGAGTATATATTAGGGAAAATACTACCATAAATCCGGTCTTTGACCCCCACCTGTAGACCTTACGATTAATATTAAATCATATAAAATCTTACTTTCATCAACTTATGTCATAAATTCCATAACATTTAATCGACACCACTGGATACAAATGGGACCAAAAACCAGGTCTATCTAAATATTTCCCATATATTAGTACTGAACTGGAGAGAGAAGTTTGAGATATATGAACACAAGATAGAGAATAGAATCTTACATTTGATAGAGAGAAAAGTTTGAGATATATGAACACAAGATAGAGAATGGAATCTTCTAACCATACTTACACTACATTTGATATCACTAATCCTTGCGCATGGGGGAAAATAAAAAATAAAAAATAAAAAATAAAAAAAGATAAGAGACAGGGAGAAAGGGCTCATGGGTCATATCATATAAGCTGTCTGGGCTAACAGCACCAAGAATCACAAATTCTAACTACATCTCGAAGAGGGATTGTATATTGTTAAGAATAGAAGATATCGACAAAGACTAAAGGTTCGATATTCTATTGATATAGTTCATTAACATTGCTAAAAAAAAAACAAAACAAAACCATAGCTAATATACCATGTTTAGTACCTAAAGGTCTGCATTCCTGTCGGTTCACGACAGGAGTTATCAGCTGCTGTCTTTTCCTTCTCTCTTACTCCTAGTGTGATTAACTAGGAAACTTCTTCCGTACAAATGCCTTCTTTTTCCTTCACACTTCAACTTTATGATGAAGAAACCTGAGGAATCCTCCATTCACTATCTGAATTTGGAAGTAACCAATGTAGTTCACAGATAAAAGCCATACTATGAAATGCATATAGCTTTATTAGTGGTATTGCTGATCAAACCAGTAGCTTATGATGATTTCCAAAACAATAGCAGATAAGGCTCTCCATAACTGCCTGAGCTTCCTCCCACATTCTTTCAAAATGCTCATTCTTCCTACAAAATGATAAGTCATCTTCAACTGCCTAATCCAACAAACTCATTGATGAAACACTAGAAAATCTCTTCCTACAGAGCATTCAGAATTCATTACATGACATTTGTGCTTCTGGTTTAAAAGACAGAATACATGAAGAATAAACTAAATAGTTGCATTTAGTGGTAATATTGTATAATTTCAAGTATTCTGGAAAATAACTCATTTAGCTATTCCAATAGTTTGAATGCACATTATAAGGACAGAATTTCTAAGAGTAAACAACTTTAAATCAAATTTAATTTCAATACTAAAGCATAACTTAGGGCGTAAACTTTGTTGTTTACAATCAGCTGATTACAGGTCTCTTTATCAAAAGTACTTCATTATAAACTGTTTTGAGGGTATTCTCATTTGCTTTTTTGCTTCTATTCTTAAATTGTATTAAGCTAAAAGGATCTAATTCTCAAAAAATACTCTTAAAGTGCTTTACCTTTTCAACATACCCAATCCCATATCTTTCCAATACTCTCAAACAAAATAAAAAGAAACTCATCTCTCTTCTCTCATAACTTTTCTTTTCTCCCTAAACTCCCAAACAAGGCCCATAAGAAAAACACGCTTTCATTTCTTTAGCAGATTATTCAATAATCACTTTACACAATCACCTTTAGTGAAGCAGAAGCAACTAAGAACAAGCCTTAAAAAATTTTCCAGTCTCCTTCTGCTATAAGACTTTACTAGAAATTTAAAAGCTTAGAGACAGGACATAGCATTCATTCTGCTTAATAAGGCTAGATATTCAAGTTCATACTTCTACGTGCCCAGAAACTAGGATATTTCAAAATAAATGTATGTAGAGTTTCTAATATTATCCATTACAAAGGATTAGAGCTTGTACACCCAAAACAAAAAAATCAATAAACAGAAAGGAAAAACAGAGAAAAGAGATGAGAACATTACCCTACATTTGCAGATTTCTCTCAATTTATATGGACATGATTCAACACTTTGCCAATAAAATTGCATTCACGAAACAACAAACAAAAAAATTTACAAATAGTTATTTTATTATATATCAGCAGTTAAAAGAGAATACACTCACCAGGGACAGGAGACTGGTGCTAACAGCAACAAGATTGTATACCTGTTAAAAAACAACAAAAACAATATTGAGCAGCTTTAGTGATGCAGAATGTGGAGACCTAGTTTGAATTTTCAATAAATCCAATCTCTTTAAATGTTAGAACCAACACACTATTAAGTACCAATCCACGTTTGGTACGCGGGAATAACATGGAATGGGAAGATCTTTCCAATTTATTCATTCCAATTGATGTTTGATATGAGATGTTTAAGAGGTCACTTCACCGGGGTATTAATTGAGGGAAAAATCTAGTCATAATATTAGGGCAATCATTTATAATTCATGCGTGTAAACAATAATAATTGTTTGTGATTATTCTAATGTAGCATATAATATTAAAATATATTTTTATCACTATATTTTGCATACATATTATGTGTAAAATTCCAAACTAAGAGTAACAATGAAGGATATCTTAATAAACCATAGTTATCATCTTTGTTTAGTGAATACTATCTCAAATAATATTTTACAATAATTTCATATACGTTTTCCAACCACCTTTTTAGCTCACATATATCCCATCAAAAAAGTTGCTACACTAATTAAACAAATAATATTCCAAGAATAATAACTCTCCAAATGAAATCCATATCAGCACTATAGTTATTATACTTGAACTATTTATAAACTATAGAGCATATTAGGTGTAAGACATGTAAGACTCTTCCTATGACCTATGAATCATTTGTTCAAGTCACTAAGGAGTAGGGAGAGAGGTGGGTTTAAACTATAGTTGTCATCCATTTGGACAATACTCTATCTACTATTTGAGAATATTTTTGGAATAAGTACTCTAACAACTTCTTTTTGAAATGTCGTGTATGTAAGATAAAATGATAGTTAGAAAATGTGTTTCGCTAATGATTGCAAAATATCATCTGCAAATAGTTACAATCAAAACAGAGAGTCCTGTTAATTATCCCAAATAAATTAAATATAGGATAATCAACTTGAAAGGGATTATAATCTAAATATGAAGCATCGCAGGAGTCTTTATCTCCTGGGATCTTTATCCGGAAATGTCATCATAAGATAATGAATTCAAATTTGTGAACCAAAAGGAGACCTTAAGGAGTGATTCCTTGATTTTGCTAGGTGTGAATGTGTGATACCTATTAACTCTCATCTATAGGAAATCACAAATAAAATACCACTTGACAAGGACAACCACGTGGCACTGTATGAAAAAAAAAAAAAAAAAAAAAAAAAAAAAAAAAAATCTCCTAGTACTCAATTAGTAGTTGGTGATTTAATAAATTTTCCCGTAAGTGATTTAATTTTGGCAAGTGGTCTTGCATTGAGGTCCTGTGAATAATATTCCTAAATCTTAGGTGTGATTCCTGGGTTCTCTTTAATTTTTTTTTTTTTAAAAAAAAAAAAAAATCAGTTTCTTTAATTGAGCTCTTTGAAATCAATCTGTTTCATCTTTAAAAACTCAAAAGAACCATTGCGTCATCTAAATACTCAAACTTTAGAACAAATTATAAGGTCAACTTATTAACTAGCTATACATTTTTTATATGCATTATTATCTTTTTTATATGTAACCTCAACTTTATACAAACATACCATTCCAAAAGGAAATACAAAAACAAAAGTCTAATACATTTGAATAACTATTGTTAAAGAACATGGGCTTCCATCTCAAAACTAATTGGTAACGAGTGGTGTGACACATGAACCTTATTAATTAGTCCAGGATCTTTAAACTAACTAGTGTGGGATATTTTATATTCAACACCCTTTCTCATACGGGACTTGGGTTAGTTGATAGCACCTAGGGCTAGAGAGAACCCGTGACTTAGGTAGGTTGAGCTTCCGAGGAGTTAAGGGCCCGAGGCCAGAGAAAGAACCCATGACTTGGGTTAGTTGAACTCTCGGGGAGTTGAGCGAGCGCGTTGGAATGGGCTGGAGAGAACACACAACACGTGTGGATGAGGGAAAACTTAAGTCTAGTTCTAATACCATATCAAAGAACATGGATTTTCATCTCAAAACCAATTGGCAATAAGTGGTATGGTCATGAACATTATTAATTAGTCCAGGATCTAACTAATGTGTGATATATGCATATTTAATAACTATATGCGAAAGTAAAATAGCCATGGTATCATAAAGCTGGAAATTAACATATTTAACAAGGGGGGGCACAGAAAAAGGAAGAGAATGCTCTGGAGATACATGCAAATTCCGAGAAGATATAAATATCAAGAAAATCAGTTAATATAAATGCATTTCAAACTTATGAAAAGAAAAGGCAAAAGATTAAGCTACCCAACCAACCCAAACAAAAATTGCAAACCTGGCACATAACGATAGAATTTCCTGTGCTTGTGTCGCCAAAACCACAACTTTTAACTTGTACTAGGACAAACCCACCTGTCACCAGAAAACATATATATATATATATTATAGCAAATATTCCTATCTATCTTGTAAGTTAAAAAAAAAAAAAAAAATCTTTTGCCTCTTTGCTTAAGTTAAACAGAGCACATTACTAGACTAGGCTTTGTAAGGTCTTCTCCCTATGAGTCATTGGTGTTAACTCCGTTAAGAACAATTGTCCATGTAAAAGCTTCGGTTTGAAGGAAGCCATATCCAATAATATTATATCCAAAGGAGATATAATTATAACATCATTATTAAAAAAAAGAAAGGAAGAGAAGTAGCAATAGTGATAAGCTTATCATGGTCTAGAATCTGGCTTGAGTAAAGTAGGAAAGAGGAAAGGAGATTTGACATATACATACTCTTGTACAATTTTCTCCATCTGCTAGGCTGTTTTTTCTAAATAGGTGCAAGTCCTAGAACATAGAAGGAAAAACAAAGAACAAACGAAAGGGATGGTGTGTTATCAAGCCAAGAGTAAAGAAGCAAAAACAAAAGATTGCCACAGTGACCATCCAAACATCAGACACATAGCCATCTCCAACTTTGTCATATACAAGTAGAAAAACAATTAGATAGATGAGAAACCCCTAAATGAACTTCTGATGGAACATATGTGTAACATAAATACCACCTTCAGCATCCAATCCATCTTCTAGCCCTTTCCATATCCTTTATAACCATATGTCACAAGGCAAATGGCTATTAGATTTGGGCATAATAACCCCCTCCTTGTCCTTAACTACAAGAAAACTCTAAGCACCCTTTCATGCTTGTCCACTTTCCAAACAGTATCCCAGACAAATGCATGTAGTGGATAGAAATACTAGAAAAGTAAGAGGTAATATGAGTCACATGGCCTCCCAAATAAATGGAAACCCAAATTGTTGACATAGTTTGCATATAGCTTGAGATTCTCATTTAAACGCTGAGTATGTAACCAAATACACACAAAAAGCAACTATTCATACCAAAACTCACATAGATGGATATGCTAATACAAGTGCTTGAGCTTTTATTAGAAAAACATAAACACATTAGCATTGTGCAGAAAATAATGAATACCAATCCCATGGGTAAATTATTGAAGAATCTAATAATTGTACTAATCTTAGTTGCAATATACTCTATTAAGTCACTAAAGTAAGTACATGTACAAAGATCACTAGGAGTTAGCATAAACAACCGACAGAATCTGCAACTCCATTAATTTCGTGACATATTTGAATTATATAAGCCCAATAATTTTCTCCAATGTTACATGGATTCATATACGGGTGTCGAGTACGGGTACATGTCTAGGTGTCGAATTTATCAATTTCATAAATTAAGGATATGGAGATACCCTAAAAGCGTCGGATACGGGTACGACAGTGCGTCGTGTATGCTTGTATATGTTAGTGTAGTTAGTGTATAGTAGTAATGCAATTTGATGACATAAACCAATTTACAGTACTTCATCTCATTTTAAAAATAAATAAATAAATAAATAAATATGTTTGTGCATAACATCAAAAAATAGTGGTGCACTGAGAAAAAGAAAATAGAAGGATATATCTATAATAAGATTTAGTTATTTGATAAAAATTCTCATATATTTCTCCCCCTATTTAATCTTCCTCTCTAGTCCTTTCATGCTTGGGATCAAGTCACAGCCTCTATGTTGAAGTCAATATAGTTTTTGGTTTGATTAAAAAGTCAGAGTACCCAATTGAAACACGGATCCTACACCTACACCCATGTTGACACGGCAAGACACAGGTATTCTGGGAGTAAGAGGAGAGTTCATGTAACATAGGTTTTCTCACATTAGAATTGAAACTAAAAGAAAAGGAAGAAGATACTTCACATGAGATGATTAAGATATCAGTATACTCCTTTTCTTTAAAAAAAAAAAAAATCGTACAAAAATGTTAATCTTAGTCCCCTGGGACTTGCTTCATGGAATTGGTTGCAAAAAAATAAATTGCAAGGTACTGAAAATAACACTTTTGTTTCTTGACACTGGGTTCAATCATTATGAGAAATAAAATCATATAGAAAACTTCTATTGACCTTAATACTTAACCATGTTGAAGGGAGAGTGTTAGATAATTTCAATAATCTTGCAGCCTGTACTACACTTGAGTGGCCTTTGAGTTCTGGCTCTTCCATTAAAGAGGTAATCCAAGGTTATTACACCTTCTGGGATCCTGTTGATTAGTGTGAGAGAAGAAGTGGATGAGTTGCACTGAGCACCTTCTCCAGGGATAATTAAGGCACCAAAAACTCGTCAATTACATTCAACGTGGAAATAGTAGTAGAAAAATAGAAACAAAATCAAATCTTTTTAGGTTCATTCCAGCTAACATTTTCCAAATCAATGATCAAGCACACCAAAAACTGAAATTATAAGCAACACGCACTTCATTCACTTTGGATCCATTAGTTTCATTAATTTATTGCTTACACTTGGTTTACCATCATGTGTAAGATCCTCAATCTTATTGTGTTAAACAAAGTTATCATTAAATTCTTATGGTGACGGGTTCACCTGCTGTTAACTCATTTGTCTTTAACGTTAAATTCCACTGCTACAGGAAGAAGAGAACTGTTTAGCATCAATTAAGGACCAGTTTCAGCAACAATAACATCGATTCTTATATTCAAAAATGATAACTGGAACTTAAGACTACATTAAGAAATAAATTGAATTATATCCTAAACCTGGTATGGCACATCAGTTTCATTATAGTGCCTGAGAAAAAACTTGGCACATGTGTAAGTTGTGTAACATAGAACAATCAACAAACAAATAAAGCTCCCAATGAGGGATCAAATAGGTTTAGTGACTTACTAACTTGAGTGTAGTTCAAACTATATTCAAACACATAAAAGAGAGTACAAAATAAAATTAGATCACCATGAGAAAAAATAGGAATAGTGCCTTGGGGGAAGAGTACTGGAATATGAAAAGAGTATAAGAGTTCAAACCTGAAAGAATGAATTAGAGTCGAGAACACATTGAAGGAGAGGAAAAGATGTATGTAAAAATGAGATAAACAGAGCGATCATTATTCAAAGAAATGAGATAAAGAAAGGAATCATTATGCAAAAAAAAAAAAAAAGAGTGAAAGAATATGAATAGCTAAAAGGAAAGTCAGGAAGGGAAATCATTAAAAAATGAAAAGGTAAGATACTAATGCTTATTGATAGGAAAGATTTTAGGAGCAAAAAGGAAGAAAATATGGGTCAGGGGAAACAAACTTAATGGATGGTGATATCTTGGAGAAGGGAAAAAGTAATTTTCTTCAAAAAAAAAAAAAATGATTGATAAACACGCTTTGGAAATGACATTTAATATCTTGTACATTACATCAACCTTTGAGATAGATATGATCTAGACTATATTAATCGGTCTCTACTAAAAATAAAGCAACCAATCTAATAGAAGTTGCAAACAAATTCTAATATTCAAAATTTTGAAATAACTAGATATTATCCTGGACATTCAAACGAGAAGCTTCAATACTCGTCACGAGAAGAATCCATCCAAATCATTTAGAGTTGTAGACTTGCGTAAGTAAAATGCATCCAAGTGTTACGAATATAGGAACGTGTACCAGCTGAAACACGTCATACACAAACAAACAAAATAAACAAATCAATCCTTAATCCCACTAAGTAGGGAAACACATGTCATACACGGGAACATAAAAATTGAATTTTTAGAATAAAATAATGTTAGCGGAATGATGATGATGACATAAACCTTTTAATTAAACTAATAAAGACAAACAAAACTAAGTAACAATAACATTAATAATTTCTACAATATAAATTAATTGTTAGATGTACAATAAAAACAATATTATCTTCGGCATTGATACATAATCTTTCGAAAAGTGCCCACATTGACCATGTTCCATACAAAACAAAAGATATAACCCAACGGATGACTTAATTTTGCAGACGCATAAATATTCAAAAAAATAGAACAATTAAGAAGTACTTGGACAATTAGAGTCCTTAATTAGTTTACATCATATGGTTCAGTACATGCTAGAAAAAGGAAAGTGGGTTACAAATCAACATTTAGATGCAAATGCTTTATGAAAATGGATGACAAAGGCAAAATGGAAAGAAGTGAGGAAAGAATGTGTAAAAATTGATCCTTCAATTTGGTATGTAATAGATATTTAGATTTAGGGGGTGCTTAGTTCACGTTTTGGAATTGGAATTGGAATTGGAATCGGATTCATAACTACAAATCTGGTATGGGATTTGTGCAATGGAATCATTGAAATAATTAGTGGTTGGCAAAAATACTTTTAGGAATGGGTATCATATTAAATTATTATTATTATCCTTGAAATAACCTAGATACAACCACCATCAACAGTAACCGGAAACTATCGCAGTCGGCACTCAAACTCTAGGCAAATCTGTCAAATTTTTGTTAATTTCATCCAAGTTCGATTTGATCATTATTTCCATATCATCAACCCAACACTCAAATTCTATGGTGGAAAAGTAGATATTTAGATATCTACTCTATTTCCATGGCTGTGCTGTGACGGGGAGGACTGTGCTGCGATGGGTTGACGTGGGATGGACAGCTAGCAGTGGGGTAGGGGAAGAGGACAAGCTACAGTGGCAGTAGAGAGAGGAGGTGGGCGGATGGGTGGAGGAGAAAAAGTAGTGGAAGGGGAAGGAGAGGGGGAGGAGGAGGTGCCATAGTGATGGTAGTTAAGGGGAGGTAGGCGGAGGGATGGATCAGGAGACAAAGGAGTGCGGAGGGGCTACCGTGGTGGTAGTGGGAGGAGGGTGGAGAGGCGGAGGGGAGGGGCTGTAGTCGCAGTGGTGGGAGGCAGAGGAGATGAGGGGGGAAGGGAGGAGAGAGAAAGCAAGAATTACTTTTACAATTTTATTTTTTTTTTTCAAATTTGGGAATCAAATTTGGGTTTCCACAAAACCTCCCAAAATGGTTATACAAAAAGGAATCACAAAACTCAATTTTAGGAATGATTCCATAATTTTCATTCCAATACCAGTGCACCAAAGCACTATATAACGGAATAATACCCATTCCAAACCCCAAAACCCTCCAACCAAGCACCCCCTTAATATCTTTGAACCAAACCCTAACATATCAAAAGAACAACCATATTATTGTGGAAGGACAGTAGACTCCGGAAGTTTGACATCAAACAAATGATATAATCTGAATTTTGTTACATTAGCTGGAAATATTACTAAATGCTGAGTATACTCTTGTTTTTCAATCATATCACAAAAAATCAAACCCAAGGGCCAAACAAAACTAGACGCTTTCACCATTTATTTTCTCCTTTCAACTAAAATTTGGAAGATGAATTGTTCGGTTACAATGTTTACGAAACCTTTACAATCATAACATCTTTATATTGCTTTGACATCATAAAAATGCAATGCTTAGCACTTGACCAAAGAACAGTCAATCCCTATCATACGCTAAAATGAAATAGTTACAATAGATGATGGATATTATATTTTTTGAGAATTCAAATTCTCCTTGCAGCATCTACAGTTAACATTTCAATCCTCTTTGAAGCTATAAACAAGTTATACACTTCTCTATTTAGAACGAAGTAAAAGATTTGACCAAACAAAATTCAATTTATTCATAAATGTACAAGTCTTCAAAACTTGATATATCTGAGATAATTATTAACAATCTCTACAACTATAATGGATTTCAAAAATTTTCAAAATCTAGGGGGGCGACCGCCCCTGCTTCTGTTAACATAATGCTTCTGCATGAATTTTATAATTTTATAGGGTGACAAACTAACTATTGCTTTTGCATGAATTTTGTTATTTAAAAGGGAATTATACAATGTAAATGATGTCCACTTTATTAGACTAAACAATTAAAACGGCGATTGTATTGAATAACAAGAATTGCGCCATTGGATTTACTTAGGAGAAATCAAATTAAAATTTATAATGCTAAAGAATCTATTTGCTTCGCAATCATTCTGAAAGATAAGGAAAATAATAAAGATATAGAGAAAATACAAACATTGAAAAGAAAAGCACAAATATTGAGTGAATATTTTAGGTATACACCTTTAGTATTCATTACTAAGTGACAATTAATACTTTAGCAATTTTTAGATATTAAAAGTGCACAAATAACATATGCGACACACGTGCTCCTTCCTATATATATAATATTTGAAGTGCTTCCTTTGCGAGTAATAGGAAGTTTAGGTTAAACACTTAATTAGTAACCAATTAGAAACTGCCAGATTTTATTCAGTCGGTTATTTGGGTTAACCAATTAAACCGACCAATGGGATCAATATTTTATTAATCCGTTCTACATTTCCTTTCATCTACATTTCCTTTCATCCACATTTTGGGATCATTTATTTTTTTAAGTTTGTAGTTTTGAGGTTTTTTAATTCTAATTTTATTGGTATTAGTTTTATATTTAGTTTATTTAATTAACAGTAAATTTAATTTAAATTATGGGTAAACTGAAAACTGAAACCCAAAAGGGTTAAACCAAACCGACCAAACAAAGATAATGAAATTCATTCAAGTTGTTTTTTTCCTTTTTATCCTAAACTCTAAATTGTTTCCTAAAATTGTGATATATGGTTAACAATTCACGCTATGCAAAAACATCTATTTTCTTATTTTATCCTATCTAGGGCTGTCACTTCATCATAGTGATATTAAGATTTCAAAATTCTTCATGGTAAATACCATGCATCCTAAGCAAATTCTATCAATATAATCTGTAATTACTGAAGGATGTGATGAGAATACTGAACTTGTGTAGTTTGTCAATACCATATTCTTCCCTTTTCTTGGAGAAGGATGGTTGGGCACCAATTACATTCCAAACCTATCGCACTAGAAATGTAAGTAGTGTCTAACAAAATAAGTTTCTTAAATTATTGTACTTAAAATTCATAAGCTTTCTTGTCACATCAAACATGGGGCCAAGGAAAAACAAACTTCTTAAATAAATTATTGTACTTAAAATTCATAAGCTTTCTTGTCACATCAAACATGGGGCCAAGGAAAAACAAACTGAAGTGTACCCCTAACAGAGAGATGTTAAAGGAAAGGCTTGGCGTTCAACAGCCCAAAAGCCACATCCTTTTAGGTTGAGGAAACAAGAACGGACCAAGCATCCACTCCTTTAAGGGCCATTCAATCAGCTCATCATCTGGGCACACCACTTCAGAATTGTATTGGACACAAGGTTCACCCTAGTCTTAAACCGTATAGGTTAAAATCAGATAACTATGAGCTTTAAATAGAGCTAAAACTAGTATAAGGCATTCTCATTTGATTTTACCTCCTAAAGCACCCCTGAAGATACTCCTGTATTGTTACCTTTGCTTTTCCAAATTTCCAACTTTTTTGGTTTTAAAGCAGCTTCACAATGTTGAACTAAGCCATTAGTCTTTCATAGACATTGCTTAACTTGTTAAAAGGGCAAACAAAAAGTGCAAGAGACAGCTTTAGTAAAACTAAGCCACCACCAAAATAAAAACAAAAGTATAAAACCAATGGAACATACCAAGTATCCAAAAAACAGAGAATTCAATAACATTAAATTTCACTTCAAGTCTGTATAATCATTAGTTTTCAGCAGTCTATTCTGACAAACATCAATAGTCTACAGCCTAGAAAGATAAACTTGTTACAGTAGCCGCCGTTAGCAATTACAACGCTGATGAATCTTCCCAAATAAGAGTTTTTGAGAAACTCAGATTTACTACCAATATGAGAGCCCCAAGATCTAAAATTTAGTAGATTGAAGATAAAGTACCCAATAGATTAGACCTCTTAAACTATATGCCTCGTGAGAATGATCATAGAGTGGAAAAGAATAGCATTCAGTACAATGTTTTTTATTTTCCTTTTGGAAGTAATCAATTATTTGCAAGGCACCACTATAAATATTATCCTTCTACTTCAAAGATTATTTGCTTAGTAAGAAATTTACTGGGCAAGGATTTAAAACTTGGTAATGCCGGCTTTTCTATTATAGGATGCTACAGCTTTACAAAAGCTTATGTGACAAAAATAATTGCTGTGGATGTTATGCCAATTGAATAAAGAAAAGAAGGAAGAGTGTAGAGAAGATGCTAAGAATAGGTATATTAATGTACATCCTTGAAGACCCTGTACAATAAAGCCACAAAGTGGAATGACCTCAACAAAACAAATCGTAAAGAAAAAATAGTGTGAGCCTTAACTCAAAAGGCTCACAAAGATTACAGGAAATGGAGTAATCCAATGACATCTGCCTGGACAATAGGTAGGCAGAAAGGTGAAACAGCTGCCAGAGAATATAAAGGTCTTCAGAGGGATCTCACATGGCATAACATCATGATAAAATTATTCTGCATAAGAGGCAAAGGAGTAATCAGTACAAGACGAAGATGGGATGGGCTTATGATTGAATAGCTTAAAAACGCTGAAGTTCTGAGGTAAACTATCCGAAAGAACACTTTAAAAAAATTTAAAAAAAATAATTATAACTTCAGTTTGTGTGGGAGAAAAATCGGGAAGGGGAGAAAATTATATGAAAGGACAGAAACCTTCACAAAAGAAGTAGACACGTGTATGAAGTAGAAGCTAATTCCTTTAGATACCTATACTAATATAGTAACGAAGACTTGGGGAATGGGAAAATTTGAGACTGTGTTGCTAGATGAAAGGAGGAAAATGTCCTTAGGTTAAATGACTGGGGACAACCCGGCTGCTGCACTCTCAAAACTTTTTTCCATTCACCCACCGCTGCATGTCATCAAAAAAAAATATTATATTACCACTCAGCACCTAGAGTTCAGGAATTGATGTGATCAATAAGGGAGCATAGATGCTCTATTATGGCTTGTTAAGGAATTTGTTTCAACCAATTTACTAAGGAAAACTATAACTGTCTCGCAAACTATGATAATAGAAGACCTAAATCTTGTACCATAATAGTTGTGCATGTTGTCATCAGTGTTCTATAAATATTCCCCCATTTCAGGATGACGTTACTTCGCTGACCTTTCCATTACTTTTCATCAGCAACACAAGAATTATATCAATAGTAGGAACAGTCCAGAGTGAGAAAAACAAAAACTTTGGGCTTAACCATGATTCTGCATAAGTGCTAATTTCCCAGCTTAAATACGCAGAATTCCAACTCTGTCTCTTCAGTCTTTTTCATTTTTTACTTTTCCTTTTAGTATCCTCAAAAGATTTAAGCAAAGAATATCAAAATAAGCCACTGACCTTCTTCGGTGTCATTGTGATTCTTGAACCACCAAACGGTTAGAGGAGGAACTTAAGGAACGAGTTGAAGAATTATTTGCCCATAAAATTTAATCTTCCTCAACTATAAGGAGGAACTTTTCTCCCTTTCATTTACCCCTCTTTTGGGAGGAGATGCACGGGGATCAGGCAACGTTTGCCTTCCCCTTCCTACAAATTATGAAGCACAAAAATATGGAAACGATTTAACTCAAAAAAAAAAAAAAAAGAAGTATTTCCAACTAACTGGTATCAAAAAACAACTGTCAAGTTTTCACAAACCCACCAGCAATCTCTAGCACTATGACTTGGTTATTCTCCTGGTCCCACAACAGGACAGATTTTAAGGAATAATGCTAACCACCAAAACCTATGAAAGCCAAATTGAAAGATTTGGATATATTAATTTTCATACAGAACCATCAGGAAGCCCATAAAATACACCTCATAAAACACACGTATTCACCAACATTCCTCCATTGTGTTTGAACTTCAGAATCTTCTAAGTGGCATTATCCAAAGCAACTTTTTGACAATTGCTCTCAAGTCAATTCTGGTTACCTTTTTGTGTATCATCAACAGTATAAAATTTGACTAAGCCCTTGGTCAAAATAGATGCAATAAGATTTACCAGGTTTTCCTAAGCACATTAGATTCCAAGAAATACTACTGTTTCATTTGCTGCTTGGTACACAAAAGAAGGTAAATGCTAGTTACTTGTTCCTTACAGCCTAAATCGTGACAATCACTTGTGTAAGTTCTTAGGATTTTTCATTGGAACAATCATCTTATCTTTCAAAAAATTAGAAAACAACTTATCTTTCTTAGGATTTTTCATTAGAACAATCATCTTATCTTTCAAAAAAATTAGAAAACAACTTTAAATCAAAAGTTTGTTAATAACATTGAAAAAAATTACTCCCTCCGTCCCATATTTTTGTTACATTTCGGGAATCCAACTTTTTAAAAATAGTGGTTTGATTGTGATGTTAATGCTTTCTGTTTCCAATTTTACCCCCTAAAATTTAAATTTTGAATTTGAATATAGCATCACAAAAAAGTAAAGGGGGCAATATTGGGAAAAAGTGTTAGAAGATTCCTTTGACTTTGTTAACATGACAAATATTTTGCAATATCCCAAAATGGAAAGTATGACACTTTCAATAGAACTGAATTGAAACGAAGGGAGTATAAAAGAAGCTCCTCATTTTTTATCATCTTTTACCTCTTCAAAAGTTTTCCTAGACTTCTCATAAAACTTCATTCAATAAAATTCATAACATATTCCCATGTGAACCTCAAAAACTTAATTTCTATTGCTAACAAATACTCCCTCTGTCCCATTTTATTTGTCCTTCTTTCTTATTTAGTTTGTCCCAAATTATTTGTCAATTCTTAAAAAGGCAAATAAATCAATACCAATTTACCTAATTTAACCTTCATGCAAGTTTCAAAAAAAGAGCATTAATGTCATGTTTCAACATTACTTACTCACATAAACCATTTCAAATTTTGAAAACCAAAACCTAACAAATTTTGAATTTTAATTGAGGGACAATAATGGAAAAACCATTCTACTAGTTGGTCAAATATCAACTATTCTTAAACTGTGTACAAGATTGACCGTGCCAAAAACACAAAGACGATGGTTTGTGGAACAAGGAAGAATATGCTACCTGCATGATGAAGGCATGGACCTTATGGAAGGTTTCCAGTTTCCCTATTTTTTGCTTTTCTTATTATTCTTTTCTTTTTCCCAAAAGGGAAGAGCATGGTTCTAGATCAATTAACCTGATGAATAGCTAAAGCCTTTAAAAATTTCCAACTATACTTTTGCAAACACATGAATGATCGCAACATAAGCATAGGTCCCTAAATCTACTGTAACAGATAAATGGATGTTGATGCACCAACCTTTTATGAGTGAAACTAATGATGCCCTAATTTGGAAAAGCATTAAATTAGATTTAAAACTCTGCACAACCTCCAAATCCTTTTTCCTTGAATTCTCTTTGTCCCAGCCCCCAAACTCCACTGACTGTGCATAGCCTTCCCTCCCAGAGAAAGCCCTCCCAATCTCTTTGTGACTCCCAACCATCCCCCTCCTGCCATCCTCACTCAATACCCGACTCTCATAACAATGTATAGCCTGTAGGTTATCCCAACTACTTTGGCAAACATCCCAAGACTTCCTGGGTTGTCTCTGTTCCCTAAAAGCTCCATGCAAGGATTAGATAAGCACTACACGTGTTTGACTAAGAATTTACTCAATGTCCATTCTGTGCATTGTGCGTGCTTGACAGACAATTCATTTCACTTTCCAATTTCTTAGTGTTTTTTTTTCTTTTTTAGATAAATTTTCCAGCTGCTACCTGAATCAATTTTGCACAATAATACACAGTTCACTGCAGTATGCAACACAGGTACGGGTATGAGTACCGATATGGGGTATGATGGTTTTTGTAATTCGTAATACAGGAAGGTGGTTTAGTTGGTACGTATTTGTTGATCCGAGATACGGCAACCGTGTAGATGTACTAGAAAATTTAAGTATATACTTGATTGTCAGTAAAATTATTGTGTATACTTAATTGTATTAGAATTTTAGTTGTACTATAGTTTTAGTTGTATTAAATTTTAGTATTATTTGAATTTTAGATATATTTGATGTTGATTAAATTTCGGAACGCTAAAATGAGTGTTTTGGTACATGAATGTATTGCGTTCCGGTACAAACGTACCAATACGGAAATCAGAGGGGATAAGGGCGTATTAAGTAACACTGACAAGTGATAAATGCACATTTAATTGAATAATAACAGATTGCTTCAATGTCGAGGGGTGATGAAGACATTTCAGCAGTCTTTTGGTAGTTCAAAGTTTCATTGAAGCTTATGTTAGAAAACAACCCAAGAATTATCAAACATTATTAATCAATAATAACATAATTAAGCAATGCCACAAAAGACAAATGGTTCTGCATTTAAAAGCTCCTTTCTCCAACTAAATTTTATAATCCTGGCTTCGAGGTATTTCTCTCCTTTTCTTATCAGCTTGAATTTTCAATCCTTTTATCATACGATTCATTTAAGAAAGAAAAAGGAAAAAAAAAAATGTTATGATTGCTTCAAAAATATGTTGACCTCTTCTTATCAAGCACTTTTCATTATTGCTCAATGGTGTAACTATAAATTTCCATAAAATCAAAATCAGTTTTCCTAAGATACTGATTTATCTATTGAAGAACTGATAGCAAATGTCCAATAACCGTGAAATTGCTGAAGAAGTGAAATCTCGACGAATGATGATGTTCATAACTCACTTTTTCAAACGCTACATATAATTATTCAAAAAAGAATCATTCGAGTACTTAAGTATGGAAATTATATGCCTTCAAAAATTAAACTACAGATACCATGTTATGAAGAGAACAAGTCAAACAGAAATTAAGATCTAATTTATAGGGATCATAACTTGCAAAAGACTGAATCAAAATGAAATTCATACCTTATTGAATTTAAAAGGATAATAGCTCAACGAAAAAAGGGCGCTACACCAATTTTAAAGCCTTTTGTCATGAAACAAAAATCAGCACTCGAGACAGAGGAGTTACATAAGTTGTAGGCGTATATGGAAATAAAATTAGAAGCCTTACTAAAACCATCCTAGGAATCGAGCTTTTTAAGGGCCCAAAGCTTAAGGGCAGTTATATGCGCTTGTCTCCATGCCAAAAGATTTGGTTTACCAATGTCCTTTTGTCCTTTGATATTGTAGATGAGTCCAAGATTCGATGATTAATGAATTACTCTCCACTTGTATTGTGGTTAGGCTTATAAATATCCCATAAAATACCTACCCATAAAATATCTACCCATAAACCTACAATAGTTATATTACAGCATGCCACCCACAAGTCAGGGTTATGTTGGAGGTAAACTAGTCTACTCAAAACATGCATACCTCCTTATAAAAGAATAAGTCAACTATATATCCGATACAATACCAACTGGTTATGTTGTTACTTCAGCTATGGAAATTCTGGTATTCAAAGTTATCCACTGATGAGGAACAAATTCATAACTTGATAATAATATTCACCTCATTCCCTAGGAATACTAAATTTTTGTTTGAATATGAGAAACAAGAGCAAAGCAATAGTTATCAGAAGGCCGAAAAGATAAGAGGCATTGCCAACCTCTCATTCTCCTTTCCAGTCAATTAATTCATCACGAGGTGCATAGAGTTTTGCTGCTCGTTCCTCAGCTTCAGTATCATTTACTACACCGCGGCATTGTGGAAAGCCACAGTAACAATAAGCAAGTTGTTCATCGATAGCAAAAAATCTGGCATGCAATCATATATAGTTAGCAAAAATTAGAAAACTTAACACTACAGAGCAGGGGAAAAACTGAGCACTAATTTTTTTGTTGGGGGGGAAGGGAAATGGATCTCCATAACATAAGTAGTTTCTGAACCTGTAATCATAGGTTAACTCCTCCCATTGTTTAATATCTCTTTTTGCAAAGATGACTATGTGTTCATCACCATTGACGCTTATCACTCTAGAATAGCAATTAGGCTGGCAACAAATATTTAAGTCAGAGAGCGAGAAATGACTATCTATGACATATCAAAAAAGTCTAAAAATAGAGTAGCATTACCTTTAAAACAAATCAAGTGCACATTCACAAGGAAAGGAAGTGTTCAAAATGGAGACATTCGAACTTCAATTATTTCAGTAAATGGAAAACTTGAAGAGACTCTCATCAACTGAAGATATCGCTAACATCTATGATTTTTACACTACCCAAAAGTAACCCAAGCTCATTAGGAACCAAAAAAGCTTTGTAATGCTACATATACCATTAAAAACCAAAAAAGCTTTGTAATGCTACATATCACATTAAAATTGGACGCTAAACCACTTGTGGATATAAATTAACAAACCATAAGCCAACATACAAACTATCCTAAGTATACATTCACCAATTAAATATGTGGCTTAAAGAATCAAAAACTGTTTGATGAGGTCAGGAGTTTGTGTAATTCATACGAAGTAGAAGGAAGCCTAGGCAAAAGTTTCTGAAAACAAACTAGAAGAAAAGGTGAGAAGAAGTCACACATGAAATTGATGTAAGAAAAGATGAGGTGGTCAAAGACATTTCAAAAGCTCGATAAGATGGAAGGCATATACTTCAAGAAGAAGATAAGCTCAAAAAGAGGATCTGAAGAAAGCCTTGTAGGCTGATTTTGTCACAAGAGATATCCTGGAGACAGCCCCAGGTCTTGATGGCTTCAGCATGGCGTTTTCGATAAATTGCTAAGGGATTTGGTGAGAGAAGAAGTCATCAATGATTCAATTCTCTTTTGAAAAACAAAACTATAGAGATTTGGTGCAAACTTCATTGCACTGGCTCAAAACAAAAAAGGAGCTGCTGATATCATGGACATCAGGCAGCTTGGTAGAATCCATCAACAAATTGACCTAAAAATATACTTTTGTCTCAGATGCAAGGTGTCTCCCACTTGATATCAAAGATACAACTGCGTTTATGGGTGGAAGACAGATACTTGATGCTGTTATTAGTCATACAAATGTGGTAATGAAGTTTTCTGCCAGAATCATATATTGCAGGCAAATGAGATGAATGGGCTTTGGATATATGGCAGACATGAAATTTACTGCTAATTATTCCAAAGGATTTAGACACTGGTAGCCAGAATTTTACAATTTATATGATGGACAAACTGGAAAATGGTTGAAATGAACAAAATTTTGAATTACTTAAAGATTTTTAAGCTTCTATATAGATCGTAATTAGGATTGCATTCTTTAACGGCATAGAGGGGGGGCAGTGACAAGGAGACTGCCCTCTGTTTCATTTTTATTATAGCCGTCTATATTTCACTGGGATGGTGAACAAGGCTGAACATCTGAAATGCATTGAAGCTTTATCTATCAATACTGTGGTGAGAATAGGGATGTCAATGGGCAGGTTTTGGGCTGGAACCACTAAACCCTGGACCAGACCCAAATTCGGAACCAAACCCTGCTGGGTATAGATATGGAGAACCATACTCACACAAAAAAGGATCTGGATACCTATCGGGTACGCATTGCTATTAGTAGGTTGTGAGAGTAAAACTTAAGGTTGCATTTGGATAGATGGATTTGGTGAAGAATTTGAAATCCACCTATTTCTTCGAGGGATTTGTAAACTTAAACTGGATGAAATTCAAATCCAACCAATTTAGAAGTCATTTAAAATCCTTCCTTTCACACTTTCTAATTTGGGGAGATTTAATTTCATTGGTTTTAGCCCTAAAAATTACTCAAAGGGCAAATTGATGGATTTCAAATCTTTCACCAAATCCTTAAATCCAAACACCACCTAAAAGAATTTCAAAATCATATAGCAATAAATTAAAAATAAGAAACTAGATAGAATTTCAAATGCAACCAGTATCGGCAAATACCACTGATTTTATTGCTAAAATGACATAAATTTTGTCGGTGTATATGTATATTCATGTCTGTATAAATATATAAACATATGCATACATAAATTACATATGTTATATATGCATATAATGGTTCTGGGCAGAGTTTGGCTTTGGGTCTAGGTCTGGGCCTGTGGATCGTATGAATCCTGACCCTATCCAGACCCATGATTCTCTTACAGAGTTTGGGTCTGGGCAAGGTCTGGGTCTGCAAACTTAGACCCAAACAGGTGAAAATATTATGTGTTTGGGTTGGGGTAGGCACTTGAGGGTGAGAGAATCAGCTCCCTCTTGGACAGTTTTGTTAAAAGAAGAGGTGATAGGAGTAGGACTGTGTGACTTTCCATTCCATTCCTGTTTGACACAGTCCAGATGAAATCACCAGCTAGTAACTTGTGGCAATTAAAAAGGAATTAAAAGAGCCAGGTCTCATAAACGAGCGGGTAGGAGCACCCCTCTCCCTATAACCATGAAAGAAGTCAAAGAAACCACCATCCTAGTGCCTATGACTTGAGCCTGTGTGGATGAATTCCTATCAAGTTTAGTTATTGAAAAATGTCTGAACACGATGGAGCAATGGCAGCACTATAGTCTATAGAACAAAAAAGTTCAAGAAGCAACAGCAAATTATTAGTGGTAAATCTGTGGAACAAAAAAATTATTCAAGAAGCAACAAAAGATTATCAGTGAAGTGTTTCTAAAGCCAATAATCCAAGAAAAATCAAATATCATTTGATACCATGCCCTCAACTGCCTGCCACAAGCTCCATTCTTTGTTTCTTAAGAGCAGTTGAAGAGCTCAATCAAGGAAGACATCAAAGAGGAAAGTAGCATTGGTTAGAACTCTCCACCTATAATGTGCAGCATCTCATATTGGAGTTAAGATCCGTATTTCAAGTTCTAAAGATATAGAACCACAATAGATTTACTCTATTGAGATTAAACCACATTATTTGATTGTTACATATTATTCAATGACCAGGAAAACTCAGTTATACACAATTACATGATAATTTTCACGTAATAAGAAACAAATATCTTGTAAAGTAACAAACAGAGTAAGTAAAAACCAAGTGGAAAGTACATACTTCACATGAATGATTAATCAAATGTGCGATGCTTCCAGCTCTTGTGGCATCAATAACACACTCGTCATCAATTCTAAACATGTATGTTCCAGCACCCTGCATGTGTAAAAGTTAAAGAATTACCCCACCCAAACTTTTCCTTTCCCTTCTATCATGACATCATAAGCACATGAAACAATCATAATTAATGGTCTAGGTGATCGCACAAAATGATTGCCAATTGCACAAACTAATCAAAATGCACCTAGGCCCACTCACGCTTAGCTCTTTTGTTAAACATTGGTTATGGTCCGTGAAGTCCAGGGCACAACCATTTTCAGTGATAAATGCAGTAGGGCAAACTTATTACTAAAATCAGTCATATCTAATAAGATATCTTTTAATTGCAAAAGAGATTATCAAGCAAAAAGAGTCGGTCTCAGGTGGAAGCATTGGATCATTAGGAGCAACAAAATCGGAACAGAGTAATGACTGAAACAAGCATGCAAGCTCTTCATCAAGAAAAACTGAACACAAAATGATATGTTTCGATTACTTTAACAGCATCATATCTTTCAATAGAATATGGCCCTACCCCAAGTAAAACCATTCCCCAAACAAAACAAACTTGAACTGATAAGATTAGGCTATCGTTCTTACCACCAACGAATTGTATATCAGGTGTTCTCTCCGATCAGCAATTGAAGGTCTAACAACTTCACCAGTATATTCAATTACCTAATTAGCACATTAGACGTATCAGATGTATCAACTTTCCCAAATTCAAAGCTTGAGGAACAGGTCGCAATGACATTAACTCACCATGTCTCCAGCTCTGTGGGGGTGTTTTGCAAAAATGCCAAATCCATGTATTCCAGATTTTCCTACATACAATAGCAGTCTTAAAAGACAAACCAGAAAAAGAATCACATTGCAAAGGGCATAAAAAAACATGAGAATTTTAATTGCATTAGATTGGTAAAATGAGAAATCTAATATGATTTAAATAATTCAATCTGCATTTAACCACGTTGCTCCTGCCTCTCTTCATATAGTGCAACATTTCTGCCTTTTCAGAATGATGCCATAGAATGCTCAGCTAAAATATATAGTGAACAACCATGAAGTTTCCTTTAAACCGAAGTGCAACACTTCTGAGGAAACTTAAGGTAACATTTTCATGTAAGTTTACCCCTCCAATGCCCACATATTCAGGTACCATGACCTATCCTTATATTCATAAAGAACATAACAATGGTCCACATATTTAGGTAGAGAGTAATTTTACGGTCTGACAAAGTGTAGAATTGCTTTTTCGAAATTAAAGAAGATAAAACAAAAACATGTCAAACACAATTTTGTCTTAAAAGCATCAGGCCTAAGTAGACTACAAAACTGCCTATATCAATTCAAGAGGAACAGAAACAAAAAAACTATAAAGTTCAATTAAATTCTCCATGCCCTTCTAAATTAACCCCAAAGCCAATTCCTCACTATATTAATCTTTAACCAATGAAGAACAGCACCAAAGTTTTACATACAAAACAAAGAAAAGTGATATTTAGATATTGTTCCTTACCAAATGTTAACCTCTTTCTAAAGGTTTCCCTCATGTATCTGTACTTTTCAGCCATTGAGAGGATGCTCCTAGATGCATCAAGCTGAGAGGTTTTCAAGTTCAACAGGTCAACTGAAAATCTAGAACCAGAAACTAAACTGGAAGAATCACTGGTCCCAAAGGACTCATGTTGACAGAATCCACCAACCAAAAGTGGCCTGTTCTCCACATACAAGCGCTTGATCTTTCAAGGATGCAGCAGCAAGAGCCTCAGGTTCTTTCCTTCCTCTTCTTCCAAAATAATTGTAAGGCTCTATACAAATGTTGTCAATTAAAGATTATGAATAAAGTTATAAAAGCAAATGTAATTTCAAGTCCAAGTCCAAGTCCTTCTGTCAGTAAAATTGTAGGTTGAAGCTACATGTCGCAAATAGCGTATAGCCCAAGAATTTGCTGGACATGCCAGCATTTGATCTACAAAGCCCACAGGCATCAGATTTCATGAAAAAAGACAATGGAATTTTGCTCTTATAAAATTCCTCAAAGCAAAACCAGAAGTGATTCAAGTGGAAATTTCAAGTTCCATTGCAAGGGAAACGTAAAACCAAGAGAAAATAAAATCAGTCAGAAATTTCTAGTGCTTAAGAAGTACTATGACTTTGCACAGAAAGACAATGGGGAAAAAAAAGAAGCAAGAGTAAACCCACTCACACCTCAATAAGTCAGCACCAAAGTTAAGCCTAACAAAATTAAAGGCTATATATTTGACCATGAACCTGAATAGTGTTTCCTAAAGTGGGCTAGGACAAATGTACCTGACATACCTAAAATGGGAAGCAGAGGATATCTATGGGCAACTCAAGAAGAACAAAGGATAGAAAGAAAAGAAAACATCAATTTGCCACATTAGGTGTAGGGACATCGCAACAGGATGATCTCAGATTCTCGTAAAACTAGACAAGAAGTCGGTAGCCAGGACTGAAAACTTCCAAAAGATTAATCCTGGTCGAGTACTACCAATCCTTATACCAACAAATTGTATTACCTACCGTATACCAAACAAGCCTTCAGCTTCCTAAACTAGTTTAAAAAATTACTTGACCTCCAAGAAATAATTGTAGTGCAAAAATCTCTATATATTGACAGCATAACCCTGACCACAAAACAAAATGGGGAGAAGGTACAAGCTGAAAGTCGATTGCCTTCATTGACATTAGCATAAACATTATTCTGCATATAATAAAAGGACTGTTATTGTCTAGAAGGTTTTTAAAGGATGCTAAAAGGTGGATCAATTTCATTATTACTATTGCCTAAATCTTTTACTAGCTGCGCCAAAAAGTTGACAAAGAAACAGTTAAAGATTCCTCAAAATGGATCTGACATAATGAAGTTCACATGACAAAAAATGCTGCATTCTAGATCAAAGATAAGTCATCATTGCTAATATGAGCTTATTCGCAGAGAACACCATTCAGCACCCTCAAGTTTCACAACGTCAAAGTATGCTTGCCCTATCCATTCCAGTTTTCATTCAATAAAAAATTTCTACAACCTGATGTTTGACTTCATAATATGTGTGCGTGTAGAGAGAGAGAGAGAGAGAGAGAGAGAGAGAGATCTTTCCAAAGATATGGAGAGGTTGAAAGGGGAGAAGAATAGAAACTTTTTAAGCTGAATATTGACGCTTTGGTTCTGAAATGTAAGAATGGAATATTGAATTGTGACCTAAAACTATTATAGGAAAAAGAACTAGAGAAATATTAGAAGCTAAAAATCACACCTGAGGAAAGCATTTGGCTTTCGGCATCACACCAACTCAAAGCTAAAAAGTTTTTATCAAAAAGAAAACAAATTCTTCATAAAATTTCAGGCAACCACATTTCCTAGAAGATATTTGATCCTTATCTTATTCCAAAATTATCTAGCTATTGGTTGTCAAAGCTTGGTATTGCACTCTAGTTAAGGAACTAAGGCTCAACCTACATTCTCATGAGCTTCCAATTCTGAAGTACATAATATTTTTAGAGTACTAAGAGACAGTAATATACTACAGGAGGTGATTCACCAACTTGGAAAACAAGGCTTCCAACATTTTTAAATTTCAGAGAAAAAAATGAAGCACTTCCTTCCATACATTTCCTTATTAGAAAATTACCACACAACACAAAAATCAGAATGGAAAAATTATGAATAAAATTATCCATCTCCAGATTGCAAATGATGGGGAGTAACATTTCCACAACAGTACATCAATTGCCACAGAGTATGTTATATTCAATTTTCTTCTCAAAAAGTATTACATACAATAATCTCAAGAAGAAAAATATCCATTAATAAACACATACCCTCTTCTTCCAAGTTTGAAGCTGACTTTCAGCGTACACAAAGTTCTAGATGAGTGTCATAAAAATGTAACATCCGTAAAAATGTAACATCCAAAAAGGGGGAAAAAAAGGGAAAGAAAAAAGAAAAAAAGCAAAAGAGGAACCTGTAAGACCTAAAACTACATTTGCATACCAAAAGAATATTAATTTGGCAAATCAATTACAGAATACAATTTACAGAGCAAAGAAATCTCTAGTTGGATATGGGAAAATATTGTGGAACCAGCTAGAAAGAACGTAGAAAATTCAATGTAAAATTGAGGAAGACGTATATTAATTGAAACTGAACAGCAATACTAAAGTTCTCACAAAAATGAACTGTCAAACACATCCAAGATTAATACAACTAGGACTTACGATAAAATTCTGACTTCCATAACCAAAGACATATACCTGTACGAGCAGAGCCAGAAGGATTGGATGGAGGAGTGTAATCTGAGAATTTAAAAGCTTTTTGCCTAATTCGGTCTTTGGTAGCAGAACGCTCGTTAGATATGGACCTATGCCTCTTGCAGAAGGATAGCAGACGTATGCACTGATCATCATTGTCTTCATCTGGAGGAATCAAATACAACAAGTCCTCATCCTCAAGCTGCAAAATATTAGGCCAAAAATGATTTCTAATTTTCATGTATTAAAAGCAAAAACAAGATAAGCTACTATTTTGCAATAATTTCTTTTTCATTTTCAGGAACGAATAAGGGAAGAAAAAGGGACTAAAATCATACTTTGATTGATTTATTGATATATAAAGAAAGTAGCTGATGAAGCATACCTCCACACAGAATCCTGCAGCACGTGCACAAAGAGGATGATATGCTACACGGCAACTATTATTTGAGCACTGCAAAAATCAACAAAAAGTTAGTTTAACAAACTAGTTATTATGTCCAGAACTAATTATTTACAGGAACTAAAGCTCATAACCAAATACAAATTATACCAACTGCCACATCAACACTTTTATTGTCGGGTTCTAATACAGATATGTAATGAAACTCATTCTTTGAAGTATTCCACTACTAATATATTATTAGCAAGAAATCATTAGCTAATTTGTACGTATGACAAGCATAGAACAAGAAACCAAATGACACAAAAGTTGCTGAAAAGTTCTAAAAGATGGTGAAACTATAGGAAGCTTCCCATTCAACCAAGTTTGAGAAGTAAAACAGAAGGGGGAAAAAACAAAAACCAAGGCATAGTACCCAAAACCTCAAGACACAAGTGAGCCTAAAGGAGCAACACTAAATGGATGAGACAACTCAAATCACTTTCAGATGTCAAACTTTTCAATAAGAATTTTATTTTCTCAGACCCAAATCCAACCTCTTACTTTTCTGTCAGATTGATGGTCAACAATTTAGCAATGAATTTGACATTGAGGTACAAATTAGAATACCTTCTCTTGCTTCAGAAATCGAAGAGTAATTTATCCTTGTACCATTTATTTCACTTGGAAAAAGAAAGAACTATCATCCTGCATGTATACAACTATTCTGAAAGGAATATGAAAAAGAAAAAGGAGAACTGCATAAACAGAAATGCAGCCAGCCATATTTGATGGCTAGCAACTGTTGCCATCCTTCAAAGCGAATATTTAGTAGGATTGGTAACAATCTTGAAAAAGTTTAATTAGAGCTGAAGTGGGAGTTCTTGACGAAAATCTCCAAAAACTACAATGTTGAGAGGGTTCAAGCCCCCTCCACAAAACCATTCTTGTTACCTCAACCCTGTGCAAAAACATGGACTTAGCTTGCAAGAGGGAAAAAGAAACTGTATTACATGGTGACGAGCAAACAATCAACAAAATCGGTCTATAAGATGGAGCAGCAGATTTTGATAATGGCCTTTTCTGTTAAAAGCTTCATGGGAACATCAGATTATTCATTTCAAAAGCTGACAGAATATAGATGGCATCCAGTCACCTTTTGCACCTTCAGGCAATATGACTAACCTCAGACACTTGAACCATGTTTCTTTCAGCAATGCCAAAGCATTTCCAATTAAGCACCTTTTTCTTTTCCACCAGTTTTTATAGACAGAAAGTGTTATACAGCTCAATTACACATTAATGAACTTATCTGGTGATGAAAAGTTTAAAAGGTAAGTGTAAGATGACTAGAATACCCAAATTGAAGTTAACTGAAACAAATGTTTAAAAGTTGAATCTTCACCTAGACAAAAAGCATAAAATTTAGAAAGGAAAGCAATTTACCTGTTTAGATACTCTTAAGGCTAAAAGAATAACAAATGCAAAACAAAAAGCCCAAAACATAGACGACTTAGTGAGCAAGAATTGCAAGTTACACATTTCCAACCTTTAGGGGATGGAAAAAAAATTAAATATGAAACTTGATGTTACAGGCTGTATTAAAACATGAAACTTGACGGTAACAGTGCATAGCATAAGCATACAAGTAAAACAATTTATGGAAGTACTGACCATATTGAACAATTTGGAAGAGAATTTGACAAAGTTAACAACAAAAACCAAGAATGAAGCACAATCTAACCTGTATACAAGCTCCATAAGAAACACCGCAGATGCTACACAAAAGTTTCCAGCGGTCCTTCACCAATAAGCAAGTCGGAAGGAGAATATAAATCAGTAAACACACACACACACACATATAAAAAAAAAAAAAAACTTCATATATCCTGAAAATAAGTGCAGCATCTTGTTCAATTTAGGCATTTCTTTGTACTTCTTTTCCCAAGAGAAGATATTAGCTCTGGTGTGTCTAAGGTTTATGAGGATATCATTCAAGCGATGGCCAAGTTACTCCTCAATAAGAATGGAACAGAAAATTCTGACATAAGGGCAAATTATATTTCCAATAAACAACAGAAAAAAAAAATGCTAAAGTTACTATACCTTGTTGACTCTACTCAGCCCATCAAGGTTGGTTCCATTTTTGTGATATCAGATAGGCAAGTTTCTGAAGGGGAAAATGCTTTTAAGAAAAAATTCAATAAAACTTGTCAACAAAAAAATGACATTAACTTCCATGTTCTGCTATATACCTGGTATCCACATGGCACATGCAAGATGAGCCCAACGGCCATCTGTTGTAGGCTTCATAGCACCTCCTAAACATAATGTCAATTACGTTCACAGTAATGAACAGAAATATTCTTCTAGCACAAAATATGCAAAAGGGCTGACTGGTAGAACATGCTAAAGAAAAGCACCTATAATAGGACATAGGCAACAAGGAGGTGGGTGTTCGGGAGACCCAGGACGACACAAGTTGCATAACCAAAGAACCCCATCAACAGGCCCTAATTCCCCATAGCATTTAGCATGAACCTGGACAAAGATGTGTAAAAAGCTCAAACTATGAAATTGAGTTGGAGAGGGAAAAAATAAATCAACTCTTTCTGATAAAAAAGACGAGCAAAAGCAAATCTATTGGACTTCGACACCACAAATATTAATAAGAAATTGAAGATCATCATAAACTTGACCAATAGGTCCCAAATTATTTGATGCATCAAGAAACAAATACAGGCAGAAAATCAGACCATTAGATTGTAATTTTCCCTGACTGGATCCTTCATCAGTGTGGTCATGCTATTTCTTCTCTTCCAACCACTCTCAATTGCACGGAGCTTCATCAGTTAACTTCTTTTCTCATAATAGTTTTAGATTTCTTCAACAAGTAACATCAGCTGTTAATTAAGTTATACTGATCCTCGTTAACGATACTAATGTTTTTTGTAAAATATGTTTTATGCATTGTGGAAGTATCATGGATTGATTGAACCTTTCATCATTGGTAAGATAAACTTAAGGACAGATATTATTAGTTAATAAGTAAACAGGTTCTATAAAGAAAGAAATCCATTTAACTTCAGGAGGCAAGGCTGTGGTTCAACTGGTACCTTGCCACAATTGGGCTGTGGATTCCAACCTCAACCCTTTCCCCCACCTAATGGAATAGGGAGAAACCCTTCAATTCTTGTCATGTAGATATAGGAATGTTAGCAAATATTAAGCGCAAGTATATATACCAGCCCACAGAATGTAAAGCTAACCTGACGTGAGTAAGTACAACCATCGAAGCAGATAAATGCAAATAAACTTTACGACTCAGAAGAAAGTTTAATAAGCAGTGAAGGAATGCTTGTTTATTATCAGTGCAAAATTACAGTTCCAGCAATACAGATCAATGCTGTAATTTCTGAACTTCTAACATCTCTGCTAAAGTGCTAATATATTCCCATATCTACAAATGCTACATGTTGAAATGCAGCAAATAGTTGAGACTGAGGAACTCTGCATGACGACTTACCATTATTCGGCATTTGTCGCACTGCAGAAACAGATTGTTCTCATACTCCTGAAAATGAAAGAAAAGAAAATATTTTCAACCCATAGAGTCCAACCTGTGTAATGCACACCACCAAAAAGGTGACTAGATGAATAAGAACATTATTATGGAGGAACCCTGGAGGCACAATCAAGAACATTAAAAAACTAAAAACTTGAGAATAGAAAGACACGATGATACATCAAAGCAATTTCACTATTTTTGCCACCTGCATAGGTGTCCCCAACAACTGAAGTAGAAAGGGAACAAGTTTGTGCATCATAGAGATAAATATAAAAATTAGCAACATCTACGGACAGTCAAAAAGAAAAATAGCGGAACAAAAATCCAGATTTTCACCTCATCCATATGGCAAACATTGCACTTATCAAGGTCCTTCCATGTCACGTCAACTGGCCTATAACCAACAGGAAGGTCTTGATATCTTACACGTGCCATCTTGCCAGATTTTGAAGGCAATCTCGGAATCGAAGTTGATAACTCCTGTCATTACCATCAACACAAACTTATTGCTAGAGAAGGAAACAAGTACTGAATAACAAGAGCAACAATGATTAAGGCACAAATAACAACGAGTAATTAAAATATATATACATATACATGTGGAAAAAAATCTAGAGAAGGAAAGATTAAAAAAAAAAAAACAGCACTTAATTGCTTGATTACGGAAGTCAGCCCAACATTTGATTGGATCTTTTCCCTATGCAATTAATATCTATATCTTGTATCACTTAAACCCCTTTAAAAAAAATCCAAATTATTCTAGTCCTAAAAGAAGCCTAAAGCTGAAGAGTTCTATTCCCTTTACAATGGTAAGAAAATTTCCTGTCACCTAACCCTGCATCAAGCCACACAAATAAGAGTTCCATGGCAAACCAGAGTCTTAAAATTACCCCTTGAAGTAGATTATAGCAAAACAAGAAGCAAGTCATTGGCAGCGTCATAGAATACCCTAACAAACCAGTAAATTTAGGCAAGATTTAATGCCCAAAACAAAATAAAAAATACTTGTTTCCAGTGATCGAAGGATAAGGTAGCCAGGACAAAGTGAATTAAAAAGATAAGAGAAGAGGGGGAAAAAAAGAAAATTTATCTTTTCTTGCAAATCAACCAGTTGAATATCTAGATCTGCATCAACAATCCACAAGAATGGCATCAAGATGGAGGATGAGCCGTTTCTTTTTCCTTCTTTTTTTTTTTTTTTGGGGGGGGGTGGTTTGTGGGAGGAGGAAAGGGGGGAAAGGGTGTCGGTAGGTGTGAAGAATGGGATGCGAAGTGTAAGCAAAGAGTAATGACTTTCTCAAGGAAGTATTCTGTGTCCTCCTACGGTCAGCTTTTATTACACTTGTAGTGGAAAGCCAGTCAATTAATTGGCATCCTAAAGAATGCAAAATCTTCCTTACATTAAATATGATTTCTATAGTGTAGCAAATATTCTATTAGTATCTGATTCTGATATTTAATAGATAAAGCTACATCGGATGTGCTACAGTTTTAAGGAGTAACATTGCATTCTTCTAATTTTGGCTTTTCATTTAATCGAAAATCCATAAAGAGGCAAGGTGGTTAATATTTCTACATCAGCTTAAAGTTAATGAAGTACACTATCCTCTTTTCAATCTGTTTAAAGTCCACTAGAAAGTACATGAATCACCTTACCCAATTTTCTGCTTTTTAAAACTCTTAGGCAAGAAATTTTTTATATTTTTGGATATGGACCATTGCATCAAGATGCACCCTATTTCTCTTTTCATTTGAAGCCAAACTTGTCCATCCATCAGTCTTCTTGTGAACCTAGTACTCTACCATTTGTCTCTATCTTCTCATGCTCATGAATGTGGAGAGCCAAGACCCAATCCATGTTTTCATCCAAATGAACGTGGATAGGGAAGGCCCAATCCATCTTTTTCATCCTCATAAATGTGGAGAGGGAAGGCCCAATCCACACCCCTAAGTTAATGCCATCAATTTTCTGTAGGAACTTTGAAGAGAGTTCACACACTTCACTCCCACCAGAATCTGCTGCACTATGTTACAAACTCCATCAATTTAGCCTTAGTTGTGATCCTAAAGATTCTAAGCGTGATTAGAGAGCTTCTTTAATAGTGATTTTCTTCTTCTTTTCCCCAATTCTACTGCAGTTATGCCCAAATCTCAGCCCAAGCTATCAAACAAGTCTATGAACATATCAGCAATTTGATGCTGCATCATATAAATAAGCACAAGAGAGAGAGAGGGGGAGAGAGAGAGTTTGTGTGTGTGTGTGCACGCTAAATATTTAGGGAATATACAGGAAGAGAAATTAAAATTATATACCTGTATCAGTTTAGAAATTTCGGGATGTGAGAAACCAAACATGTCAGCACCAGATTCAAAAAACTTATCAGATACACCGGCTTGTAAACCATCAAACTGAATCTTCCTCATTCTTCTGTAAATTTTGTTCCAGCAGGCAGATGGAGTATATCCATTAAACTGTAAAGTAAGTATACAATTAAATATCAAAAGGCACTCAACTAGATATGAACATATGCAGCAACAACCGAAGCACAGCCGAACTTTGTTGCTTGAACATATTTCAATCATAAGCTTCTTCAAACATGAGAACCAAACAGTTCAAGATTCTAGCCAGGATTCACAGACAAATTCAAATGCTAAGTAAGCATAAAAGATACATCATCCTAAATCTAATAACTCAGGAAAGAGGTAATAAGAAGGAAATTGTGAGCACGGGAGAATCGAAACAAGTGGGACAAGTAGAGAGGATATGAAAATCCAAGGGCAAAAAAGAAAGGATAAGCATACAAAAGCTGGCATTAGTTAAAGCTAGAAACTGTTTTCACACTAACATTCTATCACACTAGGTGTTACCTGATCTCCATTCTCTGAGGTAACTCTGAAAAGAGGTCGAGTCCGTAAGTCATCGTCTCTGAGTATTTCCATCTTATATGTGGTATAAACATTTGGATCTGGAGCCATCAGAACAAAAGGCAAAAAGAAAGAAAATACCTTTAAGGGGCAGAAATAACAGTCTATCAACACATGACCAGTAGTTCTAAAGAAAAAGATTAAAAGAAGTTCAACAAGATATTCTAACTGAACAACCTGTTATAGAAGGAAACTTCCTGCATCAAGGCAGTATATCCTTCAGGCAAGATAAATCTTTCATCTTGAAAATTTTCAGAATCTCTGACTATGTTTCCTGAATAGACATACAGCACATACTTAAACAACAAATTATAGATATTCAACTCAGTAAGAGAATAAGAACTTATTGTACATATCTAGCCGAACAATTTTACTGTATGAATGCAGCATCTCTTCACACAAGAGATTCCTCCAATAATCACTGCATTTTCAAAATTTTGATCTAAGAACAATTATCATTTTAGCTTTCTTTAAAGTAGCTTGGATCTATGGAAAATTACCAAGGTTTATTATTTGCAGATCCCCAACTTCAAATGGAAAGCTTTTGACTGCTAGGGCTTTTCTCTGTATCTCTTTATCCACCGTGCCCTCTTTCCCTGAATCAGCACTGCCATCATCCTCTCCACTTTCATCAGTGTAATCATCAGCCTCAAAACCATTCCTCAACTGCACCATTCTCTTTGGAAGCTTTTGTTCACTAAGATACCTGACAGAAAAAGTAACTCCTTCCTTAAGTGTCACATCCTAAATCTATATGATCTATTAACAGCAAGAACTAGCCATGACACAATATCTATCAAATTTACATGATTTACAGTTAACTTTTAGCAAGCACCCAATCACCAGCAGCAACAGTTGCAGATGCCATATTGGAACCATATCTGAAGGAATGCGAGAAACAGCAATAAAACAGGAACAGAGTTGCCAAAAAAAAAAAAGCATCGGAAGTCCAAGATGATCGTGTCAACCTGTCACTCTAAAGAACAAACTTGAAAGTTGCAAAAGTAACTTAGACACACATTTTACAGCAATAGCAAGACTAGTTCAAGACATGGTTAGACCCCGGGCATAGTACTCATAGACATCACTACATTAGCATATCTCGAGTACATGGTTTGTATTTTGGACTTCATATAATTGGGCAGATTAAATGTTACGGTGTTAAAACTAATATAAACCAGTAACTTATACAGGTAACTTCTTAGTTTGATAATGCCCCAAAAGACGTTAAGAGAAAAATTCAATCTGAACTTCCTACGTATAAAATAGTAATGAGAAAAAATGCATTACACCATAAATAATTGCAGTCCTATGGGCAAAATATGAACTGTGATACTCTGGGAGAAAGGTATATTAAAGTTTTGAAAAGTAAAATTAACAATAAGGAAAAAGGCATTACACCACATATAATTTCAGTCGTACGGTCAATACGAACTGTGATTTTCTGGGCCATGTCCTGGAGAAAACAGACGAATACAATATCCTGTGGGAATAACTCAAACTCTTGATTGCTCATTGACTTTTATTAAAGCCATTATTTAATATTTGATCACCAAAACAGAGTCGCAAATCTAGCAAGCTAACTGAATTTTGAAGATCAATGATAAACAGAAAAAGCCTAGTTGAGTTACACTTGATGCACTTCACAATCTAAGTCAGAAAACAACTCAATGTGATAATCACCAGATGAGTAGAATTGAACACATCTTCTCTCATCATCTTGCTTCCTGGAATAAATGATTAACTTGCACAACAGAATGTAGGTGGAGAACATTTAAGACACTAATGCATGGATGACATGGAGAACACCTGAAAGAATTTCAGACATAATTTATATGAATAACCAGAGGTTATCTATGAAAACTAGAATGTCCACTGAGAAATTATACAAAATAAGGAATAGGCAGTCCATGACAACTAGAATGTCTATCAGTACCATTTTCTTGATCAGGGACGGTAAAACTCATACATCTTTTGATTATCATGTTCAGTTTTCTTTAGATATAGCTGGTTTCCATATCTTCTCCACTTTTCCATCATAAAAAAGTTAATGTCTAACCAAGTACAACAAATCCTTCGTCACTTACATACAATTGAAAAATTCATGCATGAAAAGGAATTGGCATAAAGAGGGCTCACATTTTTGCTTCCTCCAAGCTTCGTACAAAATTTGGCTTCTTGCACTTCAGATGGAAAGAGGAAAGAAGTCCTCTAAGAAATTATGAGATTACTTGTTTTCTCTTAACCCTGAAGAAAGATGACAATTATATTAGAACATTATATTATCCCAAAAACAACATAAAAAATTATGGTCAACATAAGCATCACACCTCGCAAAATCGTGTGTACCAAAAAACTGAACAAGAACTGATTTTTCTCCTGAATTTCTGTTCAAGCCTTTACGTTCACCCACAAGAGAGTCATCCAAAACTAACGCAGGCCACATGGCATGACCTGCATGTCAAGAGATTTTTTAGTATTAGTAAAGTGGAAAAGGAAACTTGAGAAAGCATTATTCAGTTCAATTGAAGATAGAACAGTTATGCCCCAGCATGGCAACAGACAACAGAATCATATCATAGGACAAAAAGTCCAACAGAAAAAAAAGCCTCAATGGACCAAGAATTCAGTTCGTCCCTTTCTTGTAACATCAATACAAATTTACATTCAATTCCCATTTCACAAAAACTTTACCATCCTCCCTAGTTAAGTTCAGGCAAAAAAGCACACTAAAGTAAACGAACTGATGCAATAAAAACCTTGAAGAACAGAAAATGCAAGTTTGGTCAAGCTGCCAATTTTCAACATCATTTATGAAATTCAAATATAGAATTTATTTTCTATATTGATAGGTCTCACTATGAGTCCCCACAACAACAAACCTCAAACCATTCACAGAATGGTGATGCATCAACTTGCTAGGAGTATTCTATATTCGAGAATGACTATTTAGCAAAAGTTCCTCAAAGAAATACACAGTATTCCAACTTTGCTCAGGACAAATGAACCATTTATGAAAACTTTCTTCTTTATCAATTGTGATAAATAATAAACATGACATCTGATTTGACAAATGGAAGCCCAATCATGTCTGCAGGGTCTTTAGACAAGCATATAAGTATCCAGTGAAAGAAGTAAACATAGGGAGTCCAGAGGTGCAAAATTTAGACATTTATTAACACTCAAAACTCCAAAGAAATCAACAGAGACAAAGTACAATAGATGCATATACCTGTCAAAGAAGCAATAAACTTGAATCTGAAAATTTTACTGAAAATATGAGCTCAGTACTTGCCCCCACATTCATCATCCAACTACCCAACAAATCCCTAGTACTGACGTATTCACCATTAGGAAAAAAAAAAAAGAAGACGATCAATATCCAAATCTCAAGTTGAGGTATATAGCAAAAAACTTGCTCCTTCATACAGCACTTACATTCAATCTCAGATAGTATTTTCACTATTTCTTATGAGTTATCAACAGTGAGAAATTCTTTTAAAACCATATTTTAAGAAAGAAATCCACTTAGGCTGGACTTTGGAACTCCGTATGGCTTTCCAACAGGAAGAAATGAGAGAGAGAGAGAGATAGATAGAGAGAGAGAGAAAGAGAGAGGGAGAGGGAGAGGGAGAGATTCCACTTTCAATCAATTGCTAGGACAGCAACCAACTTCTATTTGCTAAAGTAGCAAATATTCAAAGACGTCAACCATAAGGGTTGAACTTCAGATCCCACCTGTAAAGGAGTATGCCCAAGAATGGGCTCCCTATTCTATTTCAGATCCCATAAGGGTTGAACTTCAGATCCCAGTAAAGGAGAATGCCCAAGAATGGGCTCCCTATTCTATTTCAGCTACAATCCAACATAAACTACTGAGAGTTTACAGCACAAAATAAACCACTGAAAGTTGAACCCCTACAATTTCATGCCCCAACACCCAAAAAAAAAAAAAAAATTAAATAAAATACAATAAAACCGATCTTTGCATCATCTGCCCTCAAAAGCCCTTCCCCTAAACCAATTCAGAGAGAACTGCATATTTCTGATCAGATCTACTTTGGCAGATACTTGCATAATCTGTATGATCAGAGAGTGACAAACCAAATTCGCTACCCAGAAGCATTATGTTCTTCAAGTCAACTAAATTCTTCAAGAAATAGACATGATAGAGAATATTTCCATATGGTCTTTGGCAACAAAAATTCTTGAACTCGAATATCAGAAATTTCTTCAACTACTCCTAATCTTAACAAATTTCCTTAGCCCCTTCTTAATTTCTTATGGTAACATTCTTCATAGAATATACACCAAATACAAGAGTGAGCCTCAACGAGTATGTTTCCCAAGGCCAGTTAACATGATTATTTAACTTAATAAGGATACCATCACAAAAAATGACAGAAGTAGTACTAGAGATTGCTTGCCATAAGTTCACCTCTGGTTTCACATGAATGTAGGTTTCTCCTCTCTCTTGTTCATAACACTATTGCTGATTATTTGATAAACTTATTTCTTGAGCCCCACGTAGACAATACTAAAGATACAAGACACTCTAATGCTAAGAGATGCTAAAATGCAGATCAAACAATGAAATATATACACTAAATTGAGAAGGAAAACATGAAGACACATACCAGTAAGCTTGGCCCAAATAATATCCGCTGGCTCCAGCTCTTCGCAGTCATCCAGACTAGCAGCCAACACCACCATCTCATTAACATTAATTGCATCGCCATCCGTACATCTTATCACTGGACCTCAACTTCAAACATTGCATCTCCTCAGGAGAAACGTAAAATTTGACTTTTTCATTTGATAAAATCAATTTCTCTTCATCACCATCCTCATATTCCAACTACAATATAATCACAGATCACCATAACGTCCATCCCCAATGTTTGAAAGCATACAGCTATAAAAACTTCAATTTTAGGCCAATAACAGATAAATATGTAATGCAATTTTTCCCCTTTTTTGGGTGGGAAAAGATTGTTGAGCACATGAATAAAATTATGAGTTTGCACCTTTAACTCTGAAAATGGAAAGAACATAGCATCATGCGAAAGCATGCGCATGTAAGAGTTTGCATTTAGGAGAAAAAAGGAGATTACATGGTGACGACCAGTCTCGCAATCATATGTCACAATATGACCCTTGTACCAATCAGCATCCAGGGGCCAAAACACCTGTCCACATGGTATCTCAAATTACATTCAGAGCAACAACATAAACATTATACATTTACATTGAAATAATTAAACTTTCACTCCAATTGGAAAAGCAAATGTACAGAGAGATGTCTGCAAACATGTTGCATATAGAGCACAAACAAGCTAGTTTTTATTCTTTTCTATATTTCTGTTAACCAACACATATCAAGCCTAGCCCAATAAAGCTCCAACCTTGCATTGTAATCCAACAAATTTATTTGGATCTGCCCCATCAATACTCAACCTGCATACATAAAACAAATTGTAGAAGTCATAAAATAAAGAGAAATTTAAACCAAAGAAAGTAAAAATATATAGAGATACCAAATCCATCTCTTTGTTGGCAAATTCTTAACCTCGTTCTCCAAATCACCGCAGGGCTTCCGTTTCTTTCTCCCACGGTTAAGAGTACAGTTAGTATCCTTAACACTAGAATTCCTATTAGTAGTATTCCTAATAACAGGTTTACCATGTCTAGTTTCCCTAAATTGCAACCAATCTAAATTACTTAATGCAGTCGAATCAAGGCCCAAATTTGACCCAGCTCATACATCCCAAATTTCCCCTTTTTCCTCTTCTTTGCAATCGATTCGTCATTGGCCTCCTCAACCCCAACATTCTCTTCCTCTTTTACCTTAAAATTACCCAAATTTACACCACTTGCTCCCGAATTTTCCCACCCGACAAAACGCTTGCCCTTATTCCGCCGAGTATAAAACTTAGTTATAGGCGGCTTTCTCTTTCCATCATCTGCCGCATGAACCCTACTAGTATCACTATTATTACTATCCCCTACTTCTCCCATTGTTCCAGTCGATGCCGGTGACAATTTATCCGGTTTAGCAGCAGGATCATTGCCGTTGAAATGATTCAACGATTTCCGATGATGATGATGCGGTGGTTTCACTTTCTTTGACCCACCACTAGCGGAGCTAACGCAAGGAGTCGTGGCGGAGTACACATCGCACAATGGAACATACCGCAGCGGAGTATACCTCCCATCCTCCTCCTCCTCTTCCATCTCCGAGCCCCGTCGAAGCTGACGGCGGATTCAAATTCAACGATTCTACAGGTTCGCTGACTTTGTCTCTACTCTCTTCATCGTCGTCGTTCTCCAGCTTAATCAAGGCGGTGGTGGACGGAAATGCCATGGGAATTGGAGAATTTTGCAGAGGAAGAAAGGGAATTCTATGGAGAAAATTAGGAATTATGTTCGTTAATCTGTACTTTTTCTTCGTTTTGTTGGGAATTTTGGATTGGAATTCGGGGGATTTGGGGAGGAAATTAGGGTTTTTTAAATGGAAGGGGTGAGTTTGGAGGGAGGTTTTTAGGTGTTTCCCGCCGTGTGTGTTAACGTGATGCGGTATATGAGGGTAAACTTTGTTGGGAAAACTCGGGTTTGGTCTTTATCTATTATATATTGTTTTACTGTTTTGATTTAAAATATTGTATAATATAATATTATATATTTTATAAATTTTCAAGAACAAAAAAATAGTATACTTAAAAGTATTATAGAATTTTCTATTATATACATTTATCTATCTCATATATATTTATATATAAATGTGAGTTATTTCTTCTTCTTTTTTTCTCTTTTTTTTTTCTTTTTTTATAACGCTTAAAAACTTACCTATAATAAAACATAATTTATAGAAAAATGTAACTAAACTATTTCTTTTCAAATCTAACTACCTATTTTTTTTAGAAAATCACTATCTATTTTTAGTCATACAATTCTACTCAAGAAATGTAATTTTTTATTTTTTGTCTTGCCTAATACACCATTAATTAAATAGTTATATCTAATATGCCCTTAGAGGTATAATTAGCATACTTAAAATACTCTCTATTTATTTAATATGGTAAGATTATCTATGTACTATTATTAATTATATATTTTAAACTGTTATGACTTATTCTTTGGATTTACATGAAAATTTGAGCATAAATATATTAAGATGGTAAAATTTTTATTTGTATAAAAAAATATATTTGATCAAAAATAAAATAAAAGCGGTTTTTTAACTATTATGTATATTCAAATTTTTTTTCCTTACATTAGTACAAAATTTTGGCATAAATACATAATAAAAAAGTATAAATTTTTAAGAGTAGAAAAATTATTTATACATGAGCAAAAAATAAATAAATATATTATTTTATAACTGTTATATATATATATATTTATATTCAAACTATTTTATTTTTTATTCCTAATAAAAATAGTCTTTTATAACTATTTTATATATATTATTAATTCACAAATAATTATTTTATTTTCTCTAACTGTTTATTCAAGTACGCTCTTGCATGTTAATTAATTAGACTCAATATATATATTTCCATATGTCAATAACATTCATAACTATATTGAGCAAACATATAAAATTTTTAATTATATTATAATGTGATTAATCATGTATTTATTTTAATTACAACATGAAGTTATTGTGGTGTAGAATCAATGTGTAATAACTAATTTGTTGTTCTTCTAGTAGATAAATTAAATTATTTCGACTTTCAAATATATTAGTGTTAATAGATTCTTTCACTTTAAGTTTATCTTTTGCCTTTTTAATATCAAAGTTTTCCTCCACTTAAAAATTACAAAATTAATAATCATACAAATAAAAATTTAGCATTTATAAAAATGAAAAAAAAAAACTCATTTAAATTTTTTGTTATGATTAATTTATATTTGTTTTTTTCCTTCCCTACATGAAGAGAAAAAAAAAATTAACTAAGCAATGAAATTAAAGCTCGATGCGAAACAGAAAACTCCCAATTTTTAATTAAGATAAAAGTATTTGTTAATTTTATATATATTTAATAGTAATATTTGATTACAAAATCCTTATTTTTAAGAATATCATTTTGTAAAATCTTGGTTTAAATAACTATTGATGAGATAGAAACTAAATTAAATCTGTGATACGATGCAATATCTAAATATTTTAAAATAATTATTGTAACACATAAAAAAATTCTACGCATAATTTATGATACTAATATAAAACTTAAATAAGTAATTAATATAGAAATAATACATATTATGCAAATAAATCATAGTATTAAGTGACTCTAAGTAGTATTTATGGTATATATTGAGTTTAAATGTTAATTTTGGAAAGTACAATACTAATTGTTACAATATTTTATAAAATAATATTGGTTTAGATTAAACATTGATTAGGTGAACAAAATTCAACTAATAGTACGATACATTACCAAAATAGTCTAGAATAATCATCGTAAGATTTATAACAATATTACGCATAAATTGTTAGAATGATATATATATAAAAAAATAAGTATACCTGTGTAAAAAACAACATGAATTATGCAAATAAAATCATAATATTAAATATTCTAAAATAATTATAATAATACATATTATGCAAATAAATCATAGTATTAAGTACTCTAAGTATTTATGGTATATATTGAGTTTAAATGTTAATTTTGGAAAGTACAATACTAATTGTTACAATATTTTATAAAATAATATTGGTTTAGATTAAACATTGATTAGGTGAACAAAATTCAACTAATAGTACGATACATTACCAAAATAGTCTAGAATAACTCATCGTAAGATTTATAACAATATTACGCATAAATTGTTAGAATGATATATATATAAAAAAATAAGTAATTAGTGTAAAAAACAACATGAATTATGCAAATAAAATCATAATATTAAATATTCTAAAATAATTATAGATATACATTGCGTTAAATGTCAACTTTGGAAAGTACTATGCACTTTTTAGTGTATTTAACAAAACAATAAAAATAAATTAAATATCTTAGTAAACAATACAATAAATTAATTAGAAAAGTAGGCACAAATAAAAATAAAATTCACACACTTTTGTTAGCTTTAATTTTTTATATATATATTTCATAAATACAAATCTTAATTTTTTAGTGAAATACTATATCAAAATATAATTTCGAAACTAACCATGTTCGATACCATTTTGGATGAAGAGAAGAGTTTAAAATATCGATTAAGTCCTAAAGTAAATGTTATCATAAGGTTAAGAAATATGAAATTATACCAATATATTTTATATTTTGATACATATTTACACAATATATTAAAAAATTAATTGCAATAGAGATTATATAAAAACTACATGTTATTTTGGATATACTTAAAACTACATATTTTGCAGTGCATTTCCGTGTATTTTAAAGTAAAATATAAAAAAATCATTATTGTTTTCTATATTTAAAGTAAGATAAAAGAACAACTTTTTATTTTTATTTTTTGATAATGATCTTGATATATTACGTAGTACCTATCCATATTATAAAGAATATATTAGTTTAATCTATTTAGTTTGATATCTTTTGTATTTACACTTTACTTAAGTTCAATGTTGTTCTTGTTTTTTGAAATTTTAATTAATCATTTTGTAGTTATTACCATATATTATTTGATCTCATGTGAATATTTTCTCTAATAAAAGAATTTTAACACACTTTATCTATAAATTGATGTTTGACATTTGATAATGATTTTATTTTTTAGTAATGATAAAGAATATATAGATATATCTCAAAAGTTTAATATTATGGAAAAAATCTCGTCTTATTTTTAAATGATCAAATCATTGGTGGTGTCGTTATAACAAATTATAATTTGGCAACCTAAATGAGAAATAGAAATTATTTTGGATCGAAATTAACTACATTTTGTGTCATCAATACGAATAAAGAGATCACACTTCAAAGTTTCAATAGAATGCTAAAACATATGTTATCATAAGTTTAAGAAATATAAAAAATACCAATATATTCACTACATGTATACACATTTACATAATATGTTAATGGTAATTACTTGTGATAGAAATTTATATAACATCCCAATTAAAGTAATGTGTAATTTTGGACATCTTTAGAACTATATGTTTTTTCATTTGTATAGCGTGTATTTTATAGTAAAATAAATGATTATTTTTATTAACGTTCGGTGTATTTCAGAGTAATATAAAATAACAAATTATCATTTTAATTTTTTATAATGATTTTAATATACTATGTGAACCTATTAATAATATGCAGAATATATTAGTTTAATTAGATTTTAAATATTTTTATGATAAGTTTTTCGATTTATTCATTATTTACAATTTAATCAGATTCATTTTTTTATTTTTTGAAATTATAAATAATTTTTATAATTATTATCCATATACCTTTTGATTTCATTTAACTATTTTTCGCTAATCAAAAAATATCAATACTTCATCTATAAAATGATGTTTGGTACTTGATAGTGATTTTGTCTTTTAGTAATGATAAAACATATACAAATATATTTAAAAAGCTCAATACTATACAAAATTTTTTTTTTTTTAACTGATCAATTAATTGGTAGTGTTGCTATAAAAAATCATTATCTAAATGTATAGAAGACAAATAGAAATAAGATACAAATAATGTCATATGTTGTAAAAACGGATGACATTAAACAAATAACAAACAATAGTGAAAAAAAATTAAAAAAAAAAAGAAAGCTGAAAATAATTACAAAAAAAAAGAGAACAAAGATATTAAATATATACATTTTGTATTAAAAAAATTAAACAAATAAAATATATACTCTTAATTGTAATCTATGTTATTATTAACTGATTATTTTTTTAAAAATGAAAATGTTAAACAAATTAGGAGTATTACACGTGCAAAACATGTGCCTTTTTCTAGTGATACCTTATAAGTGTGACTTACAAAAAATTATATAAAATTAAAAAAAAAAAAATAGGTAGTGAAAATGTTAACAAAAAATTGTATAAAAGATTTAAAAAATAACATAATGTGGAGTGTGGAGAGTAGGAAGGAAGTTATGGGTAATTACTAACATATAGTAAGGGCAAAAAAGGAAGTACATAAAACAATATCACAACAAATTGGGACTTTTGCTTTATATATATAGTATAGTATGTAGTATAGATGTTACGATTTATTTTGGATTAATTAATATTTATCTCTTGAGGCCAAATAAAAACCAAATGACTAAAAAAAGCTTGAAATCGAGTAAATGTTTACCCTTAGCCCAGTTAAGCTTTCCATTGATATCATCATAAAGTTAGTGTGCAAGACAAAAAATGTCCTTATATATGAGCTAAGAATTAATATTTTGTTTCTCAACAAAAAAACCTGTTAACACCTAAACAGCCTAGGTTTAGGGAGCAACAATGGCAGATACACATGGTGCGGTGGCAAGACCAATAACGTCACCACTGACGACCGTCACTGAAGCTTTCTAATGACCCATGGAGAATTGATTGGTGAATTGAAAAGATTCAACCATCTAGGGGTGTTCATCGGTCGATTTCAAATAACTCATTTAAAAATTTTAATTTTTTTCAGTTTTCGTGCAAGAAAATCAAATCCAAATCTAAACCAAACTTTTTTTCAATTTGTTGGTCAACCAAACATTTTTTTAATTTATCCAATTAACAGAAATTCACTATCTAATTGAAAAACTAAGTATAAAATTGAATACACAACTAGTAAAATTAATAAACAAAAATCTAAAACTAGAAACCAAAGAATAACAATATATATATATATATATATATCAAAATATTGAATGAATGGACATATAGAATTGATTACTAAAAAACTAAAACTAATAAAACTAAAAATTCAATTATTCTGTTATTGATTTTCAATAACCAAATCTGAACTATATAACAAACCTCTTTATTCGATTTATTCAAACACCAAAAATAAACTAGTTTAGTTCGATCGGTTTATTTGCTTAAACTAAACTATGAACACCACAACAACCTCCACTAGTCTATTTCTCCGAAAAATTCTTTTATGAACTCGGTGCCATAGACTCCTTGGTCTAAAAATCTCCACATCATCCCATATCAGCACAAGTGGATGATGTAGAGCTTTCAAAACCAAGGAGTCCATGACATCGGTCATGTAAGAATTTCCCTACTTCTCCATTCCTTTCACTTTTGAGATACTCCTCCAACAAAAGAGATTCACATCTATTAAACCCACTAAAATCCATCATTTTGAAATATGAATTCAAACTACCTACTCCATCTTCCAACAGCAACCACAAGCAACCCGATTCTTCCAGTTTTCTTCAAATTAAGTGGTAATTGGAGTGAACCTTGGAATAGGAAGAAAGAAAAGAAGTTTTAGGGTCGAATGAGAAAAAATCAAGTGAAGAATAAGAAGGGGGAGAAGGATGAGGCTTATAAACTTTTGAAGCAATACCAGATGCGTGTTTTCTGGCCATCTAATCCATGTTGCATCCACTAAATTCCATTTCGTGTTTAGTAATTATATAATAATGGTGATAAAAGAAAAAAAAAAGATTTTTTGGGATTTTGATGAAGAAGAAGAAAAGGTGAGGGAGTTTGCTTTAAAAGGAAAAAAATGAGTTTCATTGTGCGAGTAGGTGCAAGGAAGAGTAGATGGATGGCTGCTGCCAAGTGTCTTGGGTTATGGGAATTTGGGGAGAGATGGTAGGCATAATTTGTTGGGGAGGGTTACTGTCCTATTTGGAGTAAGGAATTTTTAGGAGGCGTTGAGGGCGGAGCTGCAGAGGGTTATGTTTTTCCCTTTCAGGATTTGAAGATAATTTGGTCAATCTAATAGGAATTTATGGAGTTCTGAGATTTGCTTTATATATTTGGTGGGTTTAACGAATTTGCCTTTTAAGAGGGTATTTGTTATTGGCCAAATTTTAGAGTTTCTTTGGTAATTTAGTCAAATCTCAGGGGAAGTAAATGTAATTAACCCTATAATTTTTATTTATTTTTTGGTTATTATACCACCTAACATGTGTCCTGTGATAAGTTTTATCGAGGTTATCGAGTAATTATTAGTTTGTAATTGCTCAATAATTAATGGGAGGAATTTATTTGGAATGAGACCTGCTTAAATACAAAATAGATGGTCATATTTCGCCAATTATTGGGCCACCCATCACAAAAGTGTGTCTCCCATTCTTGAACAACAATTAGTATGCCTATTAGTTGTTTAATAATCATAAAATTTTACCTATATCCTCATTTTATTTTTCCCCATAATAAGAAGACACGTGTCATTCTATTAGGTTGTATAACACAAAATGAAATAGACAAGTCAAAGCCTAAATATGCTTGGTCTACTAGCGTAGATGTTAATATCCATGTATCTCTTTTTTTTTTTAGGGCAAGGTCTATGAGTGGGTCTGTAAATCAAACCTACCTAATCTCAAATTCATTTTGGATAAAAAGCTTGGACAACTCTTAAACTGTTAATGCAGTTCTATTTTAGCCCCCAAAACTATTAGGAGTATTTGTTTCATTTTAACATTCTTACTTCTAAGGGGTTGCTTGTTAATAGTTAGGAATTGGAATTGGAATCATGTACTTCCTCTGTCCCATTTTTTTTTTTGACGTTTTTAGGAAATCCACCTTTTAAAGAATAGTGTATTGATAATGATAGTTGTTCAAATCTTTCCAATTTTATCCCTGAAAATTCAAATTTGAATGGTGTATGATAGTTGTCCATAAAAAACAAAGGATAAAAGTGGAAAAAGAGTAATGATTATGCATTGGCTTTTTGAATATGACAAATATTTTGGGACAAACAAAAACGAGAAATATGACACTTTCAATAGGACGGATACAATATAAAAAATGGTATGGATAATCCAAAATTAGAATCATAACAATAAGTGGTTCTTGGTAGACAAATTTTGGATTGGGAATAAATTAGATTTCTCTTTTATTTGAAAAAATTTCTTCACCCTTATTCTTTCCAACTTCTAGCGACCACCACCTCTGCCATAAATTACTATTGTCCATAACTACTAATCTACAATACAAGGACCAACAATTAATGAATATGGTGACTGACCTCTTTATTGACAAGGTATATCAAGTTTTGTGACAAATAATTTGATGGGACTTCAACAAAATTGGAAGAAGATGATGATGACAGGTTGGCAAAAGGGAATGAGGGACCATGAACTCTATACAAATTCGATTCATATACTTTTCATCTTTTTAGGCAGTGATAAAACTTTTTATAGGAGGAAAGTACACCATAAATTGAGCAAGAGATGTGGCTGTTAGATGGGAGAGAAAGATAGGAGGTGGTTGGCAACCAGGAAGGATGGAGGAGAGGAATTGATATCACATAAGATCAAGAATATAAGGCAAGGGAAAGAGATAGAAAGTATGGTGAGGAGATAGAACGAGTAGTAACAATTTAATTTTTAAAATCAGGAGGAATTAGATTTGGGAATGAGATGAAACCTCCCAATTTTCTCACGAATGGATGGGGGTCAAATTATTGGTTTGCTTCCAAAATCTTAAGTCCTATAGGCATAATCCAAGCAATAAGAATGGGCATCACTTTAATTCCTAATTCCCGTTCCCTTGACGCAAACACCCCTTAAAAGTTTATATTTTTAACCCTTCCATTAATTTTAGTTATTAAACTCAAAAGATCAAGGGTTGAATTTGTTAATTTACTATTTTCATCAAGATAGTTTTTTGTCAAAACTCTATATTTAGTAATAGATGTACAATTATTTAAGCACAAAGTACAACTTAGCAAATGTTTACCTAATTTTTCCTTTCCTTACCTCCTCGAATCCTACGACCTCCTCAACTCTCTACTTCTTCCACTACTCCAATCTTTAGGATTTGTCTAGAATTCTACCTTTCACATATATTCCTTTCTCTATTGCAGCATTTTTTCCTTTTTGTTGACTAAATTTTAAGGAGGAATAATCTATTTCATGAGATGAATATACCATCTCTCAACAGTAAGTTTTCTTTGATACGTTAAAAAATTGACCCATAATAAAGATCAAAGAACATGATGAATTTATTAAAAATGAAAAATATTTCTTTCAGTTAAAAAAAAACATAAAATAATATAATAACACAAAAATATAGGTTGCATGGTAAAGTAATAGCTAACTCTATAGAGTCCAATTCCATCTGATTGACTTAGAATTATAAGTCACAAAAGCAAAATGAAAGATACAACAAAAATTAAGAAGAGGAGTCAACCAAACCCACTTTGTCCTTGGGGAGAATCTATAGTTCAATCAACTTGAACTATCGAAGAGAGCCACTTTACTATGAATCAGTCTTTTAAAAACTAGAATGGCCGGCTAGTTCGACTGGTTAAATCAAAAATCGGACGTGGTGCATATCCGGCCTGATTGAATGTTAAACCTGAAAAAAGTAAAAAGCTAGTTAAAACTAGAAAATCGGTAAGAACCCAATTGACCCGGTATCCTTAGTTTTGAAACATCTTTTCCAAATTTGAATCAATTTGACTGATTATCCAAAATCAAATTTTATCCCTCACTAGTTCATTAAATCCAACGCCAAAATCACCAAATTTGCTAATCAAACATGCAATCATATGGACACATTTCATTGCAATCAGTCCAAAAAAAAAATTTAGATTCAATCCCAAAAAAAGAAAATCAAATTGGGTGAAAATGATGGAGAAAATAGAGAAGGAGTAGGAGGAGAAAAGGGTGACTTGAGGTCAACAGGAGGTAGGTAGGGGTGACGGGAGGAGAGGTAGGAAGAAAGAAGAGTGTAGGAGTAGATAGTTAAGATTAAGCAAAATGAAGTAAAACTGGAAGTGGAAGAGAAAAAAAAAAAATGAGAGAAGAAGAGACTCAATAGTGAAGAAGAAGGGAAATAATGAGTAAAAGAAAAATAAGCTAAAAGGTTTGAACCCACATTCATTGAATGCCAAAACTCCACTTGTTATGTTTTACTACCAGACCATATTTTTTCCTTAATTTTTTAATTATATCAAAATATTAATAACTAGTTTAAAGAAAATAAATAAAAAATAAAAAAATCTGGTGACCCAGAGATTAAACCGGTCAAATCAGTTAAATTGCAAACAGAACACCTAATTAGTTTGATCTCCGGTCCGGGTTTAAAAATATTGCTATGAATTCAGGTATCACCCTTGGTACTGAGTATTTATTTATTCCTTATAGCCAAAAACTAATACCACAACCAATCACTTACTGGCCAACTCAAGTAATATTACTAAACACAAGTAGTTGAAGAGGTTGAGTGTGACTGTGTCTCAATCCCCATGATGAGACAGAGTACTAGAACAATAAGAGGGTTAAGAAGGTGAGGGAATGATGGTACATCTAGAGAAGAGGAAAGTTTTGGTCAATTTTCATTAAATTGTGCATGCATTGTGCCAGAATATTTATACCTTCAATCATAAATATGTTTTGATAAAATTACATCGTTTTGGTGATGAAAATGGTGAATTGATAAATCTATCCCTTGATCCATTAAACTTAATGGCTAAAATTAATGGAACGGCTAAAAATATACATTTTTAGAAGTGAGACTAAATGAAACAAATAACAATTCATGAATTATAATGAAATTGCCTTAAGAGTTTAGGGGCCATGCATGTTTTTACTCTTTATTTTGCTCATAGAGTAACTATAGGATGTGTATAGAATTTATTTTAGTATTTGAACAACTACAGGCATTGTAGTAGTTGTTAAAAAACTAACGAGAGGCACCCGTTTGGAATACTTAGCCTACTAATTGAAAAAACATGCCCTCTATTTTTTAGTAAAAGTGGACCCAATTCAAATGAGTTCATCACATTAGTTATTGAGCAACTACAAAGATACCTAATAATTACTCAATAACTATCATAAACTTCAGGGTTAATAATATTCACTTTGCCTCCTAAACTAGGTGGGTAATTACACTTTGCTCCCTTAAACTAAAAGAATATATAATTTGTTGCTCATTGACACTATTCGTTCACTAACAAATTTAAAATCATCAAGATAATCTAATCAAATGACTATAATACCATTGATACTATATTTTGAATTTATATGCATTAAAGTTTTCATAGTGATATGATAATTATTTAAAATTAAGGAAAAATAAACTATATAATATTTCAATATAATCCATATCAATATATTTCTTGGTCATATTTTTAAAATTTTTTCATTTGATATTATTTCAAATTTAATTGTCTAACTATAGTGCTGAGATAATTCCCAAATGGACTTATTTTCTATTAAAAAGTTTCTTTAAGGTTATTTGTGACAACATATTTTCTATAAAACTTTTGTGATTTTTTTATGTCTCTTAATATTTTAAACTTTAAATATTTGGTTTAATCTGTGCAAATTGCAATATTCAGTATAGTTTGATTCAATGTTTCTTCTCATATTTTCACTCCTTAAAGTCAAAGATATTAATTTGTTCTTATAGTTTATTTTTTTCCAATTCTTTTAGAACTGTCGAACATCAAAATTAAATAATGAAAAACTAAAATATAATACTAAAGGTATTTCAGTCATTTAACTACATTTTCTTGATCTATTAATTAAAATTTTTAAAGGATGAATAATGCAAATGGTGAGCAAAGTATATATTCTTTTAGTTTAGGGGGCATAATATATTTACTCAACTAGTTCAAGGGGATAAAATGCTATTAACCCTAAACTTGATCATATGATGTGTAGCAGTTGTATGGGATGCCTAGAATGGAAGCCTAGTAGCCGGTTATCCATATGAATGATTGGCCATTTATACCAAATGAGGGTAAGGGTTTCCTTTGGATATTGCGAAACTATTACTATGTCTGTTTGTTAGTGTATTTGAGTGCTTAACCTTAATCAAACAATAAAATGTACATATATTAATTCCATTATCATATGTGAAAGGTCAATCATCAACTAACTTCATTCTATTCACTTGATTTTCACTAGTTATATTTTCTTTTCTTTTTTGTTTATAAAAATTTTCCTACTTTATTTATTCATTACTACTTGAATAAGCCAATCTATCTCGAAAGAAAAACTAGAAGAAGAAATTATGAGGCTTGGTAAAATTCATGAATTTAAATTTCTTAGGAACAACAATACTGCATATGTTGTATCGTCTCCTCCGCTAATAAAAAACCCTAGCAATAGAGCATGTTCCTTTTAACTATGCTTTTATCCCAACTACATATGAAACTATTAAAACCTTCCTAGTCCTAAAAATTACCCAAAATTTAGAACCGTTCCATCCTCAAGGCTCAAGCTAGGGTTCTTTTACAATGAAGACCCACTATACCCCTTACTGAATGGTGAGGAAGAATTCCCCTTTAGAATCCCGACATTTTTTTTGACGCAAATCAAATCCTATGGTACGAGGTTAGTCAGTTCGTCTGGACTGGATATTGGTCTAGTAGGATGAAACGACCATCCAATCTGCCATAGTAATATTGGTTCCAAAACTCAGTATGTTTTCGAAGAAAGGGTACTGAGTCCAATATGCTGGTCTTTGTATGCATATTAAATTATCATCTTTGTGGCTGGATCTGTGATGGTCGAAGTTGGGTGTGAAAGGCAGATTGGAGGTACCGGAGACAGGAGTGAGGGTGGTGGAAACGATAATGTAGGAGGTGAATGGTTTGGAAATGGAGGAGATGGCATGGGAGACGGTACCGTTATCGGTGACGTCGGCGGCATCGATGCGGCAGTTGGCATCGATGGCTTTGTCAATGACGAGGACTTGGTATCAGGAAAAAAAGCCAAAACTGCACAATAATTTTGCATCTCTTACTTTTTGAGCAGTTTTGTAACTTACTAATTAGTTATTCCGAAGAGCTACCAAATTGTGAAAAGAAAGCAAGAAAAGCTTAACCATTGGCTTCCAGATGCTTCTTGAATATTCAATATATACTCAAATTATTCTACAATTGAACTTAAGGGTTGGAAGAATGCACTAGGTGCTGGTATTGATAAAGATAAAGATGATTCAGAGAAAGAACAACTTTGCATTTTACGTGTGGCTATGGAGAGAAATGGTGCGTAGTGTCAAAAAAACTAGCTGAAAAAGTTGCTTAGAATATCACGTGCCTTTGACAGTTCATTAGGTAGTGCGACAGGAAGTGCCATAAAGACAAAAGATCACATGCCTTTAAATACTCATTCACACATACACATTGTTGCTGTCTCTCTCCATAAATTTCTCTTCTAAACCTTAGAAAATTAGTAGCTTCATCAACTTGCGTCTCATTTTCTAGGGTTTAACTTTGATTAAAATCCATTTCTCATCAATCATCAATAGTTATTGAAGAAAAAAATGGATCTCCAAAATTTGGCGAGAATTCCTCACGATGCACTTGGTCATAATCCTGATGAACGTAAAACCACTGAGGAAAGCTTGAATCAAGTAGTCATTGCCTTATAGTTTATTTATGTTATGAAATACATGTTTCATTATTTGTTTGTGATTTTTATTTCTGTGGCTTTGTGATTAATAATGTCATTCAAATGTGATTGAATTTTAACTATTTTACAATTGTGTTGTTAATTTTCTGTATTTAATTTAATTTTAGATAGAGTAGGATAGGTATATGTATGCATGGATATGTTCATTGATTTAGGATAAGAACTATTCGTTAATTTGATTTTGATTTTTCATTGGTTAGAGTTTTTAACTGATAATTTCATGGGTATTTGTTTGAATGTTGATGATTTTATGATGGTTTTATTCAATTTCTAGATTTTATTAATTGGTTTGTAGGATTTCGTTTTTATGTGCTTGATATTAGAAACATTGATTTTATGAATTTAATTGTAGTAAGAGTAGGAAATTTATGTGTATGCATATGTAATAATACTATGTTGGTTTTGAAATATTTCGTTTAGAACTTTAGTTGTAGTTTCAACACACACCTCAGCATTTAATGAGGGTTTTGCAGATTAAAGTTGATCTTTAGATGGAAATTGCAATATGGCTGTAAGACAAGTGGCAAGCATTCATTTCAAAAACTTCATCGCAAGAAATTAGGCCTTGCATGACCCTAGTGAGTAACATGGTGTTTTTAGGTCTTGCTTAGAGTCTTTATGAATCTATGTATTTGTGTGTTTATACTTTTTGTACATGCTTGTACATGTACATGTGATTGTTGATTAATCAAAAGATATGTGGCTTTTGTTAAATTTGGATTGTTGTACATATAGTGGGATCAAAGGATTTACTAGCTGAGTAAAAATATAGGTGAACAATCCAAGATCATGCCAAGTGATAAGGATATGGTGAGGCAGAATATTCTGAATTTCATTCCTCAAGTTCCCTAGTTTTTGAGGGATGGTTAATTTGTTTTAGTGCACATGTAACATATTAATTGATTGAATCACTTTATGGGATTCCTATCCCATTATGTTAAGGATATCATAGAGATATGGAAACAACATACTTAATCAGTGCTCTTTAAATATAACTAAAAAAATAGAGAGAGAGAGAGAGAGAGAAAGAAGCAAGTATCAGCTATGAATTATATATGAATTTACTTTTTAGATGAGAGGAACATACTTATTTCAAGTAAAATCTAATAAGATGTAGAATTAACGAGAAATTTTCAATCTGAATAGACATCTATCCCTAGAGATTTTATACAAGTTCGTGTTTGTTATGGTATTATATCCAAGTGATAATGAACAAAATAAAGAATAAGTTCCATAAAATTTGATATATAGGCTATAATTTCATGAGTTAATAAAGATTTTTTGTTTTCTCGAAGTTCATTCATGGTATCTCATGGTTTATTATGCATATAATTTGAAATATGTGTGTCCTTTTTATAGTTGTATGCAACTTCATATCTTTATAGTTACAAGTGTGAGCTATTTGGTTTTGGCCTCGGACATATTTCTTTCCTGGTTATGATAACTCATTGCGATGGGATTGCATATTATCCTACGCATGAGTCCATACCTTAGTTGTATTAGAAGTCTATTATGTAGTGTTTGACTTATTCAACAGTCTCATTGGGAAGAGCGAATCCAGCTGAGTGTTGATATGGCTTTGATGTCATTTATAGTCCAACCAAATCCACTATAATCAACTTAGGATTTAGTAGTTTTACCATTGAAAGTGTAAAGTAAATTCCTTTTAACCCTTTAATCTTCTTCTTTTCTGAATAGAGTACAGCTGAGTGAGTGCCTGAAGACATTCATTCATGAGGATTACGTAGAGCAATGGCCTGCCCTTTTGCATTGGGTGAAACTGAACTATAAGATCAACAAGTTTTTGGAGTTTTTTTTGTGCCAAGAATTCTTGCTAGAGTAAGTCTAAGAAATTAGTTTTATCATTCATCTTACTGATTCCATATCTAGTTTCTCTATTTTGCTTAATTTTTATGAATCATACTTCATGAAAAGTCTATTAATGTTTACCTCTAGTTAGAAATGTGTCATACGTCTCATGGCAAAATAATGCTCGTCTTATTCTTATTCTGTCTAACTAACTATTGACTTGGGTAAGTAGGCCTGTCTAGCTCTTGTTGGAAGACAGATGTAGGAAATACATTATGACTACTGAATGTAACTATTTTCTTATTTGACTTTGTTTCACGGATAATAAGCTAAACCTCCTAGATAGATCTATATTCAACGACTTTGACTCTTGTACCCTCAGGTCTTCTTTGAATAATTTATTTCAATACCAAAAAGGATATGATGTATATAGGTATCTTCCTATTTATGCCTATATGTTTTTATTTGCGTGTGCGCATGTCTATCAGTGGGTTGGTGTGATTGATGCATATATATCATTTCCTAATCTTTAATGCCATTCCAGCCAATCCAATCATGATAAAAGATGTTCAAAATAGCAACTGCTATTGTTAGAACTTGCGTTTAGTGTTGCACAATATATATTTCGTCACAATACACGATTTGGGTACGAAAATAATGTATGGTCATTTTTATAATTTGTAAGACATGGAGATAGGTTTAATAGGTACTAATGTCGTACTTTGCGGTTCGCGGTATGGTGTATTATCGTAATTAATTCATTTTTGTACAAATATATGTAATCATACATACATATATATATATATATTCGTATATTCGTATATATGTATATTCAGTATATTACCCGTATTAATAATGCTTTTGTGTAAAAAAAACACTTTACATGGGTTTTAATGTGTTATAGGTTCCTACATTATTATTATTATTATTTTTTAATAAGTCTAGTCCCGTTTTTAGGTAATAGATTGTGGCCTAGTAAAACAAAATGGGTCCTTTTCAGCCCATAAAGAAAACACAAAGGGATAAAACTTATGAACTTAAAACTCACAAGTGGTCAATGATTACTGGGAGGTTAATATATTGAAATAAGGATTGAAGAAAGAAGGATGCAATTTTGTCTATCCAGCTTTTCAGAAAGTACAAAGGTTTAGGTTAAGTGGAAAAAAACAGTGCATTGGGATGTCTAGATAGAAATTGGCATGTATCCTCTAGTTTTTCTTGTTCAATTTTCTAGCATTCTCTGACATGAAATGATTTCTATCCTTGTAATTGCAAAAGGACTGGTAAACTTTCTCATGAGTTTTAATTATCTATTCTAGGACATGATAGGAAAACTTCATGGCCACTTTTTGGTTGGCAAGGAAAGTGAGATCGGAAAATAATAATTCCTTGAAATCTTATTTTTGTGTTTGGTAAGCTATGATGACTTGAGAAAGGGAAAGTACTTACCTCAAATCTGGGAAAATAATACCACAATACTCAGAAACTTGTAGATTTTTTATGGTAAACTAATTTCTAAAGTTGGGAATTCAGAATAAGACATGGATGACCCTCTCCAATCCCTTTCTAAACTCTTTTTTTTCTAGTTTATGCAAACTCCTCCTTATCTTGCTTACATGAATGCCGATTGGTTTATCCTTCAAGTTTCGTTATGCTGATCTCCCTCTTCTCATAGTTGACAATCAGATGTTTCTATATACATACACACACACACACACGATCAATCATATGTCATTGTGGGGATTCTCTTTATGAATTCAAGATTTTCTTCCTTGATAAAATGCCTTAAGACTTGCAGTGGCATTGTATTTTCAACAATGTACCCAGTGGCTAATGCATCTAAATAACAAGACAAGAGTTAATTGCCTTGATTATTGCTCTTCATTGTACTTCGTTACTTTTAGGGCTTGAGGCTCGAGATTTATGAGCAACACTAAACTACTTATTTAATTCTTTGTGGCTGTTGAGTAAAAAAAAAAATTTAATTGAGGTAATTTTGTCACTTTAGGTTATGTCGGTCTACTTTTCCTAATAGAATTCTTGTGGCCAACATGATTAATGCCTTCTTATCCCACATGCCTACAAAAATTTTGACCGATTGGTGAATGGTTACAAAATTGGAGAATAAACTATTTACTATTAGGTTGTGAATTCTTTTGGGTTACAAGTGACTAAGAAGAAAGATGTGGGAAAGAGGGGAGGTATAGGAGTGACGAAGTTGGTGGTGGAAGATAGGTTGATTTAACTTGATAGCAATGGGAGGTCAACCATCAACATAGGGGAGGATGTAGAGGAGAGAATGAGTGGAATAAAGAGAAAAGAAAATATTCAACACTTTAAGTTTATGAAATTTTGAAATAAATCAAAACCCACCAGTTTTGGTCAAGAATTGGGAACTTCCATTTTTTGAGTTTCATTCGAATATTTTATACCCAAATGTTTTATCCAAGAAGCAAGATTATGAGTCATTCCACTTCTTGATTCCAATACCCTCAATCCAGGAGCTCCCTTAGCTTTATGTTCTCAATAACATCTTATCAAGGAATATTTAGAGCTTTACATGTTCTTCCTGGTTTTTGAATTCTAGAATTCAAAGAGGTAGAAAGAAACTAGTTTATCTAACTAGAATATGAATTTGGGTCTTTTTGCTTCTTTTAGGCATTGCTGGATTTTACTTGATGCTTGCATGACATGTCAGGCATTATCCTCTTTGTAATCCTTGCTCTTTGTCAATTATTTGTTGATAACTTGTATATAGTTCTTGCTTTGTTGTTTCCAGGTTTAAATCAGACTAGAAGAGAACTTCAGTTTACCACATTGTTGGTGAAACATTTCCTCATCTTCTCAATAATTTTAACAGCCTTGTTCAGATGACAAATCCTTCAGTTGAAGTAGCAGATTTGATCAAGCTTATCTGCAAGACATTTTGGTCCTCTATATATGTAAGTAAACTTATAGAAAATATACAATTTAACATTGGCAAATTTCAGATTCAGTAGATGGGAAAAATGCTTTTAAGGAGTTCTAGTAAAACCAAGAAATGTTGTACTACTTGCCCTGCACACACCAAATAAGAAAACCCATTAAGGATCATCTAAACCTGTACTTACTTTAGAAACTAAGATTCAGGAATAAATTAAGGTTTTTCCCTAAAATATCAGACCATAAGGGCGATTCCTTTTTTATTATTGTCTAGCAAAAGATTCTGTTCTTGGATGCTTTTGTTAATTTTTGATGCATTTACTTTCGATTTTTTGTTTAGTAAGGACTGCTTGTGGATGTTGGAATTGTATATTTTCCTTTTCTTTTAGGTAGGTGTAATTTAGCTTTTTATATATTTATATAAGATGCCCTTTATGTTGATGTATGATAGATCATATAATATGCGGTATGCTTCTATATTCAGCTTTTTATATATTTATATAAGATGCCCTTTATGTTGATGTATGATAAATCATATAATATGTGGTATGCTTCTATATTCAGCACATTTTTCTAAAGAAAAGTGCTAATTTTAGGATCCATCTGGCATGGTAGATCATTGGTTTTTCCTAGGATCGTAGGGTTACTTAAATACTTGTTCTTAGCTACTAATAAAGTTTTAGATATGAAAAACTCAGATTTGTATGATTATAGTCCCAATCAGAGCAACCACAACTTTTATGAATGAAATATTTTAATGTTAAGACTTATTTCGGTAGTTTTCCTTCTAATATAGTTCGAGATTCCTAAACAACTATTTGATCCAAATATGTTTAATGCATGGATTGCAATCCTTTTCTTAAATATATTGGAAAGACCTGTCCCTTAGAAGGGCAGCTTGTTGATCTAGAGATAGGGAAATCTTAGGGATGGTAGAAAGTAAAAAAAATGGACAATCCACGTATTAAACTGACTTTTCACAAGGTTGGTGATAACTTGTACTTGTTTGATCAAGGTAAGCCTGTAAACGGGTCAGATTCGGGTTGGATCTAGCATATCCAAACTCGAATCTGATTAATATAACCAGACCCGGATCCGTTAGGTCTTGTCAGATCCAGATCTGGGTCTTGATATTCTTTTTATGACTTTCAAAATTATATATAGAAATATTACAACATATCGAATTTTCTTTTTTTAAAAAAATTATAAAAAAATATTTAGTTCATAATTAATATTTGTGCATGTATTCTACAATAAAATATAAATTACATGGGTTATTTGCACAACATGTATGTGTATGTAGATATAGAAAAATACTAATATATAACAATTTTATTATATATTAAATATTTTAATCAGATCTGGACTCCTAATTGAGTTGAAATAACAAGATCTATATCCGATCTACTTATTATAATAGCTAAACGGGTCCGCATCGAATCCAGATAATTAGAATCTATCATAGATTCAGACCCTGATAAATGGGTTCAGATAGCATCGGGTTTGGATCTAGACCCGACCCATTGACAGGCCTAGATCAAGGCATGGCCAAGCAATAATTTCTTCTATGTTATGAATCATTTAATGGATGTCTACCCATATTCTCCATGATCTATCTCACGACCTACACATAAAATTCTTATAACTCCTATTATCCCCATGATTCACCCCATGATTTTCTATATTACTTCATGTAACTTCCACTACCTTATATAACTCATGTAACCTACATAAGTTCATGTAATATCCAAATAATGTTATGAGAATGAGTTAACTTTAACCCCATAAATAGGTGAATAGAATGAAAAAAAAAACTTTACATAATATTGCTTCTACCACTACTTTCAAGTTTAATCATTTGCGTATAACTTAATACTACTAGTAGTTCTTAATAGTAGTTTTACAATACGTTATCAGAATGAATCTCTAAGCCAATTTCTCAACACTTCTATTGAAAATTCTCAACAATTCCATTAGATAAGTTGGATAAGTTCTTTTTTTTTTTTTTTCAATTATCATTATGGCTAACCTTGCAAAACTTGAGTTTGTGACTCTTGATATCACTGAAAAAAATTACTTATCATAGGTGTTAGATGCTAAAATTCATCTAGATGCAAATAATTTTGGAGAAACCATCAAAGAAGGAAGTAAAGCCACAAATCAAGAAAAGGCCAAAGCAATGATCTTTCTCCGTCACCACATTGATGAAGGGCTGAAAACTGAGTTTCTAATGGTAAAGGATCCTTTCAAGACTAGTTTGAAGGAGAGGTATGAACACCAAAAGATGGTTATTCTTCCAAAATCTCGTTATGAGTGGATGCACTTGCATTTGTAAGATTTCAAAACTGTGAGTATAATGCAACAAATTTTCTAATTCCTTCAGTTCTCAATTGAAATTATGCGAGAAAAAATAACTGATGAGAATTTATTGAAGGAAACATTTTGTACTTTTTACGCATCTAATGTGCTCCTGTAGTATCAATATTGTGAAAAGGGTTTTAAGAGATATTCTAAACATATTTCTTGTTTCCTTGCTGCTAAACAAAATAATGAACTTTTGTTGAAAAATCATGAAACCCGTCCAACTAGTGCTGCTCTATTTCTTGAAGCAAATTCGACAACCATGCAGTCCAATAATAGAAGGTTGTGGACGTGGTTGAAATCGTTTTAATAGTCGCAGTGGTCATACCAAATACATAACTCACCACCAAAAATGGAAGAATAGTGATGAGAAAGATGGAGACCAAAATAAAAGGAAAGTGGATAATAAATGCTACCAATGTGGAATGAAAGACCATTGGTCTCGTACCTGTCGTACGCCAAAGCATCTTATTCATCTCTATCGAGAATTATTAAAGAATAAAGAGACAAAATAGAAACTAATCTTTATTAGTAATGATATTGACCATGGTCTTGGTGGTAATGGCTTTGTTGATTTTACTTCTTTGGATGTTATTGATTTTTCTGTCAATCACCCTAAAGGTGATACTAGTCATTTGTTTGGTAATGGAAATGTCCAAGAATAGGTCATTTTAATTAACTACTCTAATATAATAAATTTTTATTTCATATTTTTTAAATAAAATATTTATTGTTAATTTTGTTTTTCCAATATTTTGTTTTTATATTTTATAAATATTGTACTTAAGAAGAAAAAATATCTCATTTGGATTTTTTTTTTATACTTTTGGTGAAGAATATGGACATTTCAATGATCAATGACAAAGAATTATGTATGGCAGACAGTACAACAACACACTCCATACTTAAAGATAAGAAATATTTTTGTTATTTAGTAATGAAAGAAACCTATGTTAGAACTATATCTGGCAGTACCAAATTGATTGAAGGCTCCAGAAGAGCAATTATAACTCTATATTATTTTCTTCAACAAAATCTCAAAGGAACTTGTTGAGTTTAAAAGATATTCATCGAAATGGATACCATATTGAAACTACATGTGAAGGTAACATTGAATACTTGTATATCACAAGTATTATTTTTAGAAATGAAGTTGTATTAGAAATATCACCTTCTTACTCCTTTGGATTATACTACATACATATTAGTGTAGTTAAATCGTATGTAGCTATAACCTAAAAGTTTACAAATCATGATGAACTTGTTATTTGCCATAATCGGTTGGGTCATCCTGGTTCTATACTGATATGAAAAATTCTTGAGAATTCGTGAGGTTATTCTTTAAGAGGTCAAAAGTATTACTATATAATGAATTCTCATGTGCTGTTTGTTCTCAAGGCAAGTTGATCATTAGGCCATCGCTATTAAAAGTTAAAACTGAATCTCCTGTATTTTTGAAACGCATACATAGGAATATTTGTGGGCCTATTCATCCATCTTGTGTACCATTTCAATATTTTATGGTTTTGATTGATAATCTGCACTAACGAGATGGTCACATATATGCTTATTATCAACTTGCAACCTGGTGTTTGCGAAATTGTTAGGAGAGTTAATTCGATTGTGCGCTCATTTTCTTAATTATCCCATTAAGACAATTCGTCTTTACAATGCTAGTGAATTCACTTCACAAACTTTTAATGATTATTGTATGTCTGTTGGGATAAGTGTTGAACATCCTGCAGTTTATGTTCATACACAAAAGGGGTTTGGCAGAATCGTTTATCAAGTGCTTACAATTAATTGCTATATCATTACTTATGAGCACAAAAATCCTAGTTTCTAATTGGGGACATGCTATTTTGAATGCGACAGCGTTAATTTGCATAAGACCAACAAATTATTATGAGATCTCCCTATCACAATTTGTTCATGGTTAAGAACCAAATATTTTCCATCTAAGAGTTTTTGGAAGTGCGATTTATGTTTCTATTGTTCCACCACAACGTACTAAGATGGGCCCTCAAATGAGTATATATGTCTGTAGGTATGAATCTCATCTATAATTAAATATCTTGCGTCAATGACTGAAGATTTATTTATGGCTCAATTGTTGATTGTCATTTTGATGAATTAGTTTTCCCAACATCAGGGGGAGAGAAAATAAAGCCAGATAACAAAATTATTTGGAATGAATTATCATTGTCTTATTTTGATCCTCTATAAAAGAATGAAAACTGAAAATTCAAAGATAATTCATTTGCAAAATTTAGTAAATCAATTGTCAGACATTTTTACTTACTCAAAGAGAGTTACTAAATCTCATGTACCGGCTGTAAATGCTCCTATTAGAATTGATGTCCCTGAAAGACAGGCGACCACTGCTAATAAGTTTAAAGCACGTTTAGAATGTGGTAGACCAATTAATTCCAAGAATAAAATTTCTTGTAAAAGAAACTAAGCAAATAATCAAGATGGTCACAATAAAGAACTAAAGGCTCTTGAAGAGTCCCCAGACATTACTAATGATAAATTTCTAGAAGAAATTCAGTATACTTGAAAATAGTGATAATCATGATATTTCAATGAATTATGTCATGACTGGAAAGAAGTGGAATCGAAATAAAATAAATATCGATAATAGTTTTGCATATGTAGTGGCAAATACTATTATGGATAATAATGAGGATCTTGAACCAATATCTATAAATGAATGTAAATTTAGAGATGATTGACCAAAATAGAAAAAGGCAATTCAAACCGAATTGAATTCACTGTCTAAAATGAAGGTTTTTGGACCAATGATACACACACTTGAAGATGTGCAACCCGTGAGATAAATGAATTTTTGTACGCAAGAGAAATGAGATAAATGAAATTGTACGTTATAAGGCATGTCTAGTTGTGCAAGATTTTTCTCAAAAACCTGGTATTGATTATGATGCGATATATTCTCCTGTGATGGATGCAATAACTTTTCAATAGTTACTGTTTGACATCATGTAAAAAACTTGAAAATGCGTCTCATGGATATTGTTATGGCCTATTTATATGAGCTTACTCAATAATAACATTTATATGAAACTTCCTAAAGGATTTAAATTGCCAGAAGGGCATGATCATAACTCTCGAGATTTTTACTCGATTAAGTTATATAGATCTCTTTATGGCTTAAACTAAGTTGGACGTATGTGGTATAATCGCCTTAGTGAATATTTGTTAAAAGAAAGTTATCAAAATGATCTTGTATGTCCATGCATTTTTATAAAGAGATTTGTTTCAAAATTTGTCATTATCGCTATTTATGTTAATTATTTGAATCTTATTGGAACTCCTGAAGAGTTCTAAAAAAGTAATGATTATTTAAAGTAAGAATTTGAAATGAAAGATCTTGGAAAGACAAAATTTTGTCTTGGTTTACAAATTGAGCATTTTGATAATGGCATCTTTTTGCGCCAATACTGCTAAAGTGTTTAAACGATTTTATATGAATAAAGCACATCTGTTGAGCATACCTATGGTTGTAAGATCACTTGATGTGCATAAAGATCCTTTTTGACCTCGTGAAAATGATGAAGAACTACTTGGTCTAGAAGTACCATATTTTAGTATTTTTAGAGCATTAATATATCTTGTTAGTCATACGGGCCCTGATATATCATTTGATGTAAGTTTATTAGCAAGATATAGTTTTTCATAAAACATTGGAATGGTGTTAAACATGTATTTCGTTACCTTCAAGGTACAAGGGAGTCCTCACTACTTTGTTTAAGGATAATACTGCGTGCATTGCTTAACTAAAGGAATGATATATCAAAGGCGATAGAACGAAACACATTTCACCAAAATTCTATTTCACTTATGATCTTTAAAAGAATGGTGAGATTAGTATTCAACAAATTCGCTCAAATAAGAATCTAGTAGATTTATTCAAAAAGTCACTACCGACTTCAACATTTAAAAGTTGGTTTGTAAGATTGGAATGCACCTACTGAAAGATATCAAATGATGTGCTCAAGAGGGAGAGTAATTATACACTGTACTCTTTTTTCCTTAACCAAGTACTTTTTTTTTCTATTAGATTTTTCCTGGTAAGGTTTTTAAAGAGACAGTGTAATATTTGGAAAAATGTACTTTTTTTCCTTCACTAGGTTTTTATCTCACTGAATTTTTTCTAGTAAGGTTTTAATGAAGCATTTTGCTTAAAGATGGACATCCAAAGGGAAGTGTTATGAATTATTTAGTAGATGTCCACTCATGTTCTCCATGATCTACCTCATGATCTACACATAAATTCTTGTAACTCTCATTATCCCATGATTCATCCCATGTTCTTCTATATTACTCCATGTTACTTCCACTATCCTATATAATTCATGTAACCTACATATGCTCATGTAATATCTAAATAATGTTATGAGAATGGGTGAATTTTAAGCATATAAATAGAGACTTAGGTGAATGAAATGAAAAAAGAAAAAAGTGAGAATTTCTTTATCTCTGCTTTACATTATTTTGCTTTCTACCACTACTTTCTAGTTAATCATTAGTGATATAACATAATACTACCACATCACTAGTTCTTAATAGTAGTTTTATAACATTCTAAGTGTTTTTCATATTTCTTTCCTTCTGTTTCGTCTTCCTCTTGGTCCTGCTGTTCGCCAGATTTGGGGATTTGAAGCTTCAGAATCCTGACAACAGACTATTTGCCCAAATGTTCCAGAAGAATTATGCAGGAAAGATCTTAGAATGCCATATGAATTTGTTGAATGTAATTTGTGTTGATGTCTATTTACCTGATCGACCTTATACATGAGCAACAGGTTTGTGTAATGAGCTTTGGAAAATATTTAGGTAGATCCGGTCTTTGACCCCATCTGTAAACCTTGTGGTTAGGATTAAACCTTAAAGAATCTTGTTTACATCAACTGATGTCATAGATTCTCTAAAATTTAATCCACACCACAAGGTCTACAAAAGATCGGGTTTACCTAAGTCTTTGCCATGCACTTTTAATGCATTCCCGACCCTTTACATCACGTTTTCATTTTTTTGTACACCTCCTAATGCTTGGTAGTAGCTATTGTTATATGTTGTTCTGGATTTACTGATTCTTCTTTTTATGTATGGTGCGAAATGTAAAAGAGGATTGGGCTACTACATTCTGATAACAAGTGCCTATAATTATTTATTATTCATTTTATATTCCACAATTTACTTATGGGAGTGTTTTGACTACTTGGTTAGCTACTATGTAAACACGTTGTATCCTAACTCTCAATTTTTTTGTTCTATGGCAATTCTTGGAACTTTATATTATGCTTCACTAGCTTGACTTGTAATAGAAGTCATAATTGTTTACATGATTGATTTGCTTAATACACCTATTTTCTTCCCTTCAAAAAAGTAATCGTATTTATAGCACTTAAAAAAAGCTAAGGTCCAATTGGTCTTAATGAAAGAAAGCTTAAACAGTCGTTGGAGTTATTACAACAGATTTTGAGCTTTGTAGGAGGTATTAGCTCATTTTATCCTGGATTGAAAATTGTTCTATAAATTATTTGATATATTGCAAAAGAATATAAGCATATTAAATATGGTCCTTTTTTAGTATTCTTCATTTGGTTAAATATTTTGTCTGTGCAATTGCTTCTTGAATTTTAGGTGCGTGTTAGCTCATTTTATCCTTGTTTAAAAATTGTTCTATAATATATGTGATATATTGCAAAAGAATAAAGCATCTTAAATATGGTCCTTTTTTAGCATTATTCATTTTGGAGTTAAAATTTTTGACTGTGCAAGAACTTCATGAACTTTAAGTGAGGATGAAGCAACCCAATGAGCAATGGAATATTTATTAGTACAGTACTTTTTTTTTATTTTAAAAGGTTACATATACGATGTAAAAACTCTGAACAATAGCTATGACCACATTCATTGTAATATCGATCTACTATCACATTGGTAATAGTACAATATATCAAAAGGTATATGCACTTCAAATGATGTCCTCAAAATGTCGGTGCCAAGTTTAGCTTCTTTTTTTATTTTCTTTCTTTGGTGATTCGGTTTAATTGTTTGCATATTTTTATGTAAATAAAGGCTGTTTTTGATAATTGGATAGCAATCCAGACCAATTAAAACATATCCAATTGAATGTAGATAGAAGCCATATTTCAAGATGAAAAAGTGAAATCAAATTTTGCAGTCATTTGGTAAGGTTTCCTATGCAGCCTCAATAGATTTTCGCAATGGGTTCTCATCCTTGTAGTTGAATTCTTCTCTTCTTTAATGTAATTTCTTGTTTTTTATTTTTTATTTTTTAAAAAGTAGGGTTATTTGCAAATGGGTGAACATGGCATGTGTAATCTGCATAAATTATGAAACCAATCATGGAGCCATATTTGACTTTCTTCTATCCTTCTCTTTTGATGACAATTTCTTGTTTTCCTTTTTACATCCTAGTGCACTTATGTTTCATTATTCTTGTACTTTATGTTGGTTTTGATAATTGGAAGTTGAAGCTTGAATTATTTGTTTTGCCCATGCTGTGTGTAATCTTTTTGTCAAAATTTTGCAGTATCTCAAATGCTAAGAGTAGTATGTATAATCTTTTCCAATCAAGACTGGATGTAGTTCTATTTGGGATTATTTTTCCACTTTAGTGGCACTGATGAAAGGCTTTGGGATCATAGTTACCAGAAATGTGGTATATTAAGAAATATGATACGGGTACGGGAATGCAATTCACAATTTTTTAAATTATCTGATACGTAGAAATAGGGTTAGTCGATACATCGCGATACGCCATTTCTTATTAAAAAAAGGTTGCTACATTATAGAGATAAGAAGGTAATTGATAATATATAGTAGTATTAAATTTCGAATAAATGTTAAACTTTTAGTGAGTAGAGAAAAGAAAGTATTCAATTTTTAAAAATTATTATCTCAATTCAATACTAGACAGTTTTAATTAGGTAATTTAGAAAATATTTTCTCATATTCTCAGTACATAAAGATTTGATATCTTTGATGTTCCGAAACATGAATCGCTGCATTTTTGGACGCAAATAAATTGAGTTTTGATACACATGAATCAGTTATGCAGTTTGTAGGAATAAAGAGAATTTTCGGTAACTATGTTTGGGATGAAGATCCACATGAGTATGTAAAGAAGGGTTATGGTAACCGGTAAGTAATTGATATTTGGTGTTTATGCTGGTTTGTGGCTTTACATTTAGCCTAGTGATGAGGTAATACAAATTTTCTCTGGTCTTCATCAGACATAGTTGAGGATTTATACAGTCCTAGAACTACTGCAATGGATTTCGTCAGTGAGTTGGTAAGAAAGTGTGGTAAAAAGAACCTTCAGAAGTTCATTCTCTTTATTGTGGAAATTTTCAAAAGGTACTTCGCCGCTTAGTGGACATTATCTAAATATTTCTTCAATGTTAGATGACATAAAGGAGCTTATCATTCTGTTTTGCAATATCTTATTATTGTAGATATGATGAGGCTGCACCAAAATATAAAGCCCTTTAGGCAGAAATATGGTGTCCATCTTGCCATCGGAGCCCTATGCGAAAAACTTAAACAAACTAACGTTACCCTACCAGTCTACAAGTCTTGTACAGCATATTTTCCTTGAATTCCATAGTCCAATGGGTCATCCTAGAGCTAAGGTATAATACATTGAGCCCATTTATTTTCCTTAGCCTTCCCATCGTCACCCCTATAAATGTAATGTAAAATATTTTTTCAATTTGTTTGTTTATTTACCCTCTATATGTGGCAATCATTGGCATTATGCTTCTGTTGATTTTTTTTGTCTTTTTTCGTTTCTAGATTTTAAATTTTAATTTTTTTTTAAAAAAATTGTAATGCTCCCAAGTAGCAAGTAATGAAGCCCCCATTGATGATTTTTCTCATTTCACTTACAATATTTTATCAAGTGTAAAAAACCAGTATTTGCCATTTATCTTAATTGTAGTGAAGCAATGTTGCATTGATGACTCTTATCCGTTGCGATTCATGTTTGGAATGTTCGTTCTGGAACATGGATCATTTGTGTTTCACAGCGTTGAAGCATTCCTAAGGAGAAAGAGTGCGGGAGAGTAAGAGTTACTGATCAGAAAAATGAAGAAAGAAGAATAGAAACAAGGAAGTTTTATCCAAATAAACTACTCTTTCCGTCCTAATATATTTGTCACCTTACAAATTTATACAAAATGTTAGGCAACTATAATATTTCTACCAAATGGCCATAAATACCCTTATTGGGTTTGCATTGACTTCATACAAATATTTGAGAGGATAGAGCATAGGGAAGAGAGGAGGGAGCGATGATAAATTAATTGATGGTCAACTAATTGTTGGGATTGAGAATATTTTGAATTTGTAGAAGGATAAATTTGAAATTTAAACAATGCAAATCATCTATTTTAAGTAAGATAACATTTTTATTGATATATTTTAATATAACAAGTGTGACAAAATCAATGGAACGGAAGGAGTAATAATTAACCTCTTTTTTTTGTGGATAGGCATACGATTATCTGATGAGATTAGTAAGTTATTGTTAATTAGTCTCTCTCTTCCTAAAAAAAGTATCCTTATTAGTTTTGATTTATCTGTAATTTAATTCTCTTTATTTATTTTTAAATTATCAGATTGCTTTTTGTGTTATGATTTGTGCAGTTAACTAATGCTTCATTTATTTTTTAACTACTTAATACTAAGATTAAATAACGATCCTAAATAGCTAATTATTTAAGTCTATCTAGTAAATTTTGATTCTAAATAGCAAATTATCCAAGTCTACCTCTCATGTCACGTATTGCTAGCTTTGTTTTACGAGAGCCCCATCTTGTGGTTTCATGTACATTTGTGGAATATTTATGGCCTAGTAGCCAAAGGGACCTATACTTCGAGGAGTGCTTCAGAAGCAAGTTAATTTTGGTTTGTACAGTGGATGTCATCTGCCATTATTGATGTCGGCACAACACAAGCTTGGGAATGTTTATGTAGTGACCTTGTTTTGCATTTGTGGATGGATATATATGTCTGCAGACCACAGTAATTGCTTGTTTATCAAGCCTATTAGTCAGCTTGACTAGTTTTGTCATAAGACTTGATTGTGCATACTTATCACCTTTCAACTTCTCTATATGTTTGGAATGTTAGGCTGCTTGGGTTGCTGGACAATATGCTCATTTTAATTTCTCATACACCAATAATTTCCGGAACGCTCTGCACAGTGTTGTTGCTGGAATGCGTGATCCGAGCTCCCACTTCGGGTCGATTCTGTTTTTGCATTACGTTCCTTTGTTGAAGCCTGCAAAGGTTTAAATTTCTGGTTTCTTATTTCTTTTTTTTTTAATTTTATGAAAGACTTAATTGATTTTGGTTTTCAGATTTGGATGAGATTCGAATTTCTACCAATTCTTCCCCAATTACTTGATGGTATGTAGTCTATGTAAAATATTATTTCTCTTTAGCACTCAACTTTTCTATATTAGATTTCACGTTTGCCATGAAGTTGTTTCTGTTTTATCTCTCAGAATTCTCCGAACTAAAAGAATGAAGTTGAGAATGAAGATCTTGTTTTTACATTTGAGACCATTCTTGAGTCCGTCAGCATAGCCTCCCTCACCTTTTTGTGCTGATTGAGCCAACTTTACTCCCAATAATGTGTAGGATGTTGACAATTGATGAACAAGGAACTCTGCTTCTTTTGTGGAATTTATACTAAATCTCCAGGTCAATTTCAAAATATAGAATGGATAATATTTTCTATTAACTTCAGTGAAATAAATACTTGGTAGTAGGCCAGTTAATGGGCCGAGTCTAGACCCGACTTGATCTATTTATTCGGTTACGGATCCATAACAAATTATGATTATTCAGATTTGATGCGGATTCGTTTAACTATTATAATAAACGGATCGAGTATAGATCTTATTCCGACCCTATTATTCTCTATGTATATGTGCATATATAATGTGTAAATTGTTGATGTAAATTATATTCAATAGTAAAACCCATGCATAAATATAAATTTTGAAATAAATATTTTTTATAATTACAAAAAATAAAATTTCTATAAATTATAAAATATATTATAAGTCCCAGAGATATGAAAAAATAACAATCCATCGACGGATTTGGCTATGTATGATAAGAGTAAACCCGATAAATATCCATTCGAATATACAAAATCAAATTTGGGTTTGGATATATTAGTTTCTACCCGTTTACAGGCCTACCGAACAAATTTTAGGACATGATTTTTATAAAATAAATAAATAAATGAAAGTTTCAGGCTTATGGAAATAATTAATTAGTCATGCTTAAAATTGTTTTGTTTTATATATTCAATAATTGGAACTGAATGTCCAGAGAAATGAGGTTTGTCATTAAGATTCTATTTCTTTTGTAGAGATGAAAAGAATGAGATCATAAACACTATCAAGCTTGAGATCCTTCATGACAAAAAATCTGCTGTTACTTTTAACTTGAGAATATCCTCTGCACTAACCTGAATATGATATTTTTCTCATTCATGTATGCTTAAATATTTGCCTGGTGAAGATGTTCTGAGAATGGAACTTTTGATATGTCATGTTCGATGACTAACGGTGCATTCTTGTTAAAAGTTAAACTACATATAAGTACTATTGCAATATCTCTGAGCTTATTGTTGAACAAGAAAATAGAGTTCTGTTGCAACTACAATAGAATTAACATGCATTATACCTTTTCTTCCTCATCACAAGGACTTGATATATTTGTTTATCTATATATATTTTATGAAGTGACTCTGATTGGATAAGTAATCGAATAAATTTGGGGGGAATGGAAAGACAAAGAAAGTGGAAGGAGATGGCTATGCAGATAATAAATACACGGGGAAGTTTGCTCTGGTTGGGTGTAAGATTTCGGTTCTTGACCTTTTATACACTTTTGGTTTTTCAGAATACCTAGTGGGAAAATTTCTAAAAATATGCCTGTTTTTAAATTTATTCTTTTTTTGTGGTTATTGCAAAATGCAATTCCGGACCAGTGGAACTCCCATTCAGAGAATGCGAGTTCCAGAAATTTTATTTAAAAAAAAAAAAAAAGAATTTCTTAACCTCGCATTCTGGGAATGCGAGGTCAAGAATGCGACGGTCAAGAAGACCTTTATCTTCTGCGAGGCCAGAAGGCCTCGCAGAAGATAAATCCCCAAATACAAAAAAAAAAATTTCCTCCTCCTCCTCCTGTACATAGTTTGGTTGTTAACAGGGAGAATGTTCGTAAAATAGGAGAGATTATGTCAAAATTTTATCAAAAATATGATAAATTAATAAATTTACGGGTTTACACATTTCATTCGCTTACTATTTCATTAATGTTATAGTTTATGATTTAAAGATAATGGTTTACTATTCCCAAATATCGTACTACTTCGTTATTGTTATAGTTTATAATTTACCGTTTAGTATTTAAATGATTTCATCTTACAGTCAAATCCTTCATTTTTCTATTTTTGTAATAGTGTACAATTTCTATTCGCAATATACATAGTCAAATTTGCTAAATCCTTCATTTTTTCTATTTTTATAATAGTGCACGATTTTCATTCGCAATATACATAGTCAAATTTGCTAAATCATAATATATATATATATATATACAGAAGACAGTCAAATTTGCTAAATCAAAAAAAAAAATAAAATCATTACAACGCATTTTTTAAATGCGAGGTTAAAAAAAAAAAAAAAATTTAAAGACCTCGCATTCTCAGAATGCGAGGTCAGTCAAATTGAGGAGGAAATTTTTTTTTTTTGTATTTGGGGTCTTCTTGACCTCGCATTCTCTGAATGCGAGGTCAAGAAGTAATTCTTTTTTTTTTTTTTTTTTAAATTTCTGGAACTCGCATTCTCCGAATGCGAGTTCCACTGGTCCGGAATTGCATTTTGCAATAGGCACAAAAAAAGAACAAATTTGAAAACAGGCATATTTTTAGAAATTTTCCATACCTAGTGTGTGTGTGTCTGTTTAAACAATTGTTTGGTAACCTTTTAAAGAGGGGATACACTATAAAAGTTGCATGCATGCATGCTAGCTATTTCTGGCATCATCAAGTAACTTGCATAAGAGACGAGTTTTCTTTCTAGGGAAAGGATGGATATTAGAGAAGTCACAGGCTAGTCTCACAAATATCACCTAACATACACATTGAGGTCCTCCCTGCTGTGATTTCAGCGATGACAAAGAATTGCAGTCACCCATTGATGAAGTTGATCCTTCTATCTTCTTTGTTGACCGACGCGGTAAAAGGTAAACACAGAATTCCTACTTATGTTGAATGTAACATCTGATCCTTTGAGGTTGCAGAACCTTACCCACACATGCACTTGACTTCCATTATCAAGCACTTGCCAAGCAAAGAGTGGTAATTGAGAAGGAAAAAATAGAGAAAGCATCTTCAGCAGCCGTGGCTGCCTCATCTGATTGCTGGTGTTTGGTTTTGATTTTTAAGTTACGTAGCCATCATTCAATAATAGTGCCATAAACACCAAGAATTGGATTGGTACTGAAGTGGAGTTTTGATATTGTCTATATACAGTGGAGATCTTCTGTTCTGTTGTCTTTTTATTATTTTTCTTTTCAGATTGCAAAAGTTCACTGATTTGTGTGTTTAAAAGTTTTACGTACAACAATCAGTTCAAGAAACATAATTTGATTGGAGTAAATCGTTTATCCTCTCTTCTTATTTTCATGTATTTTTCATTAAGGTTTTATAAGGTCTTGATATAGCAGAAAAAGATCATTGATTATGCATATATAGCCATGACAAAAGTTTTTAATGTATTGGTTCCTGGATAGAAAAACTTGAAGTAGGTAAATCATGAGCAAAACTTCGAGCAACTTCAACAATGAGAGACATAATCACAGATCCAAGATTTATTCTTGGTTTGGAAGTTGAGATTTAGAGAGAAAAGAAGAGAAAGGAAGAAAAATATGATATGTTTCTTTGTTCACGAGTTTTAAATAAGAAGAAAAGAAGGAATTTAGAGGAGAATAGAGGGATAAAAAAAAATTTAAAAAGTGTTCACTCCAAATGTGAAAGAAAATATTATTTGTTATTTAAAATATTTCGTAATACCAATTTTACCTACTAAATATATACCAAAATATTAATGCTAAACTTGTAAATTCATTCATTTTCCTTCTTATACAGATCTAATTCTCAAACAACATGGAAGGAAATCACAATCCCTTTTCTTCTTTTCTTATCTTTCTTAACTTAAACTTTCTCTTCTTTTCTTTACCATCCTAAACTCCTAGACTCACTGTTATAGTTCTGGGGATGTTCCTATCAATATATCATTTTATTTGAAAGGACGATGTATTTCAATAAATTCTGTTAAAGTTAGAATATCAATAAAAAGAGGTTGTAAGCAAAGGTGTACATTGATAAAATGGTATTCAAATAAAAAAGTACAACATGTTTATATCTATAGGCATATAGATACAACAGTTAATAACACTTTGTCCCTCTAAATTAGGTAAATAATTATATTTTACCTCCCTAAACAATAAAAATACACACTTTACCACCCATTCACGTTATCTATTCTTTAAAAATTTCAAAATATCAAGAAAATCTCATTAAATGACTGAAATATCCTTAGTATTATATTTTGATTTTTCATGTATTTAATTGATTTTCAATTGCTATAAAAGAATATTAGGAAAAGGATAAAATATAATAACACATTCTTATCTTTGACTTTAACGAGTGAAAGTGTGAGAAACTGTTGAATTATATTATATCTGACATAGCGATTTGCACAGTTTAAGTCAAATATTAAAAGTGTAAAATAGTAAGAGCCATAAAAAAATCAGAAAGTTTTATACAAAATATATTTTCATACAATACCTTTAAAAAATATTAATAGAAAATAAGCATATTTGGAGATTGTTCTACCACTATAGCTAACATTCAAATTCGAAATAATATAAAATGAAATCCAAAAATTTTAAAAATTTGATTAAGAAATATATTGATATAGATAATATTGAAACATTATATAATTTATTTATTTTTTATTGTTAAATAATTATCACATCACTATTAAAGTTTAAATATATAAAAAAATCAAAATATATTACCAAGGGTATTTTAGTCATTTAACTAGATTATCTTAATAATTTTAATATTGGTAAAAGATGAATAATGTCAATGGGGGTAAAGTTGTATATTTCTATAATTGAGAGGGTAAAATATAATTGTCCCTAGTTCAGGGGGCAAAGTGTTATTAACCTTAAATACAATAAATCCAGATAATAACTAATAAGGTAATTACACAATTAATAACATAAAAATGGGATACAAATGAATATAGACAATAACACTAATGAATCTGGATGTTAATACTCCCTTCAAACTCATAAAAGGTTACAAAGAAACCATGGCTTCGTGTGGTTGCATTATTCGAGAAATTATTTGAGTTGTGAGACAAATAACAAAAATATTTGACTAATTTGAGAAACTGTTTAGATTGTGAATAGTGTAAATAATTTTTTGTAAATAAGTATTTGGATAGTATTTTTTGCACTAAAAGACAAAAAACGTATGCGAAAGTCAAATGAAATTATTAATATCAAAATATATAATCCCGTTCATTTTCTTTTCTGCACTATCAAATCAACTGCTAAAAATCACACGCAAACGTAGTTGCCTTCTCGTCGTTTGAAATTCTAGAGAACATATGCTCTTACATATATACTAAACATGTATTTATTTAATATAAAACAAAAAATACAATTTAAAAATTATTGTAGTATTTTTTTCACTAAAAGACAAAATACGTACACAAAATTTGAATAAAATTATTAATATCAAAATACATAATTCCGTTCACTTTCTTTTTTGTACCATCAAATTGAGTATTAAAAATCATACACAAAAATAGATATATATTCGTCGTTTGAAATCGGAATCTTAAAAAATGAAATGTGTCCGTATACGTATACTAAACATGTATTTATTTAATACAAAATAAAAATATAATTTAAAATTTACACTTTTTGCCCATAGTTCAGAATTTCTAATATAAGTTTGAAAGTCCGAACCTTATATACTATGTTAAACTCTATTTTTTCGCCCATAATTCAGACTCATGAACCTAAGTTCGGAAGTTCGAATCTTATATACTATTTTAAACTCTATTTTCTCGCCTATATTTTGGAGTTCGGAAGTCCGAACTTACATAGATTTCCATTTTTTTTTCCCGAAAAAAATTCATACAAATGAATAGTAATGGATTCTATAAAAAAAATGTAATGCTAATATATGTGAATAGTATAATATACGTATAGACACATAATAAAATAATTGATTGAATAGTAATGAATAGTGATGAATAGTGAAAGAAAATTTTGAATTGTGCAAGTAATTGAATAGTGAACGAAAAAATTGAATTTGTAAATAATGAATATTATTTTGAAAAAAAAGTAAAAGAAGTTGACCAAATAAATATTTCATCAAAAATATGAATAATAAAGTAAAAAGTGATAAAAAGTATATAAAAAGCCATCCATATGGGGCCATCTTTAAGTATGCTTTATTGAGAGGTATGAATCCTATGGAGGAAACACTATGAAATGGATTCGAATATTAACATTCGTTAAAGAGTGATTAAACCCTTGACCGAATAGATGCAATACGCACAAAAGGGATTAAAAACACCCGCAAAAAGGGGTTGTAAACTCATTAAGGGATATGAAAACATCGAATAGGCCTATTAAGGGATTGGAAGAACACTCATGAAAGATATTAAAAACTCTAATACCATGTTAAATTAATGATAAATAAAATTTGTAAAGAACAATGTATACTGATAAAATAGTGTTCAAGTTTTTTTTTTTTTTTTTCTTTCTTTTTTAACCTATCATTCTTACTACCCGTAGTAATTATGACTTATGATCAATAAGTCATAAGAAAAGTGTTTTACCATTTCGATTACATTTCATTATCAATCGGTGTTCAAGTATACAATTACAATACGTATATCTTTATAGGCATACAAATATAATGAATATATACTATACAATGAATTCTAATACTAATAAAGTAAAAATGTGAAATGAATAGATGTAGCCAATAACCTAATGAATCCATAAAAAGTCAGATTTCAAGGTAATTGGCAATACTCGATTGTCTACAAAATGAATGTAGTACTTCGTTTCTTCGTAAAATAAATGTTTGCTTGCTCAAAAAATTAACTCTGATTAACGTATTTTTCACTTTGTTTTACTTTTAATACTACTGCCTTGCCAAATAGAAACAGTTATCAGCTGTCATCAACCTACAGGTGGTGATATCTTTCATAACAAAAAGTAGAATTAATTAGAATTAATTTCATGCCCATTCACCTCTACTAAAATTTCTTTGACAGACAATATTGTCCAATTGATATCTTATCATACTTGGCATTCCAAGTACTTAATTTGCACTCGAGAAACTTGTACATTTCAGCAGACAAATTGTGATTCTGAATAATGACGAAGCAAAAGAAGTCTCGCAATTGAAGAGCCAAATTCCTACCAAATATCTTATTCCCAAGTAACCAGACATGTCGTAAAAGGGATTGCACAAAAGAAATTGGTCTATGCGAGCTGAACATGAATCTGTCATCGACACTACAAAATCCAAAACTCCCCTGGTGAAATCCAGCATCGTAGAGCAAGAGGTCAAAAGCTTAAAACTTTCCCACATCTACCAAATACCAAACAAAGGAAAAGAATGCATTTATACAAAATGACAAAGTAACAAGTCATTGATGTGTCACTAGACCTGACAATGAAAGAACGAAATCCGATTGAGGAGCTAAAATCAAGAAGTCGATATGATCTTGCCGCGTGGAATAGTTTTGACTAATAACACTGAATTTATGACTTTGTAATGATTTTACAAAGGGAAATACGAATTTTCTTCATAAACGTAGTATATGTTGACCGAGTTAGAGAGGTGAGCTGTTTAACAAAAAGTTTTAACACCATTAAAATACATTGGGGGAACAGGGGAGGGCTTCCTTTTCTTTTGTTTTTGTGAAGTTGTGTATGCTCAAGGCTTCCACCTAAATCAAGCTAACAAGTCTTGACAATATCAGAGCAGCATTGATTAGCATTTTTTATACAATGCAATGCAAGCATATCTCAGAATTCCATACAAAAAGTAAAATAGCAGACAAGTCAAAATCACATTTAACATGATGTATGACTACAGCTTCACCACCAATTGACCTGAAGATAAGACACTGGATGTGTGACGTTCACAGTCAAGGGTTGAACCTATACATTCTCGTTAGTGAAAGCTACAAATACAAACAGTCATGAAGATACTCGACCAGCAAGATCACACTGCCACATGAGTCAAGACGAATTCCAGACAGTTACCGTCATCTTCCTCATTTTCCCATGTGAGTTAAGATCCTACTGATTAAAGCCGCTTTTGCTCCAGTAACGGATAGGTTGTTTGCCATCAAGTAGTACTTCAACTCAGCCACGGTCAAGTCCTTTAACTGCCAACCAAATAGAACCAACCAAAAGAACAACTCAGAGCCTATATAAATCGAGCAAATTCTTTGCTAAATTCCAGCAAGAAAACATTTTATTTTAAGCAAACTAAATTAAATAGCAAGAAATAAAGCCTCTTTATAGTCTTTTACCCTATCAACTTGATTTACATCATTGAATTGTATTCTCGTCAGCTCATTTGTCAGAAATTTGCCTTTAGAACAACAATACATGTTGGCATCCTGTTTGAATCTTGAATGAAAAACTTCTTTATATCTTTAGGGATTGCATGCAAATATCATATTATTATATTATTACAAAGATAAATGTTATATACTCGTATTTATCTAAATTGATTGGTATGTTTACATGTTTTCCAAATAATCTTTAAATCAAATTGATGCTTCTTTTGTCTTAAAGATTCACCATTCATGTTCAAAAGAACTCAAAGGTTTTGAAATTGTTTTCACCATTGTGTTGGATGCCATCAGTCCTCTCAACACTAATAATTACTACAGATTATTCTTATCACTGAATAGTCCAAATTAAGCAGGTTATTGGCCCATCGTGCACAAAGCAAAGAGGTAATTGGGTTCAATGAATGTTTTCTTCTTCTAATTTTCAGGTCACGACTAGGGGTGTAAACGAGCCGAATCGAGCACGAATAGTGCCCTACTCGAATTCGAACTCGAAATTTTTTCTGATACTCGAACTCGAGCTCGAACGAGATGCTTCAAAATTTGAGCTCGAGCTGAGTTCGAAAAAATTGAAATAGTTCGAGCTCTTTCGAAAATAAGTAAAACGAGCTCGAACTCGATTAGTTTGACTTTTTCGTAGGTAAAAGATGTAATTTTTCTAAAAAGTATGGACATTTTAGTAATTTTACATATAATAAAAAAAATTAAAAAAAAATTATATAATGCTCGAAAAGCTCGATGAGCACTCGAGTATATTATACATATGCTCGAGATCGGCTTGTCAAGAGTTTCGAACTCGAGCTCGGTCAACTCGAGCACAAGTCGAGTTTTTGACCGAGCTGTTTGTTTATAGCCCTAGTCACGACAAGCTGCAATAAGTAACATTCCAAAGTTAAAAATAAATTATTGCACAAAGTTTTGAATGTAGAAATGCATAGTAGAATACAATTGAAGAGACCAATTTTGCTTGCAACAAGTTTTTCAACAATGAATTCAAGGTCTAGCACAGCATGATAAATTATTCAATAAACGTAAATCGACTCAGGAAGAGGTCTGAACTCCAAAATTAGATTCAAAAGGAAAAAAATAGAAATTTTTTTATGCGCTAACCTCCAAATATTTAGGAACAGTATCACAAAATATAATAATCACAGACACTAATTAACCTAAATTGGTGTCACCATATCATACTTAATTGAATATACACTTCAATGGGATTATACCAAATCAAGTTTAGTTTGTATTACGAGAAGGTACCTGAAATCCAATTTGACCTAGCAAGAAATTGAAATTTGCTTGTAGATCGAGTTTATGAAATTGGTAACAAACTGCTTTTTTATGTTCAAATGCATTCAATTTGGATCATGATTCCAAACATTCACACATACTTACATATATCCAACCAGAAAATTACATTTAGTTCAATTCAAACAACTGCAATGAAGTATAAACTGACAAACTACTAAAAATAAACCTTCAGAGGAAAACAAAATCTGGAGTTATTGAAACTAATTACTACCTACTATTTCTGGAAGCGATGTATCCACAGTATGCATTACAAAATATAACTCTGTTGGAACCCCTAGATGAATTTCAATGCTGAATTGATAAATTCTGATGCTGAAGATTGGTCAGAATACAAGAAATTATATACTGACTCTAACAGAAAGCATTGCCAGATTTTCTTTCCAGCATTTCATATAGAGAGTATGAATCAACAAACATAATCATCAGATTCATCAAGTCATCAATAAAGAGTAGATGTACCATGGTCTATCCATCGTACTTGACATGCAAGGTAGATGTTATACATTCTGAAAGATACCAGTACATCATAATCTTGTATTTACTAGAGAACTATGCTTTAAGTTGCCTTAAAATTATCTTAAGAGGGAAAAAATGCCTCAAGACTACCAATTTGATTCAATAAGTACCTCGTAGAGGAGAGGCAGTGTTCAAAAATCTAGTAAGTTAACTTACATCCAACCTTCCGAAAATCAAAACGCACCTTTCCACTGTCCGCAAGTTCAAACCAGTCATGTTTTGAGCATACTCCTTTGTTGCATTGTCAGCAGTTGCTTTACGCTTTCGAGAAGCCTCAGTAACTTTTCCACTGGTTGTCAAATCATCGTGCTCATAATTTTCTCCATAGACAGAAAGCTTGAATTCTTCCAACACTTTAACAATACCTGGCCTACAATCAGCAAACAGGAAAAATAGTAGAAAAAGTAAATTTAGAGAGTATGACATGGCAACAATTTGGCAATAAAATCTAACATTACATAAAAATTCTAGCACCTGGCCATGCCTTCTTCATCAGGAACAGTTTCATCCTTGATTTCAGGCATCTCATCTTCTTCAAGTGCTAAAGCCTGCAGTACTGCATAATGCCTCTGCAAAGCTGCAAGAAGTGCTGCCATCAAGCCACAAAAATTCCTTCTATAGCCGGGAAAATTTACAAGCAAACCCCAATTGGGCGTCATTTACATGTTTTTGCTACAATGGCATGTTTAAACAATCTATGATGCTGGAGCACGACAAATACTCCTCTCTTTGGTTCATTTAGAGAAGAACACTGACCGTAATTCATAGCATCATCTGTTAAATTCTTAACATATTGCTCAGTTTAAGCATGACTGTGTGCATGAGAAATCAGATATCAATGAGAAAAATACAAGTAAATGACAAGTGAACCTTTAGGAGTCACCACCACATTAATCTATTTTATTCAAAACCTCAGTCCTTAATCAATGTATACAATTGTTTGGCCAACAGTCATTTTTACAAATTTCCCCAATTTCAGAATGCATAAAGAAGTGAAGATTCACATTTCAGTAAGTTTAAGGCAGTTGCCTCTGTCCAAAACCAGAAGGATACAATTTTCTCTATCTTAGACGCCATGCACAGAATATCACTGGCTATCCTCCTAATGTCTTGTCTTCACATTAGTTGGAGTCTTTTATGGTGTTGTTTTACTCTTTTAGTTATGTGTTCTCATATTCTGGGTAACTATTGCTTGGCTCTCCTGCCTCTCCAATCACCATGCTTAGGTCTACATATATCATACATGCCGCCAGTCAAACTGTAAACCCAAGCTCTATCCTAGACAAGCACTCTATTTAAAATTTAATCTATCCACTCATGTCCATGTAAGTCAACTGTAAAATTACATGATATTTAAATCTGATATTAGTACTCCTGAAAGTCAAAAACCAAAACAGACAGCAATCTTAAAAGTGCATGTGATACATTATTGTAAAATATACCGGGGTTCGAAAACTGGCATACTGAAAAATCTTTCAAGTCAACACGCCGTATTAAAGCAGAGGCCTTTTTAGTTTGATCTTCAGTTGCTCGAGGTGCCATGGTGTTTGTATCTGCATGAACCTGCAAGTTTTGACCAAAATTTTAGAACTCTAAGATTATTATTGACCTATTTACCCAATGCATATATTCCTCGTATAGTCGTACCTCTTCAATGTGTCTGATGTCATCAGAATATGGAAGGTAAATCATATGCATTCCTGGTGGCTCAACTTGACCACCACCATTCTCTGATCATCTCATTCTGCAAGTAGACAATGATGAGAATACAAGTACGAACAGGCACAAAGTTGTGGAGAACTATGTAAGAACTTTTCCAAATAGTTCTCTATCAAGTGTCCCACTGTTTTTTTTTAAGTGACTCTCCCACTGATGATTTTGTAAAGCAGACCAACTTCATCAAAGCAGCAAATAAATTGTCCTTAAGCTGCATAAAACATCATGCATGAATGCTGTTTCTTCAACTTAACTGCATATTCAAGTGTAGCTTATCATCAAAGCTACAGCAGATTGCACTTGCACAATGTAAGGTGGACGGCAAAAACAGAAAGAAGTCTCTATCTCTCTCTCTCTCTCTCTCTCTCTCTCTCTCACACACACACACACACACACACAAAAAAAACAAACTCACAGGTCTATAAATCATCACAATTGCCAACCCCACCTAGTGGCAATAATGCTTGGTTGTGGTTGAGGTTGTGGTAAATAATCACAATGCAAAATTTGGTAGAATTTAAATGAAGTAGAATTGCTGATCGTAATGCGGAAAGAGGAGTAAGAAAGATATAGAGATTGAAAAAAAAATGAAGTGAAATTAGCTATACTCGAGTACAAAAAATAAGATCTACACCTTTTCACCAGTATATAATGCAACCAGATACTTATTGAGACGTTTTTTGTGAGTATAAAACAAATGTTTGTTTCAACTTTAGCTTTTCCTTTGAAAGGTATATTTAGCTCACTGTCTTCACCTTTTCTTCTTCCCTGTGCTCAACAGTCATCACTATCCCCATACTGCGAATTTCAGCTCAAAGAGAATAAATTGCAAAGAGAATGTAAATGCAAGAATTATAGACAGCTTGTCTGTGTGTTTCCCATCCAAAGAATCTTGTATCCATACTGTAATTGTATGCTTAAAAGACACACATCTTATGACCAAATTCAAAGAAAAGACATGCAAAGGTCTGAATCTAGCCATTTAATACACAATCCCAGATGCTGAATGAGAATTAAATTGAGACACACATGTAGAATATATACACCATAAGGGATTTAATCTATAATACAGCATATCAGAACTTTAGCCCAATTAAACCATCATGTAGAATAGGTCCTGTATGTACATCCATGAATGTTCATTCTGTTATGCATGTCATAGTATCACACATACCAAGTGCAATGGACAACTACATTAACTTATTTGAATGACCATAATATCACCTAGAAGAGAAAATGCATCAGCTGGTGTGAGAAAATTGTACAAATTTATTTTTGAAACATACAGGAATGAAGATTTTTGCTGATATGAGGGCGGACTAGGATCATTTACAACAAAGAGTAAGCAAAAGATCATGCATCCAACTCAAAATACCAAAACATGCATATCTGAAAATTCACTGAGCAGACAACACCCTGTCAATGCATCCTGTAACATGCTTACAGAAACAACACGTACTTGAGCAACCAGGGCGACCAAATGAGGGTGACTTGAACTTCCACAAAAGGCAAGAGCAAAACTGAAACAAAGACATGAAAGAAGACGTCCGATGTAATAGTTAAAAAAAGCCCAAAATTCACCGATGACACTTAATCCTTTGCTCAACAAAATGTAAAAGTACAAGCATCACATGCATGGATAAAAAGTGGGGCTAAACTGTACCAATAATGTCTTTATCCTTCTATAAGATATAGTAACCCAAATCTTCTTAATTGAGCAAACTGTGCTAATCTTTTTAACATTCCAATAAGAATAGTAACACAAATCAAGAAAGTCCATGAAAAGAATAGCAGGAAATTCAAAAGGTCATTGTAGCAAGTATCTGGCAGGTTGACATATTTAGTTAAACAATTGAGCATTCAATAATCTACATACTGCTTTGTTGATGTAGCAAGTGTATGAAACACTCCAACCACAGGTTTCAACAGTAATTTCTTTTGAAAAGGTTTCAACAGTTCAAATGTGGATCTCCTGCATCCAAACAAACAAACAACAACACCAAGCCTTAATCCTACTAAGTAGGGTCGGTCTGCATAAATCCTGCTACGCCATTACGCTCTATCATGGACCATATTCTCCTCAATTCCTAGATGGGCTATATCTTTCTTACAAGTTACCCACCAAGTCTTTTTTGGTCTTCCCCTACCCCTCCTATGTTGACTATTCTCTCTACAATCTACTCGCCTAACAGGTGCTTCTACTAGTCGTCTTAACACATGACCTAACCACTTTAAGTGTGTTTCTCTCATCTTCTCATCAATAGATGCTACTCCAATCTTCTCACAAATATGCTCATTGCGTATCTTGTCCATCCTAGTGTACCCGTACATCTTAACATTCACATTTCTAACTCTCATTTTTTGCTCATGTGTGTAATACACTGTCCAACACTCAGACCCATAAAGTATCGCTGGCCTAATTGCTGTTCTATAGAATTTACCCTTAAGTCATAAAGGAATTTTGCGGTCGCATAATATTCCCGATGCCATTCTCCATTTAGTCCAACCCATTTGTATCCGATGTGTAACATCTTCGATCTATACCACCATCACTCTGAAAAACTGATCCTAAATACTTCAAATTTTCACTTATAAGTATATCTTGATTTCCGACACTAACCCCTATTCCATTCCTACTTGCACCCTTGCTAAACTTAAATTCCATATATTCTGGAGAATAGGATTCTGGATCTTCTGCATCCCCTCCAACAAAATTACAAACATGTGAAAGAAAACAAAATATGTGCTGAAATTCCAAGAAGAGAAAAAAAGGCAACATCGTGGTTTATGAGGGAGGATTTAGTATTTATTATTGTCTTTTGGGGATTCTGCAAAATGGATTTTAGACAACAATACTAACACAGTCAATTATATAAAAAGGATTCCGAGCTGCACATGGGTTGTTCCACTTTTTGGCAAAAAATCATTAAGCTTTTGCTTATCAACTGTTTAGTAATTTGTGATGTATATTGGGGGATTCACATAGAAAATCCAGCATTAAAATGAATGAGAAAATCAAGATTTGTACAAACCGGTTAGAAGTAGCTGTGTCATGGATCTATGAAGGGCAATAAAAATGCAAGTACTTCCAATCACTTCCTGCAACAAAAATATGAGCAATCATCAACAATATAGCAGCAGATAACAGAAATATTCTCAACACAACCTTATCTAAGGACTCTGGTAAATAAATAGATGCCAAATGCATCGACTGGCAAGGAAAAATAGGCAAGTGCTCTACAGTTGGAATTAAGAAATTTTAACCCATAGAACATAACTGAGAAACACAGACTTGGCTTGTTATTGTCTGATTTATCCACAATTATGAACCAATTAGAAGCCAAGGATTCCTCAAAGGTTTATTAATTGCTGGAAACAGTTTCAGAGAGAAATGTGACTTTAACTTTAAGAAATTTGAACTGGTCTACAAAACTGTTACAAGTCAAAAAGTCGAAGGCTTGAAGCCTTAATTTTGCCATGTTTTTGCCTGAATGTCTACTAACACTCTAAAAACATACCATGAAGTATTTATACTAACAAACGTCGCTTCAGCTTTATCTGCCTCTAAAAGAAGTACAAAGAATGCCTTTTAGCTGGAACCACGTTCAAATCTCAATCATACAAACATCAAAGCACATTCTCAATGCCATTTAAACCAAGAGTTCTTATAAACAATTTCTCAGTTTATCTAGTGATTTGCAAGATTCTAAGAGTTTCTTGCATACTTAAGGCTAAAATTGCTTTCTTCTTATTCAGAACCAAATGAATAGTATAAATGAATGGCATTCAATAGATTCCGCAAAACTAGATTTGTGATATTTTCCACTGTTTGAGAGGGAATAGCATTCCGTTAATAAAATTGATCAGGCTTAAGTAATACTTTGCACTTCATGTATCATTATGTTAAAGTAACATTATCACTGCACGTTATTAGTTCATACCCTTCTTTCATGGGTACTTCTTTACTTGTATCCCGCTACATAAACCAGCATATATTGAAATGAGGATAAAAGAGGGGAAACGGAAGGGGGAAGAGAGATATTTTTTTTGGGGGGGGGGGGAGAGAAGAGAGAGAGAGAGAACTTCTGTCTGAACTTAACAAAAAAAAAAAGGTATAAATTACTTATAATTCTGTGATACTGGAAAATTGCCAATCAGAAAACAGATTATCAAATGGAAAAGGCGAGAGCAAGTATTGTTAAAATAGAGAAGCAAAACCCAAGAGTCATAAGAAATAACAATAACCTCATCACTGGGAAAAATAAATGTTGATGGCCTCAAGTTGTGATAATCTTTTAGGCAACTCAATGGCTTGAAGCCTAGAAGACGAAGATTCCCACTCGAAACTCTCTTGATTTCTGAAAGCTCATCAACCGAAAACAAGACATCTTCACTGAAACCAAAAAATAAAAGGAAAAAAAAATAGAATGCAAATTTTAACTCTCTCTACCATATCATCTATCTATTAGATTGGTCAAACCAAAAATGAGAATTATTCTTGAGAAGATGAATTTGGAGATACAAAACAATCAGGTACAGGCAAACTAGTAGTAGAACAGTCTTGACTGCTTGCAACATTTAAAGGTGTAAAGAGCAGTGGTGTTTTGACTTAGCTTAAATTGTCTTTTCTCAATTCATGCTGGAATCATCAGAACCTTTAATTTCTGTTTGCAATTTATACTTGAATCATCAGAAGCATATCTCAACATTGCTTTCGTGCTATTTCTATTTGCTATTGTTTATCAACTTGTCTGTAGTTTCTGTTCTACAAATTTTGTGGCTCCAGATGTCTTAGAAAATGGTCCAGAAAGTTCAATATAATGACCATGAGTAATTCGGGGCATGCTTAATTAGGGAAATGGATGCCATCAAATGGCTATCAGAAGTGATGATACCCTTTTATTTTGTTTGGCAAGTGCCTATGGGAATTGATTTGACAGAATGAAACATACAAGTAATGGATTTTACCATTTCCCTCCTTTTCCGTGAGTTTCAACCAGACAAACAATATACAACAAAACAACTTATGAACTCATTCTTTTCAACTGAATGTTCCCACCTTATCCCACAATAAAGTTGCTGGTGCACACAGACACACATAACGCTGCACAGAGAGAGAGAGAGAGAGAGAGAGAGAGATGACCGTGGTGTTCATTGGTGGTGCTTTCCTTCAAATTTAAGGGTATTCGATTCCTATCCCAACTATTATTCCCAAATACAAAACCAAACACCCCCCAGAAATACACTTTATAGGATAACCCTAAAGTTTTCAGATCAGCAGAAAGAATTAAGTTGGTAGCTGGTAGAGTGGATTCAAACTTAGATAATTGAAAATTCTTCTTTTCTGCAGTACCAGTTTTATCAATAATAGATCAATCAACTACTACAACAGTATCTCAATTTTCTCCTCTGCAAATGGATTTTGCTATTGAGTGGTAAATCAGTTTCTACTAGCTGGAAGGTGCAACAAGCACAAATACACAAACCACATTGGACAAACTGTGAAATAATGGCTGTCCAACAACTGATGGTTGGTTTGATAAGAGAATAAAAGAAATTAGGAAGGACATGTTCCACCAATCCAAAATATTCCAAAGGAGCTGTTAACCTGAAATACAAATAAGAAAGGACCCATTCTCCTTACCCTTCCTTTCCTTTACTCTATCCTAACAACTTGTAATGCCACCCTATCCCTTCATCTCCTTCTATCTTATTCCCCTCCCCAAGCAACCAGTCCGTCTATGTCTTCCAAACCACAAATTAACATCGCCAAATTTAGTTAAAGGGTAGGAATTCACTGGTCTAGATTAGTTGAATGTGCAATACTCTTCTACTTTGCAGGGAAAAAATTGATAATTGATGTTAAATGACATTTGGCACTGATTTTTTCATTTTGTCTTGGAACACTGGCTGATTAGACCAAATATTTCATTATTATGTGTAGTTATGATGATTTACTTGAATTAAGCACTACATTTTGAAAATAGGCATTGCTCAAACACTGCAGCGGTTTGGACAAAATGGGAGATGAAGAAAAGAATCCAGAGGAGGGATGATAAGGGGAGAAACCAAGCCTTAGGTGGGGATGTAGGGCCGAAAAAAAGTGAAAGAAGGAAAAAAGAGAGGGAGAAAAGGGGAAAAAAGAAAAATGAGATGAAGTTTAGAAATAAAATCAAAAGTATACGTCAACGAAACACGAGTTTACCTTCTTTTTTTTTTTTTCTTTTTTTTTTGGTTTTAGAACAAGAATACTTACCAAACATGTTTATGACATTATTTTGAAGTAACAGAATACGAATTTTGTATTTTTCTTTAAAGACAAATACTTAAAAGCATTGGTGCAATGAAACAGCCCATTACTATTTGAAAAACATCCCAACCGTTCAAACCCCAAAGGACTAGAACACAAAAGATTACATTTAAAGAGAGTCGGTAACAAATTAATTAAAGGCATACTCCAATGTACAAATAATAAGACAAGAAGATTTTGTTAAATCATCGTCCATCACAATAGCATCAGAGAGAAAATATAAAGAAGCCACAGATATAACACTTTTCAAGAAACCACAAGACAAACAGATCGTCAGATCTAACATGCAACTAAACGACCTCTTGTAAGATTGAAAACGCTGTGCAGGCTGTTGCAGTAATGCACCAGTATCCGTACAAATGAAGGATCTATCAGACTGCAAAATGCAAGAACGCTTGTCAAAACTAAGACAAAGACGTATGACTGAAATCCTTCGCACCAAGAAACAGATGAAAGTGAATTACAAGGACTAATGAAGGTAGATAATAGAGTACAATGAATTCAGGATTTAACTTTAAGAGCATTAAACTTGTAGATGCACTAGAGATGTTAATGGTAATTAGCATAATTTAGCATACATGCCAAGAAGATCATAGATAAGGCATGCCAAAGGCCGGGAAGAAAGAAAAGATCCCAATGATGTTAATTATCTAAATTTCAGAGCTGGTAGATAATCACTGAATACTATCTTAAAAGAGTGAATCTTTGGTTCTCAACTTTTTTCTTTTCTTTTCCCCATTTGTTTTTTTTTTTTTTTTGGGTGGAGAGGAAGTTTAACGGCCTGAGGAAAGGACTGTGAAGAAAAAAAAAAAAAGAAAAAAAAGGTGGGTACTGCTTGGGAGCCGAAGATCAAAAAGTAATTTATGGCTTCTTCAAATAGATGTGAACAGAATCAACCCAGCAACAGCTCCTTGGAGACAAAACCCCCCCCAAAAAAAAAAAGGGCCCTCCCACTCATATTGAAGATTATTGGATCAACCCATATGTAATGGATGTTTGACAGGTAGCACAGGTCTTACCAGCGGTGGTATAAAACACAATTTGTTTGCCGTTTCTTTTCTTTTCTTTTTTGTGTGGAAAATTTACATCATTTTTCTTAAAAAAAAAAAAATGTGCAATCAAGGAAGTATGAGCATTGTTTTCTCATCCTCTGAGATTCTTGGACTTGATACATGTTTGTTTAATATATGATGAAACAAAAGACAGGCATAACAAACATTCATGTTTTAGAAAGGAGATTTTAAGTTTCACTTTTCCTTGGAAAGCAAAGAAACAGTTTTTCAAATCAAGCTGTAAGAAATTAACTTAGAGCATCTCACACTCTAATCCACTTGCCACCAGAACTATATTTCTCACTAACCCTCAGCAGCAATACTACCAGAAAGGATGGTTTCTATAATTTCCCCGGACAATCCTTTGTATAGAAGTTGTGGCCGGTGGACATAATGATTTCCAAAGGGATTACATGTCTGTGATAGGTACCAAGCATGAATCACTCACTCTCAATCACATAAGAAAAATATTTGGCATTGCAAATTGAGTAGATGCAAGAATGATGGAAAAAGCAACATTGTCTGCCACAATATCTTCAATCTTTTCAACTGTTTTCGTCTTTGCACTTGAGAAGAATGGAAAGGTAAATGTTTAACAAATAATTATAATTAGCAAACTAAAAGAGTTACTCCCTTCCTGCTTACAGTACACACTGCTCAGCATTATAAAATAAGAAAGGATAAGATAACTGATACCTTAATGGGAAGATTAGTTACTGAATCAAGCCAAGTAATTGTCCCTACAAACCAAAACCAGTAAGGATTAGCAACCAACTAAGAGAAGATGGCATGTAGAAGCTACAGTTGCATCAGATGAACCTGTGTTGGTTGGACGAATCAAAGCATAGGTGTTCACTTCTATGGACAAGCCATTGGCAATTATGAACTTGATTCTTCGAATCTTACGTTTCTTGAATATACGCTTCCTCAATTGTTCTTTCATGTCTTCCAATCTGATATAAAAGGTATAATTTGCTTAGCATAGCGGCTTACAAAGTGCAAACCAAACAAATATACCACCAGGATCAATTTCAGCTTGAAGCTACACAGCATACAGGTTTGATTACAGAAGATGATGTATACAGCATTTTCTTAACACATTTTGATCCTGTGTCATACAAGTATAATGAAAATTTTTAAGAAGTATGCAAGAATTACATGAGGCAATCCACAATCACATAAGATAAGCATTGGGCTCACAACATACACAAAAATGTTAATAGGGAACCAAGTAAATAAAAAAATTAGAAAAAACAAACAAACCAAGCCTTAATCCCACTAAGCAGGGTCGGCTGCATGAATCCTGTTTAATGGTATTGCGCTCTATCATGGACCATATCCTCCTTAATTCCTATATGGGCTATATCTTTCCTACAAGTTACCCACCAAATCTTTTTCAGTTTTCCTCTACCTCTCTTATGTTGATAACTCTCTTTAAAATCTACTCGCCTGACAGGCGCTTCTACCGGGCGTCTTTACACATGACCTAACCACCATAAGCGTGTTTCTCTCATCTTCTCATCAATAGATGCTACTCCAATCTTTTCACGAATATACTCATTTCGTATCTTGTCTATCCTAGTGTACCCACACATCCATCTTAACATTCGCATTTCTGCTACTCTCATTTTTTGCTCATGTGTGTGATTCGCTGCCCAACACTCGACCCATAGAGCATCGTTGGCCTAATTGCCGTTCTATAGAATTTACCCTTAAGTCGTAAAGGAATTTTGCAGTCACATAATATTCCCGATGCGGCATTCTCCACTTAGTCCATCCCGCTTGTATCTGATGTGTAACATCTCGATATATACCACCATTACATTTGAGATAACTAATCGTAAATATTTAAAATTTTCACTTATGGGTATCTCTTGATCTCCAATACTAACCCTTATTCCATTCCTACGTGCACCCTTATTAAACTTAAATTCCATATATTCTGTTTTTGATCTACTAATTCTAAACCCTTTTGCCTCAAGTCTCTCTCCAAACCTCGAGTTTTGCATTAACCCCATCTTTTGTTTCATCTACTAACACAATGTCATCTGCAAATAACATACACCATGGTATTTCCTCCTGTATGTGCCTTGTAAGTTTATCTATGACCAACGCAAATAGATAAGGACTTAGAGCTGAACCTTGGTGTAAACCTATATTTATAGAGAACTCTCGTGTCAACTCTCGTGGTGTTCTCACACTTGTAACCACATCCCTATACATCTTCTTTATTGATTCTATGTATGCTACTCTAACTCCTCTTATCTTTTCTAAAACTCTCTACATAACTTTTCTAAGGACTCTATCATATGCCTTTTCAAAATCAATAAAAATCATATGTAAATCCTTTTCTTTATCCCAGTATCTCTCGGTAAGTCTCCTTAAGAAATGAATGGCTTTAGTAGTCGATCTCCCTAACATATAACCAAACTAATTATTTGACACCTTAGTCTCATTTCTTAACCTTCTTTCTATCACCCTCTCCCAAAGTTTCATCATATGGCTCATTAACTTAATACCTTTATAATTCGCACAATTTTGTATATCCCCTTTATTTTTTAATATGGGTATGAAAGTACTCTTCTTCCAATGGTCAGGCATCTTTCTACTCTTCAATATTTTATTGAAAAGATTGGTAAGCCAACTTATGCCCTTTCATAAGTTGGTTGGGGTTTTGCTAATGTCATTGTGTATGGTTTTCCATTCATATCATGTTCATCATATCTACCTTTGGACTTCATTTACCACAAATTGCATTGTTTGGAGTCGCGACTCTATGATGGCTTCAGCTTGTAAAAGATATGCTAATATTTTAGCTTGTTAAATGATTTCAGCAAACTAGCGCCAACACAAGGGACATCATTGTTACGAGATGACCTTGTGGCGCTGCCTTAATGTGGCACTGACTTAATGCTAATGAACTTGCACAGCAATACTTCTTTGTTATGAGAATGGGACCAATCAGTAAGTGTTTGCTTAACGTTCATTCTTAACACAAAACCTCTAGCAGATTTTAACCATAGTTCTATTTCAAACAACAAACAGGTAGTGTATAAATGTATTGGTCAACAAAATTCATAATCATAGACAGAGAAAATTGCTCTGACAATAGATTCATCTTAACAAATTCAAAATGCTTTTCTAAAACAAAATAAGATCCTTCAAAGTCTATGTCACAATAAATTGATAAGTAATTTTGTTTCAGTAAGTGTAGTTATATAATTAAATTGTTGGGCTGGATACATATTTTTGTACGTGCTTGGACTTAAATTACGTCTCCTCTACAAAGCTTAAGCTTTTACACAGTTGTTTAACATTTTTGACCAGGTAGTAAATGAAGTTGGTAACAGGACTAAAAAAGATTCTAGAATTCAATTCTAACTGCAACATTGCAATTTATTATAACGTGCACATACTAGGCCTATTGATAAGAATCCAGCCCACGTGCAAGGGACCGTATAGAATGTAGAAGCAAATAAATTACTCCAAATCCAATAACTTAAACTTTTATGTAGGGTGACATAACATCAGTATACCTTATTATCAAACTGCCAAACACCCTATATGATGTCCAAAAGGAAAAGAAATTTGAAAATTGCTCACCTTTCTCCAACCAAGGCTTTAAATTGAGTAAGTTCATCACCTTCCAATTCAAGTAATTCCTGTGAATTTACAAGGTAAATCATATTGAGGTAAACGCACCAATACAAGTTTAGAAGAGAAGTCCAAACATAGGGGCAAACATACAGCATAGAACAGAGATACATTAAACTCATGAAGCTGTCTCATCCTGCCTACTTAAGGGGAGAAGTTCAATAGAAATGCCGAGATCTTGAGCATCCTGTGAAGAACACATAGAACTTTGCTGTAAGCTTCTGACTAAATAATATCCATCAACAATATACAATGAAGAACAATGTAATTTCTTCAAAGTTAATAATTTTCTTGTTCCAAAAATAAACATATGTATGTATTCCGTCTTTACTTTTGCTCGTTGAAGCGTTGTTCGCATCATATCCATTTTTGTCACTCCTTTGATACTGCCAAAAGGATCATCTTCATTGGTAAGCAGCAGAATTCTTTTGTCGGCTGTTTTTGCAGATCTGCAAGAGTTCAATAACATTATTACTGAAAGCAAAATAGCTTGATATCATATGGTGTCTTGATATTTTTCTGCAAAAAGATGAGAAAAGGGACATAAAACACAAACCCTTTGCGGAGCAGAGCTTGAGCAACCCAAAAAGCATTGTAAAGAGAATTGTCATGAGAACCAGGCAAGATACCATATTGTACTGCCAATTTCAGCATTAAATTTTTCTGCAAGCAGGCACAAGTACTATAACCAAACCATTCAACTGATTGAAAAGGCAGTCAATGAGAATTCAATTTATCACCTGAAGGCTTCCCTTGTCAAAAATTCAATTAATAGAACATATTATGCTCTGGAGAAAGTACAAGCCAAACTTGTGACCAACTAAAAGTTATTTATACATCAATATGTAGATCCAACGCTCTTATGCTTCCATTCCCATGGATTGTCCACATAATTTGCATGTGAAAAATGGAAAAGAGGAGGAGAAGGTAGATATGATGCTTGACAATCCAGGATCAGTTTACCTTGAATGGACTCGAATTCTTTGATAAGTCTTGCCGTTGGCCTGTCTAAATCCTCCCGTTCAGCAACATTAAATACATAAACACCATTCAAATCCTGTAAATTCTTTTTCTCTCTCTGAATCAAAAATAAAATATGAAATGAGATGGAGTAAAAGTGTCTAGAGATGAAATAAAGTGAAACAAGCTAATTGTGTTGAAATGCACACGATGTAATTTAATCAGCCTCAAAGCTAAGCTATTCCTAGATTATCATCAATTTTCTAATGGACGTTTTGACACCATTTAAGAATATTTTTTTCCTTTCTCAGGAAAATGTCCACAATATACATAAAGGGCGAGTTTGGATCATAGCAGTACACAGGATTCCATTATTGGTCCTGCCACAATCCCCAAAACATGATGGATTTTCTTCTTCAAATCATTCTATTCCCTTCTAACACTTCCAACACGGTAAATCTCGATTCTCCTTCACCAAGGTACTGCTTTGAATGAGCTAGACCACATTGCTTCTTCCAATCACATAAACCACCATAAAGGCATGTGCATTTCCCGTTGAGGGGCTAGTTGAAGCCTATCAATCTTCTTAGACCAATTTCTCCTCCTTATCACTTTTTTAGAAGATAACTGCCAATGACTTTGCACAACAATATTGGGCGCCACAAAATGCAGAGTGAAACAAAGAAGAAACAATCAAGCACAAGCTCAAGCATCGTGCTAATTCCAGAAGGAGTGAAACAGATGGAGGTCAGTCCCCCATCTCAAGTCAAACGAGCTATTTGAAATTTCAAAATTCTATAGATATTTCTTTAAAAATTTATCATTTCTTATTAATTATTTGATTCTAAAGACTGCTGTGCAAGTACAAGTATAAAAGCCGCAAAGTTTGTAGTACCAAATATATAAAAGCAATTACTGCTTCAAACATATATCAAATTCCGAAAAATAAAATGGAAAATTCAATTTATGCAAAAGAACTACAGCTTTATAAAACTGAATTCTTACAGTATTGAAGAAACATATTGCAACTTCGTCGTAAGATCTATTAATGATCTGAGTCTTCAGAGCTTGCACGATGCAACTGATAGCAACTTGAAAAAGTGATGCATCCTTTCCATCCTCCAGCAAAAATGTGGAAATAAAAATTTTATATACTAAAGGGGAAAAAAAAAACCTCCATCTATTCGTTAATGCGTAAAATGCACTGGAAACAAAGAATCCACAAACTAAACACTCTAATAATGAAAATTAAGTCAAGAACACAAAAAGATCACGTTTTGAAGAATTCAAAAATCTCAATTTTCCGTCTTGTTCATCATAAATCATAAACATACAATAATCTACAAACTAAACATTCGTCATCAAAATCAAGCAAAAAAGGGCGTCCCCAGTACACGTAGGCTCCCTGCTTTGCGAGGGTAGGGGGAAGGAGTGAGTGCATAAGTACAGAGAGGCTGTTTCCACGACTCAAATATGTGACCTTCCACTCAGAGGAGAGTTGAGCCAGGCCCGCCCTTCCCCACAAAAATTAAGTAAAGAATCTACAAACTAAAAATTCTAGTAATGAAAATTAAGTAAAGAACACAAAAGTATCACGTTTTTAAGAATTCAAAAATGTCAATTTTCCGTCTTAGTTTTTATAATGCGTAAACATAAATCTACTAACTAAACGTTCGTCATCAAAATAAAGTAAAAAAAGGGTGTCGCAATACAAAAAGCCTTCCCCCCCCCCTGCGAAGGTAGCGGGAAGGAGTGAGTCGCATAAGTACGGAGAGGCTGTTTTCCACGACTCATATCTGTGACCTTCCACTCATAAAGTAGCAACCTTACTAGTTGCGCCAGGCCCGCCCTTCCCCTATAAAAATTAAGTAAAGAACACAAAAAGATCACATTTTAAAGAATTCAAAATCTGGATTTTCGGTCGTAGTTCATCATAATTCATAAATATACAATAATCCACCAAAATTCTCCCAATATAACTTCTAAAACTCACCAATCAAAGTTTCCACGTGGGCATTACACTACTGAAAATGGCATTGAATTAACCAACTTTATGCCAAATTACATCAACCCTTTTGATATTATTCGAAGTTATCGACATTTTTAAAAATCATTATTCAATTATTTATCATATTAAACATGCATAACCCAATAATAATCTAAAAAAAAATACTAATTAAAACCCAATTTCAAGTTTCCATAAACTCTTTAATAATTCAAATAAGCAAGGAGAAAAAGGGTTCTTACTGAAGGGTAAGAAGTTGAGACCATTTTCGGAGAAGCGTCGACTAAGTAAACCAATAGCTCTTTAGTATAGTCTCTCCCCTGATAAATATTAATTATTTTTGTAAAAGAAAACGAAATAAAAAGTCGAAAAAAACTAAAAATATAAAATGAGAAAAGGGGGACCTGATAGAATTCGTTTTCGTCATCTTCGTCGTCTCGGAAGATGTCTTCCGGGTCAAGGTCCATGACCGTCGGTGAGATTTTCTGGCTGAATGAAACGACGACGTAGAGCAGTTTCGGTTGTGCCGTAGAGTCGACCAGGAGAAGTGGAGTGGGCAAATGTAGTTAAAAAACCCCGCGCCTTGTTTGAGAAGTTTTTCGAATTTAAAGGGACAAAAATGCCCCCATTGCGTTCCGGCGGGCAGGCCGTCGTCGCTATCCGGATTGTAAAGGAACATTGTTTAGTGGATCTATCGTGAATCCTTTCAGATGTATAATCACACACATTACTATAAAGAAATTTATTTTAATAGTCTGAGATAGCATACATAATTATATATCAATAAGTACAGGACATTTAATATGAATCATCTACCTAAAAGTTTTTTTTTATTATAATGATCAACGGGTCCTCAACCCATTTTATTCAAAATTTAGATTTTTGTGTAATTTTGATTACCGATTCTAATTTAGATTCTTATCAATTATAATAAATAGATTTTGTTGTTATTTTTTTTCTTCCAAACAAAATAAATTTTAGGATTAATTGCACTCTACCTTCTATAAAGTTATTCGTATCTCACTATACCCCTATAAAAAATTAATACATAAAATACCCCTTTGACTAATATGTTAACATCTAGTAGTCAAAACACTTAAAAGTGGCGTGAAATATTTGAAATAGCTTGCATATTTTGTGTGAAGACGAAACTATCCTTTTGGCGCTAATAACTTTACTAATCTATCAAATATAAAAACACATGCTACTCATGTGCCTACAAGAGAGAGAGTAGGAAAATGAAAAGTCATATAGGAAAAAAAAATCTAATAAATTAAAATTTTAATTCTTTATAATACACTCTATCAAAAAATAGAACATAGTTGAGGCCCAAAAAAAAAAAACTAATCAACTGAAATAGCTACTAAGTAATAAGAGCAAGAATCACTATTGAATGCGAGGAATTTTCAACGTCTAACTATAAATTTAGTTGATTTCATGTATTTTTTACTTTATTTTTTCCTTTAAATATTTGATTTTAGGGTTGATTGGAGTTGTGTTTGTTGTTCAAATAGATTTTTTGGGCTTGAACCATAAAGATCTGGCATTTATCTTTTCGTTTGAATAATACTATAACTTATGCATGCATGTAGTTTTTAGGTATGAACCATAAAGATCTGACATTTTTTTTTTTTTTTGTTACAAATTTACTCTGTGTGTGTATGTGATGTTGGTTTTAGTGATCTACATGTGGTAGTGGTCTTGATCATAGTTTAAAATTTTGGAACAAAACTCGGTCGAATTGTACCGAGTTGACTCGACTCAATATAATTAAAGGTGACTCGACGAAAAACTCGATGAACAACGAGTTTTATCGAATTTTAGATTAAACTCGATAAATTCACCGAGTAATTACGAGTATTTATCCGAGTCAAGATTATTTAACATTCAAAAATAGATAAATTTTGTATAAAATTTTTAAAAAACTTAAATTTTTTGAATTGATAATGAATAATATGTAAAAGAATCACATATAAAACTTAAAATTTGAAATACTTAACCTAATTATTAGCATTTTTTTATTCTTAATAAATACATATGGCTTATAGTTCCGAGTATTTTATTTTTAACTCGATAAAACTCAACCGAGTTTTCAAATATACTCTACTCATTAATTTTTCGAGTCGAGTCCGAGTTTCGAGTTTTTAAACATTGGTCTTGATACTTAAAGCCTTATAGTTTTGCTGTGTATAGAAAGTGGGAGTTTATTTATTACAATATGGTCGCATATGCTTCCCTAAAAATGGATGCTTTCTGATATGGTCCTACATGCTTCCCACATGTTGGTTTGTATTATTTGTTTATCCAAAGTACACTGTGTGTGGGCTTTGTGTAATTAACCATATTTAATAGTATATTTTCAGTATTTGATATGTATAATATTGTGTTTATGATGAATCAAAATTAAACCATATCTAATGTAATCTTTTTTATTATTTGTAGTTATTCTAGGTAGTGTTTATGTTAGAAATGCACTCTAAAGGCAAGTTTGAAAACACTGAAGAACAAAATTATGTTAGAGGAAAGGTTGCATACAACCTGATATTGATCCTAACTTCATGTCCATCAATGAACTGCGTAAAAAGCTCAAAGGACTTAAACTTCCAATTAATATGCTAGTGAGGTATAAAGACATTGATGGCTAGCTGGTCTTGATTAGGAATGAAGATGTACTGTATAACATGTGGAGTACATTTAGAGAAGAGCAACTTGTTGTTTTGTATGCTGGTGATTTATATTTGGATTCAACATAGTCCAAAAACTGCAAAATATTTGGCAGATAATGATGATGCAGGGCCTCAAGTTGATGATTTACACACTAAAAGTGATAATGCAAGGCCCCAAGTTGATGGAGCACAAGGCGAGACTGATAATGCAAGCCCTAAATCTGATATAGGGCCTAAAGTAGATCGACCACATGATGGGATTGATAATGCAGGGCCTGTAGTAGGGGGTATGAATGAAAATCTGGTGTTTGAAAGTCACGAAGGTCCATCTACTAGGGAGATTTTAACAATTTGAAATGAAGATCTAAGTAATGATTCTGATTGCATTCACTTTGGGGAAAGTGAAGGGTCAACTGATGATAGGTCTGATTTGGAGTTTTTCACGGATGGTAACAGTCTTAGTGACACATGTGATCCAATTATTGATCATGAAGATGATCAAGGATTTAATCCACCAATTAACACTGGAGAATATGCAGAATATGCTGCAATGATAAATGATGATTAGATGGAGTATGTTTCTAGGAGGAATGGAGGACTATAAATGCTAGATGGTGGCATTGTTTCTGATCCTGAGATTCTTGAAGAGGCACATGGCTTATCTGATGAAGATGATGGTCTTGGATTCATAGAGTTCAATGAGGAAAGGGACATGCAAAAACCAGATAGTGTTGTTGGGTTGGTCTTCTCAAATGTTACAGTCTATTTTGCAATTTTAAGAATGTTTCAATTCAGAAAGGCTTTGAACTGAAATTCATAAAGAATGATCCTGAAATAGTTACAGCAAAGTGTGCGAGGGACTATGGCTGGAGAATACATGCTAGCTTTTTCAGAGGTACTATTGCATTTTAGTGAAACCATCTATGAGACTCCACATAGGTGCCATTAGGCATTTAGAAATAAGAAAACTAAGTGGCTTGCTAGTCAATTTGTAAGGGAGCTATCTGATGATCCAAACTGGAAACTTAAGGAGTTAGAAAAACTGTGAGGAGGCAATTCAAGTTGCACATTACTAAATTTGTTGCTTATAGAGCAAAAAAAAGAGGCTTTCAATTAAAATAATCCAAGAACAGCATAAAGACCAATATCTGAGACCTAGAGATTATGCTGCAACCATAATGGATAGGAATCCTGGTTCTACTATTGTTGTTCAAACTAACAGATTAAGTTTGTAGCAAAATCCTATATTTAGAAGAATGTTTGTCATGCATTTAACTCAAAAGAATGATTTTCTAAAAGGTTGCAAACCTATAATAGGCCTTGATACATGCCACTTAAAGGGCCCATATGGTGGTCACTCAATGCATGCCATTACAAGAGATGCAAACAACCAAATGTATCCATTAGCAATGGCTTGTATGGAGTCAGAATGTAAGGATAGTTGGTCTTGGTTCTTAGACATTCTCTCTAATGAAATTGGATCCCCATTAGATAGGCACTGGGTGTCCATCTTAGATAGGTAGAAGGTAGTGATTTATTTTAAAATACATATATTACAGTCCTTTGTTGTATTTAACTTGAACCAAAATTAATAGTTGCGTCATTTTTTAGGGTCTTGTAGGAAACATTTGAAGAGATGTTTCCTGGGTAAAACATAGATTTTGTGTAAGACACCTTTATGCAAATTTCAAGCTCAGATTTAAGGACAAAGCACTAAGAGACATTCTTTGGGTTGTTGCCAATGCTTGCCTGTTTGATGTCCACCTAAGAAATTTCTTACCTAAGGGTCTGACCTGATATGGATGAACTTTGTATAAAATATTTCTAAAGGGGGGGAGCTTGCTATAATCAGTGGACAAAGATGCTTACAAATGGCTTAGTAAAATTTCAACACATCTCTGGGCTAGGTGCTTCTTTAATACCAAATCCAAATGTGACATTTTTAGTAATAATATTTCTGAATCATTCAACCATTACATCACCGAAGCAAGAGAAGAAGGAGTGCTTACTATGCTTGAGAGAATAAGGAGATTAATCATGTGTAAGTACCAAGAAAAGAGAGAATAGGTAGCTAAGGTGAAAAGTAAAATATATCCTAGGATACTTGAGAAAATTGAGGAGAATAAGCATGGCTAGGTCCCTAGAGTATGAAGCAATTCCAGCAAGTGGAGATGTGTGGGAAATGAATAACATCAATCTCAATCATGTAGTTAACTTGGATAGTGCAACATGTACTTGTACAAAGTAGGATATTACAGGGACAAAAAGTCATTTTTTTAGTAGTGGATACCTTGTGTGCATGCTTATTCTGCTGTCATACACAGGGCAAGGATGTTGTGAACTATGTCCATCAATATTACAATGTGGAGAGCTACAAAAGGTCTTATAAGTATGTCATTATGCCTATTCCAGATCCGATATTGCAGGCTGAGGGAGATCCTATTTCCCATAGTAGAAAGATGACTTGGAAGACCTATGAAGGTGAGAAGAAAAAATGCCAATGAAATTGCTAAAAATAGACAGCAACAAAGAGAAAAAGGTAACTAAGAAGGGCCATACTTACAAATGTGGCAACAGCCTTCAACTTAGTCATAATTCTAAGACCTGTAAAAATGCAAAACATCCAAACTAAAAGACAAAAGAAGAAAGCAGCACCAGAGCAAGTAGTGCTCAATTGTCTGTTGTATCCAAATGTATGTTACATTGTGAATTTTTAAAAAAATGTTCTTAACATGAACAATTTTTTTTTCCAGGTACTTTAAGAAAGTGGAGAGCATAATCAAGAAAACTTGCCACAGGTTTCAGTTAATATCAGGCAAGGAACTATAACTCAAGAAATACCGGGTAAGGGAAATGTTGTAAGTAGAGGTCTTGGTGCAGGTAGGGGCATTGTTTCAAGTAGGGGAACTCTTAGAGGAAGGGGCCATGGTAGAGCTAGAGGACAAACTAGCAGTGACAGTGGGAGTAGAGGAAATAGAGGTAGGGCCATAAATTATGGACCTTATTATCGTGTTGTTCTATGGAATAGCATAGGTATTTCCACATTAACTAATTTTATCCCACACTCTTAGGTAATACATTTCATTTTTGGTTATTTCTGTATCATTGTGATGTCAGTTGCGTGACTCATATAATTTTTTTGAAAGTTTCATTCATTTTCTGGACCCACACAAGCATTTAGAATTATGCAGCCAACAATTCTAGTATCCATTTAATACCTTTCTGGTTTTACTTAGTCATAAAATGCTTTTTTCACATGTAAATTTATTACTGGTTCACTTCAAATTTACAGTGGTCTAATAATAAACACCATGTGAGCATTACAAACACTAATGAAGCATCCACATTTGTTGGACCTACTCCACGTCTTGGATGTGATCCAAGTTATCAAGTGAATTCACTTTGGAATGCAAGGGACACATCACTCTATATTCTATTAACTCACACAAACAATGTTTGATTTATTGGTTTAGGTTGAGAGACAACAATCCAGATTTGGTACTGTAACATTTTCTAGTCAGACATCCAGCACTGGAGTTCATGTTTACAAAGAAAGTTCAAGTTAACATAGTGAGTAGCCTAGTGGTTTTTAGCTTACATCTATTAGGTGGTATTTTTCATATTGGATTTGATTTTCGCTTAGGTGGTTGGAGCATACATTTGTTTGGTTAGTTGGTGATAGTATCTGGATTTCTATTTGTGTAGAATTTTGTTGTGAATATAGTAGTAATTTCTAGTATTTTGTTAGTATGATGGTGATACTTTGTGGTATTTTATTGGATTTGGTTTTTGTCTAAGTTTATGATGGCTTGCTCGTGTTGTTTTTGGGAATACCATGCCACTTATTGTGCTCTTTTGGAGATGTAAATGACATATATTATCTAGTATTATCAATGGAATACTATTGTTATTTTATGGAATGGTGTTATATGACTAAATGTTTATATGGTGGTTTTGCTTAGGTGATGAATGGTCTATTTTTTATTGTCACGAAAGACATAATTTTTTGCTCATTGCAAATAAAAATCAACCAGATCTTTGTTAGACCTTTTTGTCAACGCTTAAAGCATACATTACAATTGCTATCATTAGTACAACAAGCATCTTTTGTCCTTGCGGCACTTCTTTCACATGCCTTTAGAGCAGTTTTATATCTCTTCATAACTTGAGCAGCTAATCCTTCACAAATTTGCTGCAATTGTTTGTTTTCTCTCAGTAGGTATTCAATCATCTTATCGTGTTCATTACTTGAATCAACCACACTTTTATTTGTTGACCTCTTTAAATAATTACTTCTCTATCTTATTGTCTTCTCAATTCTTTTTCCTTCTTTGCTTTCACCAGGATCCATCCACCTAAAGAACCCACATCCATCCTTATTCTTACACATAACATATGTAGCCCAAGTTAGTTTATGATTGCAAATAAACACAACTAAATTTCAATGATATTACTTTGTAGTTCGAACAGCCAAAAACTTCCTTTTAGGATTCGCTTGTGTGCATGATGTCCTTATTGGTGCCTTTTTCCACAATAGCAAATTACTCCATATTGGCTGCTAGATGAGCAAGAGTTTGAGATCCTTGTGCTTTCTTGCATTTTTTTTGTTCGGCTGGACAGAGAATTTTGCTTGGCTGCAGGATGGATTTATAAATAACAGCTTAGAAAATACCCAACAGACTGTTGTGGTTAAGGGCACTATTTTTCATCAATTTTACTTTTTCTAAAATATTTCAACGTCTTTCCATGCAATTCAAACAAGCCATGTGTGCAACATGCGCGCAAGTCAATCGTTAGACAAGTTAACATATGTTAGTCAGAGAGGATATTTTTTATATTAATTTTTTATAAGAGCATATGAGACACGGATAACTTTACAGGAGACAGATATAATTAATTCTAAATTTTATTCATAACTAGTAAGTAATAGCCAAATGGCTTCCATTATCTTGTGCCTCATCTAGAAGTCACAAAGGAAATGTAACCTTCCAAACAAATTCATGACAAAAAGTCTAATAGCAAATGAAGTTAGCTTATAACTAACTCTATCACCATTCCTTCTAACAAATATCAAGGAACAAGAAGAAAATACAAGAGCTAATTCCAAAATGAAAGCTAAGATAATTCCCATTTCCATTCATCAATCTTATGCTATTGTAACATAGTAATGACCACACCCAAAGATGTGAGGGCATTGCGATAAAGACTCTTGAGCAGCTTGCACTTGAACATAACTAGTAGAAGTCACAAACTCGACTCCAAGTACTCAAGTCATTCTGAATGAGCTTGATTAACACAACTCAATTATGGAATCCATAACTGCACAAAAAAACAATTATTTCTTGACTTCCAAATATGCCACAAGGTTAGCTTTAAATGAAATTTGCTTCACCAAGTTTGCAAAATTAGAATGACAAAGTAAGCCCTACCATCAAGTCTAGAAATTTGTCTGCAATTCCTCCAAATGTGGCTAGTGAGCAAGAGATAACTTCCAAATAGCTTGTGAAACATAACATTGGAAAAATAGTTGCTCTAAAGTCTCCTAACCCTCTCCATATCTAGGACACTCTCAAGTACACTATACTTGGTTGAGCATGGGAATTATCCCTCCTCAACTTTGAAAAATTATAAAATAGATATAAATTTTTTTAAAGATGCTAATTTATCCTATAATTGCACTTGCTAAAGTTTTATAAATCAACTTTTTTTCTTTGCATTGACCATTTAAAAATTTGAAGTCATTAAATCATATAATTAAATATTATAGCATATTCAAAATTAAGAATAAGTGTCACTTGGAAACATAAAAATTTAAAGATTTTGAAATTTTGGCCATAAAATGAACATATTATTTTCATTGGAAACTAATTTTTCCAAGTACATATCATATAAAAATGGAGTGCTATGTGGTTTCCTTAGTTTTAAAATTGTTGATTGATTCTATTATAATTTTTTATTTCATAAAAAGTTATGACATTCACCATTAAATTTCTACAATTATTGCATGTGAAACTATTTATTTTTGTAAAAAAAGTTATTTTTACTTTAACAATTGTTAAACACCCATCAGAACTGTTCCCTCCTAAAGTTAGGATCCTGATTCTATCCCTGGACACACTGTATCATGAATCTGGAACCATGAAGCTAAGGATTTCTAAACTCAAACAATGTTATGTAAACACCTCTACATAAAATGTTTGATCTTATTTGTAAGGACAAATTTCACTTACACCCTCTATGGTTTGATCGTTTTCCACATCACTCTTATATGGTTAAAAAATCTACAAATACCCAATTGTGTTTTTTATATAAGGAATATACCTTTACTAACTGAACTGTTAAAGTTTTCAGTTATACCATTATTAAATTTTATTTTTTTATTTTGTTTGAATTTTCATGTATAATCTAAGGCTTATGATTTGGGGGAATGGCCTTTATGTAAGTGTGGGGTGTTGTTTGTTTGTTTGGGAATTATGATGCTTGTTTATGTTTTATATGAATGGGAAGAACAGTCAAGAAAACTGCCACAGGCAAGGGTACGGGAGAATCTTCATCATCCGGGGCTACACAATCAAGGTTTGGTAGCGGTTTATGTTTCTTAGTGGCAGCTGCCAAACAAAAGTATGATGATGATATCTCTAAACGGGCTGTAATAAAGGAAAGGGGCATTCAAGTTCCGTTGGCAGGGGTGCCAGAAATAAAGTTAACAATTCGCAGAACCGTGGATGGGAGCTTCTCACTTCAACCCCTATAGATGTCGTCCTTCCGGTGGTGCGTGAGTTCTATTCTAACTTTGATCATTATAGCTCCACCAGGGTATATATACGGGGGAAGGAAGTAGATATCTCTGCCAATGAAATCAACAGAATTTTGAAGGTCACTCGTGTTCGTAATGATGAATGGCCCGACACCCATAATGCCAATCTAGAGGTTCAGCAGATCACTAGTGTTCTTTGTGATGGGGATGTGGATTGGACCATTACAACGGATGGCACGGCGGCTCAGCATTTCCATGCGAATAAACTTAAGCCAGCATGGTTTGTCTGGTTTAAATTCATTTGTGGCCGCTTTCAACCGGTAAACCGTCTTACCTATATCACTATGGAACAGGCTAAATTGCTATATTGTATTGCTACCGGGAAGGCCATTGATGTGGGTCAATTCATACGTCAACAAATTTGCTACTCCGTTACCAGTAGGCAACCGAAATTGTGGTTTCCTCATCTATTATTATTACGACACTATATTTAAAAAGTGGGGTGTTTATTGAGCCTTCGGAAGAAAAATTGAGGCCAGGCCAGATGATTGCAATAGAAGGTATATGGGTTCTGGTTAAACGTACTAGAGCCCAAACTTCTACATCACAAGTGGAGGAAGCCGATGATTCGGATGACGAGCCAGTACCTGCTCCTCCACAGTCTCAGGAGGACCTTCTACATTAGATCTTGGCTGAACAACAGCGGATGAGCCAACATTTTGATTCGTTTATGTAATATCAGTTTACGTGGCAACAGACAATGGAGGCTCGTCAGATGGCCAGAGAGCGGGGCGAGGACCCTTCGACATTTCCACCCTTTCCACATTTTTCATAGGATTTGGGGCCCCATGCACCTTGAGTTTTTATTTCCTATCTGTTGGGCCGTTTTCTTTGATAGTTATTGCATTGATTTCCTAAACAATTTGCTTTGTTCTTTTATTCGACATTTATTTTCGTTGGTTAGGTTTCATTTTAGTTGGTTAACTAAAACCTTACTTTTCGTTAGGTTTCTTTTTCTTATTTTGGTTCTGTATTCTCTTAAGGGAGTAAGTCTTCTTGATTATTGTAGGATTATTTTCTACAATATTCTTGTTCTTCTTATTATCTCAAGAGAATTATTTATTTGTTTTGTTCTGTTCTGTTTAGTGTTATCCAGCTTTCTTTCACGACAAGGGGATATTTATAGCGGATACTGCTCCAAACGCAAATTAAATCTAGAGAAGCTTTTTTTTTTCCCCATTTAATGCTTTTATTTTTGCATTGAGGACAATGCTTATTTTTAAGTGTAGGGTGGGAGTTATTTGGATTTTTTTAGTTGTTTGGTGTATTTTGCTTAATTTTGCTGCAATATTTTAACTTTTTTTTTGATATGAGACAGTTTGTTAAAATTTTTGAAAATTTTTGTGGATTATTTGACCATTTTTTTTACAATTAACGAAAGTTTTTGCTTATATTTTTTCCAGATTTCTGCATAATAATCATTAATTGAACCATGCATGAATATTAGTAGTCAGTGTTAATATTTTCTATTCATGATTTTTGAAGATTTTTGAGCACTAAGCCATACTTTAATTTTTGATTTGGGATATTTAGAGAAATTTATGTAGACTCATTTATATTGCATCCCAAAAACTTACTTTATTACATTTTCGAAGCGAATTCTTAGACGATTTGATTTAGTTTTAAAATGAGGGTAGTGTTTTTTCGTCTGTTGAGCCTTTCTAGCCAACCATTTCAACAATTTATTCTAAATACCCTATTTGAGCCTTATTCTTGTGAAGAGAAAATATCATTCACCTTCTTTCACACAAACTCAATTTACTTACCCTTATTGAGCTTAATGTTATTTTCATTGTTTTATCCTAAATTTACCCTTTAAGAGCTTATAGTCCACATTATTTGTTCAGGGGATATAAGGGTGAAAGTTGTAAGAAGTGAGTGATGTACATTTTTGTTGCGAAATGGGGTATTGGAAAAAATTGTTGAGAAAAAAATGAATATGAAAGTTTTTTGTAGTTGCAAGTAGTGCCCATCTCTGGTACCTGTGTATTCTTGATATTTACAGGTATTGCCCATCACTGGTACTTGTATTTGCAGGTAGTGCCTATCACTGGTACCTGCATGTTTATATGTTGCGGGTAATGCCTACCACTGGTACTCGTACTATGAACGGATATAGAAAAAAAAAAGATGATGTGATGTATATATGTCCGAGAGAAGTTGGCTTGTTTGGTTGTTTCGAATTCTTAATGGGTGTTTGTTACTCAAGTGTGGGGTTGTGGATGTTTGATATTTCGCATGTGAAGAGAAGTTTTATTTTAATGTGTGGCCACCATTATTAGAAAACTCTTGTTCTTATTTGTTATATCATCTCCCTTCTTTGGCGAATAAATATCCTAACTTATTATTCGAGCTAAAATTCCTACCAAATTTTGAATTGAATCGGTTATCTAGATTAGTGGAGGGGTGTAAGCAGAGTGAGTTATGGGGTGTTTAAAAAAATTTTGAGGATCTTTGTGGATTTAATCTAGATATTTTCAAATCTAAATTTTTGAATGGCTATACACACATACACACGAATTTCATGTTTTAGTTTTTATTAGCATTTGAGCTCTTGGGTTCTTTGACTACTCTGATTGTTGGATTGATTATTGATTATTTATGTGGATATTTGAAGGAATATGTTGGGTAGAATGTGTTATGCTCAAATGTTTTAATTTTATATTTGATCGAGGACGATCAAAGGTTAAGTGTGGGTAATTTGATAAATTCATAATTATACTATATTTTATGTGTCAATTACCACATTTTTATGTGTTGTAAGCAAGATTTGAGTTATTATTGAGTTTAATTTGGTTATTCTTAGTTTTTGTAGGGTTTCAGTGAAAAAGAGTTGAAAAAGATGCAAAACGATGAAAGAAAATGCTTAGTACGGGACATGTACGAATACGAAGTCATTCCAGATACTATTTTGTATTTCAAGCATAACTTTTGATCTTGAGTTTCGATTGAGGTGATTCAAGTAAAAAATGCATTGGGAAGCTAAGGGATAGATCTTCAACTTTTGTATTTTACATTTTTTCTAATAACGGAAGCATCAAGGTGAAAATCAAAACCGAAGGTGGAGCATAGTTGAGGAAGCCAGCGCACATGTGCTGGAGTTGTGCAACGCATGTGCGCTGCGTCCAGAAGCAGCTCGCTCGCATATGCGCGCTAGGACCTCAGCGCATGTGTGCGGAGGACAGAACCCGCCTGGAACCTACTGCCTCATGCAAAAAAAACCTCAGCGCATGTGCCCGAAGCAGCAGAATTGTGTATTTTTGAGTTTTTGACAGATTTCTTCGCCCGGTTGGACTCTTTTTCACCCGATTTCACGTTCTTATCTGTAGCCATTAATTGTAACCCTAAGTACTCATTATAAATACCCCATCTAGGATGAGAAAGGGATTGACACTTTTATTTTCTTGTTGGCAAGTTTTTGTAGCAGAGAAATTCCTCTTTATTCTTTCATGACACTTTGTGCCTAAACTCTTTTCTTGTTTGGAGTGTAGAGGGATTTGAAGCCATGGTCAATTATACAAAGTTGTGAGACTTCTTGTGCTTGAATTTATTCAATTATATGTCAAGTATTAATTATTTTTCTGTGATTAATTTTATGATTGTTCTTTTTAGCTTGTTATTGCTGCAGAATACTAAGTTATTAGAATTAATCTACTGCTAAATTGTTTTAACCGCGTGTGCTTAATTCAATCTATGAAACAACTAAATTTGATAATTATTGGATTTGTGTGATTAAATTTAGAGAAATTAATCATCTAATTGGCATAACCGCATGTGTTTATATTTAATTAGCCTAACTGTTCTTGTTGATCTTAAAACTTCTATTAATTGATCTTTGGCGCGTGTCTGGATTAAATTAATAGTTATGATTAATTGGATCGCCTGTTGAAAATTAACCAACTTTAGAAAGAAATAAGAATCAACTTTGATTGGTATTCATTCGGGTTAATTCTTCAATTAGTGCTTGATATAAATTGAATTATCTTATGTGTATTACACAATGATCGACTAGTGAAATTGCCATGGTGGATATGTCCAAAACCAAGATCTTTCTTAATTGAATTATTTTCAATTATTTTATTGTTTTAATTTTAGTTAAAAAGCATTCAAAACCCCCTATTGTTCCATTAGCACGAAAATAAACTTTGTTCTCTGTGGGACGAACTCGACTCACTATCACTACTTAGAGTTGTTAATTTTGGGTGTTTACGACGGTATTGCAACTCGACAACAACATCATTTTGCGCACACCACCTCATGAACCACACTAGACAGATTAGTACACTTACTACCATCAGATCTTACTAAATTAACATACTTAGTATCATCAGATCTTACCAAATTACTTAGATCATTTCTTATCCTTTTCTAAATAGTAGTTCCATGAAAAAAAAATTGTATTATTATCTTTCTCTTGAAACCATTGAACCCTTGATTTTTATTTCTATTACAATTCCTCCTCTTTGTAAACTAAATCCAACTGTTTCTTAAATCTGGCCTTTAATCAAAGAGCTTCTCAATCGGGAAATCAGTATTTTTATTTAGTTGAGAAATATTAGATTTCAAATCTTGCATTCTAACTCTATAATTCAAATGAAGTTTTCTATTCCAATTCAAAAGAGTGAATCTACAATTTTTAATTTTTTGACACAACAAAAAGAATTTCGCATCTTGTGCAGGAAATTTCCAAGCATTATTTACTGTTTCGTAAATATCATTACATTTCATCCATCTTTGATCACAAATGAATATTTTTAAAAAGAAACAAATTCAAGCACGATATTTGATAATAATATAAGATGATCAGAAGATTCATTTGTAAATGAACAAGGTTGGCAAAATCAAAAGTGTAAACCCCCTTTTTTAATATATATATATACACGCACACACACATTATTAATACAAGATAATGATGATTTAATTAAACAATGGTATGTAAAATTGAGTTATTTGTGTTGGTACTTTCTTGTAAAAACTAAATTATTGTCTAGTTAGGAATCCTATTTGTTCTATGGTAATCGTGCCTTGGACTAAGTTGTTGCCTAAATATATTTTGCTTTTGGAAAACAAGTCTTTTTCAAATTAATTATTAATTTTCGTAATTTAAAATTGTTCTAAATTTCAACCACCTCTAGTTACCAAATATGTATACGAATTGTAGGAATTTTAACTAACTTTTAAGAATTAGAAGTTATATAAATAGGGGATTTCATAAAGTTATATCTTTATTTGTGTGGCCAAAAATTGTGAGCTCTTGAGAGAAAAATTTTCATGAACACTAGGATTTCGTCATATATAAAATTCAATATAATTTTTTGATAAAAAATTTTTGATTATTCCATTTTCTTTGTATGTACTTTTCGTATATCCAATATCATGTCTAAATTTGTATTTTTTTCATTAATTATTATTCAATGGATTGAATTTGATAAATTTAATTTTCAGTTAAAAGTTAAGATTTAATTCAAAGTATAAAAATTTATTTATGTATTTATTTAAAATATTATGCATTTATTTTGAAAAGTTAAAATCAGAATTTTCGTTAAAAAGAGAAAGAGAGAGAGAACGGATTGCTACTGTTGCTGGCTGCTCCACTACTGCTGGTTGTTCCTGTTGTTGCTTGGCACTGCTGGTCGCAACCGTGAGGTGGTGATTTGTAGCGGTGGTGGTGTGTTGCTGGGAGAAGAAACAAGAAAGGAAAAGGAAGAGGAAAAAGAAAAAAAAAGACAAAGGAGTAAGAGAGAGAAGATGACTTGACTAGGAAAGAGAAAAAAGGATGGAGTTGACGGGAAGATAGTTGGCAGAAAGTTTAAAAGATTTGGGTTAATTACATTATAGGTCCCTTAGGCTCCTGACATGTATCAATTTAGGATAAATTGCGTGATAAGTCCCTTAGGTTTCTGAGATTTAGTTTTTGAACTGAAAACTTGAATACTTATTGTGTAAGTAATTAAAAGGTATTAAAGAAATATTTTTGTAATAACTTATTGAATACTTTTGTAGTATTAGTAATATATTTTAACTGTTAGCTCAAGAATATATTTTTTAGTATGAATATGATTAAATATTTTTGGAATCTGAATAATACTGCCGAAAGCATGATAGTCTATATACGAACCAATTTATTTTAAAATTGAGCTTCGTTAATATTTGATAATTTTGTTTAGGAAATTAGGCAGTTCCTTGCTACGATTTTTGTACTAGTTCGAGATAAGTGGTTACTACCCCTTTGTAATTTTGAAAATATTTTGTCTAAATATTATTTTGGTAACATATTATTTTAGTTGTTAAATTTAGATTTTACATGCATACTTCAATTGTTTTAAATTCTGAATTTACTTAAGTGGCATTATTTTGAACTTTATATGATTATTTCGCATGTGTATGTGCATAGAATATTTGCTTGGTAAATAATAATGGACCAAGGCTTCTAAAATAATCATGAATAGTCATTACGAACTATAGTTTTGCACTTTTTAAACTGCCAGATAAGATAACTTTTGGCTTCCGAACTCCAAACTCTGAACTCTGGCTAAAATGGTTAATCTCATAAGACCCCCTTAGCAACATTTTCTAGTGGGGTTTCATAGCACTATATTAAGTACTCAGTAAGTAGATGATAGCCTGATTCTTTTATGAGTCTATAATGAACCATGATATAAACTTTCGAACTTTGATTGCGAACTTCGAACTCTGAAGTGTTGATTTTGATTTTGATTTTGAATTTTTGATATCTGTAAAATATGTTTTGTAAATTTTCGATGTGATGCCACTTGCTTCAGAAGTATATAGATATTGTTTTGAAGTGACATTTTGTAAAGGAACTTTTACTATTACGTGGATTAAGATTTTTGCTTCAATTTTTGATAAAAACCTTTTTGAAATAGCCCTGTGTGTCAGTATATAATATATATATATATTTCAAAGTTTTATATATATATATATATATATATATATATATTGTTTGGTCCAACAAAGGTGATGTTAGCTACTTGTTCAGCGATTTGTTGCTCACTCTATTTTTTGACAATTTTGTAGAGCTACAGAATTTTGAGGATACATAAGTTTAGTTGCACCAAGGTCTTGAAGCATACTAGTTAGGAGTAGCTCACGACTAAATAAATTATTTCTTAGTATAGTTCATTTAATTTGAACTTATGGCGTTTTAAGATTTATAGATTGACTTAGTTTATATTAAATTTCGTCGCATCAGTGAGACAACAACAATTATTCTTATGTTAAAAACTTTGTTATTATTTAATTGAGTATTATGTGTGATTCTTGTGCCTTTGAGAGATAACTTTTGAAAGTATGACGGTTGTCACGTGCTGATGTACGCGGTCAGGGGGTGTGACTATTTATGTGGTATCAAAGTGTAGGTTAGAATCCATATAAAGAAAAATATAGAAACTAATTGCTTGAGAACTTGAGTGTGACTTATTTAAGTTGAACTAATCGGAGTTTCACTTGTAGGTACCATGAAAAGATCGAGACCAACTTATAGGTTGACCGAACCCTGCAACTGTCCTGTGAGTGTAATGGGGTATGAGATACGAGAAGCTTACCTGCAAGGTCACAAGCAAAAGTTACCCATAAGGTTAACCATCTGGAGACATAGAATAAGAGGCTGAGGGAAATGTGCAATGATTGGAAAGCGAATTTCATCACATTTATAATTAGTATGAAGATATAAGAGCAAAATGGAAGAACTTAGCAACAAAAATAAAGAGCTCAACGATGAATTGGGAGTGAAAAAAGGATTTGTCAGAGAATTCATAGGAAATATGGATGCCGCTATCCATAAGTGTTAAACAGATTGGATAGGATTAGTAGAGGATGATGAAGATATGTATAAGTTGGTAGAGATAAGTGATTCAGAAGAAGAGGACATGGAGAGCAAGCAGCGATGTTGGAGAATGAATAAGATGAGCTCCAAGTTGAAGAGGATGATATAGAACTTGATGAGGATGACAACCTGGTTATTGTCTTAAGTGATGATGATCCTTCGAAGGATGAGCAAGAGTGGATAATTAGGAATTGCTGGCACTATTTTGTGTTAGAAGAGTTAGCTTATTAGTTTTCTTTTAGTACTTTTATGGCGTATTATAGTATAGTATTTAACTGGACATGTCTCCTTAAGAACACCTATTTGTTATTTCGTTATTTGATTAATAAAAGTTTTCAATTATGATATTTGTCAATGCTATTTGTGAAATTTATTTACCATATAAACCTATTTTTTGTAATATATTTTGACTCTTGATTAGAAAATGGTGCGTAGTACAAGATCCATTGCTTCCAATGTTAGGAATTTAGAAAATCCTAAAAATTTGGAATAAGAAAATTTGAACATGAACCCTGGAAGTGCTAGTGGAAATGCTAGTAGGTCTAGAACTTAAGAGTTGCCATCCTAAGTCAGCCTACCCCCTGAATTGATGAATGACATCACCAACCTAGCACAAACTGCTCAAAACAACAACTACGGCCATGGACGACCCCAAGTACATGTTTATTATAAGAGGATAAAAAAGGTTCATGTTCCAACTTATGATGGGACCCCGAACCCGGACATGGCTAAGAAGTGGCTTGGGGAAATGGAAAACAACTTTCGAATGTTATAGGTGCCCCTAGAGTTTCTACATGAACTTGTTAGGTCTTTTCTAGTGGGTGAAGCTAAGAAATAGTGGGATGTCATTCAACCTATTATAGTTCCGCTGGTGACGTGGGCTAAGTTTAATAAAGAATTTCTAAAAGTGTGCTGCAGTTATATGCTCTCAAAAGATAGAGAAGTTCAACTCTTTGAAACAAACCACGAATATGTTAGTACTAGAATATGAAAGCAAGTTCAATGCTTGGAAGGTTTTCTCCTACTGTGATGGCTGACTCGGAAATGAGAAGAATGAGGTTTATCAAGGGAATGAACGGTAAGATTAAGTCTAAATTAGTGAATGTAGATGTGGGAGATTTTGGAAGGTTGGTTAATGCTAGCATTAATGCTGAAACTTATTTTAAGGAATTGGGTGAGAAGCTTAGAGCTAAGAGGCCTTGACCAGTGGACAGACCCATGCAAATTGAAGTATACACTCCAAGCCCTCAATTATAGCTCTGCCTATTAAGAAGAGATGTGAGAGTTTGCCACCAATAGGACAACCAAAACCCCCTTTGTGCAATTATTATAATAAAAATCATGCGGGAGAATGTCAGAGAAAGTTAGGAGTATGTTTTAAGTGTGGGCAAGTTGGACACATGATTAAGGACTACTTAAATAACAAGGTAGGTGACAACAAAGTGTTCTAGCCAGCTGGATTTGTCCCTAGGGCTAAATCTCGGTTCATACAATGACTGATTATAAGGTTGAAGGGAAAGAGGACGTGGTAACAGGTACGTTGCTCGTCAACTCTACTCCTGCTTATGTTCTATTTGATTGTGGAGCATCACACTCTTTTGTTGCTAAGAAATTTGTTAAAACTTTTAAGTGCAACTTGAATGGCTAGATGATTCTTATCCAGTAGCCATTCCGGGAAATCGGATTTTGGCGTCTCATTTATGATTCAATGATTGTATTATGGAATTAGAGGGCAATGAATTTAAAAAACTAACTTAGTTGAAATCAATATGAGTGATTTTAACATTATTTTGGGAATGGACTAGTTAGCCAAGTATAATGGCAAGTTGGATTTTAAGAATAAGCGGGTAACCCTTAGTGATGTGGGAAGAATGGAATTGATCTACCAAAGTAACTTGGACAAGAAAAAGAAACATCGAAAAATGTTATTGACTACAGCACAAGCATTTAAGGCTTTAAGAAATGGGTGTGAAGGATGTTTAGCTTAGGTTGTTAATACCCAAAAGAAAGGAGTGAAACTTGAGGTTATCCCAATAGTTAGAGAATTTCCTAAAGTTTTTCCCGACAATTTACCGAGCATGGCCCCAAATAGGGAAATCGAGTTTGAAATAATTTTGGTGCCTGGAGCTGCACTGATATCAAAAGCACCATATAGAATGGCCCCATTTGAATTGAAGGAATTAAAGAATCAATTACAAGATTTGTTAGATAAGAAGTTCATTAGGCCGAGCATTTCACCATGGGGAGCACCTCTGTCTTGTTTGCAAAGAAGAAGGATAGAAGTTTAAGGTTGTGTATCGACTATAGGGAGTTAAATAAGATTACTATTAAGAATAAGTATCTTCTCCCTAGAATCAATGATTTATTTGATCAACTTAAGGGTGCAAGAGTGTTCTTTAAAATTGATTTGAGGTTTGGTTATCATCAATTAAAGATTAAAGATGATGATATACCCAAGAGTTGTTTTAGAACACGTTATGGGCATTATGAATTTTTGGTGATGCTTTTTGAATTGACAAACGCCCTGGCTGCATTTATGTATTTAATGAATAGAGTTTTTAGGCCTCAACTTGATAAGTTTGTAGTGGTATTTATTGATGACATTTTGATATACTCTCTAGATGAGAAAGTCATGAAGAACATTCGAGAGAAGTTCTTGGTGTTTTGAGGAAGGAAAGACTTTATGTCAAGTTTAGTAAATGTGAGTTTTGGCTATCAAGTGTGTCGTTTTTGGGCCATGTAATTTCATCAAAAGGAAGTCGCAGTGGACTCTAAGAAGATTGAAGCCATTGTAAATTGGCCAAGACCTACTAATGTTACGGAAGTAAGGAGCTTTTTAGGTCTAGTGGTTACTATCGTAAGTTTGTTGAAGGGTTCTCAACAATTGCGATTCCATTAAATAAGTTGACACAAAAGAAGATGAAGTTTGTATGGTCACCAAAATGTGAGAAAATTTTTTAAACCTTCAAAGAAAAGTTGACTACCACTCTAGTTTTGGCGTTACCCCAGATTAGAGGTACATGATTTATAGCGATGCATCCAAGGATAGTCTAGGGTGTGTATTAATGCAACATGGAAAGGTTATCGCTTACGCATCTAGACAACTCAAGTCTTATGAGAAGAACTAGCCGACTCATGGTTAGAGTTAGGTGTTATGGTATTTTCTTTAAAGATATGGAGACATTATCTTTATGGTGGACAATGCGAGGTGTTCATGAATCATAAGAGGCTTAAGTATCTATTTACCCAAAATGAGTTGAATGATATGAGACAATAAAGGTGGTTAGAGTTGATAAAGGATTACGATCTGGCCATAGACTATCACCGGGGAAAAGCAAATAGGTAGCTGATGCTTTAAGCCGCAAAAGTGCAAGTGGAAAAGCTCCAATATTGGAGAAACTAATGGAGGATTTCGAGTTGAAATTAGCGGAATCTACGGAGTGAGTTTGGTTGCTTTGGTTTTACAACCTACTTTAATGGAAAAAATTATTGAGGCTCAAGAAAAGGATGAGGACTTGGTGTTCAAAAGAAAGTGAAGGAAGGCACGATGCCCGACTTTAATGTCAAAGATGATGGTAGTTTGTGGATTCGTGGGAGATTTGGTATGCCAAATCTCAAGAATTGAAGAATGAGGTCATGAAAGAGGCACATAGTTCTAAATTATCGATACACCTTATAGGATCTAAGCTGCACCGAGATCTCAAAAGGAATTTTTGGTGGAATGGATTGAAGAGGTCAGTTGCCAAATTTGTGGTCAATGTTTAGTCTGTCAATAAGTAAAAATGAGCACCAACGATCTGCGGGTTTGCTTAAACCTTTGGAAATTCCTGAATAAAAGTGGGAACATATTACAATGGATTTTGTTATAGGACTCCCCAAGGCTAATGTCGGTAGTGATAGTTTTTGGGTAGTGATTGATCGTCTAACTAAGTTGGCACATTTCATACCAACGCGCAATAGATCGACTATGAAAAAGTTAGTGGAGTTGTATGTGGAGCACATTGTGAGCTTACATGGGGTAAATATGAGTATTGTATCGGATAGAGATCCCCGATTTACCTCTAGGTTTTGGACTTCCAACCAAAAGGTCATGGGAATGGATTTAAAACTTAGTACTGCATTTCATTCTCAAACGGATGGTTAATCTAAGAGGATAATTCAAACATTGGAGAATATGCTAAGGGCATGTGCATTAGATTTTGGGGGAATTGGGATCGACTGTTGAAACTAATGGAATTCTCTTATAACAATAGGTATCATAGCAGTATTGGAGTCTAAATGGCACCATTTGAAACTCTGTACGGTTGTAAATGTAGGTTCCCGTTATATTGGGATGAGGTTGACAAGAAACTTATTACGGGACCTAATTTGGTAGAAAAGACGTTGGAAAATATTAAGGTGATTCGAGTAAAAGTTAAGGCTGCTCAAGATTAGAATAAGAGTTAGACGAATTTAAAGCGTAGACCCTTGGAATTCCAAAAGGGAAAGAAAGTGTATTTAAGGGTGTCCCCAACCCAAAGAGTTATGCATTTTAGCAATAGTGGAAAGTTGAGTCCACGTTACGTGGATTCAAAATTTTGGAAAGAATTGGTGAGTTAGCATATCACTTAGCATTGCCACCTGTTTTGTCAAGGGTACATAATGTATTTTATGTGTCACAATTAAGAAGATATGTTTCTGACATGAGTCATGTCCTGGAATTTCAACCACTAGAAGTCAAAGGAGATTTAACATATAAAAAACAACCATTGAGAATTGTGGACTGTAATGATCAGGTGTTGAGGTCCTCACTCATCGAAAAACAATATTGTATGTCAAGGTACAATGGAGTGTCAAAGTATGAGGGAGGTGACATGGGAATTGGAGGAGGACGTGAAAGCTATGCACCTATTTCTCCTCGAATGTGCGTAAGTTTCAAAAACGAAATTTTTTATAAGGAATGTAGAATGCAAATCCCCGTTTTTTTAAATATATATATATATATATATATATATATTATTAATGTAAGGTAATCGTAATTTAATTAAACAATGATATGTGAAATTGAATTAATTGTGTTGGTACTTTCTTGTAAAACCTAAATTCTTGTCTAGCCAGAAATCATATTTGTTCTATGGTAATTGCCTTAGACGAAGTTGTTGTTTAAATACATTTTGCTTTTGGAAAACAAGTCTTTTGCCAAGTAATTACTAATTTTTATAATTAAAAATTGTACTAAATTTCAGCCACCTCTAGTCACCAAATATGTATAGGAATTATAGGAATTTTCGCTAAATTTTAGGAATTAGAAGTTAGACCAGTTTTTGGGAGTAAAAATATGTATAAATTGGAGATTTCATAGGGTCATATCTTTATTCGTGTGGCTAAAAAATTTGAGTTTTAGAGAGAGAAATTTTCTTGCACACTAGAAGTTTGTTGTATATCAAATTTGATATAACTTTTTGACCAAAAATTTTTGATTGTTCCGTTTTCTTTGTATGTATTTTTTGAATTTGGACTATAATGGTTGAATTTATATTTTTTTGTTAATTATTATTCGATGGCTAAGGTTGATAAATTTAATTTTCTGTTAAAAGTTAAGATTTAATTCAAAATATAAGAATTTATTTATGTATTTATTTTCAAAATTCTATATTTATTTTGAAAAATTAAAATCAGAATTTTCGTTAAAAAAAGCGAGAGAAAGAAAGAATGGATTGCTGATGTTGCTGGCTGCTTTGCAACTACCGGCTGTTCCTACTGCTGCTTAGCACTACTGGTAGCAGCCGTGAGGTGGTGATCAGCAGTGGTGGCGGCGTGTTGCTAGTGGGAGAAGAATTAAGGGAGAAGAAAGGAAAAGAAAGAGGAAAAAGAGGAAAAAGAGAAAAAGAGAAAAAGACAAAGGAGTAAGAGAGAGAAGATACTTGACTAGGAAAGAGAAAAAAATAAATAAAAAGGAAGAGAGAGGATGGAGTTGACAGGAAGATAGTTGGCAGAAAGTTTAAAAGATTTGGGTTAATTAAATTATAAGTCCCTTCAGGCTCCTGACATGTATCAATTTAGGATAAATTGCGTGGTAAGTCTCTTAACTTTTTGAGATTTAGTTTTTGTACTGAAAACTTGAATATTTATTGTGTAAGTTATTAAAAGGTATTAAATAATTATTTTTGTAATAACTTATTGAATACTTTTGCAGTATTAGTAATATATTTTAACTGTTATATTTTATATAATTAAGAAGAATATATATTTTAATATGAATATGATTAAATATTTTTAGAACATGAATAATGTTATCGAAGGCATGATAGTTTATATACGAACTAATTAGTATTTTGAAATTGAGCTTAGTTAATATCTGATAATTTGTTTAGGAAATTAGTCAGTTCCTTGCTATGATTTTTGTGCTACTTTGAGGTAAGTGGTTACTATCCCTTTGTAATTTCGAAAATATTTTGTCTAAATATTATTTTTGACAATATATTATTTTAATTATTAAATTTGGACCATACTTAGATAGTTGAATTGTTTTAAATTATTAATTTACTTAAGCGGTATTATTTTGAACTTTGTATGATTATTTCACATGTGTATGTGCATAGAATATTTGCTCGATAAATAATGATGGACCAAAACTCTTTAAATAATTATGAACAGTCGATAAGAACTATAATTCTGTGCTTTTTAAACTATCAGATAAGATAACTCTTGGCTTATGAACTTTGAACTTTAGCTAAGATGACTTTTGCGAGACCCTTTAGCAATCTTTTTTAGTAGGGTCTCTCAGCACTAGGCTAAATATTCAGTAAGCCGATAATAGTGTGTTTGTTTTATGAACCTATAATGAATCATGATATGAATTTTTGAACTCTGTTTACGAACTTCAAACTCTAAAATGTTGATTTTGAATTTCTGATCTCTATAAAATATGTTCTGTAAATTTTCAATATGATGCCACTTGCTTCAAAAGTATATAAATATTGGGACAAATCACCCAAATGGTCCTCCAACTTTTTTACTTAAACCGAAATGGTCCCTCAACTAAAACTTTAGCCAAATTAGTCCCTGGACTAAATATTTGTATCCTATTTAGTCCTTATTTGGTGGCTCTACCAAAAACTTATGTTTTTCTAGAGTTGATCGGTGGTCATGAGGGGTAAAATCGTCAAACCACACTATTGAGCCATTATAAAGTGCAAGGGGGGGTTTATTGTACCAATTAGTGAGAAGGTTATCGAGAGCCATCAGATTTGGGGAAATTGGGAGAATAAAGACCAAAATATCTAATTCCGTAACTGAGATCCATCGTGGCCTAATCAAACTCAACCGTCGGAAAATTATCCAGCCGACTGCATCTCACTCAACAACTGTTGAAATTGATGCATGGCTGGACGGGTAAGTGATAAGCCCGATTATTTAATTACTTAATAATATCGTAATATGTTGATTTGATCTATTGCTTGATATGTGTTTGTAGTAATCTTTAAGGATACAATGCATGTGACTTTGTATTGGTTTGTTATGCAAATAGGTGGTGGTTTTTTACTAGGATTACTGTGATTTTCTTTTATCACGACATTATTCTGATTTATCATGTAGTGCATGTGAATTTGTTATTGTTAGCTCTAATGTATTAGTTTGTGGTCCCTAAGCATGTTGTCATTAGTTATATGTTGTTTTCATGTTGTTGCATATGGAGACAATGTGGTCCTTCTTTCTAATGAAATGTCTGCTTGACGGTTTGAACAGGTCAAAAAACCAATTTTTTTGACACTAAGGGTTTATCATGGTGGGGTATTTGTGGGACAAGAAAGTAAAAAATATATGGGGGGTTAGAGTTGGATACATGTCTCGGTCCCCAAACAACCAATATGCCTACTATCAAAGAGATAACTGACAACTTTGGATATAAGGATATAATTTGTCTTCAATATGGAGTTCCAAGTGACAATGGGAATTTTGGGTATAGAATATCAGAAACTGAGATGATGTCATAGATATGGTAACAATTGACATATTACATGGTGAGGCCTTGGTGTATGTTGCGCAGGAAAATTAAGCTCAAGCAAGTGGGGGTTCATCAAAAGGTACAGCCAATGGTGATTTCTACATTAGTTTAACTCAAGGTGATGAGTTTAGGGTAGATAATAATGAAGATGAATCTAGTGATGTAGAGGTATTTTATGACAGTGATTATGACTTTAATGATGATGATGATGATCTTATTTATGAAAAATATATGGATGTAAATGTGAATGACAACGGGAAGGTACTTGCTAAATCAATTTATGTTTCAAAAAGAAAATCAAGTCCAAAACATCATGGTTCTCATAGTGATATGGACAGCAGTGAAGGGCAACATAGATCAGAAAGAAGTGAAATTTTAGACAATGATATGAACATTTATGATGGGCAAAACATTAATGTTGGTGAGGAGTCAAAATTAGTAGCATCTGATGAACTACTTAGTCTTTCAAGCTCCTCGATGAAGAAACAAGCAAGAAGAAAAGAAGGCATTTCAAGAAGTTTAGAGATATTGATCCTGACGACCCAAAATTTAGGGTTGGGAAGCTTTTTGCAACAAAACAAATTATGAAATCTGCAATGGCAAATTATTCCATCAAGTAGGGTAAAGAGTTCAAGTATAAGAAGAATGGTACGGGAAGATTAAGGGCTGTATGCAAGCATAAGTTCTGAAAACGGTTTTTGCATGCTTCAAAAGTGAGGGTAAGTGATAGCTTTGTGATCAAGACTATGGGGCCCCCGTTTAAGTGCGGTAGATCATTGACTCACGAGCATGTGACTTCCATTAGGCTAAGCAAAAGGTATGTTGAGTTTTTAAGGTTAAACATGAGAGTGACTATAGGGATTATGTAGCATTTTTCCAGAAAAGATTCATAGGGATTTGGGTGTAAATATCACTAGAAATCAGGCCTATAAACCTTTCAAAAAACCAAGGCTATAATTTATGGGAAGTATAAAGCACAATATGCAAGACTTTGGGATTACTGTAAAGAGCTCTTAAAGAAAAATCCTGGCTCTACAGTAGAGATACTTACAAAAGTGGATGAAGGGACCCGGAAGGAGAGATTTAAAAGGATGTATGTATGTCTCGAAGCACTTAAGAGAGGTTTTCTGTAGTGTTGTAGACCTGTTCTTGGGATAGACGGATGTCATCTGAGAGGTCCACATCCTGGGGTTCTACTAACTGCTGTGGGACTTGACCCAAATAATTGCATCCACCCAGTGGCATATTGTGTTGTTGAGAGTGAGAATAAGGAGTGGATATTTTTCCTGGAATTCTTAATAGAGGACTTACAGATTCATAACTAGCAAAATTGGACCATTATATCTGATAGACAAAAGGTAACCTTTTTATTAGCTTGCATCAATTTAAATTCTCTAATAACCCAAGTCTATGAAATTGAATTTTATCCCATTCTTTTCCTTTTCATGACAGGGTTTGATACCAGCAATGCATGACTTGTTGCCTTACGTTGAACATAGACACTGTGTGAGACACCTCTATAATAATTTCAAGAAGTTACATCCGGGTGAAGCACTAAAAGAGAGGATATGGAGGTGTGCTACAGCAACTTATAAGAGGAGGTTTGAAGATGAAATACAGTCACTGAAGGACTTGGATAATTCTATATACAAGTGGCTAGCAGAGACTACCAATCCTATGCATTGGGCAAGGTCTCATTTTAGGATAACTCCAAAGTGTGATATTATCCTAAATAATATTTGTGAGAGTTTCAACTCTGTTATCCTTGAAGCAAGGGAGAAACCAATACTTGGGATGTTAGAGAAGATAAGAATCTATTTGATAATGCAGTTACAAACAAAGAGGGAATAGATGAGAAAACAAACTAATGATATATGCCCAACAGGAGATAGCCAAGAAATTAGAGAAGTTGAAGAATGTTGGGACTAATAGGTGTGGTAGCTGGCATAAGCTTGGACACAATATCAGGACTTGTCCAGGTCCGTCATCTATAGTTCAACCTACAAAAAATGCAAATGCTTCTGTTGTAACAACTGAACAAGGACTTGGAGTTATTGGGAAAGGGTCATATGCTATCTTTCACATTCCAGAACCATTTGCTGGATCTGATGCTGCTAAAGCTGGTGAAGGAACACCTCATTGTTCACCATTTGTTTGATTTGAAGCACCATTTGCTGGATTTGAAGTTGTTGAAATTGGTGGAGGAACATTTAACTTCTCAACTAGAACTAGATCTGGACCTCCTAATGGACGTGAAGTTGCTAAAACTGGTCTTATAGCTTCTCAACTGGAATTGGATCTGAAGCTGCTGAAACTACTAAAACCAATGGATTTCCAGTTTCCAAACCAGTGGCATCTCAGAAGGTAATCAAGTCCCTTGAATAACTATTATTATTCAGCTCATTGGGTCTGATTTGTTGCTCTTTAACTGGTTAAGATTGTGAAACCCAGTATTTTACTAGCCTTGTTCTTTGATTTTTAACTGGTTTAAAATGTTTTTCACATTATTTTTAGTCATAAAGTACTTCAACTTATTCGTTTTTCAATTCGGCAAATTTTTCGGTTTACGCGATTTCGGTTCCGGCGGGTAAACGGGTCAAAAGTTGGACTAAGTGTAATTAGTGCATTGTGGTGTGTCTGTTGTATGATGGCTGAATTATTCAAAAAAAATGTTAATTTAGTAGCAAAAAATTAGTTTTTGGGTTAAATAGTCAACTTGGAGACTATTTGGTCAAATGGGGAACTATTTGGGTCAACCTTGAAATGTTTTTTAGTCTTCTATATGCTTTGTTTCTTCCTCACGATCTCCTAGCTGCTGGCCGAACTTCTCTTCCCCATTTTCCCCCAAAATTTTCTTGGATATCAAGTATAAATCACTTGGAAGGTAAGATTCTATGTCTATTTTAGCACTTTATGGCTTATGGGCTTTATGATCCAAGCTTTAATTTCAAGTTTTGTAGGATTCTTTATGGCTGAAAATAAAACCCTCTTTGCAGCCTTATATGTTATGATTTATGTATGTTATGGATTGTTTTTAGTGTTTTGGAGGTTGGGAAGTGATTGGGGTTGATTTTTAACAACTTTCCACGATTAGATTACATATTTTAAGATTATGAGTTGGGGTTTTGTCTTCCATATGTGGCCCTAGAGTGTTATGCTATGAATTCTTATGTCTATGCATATAATGATGTTTTAAGAGTGTTTTAAGGTTAGTTTGGATAGGAATTGAGACTTGAAACCAAGTGGAATTGATTTCCCTTCATTTTGTAAGTAAGCGGAAGTTTGACGCAGCTAGGATAATTTGGATAATTGGTTATGTTTGAAGGGTCTTTAATGATCTTTTGATGGTTTTAGGTGTTTTCCTTTGTTGTGGGATGCTATTGATATAGTCCCGGCTATGTGCTCCGGTGAATCTTTCCGTTTATGCATTGGTTGGTTAGAATATGTTGTTTTGAGTTGGTTTCTAAACAAGGTCCCTTGAATACCTTGGAATTGGATCTTGATGGTATAAGGTAGCCTACAAGGGAATCTGTTTGGATGGATTTTAGAATGTGTATGATGTTTGGAACTCGCACTCTTTTACCAAGTTTTGGAACTATTACATATGAAATCGGGACCAAGCTATTTTATGTTAATCAATTGATATGTTTGCAAACTCTTTTGATATGAAAGCATTTTATGACTGTTTTGGCTCATAGGTGACCTAGGTATATAATTTTGGATGTGTTTGGAAATATTTGATTTGGGAAGAACCGGTTCTATAGTCATCCATGGGACGCCATGGTGATCGCTATGATCATTACTATTTGATCAGGGGTCTTGTGATGGGATAACTTGACCTCCGTCGACTAGTAGGTGTGGTAGATTACTAGATCTCGCTAGTCTGTAGGTCATACCTTTGAGCCTAAAAGATACTCATGCTATTTTATTATATTCCGGATTGAAACTGTACTTGGATTTGTTCGCTATACTTTAGCATACTATGTTTTGAAATGATTGGATCTTTTTGGCTATGTTTTGGACATGCCTGACGTTTAAATGGCATGAGACATTTTAGAAACTACTTATGATTATGGTTTATTGACGTTTAAAATGGCATGAGACATTTTAGAAACTGCTTCATGACTATGGTTTTCACAAATGTTATTATCTTTATGTTTTCTTTTTATCGAAATGCTTGGCCCCATTTGAAGAGCTTTTATGATATCCACTGAGCTAGTTATGCTCACCCCACGTGATTTATAATTTTTCAGATTAGGTGCTCATTTTTGACTCTCCACCGCTTTAGCAGCTTTTAGATTTTCTCCAGATTCCACATTACTGGTAGGACTCTGCGGATAATCTGCCAAGCTTCTCTTTTGTTTGGAGAGGGGTAGTGTATTAGATAGGTTTTGTATTGATGAACTTTGTTTTTGTTGTAGCATCTTTTGTACTAAGAAGAAATTTTGTAATTCGTATTTTTGTGTAAAATGAAATATTCGGTTTTATAGTTAAGAAATGGTTTGATGGTTCTATTACATTGCGGTTAAGTTTGTGATGCTCTGTTCGTTTGTGCCTTGCGCTTTGGGCCGGTGTACCATTAGCGCGGCGTGTTACGGTCCCGTTTTTGGGGCGTGACAAAGATGGCTTCCAAATGTTATTTCTGCAAATAGATTGGACATAATAAGAAGACTTGTCCAAATCCACAAGCACAAGCATGGAGAAAAATTGAAGAGTGATCATCCTTTTCTATAATATATAAATATATATATATATATATATACACACACACACACACATACATACAAGGAAAATGTAAGTATTCATTCTTAGCCACGATTATTGTCACTCTTACTTAATAACTTAGGCTAACTTCTATTCTATTTCATTCTATGTACATAGGATTGTGGATGAAGATTGAGTTTTAGAGGTCACTGGATGGTGTTCGCTTCAAGCATGAAGGAAGCAAGTGATGAAGATTATGATTTTTTATAAAACCAGTGATGATATTGATGATGTGTTAGATCATATTTTTGTTTTTGTAATTCTGGATAGGCCCAGATAGTAACTTGGCTATTTTATGATGGTTTATATGGGTGTATATAGATGGTTATTTGCTAGTCCAAAGTGATTGTATATGGATGTTTGTTTGCTGTTTTGGAAACCAGCATTTTGTTATTTGTAGTCGATAGCTATACCTTGATGGTCATTTGCTGTTTTGGATGCTAACTTTGAATGGGAAAATATCTTGCTATTGGCATTATTATTTTGCACACATGAATGATTGCTTGTTCTTTTGAATGTCGTAGTATGAGTTGTTAATTTGGATATTAGGCCCAACACTATATATTGGTTTTACGGTACTTCATTTGCTTATTTTCTAATTTTTCTCTAAGGTACTATAGCAGTTTATTTACTTATTTTAAAAGCAATTTTGCAAGAGATTATTATTTGGTTCCTACTATTGTTACAATAAACCCCCCTTTGCACTTTATAATGGCTCACTAGTGTGGTTTGACAATTTAACCCCTCATGACCACCGGTCAACTCTAAAAAAATATAAGTTTTGGGTCTTGGAGCCACCAAATAGGGACTAAATAGGATAGGAATATTTAGTTCAGGGATTAATTTGGCTAAAGTTTTAGTTGAGGGACCATTTCGATTTAAGTAAAAAAGTTGGAGGACCATTTGGGTGATTTGCTCTAAAAATTGTTTTGAAGTGATATTTTGTTAAGGAACTTTTACTATTATGTCGATTGAGATTTTTGCTTCGATTTTTGATAAAACATTTTTGAAATACCTCTATATGTCTATGTGATAAAACTTTGTAATATATATATATATATATATATATATATATATACATATATATATCAGTTGTATGGTCCAACAAAGGTAATGTTAGCTACTTGCTGAGCGATTTGTTGCTGACCCCATATCTTGACAATTTTGCAGAGTTATAGAATTTTGAAGATACACAAGTTTAGTTGTGCCAAGGTCCTGAAGCATACCAGTTAGGAGTAGCTCGCGACTAAATAAATTATTGCTTAATTTAGTTTATTTAATTTGAAATAATGCTTCGTTTTAAGATTTATAGATTGACTTAGTTTATATTAAATTTCGCCGTATCAATGAGACAACAACAATTATTGTTATATTAAGAACTTTGTTATTATTTAATTGAGAATTATGTGTGATTCGAACCTTGTGCCTTTGAAAGATAACTTTTAAGGGTATGATGGTTGTCACGTGCTAATGTACGCGGTCAGGGAATGTGATTGTTTATGTAGTATCAGGGCTTAGGTTAGAAACCATATAAAGAAAAATATAGAAACTAATTGCTTGAGAAGTTCAGTATGACTTATCGAATTAGATTAAAGTAAGTTGAACTAATCGGATTGTCACTTGTAGATACCATGGAAAGATCGAGACCAACTTATAGGTTGACCGAACCTTGCAACTGTCATGTGAGCATAATAGGGTGTGAGATATGATACCTATAAGATTACAAATAAAAGCTTACTCATAAAGTTAACCATCTGGAGACACAAAATAAGATGCTGAGGGAAATGTGCGATGATTTGGAAAGCGAATTTCATCACAATAAGTATGAAGATATAAGAGCAAAATGGAAGAACTTAGCAACAAAAATAAAGAGCTCACCGATGAATTGGGAGTGAAGAAAGGATTTGTCAAAAAATTCATAGGAAATATGGATGTCGTTATCCATAAGTGTGAGACAAATTGGCTAGGATTAGTAGAGGATGATGAAGATATGCCTGATTTGATAGAGATAAGTGATTTAGTAGAAGAGGACGATGGAGAGCAAGCAGTGATGTTGGAGAATGAACAAAATGAGCTCCAAGTTGAAAAGGAAGATATAGAACTTAATAAAAATGACAACCTGGTTATTGTCTTAAGTGACGATGATCCTTCAGAGGATGAGCAAAAGTGCATAATTAGGAATTGATGGAATTATTTGGTGTCTTGAGAAATTTAAGAAAATTCGTAGTGTTAGAAGAGTTAGCCTAGTTTTCTTTTAGTACTTTTATGGCTTGTTGTAGTATTTAACTAGACATGTCTCCTCCTTGAGAGCACCCATTTGTTATTTCGTTATGTGATTAATAAAAGTTTTTAATTATGATATTTGTTAGTGCTATTTGTGAAATTTATTTACCGTATAAATATACTTCTGGTAATATATTTTGACTCCTGATTAAGTAATGGTGCGTAGTACAAGATCCACTTCTTCCAATATTAGGAATTTAGAAATCCTAAAAATTTGGAGCAAGAAAATTTGAACATGAACCCTGGAAATGCTAGTGAAAATGCTAGTAGGTCTAGAATTTAAAGAGTTGTCATCCTAAGTCAGCCTACCCCATGAATTACAGGAAATTATACAGTCCTGTTGTGGTCGTACTTTTAAACTTATATTGTTCAAACATTCAAAATATAATTTTGTGTGTATATATATATACACACACATACTCTGTTTTATTAAAAGTATCATATATACACACACATACTCCGTTTTATTAAAAGTATCATATTTTTTATTTTAAAATGTCTTAAAATATTTGTCATGTTAACAAAGTTTCAATGAAATCAATTATCTCTTTTTTTCAACATTATCCTCCCTTTATTTTTCGATGATACTATATTCACATTCAAAAATTTAAAATTTGGTGATGCAAAACTGGAAAGAAAAGCAATAATATTATAATCAATTCACTATTATTAAGAAGTTGAATTTTCAAAGGTATAATTTTCAAAATACAATAAAAAATGTTGGACGAAGGAAATATATAAAATACACACTCACCTACCGACTAAATATTGTATTAGTTTACTAGGAAATGATCATCTTAAGGTGATCCTTTTGCAAATGAATCAGAGAGCTACCAGTTTATGACTGACATAGACAGCCTCCGATGTTTCCCTTTTACATTGTGCACTACAGTTTATCTTGAGGCCCCAAAGAATTGAAATGAAACAATCCTTGCAATTTCCTAAAACCAACAAAGAAATGGAGCCATCATCCACCCCACTCAGTAAGGCTCCTCTTCATTCCATTAGATCCTTGCATACCATAGTTTTCCCCTCAACATGAAAAGAATAGAATTGAACCGTATATTTGCTGTAATTTACACCCTTGCCCTTCTATGTCTACTCTATCACCATGCACTCAAACTCCTCAACTCCACCACCTTACCCTCTTTCTTCATATCAATTTCCATGTTCATCTCCGACATTCTTCTAGGTTTCATGTGGATCACAGCTCAAGGGTTCCGAATATGTCCCGTAACTCGTCAAGAATTCCCCGAAAACCTCGAAAAAATTGTAGACAGGAAGGATTTTCCGGCCTTGGACATCTTCATATGTACTGCTGATCCTTACAAAGAACCGCCTATTAACGTTGTTAACACGGCTTTATCAGTTATGGCTTATGATTATCCGACGGAGAAGCTTTCGATTTACGTTTCGGATGATGGAGGATCGGAACTCACTCTCTTTGCTTTCATGGAAGCTGCCAAATTTGGAACCCATTGGTTAGGTTTTTGTAGGGAGAATAAGGTGATGGATAGGTGCCCAGATGCATATTTTAGACGCCAGTATACGATGAACTAAAAAAGTTCTATCTCAAACTGAGAAAATTAAGGTAACTTTTTTAATTTAGTCAAGTAGTAATATTAGTTTATTTATCTTGAATTTATTATTTTCCATGGTTAATTTTCCATTTTTTCCACATAAAATTACGAGTTTAATTCTAGATAATATAGAACTAGAAAATTATATAATTTTGTTGAGAATTATATCTTTAGATTTTAAATATTTATATAATATAATAAAATATTTGTTATTTGGAATTTTTCATAAAAATCTTAGTTGAGTCTAATTTCTTAATTAATTTGCAATAAGTAGTTGTTAAATTTCTTAATTTTTTTAAATTATAATTTTGATCATGCTGTTATCTCAATCAATCTCGTGACTTTTGTATCATATCCTAATAATTTAAGGGCGGTAAAAAAGAACTTGTAGACAAGATGTGATTCCTAGGGACTAGAGTCACTGAACCCAGTCATTTCAACCTATTCTTGTTTCATCGGTCTAAGCAAAGTGGTGAAACTTTGTTATGATTCTTGTGATTCGTGCCACGCTAGAAAAGGACTTGTGGACTAAATTATTGCTGGAAAATGATCATGATAATAATTCCTTGATGAGGACCATTTTGAAGATGCCAAAAGATGATAGTCAGTTATTCAGAATTTTCACCTTGTTGGTCAACAAAAGGATTATAATATTGTCACACTTGAAAGTGATCAAATGAGAATTGCAGAATTTTTGAAGAGAACAAGATTTTTTTTTTTATATTTTAAAATTACCTTTTTGTTATATTATTAAATAAATTATTAAAAATTTATAGAGTAATTTTAGTAAAATAATTTTGATAATTCATTTGATAGTGTAACAGTAAATGAGACAAAATGTGAAACAAAAAATATTTAATATTTTTTTTGTAACAATCAAAAGAGAATTATTGTTTGTAAGATCATAAAATTATTTATAACTTACAAATAGAGATCATTCATTATTTATAATTTAGAATTACTAATTCTTTTGATTTATATTTAATTGTACTGTTTGACACAAGATATTTGTAACTTTCAAAATAATGTAAGTTTTTAAAAAAACAAGTAAGAGAAAGAATTGGACTCTTCAAGAACAAGTGGCGAGGACTAATCTAATTCATGAGCCTACTGCTGTCACTAATGTTTACACTTAAGAATTCTAGTTTTTGCCTAATTCAAGATGTCTTACTGATTAAATATCGATAACTATGTGACAAAATAAATGCCTGAAAATTTAAAATTTAATTGTAATTAAACAGATTGATTTGTCATTTATACTTCACATGCTCTACGGGGATCATTTTTGTTCATAGTAGTTCAAACATTTTCTTGAAAATTAGGTACAAATTAAGTGCAAATTAATTATCATGGAAATAAGAGGTTAGGATAAATAATATTAAAAAATCAGAATTTGATTTACAAAAAATAACGATATAACAATTAGTCGCAAAATGGGATGAACCAAATTACTAGTATATTTTTTCCTTAATTATTTGTCTTATTAATTATTATCTTGCAGATAATGTATGAGTACATGAAGAAGAGGGTAGAAAATGTTGTTGAGAGTGGTAGGATTGATGAATATATTACAAGCGAAGAAGAGCGTCAAGCTTTTAGCAAATGGACGAAAGGATTCACTCGTCAAGATCATCCCGCAGTGATTCAGGTTTGCAAACCCTTTTAGTCTCTTTTGTCCACATGATATGCATTTTAATCTATATATGTTGTAGAATATCTTCAAATAATATAATTTTTCCAAGGAAATAAAAGAGACCAAAGTGTATTAAACTAAAATATGACGGATCAAATTGAGAACTCATTGAATTCATCTAGGACTAGTTTAATATAAATGAATTGCATCAGAAAATGCATTATAACCAAAATTAAGAACTATACAATTAATTAAACATAAATATGTTAAATATAAAATATGAGAAACTAAATTCCAAGTACCGGTCCAAGTATGGGGCCAAACAACCGCAATATGGAGTATGTGTTACTTATGTTTCATTTTACAATGTAGAGTGAGTCTCATAATGATCGAAATATCTGAAAAGTAAAGGATTTTTATTATTTTTTAATTATCTAACGGTTTAGAATACACATTTTACATTGTAGAGTGAGTAGTAAAGTTTTTTTTTCCGGTAATATATGATTTTCTTGTAACTTTTATAAGCCAAAATTACATGGTCATGCAAGAACATTTGTTTTTCTTTTCAGTGTTTACACATTTAATTCTTTCTTATAGCTTATAAAGGCTAAAGCCAAAAAAATTAAAATTCACGAAATGATTAACATTAATTTCACAGGATTTCAAGGTAACAAGATTGTTACCAAAAACACGAAAAAGTAATAGTTAAATTGTTCATTCCGAGTAGGTTTTGCTTGAAAGCGGCAAGGATAAAGATGTAACAGGCCACTCAATGCCAAATCTCATTTATGTATCGAGAGAGAAAAGCTCGACTTCTCCACCTCATTTTAAGGCTGGAGCCCTTAATACCCTGGTAAGCTACCCATACATATTGGGAGTAATAGGAATTCTTTCTTGCTGTTGGTGTAACTGTGAGTTAGAGGATTCAAGATTGGGTTTCTGAACTTCCTCAAAAGTTTAAACATAGAGAAACAATTATATTCTTATATACAATTAAATAATTTTTCAAAACTTTTGATGCTTACATGTCAAGACTTCTGTGCTTGAAGTGTAGATTTAAATTGAATTGAAGTTTTTAATAAATTATTGACCAATTATTTTAACCTCGAATAGCATTATAAGTTAGAATATAGACTCGAAAATACTCAAGTAAGCTTAGTGTACAGTCCTACTTATAAATTTTGTAATTATTAGTGAAGTCACATAGATAATGTGATGTCAGATGATATAGCCCATGTGGCGTATTACTGATCACATTGTTCATGTAGTCTGTCTGATAGCCACGAGATCTACGAGTAGGATCGTAGACTAACCCTACCTAATTATTTTCTTTTTACGTATATAGGTGTTGATCCTACATATACGAAAATACTAGATAGATCCCATTTTGAACCCCACCCAAAAACCTTTTAGTCAGAATTAAATTTTATAAAAATTTACTTATATATATCGATATCATTTATTTCATAAATTTAATCCATACTATATGATCTATAAGTGAAATTAAAAATCGTTTTACCTAAATGTTTCCTCAACATATACTACCAAATCAACTTTTAATTTTAAATTTCTCCAAATATGATGTTTACAAATTATGTGACCTTGAATCCTATCATTTAACTCTATTTGTTTTTTTGTTCTGATTTCTGAAGCTTCGAGTATCTGCTACTATGACGAATGGTCCCATAATATTAACACAAGATTGTGACATGTTCTCAAATGATCCCAAAACACCTTACAATATGCTCTGTTACTTCATGGACCCTTCAATTCGGCCCAAGCTAGCCTATGTTCAATTTCCTCAATGCTTCCATGGACTAAATAAGAATGATATCTATTCATCCGAAATGAAGCGTTGGTTTCACATCAATCCATAAGGGGATGGATGGACTATTTGGCCCTGATAATATGGGGTCTGGATGCTTTTTCGTTCGCAGAGCTTTATTTGGTGGGCCATCAGAATCATCATTTGTGCAGCCAGAAATGGCCCGGTTGAGCCCAGATTATGCTGTGAAAGGATCCATCAAGTCTGAGTATATATTGGACCTGGCTAACCTCGTAGCTGGTTGCGATTACGAGAACCGGACCAATTGGGGGACTAAGGTAAGCATTCTTTCGGTTTCTTTAGCCGAAGATTAAGCGGAGCATACTAGATATTTTTTTTTTACAAACGATGCATGAAAAATTAATCCTTAAAAATAAAAAGAAATATTCTATCACAACTTCGAAAATATTTAATGTTAGATGTATTTAATTTTTTTTTTTTAACACTCGCATATTAGACAACCTGGTGTAGTAGTTTTTGTAATTGAGCTTGATTATCAAAAACTCTCAAACTATCAAACAAAATCTTGTCAAGTTCTCTAATTTTTAAAAAGGATATTTTGATATAGTCATTTAGATTTAATTAAAATTTAATATTTAGTTTTTAACGGTAGTATTTTGAAACTCAAACGGAACAATGATTCAACATGTTAAATCATAAAACTTGGATCTTGGTTTGGTAGGAATCTTTAATTCAATTTTTTCAATGTTGTTATATGTATTAATTTTCACATTTTATATTCTATAAAACTTCAAAATTATTATTATTATTGATTTAAACATGTTAATTTTTAAAATAAAAAATCATTTAGACTGGTTGGTTGAATTGGGAAATTACTGGTCCGACTTTCAAAACATTATTTAATAGTGAAGCGGATCTTCCATGCCAGTTTACAAATGCAATAAAAGATTTCTTTAATGAATTTCTGCGTGAGTAATATAAAATCCAAAACTCAATAGGACTGCTAATTTTGATACTGTTAAAGTTTATCCATACATTAATAATAAGTCTGCAATGGTGAAAGTACATTCATCCAAATTAATATTATTGTTATTTACTCCTATTGAAATCAGGACTTTTCTTTAGTTACCTATTAAATGCATAATCCAAAAGCTTGTATGATTCATTCTGCATGTCATACATTACAAATTGAATGAATGGCAAATTTAGTATTTGTGTAAACTATTGTTTTGGTATATGGGTGTATTTAATTTGTGAAAAAATAAATAAATTTGGAACTAACTTGAATATTTATTGAAAGATGAATAAAGGGCCGAAGTAAATTTCTCCTCTTTTAAAGTCTAATTCACTAAATTGGTTTCTTTCCATTTGATGCTAATTTTGCAGATGGGATTTAGATATGGCTCTTTAGTGGAAGACTATTATACTGGTTATCATCTTCATTCCCAAGGATGGAAGTCAATATTTTGCCATCCAAAGAGGCCAGCATTTTTGGGTGATATACCAAATTCTCTATTTGATGTGGTGAACCAAGGGATACGGTGGTCTATTGGCCTCCATGAGGTTGCATTCTCCAAATATAGTCCATTAACTTTTGGCATGGGAGCTTTGAGGGCCTCTAATGAGCCTTTGTTATGCACATTATGCTTTTTCTCCTACTTGGTCAATTCCAATCACTATATATGCGTTTCTTCCTCAGCTAACTTTACTCAACAAAATCTATATCTTTCCTCAGGTATGTAAAACTATGCCTCAAATTTCCATATTGTGTGCATAATATAGAACTTTTGAGTTAATCATGCCAAAAACTTGTGATTTGTTTGTTTTTGCCTCTTCTACAATTGTCCATATAGTCACAAGGAAAATTAGGCTTTAAGTATGTCTCTAATCAAGACTATAACTAAATTCAGGGGTGTAAGCGAGTCTAAACAACTTGAACACTTCAGTATTCAAGGTTGTTTGATTATAACAAATTTGTAAAGATATTTAACTTTTACTCATTTATCTTTTAAGTTGAATTCAAATGAGTTTTTACCGAATCAATCTTAAATCGAGTTCAAATAGTTTGAATGGTTTAAACTTATCGAGTCAAGTTTGACCCGAAATTAAAAATTAGATAGTTAACAAATATTAAATCTTATTTAGACTTGACTCTATTACTAACGAATCAAAATCAAACAAATTCTTACCGAATTGAATATCATTCAAGTATCTATTAGTTTTGCTCACCTTACTGCCCTAACCAAATTAAGTTATTATCTCTCTAGTATGCACAGAAGGACTAGGGAGCATTAAGGACTGAACATAAATTTTCTAGAAAGTTCAAAATTACTCTAAAATTTAATGGATTTCAAATAAAGTTAACAAAATTAAGTTAATGAGCATGCTAAATGGATGGCATCTCAATTATTTTGAAATCTTGATCAGGGACAAATTTATGCATGATTCAGCTAAACCTTTTGTAACTCAATACGGATTTAAAAAATCGAATATTTTCGATAAAGGAATTTGGGCATGATTTTATGTTTTATTTTCTTAATTTAATTCATTAAAATATTTTGCAGGTTTCAGATCCATGGTTTTTCTTGTATGTTTTTCTATTTCTTGGAGCCTATGGAGCAAGATTGCCTAGAATTTATATTAGCCCAAGGTACACTTGCAAGGTGGTGGAATGAACAAAGGATTTGGATTATTAGAGGGCTCTCGAATTACTTCTTTGGAAGCCTTGAATTCATAATAAAAAATATGGGTTTTGCCACACATGGATTCAATGTCACAAGCAAAGTAGTAGATGATGAACAAAGCAAAAGATATGATCAAGGGATCTTTGAGTTTGGGGTTCATTCACCTATTTTCTTTCCATTAGCTACTGCAGCAATCATCAATTTGGCTGCCTTACTTGGTGGTACAATGCAAATTTTGAAGGGAGGGAACTTAGATGATGTTTTTGTGCAGCTGTTTATTGCTGGTTTTGCTTTGTTAAATTGCTTGCCTATTTATGAAGCAATGATTCTGAGAACTGATAAAGGAAGGATTCCAACCAAAACGACAATCACTTCAATCTTTCTAGCATGGAGTCTTTACTTGGTAGCTTCTTTGATACTATAGATTCAACTTTTATAAGCCCATCTAATTGGTGACTCTTTTTTGGTATATAGATATTCTGTCTTACTTTTTGTACCAAATTTTTATTAATGTCACACTTCATATATTCGATATATGTACTTTAAAATAATAAATTAAATTAAACATGTCAATCATTTAGAAAATGAGATAGGAATTAATATAAAAGGTGAGACAGAAAATCAGTAATGCTGTATTTCTAATGAAAGATTTTGTACATCTTATTACCAAACTTAGCTTATTGCTAAACTAAAGTTTTTTGTATCATTTAAGAGACACGGATTTGTGAAATTAAATGAAGCCACTGCAGGTTAAGTATCCTCTCCATTATCTACACTTATTTCCCAATTCTTTTCTGATGATAGATCATCTAGTGGAACTCGTTCACCATTTCCGTGTAAAAGGATGACTTTGATATCTAATTTTAGAAAAAATTTACCATGGGAGAGAAAAAATCCAATAAAATGAATCAAGCGTAAATCTTAATTTTAAATGGGAGAGAAAAAATCCAATAAAATGACTAGTGCTTTAATTAAGATTTAAACATTAATTTAGAATAATAAAAGTTGCTGCTAAATTTAAACTCATCTATATGGTCCAACCATTGAAGAAAAAGTTCATAATTTTGATATATTAAAAGTCAATTATCATAGTTTAAAATCATTGTCACAATCGCAAATGTCACTGTTTTATATCGATGACGATGCATTATTGCATATAGGCCGAAACACCATTTTTGGTGGCGATAATGTCAAAGAGTTGTGAGTCATAACTCCTACAAATAAATAATGCTACAAGAATTAGTTCAAATGCTGGTAAAAACTTTTTTTCACTGAGATAAAACTATAGAGATGAAATCATCCATAGCTTGATTAGAAGACCCCTTGTGTCCTTCCTCTTCCTTTACAGCAACTGTAATCCATTCTCGTATCTTTATTGCCTCTCTCTTAATTTCTTCTCCTTTCCCTCTTTTATCTAGCGTAATTCTTATAATGACCTCTTCACATCTTCTTTGTCTAGAGTAGTCTTTACTCCCCTAGTTAACTCCAGAGCCATTCCCACTTCCTCCATTAACATCTTTGAATTGCCTTGTTCATCAAGTGGCCAACCAATTATTGGGTACACCTGACTTAAACTTTCCATGTAGAATTCCACCCACAATGACTCAAAAATGCTGTTATTGATTTGTGACCAAGGATTTTCAATTGAGGTGTCAATTTATGCACTAACAAGCCTTGCTTGATCTTTGATATTCTTTTTTCAAAACCTTCTGGCAACCATTCAGTTGCTCTGGATTGAAACCAAAAGGCGGCCTTATGGTCCAAATGAATGGTTTTCCACTCTTCCAATCCCATTGCTAGACCCATCATTTGAGAATGACTTGTACTGTTCTGTGAACCAAAAGAGATGTAAAGCACAGAACATTCAGAATGTAAGTCCGATCATTTTAGACATTTCTCGGTAGGCAATATTATTTCTCTGCAGCCATGCTGATCGATGAACTCTGTTTTTGGAATCTTTTTGAAGCAATTTTGGTGGAAAAATAAGCCCTATGCACCAAACAGGAAGTTTAATGTATTTTCTATTAGAACAAAATTAACAAAAATATAAATACGTATCGTAAAATCACATAGTTGGTATAAGAGATGATTATATTTAATTTGCCTTCCAAACCATAATTAGTGTGCAAAAGAGTTTTGCAAATAACCTTTAGGATACAATGAAATCTAGTGATCAATTTTGTTTTGCACTAACGAAATCAATCCACTAAGCACTCAAACCTTTGACAAATTTGTCTTATTTTGTAGGAGAACTAAGAAGACGAAGAAATAATAATAATGTCTTGTCTACCACATACATGTTATTGAATTTATAGATGTTCAAATATTTCTTTATTTTGAGACATACCTATATATGCATCCAATCATGACTTAGTGAATAGGTACATCCATTAAATTGAATAGACACCACAACTACCAATTATGCAAAGTTGCAACTTTTCTTATTTTGAAAAAACTGTCCAACAATTCTCCACTATTTTCAAAATAGTGTGAACTTGACAAATTTGGAAATTAGTGCATACTAAAGGTATCTTTTGATTTGAACATTTATTTAGTGAAGTAAATTTCGAACAAGTCTGAATAGCATGATAGATGTAATATCTTTGAATTAGCAATCCTTATTGACAAGTTGTATATATTTCACACACTAACTTGTATAATTTGAGTAACTTAGTATCCGCTGACACTATTCTAGCCATGTGTCTGCATCTCTTTGATGAGTGCTGTAAGAGTTAAAACCCTTAAACTCCTAGAAGCGGCCACACTTCCACTCACATAGGTGGACATCATCAAAAGTGTTTCCATAGCTAACACTTTATTTGAATATTAGTCAATTAAGAGCATATTACTCATCCTCATTCAAACCTATGGTAACCAAGCACTTTACCTGGGATAGATATAAAATATATTATATTACTTGCAATCACACATATAGTGTATTTTGTCTCATTGAACTTAAAACTTGACGTTGTATCAAGCGTTAAGTCGAGATTCCATCACTGGTGATTTTATGATATGGGCTTTGCCTTATCCCCTTTGATTCACAAGATCTTGTGTAAAAATCTTTTTGCCATTTATCAATCTATTTTGTTAATAGATTTCCCAAAAGCAATAGTGATCATTTTATATATCAAACGATAATTATTTTATATAGCTATTTTTAATATTATGTGTCTCAACTTATCATTGTTAAATTGAATATATGCTCTACAAAGCATAATTCCCTATTACAATGATATTCCGGAATTAGTTTGGATACCAATGAAAATAATTCCATAACCATTCCACTTTTATTTTTAGAAGGCAATTCTTCTAATTTAATCTTGGTGAAATCAATTATAAATATATATTTCTTATATTTTTAAGAAATTTGATACCTCCACCAAAGATAAATATCAATTCATTAATTGATAAATAATCTTTCCATAAGATCTTATTTCAAACAATGTGTCTTGTTTGTAAAAAATCATACACAGTTACTTATATGTCTTTAATTGAAATGACACATTTTTTCGATTTTCACTAGTTGTCTTCTTTTAATTAAAGATACACTTTTTCAATTAAAGTCACAACTCTTTATAAGTGTCACTTCATAAAAGGATACTAATTTTTTTCAAATAACAAGACACAACTCATGTATTATTTTTAGCATGTTCTTCATATAGTACAAGAATATAAATAATCTAAATTCACATTCTATATATTTTCTAAATATCTTCCTTTATTATAAGATTTTCCAAGAGAATTTTGGTCCAAAATAAAATTTAATTATTAATCTCACACTTCTTAAATTGGTTCAATAAGAAGTTTTATTTTACTCCTTTTAATACAAGCTAGCTGTGTTTTGGAGTCATTTTATTTGGTTAACCTTTAATCTGAGAACCACAAGAAAATCAAATGTGTATATTCCATATGAATTCTATACTTTTAGATCCAACATATTATTTCATGAATGCAGTTCTACATTTTGAATGAAAATTTTACAATCAATATAATATGTCAAACAAGTACATAATAGATCTTTACCAATTATACTATTATGTATACAATAATTAAATAATATTAATTTTCTTACTTGTGATTTTTTTTTTATTCATGGATCTTGCGTCCAAATTATTCAATTATATTTTCTACACAAGTAATATGTTCTTAAATATTTAAAAATATTTAGACATACTTTTCAAAAATTGATGTATACACCATTGTCCCATAATTAGCGAGAAATTGTTCTTTTAAATACTCTTTATAAGTATAATTTTAATGTGTCTAAAAATGCATTAGACATACCTTTTATGTGTTATTCTTACCATGCATGTATATAAACTCCCATGAGTGTTCAACTAGAAAATGATTCTATCAAATCTTCTCTAATTTTCCCATTAATGTGCCATTGCCATATCTTTTATTTTCTCAAGGAACCAACTTCCATGGACAAAATTAAACCTTAAGATTGTTAGAACAAAATTAACAAAAATATAAATACTTACCATAAAATCATATAGTTGGTATAAGGGATGACTTCAAGGTGCGTTACAATGTCGCTTTCCTTAATGTTTAATTTGCCTCTACCATTATTAGTGTACAAAAGAGTCTTGCAAATAACTTTTAGGATACAATGAAACCTAGTGATTAATTTCGTTTTGCACTAACGAAATCAATCCACTAAGCATTCAAACCTTTGAAAAATTTGTCTTATTTTGTAGGAGAACTAAGAAGAAGAAATAATAATAATGTCTTGTCTACCACATACATGTTATTGTATTTATAGATGTTCAAATATCTCTTTATTTTGAGACACACCTATTCATCTAACCATGGTTTAGTGAATAGGTACATCCATTAAATTGAATAGACACCACAACTACTAATTATGCAAAGTTGCAACTCTTCTTATTTGGATGGATGGATTTGAATTTGGATTTGAGAATGAATTTGAAATGATTAGGTTTTGGAGTGAATTTGAAATTCAGGATTTTCAGTAGTTGAAGTCCATTTTAAATTTGATGGCTAGATTTGAAATTTGACTTATTAATATTTTATCTAAACAGTGAAATGGATTTAGGTTGGGATTTGAAATCAAATCCACCCATCCAAACAGGCTGATAATGTATTGCAAACTGAAAATATATGATAAAAGTGGCTGAATAAACTGTGATCATTCATCAGCACCATCTGCACCTTGCAGATATGGATGCAGATGGGAGATGTGGAACTTGTATTAATCAGGAAAACCTGAAATTTTGAACTCGTTTTCTCCGGAGGAACAATGAGGGAGGTTTTACCATATTGAGATATATGCAGTAGTTCCACAGGCTCCAGATGTGTTGAAAGTCACATTCACCCTTTGAATATCCTTTGCAACCTCATTAGCCCAACTGGCGAAAACACCAGAGATTATACACAATGGAAGGCGACCATCTTTCTCAATAATGTTTGAGATGAGACGGCGAAAAGGAGCTTCAAGACCAAGTGTTGCATGAAAGAGTTTAATGATTTGGTGTAAACAGGCAGGGACTCTTTATTCTCAGTATTTTGTGGCAAGCCATGTCGAGTACTATTAAAAGGGAGGGATTCTAAGTGAATTTGGGAGGATGATGAGTCCTTCGAAATGGGACTATTCTTTAGGTAATTGACATTTTGTGGGATGCTAGCAAGAGCTATTGTGAAGCCAGTTGTTTGTTGAGTTTGCTTTGCCAGTGCTGAGAAAGGGATTAGAATAGATGACCTTGGGCAAGGAATGGTAGCATCACTACGTGTTCCTTCAGGAGTGTCATCTTTCTAATATTCATTTGAATTCTAGAACTACAAGGTTGTTTTGATCTTAGGTGCTTGGTGTGTGTTTTTGTGCGTGTATTTTGAGGTGGGGTAGTGGGTGTTGTAAAAGACAATTTGCAAAAAGTCCAAGCAGCTCAATCAAGAATGATGATTGCTTGTTTTTTGTGGAATTGTCATTGGACAAGGAATCTTAATAAGAAGCAACGAGACATAATAAAATGGTAAAGGACTAGATGTATTCCAAATTAATTAAATTTTTATTTTATTTTTTTAATATGTTCTAAAACAATGTGTTATTTTCCTTGAGGGAACCTTTAAATTATATAGAAGTAGTGTGGTACCATTAATCTTATCCTTCAAATACTTTTGTTTACAAAAAAAAAAAGTGTGAAAGAGATAATGGCTCCGTTTGGACATTAAGAATTATAATGGATATTATTTGGAAAATGTTAAAATAATTATTATAATAATTTTTAAAATGTGATATACGTAAGATAAAAAGGCAGTCAGAAATGTGTTAAGAAATAATTGCGAAATATTTTGAATAAAAATGAATAATGCTCCCGTGGAAATGGAGCCATAATTTCACAAGTTCTTTACCATCTCTTTTTTATTTCAGTAACTTTGTATTATTTTAACTTCCTCTTTGTTTTTCTCAAGACCAAATGTTTTTTTACCGTCCTCTATTTTTTTTTTTTTTTGGGGGGTAACATAACATCATGAAGGAAATGGGGGCAAATGACGGAGGATGTCTTTCCTTTTGTTCCAGATGCTTACACCATTTTTTTTTTTATTGCATTAGGGAGTATGAACCATTTTTTTTTTTATTGCATTAGGGAGTATGAACCAATGTTAATTATCTGACTCGTACGATTGTATACAGAAGAAACTTTTACTTTAAATATTTACCTCGCATCATTTTTAATTTTGTTAAAATACTCTAATAATTAAGACTTTGTAATTCTACATATGTACGGTTTTGAGATGCACATATTTTATTTATAATGTAATCAAGACGGCAAAAATAATTATAGTATATATATCATGTTACATGGCCGGCCTAGCAAGAAAGTTTTTGTTGTTTTTTAAGGCAAATATAGATCTTAACAACAGGCATTATCAAGGACTATGTAGCTTTACATATAAAATTTGATTATATAAGTTGAGTATATTATCTATTCTTGTGCACAGGATATTTAGCTCTCTCTATATATATATATGAAGTACAAGGCGAAAACAATTGTTAAAATTAATAGATTTTCGCCTTTAAATTATCCTATACAATAACATGTTTATTCCTTTAGGAACAAAATGTAACATTCACATGTTTTTTCAGCAAAGATGGTTGTTAAACCACCTAATACCTTTAACTTATCATAACTTCCCATCTTCTATATATTTCATTTTCTATTGTATACTCTCAATTTTTCTATATTTGCACACATATTGAGTTTGCCATTTGCACTAGTATAAATAAAGAGATAGTCCTAGTTGATCTAGTGGTCTCCCTTTATTATTTTTTCAAATTATAAATTTGATATTTTAAAGGACAAATCACCCAAATGGTCCTCCAACTTTTTTACTTAAACCAAAATGGACACTCAACTAAAACTTTAATCGAATTAGTCCCTGGACAAAATATTCGTATCCTATTTAGTCCCAATTTGGTGGCTCTACCAAAAACTTATGCTTTTCTAGAGTTGATCGGTGGTCATGAGGGGTAAAATCGTCAAACCACACTATTGAGTCATTATAAAGTGCAAAGGGGGTCGATTATTGTACCAATTTGTGAGAAGGTTATCGAGAGCCATCAGATTTGGGGAAATTGGGAGAATAAAGACCTAAATATCTAATTCCGTAACTGAGATCCATCGTGGCCTAATCAAACTCAACCGATGGAAAATTATGACTGCATCTCACTCAACAACTGTTGAAATTGATGCATGGCTGGACGGGTAAGTGATAAACCCGGTTATTTAATTACTTAATAATATCGTAATATGTTGATTTGATCCATTGCTTGGTATGTGTTTGTAGTAATCTTTAAGGATACAGCATGTGACTTTGTATTAGTTTGTCATGCAAATAGGTGGTGGTTTTTTACTAGGATTACTGTGAAGTTCTTTTATCATGACATTATTCTGATTTATCATGTAGTGCATGTGAACTTGTTATTGTTATCTCTAATGTATTAGTTTGTGGTCCCTAAGCATGTTGTCATTAGTTGTATGTTGTTTTCATGTTGTTGCACATGGAGACAACGTGGTCCTTCAAATGAGTCTAATGAAATGTCTGCTTGATGGTTTGAACAGGTCAAAAAACCAATTTTTTTGACACTAAGGGTTTATCATGGTGGGGTATTTGTGGGACAAGAAAGTAAAAAATATATGGGGGCTTAGAGTTGGATACATGTCTTCCCCAAACAACCAATATGTCTACTATCAAAGAGATAACTGACAACTTTGGATATAAGGATATAATTTGTCTTCAATATGGAGTTCCAAGTGACAATGGGAATTTTGGGTATAGAATATTAGAAACTGAGATGATGTCATAGATATGGTAGCAATTGGCATATTACATGGTGAGGCCTTGGTGTATGTTGCGCAGGAAAATTAGGCTCAAGCAAGTGGAGGTCCATCAAAAGGTATAGCTGATGGTGATTTCTACATTAGTTTAACTCAAGGTGACAGTTTAGGGTAGCTAATGATGAAGATGAATCTAGTGATGTAGAGGTATTTTATGAAAGTGATTATGACTTTAATGATGATGATGATGATAACTAACTTATTTATGAAAAATATATGGATGTAAATGTGAATGACAACAGGAAGGTACTTGCCAAATCAGTTTATGTTTCAAAAAGAAAATCAAGTCCAAAACATCATGGTTCTCATAGTGATATGGACAGTAGTGAAGGGGAAAGAAGTGCAACATTATACAATGTTATGCACATTTATGATGGTCAAAACATTAATGTTGGTGAGGAATCAAAATCAATAACATCTAATGAACTACTTAGTCTTTCAAGCTCCTTGGTGAAGAAACAAGCTAGAAGAAAAGAAGGCATTTCTAGAAGTTTAGAGATGTTGATCTTGAAGACCCAAAATTTAGGGTTGGGCAGCTTTCTACATCAAAAGAAATTATGAAATCTGCAATAGCAAATTATTCCATCAAGTGGGGTTAAGGGTTCAAGTATAAGAAGAATGATGCCGGAAGAATAAGGGCTGTATGCAAGCATAAGTTCTGCAAACGGTTTTTTCGTACTTCAAAAGTGAGGGTAAGTGATGCCATCTAGAGCTTTGTGATTAAGACTATGCGCCCCCCCCCCCACACACACACACTTAAGTGTGGTAGATCATTGAAATCACGAGCGTGTGACTTCCACTTGGCTAAGCAAAACCATGTTGAGTTTTTAAGGTTAAAAATGAGAGTGACTATAGGGATTTTCAAGAAAAGATTCATAGGGATTTGGGTGTAAATATCACTAGAAATCAGGCCTATAAAACCTTTCAAAAAGCCAAGGCTATAATTTATGGGAAGTATAAAGCACAATATGCAAGACTTTGGGATTACCACAAAGAGTTCTTGAAGAAAAATCCTGGTTCTACAGTAGAGATACTTACAAAAGTGGATGTAGGGACCGGGAAGGAGAGATTTAAAAGGATGTATGTATGTCTCAAAGCACTTAAGAGAGGTTTTCTACAAGGTTGTAGACCTGTGCTTGGGATAGACGGATGTCATCTGAGAGGTCCACATTCTGGGGTTCTACTAACTGCTGTGGGACTTGACCCAAATAATTGCACTATCTACAGTTTCTACCCAGTGGCATATTGTGTTGTTGAGAGTGAGAATAAGGAGTCCTGGATTTTTTTCTTGGAATTCTTAATACAGGACTTACAGATTCATAACCAACAAAATTGGATCATTATATTTGATAGACAAAAGGTAACCTTTTTATTATCTTGTTCAATTTAAATTCTCTAATAACCTAAGTCTATGAAAATTGAATTTTATCCCATTCTTTTCCATTTCATGATAGGGTTTGATACCAACAATGTATGACTTGCTGCCTTACATTGAACATAGACACTGTGTGAGACACCTCTAAAATAATTTCAAGAAGTTACATCCGGGTGAAGCACTAAAAGAGAGGATATGGAGGTGTGCTATAGCAACTTATAAGAGGAGGTTTGAAGATGAAATACAGTCACTGAAGGACTTGGATAATTCTGCATACAAGTGGCTAGCAGAGAATACCAATCCTATGCATTGGGCAAGGTCTCTTTTTAGGACAACTCCAAAGTGTGATATTCTCACTAAGTAATATTTGTGAGAATTTAAACTCTGTTATCCTTTAAGCAAGAGAGAAACCAATACTTGGGATGTTAGAGAAGATAAGAATCTATTTGATAATGCAGTTACAAAACAAAGAGGGAATGGATGAGAAAACAAACTAGTGATATATGCCCAAAGATAGCCAAGAAATTAGAGAAGTTGAAGAATGAATCTGCAGCATGCATTCCGCGTTTTACTGGGGATGAGAAATTTGAGGTCACCCACATGTATAGGAGCCAATTTTCTGTTGATTTGGAAATTGGTAGCTGTAGTTGTAGAAAATGGGAGCTTACTGGCTTGTCTTGTTCCCATGCAATCAGCAGCTTAGCTTGGAAGGGACTTGAATCTGAGCCTTATGTCAGTCATTACTACTCCAAGACTACCTATATGCAAGCCTATGAACCAGTAATCTCCCCAATTGATGGACTTGAAGTGTGCAGAGATCCATCTACGGATGCTCTCCTTCCTCCTAAAAAGATCGTGAACTCAGTGGAAGGCCAAAAAAACCCAGAAGAAGAGAGCCCGATGAAGTAAGATCCATAATATTAGGGACAGTAAGACTATCTAGAAAAGGAATTAAAGGAATGACATGTACCTACTGCAATGTCCAAGGCCACAACATCAGAACTTGTCCAAAAAAAAAAACACAACTTTCAATCAAAGCACTGAGGCCCCTGGAACTATCCCAAATGTTGGGACTAATAGGTGTGGTAGCTGGCATAAGCTTGGACATAATATCAGGACTTGTCTAGATCCGTCATCTTTTCTTCAACCTACAGAAAATGCAAATTCTTCTATTGTAACAACTGAACAAGGACTTGGAATGATTGGGGAAGGGTTATCTGCTATCTTTCACATTCCAGAACCATTTGCTAGATCTGAAGCTGCTGAAGCTGGTGAAGGACCTCCTCATTGTTCACCATTTGTTGGATTGAAGCACCATTTGCTGGATTTGAAGCTACTGAAATTCGTGGAGGAACATTCAACTTAACTCAACTGGAACTGGATCTGGATCTGGACCTCCTAATGGACCTGAAGTTGCTAAAACTGGTGGAGGAAGCTTCTCAACTGGAATTGGATCTGAAGCTGCTGAAACTACTAAAACTAATGGATTTCCAGTTTCCAAACCAGTGGCATCTCAGAAGGTAATCAAGTCCCTTGAATAACTATTATTATTCAGCTCATTGGGTCTGATTTGTTGCTCTTTAATAGGTTAAGAGGGCTTCCAAATGTTATTTCTGCAAATAGATTGGACATAATGAGAAGACTTGTCCAAATCCACAAGCACAAGCATGGAGAAAATTGAAGAGTGATCATCCTTTTCTATAATATATATATACACACACACACACACACATACATATATACAAGAAAAATGTAAGTATTCATTCTTAGCCACGATTATGGTCACTCTTACTTAATAACTTAGTCTAACTTCTATTCTATTTCATTCTATGTACATAGGATTGTGGATGAAGATTGAGTTTTAGAATGTTGACAAATACTAGGTCACTGGATGGTGTTCACTTCAAGCATGAAGGAAGCAAGTGATGAAGATTATGATTTTTTATAAAACCAGTGATGATATTGATGATGTGTTAGATCATATTTTTGTTTTTGTAATTCTGGATAGGCCTAGACATAACTTGGCTATTTTATGATGGTTTATATGGGTGTATATGGATGGTTATTTGCTAGTCCAAAGTGGTTGTAAATGTTTGTTGGCTATTTTGGAAACTAGCATTTTGTTATTTGTAGTCGATAGCTAAACCGCGATGGTCATTTACTGTTTTGGATGCTAACTTTGAATGGGAAAATATGTCGCAATTGGCATTATTATTTTGCACACAGGAATGATTGCTTGTTCTTTTGAATGTTGTATGATGAGTTGTTAATTTGGATATTAGGCCCAACACTATATATTGGTTTTACTGTACTTCATTTGCTTATTTTCTAATTTTTGAGGTATTATAGCAATTTATTTACTTATTTAAAACCAATTTTGCAAGAGTCAGATTATTATTTGGTTCCCACTAGTTGGTACAATAAACCCCCCTTTGCATAATTATAATGGCTCACTAGTGTGGTTTGACAATTTTACCCCTCATGACCACCGGTCAACTTTAAAAAAATATAAGTTTTGGATGGAGCCACCAAATAGGGACTAAATAGGATAAGAATATTTAGTTCAAGGATTAATTTGGCTAAAGTTTTAGTTGAGGGACCATTTCGGTTTAAGTAAAAAAAGTTGGAAGACCATTTGGGTGATTTGCTCTATTTTAAAATTCATTTGGTAACTAGTCATATTTTTGAATTGATTTCCTACAAAAAAAAAATATTTCTTGAATTGATTTGTTCAATAGTTTAAAATATGTTATTTCGTATAACTATCATGCATTGATAACTATCTAAATACTACCCGACTATTAATAGTTTTGTTTTGAAAATAATCTAAAAATATTTTTGTTATTATCTAAAACTGTATATAAGGCACAAGGCCAAAATAATTAGGTATAATGTTACAAAAATTAATATATTTTCTAGATTATCCTTATTCTCTACAATAATATGTTTATTCCTTTAGAACAGAAGTGCAACGATCACTATTTTTTTCAGCAAAGGTGGTTTAACAACCACTTATTACCTTTAACTTATCATAAGTTGCCATCATCTATTTATTTTATTTTCCATTATTTGCATACAGATTGAGTTTGTCATTTGCACTAGTACATATAAAGGGAGAGTTTTAATTAGTCTAGTGGTCTCTCGCTTTATTATTATTTTTCAAATTAGCGTTTGAGAATTTAAAATTTATTTGATAATTAGCAATATCTTGAATTGATTTGTTTAGCATTTTAAAATGTACTATTTTGAAGTAACTATTATATATTGATAACTATCTAAATACTACCCAACTATTAATCAATTTGTTTAAAAATAATCTAAAATATTTTTATTTTATTATAAAGCAATGAGGTTTTTGCCAAACTAACTCATTTTCAAAATGTATTTCTAAAGTATCTCACTTTAACAACTTTATTCCCATAGTAATTTATTTGTGTCACATATTCTTTCAATCTACCACATAACCTTACTGGTTTTTTAAATTTTTAATTTTTTTACATAATGCTTTGTTCTTATTTATCATTAGGTGTATTACTTTGACTTTGAAAAAGTTTTAACAATTCCAAGTGGATTGGTGATTCAATATGACAAATAGGGAAGAACAACTATAATCATATTTATTTTATTCCTTTTCATATTTATAATCATTTTCACATGTTACCCATTACCATCTTCAAACTTTAAATTTGATGCTTGTTTTGGTAATTGCTCAAAATCATAGTCAGTCAAGAGAAAACCTTAATTTAACTTAAAAGATATTTGCTTTTAGAATATATATTCATTACATAATTGTGGTAAATTCTTATATGTATCGGATCTATGATAGAGTGCCATGAACCTCTTGGTGTATAAAGAACCATATCACCCAAATGGGTTATGTGGAGTGATGTAGCCCTTTATAGAGCAAGGGATCCATGACACTATGTCATGAACCCGCTCATACAAAAATTTCACCATAATTGTACTCATGACATGGTCTACAATGTCGTATTCAAGCTGACCCCAATTGTTTATTAGCATGACAATTCCTCAGTTCAACCATAGAGAACAATTTTGTAGAGATCTAAAATTTATCATTCTTTAATTTGCTATTACACAATATGCAAGCTAGATTTGAAAAATCAAACAATTTGTCAAACGAATTAAAATTTTTTTTAAACCACCATTGTACGTAGGTTATTAGATTTGTTTCAATAAATCAATCATGTAGGAAAATCATAGTAAGTGTATTTTTTTATAAAGTTAGGGCTTTCTAGTTAGAGCTCATACTCAATAATTTATTGAAGAGAAGGAAATGAAAAGTTGTAGTACTTTTTCTTGTAATCTTAGTTGTCTTTAAGATTGTTTATGTAGAAGTACCTAGAATTTTGATGCATTGAAAATAAAATTTGGTCGGTAGATGATTCATATCATTTTGATTGCTCAAGTAGTTATGGACTTTGATTAGGGAAGATGGAAAGAAGGAAGAAGAAGAAGAGGCTTGATTAGATAAGATGGAAAGGAGAGAAAGGGTAGGAAAGAAGGATAAATTGTTCGGAAGGATTATTCATATCTGAATACATGAGAATAAACGTATTATCAAGGGAATTAAATTTGAAAGCAAGTTACTTTACAAATAATTTGTTGAAAAAGGGAATTGTTTAGGCAAATACCTAAAGAGTAAGACTCAAACAATTTGGTGTAATGTCAAAATTAACAGATTTTCTAGATAAACTTTATTGTCTACAATAACATATTTATTCCTTTAGGAATAAAAGTGTAACTTTCACATTTTTTTCAGCAAAGGTGGTTTAACAACCACCTAATACTTTTAACTTATCATAACTTACCATCTTCTATTTATTTTATTTTCTATTGTATACTATCAATTTTTTTTTTATATATTTGTACACACATTGAGCGTGCCATTTGCACTAGAGTGTATAAATAAAAAGATAGTCTTAATTGGTTTTGTGGTCTCTCCCTTTATTATTTTTTTTCAAATTGTAGATTTGAGATTTTAAAATTCATTTGGTATCTAGACATATTCTTGAATTGATTTCTTACCAAAAAATTTCTTGAATTTATTTGTTTAATAGTGTAAAATATACTATAGCTTTGGGAAGAATTACTATTTTCTGGTGATCAAATCGATCTTTTAGCCTTACCCATAAATCTGCAGGATTTTTTATAGTGATGTACTCGTGTTTTAGTCCTTCATGAATGTGATGACTAAGGAAAATCATTGATTTTGACTTGTTCTAATTGAATGTATTATTTTCCTTTTTGATGGTGTCTAAGAGATTTATTAAATCCAAACAGATTTCAGCATCCAAAATCCAGAAAGATAATTCTTGCCCATATATACATTGACATGAAAATAATTAATAATCAAACTAAATAATATCTAAGTATGAGATAAGAAAATACCTAAATATGTTCAAGTTCGGATATTGGATGATTGTGCTGATAATGCGTTATAAAAGTTAAACAAAAATATATGAAGACTTAAAGAAAATATATGAAATTGAGAAAGAAAGAGAGAAAAGAAATATGAAAGACCAAATAATCTGTTACTTTATTTCTCATGTAATACATGATATTTATATGAGTACAATGATATATGAGTTACATTATGTAAATAACGTAAGATATTTCTACACTTATCAGACTCTTTTGAATGTAGACAAATTTCTATTAGAACTTATCAAATACATAAATAGGCATCCATTATAATACATAATTTATAACATGAATTGATTTGTTTAACATTTTAAAATATACTATTTTGTAGTAACTATTTAAATACCACCCCACTATTAATAGTTTTCTTCAAAAATTAAACTAAAATATTTTTATAACTAACTAAAACTACATATAAAGTAAAAGGCCAAAATAATTTGGTGTAATGTCAAAATTAATAGATTTTCTAAATTACCCTTATTGTCTATAATAATAATGTGTTTATTCCTTTAGGATCAAAAGTGTAACCTTCACATATTTTTCATCAAAGGTGGTATAACAATTACCTAATATGTTTAACTTACCATAACTTCTCATCTTCATTTATTTTATTTTCTACCATATACTATTAACTTTTCTATATTTTCACACACATTAAGTGTGTCATTTGCAATAGTATATATAAAGATAGAGTCCCAATTGGTCTAGTAGTCGCTTCTTTTTTATTTTTTAAGTTATAGATTTGAGATTTTAAAATTCATTTGGTAACTAGTCATATTCTTGTATTGATTTCATACCAAAAACAAAAGAAAAAAAAATCTTGAATTGATTTGTTTAACCTTTTAAAATATACTATTTTGTATTAACTATGATGCGTTAATAACTATCTAAATACTACCCAAGTATTAATAGTTTTGTTTTGAAAATAATCTAAAATATTTTTGTTATTATCTAAAACTATATATAAAGCACAAAACTAAAATAGTTTGGTGTAATAGTCAAAATTAATTAGATTTCCTAAATTATCCTTATTGTAATATGTTTATTTCTGTAGGAAAAAAAGTGTAACCTGCACATTTCAGCAAAGGTGGTATAACGACCACCTAATACCTTTAACTTTTCATAATTTCAATCTTCTATTTATTTTAATTTCTATTATATACTATCAATTTTTTAATTTGCACAAATAAAATGTGCGATTTGCATAAAGTATAATATAAAGTGAGTGTCCCAATTATACACTAGTGATCTATAAGACTACAAATTATTTTTTTCAAATTATAGATTTGTGATTTTAAAATTCATTTGGTAACTAGCCATATTCTTGAATTGATTTCTTACCCCCAAAAAAATTCTTGAATTGATTTGTTTAACATTTTAAATATACTATTTTGTAGTAACTATCATGCATCGATAACTACCTAAATATTACACAACTATTAATAATTTTCTTTTGAAAATAATCTAAAATATTTTTGTTATCATCTAAAACTATATACAAAGAAAATATGCCAAAATAATTTAGTGTAATGTCAAAATGAATAAATTTTCTAAATTACCCTTATTGTTTACAATAACATGTTTATTACTTTAGGAACAAAAGTATAACCTTCACATATTTTTTCAACAAAGGTGGTTTAACAACCACCTAATACCTTTAACTTATCATAACTTCCTATCTTCTATTTCTTTTATTTTCTATTACACCATATACTATCAATTTCTATATTTGCACACTAATTGAGTGTTCCATTTACATTGGTATATATAAAGAGAGAGTGCCAATTGGTCTAGTGGTCACTACCTTTATTATTTTTTTAAATTATAGATTTGATATTTTAAAATTCATTTGGTAGCTGGCCATATTCTCGAATTGATTTCTTACCAAAAGCAAAAAAATAAAATAAAATAAAAATCTTGAATTGATTTGTATAACATTTTAAAACATGAAAAAAGACCAACTTGGTCCCTTATCTTTAGGGTATCGACCAACTTGGTTCCTTATCCATTATCAACGGACTAATTTGGTCCCTTACCGTTAAAAAAATTAACTAATTAATGATTGAGATGGAAATTATGGACAAACTGACGAAGTCATTGACAACACAGCTACTTCAAGTTGACAGCAACATGATTATCACATGAATTGGACCACTATTTTGTCTTTGATTTCCATCATAGGCCTTCAATTGGTTAATTTTAAAGGTAAGGGACCAAATTAGTTTATTGTGATAAATTAGAGACCAGTTGGTCAATGTTCCAAAGATAAGAGACCAAATTGGACTTTTTTCCTTTTGAATTATACTATTTTGTGGTAACTATCATGCATTGATAACTGCCTAAATACTACCCAACTATTGGCAGTTTTGATTTGAAAATAATCTAAAATAATTTGGTTATTGTCTAAAACTATATATAAAAACATGGCCAGAACAATTTGGTGTAATGTCAAAATTAATAAATTTTCTAAATTACAATTATTGTCTATGATAACATATTTATTCCTTTAGGAAAAAAAAGTGAAACCTTCACATATTTTTTAAGGTATTCTAAAGGCCCAATTTATTTAGAAGTCGAGTTTAGGCTTCACTAGGCTCATCCCAATTAAAACTTGACTCATACACCCACACATGCACATATATACTATTATATATATCTGGGAGTTGTTTTTCCTAATTTTTGTTTCTCCCCTTTTGTTATAATGCCTAAAATATCTGCCTTTAATAAAATATAATTCTCAATCCCGATAGGAAAATATAATCAATTTTGTTTCTCCCTTTTTGTGATGCCTAAAATGGCTACTTTTAATTTCCTATTTTTAAGAATACTACCAACTATTTTTTGTCATGTCTAACATATCCTTAATTAAATAGTTTCATGCCTAACAAGTGCTTAATGATTTATTTTTCGTAAGTCGTCCTTAATAAAATATAATTGACCTATCTAAAATATTCTCTATTTAATATGATAAAACTATAGTTTTTACAATTTATATTATTAGTATATATTTATTGTATACAGATTTCAAATTAATTAATATAACAAAATTCCTTAGATTTATGCAAAATTTTGGAATAACTGCATAATACGATGGTAGAAATTTTTATTTGTAAAAAGAAATTATACTTAAGCAAAAATAAAATAAACTAGTCTCTATAACTATTATGTATGTTTAAATTGTTTCTTCCTTGAGTTTTTACATAATTTCGACAAAAATGGTAGAGAGTTTTAAGAGTATAAAAAAAAATACTATTTATAACATTTATATATATTCAAATTGTTTCTATTTTTTGTAAGTTCTATATATCTACATTTTCACCACAATTATTTTTTCCTCTAATTGTTCATTCAACTATACTCTTGTATTTTAGTTAATTATACTCATTTTTCGTTGCTTTATATATTTCATATGTTAACCACATATAATAAAAATCTTGAATAAAAAAATAAAACTTTTGATTCTATTGTAATTGATTAATCATGTATTTGTTTTTAATATAAAATCATGTTGTTGTGCTTTACAATCATCAATATTATATAATAATTAATTGTTCATCATAACAGATAACTTAAATTATTGGACTTTCAAATTTATTAGCACTAATAGCTTCTTTTCCTCATAGAATTAAGTTTACCCTTGCCAAAAATATTTAGTTTCTCCAACATTTAACCAAAAAAAAAAAAAAGAATAAGAAACGCCACTAATAAATTTTATTCATTATGTTTGACTTTATTTGCTTTAAATTCAATAAAACCTCTTTTTAATATCAAAATTTTATTACAACTTAAAAATCACAAAACTAATAATCATACCAATACAAATTTTATAAATTATACAAAAAATTATTAATCTTTGATTGAGATAAAAAAAATATTTGTTATTTTACATCTCTTTAAAATTATTATTTTTTAAAAAAAAAAAAGCATCTCTCTACCCTTTAGTGACTCAAACTCTACGACTAACAAGTCATAAATAATACGTCTTACCACCAAAAGTTCACTTCATAGAATACTGGTGACCAAATCCTTATCTTTATAATACAAAAATACCATTTTGTATAATATTGATTTAGAGTAGCTATTTATAAGGTAGAAAAATATTCAACCCATGATATGGTGAATGTCCAAAATATTGTTAAATAATCATTTAATTACATAAGAATTGTACGCATAATTTATGGAGTGGCAACATAGAAAAAGTACTTATCTAAATAATTAGTATAAAAAACACATATAATGCAAATTAAGCACATTATTAAATACTATAATAATATTGGAGCATCTGATAAAAGAAAAACAAAGTGGATTAGAGTAACTACTGATGAGGAAAAAATTCAACTCATAGTACGATGTACACTTAAAATATCTTAGAACAATCATGGCAAGACCTATAAGAATACTATATATATATAAATGGTAGGAATGACAATATAGTACAAATAAATAGGCAAGTAATGTAAACAAACTTCATAATTTATAAAAATAAAATCATGCTATTTAATACTCTAAAATAATTGTAAAAACAGATTAAGTTTCCATGTCAATTTGATTGAAAATTACAATACAATTGTTACACTATAAAATAAAACATCAAAGATTTACATAAATATAATGTTTGGGTAACCAATACAAGGAATTGATCGAAAGAGTATTCAAAAGATAAAAATTATAATGTATACATTTTTACTAACTATAATTTTGTTTATGTAATTAATTTCATAGAAAATACTATATCCCTTAACGTTTGGAGCCAATTTGGTCAAAAAATATTAAGACTTTTTTTCGAACTACTTGAAAAAATAAAAAGGTTTTGAACATAAGACCAATAAAGCACTTTTGCTACTGTCTCTTATACACATCTAGATGTGTAAAAAACAACACCAACTATATACATATTTTACATGTGTATATTAAAAAATTAAATTTGATGGAAATTATACACAACTATATAAAAAAAAAGGATAATCTTTAGAACTGTATATTTTTCATGGGAGTTGCGTGCATTTTAGAGTACGATAAATGTTTTTTTTTTTTCACTAACATTCTATATATTTTAGAGTCTTTCTAAGACAAAAGAAAATTTGCTTTTTTTTTCCTTTTTATAATGATCTTAATGTAATTTTTGATCCCTATCCATAATACAGAAAATATATAGTTTAATTTATTTTGTTCTCTTTATATATAAGACATAATTTTGTTTGATTAATTTCTAATAAATTAATGAATAGTGTTACACGTGCAAAGTACGTGCTCTTTTCTAATATATATATATATATATACACTATTGAACTAATGTTAATTGAAAAAATTATATTAAATGATTTTTTGTGGATAAAGTTATTGATATCTAATACTCCATTCACTTAATAACACACCGCAGTTCCTTAATTATTAAAAAAAAAACCTATTTAGAAGAATAAAAGAACCCAACCTTACTAGTCAGTTTTGTTTTAATAATGTGGGCTAATGATTTAGTTAATAGTTGTCTATTAAAATCCTAGTATATTAAAATCCTAGTAAATACTAGTAACATACTATTTCATATTTGTTGTGTTGACATTGTGTTAAAAAAATTGTAAAAAATATGGACCTTTTCTGTTCTTGATGGAGCATAAATGCATAATACATGGGCTTCGAGAAGATTCATACCCCAATCTAGACTGACCCCAATTTGATGTCCCATTAAAAAAAATTTATCAATTTAAGATTTTTGAAAGAAATTGTCAACAAAATAACAAAGCAAGTTACATGATAATCAAGTGGTTATTGACCTATTATCAAATTGGTTATCACGTGATTGTTGACCCGTAATAGATATGTTTTTCACGTCTCCAATACTTAGGCCAAGAATTCAATCACAAGTGATTAATTTTTTTAAAATGAGAACTAAATTAATCTGTTGTGATACACACAATACCAAATTAATCGATAAACTAAATATAAAGGACCAAATTTGTATTTACACTATTACATTAAATACAATTTGTGGGTATGTATCATTCCTAAAAGGGCACCGCGACATGTCATTATCGTATTTTAGCCATAAAATTTCAATCATAGTCCGATCCAATTAATAATCATATCATATTCGTGTTTAACATATTAAACTCGTTAATTTCTACAAGAGATGCACTAGTATAGTTGACAAGTTAACATGACTTGCGAGTTGTGATTCATTTACATTAAAATTTCAAATTTAACAATTATCAATCTCATTTTTATAACATGCTGAAACATATTATTAATATTCATTGTAATATGTAGATAGTACTTAAAATAACTGAGATATGGTCGATATAGAGTATAATTATACTAAAACTATTATTCATGATCATTAGTTATGCTGTACTAAATTAGGTTGAAGAAAATCTACAATAAACTGAGTTTCATATGTGCATTAGTGAAAAATCACCATTTACAATTAAAATGGGAAAAGGATAATACCTTTAAAAATGAAAATATTTTAGAATTAAAAAAAAAAAAAGAATAAGAAATATGACACAAATGTCCGGAGGTAGGAGTACTCTCGGTGTACATATACTTGTTGATAGAAAAAGACTTACCAATCAAATGCAATAAAAAGATACCACATAAAAAATTCTCCAAATACAGAATGCAATAGATGACAAATTTATGACATTGTTTCTTATTTAATTATGAGTAAAACGGACATCAACGAATTGTGACAGAGGTAACTTTTTTTTTTTTTTTTGTGGCGTAATGGAATCTTTTAGGTTTCAAAGGAAGGTAGATTATCCTACACAATCTAAGGTCAAGACAAATTACTTGTAGGGGAATCCTGTTCGTAGTTTGGTAATTTCGAACAAATCGGCCGAACCAATTTAGTTTGGTTTTCGGTTTTCGGATAATCGGTTTTCGGATAAACTGAATAGAAAAGATTGATTATATGGTTCGGATTTGGTTATTGAAAATAAAATATCGGATTACCGAATTACTGAACTTTTAGTTTTATTAGTTTTAATTTTAATTTCTTTAGTAACCCAATTTCATGTACCATTCATTCAACACTTTGATACTATTTTTCTTTGTTATTTTTTAGTTTCTAGTGTTAGTTTTAGTAGTTTTAAGTTTTTGTTTATTAATTTGAGTAGTTTAATATTTAATTTTATACTTAATTTTTAAATTAACTAGTGAACTTTGGTTAATCGGATAAACCGAAAAAAAAAGTTTGGTTAACCAATCAACCGAAAAAAAGTTTAGCTCGGATTTGGTTTCGATTTTCTTGTACCGAAATACCGAAATACCGAAATTTTTTTACCGAATTACCGAAAAACCGACCGATGAACACCCTCTAGTTACTTGCACATATTTTAGCTTCTTGCAATAATTCTTATATATCACTGACCAAATAGCATATTAAGGGCAACAAGTGTCAAATATTGAATTTTTTAATTATTTGATTGCTCTACTTATTATATGATCTAACCTCTGTAGGTTGACATAGATAACTTAACAGAGCAAGAATGACATAGTAATAAACAACTTTTTGAAAAAACTTGTGTAAAAGGTGAAGGTCTAATTTTGAATTGAGTTGTTTTCAAGATCCTCCAATACATCATAAGAGTGCCTAATTGAAATTTGGTTAAAGTTGGAAATTTTTTACCCAAACGTTCAATATTCATATTTAGATTGGAACTTTTTTTTTAAAGGTTGGAACTTAAATTTTGATAAGTCACAAATCAAATAAATACTAGACGAACTACATATTATTTAAATTGTAGGTTTTCATGTATACAGTAAAAACACCTCTTTTGTGGTGAACCTTATAAAAGGCATAATGTCCATACTAATATCTTATGAGCTGATTTTAAATATTTAATAATATAAAGTAATGGACAAAAATGTTAGTAATGGTAAAAAGGTAAAAAAATGTAAACATATTTTTTTCTTATTAAATTTAAACAAATTTTCTATTTTATGAGAACAACTTATGCTACTCATCTTATAATTTTAATCTTTTTCAGTTCTATCAACGAAACTGAGATTTCATTTTTCTCTTGTAAATGTTTAAGTCGTAATTTCTGAAAGATAAGAACATTGAGTGCTAATATTAACATCTGAACAATAGTATATAAAATATAAAATATGATAGACAGACACCATAATTCAAAATATTTTAAGAGGTATCTTTGTAAATACATCAAAAATAGAGAAAAGTTAGTTGATTTAACTCTATCATGAAAACAGTAGAATAACTTAATAAAATAATTGTTGCAAGTGTCATTTGTAAATATATGCTCATATTGTATTTCTTTGTAGAATTATCTTGATTAACTAAAAAATAAATGTACATCCAAATATATAGTTGTAAATTAGATAATAAGACTTTTTTTTGTTGTTTTATAATTTTTTTTTGCCTATATAGTAATCTAATTAATAATGTATTTGTTTTCTTACAAAATGATTATTGTTCTTTAAGATCAATGTATAATAATTAAATTTGTGACTAATAATTTAATTAATTGGTCATCACTAATCATGTGCTAAAAGATAAGTTAAACTTTTGGTTCTTCAAATGTATTAGCAATGTTAATGGTTCCTTTATCTTATCTAATAAAGTTACCCTATTACTTTACCCAATTAAACTTGTCCGTTACTTAATCATTAGTTATTTTCCTATTATCTATTAATTATCTTGTGGAAAAGTATAAAACGTTTTGCTTTATGAAAATATCATTAATCATATATTTGTTTTATTCACAAAAAGTTGTGTTTTAGAACTAATTTATATTAGTGAATTTTTTGATTAATAATTTAATTAATTGGTCATCAATAATTATTGCAAATAAGTTAAACTATTAGTCTTTTAAATGTGTATATGTTAATGGTTCATTTTTCTTTTTCAATTACAGAATTCAAATATGGGGTAAAGACCAATTTAGTTTCTTATCTTTTAAGTCACGACCAATTTGATCCCTTATATTTCATAGCAGACTAATTTAGTCTCTTATCTTTATAAAAATTAACCAATTTGGGGTCTTTGATAGAAATTACTAATGGTGTAAAAATGAACACCAGCTAAATACCCTAAAACCGATCAAAAGCCAAAAGTTACTCACTCTTCTGATTTTTTCCCTTTATTCCCAAAACCCTAATTTTCTCTAATTGTTCTTAACAAACCTTCAATGGCTGAACCAAGAATTACTTTTACGGAAGAAAGGCAAAATTGACAACATCGTAGACCACCGAGAATCCAGGAAGAAGATTTTTGGCTAGTGCAGCAAAGTAGGTATTTTTGCTTAAAAATCATTGAATTTTCCAAATTAATCCATATCTCATGTTGTGGTTAGGGAGAAAGATGCGCCTTTTGGGAATGGCCCGACCCAATAATATGTAGAAGATACAAGGGCCTTATACCTGGGTTGCTATAAAAAAGGAGTAAGAAAGATGAACAAATCTTATCCTTGAGGTCTTAAAGGAAGTGGTTGTATGTGGTTATTTCTACACTATCATTGATTTTGGTCTCAGTAATGCTTGGAAATTATGGTATGTAATTACATTGAAACAAGGTACATTGTAAAAGGAGGCAATAAGTTAGATTTGCATGCCTGATTGTGTAGTGCTTAGGATGTGAACGACCATTTTGGGGAAATGACATGGGAATTCTACTTGTGTTGCTTAATCTTTGCAGGCCTGTTTTGGCCCATCTTTGCCAATTGTTCTTTTGTTGTACTAAAACTAATGTGAAAGTAATGTAATGTATTGCTTGTTGATTACAATCTTTTACTTGCATTGAGCTCTCATCCAAATTTTGTTGTAGTTTCTAATTACAAATGCAATATGGTGAACTTGTGGAATCAATGGTAAATATCGAAGAGACGAACGATAAAGTGGATGTAAGATAACATAAGCACTAACATCTTCCATTGATATTAAAGCAAAATATTTCTAATGTAGCATATAGTGCCATAATGGCTAATTTTAAAAAAGCTACCCAATTGTGTTTACATCAAACAAATGTGTCATAATGGTTGACTTCAAAAAACCAGTAGTACATGTGGAATCCATACACTACATCATCAGACAAAAGTGCCATACTGCAGCTAACAACAAAACAGTAGTAGCACTTGTTCCCTATACTACATCGTCAAACAAAAGCGCACATCCTTTCTTCATCAAACAGGTTCTGCAACCCTTCATTTCACTTTGTTTTTGCCAGTTGCAATGGAGCTCTTGCCATGTCTTCTAACCTATCAAAGTATAAAAAATGAGATATTATTGTAGGGTAAGTCCAGCCATTGCTATTTGAAATTAAAGAGGTGTTATTGTAGGGTAATTCCAGCCCTTACACTCTTCAGTGCAATAATTAATTTGAATTATTCCTAATTAGTGCTCTTTTCAGTACCACTGTCTCTTATTGATATTCGTTGCTGATCAGCAAGTGCTGTAGCTTGTGTACAACTTCTAGTTCTTATCTGAACCTGATTCAAAGAAAACAAGTTAAGATTTGATTTACTAAATAGAACTTCTAATTCTTTTCTGGTTTAAATGAGTAAAAATTCACACTCAAGCTGCCAGCAACTCATGTTGCTTCTGTTGAACTTCTTTTTTCCTTCTGTACCTAAAATAATAATAAGATACTTATGGGCCTAAGGTTCAAAACTAGTAGTAGCGTTGAATTATGCTTGAATAATTGTGAATGCACACTTATTTTCCTTCGTAGATTTCTATCGAAGTCAAAAAGTTCAAGTTAATTTAGCACTCAATGTTCTTTGATACTTCTTATGTTCAAATCCACAAGTGTGTTCAGAATTGAATTTCTTAATCTGAATGCAACATTCCTTGTTAAACTTAGCACCATAAATGCTCCAACTACATTTTTCATTTTTGCATATTGCCCTCATCCTCTTACTAACATTCTTTCTAAATCTGATTAGCCTTCCCTCTTGATGTTACAATTTTACACAGCCAGTTCAAACTCCTTTTAGAGCTATTCTGTCTCTTATACACATCTAGATGTGTATAAGAGACAGTCTTAGGATTGAACATAATGGACTTCTTATCCAATTCTGTTCTTCATCAGAACCATGTACACTCTCAAAATCAAAACCAGAATCTGGTGCTTAATCCTTCTTACCACTGTCAACATCACTCAAATCATCTGCCCCTCTACTAGTTTCAGCATTTGTAACAGGAACCTCCTTATTATGTGCAATACCTAGCCACTCGGACCTTTTATCAATATTGGCCTCAAACAATACATTATCCTCATCCTCATCCTCATCCATATCATAATCAGATTCACAGTCTGAAAATTCTTCAGTTTCATTCCCAAAATAATCTTCATCCTCACTTTATTCAAACTCCTCATCCTCAATTACATCTTCTTAAATTATAGCAGCCTTAACATACAAATTCAATTCCCTACTACATAATATAAGTTTCTGAAAGCAACTTTTTATTGCAACATCAGTTGTTAGCATAATATATTCTACCCCTTCTAAAAATAATATCTTTTGAAACCCTGAATTCCGGCTCCAACACACAGACTATCTAGCCTTGCCAAAGTAATGCGCTTAATGGACCCAACATCAACACAATGAAAAACATAAAGACTTCCCCTACTACACTTTGCTTTGGGGACATACATAAATTCTCTATTGAAATTAATTTTTAGAGTATATAAAAAGGATTTAGGTTTTGTAAAAAAAAAAAAAGACAAAAAAAAGGACGTTTTAGGCAATTCATATACACACTACAGTAACCACCTTCTAAAAATGAATATTACCATTGTATACACACAAGCACATACATAAACATACTATGCTCACATAAATATCACTTTGTATGGACGACAAAACAACAACGTAATGAATAAAATAGGAATAAAGGTTGTGATATAATAATTGTGAAAACACCATGAACCATCAAAAAAACTATTTTTTGAAGTTGATGGAGTCCAATTGAGTAATGTAGACCAGTCAACATACATGGAAAAATCGGTGTATAAAGAAAACAAAACATTTGGGACCGCTACGTATTGAATAATCAACATTCTCAAAAATCCATGCAAACACCAGCAAAAACTGTATTCAACAATCTCAAACATCTACAAAGTACTAAACATTAAGCAATATCTTGGTGCTTCCATATGGTTTGAATCTAGTGGTCTTAGTGACATCCTGACAAGTTGGATCGGTCGAAGATAATAAATACTTTTGTGTAGTCCCCAATTGATGGTTGGTTAGGGTGTAATAGAAGAAAAAAATCTAGAAGCAATTGGATTAGGGTTTGATTTTCGGGCACAGATAGCATTTTTGAGCTTCTGATCGTTTTTAGGCATTTTTAGGGCATTTAGCTAGTGTTTAAGGTGTTTTTAACAGCCACGGCCTATTCCATTAGTAATTCCATCAAAAACCCCAAATTGGTTAATTTTTATAAAAATAAGGGATCAAATTGGTCTGCTACGAAACATAAGGAGCCAAATTGGTTTTGACTTCAAAGATAAGGGACCAAATTGGTCTTTTTCCCTTCAAATATGACATGTTATTATCATAAATAGAAAATTTGTTTACTTTTATTAGGAAAAAAGGGTAATTTTGTTTTAATATTGTACTAAATAGCATATATGGACGATTATTATAAAAATGAAAAGAATAAAAAATTAAACAAAGAAATGTGAAAGGAATTACGGAATCAAAAAAATAAAGACATTAAATAGACATTTAAGACATACATTTTTTACATAAAAAAAAATCAAAAGATTAATATATGGATTTAGTAGTCTTTGTTATCATTCCGTAATCATTTATTTATTTTCTAAAAAGTTAAAAATTTCAATAGTTTGAAAGTGTTACACTTGCGCCAGGTGATTTTTTCTAATTTTAGAATAAAAAGCAATGAGAAATATGACGCAATGTCCGGAGGTAGGAGTACCTTTGTGTACTGATACTTGTTGATAGAAAAAGACATATCAATCAAATAAAATACAAAGATACTATATAGAAAATTCTCAAAATACAATAGGGGTGTGCAAGAATCAAATTTGTAATCAATTTCAAATTTAATTCGATTAATAAATTCAATTAATTTTAAATCATATGGCTAGAAATTGATTAATTGAATTTATGAATATGTTTAATGAATTTGAAAATGATAGAGATTTTTTGAATTTGGTTAATCGATTAATGAATTCAATAATTAAAAATAAAGTTTTATTAAAATACTTTGATATGTAATACACATCACTAAAAATATAACTGTAGTTATTCGACTAAAATATATTTACTGATATTTATTATAATTAGCTTTATTTTTAACTTAAATTGTACAATTATTATATTTATATACATTAATTTATATTTATATTATTAAATTAGTATTGATAAATCACATTAAATAGTCTTGCGATATATAATATATATAATAGTTATAAGTTACATGATATTATAATATTGTACATAATTATATAGGTTATTATTTAATTAAATTACATGATACAGTTTTTTTTTTTTTTTTACTTATTTTTCTAAATCATTATCAATAAAAATTCACACAACATATCATAGTATGTGCAAAAATAAAATAAATTAGGAAAACTTTTCATTTAATTGAAAAATAAGTTTTTGTATAGAATTTTTGCTTGATGTTAAGGATCTAACTAACTCGAGTTGAATTTGGCTAATCGAATTCAAAATCGAGTACTGAATTCGAATATAATTAACTGAATTTCTACCGAATTCAATTTGAAATCAAAATCGAAATTGATTAAAAGTTTTAGAACCTTTTTCTAAATTTCGACCAATTTAATTAACCGATTAACTGATCAATTTATCGATGCACACCCCTAAGAATATAGAATGCAATGGATGACAAAAAGTGACATATTGTTTCTAATTAATTATGAGTAAAACGGAATGAGACGAATTATGACAAAGAAATTTTTTTTTTTTGGTAATGGAAAGTTTAAGTTTAGGAGGAGGGTACGTTACGCCTCTTTCTCTAGGATCAGGACAGGCCATCGATACATATTTTAGTGACTTACAGTAGTTTTTACAAATCACTAATCAAATAGGGAATTGAAGACAACGAGTGTCAAACTATGAAATTTTGAATAACTTTTGATAGTTTGATTATCCTACTTATCAGCGAAACAGGATGATATAGATAACTTAACAAAGCTAGCAAGAATGACATACTAATAAAGAACTTTTTTGAAAACAAACTTGTGTAAAAAGTGAAGATCTAATTTATGAATGAGTTGTTTTCAAGACCCTCCAATACAAAATAAGAGTGGGTTCTATAAATGGATCTCAAGTATTCACCAAAACAACAGAGAATTAGTTGGGGAAAATGGGAGCCGAACAGTACATTAATTTTGTGCTCATATTTTCCATTTTGTTCATTCTTTTCAAGTTCATATTTAGAAAGCCTAAAAATCTTCCACGACGTCCAAAAGCTCTTCCCATTATGGGCCATCTGCATCTCATTAAAAGACCAATGCACAGAACAATGACATTTTTCCAAAAAATATGGCGATATTGTCTTTCTAAAATTCGGAGTTCGTAAAGTATTGTAGTTTCATCACCGAAGGCCGTATAAGAATGCTTCACGAAAAAAGACAATATCTTATTCGCAAACCGTAACGAAACAGTTTCTGCAAAGCTTCTCAATTACAACTGCACAACAATTGGCTTATCTTCCTACGGTGATCACTGGAGACATCTAAGGTGCATTGCGTCGTTAGAAATTCTGTCGCAAAACCGGCTCGCTTTGTTTGCGAATATCAGGCAACAGGAAGTCCATTTCATTATGAAAGAGTAGTTTGCGGAATTTGAAGATGACTGCAAGCCGATCGCAGCAGGAAGTCCATTTCATTGTGAAAGAGTAGTTTGCGGGATTTCATGATGACTTCAAGCCGATTAAGGTAACTTTGAAGGCGAAGTTGTCTGACCTGACGCTCAATATAATGATGAGAATGATAGCAGGGAAGAGATATTGTGGAAAGGACGTGACAAATGAGGAAGCAAAGCAGTTTCAGGAAGTGATTCAGCAAAATGGTCAAATTTCATGGAATTGTAAATTTGGAAGATTTTATTCCTGTCTTCAAGTGGGTGGATATCAAATCTGGTTTGAAGAAGAGGATGGTAATCTTGATGAAAAAGATCGATACTTGGATTCAGAACTTAGTTGATGAACACCAAAAACAGAGGAGCGGATCACCTGATCAAACTTCTGATGCCTATAGTGAAAGATTATATACATAGTAATTTAGAAGATCAATAATCACAATATTCAATCACATCAATTCTTATGGATTTAGGTACGCTTTCGTATTTAATTTATATTCTTGATAATTAAACATGAAGGATCCGGTTATGATAACGTTGGTTGTTATGATATTAAAGTTAATTTGATATTCCAACAAGAAAAAGGAAAGAAAAAGACATTTATCGATATATGTATTATGTGCTAGAGTACCACATATTTGATAACTATTAATGCAATAGTGTTTATATACTTATGGAATGAAACGTCAAAACTTTCTATGTTTTATTTGCAGTCACTACTAGCTGGAGGGACTGAAACCACAAGTACCTTGGAGTGGGCAATGTCACTTCTCCTTAACAATCCAAGAAGCAATGAAGGAAGCAGTGGCTGAGATTGATAAATGTGTTGGACATGATCGAATGTTAGACGAAAGCGACTCCCAAAATTGAATTATCTCCACAATATCATCACCGAAACGCTAAGACTATATCCTCCACTTCCACTTCTTCCGCACAAATCAGCAGAAGATTGTACCATTTCTGGATACAAGATACCGAAAGGCTCCATGTTAATGGTCAATGTATGGAATCCTAAGGGATCCGCAACTTTGGGATGAACCGAACGAATTCAAGCCAGAGAGATTTGATGGAAAGGATCAGCAGGGTGAAGGATCATACAAGCTGATTCCATTTGGTGCTGGAAGGCAAGCTTGTCCGGGTCGAATTTGGTGCTGGAAGACTAGGATCCTTGTTACAATCCTTTGTGTTGAGTATGCCTTGTATCTTTTATTTTGTACCACATTGGTTTGGGAAGAATATTTCTCTTTCACCAAATGTTATAAATTAAGGGTTTTAATTAAGGTTTTAAATGCACCAAGCCAAGAGAGCGACTTTCAGGGCCTTTATGGCCATCCAGCCTTTTGTTTTATTTGGACTCTTTTATATATTTGTTATAATGGTGCCTATAACTTTTATTTTGTGGAGGTCTCCCCAGATTTGTTATCCTCTTAAATTAGTGAATTTTTCTTGTAATCCTCTTAAATTATACATTGGATTTTTTCACTCGTGGACATAGGTCTTTCGATCGAAATACGTAAATCTGGTGTCTTTTGTGTCTCTTTTATTTTCTCTATCTGTTATTTTGTTATAGTATGTTTCGGATTGGTCTCGAACTTTTGTCAATATCTTGGGACACTTCCTAACACTTTGAGTGGGAGAAAATTGGTGCGGAAGTAGACAGGATACAGGAGTCTGGCATGACCATGCCTAAGTTAAAGCCTTCGGAAGTCTTGTGCAGGCCTAGCAAAATTGCTGTTCGTTCATTTACTGCCTAGATATTCTACCAATGTAAAGATTCTCGGCTAGAGAGGCTGCGACAATACGGAGCTCTAGCCAAGGTCATTGCATGTAGTAGGAGTGTTTATTCGACCGGTATTCAACTTTTCAATTTGTTTGATTTTCGATTTGAAAATCTTAAGTCAAAATCAAGTCATATAAACCCAAATTTGATTCAAGTCGAGTCATTTAAATTCGATTTGTTCGACCGGTAATTCGAAATAAGTTGAACAATTAATCTTCTTCAATTCCATATTCTAATTTCAAAATTTAGTACATTATCCCACAAATTTCATATCATTCCACAAAAGTATACTAAATTTATAAGTGTACAACTTATTAATGTAACACTTTTGTTTTAATTATTCCAATTTTCACATTATCATTTTTATATAATGTGCGTACAAAAATATAATTCATAATATATTATATATACAAATTTTAAATAGATTATATGTATTAATTTATATATATATATATATAAATTATAATTATATGCACACACATTATAATTTCACATTATAAAATAATTTATATATATGGAATGAATAAATTAATTTGTATATATATAAATATATTATATGCGCGCACACAAAAGTTACAAATCTTAATATATTATTGTGTATTAGTGTATATATTATATATAGATATTAAAATTGATTTACAAAGTCATAAATTCAAAATCACTTACCAAAATCAATTAATATAGAAAAATTTTATTGAATCACCAATCCCTGTTAACTTATATTCTACAAATATATAAGTTTATATATATGATTACCTAACTCTATCTATACTAATAATAAGTTAATAATGCATTTAATATACTTGTTGATAGTAAAAATATTATACTAATAAGTTATGTAGTATAACTGTATAAGATATAAATTAGATGTTGTCTAAAATATATTTTTATTACTATTATAAATTATACAAATCTTAGTATATGAGCATAAGAATATGTATGTATAGATAAATACTTAAGTATATATAATTACTTAACTACTTAACTCTAGTATATATATTAAAAGAAAATTAGTAATTTATTTAATACAGGTTATTGAAACAAAAGTATTACATTAATAATTTGTACAAATGTATAAGTACATAAATTGTACATAACACCAACAATTATACAAAGAAAAGATATTAATATTATTAATATTAATACTTAATAATTAATAATATTATATAAACATATTATGTACACAAATATATTATTATAATTGGGATATCCTTATTTAAGTTGAGAAATCACTTAGTTAATTTAACTTCGAATCAAAGTCGAGTTGAAAGTCGAATAAGTCAACTCAATTTTATTTTTTTTCATCTTGACTGACTCGACTCGACTCGATAGTTCGACTTAATTGACTTTTGGACACCCTTAAATTTGGATGCATTGCAAAATGAGGGTTGACCCTATTTTTAGTAAAGCATCCAATGGCTCTGTGTTACGGATATTACTAAATAAGGTATCATTTGGCAATGGCATTTCTTGTTCTTGTTTTGGGTGAAAGTGTTTCATTTTTTCACTTTTATCAAGTAAAGTCATATATCTTGACGTGCAATATAGGAATCAGCTTTATGTAATCTACAACAGATTTACTGGTTAGTTCCATACTTGTAATTTCTAAAAGACCCCTAGATGACATTAGTTTCTTGAACAACGTACTCCATTTAAGCCTACTTCTTTTAGCGTGCTTGCCGACCAAAAAATAAAAAAAAATAAAAAAAATTCCAGTTTAAAGAAAGAAAACAACTGTTGTGTTGCTTTGGTACATGAAAGTGTTGGGGAAATTTAGAACGAACACATTAGAACAAAATAGATGACTTTGATAGCAGAAGTGTAAACGAATCGAACTGCTCGCGAATAATACACAAGTAATTTCAAAAGTTCAACTTAAATTTGAGTTGACCGAACTTCGAGTCGAACTTGTTCGAGAACTCTTTACGAGAAGATTTCGAGCATATATATATATTTTACTCGAGTGCTCGTTCAGCCTTTCGAGCACATAGATAAATTTTTTTTAAATTTTTTATTATACGTAAAATTACTAAAATATATACTGTTCTGTACTCTTTAAAAAAATTATATATTTACCCCTAAAAAATCAAACTATTCGAGTTCGATCTCGAATTCGAGCGAGCTATCGAGCTCCATCAACTTTTTTGAATTCAAGTTCGAGCTCTATTTTTAAAGTTCGTTCAAGTTCAAACTCGAACCCGACCCTCACAAAAAATTTCGAAACTGAGTTCGAGAAAGATACTATTTCCACTTGACTTGGCTCGCTTACATCCCTAGAAGTGATGGTCTCTATCCTTAAAGTATTATTTGCCCTCACTATAAAGAGTTATTGGAATCGAAATTCCAAGAATCACCAAAGCCACATCAAGATAGCTGAATAATGCCTTGAACACTCAAAACAAGTATGAGATTTAAAAGAGAAAAGAAGTAAAAAATTTTGATTATTGTTATACTTTGTCTTTGATGAATTATTATATTTATAGACACATTAAGACACTTCACCAAATCCAAATTGTCTTTGATGAATTATCATATTTATAGACACATTAAGACACTTCATGCACCAAAGTTGTTTAAAATTGATGGTCAACTACATGAATAAAACTTAAAACCTTTAACATTAATGCTTTTATACTTATTCACCCTAAAAAAAAAAAAATGCTTCAAGACCTTTTAGCAAAATTCACATAAAAGCTACCTCCTTTTCATTTGAATTTGCACAAGTTCACAAAAGATATTTTAAAGATTTAAAATCAGATGCTAAAACTTAATTACATGTTAAACACTTATAAACAAGTCTCATATTAGTTTTATAAGCTATCATAAAAAATAAAACAAACCAAACCAAAAGGCACCACTTGAACGGTCATATTTTATGCAGTAGATTTAGCCACAGCCAAAACCACTTTGCCAAAGTGCTCACAGAAGATCCGTGTAAATTGGCCTTTGCAATGCAGAGAAATTTTTGAAACTGTGATTATTTTGAAAATTATTCTTTTTTCATGTTGATTGGAAATGGTATACCCGGGATGGAGGAACTCGCATTTACTGAATGCGAGCTCATGGCAAATTAAATAATTGTCAAATTTAAAAAAAAGTAAAAATTCATGACCTCGTATTCAGTGAATGCGAGATCTAACAATTTTTTTATAAAAAAATTTGCTCATCTCGCATTCAAAATTGACTAACCTCGCATTTGGTGAATGCGAGGTCAGTCGTGATTAAGGCAGAGCCCTCATTTTCTCCTCCTACTCCTTCCATTCGGGATTTTAGTCACAATCACCACCATCTCCTTTTCCTTCTCCTCTACAACCACCACCATCTCCTTTTCCTCCTTATCTACAACCACCACCATATCTTTTTCCTCCCCCCTCCACAACAACCACCACCTCCATTCCTCATTCTCTACAACCACCACCACCACCACCATATTTCTTCTCAACAAACACCACAAACATATTTCAGGTAGATTATTTTTTTTTATTCAATTATTTTAATTAATTTTTTTTAGATAATTAATTTTGTTAATGTAAATATTTTAGAAAAATTATTTGTGATGGTAGCTTATCTTTTTGCTGTTTTTGTGATCAACATAAAGAGTGAATATAAATGATTTGGTATATGGGGTGAGTGGCTGTTAATAATTACTATCCTTAAACGAAGATGTTGAAATTTCTTATTATTTGGAACTTTTTGTTATTATTGGGTCACCAATTCTCTAAATTGGATAATTTGATGAAATTGAATTTGGTTGTATTTAAGTTGAATATATGAAAGTGGTTATATTTGGTTATATTTTGATTAATTATGTTTGTATCCCTTGTAGGGCATATATTACTTGTGACCCTTGCCGGGTTATTACATTGTTTGTAACCCTTGTCGGACATGTATTGTAACCATTGCCGATTTGTTGTGTTGTTTGTAGCCCTTATCGGGCATGACCAGCGTAAGAGAGAATCCTCAAGATATAGAGAAAACTCTGTCGAATTTTTTTTTTTTTAAAAACATATTTCGTATCCAAAATTGGGGTCTAAACATATTACATCCTTATAGGAAAATGACATTTGATAGACCCCGTCACATCCTCCTTTATTGGGGAGGATTCAAAAAATAACTTATGAAAGCGGTACTATGTCTTAGCGACCAATGGTGTGCAATAAACTGTTCCGAATAAAGCAACGGATTAGGTTTGTTGAGTTGGTTGACAAGATATACGAGTTCATGGAGGTTGATAGGGAGCAGTTAAAATTGAATATTTTGTACAGGCATATAGTTAGTCGTGGTGTTTACTCTGGCATTCCATTGACAGATGATGATGGTATGGATGGTATTTTTGATTGTTTGATGCCAATCTTACTTTTTGTGCTGAATTGTTTATCGAGACAGAGGAAATTCCCCAGGTACTTGAAACCAACAATCTAGGGCTGTATGGTATGGGGCCAATGATGTCTCTTATGCATTCGACCATGGACAATGAGCCGCTACAGTCCAATGCGCGGAGTCTCTTTGAACATCCTTGGTCATTTGAGTTTTATAATCCAATGCGTTCGTTTTTAATGTCAAACTCAATGCCATCTGATCAATCTATTGGCGCGCAGTGTAATAGAGACACCACGTATACAGCAGGTGAAGGCCTAAGTACCATGCAATATCAACATATGGAGAAAGGTCTCGTACATGAGGGTTTAACAGATGATAATGCTAATAATGACTCGTTGTGGCATGCATTAGACGAGAATTAAGAGTCCGAGTCATCTCAGAAGATATATCAGAGGATGAATCTAACGATGACTTGGGGACAAATAACGGTGAATATCAGATGCAAGAGGATGTTCCTGTTTATCAACCTAGAGGAATGGCTTTTTTCAATGATATTGGTAACTACGGTGATTACGATCCTATGGACCGTAGTGATAAAGATGGGCTGGTTTATTGGAATGAAGAAAAAAATGATATTCGGTTGCACATGTGCTTTGATAGCAAGGAGCAAGTTAGTAAGGCAGTTAGAATGAGGTCTATAACTCAAAAACAAGAATTCAAAGTGATAGAGAGCCAGAAGAGGACATGGGTGGCTAAATGCAAGACTGCGTCCTCTGGTAGATTAGCTCCCAGAGAGTGTGATTGCGAATATTCGGGTACGTAAAAATGAATCTCTTAATGTGTGAAAGGTCACGAAATAGGTAAAAGATCACGTATGTTTCGGTGAAATATCTGGTGACAATAACAGAAATCTAACATCTACAGTCATTACTAATCAAATGATGCACTTAATTGAAAATTTTATCATTCTTTAATTTGCAATTACACAATATGCAAGCTAGATTTGAAAAATCAAACAATTTGTTGAACGAATTAAATTTTTTTTTAAACCACCGTTGTACGTAGGTTATTATATTTGTTTCAATAAATCAATCATGTAGGAAAATCATAGTAAGTGTATTTTTTTTTATTTATTATAAAGTTAGGGCTTTCTAGTTAGAGCTCATATTCAATAATTTATTGAAGAGAAGGATATGAAAAGTTTTTGTACTTTTTCTTGTAATCTTAGTTGTTTTTAAGATTGTTTATGTAGAAGTACCTAGAATTTTGATGCATTGAAAATAAAATTTGGTCGGTAGATGATTCATATCATTTTGATTAAAGCTCAAGTAGTTATGGACTTTGATTAGGGAAGATGGAAAGAAGGAAGAAGAAGAAGAGGCTTGATTAGATAAGATGGAAAGGAGAGAAAGGGTAGGAAAGAAGGATAAATTGTTGGGAAGGATTATTCATATTTGAATACATGAAAATAAACGTATTATCAAGGGAATTAAATTTGAAAGAAAGTTACTTTACGAATAATTTTTTGAAAAAGGGAATTGTTTAGGCAAAAACCTAAAGAGTAAGACTAAAACAATTTGGTGTAATGTCAAAATTAACAGATTTTCTAGATAAACTTTATTGTCTACAATAACATATTTATTCCTTTAGGAATAAAAGTGTAACTTTCACATTTTTTTTCAGCAAAGGTGGTTTAACAACCACCTAATACTTTTAACTTATCATAACTTACCATCTTCTATTTATTTTATTTTCTATTGTATACTATCAAATGTTTTTTAAAAATATTTGTACACACATTGATAGTGCCATTTGCACTAGTATAAATAATCCAATTTAGTCTTAATTAATTGTGTGGTCTCTCCCTTTATTATTTTTTTTCAAATTGTAGATTTGAGATTTTAAAATTCATTTGGTATCTAGACATATTCTTGAATTGATTTCTTACCAAAAAATTTCTTGAATTTATTTGTTTAATAGTGTAAAATATACTATAGCTTTGGGAATAATTACTATTTTCTGGTGGTCAAATCGATCTTTTAGCCTTACCCATAAATCTGCAGGATTTTTTATAGTGATGTACTCGTGTTTTAGTCCTTCATGAATGTGATGACCAAGGAAAATCATTAATTTTGACTTGTTCTGATTGAATGTATTATTTTCCTTTTTGATGGTGTCTACAAGATTTATTAAATCCAAACAGATTTCAGCATCCAAAATCCAGGAAAGATAATTCTTGCCCATTATATTTGACATGATTCAAATTAATAATCAAAATAAATAATAAGTAAGTATGAGATAAGAAAATACCTAAATATGTTCAAGTTCTATTGGATGAATTGTGCTGATAATGCGTTATAAAAGTTAAACAAAAATATATGAAGACTTAAAGAAAATATATGAAATTGAGAAAGAAAGAGAGAAAAGAAATATGAAAGACCAAATAATCTGTTACTTTATTTCTCATGTAATACATGATATTTATATGAGTACAATGATATATGAGTTACATTATGTAAATAACGTAAGATATTTCTACACTTATCAGACTCTTTTGAATGTAGATAAATTTCTATTAGAACTTATCAAATACATAAATAGGCATCCATTATAATACATAATTTATAACATGAATTGATTTGTTTAACATTTTAAAATATACTATTTTGTAGTAACTATTTAAATACCACCCCACTATTAATAGTTTTCTTCAAAAATTAAACTAAAATATTTTTATAACTAACTAAAACTACATATAAAGTAAAAGGCCAAAATAATTTGGTGTAATGTCAAAATTAATAGATTTTCTAAATTACCCTTATTGTCTATAATAATGTGTTGGTTATATTCCTTTAGGATCAAAAGTGTAACCTTCACATATTTTTCATCAAAGGTGGTTTAACAATTACCTAATATGTTTAACTTACCGTAACTTCTCATCTTCATTTATTTTATTTTCTACCATATACTATTAACTTTTCTATATTTTCACACACATTAAGTGTGTCATTTGCAATAGTATATATAAAGATAGAGTCCCAATTGGTCTAGTAGTCGCTTCTTTTTTATTTTTTAAGTTATAGATTTGAGATTTTAAAATTCATTTGGTAACTAGTCATATTCTTGTATTGATTTCATACCAAAAACAAAAGAAAAAAAAATCTTGAATTGATTTGTTTAACCTTTTAAAATATACTATTTTGTATTAACTATGATGCGTTAATAACTATCTAAATACTACCCAAGTATTAATAGTTTTGTTTTGAAAATAATCTAAAATATTTTTGTTATTATCTAAAACTATATATAAAGCACAAAACTAAAATAATTTGGTGTAATGTCAAAATTCAATTAGATTTCCTAAATTATCCTTATTGTAATATGTTTATTTTTGTAGGAAAAAAAGTGTAACCTGCACATTTCAGCAAAGGTGGTATAACAACCACCTAATACCTTTAACTTTTCATAATTTCAATCTTCTATTTATTTTAATTTCTATTATATACTATCAATTTTTTATATTTGCACAAACACTGAGTGTGCTATTTGCACTAGTATATATAAAGTGAGTGTCCCAATTAGTCTAGTGATCTCTCCCTTTATTATTTTTTTCAAATTATAGATTTGTGATTTTAAAATTCATTTGGTAACTAGCCATATTCTTGAATTGATTTCTTACCCCCAAAAAAATTCTTGAATTGATTTGTTTAACATTTTAAATATACTATTTTGTAGTAACTATCATGCATCGATAACTACCTAAATATTACACAACTATTAATAATTTTCTTTTGAAAATAATCTAAAATATTTTTGTAATCATCTAAAACTATATACAAAGAAAAATGCCAAAATGAGAATTTAGTGTAATGTCAAAATGAATAAATTTTCTAAATTACCCTTATTGTTTACAATAACATGTTTATTACTTTAGGAACAAAAGTATAACCTTCACATATTTTTTCAACAAAGGTGGTTTAACAACCACCTAATACCTTTAACTTATCATAACTTCCTATCTTCTATTTCTTTTGTTTTCTATTACACCATATACTATCAATTTCTATATTTGCACACTAATTGAGTGTTCCATTTACATTGGTATATATAAAGAGAGAGTGCCAATTGGTCTAGTGGTCACTACCTTTATTATTTTTTTAAATTATAGATTTGATATTTTAAAATTCATTTGGTAGCTGGCCATATTCTCGAATTGATTTCTTACCAAAAGCATCAAGCCTCTTCTTAAAAATCGTGAATTGATTTGTATAACATTTTAAAACATGAAAAAAGACCAACTTGGTCCCTTATCTTTAGGGTATCGACCAACTTGGTTCCTTATCCATTAAACGGACTAATTGCTGAAAAAAAAATGTGAAAGTTACACTTTTATTCCTAAAGGAATAAATACTATCACATGAATTATCCACTAGATGTGTATAAGAGACATGTTCCATGTATAGGCCTTCAATTGGTTAATTTTAAAGGTAAGGGACCAAATTAGTTTATTGTGATAAATTAGAGACCAGTTGGTCAATGTTCCAAAGATAAGAGACCAAATTGGACTTTTTCCCTTTTGAAATATACTATTTTGTGGTAACTATCATGCATTGATAACTGCCTAAATACTACCCAACTATTGGCAGTTTTGATTTGAAAATAATCTAAAATAATTTGGTTATTGTCTAAAACTATATATAAAAACATGGCCAGAACAATTTGGTGTAATGTCAAAATTAATAAATTTTCTAAATTACAATTATTGTCTATGATAACATATTTATTCCTTTAGGAAAAAAAGTGAAACCCTATTCACATATTTTTTAAGGTATTCTAAAGGCCCAATTTATTTAGAAGTCGAGTTTAGGCTTCACTAGGCTCATCCCAATTAAAACTTGACTCATACACCCACACATGCACATATATACTATTATATATATCTGGGAGTTGTTTTTCCTAATTTTTGTTTCTCCCCTTTTGTTATAATGCCTAAAATATCTGCCTTTAATAAAATATAATTCTCAATCCCGATAGGAAAATATAATCAATTTTGTTTCTCCCTTTTTGTGATGCCTAAAATGGCTACTTTTAATTTCCTATTTTTAAGAATACTACCAACTATTTTTTGTCATGTCTAACATATCCTTAATTAAATAGTTTCATGCCTAACAAGTGCTTAATGATTTATTTTTCGTAAGTCGTCCTTAATAAAATATAATTGACCTATCTAAAATATTCTCTATTTAATATGATAAAACTATAGTTTTTACAATTTATATTATTAGTATATATTTATTGTATACATTTCAAATTAATCTAATATAACAAAATTCCTTAGATTTATGCAAAATATCATTACGTTAACGCATAATACGATGGTAGAAATTTTTATATCTAAATACTTACTATACTGTCTCTTATACACATCTAGACTAGTGTATAAGAGACAGTATTATGTATGTTTAAATTGTTTCTTCCTTGAGTTTTTACATAATTTCGACAAAAATGGTAGAAAGTTTTAATAGTATAAAAAAAAATACTATTTATAACATTTATATATATTCAAATTGTTTCTATTTTTTGTCTCTTCTATATATCTACATTTTCACCACAATTATTTTTTCCTCTAATTGTTCATTCAACTATACTCTTGTATTTTAGTTAATTATACTCATTTTTCGTTGCTTTATATATTTCATATGTTAACCACATATAATAAAAATCTTGAATAAAAAAATAAAACTTTTGATTCTATTGTAATTGATTAATCATGTATTTAGAATTAATATAAAATCATGTTGTTGTGCTTTACAATCATTATATAATAATTAAAGTGTTTGTCAAAATTTTATTACAACTTAAAAATCACAAAACTAATAATCATACCAATACAAATTTTATAAATTATACAAAAAATTATTAATCTTTGATTGAGATAAAAAAAATATTTGTTATTTTACATCTCTTTAAAATTATTATTTTTTAGAAAAAAAAAGCGTCTCTCTACCCTTTAGTGACTCAAACTCTCGACTAACAAGTCATAAATAATACGTCTTACCACCAAAAGTTCACTTCATAGAATACTTGGTGACCAAATCCTTATCTTTATAATACCATTTTGTATAATCTACATTGATTTAGAGTAGCTATTTATAAGGTAGAAAAATATTCAACCCATGATATGGTGAATGTCCAAAATATTGTTAAATAATCATTTAATTACATAAGAATTGTACGCATAATTTATGGAGTGGCAACATAGAAAAAGTACTTTTCTAAATAATTAGTATAAAAAACACATATAATGCAAATTAAGCACATTATTAAATACTATAATAATATTGGAGCATCTGATAAAAGAAAAACAAAGTGGATTAGAGTAACTACTGATGAGGAAAAAATTCAACTCATAGTACGATTACACTTAAAATATCTTAGAACAATCATGGCAAGACCTATAAGAATACTATATATATATAAATGGTAGGAATGACAATATAGTACAAATAAATAGGCAAGTAATGTAAACAAACTTCATAATTTATAAAAATAAAATCATGCTATTTAATACTCTAAAATAATTGTAAATGCATTTAGAGTTTCCATTTCAATTTTATTTTAAAATAAAGTTGATTAGGTTATAAAATAAAACATCAAAGATTTACATAAATATAATGTTATTGTAACCAATACAAGGAATTGATCGAAAGAGTATTCAAAAGATAAAAATTATAATTCATACATTTTTACTAACTTCACATTTTGTTTATGTAATTAATTTCATAGTAAAATACTATATCAAAATAAAATTTTGGAGCCAACCACATTCGATGGGATTTAGGATGAATAAAAGAGCTCAAAAAGTCAAAAAAAAAAAAAAGGTTCAGAACGTCAAGGGAGTTCTAAAGTGAATGCTACGTAAGTTTAAGAAACATGAAAAAAAAACAACACCAACATACATATTTTACATAATATATTAAAAAATTAATTTTGATGGAAATTATTAAAAACTATGCGTCATTTTGGATGTCTTTAGAACTGTATATTTTTCATGGGAGTTGCGTGCATTTTAGAGTACGATAAATGTTTTTTTTTTTTTACTAACATTCTATATATTTTAGAGTAAGACAAAAGAAAATTTGCTTTTTTTTCCTTTTTATAATGATCTTAATGTAATTTTTGATCCCTATCCATAATACAGAAAATATATAGTTTAATTTATTTTGTTCTCTTTATATATAAGACATAATTTTGTTTGATTAATTTCTAATAAATTAATCAATAGTGTTACACGTGCAAAGTACGTGCTCTTTTCTAATATATATATATCCTATTGAACTAATGTTAGCTTGAAAAAATTATATTAAATGATTTTTTGTGGATAAAGTTATTGAATCTAATACTCCATTCACTTAATAACACACCGCAGTTCCTTAATTACCTAAAAAAAAAAAAACCTATTTAGAAGAATAAAAGAACCCAACCTTACTAGTCAGTTTTGTTTTAATAATGTGGGCTAATGATTTAGTTAATAGTTGTCTATTAAAATCCTAGTATATTAAAATCCTAGTAAATACTAGTAACATACTATTTCATATTTGTTGTGTTGACATTGTGTTAAAAAATAAAATTTTAACATTTAACCTATATGATCAATTTTTAGTTGATAATGTGAAATTATGTCAATTCGATTCACGTTCAAAATTTGAATACTTTATGAGTCGAGTTGGATAATTATGAGCCTTATCGGGCTAACCTTAGGCTTGAAGGAGTGATTTTAAAATAAGTTGAATTTAAATACAAAATCTAATTGACAGTCTTATCTTTCGGAACAAATAATCAAAATCTCGAAAAAGAATTAGCAAAGAATTTTTCTTAAAACTAATGGTTCGGTCCACCCAAGGTTTAATTTGATTTCCCATGGGTTTTTTTTTTTTTTTTGGACCTTTTCTGTTCTTGATGGAGCATAAATGCATAATACATGGGCTTCGAGAAGATTCATACCCCAATCTAGACTGACCCCAATTATGATGTATTAAAAAAAATTTATCAATTTAAGATTTTAGAAACAAATTGTCAACAAAATAACAAAGCAAGTTACATGATAATCAAGTGGTTATTGACCTATTATCATTGGTTATCACGTGATTGTTGACTCTGTTATGATGAACAATAGATGTGTATAAGAGACAGATGTAATAGTGTAAATACAAATTTGGTCCTTTATATTAAATACAATTTGTGGGTATGTATCATTCCTAAAAGGGCACCGCGACATGTCATTGTCGTATTTTAGCCATAAAATGATTGAAATCATAGTCCGATCCAATTAATAATCATATCATATCTCGTGTTTAACATATTAAACTCGTTAATTTCTACAAGAGATGCACTAGTATAGTTGACAAGTTAACATGACTTGCGAGTTGTGATTCATTTACATTAAAATTTCAAATTTAACAATTATCAATCTCATTTTTATAACATGCTGAAACATATTATTAATATTCATTGTAATATGTAGATAGTACTTAAAATAACTGATATGGTCGATATAGAGTATAATTCATTATACTAAAACTATTATTCATGATCATTAGTTATGCTGTACTAAATTAGGTTGAAGAAAATCTACAATAAACTGAGTTTCATATGTGCATTAGTGAAAAATCACCATTTACAATTAAAATGGGAAAAGGATAATACCTTTAAAAATGAAAATATTTTAGAATTAAAAAAAAAAGAATAAGAAATATGACACAAATGTCCGGAGGTAGGAGTACTCTCGGTGTACATATACTTGTTGATAGAAAAAGACTTACCAATCAAATGCAATAAAAAGATACCACATAAAAAATTCTCCAAATACAGAATGCAATAGATGACAAAAAATGACATTGTTTCTATTTAATTATGAGTAAAACGGAATGAGACGAATTATGACAGAGGTAACTTTTTTTTTTTTTTTTGTGGCGTAATGGAAAGTTTAGGTTTAGAAGGAAGGTAGATTATCCTACTTCTCTAAGGTCTAGACAAGTTACTTGTAGGGGTGTTCGTAGTTTGGTTTAACCGAACACCGAACCGGCCGAACCAATTTAGTTTGGTTTTCGGTTTTCGGATAATCGGTTTTCGGATAAACTGAATAGAAAAGATTGATTATATGGTTCGGATTTGGTTATTGAAAATAAAATATCGGATTACGAATTACTGAACTTTTAGTTTTATTAGTTTTAATTTTAATTTTTTAGTAACCCAATTTCATGTACCATTCATTCAACACTTTGATACTATTTTTCTTTGTTATTTTTTAGTTTCTAGTGTTAGTTTTAGTAGTTTTAAGTTTTTGTTTATTAATTTGAGTAGTTTAATATTTAATTTTATACTTAATTTTTAAATTAACTAGTGAACTTTGGTTAATCGGATAAACCGAAAAAAAGTTTGGTTAACCAATCAACTGAAAAAAAGTTTAGCTCGGATTTGGTTTGATTTTCTTGTACGAAATACCGAAATACCAAATTTTTACGAATTACGAAAACCGACCGATGAACACCCCTCAAAATTAATTTGCACATATATTACCTGTCTTACTCTAAGATCATACAAAATGTTATGACCAAATAGCATATTAAGGGCAACAAGTGTCAAATATTGAATTTTTTAATTATTTGATTGCTCTACTTATTATATGATCTAACCTCTGTAGGTTGACATAGATAACTTAACAGAGCAAGAATGACATAGTAATAAACAACTTTTTGAAAAAACTTGTGTAAAAGGTGAAGGTCTAATTTTGAATTGAGTTGTTTTCAAGATCCTCCAATACATCATAAGAGTGCCTAATTGAAATTTGGTTAAAGTTGGAAATTTTTTACCCAAACGTTCAATATTCATATTTAGATTGGAACTTTTTTTTTAAAGGTTGGAACTTAAATTTTGATAAGTCACAAATCAAATAAATACTAGACGAACTACATATTATTTAAATTGTAGGTTTTCATGTATACAGTAAAAACACATCTTTTGTGGTGAACCTTATAAAAGGCATAATGTCCATACTAATATCTTAGAGATGATTTTAAATATTTAATAATATAATTAGACAGTAATGGACAAAAATGTTAGTAATGGTAAAATCTAGATAAAAAAATGTAAACATATTTTTTTCTTATTAAATTTAAACAAATTTTCTATTTTATGAGAACAACTTATGCTACTCATCTTATAATTTTAATCTTTTTCAGTTCTATCAACGAAACTGAGATTTCATTTTTCTCTTGTAAATGTGTATAAGTCGTAATTTCTGAAATCAAAGAACATTGAGTGCTAATATTAACATCTGAACAATAGTATATAAAATATAAATTGATAGACAGACACCATAATTCAAAATATTTTAAGAGGTATCTTTGTAAATATATCAAAAAATTGAGAAAAGTTAGTTGATTTAACTCTATCATGAAAACAGTAGAATAACTTAATAAAATAATTGTTGCAAGTGTCATTTGTAAATATATGCTCATATTGTATTTCTTTGTAGAATTATCTTGATTAACTAAAAAATAAATGTACATCCAAATACATAGATGTTTCAATCCAAAAGTCTATGATATATCTTCTTGTGTATGCATAATAATTAAACGTTGGTTGGGGTTTATATGCACTTCAAATAAATACAGATAGTTATCTAGATAGCTTTCGCATTCTTTTATTCAATTTTTTTAGATGATAATGGTTAGATGTCTTACATGAAGAATTTTTTTATAAATACGTTTAGCATAATTTTTGTATAGAATTTTATGATTTTATAAGGCAAATGACCTTTATGATTAAGATCTTAGTTAATCTAATAATTAATATCACCTTTATTTCTCTAACTTATTTTATTTTCTTTTATTCTATCATATGCATAACAGTTGTGAATTAGATAATAAGACTTTTTTTTGTTGTTTTATAATTTTTTTTTGCCTATATAGTAATCTAATTAATAATGTATTTGTTTTCTTACAAAATGATTATTGTTCTTTAAGATCAATGTATAATAATTAAATTTGTGACTAATAATTTAATTAATTGGTCATCACTAATCATAAAAGATAAGTTAAACTTTTGGTTCTTCAAATCGTATTAGCAATGTTAATGGTTCCTTTATCTTATCTAACAAAGTTACCCTATTACTTTACCCAATTGTACTTGTCCGTTACTTAATCATTAGTTATTTTCCTATTATCTAATAATTATCTTGTGGAAAAGTATAAAACGTTTTGCTTTATGAAAATATCATTAATCATATATTTTTTTATTCACAAAAAGTTGTGTTTTAGAACTAATTTATATTAGTGAATTTTTTGATTAATAATTTAATTAATTGGTCATCAATAATTATTGCAAATAAGTTAAACTATTAGTCTTTTAGAAATTAATAAGTTACAGGTTTGATGTCTCTTATACACATCTAGATGTGTATAAGAGTTCTGATGTTAAGGCTGCTATAATTTAAAATAGACTAAAACCGATCAAAAGCCAAAAGTTACTCACTCTTCTGATTTTTTCCCTTTATTCCCAAAACCCTAATTTTCTCTAATTGTTCTTAACAAACCTTCAATGGCTGAACCAAGAATTACTTTTACGGAAGAAAGGCAAAATTGACAACATCGTAGACCACCGAGAATCCAGGAAGAAGATTTTTGGCTAGTGCAGCAAAGTAGGTATTTTTGCTTAAAAATCATTGAATTTTCCAAATTAATCCATATCTCATGTTGTGGTTAGGGAGAAAGATGCGCCTTTTGGGAATGGCCCGACCCAATAATATGTAGAAGATACAAGGGCCTTATACCTGGGTTGCTATAAAAAAGGAGTAAGAAAGATGAACAAATCTTATCCTTGAGGTCTTAAAGGAAGTGGTTGTATGTGGTTATTTCTACACTATCATTGATTTTGGTCTCAGTAATGCTTGGAAATTATGGTAATTGAAACAAGGTACATTGTAAAAGGAGGCAATAAACAGATAGATTTGTACATGCACTATTAACAAGTGCTTCATGTGAACGACCATTTTGGGAAATGACATGGGAATTCTACTTGTGTTGCTTAATCTTTGCAGGCCTGTTTTGGCCCATCTAAGCCAATTGTTCTTTTGTTGTACAAAAACTAATGTTACATTAATGTAATGTATTGCTTGTTGATTACAATCTTTTACTTGCATTGAGCTCTAAATCCAGGCCTTTTGTTGTAGTTTCTAATTACAAATGCAATATGGTGAACTTGTGGAATCAATGGTAAATATCGAAGAGACGAACGATAAAGTGGATGTAAGATAACATAAGCACTAACATCTTCCATTGATATTAAAGCAAAATATTTCTAATGTAGCATATAGTGCCATAATGGCTAATTTTAAAAAAGCTACCCAATTGTGTTTACATCAAACAAATGTGTCATAATGGTTGACTTCAAAAAACCAGTAGTACATGTTCCATACACTACATCATCAGACAAAAGTGCCATACGTGCTGCAGCTAACAACAAAACAGTAGTAGCACTTGTTCCCTATACTACATCGTCAAACAAAAGCGCACATCCTTTCTTCATCAAACAGGTTCTGCAACCCTTCATTTCACTTTGTTTTTGCCAGTTGCAATGGAGCTCTTGCCATGTCTTCTAACCTATCAAAGTATAAAAAATGAGATATTATTGTAGGGTAAGTCCAGCCATTGCTATTTGAAATTAAAGAGGTGTTATTGTAGGGTAATTCCAGCCCTTACACTCTTCAGTGCAATAGAGGTTGCTGATTTTCCTTCCTAATTAGTGCTCTTTTTCAGTACCACAGAAGTTGTTGATATTCGTTGCTGATCAGCAAGTGCTGTAGCTTGTGTACAACTTCTAGTTCTTATCTGAACCTGATTCAAAGAAAACAAGTTAAGATTTGATTTACTAAATAGAACTTCTAATTCTTTTCTGGTTTAAATGAGTAAAAATTCACACTCAAGCTGCCAGCAACTCATGTTGCTTCTGATATTGAACTTCTTTTTTCCTTCTGTACCTAAAATAATAATAAGATACTTATGGGCCTAAGGTTCAAAACTAGTAGTAGCGTTGAATTATGCTTGAATAATTGTGAATGCACACTTATTTTCCTTCGTCACCTTTCTCTCGAAGTCAACCAAGTTCAAGTTAGGATTTTGCCTAAAATCCTTTTTACACTTGTACAAATCCACAAGTGTGTTCAGAATTGAATTTCTTAATCTGAATGCAACATTCCTTGTTAAACTTAGCACCATAAATGCTCCAACTACATTTTTCATTTTTGCATATTGCCCTCATCCTCTTACTAACATTCTTTCTAAATCTGATTAGCCTTCCCCTCTTGATGTTACAATTTTACACAGCCAGTTCAAACTCCTTTTTAGAGCTAAAATTCATTTCAAGTTCCAACTGTGGGTCATTAATGGTCTTAGGATTGAACATAATGGACTTCTTATCCAATTCATCTTCATCAGAACCATGTACACTCTCAAAAAACTGTTATCAAAACCAGAATCTGGTGCTTAATCCTTCTTACCACTGTCAACATCACTCAAATCATCTGCCCCTCTACTAGTTTCAGCATTTGTAACAGGAACCTCCTTATTATGTGCAATACCTAGCCACTCGGACCTTTTATCAATATTGGCCTCAAACAATACATTATCCTCATCCTCATCCTCATCCATATCATAATCAGATTCACAGTCTGAAAATTCTTCAGTTTCATTCCCAAAATAATCTTCATCCTCACTTTATTCAAACTCCTCATATCAATTACATCTTCTTAAATTATAGCAGCCTTAACATACAAATTCAATTCCCTACTACATAATATAAGTTTATGAAAGCAACTTTTTATTGCAACATCAGTTGTTAGCATAATATATTCTACCCCTTCTAAAAATAATATCTTTTGAAACCCTGAATTCCGGCTCCAACACACAGACTATCTAGCCTTGCCAAAGTAATGGACCCAACATCAACACAATGAAAAACATAAAGTTACTCATAATAGACACATTAGACACTATAGTAACCACCTTGTAAAAATGAATATTACCATTGTATACACACAAGCACATACATAAACATACTATGCTCACATAAATATCACTTTGTATGGACGACAAAACAACAACGTAATGAATAAAATAGGAATAAAGGTTGTGATATAATAATTGTGAAAACACCATGAACCATCAAAAAAACTATTTTTTGAAGTTGATGGAGTCCAATTGAGTAATGTAGACCAGTCAACATACATGGAAAAATCGGTGTATAAAGAAAACAAAACATTTGGGACCGCTACGTATTGAATAATCAACATTCTCAAAAATCCATGCAAACACCAGCAAAAACTATTCAACAATCTCAAACATCTACAAAGTACTAAATAAATCATTAAGCAATATCTTGGTGCTTCCATATGGTTTGAATCTAGTGGTCTTAGTGACATCCTGACAAGTTGGATCGGTCGAAGATAATAAATACTTTTGTGTAGTCCCCAATTGATGGTTGGTTAGGGTGTAATAGAAGAAAAAAATCTAGAAGCAATTGGATTAGGGTTTGATTTTCGGGCACAGATAGCATTTTTGAGCTTCTGATCGTTTTTAGGCATTTTTAGGGCATTTAGCTAGTGTTTAAGGTGTTTTACACATGTACATCAATTGGACTTCACAAAAGTATTTATTATCTTCGACCGATCCAAGATTGTCAGGCTTTATAAAAATAACACATCAAATAAGTTGCTAAGAAATAAGGATCAAATTGGTTTTGACTTCAAAGATAAGGGACCAAATTGGTCTTTTTCCCTTCAAATATTACATGTTATTATCATAAATAGAAAATTTGTTTACTTTTATTAGGAAAAAATAATTTTGTTTTAATATTGTACTAAATAGCATATATTAGCTCAATCAATTTCAAATTTAATTCGATTAATAAATTCAATTAATTTTAAATCTGGCTAGAAATTGATTAATTGAATTTATGAATATGTTTACCATGAATTTGAAAATGATAGAGATTTTTTGAATTTGGTTAATCGATTAATGAATTCAATAATTAAAAATAAAGTTTTATTAAAATACTTTGATATGTAATAGTGCATCACTAAAAATATAACTGTAGTTATTCGACTAAAATATATTTACTGATATTTATTATAATTAGCTTTATTTTTAACTTAAATTGTACAATTATTATATTTATATACATTAATTTATATTTATATTATTAAATGAGTATTGATAAATCACATTAAATAGTCTTGCGATATATATTTTATTAATAGTTATAAGTTACATGATATTATAATATTGTACATAATTATATAGGTTATTATTTAATTAAATTACATGATACAGTTTTTTTTTTTTTTTTACTTATTTTTCTAAATCATTATCAATAAAAATTCACACAACATATCATAGTATGTGCAAAAATAAAATAAATTAGGAAAACTTTTCTTGAAAAATAAGTTTTTGTATAGAATTTTTGCTTGATGTTAAGGATCTAACTAACTCGAGTTGAATTTGGCTAATCGAATTCAAAATCGAGTACTGAATCGAATATAAGAACTGTCCTTATACCGAATTCAATTTGAAATCAAACTCGAAATTGACTTAAAAGTTTCATTAAGAAATTGACAAAAATTTCTACCAATTTAATTAACCGATTAACTGATCAATTTATCGATGCACACCCCTAAGAATATAGAATGCAATGGATGACAAAAAGTGACATATTGTTTCTAATTAATTATGAGTAAAACGGAATGAGACGAATTATGACAAAGAAATTTTTTTTTTTTGGTAATGAAAAGTTTAAGTTTAGGAGGAGGGTACATTACGCCTCTTTCTCTAGGATCAGGACAGGCCATCGATACATATTTTAGTGACTTACAGTAGTTTTTACAAATCACTAATCAAATAGGGAATTGAAGACAACGAGTGTCAAACTATGAAATTTTGAATCTTTTGATAGTTTGATTATCCTACTTATCAGCGAAACAGGAATTTGATATAGATAACTTAACAAAGCTAGCAAGAATGACATACTAATAAAGAACTTTTTTGAAAACAAACTTGTGTAAAAAGTGAAGATCTAATTTATGAATGAGTTGTTTTCAAGACCCTCCAATACAAAATAAGAGTGGGTTCTATAAATGGATCTCAAGTATTCACCAAAACAACAGAGAATTAGTTGGGGAAAATGGGAGCCGAACAGTACATTAATTTTGTGCTCATATTTTCCATTTTGTTCATTCTTTTCAAGTTCATATTTAGAAAGCCTAAAAATCTTCCACGACGTCCAAAAGCTCTTCCCATTATGGGCCATCTGCATCTCATTAAAAGACCAATGCACAGAACAATGACATTTTTCCAAAAAATATGGCGATATTGTCTTTCTAAAATTTGGAGTTCGTAAAGTATTGTAGTTTCATCACCGAAGGCCGTATAAGAATGCTTCACGAAAAAAGACATCTTATTCGCAAACCGTAACGAAACAGTTTCTGCAAAGCTTTCTCAATTACAACTGCACAACAATTGGCTTATCTTCCTACGGTGATCACTGGAGACATCTAAGGTGCATTGCGTCGTTAGAAATTCTGTCGCAAAACCGGCTCGCTTTGTTTGCGAATATCAGGCAACAGGAAGTCCATTTCATTATGAAAGAGTAGTTTGCGGAATTTGAAGATGACTGCAAGCCGATCGCAGCAGGAAGTCCATTTCATTGTGAAAGAGTAGTTTGCGGGATTTCATATGACTTATTATGATTAAGGTCATTGAAGGCGAAGTTTGTCCAAATTACTTTCATTGCAAGGCTAGATCTGTCTCGCTTTGCAGATATTGTGGAATTTACGTGACAAATGAATAAAAAGCAGTTTCAGGAAGTGATTCAGCAAAATGGTCAAATTTCATGGAATTGTAAATTTGGAAGATTTTATTCCTGTCTTCAAGTGGGTGGATATCAAAGGTTTGAAGAAGAGGATGGTAATCTTGATGAAAAAGATCGATCACTTGGATTCAGAACTTAGTTGATGAACACCAAAAACAGAGGAGCGGATCACCTGATCAAACTTCTGATGCCTATAGTGAAAGAATATATACATAGTAATTTAGAAGATCAATAATCACAATATTCAATCACATCAATTCTTATGGATTTATGTACGCTTTCGTATTTAATATTTAATTTATATTCTTGATAATTAAACATGAAGGATCCGGTTATGATAACGTTGGTTGTTATGATATTAAAGTTAATTTGATATTCCAACAAGAGAAAGGAAAGAAAAAGACATTTATCGATATATGTATTACGTGCTAGAGTACCACATATTTGATAACTATCAATGCAAACGTCAAAACTTTCTATGTTTTATTTGCAGTCACTACTAGCTGGAGGGACTGAAACCACAAGTACCTTGGAGTGGGCAATGTCACTTCTCCTTAACAATCCAGAAGCAATGAAGGAAGCAGTGGCTGAGATTGATAAATGTGTTGGACATGATCGAATGTTAGACGAAAGCGACTCCCAAAATTGAATTATCTCCACAATATCATCACCGAAACGCTAAGACTATATCCTCCACTTTCACTTCTTCCGCACAAATCAGCAGAAGATTGTACCATTTCTGGATACAAGATACCGAAAGGCTCCATGTTAATGGTCAATGTATGGAATCCTAAGGGATCCGCAACTTTGGGATGAACCGAACGTATTCAAGCCAGAGAGATTTGATGGAAAGGATCAGCAGGGTGAAGGATCATACAAGCTGATTCCATTTGGTGCTGGAAGGCAAGCTTGTCCGGGTCGAATTTGGTGCTGGAAGACTAGGATCCTTGTCACAATCCTTTGTGTTGAGTATGCCTTATATTTTTTATTTTGTACCACATTGGTTTGGGAAGAATATTTCTCTTTCACCAAATGTTATAAATTAAGGGTTTTAATTAAGGTTTTAAGTGCACCAAGCCAAGAGAGCGGCTTTCGGGGCCTTTATGGCCATCCAACCTTTTGTTTTATTTGGGTTCTTTTGTACTTTTGTTATAATGGTGCCTATAACCCATTTTGTGGAGGTCTCTCCAGATTTGTAATCCTCTTAAATTAGTGAATTTTTCCTGTAATCCTCTTAAATTAGTGAATTTTTCCTCTTAAATTAGTGGATTTTTTCCCTCGTGGAAATAGGTCTTTCGATCGAAATACATAAATCTGGTGTCTCTTTTATTTTCTCTATCTATTATTTTGTTATAGTATATTTCGGATTGGTCTCAAACTTTTGTCAATTTCTTGGGACACTTCCTAACACCTTGAGTGGGAGAAAATTGGTGCGGAAGCCCTGTCTCTATACTCATTCGCTACGGCATAAGCATTACCCCAAGGGTGTCCTAAAGTTCCTCCACTAGAACTGTAGTACAGAATCGTCCCCAAAGATCTCGGTCAGAGCAGGCATATGCCAAACGTGAATACCTCCTGAAGGTATTCACGTTTGGCATATGCCTGCTCCAATCTTTATACACATCTAAATGTGGTATAAGAGACTTCGATCTCTTCAATAAAATCATCACGCAGTAAATCAACAAAGCCCAAGGTGATGTCTCTTTCCCCTTCAAGTTTCCCTACTACGGTACCAGCGTGGCATGACCATGCCTAAGTTAAAGCCTTCGGAAGTCTTGTGCAGGCCTAGAAAAATTGTTGTTCGTTCATTTACTGCCTAGATATTCTACCAATGTAAAGATTCTCGGCTAAAGAGGCTGCAATACGGAGCTCTAGCCAAGGTCATTGCATGTAGTAGGAGTGTTTATTCGACCGGTATTCAACTTTTCAATTTGTTTGACTTTCGATTTGAAAATTTCAAGTCAAAATCAAGTCATATAAACCCAAATTTGATTCAAGTCGAGTCATTTAAATTCTATTTACTTTCGACCGGTAATTCGAAATAAGTTGAACAATTAATCTTCTTCAATTCCATATTCTAATTTCAAAATTTAGTACATTATCCCACAAATTTCATATCATTCCACAAAAGTATACTAAATTTAATAAGTGTACAACTTATTAATGTAACACTTTTGTTTTAATTATTCCAATTTTCACATTATCATTTTTATGTAATGTGCGTACAAAAATATAATTCATAATATATTATATATACAAATTTTAAATAGATTATATGTATTAATTTATATATATATATAAATTATTAATTCACATTATAAAATAATTTATATATATATATATAAATTAATTTGTATATATATAAATATATTATATGTGCGCGCACAAAAGTTACAAATCTTAATATATAATTGTGTGTTAGTGTATATATTATATATAGATATTAAAATTGATTTACAAAGTCATAAATTCAAAATCACTTACCAAAATCAATTAATATAGAAAAATTTTATTGAATCACTAATCCCTGTTAACTTATATTCTACAAATATATAAGAATATATATGATTACCTAACTCTATCTATACTAATAATAAGTTAATAATACATTTAATATACTTGTTGATAGTAAAAATATTATACTAAGTATTAAGTTATGTAGTATAAATAAATTAGATGTTGTCTAAAATATATTTTTATTACAATTATAAATTATACAAATCTTAGTATATGAACATAAGAATATGTATGTATAGATAAATACTTAAGTATATATAATTACTTAACTACTTAACTCTAGTATCTATATATATTAAAAGAAAATTAGTAATTTATTTAATAGTTATTGAAACAAAAGTATTACATTAATAATTTGTACAAATGTATAAGTACATAAATTGTACATAACACCAACAATTATACAAAGAAAAGATATTTAAATATTAAAAAATATTAATTATTAAGAATTAAGAATATTATAACTAAAATATTATGTACACAAATATATTATTATAATTGTTGATCCGTATTCGAGTTGAGAAATCACTTAGTTAATTTGACTTCGAGTTGAAAGTCGAATAAGTCAACTCAATTTTTTTTTTTTGATTTGACTCGACTCGACTCGATAGTTCGACTTAATTGACTTTTGGACACCCTGTAAATTTGGATGCATTGCAAAATGAGGGTTGACCCTATTTTTAGTAAAGCATCCAATGGCTCTGTGTTACGGATATTACTAAATAAGGTATCATTTGGCAATGGCATTTCTTGTTCTTGTTTTGGGTGAAAGTGTTTCATTTTTTCACTTTTATCAAGTAAAGTCATATATCTGACGTGCAATATAGGAATCAGCTTTATGTAATCTAAATTTATTTACTAGTTAGTTCCATACTTGTAATTTCTAAAAGACCCCTAGATGACATTAGTTTCTTGAACAACGTACTCCATTTATAAGCCTACTTCTTTTAGCGTGCTTGCCGACCAAAAAATAAAAAAAAATAAAAAAAATTCCAGTTTAAAGAAAGAAAACAACTGTTGTGTTGCTTTGGTACATGAAAGTGTTGGGGAAATTTAGAACGAACACATTAGAACAAAATAGATGACTTTGATAGCAGAAGTGTAAACGAATCGAACTACTCGCGAATAATACACAAGTAATTCATTCAAACCACATTTTAGTTGAGTTCAACTTAAATTTGAGTTGACCGAACTTCGAGTCGAACTTGTTCGAGAACTCTTCACGAGAAGATTTCGAGCATATATATATTTTTTACTCAAGTGCTCGTTCAGCCTTTCGAGCACATAGATAAATTTTTTTAAAATTTTTTATTATATGTAAAATTACTAAAATATATATACTCTTTAAAAAAATTATATATTTACCCCTAAAAAATCAAACTATTCGAGTTCGATCTCGAATTCGAGCGAGCTATCGAGCTCCATCAACTTTTTTGAATTCAAGTTCGAGCTCTATTTTTAAAGTTCGTTCAAGTTCAAACTCGAACTCGACCCTCACAAAAAATTTCGAAACTGAGTTCGAGAAAGACACTATTTCCACTTGACTTGGCTCGCTTACATCCCTAGAAGTGATGGTCTCTATCCTTAAAGTATTATTTGCCCTCACTATAAAGAGTTATTGGAATCGAAATTCCAAGAATCACCAAAGCCACGTCAAGATAGCTGAATAATGCCTTGATTGAATAGACACTCAAAACAAGTATGAGATTAAAAAGAGAAAAGAAGTAAAAAATTTTGATTATTGTTATACTTTGTCTTTGATGAATTATTATATTTATAGACACATTAAGACACTTCACCAAAGTTGGTTTGTCTTTGATTAATTATCATATTTATAGACACATTAAGACACTTCACCAAAGTTGTTTCAATTGATGGTCAACTACAGGAATAAAACTTAAAACCTTTAACATTAATGCTTCAAGACCTTTTAGCAAAATTCACATAAAAGCTACCTCCTTTTCATTTGAATTTGCACAGGTTCACAAAAGATATTTTAAAGATTTAAAATCAGATGCTAAAACTTAATTACATGTTAAACACTTATAAACAAGTCTCATATTAGTTTTATAAGCTATCATAAAAAATAAAACAAACCAAACCAAAAGGCACCACTTGAACAGTCATATTTTATGCAGTAGATTTAGCCACAGCCAAAACCACTTTGCCAAAGTGCTCACAGAAGATCCCAAAGTGTAAATTGGCCTTTGCAATGCAGAGAAATTTTTGAAACTGTGATTATTTTAAAAATTGTTCTTTTTTCATGTTGATTGGAAATGGTATATCCGGGATGGAGGAACTCGCATTTACTGAATACATGGCTAGAGCCTGTCATGGCAAATTAAAATTGTCAAATTTAAAAATAAAAAAAAAATTCATGACCTCGTATTTAAGTGAATGCGAGATCTAACAATTTTTTTATAAAAAAATTTGCTGACCTCGTATTCAAAATTGACTAACCTCGCATTTGGTGAATGCGAGGTCAGTCGTGATTAAGGCAGAGCCCTCATTTTCTCCTCCTCCTCCTTCCATTCGGGATTTTAGTCACAATCACCACCATCTCCTTTTCCTCCTTATCTACAACCACCACCATCTCTTTTTTCTCCCCCTCCACAACAACCACCACCTCCATTCCTCATTCTCTACAACCACCACCACCACCACCACCACCACCACCACCATATTTCTCCTCAACAAACACCACAAACATATTTCGTAGATTATTTTTTTTATTCAATTATTTTAATTAATTTTTTTTTAGATAATTAATTTTGTTAATGTAAATATTTTAGAAAAATTATTTGTGATAGTAGCTTATCTTTTTGCTGTTTTTGTGATTGTGAATATAAATGATTTGGTATATGGGGTGAGGGGCTGTTAATAATTACTATCCTTAAACGAAGATGTTGAAATTTCTTATTATTTGGGACTTTTTGTTGTTATTGGGTCACCAATTCTCTAAATTGGATAATTTGATGAAATTGAATTTGGTTGTATTTAAGTTGAATATATGAAAGTGGTTATATTTGGTTATATTTTGATTAATTATGTTTGTATCCCTTGTCGGGCATATATTACTTGTAACCCTTGCCGGGTTATTACATTGTTTGTAACCCTTGTACGGACATGTATTGTAACCGTTGCCGATTTGTTGTGTTGTTTGTAGCCCTTATCGGGCATGACCAGCGTAAGAGAGAATCCTCAAGATATAGAGAAAACTGATCTGTCGAATTTTTTTTTTTTTAAAAACATATTTCGTATCCAAAATTGGGGTCTAAACATGTTACATCCTTATAGGGAAATGACATTCTCCTTTATTGGGGAGGAAAAATAACTTATGAAAGCGGTACTATGTCTTAGCGACCAATGGTGTGCAATAAACTATTCCGAATAAAGCAACGGATTAGGTTTGTTGAGTTGGTTGACAAGATATACGAGTTCATAGAGGTTGATAGGGAGCAGTTGAAATTGAATATTTTGTACAGGCATATAGTTAGTCGTGGTATTTACTCTGGCATTCCATTGACAGATGATGATGGTATGGATGGTATTTTTGATTGTTTGATGCCAATCTTACTTTTTGTGCTGAATTGTTTATCGAGACAGAGGAAATTCCTCAGGTACTTGAAACCAACAATCTAGGGCTGTATGGTATAGGGCCAATGATGTCTCTTATGCATTCGACCATGGACAATGAGCCACTACAGTCCAATGCGCGGAGTCTCTTTGAACATCCTTCCATGGTCATTTGAGTTTTATAATCCAACGTGTTCGTTTTTAATGTCAAACTCAATGCCATCTGATCAATCTATTGGCGCGCAGTGTAATAGAGACACCACAGCAGGTGAAGGCCCAAGTACCATGCAATATCAATATATGGAGAAAGGTCTCGTACATAAGGGTTTGACAGATGATAATGCTAATAATGACTCGTCGTGGCATGCATTAGAAAAGAATTAAGAGTCCGAGTCAGCTCAGAAGATATATCAGAGGATGAATCTAACGATGACTTGGGGACAAATAACGGTGAATATCAGATGCAAGAGGATGTTCCTGTTTATCAACCTAGAGGAATGACTTTTTTCAATGATATTGGTAACTACGGTGATTACGATCCTATGGACCGTAGTGATAAAGATGGGCTGGTTTATTGGAATGAAGAAAAAAATGATATTCGGTTGCACATGTGCTTTGATGCAAGGAGCAAGTTAGTAAGGCAGTTAGAATGTGGTCTATAACTCAAAAACGAGAATTTTCAAAGTGATAGAGAGCCAGAAGAGGACATGGGTGGCTAAATGCAAGACTGCGTCCTCTGGTAGATTAGCTCCCAGAGAGTGTGATTGGAATATTCGGGTACGTAAAAATGAATCTCTTAATGTGTGGAAGGTCACGAAGTAGGTAAAAGATCACGTATGTTTCGGCGAAATATCTGGTGACAACAACAGAAATCTAACATCTACAGTCATTACTAATCAAATGATGCACTTAATTGAAAATGATCCCGAGCACAAGGTCAAACAAATTCATGCATACATTAAGAACAGTTTCAAGGTTGACATCATTTATAAGAAAGTTTGGTATACTCGCAGGAAAGCGATTGTGCTTGCATATGAAAGTTGGGCATCTGTATTCCAACAATTACCCAAATACGTTGAAAAAGTACTATGCTCTAATCCCCAAACTGTGGTGCAATGGCTACATCATCCCAATAGTAGCGAGCTTGTGAAAATATTCAAATACATCTTTTGGGCATTTCGGCATAGCTCGATTGATGCATTCCACAAGTGTAGACTTGTCCTATCTGTTGATGGCACCCATCTACGAGGGAAATATCGTGATAAATTAATTATTGCCGTTGCTTTGGATGCTAACAATCATATTTTACCTGTTGCATATGCAATTATTGATAAGGAAACAATACAAAGTTAGGGTTGGTTCATGAAGCAGCTGAGACACCATATTGTGCGTAACTTGGAGACCGTTTGTATAATATCTGACTGGCATCGTGGCATTCTCCATGCTATGAGTGAGTTCCTTTTATGGCAGGAATCATTTGCATATCATAGATTCTGTCTACGTCACATTTGGAGTAATTTGATGACCAAATACAAGAATGTAGAAGTGAAGAAGTTATGTTGGTCTCTTGGTGTCAAGATACAGATGCGAAAATAGAATAAGCACCAACAAACGATACAGCTTCAAAATCCAAAGACTTGGAGATATCTGGCAGATATTAGCCTTAACCGTTGGTGCCTTGCTCACGATAGAAAGAATCGTAGGTGGGAAATACACACTACAAATAGTTCTGAGAGTTACAATAACGTCTTGTGCGGAGTTAGACTACTTCCGATCAAGGCTATAATTGATAGTACATTCCATCGTTCCGTCAAATTGTTTGTTGATAACATTGCATGGGGTGAACATTGTCGCACGTCAATTACACTAATGAATTGGAAAAGATTGTTGACTGCAGACAATAAAAGTGGTGGACACAAAGTCATGATTTTTGATCATTCTACTGGTGTCTATAGAATTAAAACACATCATCGTATGACTGGACGTGGTGGCAATGTACAAACTGTCAATTATGTACAGAAGACATGTACTTGTGATAAATGGCAAATATACAGGTTCCCATGCTCGCATGCGATGGCAGTTTGCAGGCTTCAGGGTGATGAACCCACGTGACTGCTTGCGGATTAGTACACCACTCGCATTTATCGAGAGTTGTACACCGTTAGTTGATTTGTTCCGCAATCTAATCCAGAAGAGTTGCCTCCTATTCTAGTGGCAGTTACGTGGTGATGACAGTATCTTCATAGACCGCCGACAGGTCGGGTACGTGCAAGGCTCATCCGAAACGAGATGGACATTAGGGATCCCCACGAACCCAGAAGGTGTACGAATTGTCATCAACCGGGACATAGTCGCAGGAGTTGCCTTTCACGACAACAATGATTTGTCTTTTCTATTGTACTGTTTATGTGTTTGTTGTATTCTATGAATGTAGTTGTTTGCTTTGAATTTATTCATGTATCAAAAAATTTTGTATTATCATTGATTAGGGAGACATGACCTTTAATGTTTGAATGTAACTTTTAAAACTTATGAAATTAAATGCCTACATTGACATTTGTTATTACTTTTTGCAATCATGTGTGATTGATGTCTGTTATTTATATATCATTGTTTGTCCTTGTCGGGTATTTTTATATTGTTGTTAGGTTTATATTTCTATTTTTTAGCCCTTGTCGGGCTTTATGGAAGGGAGAATGTTCAAAAAATATAGGAGGTTACCTCTGTCATGTCAAAATTTTATCAAAAAATATGATAAATTAATAAATTTGTTTTCTTACAAGATTTCATTCGTATAATATTTCGTTAATGTTGGAGTTTATGGTTTAAAGATAATAGTTTAGTGTTCCTATATATTATATTAAATAAATATTCACGATTTAGCGTTTAAGCTATTTGCTAAATACAAAGTTACATGCAATGGATTTTTTTAAAAACAAAATATTTTTTCTGACCTTGCATTCAGTGAATGTGAGGTCAGTCATTTTTACTGAATGTGAGGTCATGAAAAATTTTTTCTTTTTACAAAATTTTGATAATTTTAATTTGCCATGAGTTCGCATTCACTGAATGCGAGTTCCTCCTTGCCGGTATTCCCATTTCCAATCAACATGAAAAAAAAAAAAATTTCAAAACAAGCACAGTTTCAAAAATTTCTCCCGCAATGTACGTCACAGCCAAAATTCTTTGGAAAATACTTAGATAGATCCGGTCTTTGGTCATCCCACCTTAAACTATGTGTCTGTCAGAATTAAATTTTAAAAAATTTTGCTTACATCAGTTGATGTCATAAATTCTCTAAAGTTTAATCCATATCATAGGGTCTACAAGTGAGATAAAAAATCGAATCTATGTATTTGCCAAATTAATTTAGCAACGGCGATAAGCAAGATTTTTTATCCCCTACTTAACTTATAAAACCAGACACCATTGCTAATAAAATATTGGCCCACATGAATTGCATTATTTAAAATATTATTTTGATGCATTATTCGAGAAATTATTTTAATGATGTGATAAATAATAATAAAAAATGAATAATTTGAGTAAATATTTGAATTGTGAATAGTGCAAATAATTTTTTTATAAATAATTGTTTGGATAATGTTTTTTGCACTAAAATACAAAAAATGTACGCGAAAGTCGAACGAAATTACTAATATCAAAATATATAATTCCGTTCACTTTCTTTTTCACACCATCAAATCAAGTACTAAAAATCACACACAAACGTAGTTGCCTTTTCGTCGTTTGAAATCCGTCCGAATCTTAAAAAATAAGATACACTCATACATATATGCTAACAGGTATTTATTTAATAGAAAATCAAAAAAATACAATTTAAAAATTATTTAGTATTTTATGCACTAAAAGACAAAATACGTACACAAAATTATTAATATCAAAATACATAATCATGTTTACTTTCTTTTTTATACCATCAAATCAAATATATTAAAAATCACACGAAAAGGTAGTTACTTGTTCATCATTGGAAATCCATATCTTGAACAACGAAATGTATCCGTATGCGTATGCTAAACATGTATTTATTTAACACAAAATAAAAATACAAAATAAAATTTACACTTTTCTGTCAATAATTCAGATTCTCCAACAAAAGTTTGAAAATCAGAACCTTATATACTATTTTAAATTCTATTTTTTCGCCCATAGTTTGGACTCCCGAACCTAAGTTCGGAAGTCTGAACCTTGTATACTATTTAAAATTCCTTTTTCCCGCATATACTTTAAATTTTCGAACCTTATATACTATTTTAAACTCTATTTTTCCGCTTATACTTCAGACTTTTGAACCTAAGTTTGGAAATCCGAACTTACATTTTCATTTTTTCTTTGCCTGGAAAAATTCAGACTAATAAATAGTAATGGATAGTAAAAAAAAATTTAATGCTAATATATGTGAATAGTATAATACGCGTATAGAGGAATAGTAAAATGGTTGAATTGTGTAAGTCATGAATAGTGAAAGAAAATTTTGACTTGTGTAAATAATGAATAGTGAAAGAAAAATTTGAATTGTGTAAATAATAAATAGTATTTTTGAAAAAAAATAAGGAAAAATCACCGAAATAGTCCTTCAACTTTTTTACGTTAGCCGAAATAGTCCCTCAACTTTTTTTGTAGCCAAAATGGTCCTTCAACTTTTATTTTTTAGCCAAGATAGTCCTTCTATGGTGGAGCCACCACAAAAATCTTTTTTTTTTTTTTTTTATAATTTCTGCATACACCCCCTGTGGTTTAGTTATTTTTCACATTGGACTCATTTAAAATTTTACTTAAAAACTTTATGGCCAACTTTTTTTTTTAAAAAAAAAAAAAACCTAGTGGTTGATTGAGGGGATCTGGCAGTAGCATTAGTAGATGACAGTTGGTATCTCGTGGGTAAGGAGAGGCTCTTGGGTGGCTAAAGTGGTGATTCTAGAGTTGAGTGGGTGATAGTTTCGCTAGAAAAAGGAGATGATGAAAGAATTAGGATTTTAAGATTTTTTTTGGTAAAAAATAAAGTTTCATTTTTTTAAAATTGTTTTGAAGTTTTTTTTTCACCCCTTCAAATTAATTTCTTTCTTATTTTTCCCATTTTAAACTATATAGGAGTTGTGTAGAAAATAAGTAAACTTTAGGAGGTGTATGTGAAATTTATCAAAAAAAGAAAAAGGTTTTTATGGTGACTCCACCATAAAAGGACTTTCCTGGCTAAAAAATAAAAGTTGAAGGACTATTCTGGCTAAAAAAAAAAGGTTGAGGGACTATTTTGGCAATTTTCCCAAAAAATAAAAAAAAAAATTGACCAAAAATATTGTGTCATGAAAGTTTACTGTTATTTCATAAAAGTATAAATAATAAAATAAAAAGTAAGAAAAAATTGAAAAAAAAAAAAAAACCAAACGCGGCTATGATTTTCAGCATTTACCTGGCTGTCTCAGTTCGGCTTCATTTAAGTATTCTTTCAACAAGACCTTTGAAAGATGAAAACCTGATACTTCCAGTATCTCTTAGTCCACTTACCAGGGAAGCTTTCTCTCAGGCGAAACCTCAGTAAGAGAGTAATATAAATCCATCTCACAAAATTCTATTTTCTAGCATCATGCAGTTTGATTGGTGACATGGAAGTAGTGAACACATCAATTTACTTTCTGTTTTACCAATTGAATAACAATATGACTGCAAATAAAACTTTATAATTGAATTTCTGAGTTACTTGCACATTTTCAATAAGTGAAGCCACCATTAATTGAGTTTTCCTTGGAATCCAACCACCTACGTTCCTTTTTGATGCGATACCAATTGCAAGAAACCAAAGTATGCTGAAAAGGAAATTCATTATCAAATGACAACCCAAAGCAACAATGTTCTTTCCCCACTAAGGGAATTCCAGATCCTTTGACTTCCTAGACAAAGCAAGAAGTCACAACTTGTTCATTGCGAAGTACAGACGGACAGTTCAACACTAACGCTAAACATGTCACATATATCGCTACATCTGCAGGGTCACAAAGAAACACAATGCAGTAAATATTTGATGTTCTAAACACCAAATACAAGATTTAGTTAAACTTGACACGACACAGTAGCAGGAAGGTTTTCCCTATGCAGTGAAGCCATTGATAATGCATTTAGCAAATTTCCAGAATTTTTTTTCACAGAGCATAGAAAAAATGTATCCACTTAAGTAAGACAAGCTCCAGGTTGTCGGTTATTTGTCCATTACTGAAGAGTAATTCAAGGGGTTCACTCTTCAGTAACAAGCTGAGGAAAGATAGGCGATTAAACAGCCCTGCTCGAGAGGGCATAACTTCCAGAGTCACAAAAGAAAAGTGAAAACCCTACACAAATCTTGAAAATTATAATTTCCCTTCATTTCATTTGTCAGAGACCACGAAACTTTTAGATACAATGGAGCATTTACAACAACATCAACATATTATAGATGAATGATTAGTAAGCTGATACCCTACATAAAGGTTATCTCTGACCTTTGTTTTTGTGAAGGACTTGAACAGTATGCAAAATTTCAACCAGTGTCTGTATCTACTGCAAACACTTGCAAAAATAGTGAGAGCAGAAAAACATACTCCTAAGCCATGCACCTTGGTCACAAGTCTGTTATCCTCTTTTTCTTGTACAACAACAAAACTGACTACAAATCAAGCTTCTCCGGAAGGTAAATGTGGTTGAGTTGATCCAGTGCTTGTTGAGTCGACATCATAGCTCCAAAGATCTTTCAACTCGCCTCTCACCAAGCCCAATATGACACAAAGTCCTGAATTATAATAGTTCCAGTGAATGCAAAATGAAGAGCAAAGAATTAGAGGTAATTAAATTTTAGACAACAAATTCATGGTAATGAAAAAGTTTAGCACGTGGTTAGCAAATAGCTATACCTAATGTGCAAGGAACAAGGTACAGGAGAGCAGGTTGACCATGTCCATTCATTAGATACAAGCCTAAGTAAGTAAAGAACAGGCCTGCAATAATCCAACACCATATTAACAGAAGAAACTGAAAAAGAAGCATGCCATAAAGGGGAAAAATGCATAGTGTCGCTAATACTAACTAGATATTACCAGAAATGTGTAACGGTAAGAAGTAAATATAAGTGGGATTGTAAATTACAAACGTGTAGAGCACAAAAAGCAAGACTTTTATGAAACTAATATGGTTGAACAAAAACAATACAAATTTCAAAATCATATAGTATGATTGCATGCGCCAAGTATTTGCTTGATACTATAGTGGTATAATGTGTTAAGAGAAGATTGGAAGTCATCACTAGACATTCAAAAGAAAAGAAACAAATTTGATGTGCCATACCAATTTGGGCTGCAAAAACATCGATGACTTTAGCAATCTTGAAAGGACAGCATATTTAGGATGCAATAAAGTAGCAGGGTTCTTTAACCAAGATTACTGTATGCAGAAAAGGCTTCATTGAGTTGTAATACAGTATGAATAGCAACATTCCAGCAGAGAAATCCACAGTATTCTGATCCTATTCTTTTCAGCATGCTGATGCAAGTTAATGAGATAAAAAGTGTTTTAGCTACAACCAAAACCTATATTATATGTAAGAATGCAATAAGCATCCATTACACATAACTTCACCGCATCATCACCACTCAGCTTTCCTATGACCAATAATTGAATCTCAGCACATCCTCTTGAAGTGTTAATTAGCATGGGAAGTCTTTAAGAAAGTACAGTGCATATAATATGACATCTTAAACACATCTTATCTTATCCAGTGTAATGATTTACAAATCAAGCAATAGAACAAACACTTTCCACTTAAGCAGAATATCACTAAATTATCCGTTCTTTGAAGGTTGAACCAAACACAAGTTTATGTGCAACCTCTATTTCCTTACCCAAATATTAATTGATTTGACATTCTCATGGCCTTCAATTTTCATTACTTCCAAACTTGTATTTTTCAGCATTCTCGACTGGTACTAATAGCCTTTCAGTAAAGTTAAACAAAACATAAGTTCATAAGCAACCTTTATTTCCACTACCCATTGTAAATGGATTTGACTATTCTCTTGACCTTACTTTCAAACTTGTAGTTTTCAGTATACTCAACTGGTTCTAATAGTCTTTCAACTTAGCCATTTTCTAGCATTTCACTTTTCTCAAGCTATCTCATATTTATTATCCCTGCTCACATATCATCATTTCCTCTTGGTGCTTGAAAGGCTATCTTTTTCTTTAAACTAAACATCTCCAATTGCATCTTTATATCTCTACCAATTTTATAACATACTGTTCATTGCATGGAGTTCTGCAGAAAAAAATACCATAAATTTTGTTCTCCGCTATTTCAAAAAACTCAACTTCTCTTTTTTATGAACAGTTGATCTTTTGAAATCAACTTCATTGATTGATTCAGAAAACCTACTAGTTGAACAGCATCTGCCAGTACTTCCATTTTTAGAGTTAGAAAAAGGAGTCCCCCAACTTGTTGCGTGGTTTGTACAGTACATTAGATATTGCTCAAATACTTCCTATACTAATAAAACTCTCCTCTATAGTAAAGGGTATGCATTTTTAAATCCTCTGTTGTTCATGTTAGATGAGTTATACTTCACAATTCACATGAAACACGCCATGTGTTCCACTTTAAGCATGTTGGGAATGTAACCAATTGGAAGTGCAAAAACTTTACTATTGAGACTAAATCTACACATAATGCTTAAAGCAGCCTTCAAATCATATTCTAGTGGTAGACCAAGTAGGGTGGAAAACTTGTACAGATACCCAATATTTGACAGGGAGAAATCGTAACGATCTGATTTTTTTTAACAAACAATGAATATGTGGATGGTCAAATGATTTTAAAGTTCTTAGTAGCAAGACATTATGGACAAGTTGCTTGGTTTTGATCCACTTATGCTGTTATATTCCATTTAAGAATCCAGAAGTATCCATTCTTTACACAGTGCAAATATCTTGACTTTCCAAACAACTGGTTATTATGAGCTAGTTTGTCAAACTTATAGCCGTCCAGATAGGCACTGAAAGAAGATCAATTTTTTTACTAAGTTGACCTTGAATCTCAACCTTTTACCTGCTTCAAGCATCAAATTTCACATCAAAATTTCCTAGACATGAATACCCACACCTTCTGAGTAGCTTATCTCTTGGACAACTACTATACCAACAATATTTCTTAAATTGCCAAATATTATCTACTAGACACTTATTATTGCAGTTATTGTACTATAACTTTTGTATTGATGTTCCACATCAGTATCAACATTCGGAAGGACTGAAGGTTCTGAATCTCAATATCTGGTCAAGCCATCTAGTTTTAAGCATAAGTAAAAGCAATACAATTGTACATGCATATCTACATGCATATTTTCAATAATTGTTTTCAGTTCATTCTCTTTAAGAATCTGCCAGAAATATTCAACCATAAAATATATCAACATAACTCTTTTGTAATAAGATGATAATGAAATGCCATCAAGGGGCTCTGTATGGTAAAGATAAAAAAGAATTAGCATCCTGTCCAAAACCTTAGTCAACCAAAAAGTCAACTTAGGCAATCTTATACCTCAACCCTACTCATATTCATAATTAGGAAAGAATTTGTGAAGACTCTTAGTCAAATGGAGAAGAACTTCCCTTTCTTCATTATTCAACAGGAATTTTGTTTAGTACTTTAAATCTGATTGTCAACTCCCATCTCAGGCAATTCCTTAATCTAAACCATTATCTACTACTTTCCAAAAAGTTGTGGTTTAGTCAATCGCTGGTTTTCTTTTGTCTAGACAATATATTACCGTCACTTCCCTTAGTACATGCCTCAAGATGAAATTATTTCCACTTCCACTTTTTCATGAGGTAGGCAAAATTGGGATTAAGATCAGATGATGAAGTGCTCAAAGTCATTGCATAAAGCAAAGGTTCGAGAATGTATTATGGTAACACTATACTATCACAAGCAAGATGAATTCATTAACCCTTCACAATGCACTTTGACCATGGTTATGACAGCAAGATGCATTCATTTTCCATAATCCATACAGGAGTTCAGCTATTTAATTACATTATGCATTATTAACCATTCCGTGCAGGAAGTTGTACTGTAATAGATACTTGCTAGGCATCCTGTTCACCAATAGCCACAGAGAAAACAATAATTGCAAAACACTATCTTTCCAAGACCAAAGCTCACTGCTGGGTTCTAAACTCATAAATCAGCTTCTAGAGTTTAAAAGACTAATCAAGATAAATAAGCATCATTGTGTATAGTCAGAGACAAGGAAGGCACTATCTTAAGATGTCTCTTCTAGACAATTTAAACTATGCAGCATATTAGACATACTGAGGGTGGTTTTTCTCTGAGTATTTGGTGTCTAGGATCTCTTCTTCCTTCTCTTTACTTGTCTTAAAGCTTGAATTTTGAGTAATGAGGGAAAAAAATTACAGAAAAGAGAGGTTGGAAAGGAAGGGAGGCAGAGGTGGGAGACCCAAGCTACATGCAACGTAATTTGTCTTAAAGGTCTAAAATCATACAAATGAAACTGAATTAAAGAAAACAGAAGCCATAAGTGCCCACCAAATCCATAGCCAGTTGCCAACCAAAGGAAGTATCCACTCCAAGCAGTCTTCCTTTTCGCTTTGTCAAACCTGTAGCACAAATTCATGATTTAATTACCAGATACACAAGAAAACAAACCCCAAAAAACTAAAAAAGAATGGTACAAATATGTTGTTGAAACAAAGCCAGGGAAAACCTGTTAGATTGTGTTCTTATCCAATCATAAAAAAAATATAAACCTTAATAAAATTACTTTTATGGAAGAGTTGGGTTTAGACCCAGGAAGACAGATAGGGATGATGAGAATCTAACTTTAGATCTAAGACTAGGAAGCAAGAACCCATAAACAGTGGGCTACTTGGTTACCAGGCTTACTTAGTATACATATCTTCTCTTCTGCTCTTACTTATTTGAGATTACATGTATTAAAAGGAACCAAGCTTGGCATAATCCAAATGAACTGCTATGCTTGCCGCAAACTATTAGCCAAGAAATCGCAACATACTTTAAAAGGCATTGCAATAAATATCTACCAGTCATAAGATAGTTGGGTCAAGAAAGGTGTACCTATGTGCGAAGGAAACGAGTAAACCAGTAAAGAGGATGTCCCCAAAGCCTATCATATCATAACCACCCCAAGGATCAAAAGTTCGAGGAACTCTCAAAAGCATAGGGAGTGATTCTCCACCAGCTTTGTCACCCCGAGCAACCTACAAATATCAGAAGACAAGTTTGATTTCAAAGTTTGGCAAGAAAAGATGCACCCAACAGACATCCAAAATTTAGAAGATCTCAAGAAATTGGTTGTTACAACACATAAAAATGTTAAGACCATTATGTCAGATAGCCAATAAGGTAGAACCAGGTAGGCAAATATGTGCTAGAAAGAAACCTAGAATATTTGAAGCCAGACTGACAAAACATTTCCATGCATGCATCTCACATGCAAATGCACAGAGACAAAGTGACAAGTTCCACTCTATGCCAAAGGCCCCACCTAACTCAGTTATATGGAGGGTAGTTTATCTAGAACACCGTGACCAAATATTTGAAAGACAGAAAAGAAAGTTAAGCATTTTTTTAAAGAGAGAAATTAACTCTAGGAAAGGATCCAATAATCAATTTCTTCAGGAATGAAACGGAGAGTTTCAGGTAAGGTTTAAAAGGAAGTCTGTTGATTCAATAACAGAAAGGATCCATCTAAACTCCTCTTGTCTATATTTCTTGAGGGGGTGAAAAGAAAAAAAAAAAATGAAGAATCATTCCCTTAGGAAAGCAATTAGTAAATTGTAGAGTTAGATATAATAGTGAATGTGTGAATAATCAGTAAACCTATGAAGGAAACAGGAGAATTAGACAGGACTAACTGTCAGCTTTAACATTAAAAAGTTAAAGGGTCAGATTAAGGAGCATGTTCATATTTAGATGTTTCTTAACCGCATTGATAGTATAATTCAGATTTTCTTGGGGTCCATTTGGTCCACAAATAAACCATCCTTGGATAACTTATCTTCGTGATAGTCCTAGGATGTGTCATCCTCGGATAATAATCCTGTATTTGGTTTGTTTAGGATATTGACAAAATATTTTGATAATAATATAATTTTATATTTTTTTGAAAATGATAGATAGAGAAAATTTGTAGATATTAAAATATTCTCTTACTATTACCTACTATTCTTAATTACTTTAAAATTTTCACACATAAAATACTTTTTATATCATATAATGTCATGTTTAAAAATGTATAAGCTAACAAAACTATTGAAATATATACATAAATTAGCAAGGAATGATAAATTTTTGTAATAGTAATACTATGTTGAATTAATCTTGAAAAATTACTAGTACTCTTATACATTCACAAATTAGAAAGAATATAGAGTCTTGATACAACTAGAGTTTTCCATTTAGTTAATAATATTTTACTACACTTGAAAATATGTGTTATAAAAAAGAAACAAACAAACCAAGAATTAATCCCACTAAGTAGGGTCGGCTGCATGAATCTTGCTACGTCATTGTGTTATAAAAAAGAAACATTTAATTAAAATAAAATAAAAATAAGGCATGCAACTTTGTAAAATAAAAAAATAAAAAAAAGAAGAGAAAATAACAAGTGTTCATCATGCAATAAACTATATATTTTCACCTAATATCAAAATGATATAATGATAATTTTTTTGAAGGAATAAAAATAACTATTACAAGAAAATATCAATGTAAAAGGTAGTTTAGACAATTCCTGTTTTATCCAGCTTGGTAGAACTATTAATACCAAAGACTCCATGGGATGAAAGGGGGGATTAAGTTAGTTATGTGGGATAATAATCCAATATTTAAAATCTAACCAAACATGGATGACAACATGGGATTACTTATCCAATCCCAATTCATCCCATGAACCAAACTAACCTTAGTGCATCCTCTCAAGGACTCATCCCACTACTTCACAATAGACTAGTAGGCAAGATCTTCAAAAATGAAATTCATTCTAGATTCTAGAGGAACAAAAACAAAATTGACTAGAAACTGATTAGAACCCAATTTTAATTAATCAAAATGGAAATGTAGGTTTCAGTGAGAAGTGACCCAAAAAAATCAATGATCCAAGTCATCCATCTTTTACAACACAGCACAGGCTTTATTCTAAAAATAAATAGGCAGGTTTAGATTGATTTGGTTGCAGAAACAATTCAAGAACCCCAGCCCGCTGGGCCAGGGAAGGGGGGAGAGGTAGGAAATCAAGGAGAAAGAACTTAACTGCTCCTACTATTAGAAATGCTGGAACTGAACTTTGAGCTTAGACATTTGTCGAAAATGAGAGATTACAGGACAACTAAAAAACAGGATATAGTACATAAAGAAAAACTTTTTTTTTTCAATATCACAACTAATTTCTTATGTCATCTGATTCTATACTTAACTAGGATCATACACTAATTCAAAAAGTTCAGCATTAAGATAAGTACATAGAAAGAATTCACCATTACATTCAATTGTAGCTGATCTCTGCCATTCAAAAAAGTGTACACCTTATGAATAAAAGGCACAGATATTCCACAGGACTGGAATACTTACTGTAATCATAACGCTGTCATGGAATATAAGAGGTGATAGGAACACCCAGAAGATATCATAGAGAAAAGCACAACACAGCAATACAGTAGCAACCTATATGAAGACAAAATCCTTATCAGATGCCACTCAGAAATCAGTTTTTGCTAATGACAAGTCGAACATTAGCAAAGGCAAAATCACATCTCTAATTCCAAATACCTTGATATTAGGTAATTGTGCCAGCTGCAAGACAGTTATCATCAAACAGATGCCCTGACAAAAACAAAATAAAAGGTGTCATTTTCAAATTTCAACAAAATTAGTGATGAAAGAAAACCTTGAAAGACTAAAATCACAAAGGTAAATGAAGATGTTTCAGATCTTTTAAGAGAATAAATTTTTTTTTTTTGAAAAAAAAGAAGCAGCCGACATTAATAACAAGTTTATACTCAGTGAGAAAGTCTATGATAACCAAATAGAGATGGCTGCAAAATGAAACAGAGAGAAATACAGTTCCTCAGAGAAATGCTAGATTTGTAAGAGAAAATATAGCCCAACAATAAAATGCCAAGTGGAAGAAAAGAAAATCACCCACCTATACATTTTCCACCAGAACAATGAAGATAAGAGTACGACAAGCAAAATTACTCTGCCTGGTATTCATTAAGTTGTTTCATTATTTAATAAAATTTTAGTATCTTATGTTGAACTGTAAAGGAAAAATTGTGGGTTGACAGAAAGAGCAGGAAGAAATATTCTGGACTCATATGGTAACGTAAGAGCTTTTCTCACTGGACGCACAAAGAAAAAATAAGAAAACAACCAAAGTTTTAAGACAGAGAGGTTCATCAAGCCATACTCAATCTCATTGGAGAAAACCACATTAAAACAAGAAATAGTTCTATTCGAACGGTAGACTTGTATTAACCTCTTGCCCATAATCTAGAAGCTAGAATATGCTAATGAGACTTCTAATCAGGTAACAAACTTTTTCTTAAGGTCCTAAATAATAACTCAATCAGGATTTAAATTCCTAAACAAACAACCCCTTCTATCTAGCTCAGGGGAACAAAAACACTATGCAAGTAAATCGAAATTAAACTGAAAACGACAACAAACAACACATCAAGCCTTAATCCTACTAAGTAGGGTCGGCTGCATGAATCCTGCTGCGCCATTGCACTCTATCATGGACCATATCCTCCTCAATTCCTAGATGGGCTATATCTTTCTTACAAGTTACCCACCAAGTCTTTTTCGGTCTTCCCCTACCCCTCCTATGTTGACTACTCTCTCTAAAATCTACTCTCCTGACAAGCGCTTCTATTGGTCGTTTTAACACAATGTGACTGACCTAACCATCTTAAGTGTATTTCTCTCATCTTCTCATCAATAGATGCTACTCCAATCTTCTCATGAATAGGCTCATTGCGTATCTTGTCCATCCTAGTGTACCCACACATCCATCTTAACATTCGCATTTCTGCGACTCTCATCTTTTGCTCATGTGTGTAATTCACTGCCCAACACTCAGGCCCATAAAGCATCGCTGGCCTAATTGCTGTTCTATAGAATTTACCCTTAAGTCATAAAGGAATTTTGCGGTCACATAATATTCCCGATGCCATTCTCCATTTAGTCCAACCCGCTTGTATCCAATGTGTAACATCTTAATCTATACCACCATCACTCTGAAGAACTAATCCTAAATACTTAAAATTTTCACTTATAGGTATATCTTGATCTCCGAACCCCTATTCCATTCCTACTTGCACCCTTGCTAAACTTAAATTCCATATTCTGTTTTTGATCAACTAATTCTAAACCCTTTTGCCTCAAGTGCCTCTCTCCTCATAGTATAAACTTTGAGTTTAAACTGAAAACGACAATCATCTAAAAATCTTCTTCACACAAATTACCACTGCATCAAAATGTTAGCGAAAGAACTTTTTGGTAATTTAAATGAAAAATAAAATTGAAATCACCATTTGACCTCGGTGTCCTTAATGTCCCAAGACTAACATGTTGATATCATATTACAGAATTCTCCAAGAAAGCCTAGTGTATTTACTATCATGTTCAAAGTTAGTATCCATTGACAAATACAATGTCAATATGCAAAATGCAAGTAAAAGTTAGAAGTACATCAGACAAAATGTGCATGGCAAAGTTAAAGCAAGATTGGTACTGCATACTTACAAGAATATCTTGGCCAATCCAGGAGTAAGATGCCTTCCGGTTCACAGCCCACCATATGGCAAAAGCCAAGCAAAATATCAAAACTACAAGCGAAAGTATGGACACCTTTCCCAGAAGGGGCAAGTTCACAGTTTTCTTTCCACAATTTTTACATTTGCTGCACATCTATTAACAAACAATGAAACACAACAACAGTGCATCAGGAATTACTAAACATGCCAAGGTATTAGGGTCTAAATGATATCAAATTAAGTGTGAAGATACCTCAAGATAAGAGATACTATACAAGAATGCATTCCCTGAAAACAAAAGATATCCGACAAAAATAACACATTAATGCACTAAAGAAAATTAAATTGTCAGGAATTACCAAGACATATGTAGTGTACAGAAGTGTAAGAGAATCAAATGAATAGTCAAATAGCCTAAATAAATTTTGTAAAACAAGGGTTTGGAACATATTGAGGATTTGATGCTACAGTAAGATACCAACTTTGTATGTTGGTAGATATATGATAAAATGGCTGTGGACGGTTAAACAACTAAAATTAGTGAAAAAAAATATATTAGTAGGGTTCTTTTACACCTACATAAATCTCTAGCTACAATTAAGTGCAAACTTGTAAAAAAATGCACAGTCAACATTCAAAAGAAAAAAAAAATACACATACCTAAACTTTTATTAAATAGCAATATAATTGATGAAACTAGCAAGGATGGTAATTAGGTCAATAATTACAGGATACCCATTAACAAGTTAGATCATGTATTAACTATTATGGATGGAAAGAGGAGAGATTGGATCAAAACTGAAAAAACATTTACCAAAACCGGGAACTTCTTTACCCAGAATTACAAAGTTAAACCTATTTAATCTGTTGAATAATTTTTCATGGCATTTAAAAAAACAAAATCCGTGTGTCTTTGCTCATTACACATTAAGCTTTCCCTTAGTTGTTAACTTTAGCTACTTAAATTACTGGAAAAATAAGATATCCTCTCTTATTAGATGGTAAAATTAATCAAATAAAGGAAACAAAATATCATTTGTGAAATCATATCCATTCGCCAGACCATGTTCACCCTAAGACCCAAAATCTAATTCATAAGGTGAGCAACTATGAGACATAGATAAATAACCTAAAGAGCCTCTCCCACATTTCTTAATTCCTAAATTCTACTCTAATATTTCTTCCTGCTCTTAAAAAGATATGCAATGTTGATCGATATTGTTGATTGGAATATAGCAAAAAGAGAATGCAATTCTCTGATACTCAAAGGTTCCTCTATGAGGAAATCATTATCTTGAGAAGCAGTGAAATGAAATTAAATACCTCAACAGCCCCGATGCAGAAGAGTATGATCAGCACCCAGACAAACCAGGTTGACATGAATAAGTAAAGCAACACCAGAAATGCGGAAGCCGATATGACAAAAATTATAGCACTCTTAACATTAATGCTGATAATTTCCTTCTCCATCTCATCCTTCGCTGCATTGGACGATTCCTAGCAACGCGAACAAAGACAATTTACTTCAGGGTCAGCCTATCAGAATTAGGAGGCAAAACAATGTTACATCTACAGTGACAAATATATAATGCCAAAACTACTTCTATAGAGTTGTATGCTAAATATCTAAGGAGCAAGATGCAATAGATATCGAAAACAAAAATTTCAAAATGGCTAGCATTTTCCTCAATGTGTCATTTCCAACTTAATAATGATAAGACACAGCTTATTTGTAACTTTGACTCAGGAACCCCCGCAACTTCTTAAAGTGTATTTTAATGTTAAGTGCAGTGCTTAAAAGGAGGATGATACAGTTTTGATTCATCAAGTAACATAAACTACATGGATGCATTTTACAATTCATTATTAGCAAAGCCACCTAACTATCCTGAGTTCTGCTGAAGTCATCTAAAATAATTTGCAACTAATTGATGGCAAATGATGAATACATTGGCCCATGAATAGGGGTTTATAGTGGCCCACATGCTCCCAGTTGTTGATAGCCAACCTTTAAATCTTAAACTTCTGAATAGAAGCAAGTAATCTTCTTAGCTGTCCTATACCTACATGCAGACAAGAACACGCAGAAGCAGAAAATTCAAGTATTAGACATGTAGTATTATTAGCCATCGGCACAAAATACAAGCTGAAACATGACTAATTTATCCCTGTGCCATCTCATTAGGCACAGGTAAGACAACTTGAGAAAATACACAATTTTAAAATTATGTCTCTAACTTTATTCATGTTGACTCTAGAGAAGAAAACAATCAATTTCTTGGGAGTCAGACAATTATGAGTCGGAACATTGGCCCATTTCTGCACCTGAGAAAAGCAAACATGACAATCCCCTGAGTGCAGATGACAGAAGTAACTTGATGATCTGAAATGGCATGACAGGACATCTTAACCATACCAAGCATAAAGTTTGCCAAAGACTGACTTTATTTTTAAGGCTAGTCAATAAATGGAAAATTCTACATAAACTGGTTGTCATATTTTGTAAAAGTGATGATGCTCATTCCATCAGGGTCAGAGGAAAGAGAGACAAAAAATTAAGGCTCCAGCAGTATTTAGAAATGACAACAATCAGAATTCGGTCAGTATTTGGAGCCCCACAAACGATAGAATTTCTGCATTGTGAAAAAATACAAGAAAGTTGGATAATACTGTTAATGACAGTGTAACATAGATTCAAACTGATGTAGGATAGAATATGTCTATCATGTAAAACCAAGTACTTGCGACTTAAAGACAACTAGACAAATTCATAAAGTGTACCTTAGGTGACAAGTCATTAAAGTGCTCCTCATTTTGCTCAGATGCTGTAAACTCGGACCAGAGAGATGAAGAGACGAGTGTCCCAACAGCCATCAACCACAAGAATACCACAGAGAAGTCAATTATCGGGCGAATTGGCGAATATAATAGAATTTCCACTACATTGAACAATGAACAGTTGTCATATCCCAAATCATCGAATAAAGACAACAACGTCTATAGCAAACATAACAATGGAAGATGATCACATTTTCACAACATATATGAGCATGAAATATCAAAAGAAGTTATAAAATCCAAAGCGCTCCTCATTTTGCTCTGATGCTGTAAACTCTGACCAGAGAGATGAAGACCTCAATGACGAGTGTCCCAACAGCCATCAACCACAAGAATACCACAGAGAAGTCAACTATCGGGCGAATTGGCGAATATAATAGAATTTCCACTACATTGAACAATGAACAGTTGTCATATCCCAAATCATCAAATAAAGACAACAACGTCTATAGCAAACATAACAATGGAAGATGATCACATTTCCACAACATATATGAGCATGAAATATCAAAAAGAAGTTATAAAATCCAAACCCTTGTGTCAAATTTAATCATTTTTAATGCTTTACATAGACCAAGTAGTTTCAGAAAGATAAAACACGATCAAAACCAGATTTGCTGTTTCAGAAAAGAAGCAAGCATCAACAAGAATTTCTAGGTAGCAAAGGCAAAAGCAATATTGACATGATGACGTGACAAACTACCAGTGACTGAGTCAACTGACAATGACATTCATAAGTATGAGATCACCAGAGTATAACTACTGATTAGAAAATGTACTTACCCACTCAACCACAAATTCTAGGGCACTATAGTTGAACCGAATGCATGCCACAAAAAGATATGAAGAGTATATAAAGAATTATTCCATAACATCAAAACTTTACAAACTATTACCTCAAAGTTTCCATACTTTCCTTTATTTTCCACAGTTTAAAAAAAAGATTAATTATCCATTGCTTTTCCTCGTTGTCAGCTGAATATTGGGTATATCATGAAACACAAAATTCTGAGGCAAATACATGAAGTCAAGGGCTTACCATTATGTCTGTCAGACATGGATTTGTTTAAAGCCTCTCCTCATGACTTCGAAATCATAACAACAGGAATTGTAATGTTTAAATTCATATCCTTTTTAGGACATCCCATCTCCAGGAAATCTGTTTAAAAAGCAGAGTGGGGGGAAGTGTCATTTCAAGCAAAATCCTGTGTCAAATACATGTGTACATCCATATGTCTATGCATGTAAGTTTCAAAATATGTATGTAAAAAAAAGAGACAGAATTTGTGTTTTTTTTTTTTTTTTTTTTTCCGTTTGTACTGAAATGAGAAAAAGAGAACAGAGGAGTATTATTGTAATAAATTTCGAATAGTTTCACAAATGCTCAATGATCAAGTTAATCGAAGTTAACAACCTTCTTCGTCATTTATTACCAACAGCCCAGCTGCACCTCCTGCTTGTGCAACTCCAGCCTTGGTTGTAAAATCACAATCACCACGCAAGGCCAAGACAATGGAGTCTGATAACTACAAAAATTATAGGAGAAACCATTTGCAATACAATTAAAAACACACTATTCAAGTACAGAAAAATACCTTCTAATAATCACGTGACAGATATAAATGACTTCTGAAATGCGAAAGCCAAACGTTTCATGGCATTTTCCTCAAGTTCTTTCGTTGATATTTTTTTCCACTTTTATAAGTCAACTGTAGACCACTCGAGCAATATTTCGTTTTTCAGAAACACATGGTTAAACAATAGAAGTTCTATGTGAAAGCTATAATTTCTTCAAAGGACTACGAATGTACAAATCTATGGACTCTCAAATAATATGTCTATTCTAGTTTAAATAAATGTTCATAAACAACTGAAAACAATCTTTAAAAAAAGAAAATCTAAGTACTTTTTTGATTAACAAGCATTCTAAAGAACAATAGCCTGCTGAAACTTATTATATTCTTTCAATTTTCTAATTCCTGTCGAATACAACAAATGAACAACGCTACCAAATTTTCCAAGCCTGCTTCAGGCATTCATTGAAGACAGACATCATTTGAAAGGTCGAGATAAAAGAAGAAAGAGCAAGAAATGTGCAAAGAATGTTATCCTTCAGACATAGCCAAAACGAAGGACATCAATAGCAGACAGGTGTTATTCTTCATATATCTCACAACTCCTGCAATGTTGAAAAGGCAATTCTTGAATATTGGGGTTTATGTGGCTTTGAGGTTAGGAGAAAAGGCCTCGTTTACATGTAGACCTTACAGTACATCGATCGATGTACTGAGCTTCCCTCGGGGTGAGATATTGCTAAAGTACAGCCTTATATGCTCCATGTCATTATCCTTGTACTTACAATTTTCAGATAGATGCTTACCTCATGCATCACCCTATTGCTAGATGTACATATTCTAATCTCTCTCTCTCTCTCTCTCTCTCTCTCTCTCTCGCACACACACATACACAAACACACACACGTCCAAACATACCCGTTTTTAAAGATGTGTGACATCTCAAGAACAAACCAATCACATGTGCATCAGTACCTTGTACCATACAAAGGAGATAGAGATTAAAACATTACAAATAAATCAACTTTTGGCATTCATGGCAACTACCACCTTGTCCAAAAATTTTCAAAAGAGTCGTATCTTTTATTCCAAATAAATTGAATTTTTTTTTTTAAGTTACGGGCCATTAAATTGAAATTACTAAAGATAGAAGCACTGCCACCATTCTACGTTCCAGTGTTATTTGTAGAATATATAATTTTGACAGTACACATAAAAGAACTTTAATTATTACCTTTTAGTCTCATTTGGTTGCAAGGATAAGCACATTTAGATAACATCAAAACTTTATATCTGTCTCTTATACACATCTAGATGTGTATAGACCTCTCTCTCTATCTAGTTCTAGAGGTTTGCAACATGATCTATTCTACAATGTCAAAGATCATATGCAGATTGTGTCCTAGTTGGAGTTATGATAACACTTCAAATTTATTTCGTATATGTGATACTTTTTAATTTTGTTCTATGATTTCTACATAGTTTTCTTCCAATGTCCATCTTATGTTGTTTGGTATGGTGTACTGCATTTTAGAAAAAGGAGGAGATAAGAAAAGGGACCTAGGAAAAAGCCTGAATAGTTATCTTGAAATCATTAGATGTTTATTAGTTGTCAACATTTACAAAAGATAAAGTCAGGAGTTGAGAATTAATATACCTTCAGAAGGCAATAGAAACAAATACCAAACTTGCGTCCTGTTTCAAAGACCATTACTTTTTTCTCTTCTTTTGGTCACATTCAAAGAGAACATGTGACCATAGATAGCATCGAGGCACTTGAATATCTAACTGTAGGTAAATAAATATACCAGATAATGATCTGATACGCAGAAAGTCTCGGCAACACTTCCAAAGACCTATGGAGCAAAGATATTCCTATCCTATGTGCAAAGCGAACTTTTTGCTCTAAGCTTGCCGCAATCTTTTTAGTAAAGGAGAAATAATGCAAGTCAGTTCAATACTTGAAATACAGAATATTTGTACTTGCTAAAGCAAACAAATCTCCTATTATACCACTTGGATAACATTGCCATATGTTCTATTGACTTGAGCGGTTTCCATTGATCACGGTGAATCATTTCAAATTACAACTATAAAACAACTTGAATAAGTGGAAGAATCAATGAAAATGAAGTTATAAGAAGCTACCTGATCAAGGATTAGTTTGACACTGTTTTCATTAAATAGAAAATGCATATTGCATCCTAAAGCAATCAATTTTATGAGTTAAAAGCTTTTCCTTTTTTCACTCAAAACTGTGTGCTGTCACCACAGGTGTATTGCTCATGCACACACTTATCAAGTGGTTATTATAAGATAGCAATTGATTTCTTAACCCACAATTACCCCCCCCCCCCCAAAAAAAAAAAAAAGATACAATAATTCTACTCAATGTTACAACTGTCAACCAATACAATAATCACCTAGTCAAGGGCCACCATATAATGTTTTCAGATGCCTAAGATCAATTAGATTTTTTGGAACATTACATGAACATTCCAAATGCGAGCATTACTTCCCATCATTTGCCTTCCCGGTTTTCTCATCAACAAGCATAAAACAAACAAAACTCATCAAATATAAAACGCACACAAATCCCCTAAGAATTCTCTTTGGTCAGAATAATTTAGAGAAGTTTGTAATAAGCAAGGCAAGTATACCTTGGAAGAGAAACTAGAACAGCAATTCAATGGTTTTGAAAATTCAGCAGGCAATCTGATGCCTTTATCTGCTTTAGTAGGCAACAAAGAACCAAATGAAGCAGTTAACCCAATTAATGATTCTTCTTCAGCACCATCAACCCACAAATTGACCTTAACCTGAAAAATTGTAGTGAAATAACAGATTCAGCGTATTTGGATCCAATCATGATGAATAACTGTTAATATAAAATCTGATACAATCCACTCCAATCATGATGTTTCCCTCACATGTCTACTTATGAAAGAAAAAAATTAAAAAAATAGGTTCATTTTAGTCCTTACTTTATTGCGTGTCTCATTTTACTTTTTATATATAACTAGATGTATCAGCAATAGCTTGTTGACATACACAAATGCATCATAATTAACTAACAGGAGCAAATAAGAACAAATGGTTCTGAAAACAGAAGGATATTTCAGCAGATGATATAAAAACGTAGAGCATCAGGTCTTAGAGTTCAGCCATGTCCACTGGAGTAAATTAGTCCTACTGCAGCTGCGCTCAAACAAGCTAAAACCCCAAAAATTAGCTGCCACTTTCAATAAAGATCCAAATACCCTAGTTCTCTTTTCAATCTGCTCACTGCTTTTCTCACCTAAATGTATCCAAGTCCACAGAAAACATTTACTAACATTAAGAGTCTATCTCAAAATTAACATTTGCTATATCAACTGTACACTAAGTGGATGCTCACAGAAAAAAATGCTTAAAAAATGTAAATGTAGCACCACATGAATCTCCAGATCCCATATGAGCACAACAACATTCCTCAAAACTATCCACAATTCAGTAACAACCCATAAATGCAAGCAAAACAACAATAATTCCAAGCCAAAACTATGAAATTAAAGAATAAAAAAACAGGAAAAAAAAAAAGAACGATAATGAATTTTAAACTTACCGAACGAAAAGGGTTGTTGCAGGAGCTAGAATTTGAGGCATTGGGAGAATGGGTGGAGATATCATCGCCGTGAGCAATTGATGACGAAAAAATAAAAATAATTCCTAATTGAAAAATTAATGTGAAAAAAGAACAAGAAACCTTTGATGCCATGATGGATATTAACAAAATTATTTTTTTTCCCTGATTATGTATTTATTCATTTACATGAAAAAAAATATTGAATAATAATTGATTGAGTCCCCTGAATTTTTTTTTTTTTTCCTTTCTCTCTTGGTTTTTTCTATTTCACATCTTAATTTTTTCTGCAATTTTCGAATAGATGTAGAGAGAAAGAGGAGACAAAAAGGGGAAGATAAGAAAGGAATTTTAGAGACATCTAGATATTTGTAAAGAAATGATTATTACAAAATAAATTAACCCAAAATTGCGTGTCTACGTTGAAAACGAGCGATTCACAGTGAGAGGAGAGAACTGTTATTTTGGTAGGTGGTGGATTTTAAATTGGCGAGGCAAAAAAACAACACTGTCGGATAGTTTCACATTAGTCCCTGAGGTTTTGTATAATTACAAAACGTACCTCTACTTTCAATAATACCCGTATTTCCTCTGACCTAATAAAACGATTATGCTAACCTTCATTAAATAGGTATTTCATTTAGGCAAATACTTAGGAAGACCCAGTTTTTTACTTCACTTGTAGATCCTGTGGTATGAATCAAATTTTAGAAAATCTATGACATCAGCTGATGTAAACAATATTTTTTAAGATTTAATCCTGACCACATGGTCTATAGATAGGTTCAAATATCAGATCTACCTAAATATTTTCCTTTCATTTATGGAAGGAAGGTTAGGAAAGAATAAGAAAATTAATAAAAGATGAATAAGTTTTACAACTATTTTTTCCTTATCGATCGAAGTTTTTGGTCATGGTAATTTTGTATATTATTATATACTTATTATTGTGATCACTATTTTAATTGAAATTTATTTGAATGCATAATTGATGAGGATGGTGAAGGTATTGGTGATGATATTTGTGTGAGAGGGCTTTGGAGAGCCGGTGATGTTGGAAGATTTTGGCAATTTAATGGGGCTAGGATCGAGAACTAGAGTTCACAAGAGAAAAATATGGCACCTTCTTTTTCTTAAATATATATATATATATATATATATATATATATATATATATATACTGTTCTCACTTGAGAAATTTTCTCTAGGACTACTATAAGGAAGGCAACGGGGTACGTTAACTAGTAATTACCAACCTTTTCTCGTACTGCCGACTAACAATGGTACAAGTGAACACTTCCATAAAGGAGTGCATAAAATCTTTGTTAACGATAGAAACCTTATAAATGTTTTCTTTACTAATTAAAAACTCTTTAAACCAATTTAACATATTGAGCTTATAACTTCACCATTTTTTTTTCCTATAACAAACCCTGAGTTCAGCAAATGAACAAAAAAAATTCAAGTTTGAAATAACCAATATATCAAAATAAATAAACACGTATGAAATGTTAATACATTTTCATTACATGTGTTAAACAACAAGGTTATTGTCAAAATGAATTATTTAATAAATTCTTTTGTGACTTGGGGTGACATGTTACAATAAATTAAAAATTATAAGAGATTTGTTAGATTTTTTAAAGTTCAGAGATACTAATTGATATTAACATAAACTTCAAATGAGATTTCCTACATTATCTCTTTGTTAATAAAAGGAAAATGGTGATTATTAATAATTCTATTGCACTCAGTTTTGGTAAGTTCGACTCAAAACTCAAAATTATTCCATCAATTTTAACTAAGGAAACACATTTTATCCCCTTTCCAATTATAGAAGCCCAACTGTATCTATTAGATTTTGGATGTGAGATGGCGTCCGCTAATCGAACGCAACCCGTATCTGTTTGTCCCGTTAATCCAGATAAACATTATTCTATTTGTTTAATTGTACAAACATGTTCGTATATTCGACTCGTCTAGACAAACTCTATTCCCTTAACTAAAGCACTCGATTCCAAAGAAAACCCCTAACGAAAATCTCTTTGTCTACCTTTCTTCTCTTTGATTACCCCTCTTTACCTATCTTGTTCTATCCATCATCTATTATGTTAAGGGTTGCTACGATTAGGCGTCGTGTGGCCAAGCCCAGGCCCCTCCTTCCTGTAAGAACTTGAGAGGGATACCGCATTTATTGTCCTATTAATTAGTGGTGTTGTTCCAATCTGAGCTTTTAGAAAGAGTTTTAACTACTTCTATCTCGTGAATAATGTGATATGTTTTTGTCGGTAGACCTTATTTTGCTTCATGCATGTTGGTATATCTTATTTTATTAAGTGTTATGTCATCTTACCCCATTTGAAAAAAAAAAATTTGGACCATATAGTACTTGGTTCATGATCATAATTAGAATCTCAATCAGACTTATACCTAAAAAATATGTACGTATTTTGTACACAAGAATTATTCAAAATATTTGTACCTAGTAAACATTTTTGGGGTATTGCTATCACATTAAATTATTATTATTGAGTCTAGATTATTTAACTTTTTCCTCATTTTTTGCTTCCACTAAAGGTGTCATTTGTGACTTGTATTATTTCACACGTCACAAATACAAATTTTTATGACTGTAATTTACAAGTCATATAAAGTTGGTATTTGTGACCAGTGACTTATTGTTCATGGCTACCAATATGCAAGTTACAAATATATATATATATGCATATGTGACCCAATTATACAAGTCACAAAAACCTTACAAAACGTCATCATATACATGGAGTTGTAATAGGATTCGTTCTCACCTGATTTCACTTTTCCCCAAAAGCTCTTAATATTTCTTACACTCTTTCTCTTAACTCGTAGTATTATTGTCGAACAAAAGTTTTAAGCCCCAATTCATTCCTCACATCTCATTTTTCTTTCTCTCTCTGCAACTACTTAGGGTTTTCAAACTCCTGACCACTAAAGACACCGCCACTTCCGATGATCGAACTAATGAACGCTCCGATTGACAACCTCGACCAACCCTATCAAGTCTGGCCTTGACGGTGGCGGCACTTCATTGCCTAATTCCATTTTTGCGCATTCAAGGAGGGAGCGGGATATGGAGAAAGATTCGAGAGAAGAGAATTGACTGGGATTTGAACATCATGGAAGGGATGATTATGATTAGAATTGTTCTCCTCTTCCTTATTCCCTGCAAGAGTAGAATTATAGTCAAATAGCCTAGCTCTATTTGTCTACCATTGTATTGAGATGTCATGGAGGTTATTTACTACATCATCGATCATCTGTTTTTCTTTTCAATCTAAATTTCATGTAAGTCTTGACTAATTTTTCACACCTATTGTCTTGACTCTGTCATTACTAGTATTAATTTCACTAGAGAGGGTGAGAAGGCAACTGAGGATGGAAATCTTGTCCCATTATTGTTTCTATCGTCACAGTGTCCACATTTAATGAGTTTACTGTTTGGAAATAATACATTATAATTGGAGAGTTGATCTACTTATGCTAATGAATAATAATCTTGAAGAGCAGATTTCTGTTAATTAAATCCCATATGCTAACCAATTACTAGAGTAAATAATGGATTGGTTTACTCTTTAACCATCATGTGCTTTCAATTATTTATTTATTTATTTTCAATGGAAAAAAAAAAGTGCTTATTCTTCCATAACCAACAAATTGAAGGACTAAAACAATGTTTTTTATTTTCCCACCTATCTTTGATGTAGGATCCACTTATGCAATGCTCATTTCAAAATCACTATGCGAAACTGAGAATGAACTTCAATTTATTAAATTGTATTTTCTGAGTAACATTAGTATAAAATTTAGTGCAAAAGCGACATGTCTAGTCTGCTACTACACTCGAATTTTTTTGAGTTTGGAGTAGCTAATACTTTAATAAAGAGGAATTTGGAATTTTTATATTTAAGTAATCAATGTAATATTAGGAAATTAATATATGCTGGAAATGATTTGTAACTTTCCATAAGTTTGATTTTGACATCTTTGGATCTTCGTTACTTGGGGTTGGGGGTAAGGTGTTTAATTTGTCATGTGGAATTAATTTAATTGGAAGAATAAAGAAGAGAAAGTTAGTCAACAGAGTATCAAGCTTTATAACAAGTTATGAGTTTTATGTTGCCTAAGCTATGGCTTATATGTAACAAGTATGAGTTTGTGTTGTGTAAGCTATGGCTTAGTTGCTGGGAAATGTTTATTAGTACTTTGAGAAACCTGTCAAAGTTGTTAAGATTTAGGAAGTTGGCTTGCTTTCCCTCTGTTTTCCCTTCTTTAATTTTAGAACAGTTCCATATGTTTATTAAACAGATAACAAAGTTCATAAATGAAGCATGCATACTAACCATTCTCCATGGAAATAGATATTGCTACTAAGTCGTGCAAAATTATGTACAACCTATTCCACATCTTGATGGATTACCAGACAAAAACAACCTACCATTCATGGTAACTTGTAAACTTTTAAACTACTTCTATTGTACATGGAAGTGCTTTAGTTTAGGAGGACTTAAAAAAAATTCGATATATTTAAAATGGTCCTTTGTACTGTTTCACTGACTATTATCATGGTTTTTTATATTTTAATTCATGTTTAGTTTGAATTTTTCGGAGAGAGTGAGAAAACTTCTAACCTACCAAATGTAAGTGATGTGTGACAACAGTAAGAGAGGTAAACATGTTGTAGCCTAACGATTTCTCCTTATTTTGTTACAAAAATAAATGTCTCATAGTTTTTGAGAATTTTGTCTTCTGAATCTCTCTTCTATTGTACATTGAAGTGCTCAAATCTAGGAGGACTTTAAAAAATTCATATTTAAAATGGTCCTTTATATTGTTTCACTGGATATTGTCATTGTTTTTAATGTTTAAATTCATGTTTAACTTGAATTTTTCGAAGAGAGTGAGTAAGCTTCTAACCTATAGAATGTTAGTGACGTGTGACAACGGTCAGAGAGGTAAATGCGTTGTGGTTTGATGATTTCTCTTTATTTTGTTAAAAATTTTGAATAAATGTTGCATAGTTTTTTAGAATCTGTTTGACCTCTCTCGAATCTCTATTTCCCTACTTTCCTCTATTATTTGTTGGTACTAAAGCACACACACACACAAATATATAGATAACCATTGTTTTCATGTCATTTGGTCACTGGTCAATTGTTGATTTCATTATTCTATGATTCTTTTGATGTATTACATGTTTCATTTAGTGGAATTGAATTTAATAATTTTGTCTACTCTCACTTGCCACCTACATTTGACACTTTTCATGGTAGAGTTGGTTGTATAAATCAATCTAGTTATTCCAAAGTGAAACAGGATATTAGAGTCTTGTTATATATTAATATTTTCTTTGCATTCTTTGATTTCATCCGTATTTTTCTGAATTTTCACATATTACTTCAAATGAATCGAGACTCATCAAGTGTGGCCACTTTGGCAATCTCTACCATGGTGTTTTGAAAGATAATTCTCAAATAATAGTTAAAAGAATTGGTTTATCTTCATCTGAGAAAGCATAGTTCTTGGTATCGGAATTATAAGCTCGTAAAATTAGGGAAGATTTTACACTCTAGATTGGTCTCTCTGTCGGGACATTGCTTAGAGAATGGAAATGACAAGTTATTGGTTTACAAGTATATTCCTAACAAGGACTTATCCAGTTCTGGCTGCTTAAGGAAATTGTTTCTGATGACACTAGCCGATTTCCATCCTTGGATTGGATTACTAGATTGAAGATTGCAATTGGTATTGCAGAAGGTTTGTGTTATCTACACCATGATTGTGTTTCACCGATTGTTCACAGGTACCACGAATAACTTAGCTATTCTAGATATTGTTGTTTTTTCTTATTCATTTTTTGTTTTCCCATTTAATACTATGAGTTCTAGTGCATATTGGCAATATGCTCTTCCCCATATTGCTTCGCTCTAATGTTTTGGACTCTAGAAGTGGCCACTCCTTTATTACCCTTTGAATGATTTTTGGATGATGTCTTGAACTTTTGTCTGATTTAGGTGTTTGGTTTAGCATGACAATCTTATTAAACTGATGAATTTTAGGTATACTTTCAATTTCCTCGACATTCTATATTATGTGCTTTTGGTATACTTCAAATGGATAGCATACAAACAGTCCTTCTTCATATAGAGCATCTGTAACTTTGTTGCTAGGTGGCTACCTCTCGATAAATGTTTGAAGATTTTCCTAGTTTGGCCCTAAAGAAAGCTATTTGATAAATGTTTAAACAAATACCACTATTTGAATTATAAATCCCCAGAGTTCTTACCTCCTCGAGTATAAGTGCTCAATAGTCATATCAATAAATTGCAACATAACTAAATTAGGCTTTTGTTGGTAAGTTGAATTCAAGAAGGTTGTTGCTGTTTGGTCTTTATAGTATATAAAGGTACTTACTTTTCCATCTCATAATCTTTTTCATTTTGCGCTAAATAAATTCTTTACTTTCCTAATTTTTATATTTGTTCCAATAATACCAATATAATGTTTAACGATCCTCTTGATGAGAGTCTCTTCCTTGATCTTGTCCAAGTTAGCAGTATACTTCTATGGATGATGATAAATTTGAAGTGTGGTTAGAAAGCTCAAGTGCAGTTTGTGCCCAAAGAAGGGAAATCCATGAAACTAGAATCAGTAAACTGCAACAACCAAAGTAAGTCACCCTCAATATTTTACACTTCATATGATCTTAAACTCTTGTGTTGGACGTATTTCTTTTATGAATGTGCTCTCCTCTTTAATAGGTGGGATTTGCTCTATTATTCTTCCCTATTGAATTCCAACTGCAGCTATTTCTTCCTTATCTGTGCTTATTGCCATAATATAAGCCTATACTAGGCAACCTAATTTTCTTCTCAAGATTCAATTTGCTTCTAGAGATATTTACTACTTCAATCTTAGTCAGTCTAACTTTGATCCGTCATTTTTCTAAAGTCAAAAGCCAAACCATTTTGTTAGCTGTCATGAGCAATTTTTCATAGATTTTCCAATTAGAAAGATAAAGCAATGATCCAAATGATAGTCATGGTTTATGAGCTATGATATGAACACTTAAAGATTATATACACATCTAAATGCTTGGAGTACAGCAAGAGAAGAAAAATACGTCTACCTGGATAAGTAATATAGTATCCCCTCTACATATTCCAACAGGGCATTAGTTTTAACGTCGGTTTGGTCTGATTTCAGTTTAGAGACATGTCTAGTAATCCTCTGCTATTTTTTCAAAATCCATTAAACGTCTAGTCATGCGTGTTTTGATCATCAAAGTACATGCACTTAAACCATCAAGAAGATCTTGAGTCTATTTGGAACTTATTCGCGGAGTCACATCAGCTCTTTTACCCATGGGGATAACATTTTTTAGTTAGCTCTTGGATTGGCAATAACATTAAACACATTCAAGATACTCAACAATTTTTTTTTTTGGTCGAGTAACCACCAGTTCGTTGGTTGGAGGGCTTGTTCCCAAATTTTATTAAAAACAATTATATTAGCATTTTTTGGCTCTTAAAATTACTTGTGGTGCTTAGGCTCTGACAAAGTAAATTACTTTCCTAAATGCAAGATATTTAAACAAAGCTTCAGAGAGGTAAGTATATGTTGTTTTAATTAGGGCGTAAACAAACCGAATTGCTCGCGAGCAGCTTGGTCAAAAACTCAACTCGAGCTCCAGTCGAGCTTGAGTTGACCGAGCTCGAGTTCGAAACTCTTGACGAACCGATCTCAAGATATGTATAATATGCTCGAGTGCTCGTCGAGCTTTTCGAGTATTATATAATTTTTTTAATTTTTTTATTATATGTAAAAATTACTAAAATGTCTATACTTTTTAGAAAAATTACATCTTTTACCTACGAAAAAGTCAAACTACTGGAGTTCGAGCTCATTTTTCTTATTTTCAAGCTCAAGTTCGAGCTCAAATTTTGAAGCTCGTTTGAGCTCGAGTTCGAGTATTAGAAAAAATTTCAAGTTCGAGTTCGAGTAAGGCACTATTTTCGTGATCGATTTGACTCGTTTACGCCCCTAGTTTTAACGAAGTTTTTTTTTTTTTTTTTTTACCATTATTCACTCTTTTTTCCTTTATTTATTGATCTATTCAGTTCAAATCTTATATAGTAGTCACCTAGATCAATTTTAGCTATTCATTTGGCATAATGCAATGTGTTCGAATAGTTGAAGTTCAACAAATTTAAAGTGGAAAGTTTTTTGAAAGATGTTACTTTCTGTGGTGTGTGGTTAAAGTCAACATTCTGCTTTAGTTTTCATAACCAATCCAAAAATTTGTTTAATTTTATTCCTTGTGTTGTTGACGAAAATTTGAATGTATAAAGTTTTATAAGGGGACTGGATATTCATCTTTATTTTTTCTAAAATATAATTTTTTTTATTGTTTTGACATGTTGAACCACCCTCAATGTTACATGTATATTGCTTTGGAAAGGTTTTGCTTAAACTAGTAATGGAATGTCCTCTAAAAACAAAGCATTATTGGTTGCCATAATGATTTTTACTTTAAGGTGATTAAACCAAAACAAGAAGAGACCAAGTTTTGATACTAATTGTTGGCCCAAAAGCAACCTAAGAACGGGGTGAATTAGACTGTCTCAAAAAATAAATGCTCCTTTTGAAGTGCTTAATGAAAATGCAAACTTTGTGTAACAAATGAACACTTCAACACAAATGATCAAAGATAAATATTTAACAATTGAAACTTAAAGAACAAATAAAGAGATTGAGATATAGAATATCAAACCAAACTCCCAAACTCTTCAAGTTTGGATATATCCACTAGTAGTGCCTCTTCAAAGAAGGTGAGGCAATAACCTTCTTGTATACAAAGTAGGCTCACCCTTGCACTAACTAAGTTCCTCTAGTTGAGTTAAAGGATTTTACATTACAACCTCACTTTTGTACATTTGTTATCCCTTTACTCTTACACTTGAAGATCACTCACTAGTCAACTCTTGCTCACACTAATGCCCTTTAGTTGAGCCAAGAGAACTATACTAGCCAAACTAATACAACGTACAATATTTTAGCCTATTTCTCCCCAAATAGCTCTTACAAGTGTTTGTATTGAATGTTGTAGTTCCACTTGTTCTTGTTTACATTTACAGGCTAATGCTGAGGGTATTTATAATGCCCAAAAACTACCTCCAATAACTCTCCAACGGCTATTTCTTATTTACTGAAAAACTAGCCGTTAGAGCTTTCGAACGGCCAATGTTGTAAGTATGCGTCCGAACAAACTAGCTGTCGAACCGTTTGGACAGCCGTAGCTACGCTCTGCGTCCCACGTTGCGTCCATTCTTTGAGGGTATTTTGTCTTTCATTCATTTGAATGTTCGAGGCTGTATCCGACCTGCATCTGGTCGATGGTCAGTGACTATTGGAATTTTGTCTCAATTGATCAGATGCTATTCTTCGTCCAAGGCTGTGTCGGACGATTACCATCATCCGAAGTGTCTTCCTTTTGCACAGTCACCAGCGTCCGTAGAGTATTCTAGTTGTTTTCTCTATTGTGTTCGGACGATTATTTATGTCCGAACCTTCTTGTTTATCTGCACGGTTATTTTTAAACCGTTAGTATGATTTGGTTATCATCAAAACATGATTATCATAGTTGGGGTCCAACAGACCATACTTTCATCTACTTAAACTGGCTTTGAACTGCAGAATGGGTGAAGGGTAATGGACTTCAGCTAGTAGAGATCAATAATCTTAGAGATGTTGTGTTCTGTAGCATCACTCAGGTGAGATGATTGGAGTAGATTTTCCATCCCTGCTTGCAACTTGATATTTTTTTGGAAGAATGCATATAGAATAATTCTTTATATCATTTGGTTTTTGTTTTTTTGGTGTAGGTGTCATTGATTTTATTTCTTTTCAACAGTTTTGGGAAATTAGATGTTTTGACAACAAACTTTAGTGCTGTGAAGTAACTTGTCAATTATGCATCCCATACTATTCCAAGATGCAACAGGTGACAAGATTTCTATAATGCATTACCATGGAATATGGGGAAATTCATAACCTTGTCTCATTGTAATTGAAGGACTGCTAACATTCTTTATGTTGATTGTTTGTAGTTTCAATGATATTTGGTACCCTATTACCTTTCCATGCAAATTGCTTGAATAAAGATAGATCTTTTACATCAAGTAATTCTTGATTATAATTTTAGTAACTATAGTATAAAGGCAGATTTCATGTAAAAATAAGGGGCTACTCTAGAAATTGCATTTAAAAGTGGCTAATAGTGTAATGAGATAAACTAAGTTTTTGTCACTTGCAAATGTGCCAATCACAGAAAGGTGTTAGTGTTCAGTTTATTTATGACTTGCTAATTGGGGTCGCTAAGATCTTTTGTGACTTGTAATTTGATGTCATAAAAATATAATGTGATTTGCTAATTGATGTCACAAAAGTTTATTTGTGACTCTTTTTTTGCATGTCATATAAAGACTCATAATTTTCAACTTTTTGTTACAATCAAATCCAAGTCATAAAAAATATCATTTCATGTCACAAATAATTATATAACTTTTTTTTATAAGTCACAAATGTTTTTGTGACTTTGTAGAGGGTGACCCCTGTTTAAGGGTCACAAAGGAGTCACAAAAGATTGTGACTAGTAATTTACTTTTAATGAATTGATTTTCAGAAGTCTCAAAAGCTCAGTTTTCTTGTAGTGTTCCATAACCACCACTACTACACCTATAAGTTACTGTTGCACCACTACACCCATAACCACTACCATATTTGAATTGTGGAGGGGAGGAGGGAGGAGGAGGAAGCAGGCCGTGGGAAGAGAGAGGAAGGAAGGAGGGCTACAGGAGGGAAGAAGAGGAGAAGGGTTATGGAGAGGGGAAAAGAGCTGTTAGGAGGAGGAGGGAGGAAATTCTAACATTGTGCTGGCTAAGGAATAGTTTCTATATTTGTGCTTATTTTGAAAACTTATTCCCAATTTATATTTGTTTCCTTTTTAGTATTTGTCCAGAAGTCCCTATATTTATAATAGAATCCTACCTAAAGACTAAAACCTTTGTCTAAATCCTAAAAGAAAACTTCTAAAACCCATTTCTAAACCAAGAGATTACTAGTATAGAAGATCAGACTAATCCTTATTGCTCTTCTTAAGCTTAAACTTTGGACTTTCTTGAGCTAGATCTTATCACTGTTGAGTGAGGCCTTTTGGGATAAACAATTAAAAATAGAAGAGGGCAGAAAAATTCATTGTATTACAGAAGAGGGAAAGAAATACTCTCACATAAAATGTGTGTATGAAGCTCATGAAAAAAATTTATGAACAATCAATTTACAGGTTGACAATATATGGATTATAATACTCGCGCTTTTTCAAAGAATGCTATACCCGTGGGCATACGGCCTGGAAGGCCTTCCCTTTTCGCCAGAGCTTCATGGGCGTTGCCCCGTTCTCCAATCAGATGTATGCTGTATTCATTGAAAGTAGTTCAAAAAATCTTATCAAATTGCTTATGAGAACAAGAATGCTTATGCAATGCATATTAAGACTAATGTTGAAAAACATCAAATTGTGAATTTAAACGAAATTAGTAAAAAACTATTACGAGCTATAGCCAACAAAGACTATAGTGAAACATCTAGTGCAAAACCCATCACGAAGAGGACTATAGGCAAAGAAGAAGTTCCTAAATTATACATTAAAGGAGTTAGAAGAGGACATGATGAAATCTTAACCATAGACTATGTAGGAGACAAAAGAATGAAAGATTTCCAAGCATACAAAGAAATAATTAAATATTGGAGATCTAGGTATAAGGGAGAAGATAATATTACTGAACGTAACAAGTATCTAAATCAAATACAAACATTTTATGAATAACATGAATATGTATTTTAATTATTTAATTACTCTATAAATATGGAGAATTCTGATGATGAAAGTATTGATTCAGAGTTAGAATTTTGCACAACAAGCATGGTGAATTCAAAATCATCAGATGATGAAGAATTAACATATAATAAAAAAAAATTAATGTTAAAGAAGAAGAAACTTCTACATCTAATCCTAAAGCTCAACATAAGGATGAATTAAATAAATATAAGGTAATAATAAATGGAGTCTATCTAGACTTAAAAAATGTTCATCAAAGATTATAACAGAGCATATATGATTAGACACAATCTTTGTTCATAATCATTACAACATTATAAGAAAAATTGGTCAAGAGAAAAATTCTGAGACTAGATTGTTGGAACATTAGAAGGAGATGTCCTTAATTGGTTAAAAAATCTAGGATGAAAGTGAATAAGGTAAAATAAAAAATAAAAATAAAGTGGAAATCCTGAATGAAAATAATGACTTCAAAACCATTTTAATTGAATTTGCTACTCAAATCAGATAAGCATTTGGAGGTGCTATTTCCACTAAGAAACATTATAAACAAATTAAATTTGGATTAAACAAATGCAAACTATGTGAAAATAAGTACACTGAATTTGTCAAATTTTATCAAAATATTTTTGATAATTAAAACCTCAAGATATGGCTCACTGGATAGAACAATTCTATCATAAACTTCCTAAACCATGGGTAGAAATCTATGAAAGACAATATCGAGATTACCTTAAAAAGAATGGTAGTAAGGATAACCTAGGGTTAAGAGCAACTTTCGTTTATAAAATAATAGAAGAGAAATGTTTGCTAAGAAATCTTCAAGCACATAAGAATGTTAAGAACTAACTTTGAAAAACAAGGTGTGATAAACTTCATAATGAAACTTGAGAAATAGAATGTGGTTTAAAAACTTCCTATAAAAGGAGGAAGAAGAAACACTTCAAATTTAGGATATGGAAGAAAAAAAATAATTTTACATGTAAAAAACATATGCAGGAAAGAAGAAGAATTTTTCTAAAGACAATTCTAAGAAAAATTGCACTTGTTATTTTTGTAGTGAAAAAGGTTATATTGCTTAGATTGTTCGAAGAAAAATTATAAAGTATTAAAATTTCTTGAAGAACAAGAATTAAAAATATGCCTAGGAAAAGAAATAGATGAATATGATGATATTATCTATGAAATAGAATCTATGTCCTCAGAAGAAGACACTGATGAATTTGTATGTATTATAAAACTTGAAAAATAGAAACTTTTGAAACAGTACCAAATAATGAATTAAGTAAAATTCGTTTAGGATATGTAGTCAAATAAGACTTTATTCTCTTGAAAATAATAAACTTGAAAAATACAAAAATTTAGTATTACAAATCTGTATAAAAAACCTAAATTTACACCATGGCATGCTGAATACTATGAAATGTGTGAAGGTATTACAGAAGCAAAAGCCACCTCTTATGGTCAAACAAACAAATAAATCAAAACCATATTCCCATTAAGTAGGGCTTTAATAGTCAAGTAGAAATAAAATTATTTGATCATATTAAAATAAAAAGACTAAAAGAAAAATACCCTAAATTAAGGTTTACTCATATTGAGTTAATACAAATTAGTATAATACCCTTATTTAGATTTGGAATTGATTCACCAATATTATATGTTGTCCAAGACAAAAAATTTCATGATCCAATACAATCTTTGATAGGTAGAATACAATCCAACTTGGCTGTTGTAGAAATAATGCTTCGAGTAAAACCTAATTATTTTGTCTCCATAAATAATAAGGAATTGAAAACACTATAGTCTTAAGAATTGAAACACAGAATATTACACATTAAGATTGGCAGTGTTCATAATGATTTAAGAATAGCTTGAAAGCCGTCCATCAATTAACCAGCGATACGATGTTAGAACTAAAGAAATAGATTCTAACATAATAAAATAATATAAACCAAAACCCTTCAAAATAGAAATGCAACCGAGGATAATAAGTTAGAGAGATTTAGAAGTAGCTAAAGGATGGTTATTTGAAAATTTTACTCAAGAAAAATCTAAAAAATATATTAAACTAATAGAAATTCAAGCCTTACAAAATACACTTTATTTTAAGTATAACAAATTATGTGCCAATAAAAGATTGTTTAGAATAGATTATGAAGTGAGTGAAAGTGAGTGAAAGTGAGTGAAAGTTCAGGAAAAATATTTTCTAGAACTAATAATAGTATGCAACAAATTGAAAACACAAAAATACCAACTGTACAAGTTTCTATATTACCTGGCTGGTTCGTCTTCTAAACAAGAAGAGCAAAAAATGTTGAGATCCAAACAAATGAATATTGATTCCTGATCTAATTTTTTTCTCTTATAATCAAAATAAAAGAAGATATTGTTATATTGAAATTACATTTGAGTTTTTAGGCTATAAATTATATAGTTTTCATGCATTAATTGATACAAGAGTAACCACTTCTATACACCAGCCAAATGCACTCCTTGCAGAATTTTGGCAGAAAATAAAAAATCCAATTTTAGCTTAAAATACTAATGATGCTACAACCATAATCAAATACAAAGTAAAGAATATTCCACTTACAGTCATGACTACAATAGGAAAAAGACTTTCAAAATACCAAAATTATTGTGTTTCTCTTATATGCATGGAGATATCTTACAAAGAAATAATTTTATCTCTCAATATTATCCTTTGAGTGTCTCTGATGAGTTGGTTATATTTATAGATAAGAAAAAATCTATCATATTCCATGATTAAAATCACATGATTTTATTTGTCAAAAAGGATTTGTGCCAGTCAAGCGTATTGAGTCTAATCCAATTGTATAATAGGTAAAATAATAAATAAAAGAGTTGGATGATTCATACAGGATTTATAAAGAACTGAAACCTAATTTTCAAATAATCCTTTGCTGTTATGGGAAAAATCTCCTAGAGATTGTTATCTTAAACTAAAAGATGAACAAAAGATCATAAGAGTAAAACCCATGATCTATAGTAAACAAGATATAGATGAATTTAATATTCAAATCAATGAATTATTATGAGGAATAATAGAACCAACTGAGAGTTCTCATTCTAGTCTTGCATTCATGATTAAGAAACATAGTGAAAGAAACAGAGCAAAACCTAGAATGGTAATAAATTACAAGAAACTAAATGAGAATCTTGTATTTGATGGATATTTTATTCAATGAAAAGATGTCTTAGTTAATTGAACTGGAGAATCTAAGGTATATAGTAAATTTGACTATAAATCAGGTTTTTGGCAAATTAAATTGTTTGAAGAATCAAAACTAGTAACTGCATTCTCTACTCTATATGGACACTACCAATGGACTGTAAATTATCTTTTCTAAAAATAAAGAAGAACATAGAAAACACTTGGCAATAACCTGTAAGAAATTTAGAGATAATGAGATCATTTTTACTCCAAAAAAAATTGAGTTGGAAAGAGATGAAATTGATTATTTTGGAATTATTTTAAACTCTACAAGTATTGTTCTTCAACCCCATATTGTCACAAAAATAAAAAGTTTCCAGAAAAATTAAGTACCTTGAAATAATTGCAGAGTTCATTAGGACTACTCAATTATGGGAGAATATTTCAAAGATTTATCAAAATGGGAAAAACCTTTCCTAGATAAACTAAGAAAAACTCAAATGGATAAGAAAAATTATAGTACTAAAATAGAATGGTTAGAAAAAGATACAGAAAGATTGAAAAAAATCAAAACTCTTTTTGAACCTAATCTATAAGTTTATTTTCCTTAAAAAACCAATATCTTAATTTTGGAAACTAATGCTTAAGACATATTTTAGCGAGTTGTACTAAAAGCAGTTCAATTATCCAAACTAAATAAGTTAGATGAAGGAAAAGATCTTTTAAAAATATTAAAAGAACAAAAAAGTTTTGAAGAATTGATTTGCGGATATAATTTTGGAAAGTTTAAACCAAATGAACAAAATTACATAATTTTTGAAAAAGAACTTTTATCTATAAAAATATGATTAAAAGATTTCAAATTTATTTAGCTCTCATTAAATTTTTGATAAGGACTGACTACGAAGCTGATAGAGACTTTCTTAAAAAGAAGAAAATTGAAGATAACCCAAGACGGGTAATTAGATGAGCAAATTATATATCTCAGTATACTTTGGAAGTTGTACATATTAGCATTAACAAAAATGTGCTTGAAAATTATCTTAGTAGATGCCATAATGAATAAACTAACTAAGTTTTCATTATAGAAGGAAGAAAAGGGCAACAAGGACCCTGGAGAATTGAGCAGAGCAACTAACTCTAAAGGAAAAATTATCCAAGTTAACAAAGTTTGGCATATACCAATTAGTTATGCAGCTTAGCCAAAGCGGTGGCAAAACCTATCATGAAGGTTGAGAAAGAAACAGAAATTCCTTATTTCTTTAACCTTAGAATTGATGGTAATTTTTATCAATCTTTAAATGCAACATGAAAAAAAATCATATTCTTGATAAAATAAAGGAGTTTAGAAAAGTAATGTTTGAATTAAATAACAAACTTTTAAAAGCATATAACAAAATGAGAAAAGTAAGAGCTGTAGAATGACCTTATTTCAACACTTGAATATGATGTAGATAGACTAGATGTATCATTAAATTTTAGATTTTATGAAAAATTACTTGAAATTCTGAATATGGATTCAAATAATCCAGATTTGGTAAAGATAAAAAAGATCAAGATTTATGAAGAAAACAGAAAAACTTTCCTAGCTAAAGTGTTTGAGCTCATCAATGATAAACTTTATTCAACAAAATATAATCAAATACTTGAAAAGTTTTGGGTATTTTGTCTATCTTTGGGACTATCGCATCAAAAAGTTTATATTCATCCACCTCTATAAGATGATTGTAGAAGAATTGGAAGAACCAATTAATCTATTGACTATAGTTGATTGGGGACTAGTTTGCCAAATTACTTTTGTGCCTAATAAAATTCTTATTAAAGAATTTTTCTCAAATGATCAAAGATATCCTAGTTGAAATGCTAGCAAGAATGAGATCAAATGTTTATTCTATGAATATCACCAGCTCAGTAGGATGGATGGAAGGTGAAAGGTTCCATAATGGATATCAAATTTGGAATTTGAGACGTCATTATGCTCAATATCAAGAAAAATGTTTTAAAACTAAAAGAATGTCTTGTGAAGCCAGAACAGATAATCAAGATATGCTCTACTCATGGATTGATCTCACAATCTGTGTACAAAATTACTATATTATTTCAAAGAACCAAGGTCACCACCAAAGGTAGAACTTATGTTCAAAAGAGACGCAAAAAGGATATTCATGACCCGATTATTTCATAACGATGAACCTAATCAAGATGAGCATTAAAAAACTTTTAAAAGACATTATCTACTTAAACGGCCTAGATATGCCATTAGTCGTTTATAATGACTTTGAACAATTCTTTACTCTTTACGTGAAGGATAGTTGTCAATCAGATGTAGATAATGATGCAGCTGAAAGATTTTGGGAAGAAATGAATTCCCCCACTTATCATAATATCATGAGCATTATGGAAGGCTAACAAAAAAACTATACAACAAAAGTGTAGCGGATCAAATTAGGACCACCACCATCAGTATAAACAAAAATAGTGGACCAAGCCAAGACCTTCACATCTAAAAAAATAAGGCATAAAAAATCTACTCCAACAAATGGGAAACTTTTGGAATTTTATCACCTTATTCAAATCTAGAATTATTTCTACTACTATAAATAAGAGAAGTTCTCAGCAGAAGAAGGCAGAGTTGAATGAGTTCTCCATTCAAGTTCTATATTCTTCAACCATCAAGTATCTTCTTTTATGGTTACTTGTCATGTTGTAGAATATAGAGCTCTATCATTCTCATAAAAACATTTGAAATTATGTGTTTTCCGGTTAATCATCCAGTCCTTAATACCTAGTTAGTTAAGGAGTGTTGTTTTAAAGTTCATTCGGTCGTTCTTGGGCAAAAAATAGAACTTGTGTCTGTAAGAGGTCTATAATAATGGAGGTATGTCATAACTCCTTATCTTAATATTATTGTGAATATTTAGCTATAAATTTATTTTGAATTACTTATCTATTTGTTAATATTGTTATTTTATAATTATATGTTTTAGTTATTAAAAAAAAAAAAAAACTATTGTAGTCACTTTTATAAAAAAGCAAAGGGTTGATAAACTAAGAGGTAATTCGTATACATTGAATTCGCAATCTTCAAATGTGAAGAGTACAAACTTAGAAATTGCTTGTCAAACAAGTATATACAAAGAAGAGAAAACTATATTTAACATACTTTGGGGAATCGCTCAGAAGGGAGGAGCATTGCTGGGAAGGGGAGGGGAAGGAGAGGAAAAACCCGTTTTGGTTGGGAAGTGAAGGACAGAGAAAGAGATTTTTTTTTTTTTCACATTCTGGAATCAACATACCTCTCTCCCCTCTTACTTTGCTATAGCAAGTGGCTGAACTTTTGGGTGTGATTCTAAAATTTCAATTCTCATAACCAATAGCCAAACAATAAATATTAATAATTAAGTACTACTACATATTATTATATAATATCTAAAAATACAAACACACTATATATATACACACATACATGCGCGTGCACACATAATAAATCACACATTTTTTTCAATGAGTTATCACATAAATTTATGAAAAAAAAAATGTTGTGAAATAATTAAAAAGTAATCTATTTGGTAAAAAATATGTATAACATAAGGAAAGTAAAACTATTTCAATAAAAAATAAAAAATGATATGTTTCACGTAGTTTCTAGTTTATAATATATTATATTTTTAAATTTGTAAAATGATATATTGAAATTTGGAATTATGGATTACAGGATGAAAATTTATATTAATTAGATATGCATATAATATGAAATAGGTTATTTTTGATATACCGATCAAATAAATTGAATTTAAATAATTCAAACTTTTTTTAATTTTTTTTAACTTTAAACTTATATGACTGGATTTTAAATTTAATATTTTCACGTTAAAAGTCAGATAAAGTTAAATACGTCAACGAGTTGTTTGCAACAGAACCGACACTAAAAGCACCTCTGTACCCTTGCTCAACTTTCCAAATTCAGTAAATGGAAATTCTGTAGTGTCATTTAGCAGCATAGCTTTAAGTTTTCTAAACTTGTACTTTATAGATATGCAAGCTAACGTACAAGCTTACTAAGTGAAGAGTATGGGTCCTTGGTAGGATTGTAAAATCCAAAAATTACACTCAAAACACTTCTCTCAACCGTGGAAACCTTTTTACAGCTTGATGAACCCCAAAAAGTAATCCAAAACCAAGCCAGACCTACCGAATCGAGTGTTCATCCTACCAATCAACAGCTCAGGGTACAGGCACCCTACTAGAGAAAATATTTAGATAAATCTGATATTTGACCCTATCTGTAAACTCTATGTCAAGATTAAACCGTAAAAAATCTTACTTACATCAGCTGATATCATAAATTCTCTAAACTTTAATCCACACCACAGGGTCTACAAGTGGAGCCAAAGACCGGATCTACCTAAGTATTTGCCCCCAACTAGACATGCTATCTTTGACGATCCAAAAGCAGTGAAAGTTTTTAAAGTATACTTATACAAAATGATAAATATAAATTAACAAAAACTTTTGATGTGTCATTAAAGTCAGAAGAGAATGAATGAAATTTGACCAAGAATCTAAAATCAAAGAGTTGAACATTCAATACAATTTTGATATATGAACTGATTTTGAAAAATAGTTTTAAAATATGACTTTATAAAGTATTTTTCAAATTTCCCCTCATGCTTTTGGTATGAGTCTGAGTGTTGGATAGTGAGTAGTAGAAAAGCGAATGTTAAGATGGATGTGTGAGTATACTTATATGGACAAGATACGCAATGATCACATATTCGGGAGAATATTGGAGTAGCATCTATTGACGAGAAAATGAGAGAAACACGCTTAAAGTGGCTAGGTTGTGTGTTAAAATGACCAGCAGAAGAGAAAATGAGAGAAACACGCTTAAAGTGGTTAGCGCATGTGTTAAAACAACTAGTAGAAACGCTTGTCAGGTGAGTAAATTTTACAAAGACTAGTCAACATAAGAGTAGTATGGAAAGACCGAAAAAGACTTATTGAGCAACTTGTAAGAAAAATATAACTTATCTAGAAATTGAAGAAAATATAATCTATAACATAATACAATAATGTAATAGAATTTATGCAGCCGACCGTATTCAGTAAGATTAAAACTTTCTTTGTTTGTTTTCATTTGCCTTTTTTCTGTTTTACCTTTTCCTCCAGTTTGAGAACTCAAACCCGAACTGAAATCAGGAATGGTATATTCCCAAACTTTAGGTCTTTGATTCCTGTAAATTTATTCCCATACTCCATACACCAAAAAAAAAAAAACATTAGATGGGAATCAATGTCTTTGATTCACATTCCTTTAACATTAACACGCTAAAGTGAACGTGCCTTAATATGAACTGAAATTTGTAATGCTTATCTTCATTTTGTAAAGAACTTTACAGTGAGGTTCTTCCTATGATATCAGGTGATATTTGGTTGAAATTCAACATGGTAATAGGTTTTCAGTCACAGTCAAGCTAATGCACTACCTATGTTTAAGCTAAAACTCATTTTTGTGCTGTATCTATAAAACTCAGAAAAAGCTAAGATACAACAGATGTGGAGCATCTAAGATACAAATATTAATATGTAGCTTTTTGCCGCATCCATTTCGTAGCTGACCATTTTTCTCCTGCCAATACATTGCATCCTGCATGTATGCTACTTGGGTCTGATTGCCCATCAAGCCCCTAAAAGAACAAAAGATAAAGCCAAGAAAAATCCAAACCTAAATTAGTTCATCTAAGTGTATAGGTGGTTTATAGGGTTACACTAACAAAAGCACAAATTACATATTTAAAGTAAGATTCTCTTTTAGACCTGAATGCCATTTAATCTAATAAAAGGTCAAGGCAGCTCAGATATCTTTTTTATAAAGGGCATGTGTCATGCATTATATGCGGTTGCACATTCTTTCAGCTGATTTATACGTTAAAACCTTTTCCAAAAAGAATGCCAGAGCCAGCCTTCAATAGTTCTCATTCACACGTTCACTTTCATCCAGTTAAGATGAACAACAAAAATACATTCCATCATCCTGTTCCCCTATCTCATAAGTTCATAACTTTCTGTGCAAACTATCTCAATTTCTTCAAAAGCTTAAGCTTCAAAATTCTAAAATAAATCTACTGTACATTTCCTGTAGGTGAGAATGAAGAAATTTATGTTACTGAGATGCTAAATGAAGCTTGTAATAACCTTATAAGCTGTACATAACTTCTGGAACTGCTAATGTCGGTTATAAGAAGCGGATGCAAAGAATCAAATTTGTCATTATTTGAATAATCCTATCCCCATCAAATTATAGGAAAAATTCTACAGTCTCGTAATGGAACCATAGCATTGTGCATTGAAGGCTTGTACTGTACAATACCATATGCTTTCAATGTTTGTATGGTACAATCCTTTGGAAGTACAATGGATGGTTCCTAATGGGATTGTAGCATTCCCCCAAATTATATAGTGCCTATAATCAAGGTTTCTCCAAAAAAAAAAATAAAATAAAATAAAATTTGCTGCACCACATTTATGGTCATTGATGCAAAAATTATACAGTTCTAAATTCCAATAGCTTAAATCTAGTGACAGTTGTGGCCCTCGAACATATGCCCAGAGTTTTTGTCAAAACCTCTTCTAGCTTCTAGCTTCAACCTAAAGTCCAGATTCAATTCTTTTCATTCAACCTACTTAGTTTCTAGCTTGCAATATTATCCCTTCATAGGACCACAATGAAGGAAAAAAAAAAATCTGCGACAAGCCTCAAACCTAAGCAGGACTTCCTGCTGCTGAAAATTTCAAGAAATCAGAGAGCATTACTGAAACAATGATCTCTAAGGCAATTAAAAAAGTCATTTCATTATCAGGTCAATTATAGAGACCAGAGAAGAGTTAACAACAGGTTAAAGAACAAACCATGCTCCAGAAAAGTACAGCATCTCCCTTGGCAGGCTTCACACACAAGCCTTTAACCATTTTACCGCCACAGCTACATTCCCCTGAACCAGCCTGATCTCAAGCAAAATGCATACACTGAATTAAAGTAATGTAGCTAGAAAATGACTAACAGACTAATTTTTATGGTGTCTGGATGACCTTTAAATTTTTATTTTTATTTTTATTTTTATTTTTTATTTTATTTTTAACATTTAAAAGTTGTTAGATACTGGAAAGAAGTTACTAGAGCAATTAAAGAGCTAGTAATAGCAGAGTATATGACTGGACTACTGTCTCCTCTCCATTAAATTAAGATTTTAGATAAGGTGATAACTCAATAAAAATGATTAAATAGGTCACAAAAAATTTTAGTTGACACCTTGACAAACAGATAATAGTACACTACACTTAAAGCCATCATACACTAAACTAATTACATTTTGGCCACTAAATTGATTTGTTTTATTTAAGCCCTTAATTTTTGTTGTAGAACAAATGGTCTCCAAGTTTAAAATACTTATTAATTCTAGTTGTTCTATTATTGAATTTGTTGTAAGCTCTTTATTCCTTAAATTAAAATTGTTTCAAACACCTTGGAAGATAACAAGACAGCTAAATTTGGTAAATATGGAAGGACAAAATGCATTACCAAAACAAATGAAATTTTAGGCCACCAATGAAAAACAGTGAAACTTCAAGGGGCATATAATATAGTTTGCCATAAGAAAATTCATCTAATTAGAAGTTATGCAATCAACTTTCAATAATGTAATTGATGTATTCAAGCATCTATAATTTTCATTTCACTGTTATCTTTTGCTCTAATCCCACATAATCAAGGTGCCTCCAAACTTATGGATGCTCAAAATTAATGTAGATAAGAGCATTCAACATGGTGGATGAATAAATTTGGCTAAACATTTTGCAAATGACAATGTATTAATGGACATCAAATATTTAGAATATGTTTGCTCTTCAAGGGTAACAAGATAAACTTAAAGAGAGTTGTCTCTTCTATTATTATTTTCTTTTTGTTGTCAATGACATTTGACAAACTTAAAACTCATGGTTATCATTGACAAATAACTCTGGATTCACGACTCTAACAAAGAAAATTACTGTAGTTAAGTTACTCATTGTCTCATGATTTGTCAGATGCTATAGTGTTTGAAATGACGCAATGGAATTTGTTATTCTTGCAGTTCTAACATAAAAGCTAATTGTACTTCATGAACTCTGATTTTCCGTTCACTCCATGCCAACAGGATTGAGATTGGCTGGCTTTGTTCTTGGTGATAAAATATCAGTAGACCCATACACACACATATAGCATACAAATTATGGCGAACAAGAGTCTGTCTTTATCACATGATCCGGTATGAAAACTCCACAAGGCACTTGGTTTGAAACTTTTGGTCTGAAATATTGAGTAAACTGAAAATTTAATGAAAGCAAGCACTATGAGAAGAAAAATAGCTACCATAGGAAAGTGTGTTTCTCCCCCCTCAACATTGTCACTTAAATACATAAGCATTGTCGCTACTCGTTGACCACCACGCTTCAAATTAAACTGCAAGGAGAAATGTTCCTTCTTGGTATGAAACACTGAAGAAGACAGATATGATATATTTGAATGAAATGTAATGAAGTGCTAAGTGTAGTAAATGCAGCAGGTAGAGGACTTACAGAATCAGAAAAGTAATCATGATGTGATCTGTAGAACTGATTCTTTTCGTACCTGTGCTGCTGCAAATGTTAGCCTTGGTATGAAAACATGAGACTCCCTCTTTGAACTAAATATTCAACAAGCTAAAAGCAAAACACCCACCTTAGTACTTGAATGAGCTCCCCATTCTCTACTGGAACTTGGGAATAGACAGAAATGCGCTTTCATCAATGGCCTGATTAAAGAAAAAGAAATCAGGATATGACCAATTTTTGTCCTTCAATGACTGAAAATAAGTTTAAGGTCACATATTTAGAGAAGAAACAAACTCTACATCCTCATATTCCAGTTTGTATGTAATTTTGTGTTCTTTGACATGTTTAAAGAAGAGATAACAACCTCTGATTTTGCTTTCAAACTTTCTTTGGGGCAATTGACATACAATGACATAAAGATTAGAACGTACTCCACAAAGCTAAGAATTAAAACTCATATTTTACCACGTATTCTTCAAATATAAGGAGAATTAACTTCGGACACCCAGGAATATCTTAATATAACTATTATCTAAGATGCTTTCTTGTCTCCTCATACAAATAAGAAAAGATAGTGGATGCCTAAAGCAAAAAGTGCAGTGCAATAATCCTATCTCAAGAAGCAACATATGGTGCAGTAAAAAGACTTACCTAGTTATGAGTTGAAACAGAATCATAATTAAGAGATGAAAGTAAGATATACAAGTGATGAAAGGCCCCAAGGGGCAAGCACATCATATATGTTTATTGGATAAGTTTCCTGATAACAGGTAAAACAATTTAAGACAGTTTTGTGGTAACCTTCAAATACCCGAACCTGAATCATTGGATACTTTCTTTCTTCACGGGTCAGAAACATACCAGAGCTTGTCCTAAAATCACTCATGATTCCCTATAAAAAAAATATGCACCATGAGCAACTAACAAATCTGTGAAACCTTCGTAAGACAGAAGGGTAAAAATGGAAAACATGTCACAAGCACAGTATCTAATTTGAAGTCCCCAATAACTTCTAAACTGCAGAAGAAAACAGTTTCAAATATTAAAAAAAAAGGAAAATATAAATTAAGTACTTTTCTTTTATGTATTACATGACCCTGCAATCATCACAATTCACTTGATTAAATACTGGTCCTGAAAATTACTTCCAGTTCCAAATTATGTACTTTGGAAAAACAAACATGGTTGAAACAAAAGTTCAGAAGGGAATGCAACGTCAATAAGGAAACCAAAACATCCTTAGCCACAATTAGTTATCACTGATGAAAGGAAGAAAAAGACAGAAATGAGAGGAAGATGGGTCCAAAACAAAGCAGAGAGATTAAGGCAAAAAGGATAGACAGGACAAAACCAGGTTAGATACTAATGCCAGCAGCAGCCAGTAAATATGATTTCAGAGAAATAAAAATTCATGTGAGAAACTCCATGCCTTTTGTTGCTACCAGAAAACAATTATTTGTGCATCATCACAGACATGTCTTCGGTATAGTGTCTCCCAAATTATATTGAATTTAAAATGCTGCTATGAGACTAGATTAGAGATTTCAAATAAAGTCAATATTGTAATGAACATTTAAATAACAACACAAAACCCAGATAAAGTTTCAACATTCAACTGATGAAGTCAGGTAAACATGCATATCAAACGAACCTTCCCCGTTTTTGTATCCACAACCGTAGAAGTCTGAAGACGAGGCAGTGCAAATAGCCCTAAGATAATCACATTCCTGTAAAGGTAAAAGAAATTCTTTCACCCATTAATTCTCTACTTGTTGATGTTCATATACTTCCAGTGAATATTAATGTCAAAGAGAAAAATATCTTGCTTATTCTCCCTTGTTTGTCAAGAGTACATAAGATCTATATATATACAAGTGTAGAATAATCTAGATTCTAAAATTAAGCTAATCAATTTACATCCTAAAATCAAGCTATCTAGATCCTACAATCAAGGTAAATCAATTAGCCTACAATAAAGGTAAATCAATTAGCCTGCAGTCAAATCCTACAATTAAGGAAATATATTTACTTGCTATATTTACAACAATTAATTACAGGACCTTCAGATTGAAAATCCAATTTTATTTCCTAGGATTCAAGACACTATAATGCCATATCATGATACCACAAAAGGTGTGAAGCATTATGGTTCCAAGTCTCCACCCTAGCCTAGAATCTAAGAAAGGACTCAAAACTAAGATTTGATTCATAAAGCTGCACTAATGCAACAGATGCTCATCATATCTCCACACTAAAGTAGAAGAAAATACTAGCCTAAAACGGAACTGCATGTGTGGATAAGAAGAAAAGTTGATAATCCCTAGTAGATCAAAACACTATTGGACCGTATAACAAAAATACGAGTTAGCTCTTTTACTAATACAACCAATCAAGTAAACACATCAAACTTACACACAAGTTTTTACATATTGAAACCACATTGACAGCAGCATGATGGCAATCTAGATTCAAGACAAAAGAAAACAAAACCAAGTATGTATTTCCATACCTCTGGACTTAAGAAATTGTGGAACCATACAACTCGTGGTGACCAGCTAACTATTTCAGGTTTAACCTACATCATTAAAAGAAGATACTTCAATAGAGAAACAATGGATCTTAATTAGTCAAGAACTACACACTGTTCCAGAAAGCATTAACAAGTGTACCAGAAAGATTACAAGAAGAATATGTTTCCCTTATGGTATGTGCTGTGACTGTCTAAGACTCTCTGTGAGAGAATTTACTTCCAAACTTCAGAGATTATGGATGGGTAAGGCAACAATGCAGGGAAGTAGCAATTTACGTTATGATTTGCGAGTTTGGAAGCCTCATTTGGAGTTTCTAAAATTTAATCTGTACAAAATTACAATCTCCAACTTCACTTATCAGTTTGACAGATACAGTAAAGAAGAAGCTGATGCCACATTACCGATATGTGACCTCGTGAACACCTTTTCGTTTCCTCAATTAATTAGCAGGAGATCGCATGAGTCAATCTGATCTCATGTATTTTATTATAGTGACTTAAAATGATTTCTGCAACTCTATGTCGATATTTCAAATTAAACTCCCAAATGACATTTCATTCAAGGAATGCATTCTCATTTTACATCACACATTTAAAGAATGTAAAGACCCTGTCAGAACCTGTAACCAAAAACAGCCTCTTTCTAAAATATTATCTTTTTCTTTTTCTAAATCCTCTATCATAAACCACAAATTTTCTTAGTAGAGGGCACAACAGAATAGGGGATATCCTCACATATTCCAAAGGTGCACTCTTGGACTTCCCATTTCCTCTTATCACACCCACAAGCCCAAAACTAGACAATTACCTGACAACATCTTGGGAGGCATCATTCAATTATAGATCGCCACCTTGATAATAAGTGATTAGGAGTCTCCTATACCTCTTTAGAAGAGAAGAATAGTTAGTATACATCTACACATGACCAGTCAAATCATCTATCTAGAATTCAGCAAAGTTACTCAAATGCTACGTAAAACCTCTCCCACATTCTTCATGAACTCTTAAGGACCCTTTACAAGTAATATTGATGATAAAAACAACAAATAAAACTTTACACTCTTAAATGTAAGATTTCCAAATTTCCACATTCAACTAAGATACCTTTTTTCATCTCCATGTTAAGGGTTTTTCCCTCAAATTATTAGTCAGAAGTTCTGATAGTTCTACTGGAAAGCATTACCGGTGCCTTATTCATCATTAATTCTCTCAATCAAAAAATGTATGAAGTCAAACAAGCAGAACTTTGACTCATTTGAGCAAGAAAAGTGAAAATTCTCGAAGAAATGGAAGAAATTAGGTCCACATATAGAGCCTTCCTCAATAACTGAGAGTACTTAGTTAATGAAGAAAGGATGAAAAATTGCACATGCATTCAAAGAGATAGCAGTTCTTTTAGATGCAGCATAAGGTGGACGATTTTAGAATCAAACATTAACTTACGACCAAAATTTGAAAACTATTTTTTCCTTGTTTGTCACATCTGCATTATGTTGTGATTCGCTCGTTCCAGTTGACATGCATGCAGCACAAGGATAGAGACCAAAATTGGATTAAGCATATACAAGAAAGGATTGAAACATACATATCCAATACGTAAAGTTACAGCTTCTTTGTCATAAGCCCAATGAGAATAACCTGACATAAGGATAAAAGCGGTGGAGAAAAGGATAGAAGCTGTCCGTCAATATAGAAAGATGAACAAATCAAGTAATCTCACCAACTGGCTCATATCATAAATCTAAATACAAAGTTGTTAACCTGCTGCTCCTAGTTTGCGAAATATGTATGGATCAATAACATAAATACACTGTATAGCTATGGAGACAATTTTCTCACGCTAGACTGTTAGGATCAAATATTAAAGTGAGAAACAGATGGAATTCAATGAGCTGATTCATAATAACTAGTGAGTTTCAGATATAACTAAATGATTCAATTCATAGTGACTAATAAGTTTCATTTTGGACCAGAAACAACAGAAAAAGCATATCTAGGTCACATCTAAAAGAGGCATGTATCAATGGTGATATGCATCCACCTAGAGCCTAAACCACTGCATGCAAGCACAACCTGATTTGGCTTTTGTCCTTGCTAATAAAATGGGTACCCAAAGTTGTAAATTGGCACTTAAGCTCCAACTTATGAGCTACTACAAACAATCTTATCTCCCCCATTAGAGTTAAACATTGGAGTCTCACAGTATGAGTTAATATTGATGTTCCTTAATGTGGAATACTAGGGAATATTAGGTCTTCAATTAATTGTGCAGCTGACAACAGTTTATTTACCTGTAGGTTCAAAATTACATCAAATATAGCATGTGTTATAGCCCAGAGATGAACAAAATGCAGTGCAAGATGCAAAGGAACTTTAGCAGACGTCATTTACTTAATATTTTCATGTACCAGCGCACTCAACACTTAATTTATGTCCAAAAGTGTCAGCTATTAAGAGGATTATAGGAAATAAATAATCCATTCTTTCTCCTGTGGATGCTCTATTAAGAATAATTTAGGGATGTTGGGCTGCGCGATTAAAGCTTCCATATGGCTTGCACCATCACTGAATTAGCTATAAATATAGCTGGGGTTGTGGTTCTCTTTTCTTTTACAGGGGAAGGGGGTGTAAATTGGTTTGGCACGGTGGTAGGGAAAAATTAACACGCTTACTCAAAATGCAAGCTGGTATATGTATCATGAAAAACATGCATCAAGCAAGAAAAATATATAAGATTCATGTGCATTTTGGTAATTTCTAAGGGTTTTGCATGCATAAAATATATATATCATCTTCACTTTTATCTAAAGAAAAGTATGAACCTCTGGTCAACTGACTGCCACCACCATTCCGACCTTCAAGTGTTCTTCTAAAAGAAGATTCAGAACCTACAGACAAAAGCACAATGTATCTTCATATTAATTATATATAAATGATTATAATGGTAAATATCTTAGTTATTCATATTTTAGTACAGAGTAATCATCTCCTAAGCCATCTGAGCATTGCTTTCTTCCAGCTCATAAAGCTAGCTTAAATATGCATGTACAACGCAAAATGCCAAGCCTATCCCTTTAGATAACTTTAGGAAAGTTGCAATAGATTTCTTATCCAGTACATGTTAAGTTTGGCTGTCAATTATGATGAACCTTAAGGATTTGCAGTTACTGATTAGTATCAGACTTTATTGAAAAGTCTATTGTATTTGCAGAATTTCAATGAAAAGCTACTCTAGAGGTTCTAAATAGTAGTTCTTACACATTACATGGTGCTTGTATATGAAAAAGGTTGACGAGTGGATTAAACTATTGTTTTGGGAGCATTTTGGTGTCCAACATAATACTTTGACCAGTAACCACCACCAATAGTGATGCGCTATGCCCCTATCTTAGGTGATCAATAACAAAGTTCAGATATATAAAACTGAACAGAGTTCTGAAGATAGAAAATTTCTCAACAAAAAAACAATACTTGGTTTTAACAACTAAGCAGGATGGAAGCGGAATAAGACCACACAACAATGACTTAAGATGACTGTCAGTGTTAGATATTAGTCAGAATCATCAGAATAGAAGAGAATGAGTTGTACAAGTTAGTCATGGCACGTAGCCAGACTGTCCTGAAAAAACGATCTAGATGAGTGTTAGATCTAAGAATCATCAAAATACAAGAGAACGAGTTTGTGTACGCCTGTGCGAGAAAGAGTGGTAAAGAGCCTAGTTCCACTAAAAGTTTGGGACAAGTACTTCAAGATTTTAAGTCGCTCCAAGTTTTACTGAGTTATACTTCAATGAGATCCTTTGTTAAATAAAAACTAACTAACCATGATGTTATGCCCAGATTATTCACAAATGTGGAAGAAGAAAAAAAAAAAGAGACAGAGAGAACATATTGGATGAGTTTAAACTGTCCATTTCAGTAAAGCAATATAAAAACTATTTTAGGTAGCACTTCTTTTGATTGTAGCCTACTTATCATCCATAATCAAAATACAGATAAAAAAGCACAAGCTCGAGGCTTCTAGTCAGATGATTAAGAAGGCAGCAAATCATTTCAGGTACCATTTTTGGTCAGTTTAAAAAACCTCCAATAAACACTTAACTGATATGAAGTTTGAAAGCAAAAGATTAAAATCTCTTCATCAAATCTAAAGCAAAATATCTACCAAAAGAATCCATTTTCTCTTCAAAAGTCCTCACAGGGTTGTCTCTAGAACTAAGAGTTGGATAACATCTCTCCACCCCCACACAAAAAAAAAAAAAAAAAGTGTTCCCTGTTCCCTTTGAGGTCAGGAAGCAGGATTGAAGCTAAAGATTTGAATTATTCACCCGGTCCTTTTCCATCCACTAACAGTTAACTCATATTGTGCATTAAGTGATAACAGTGATATATCTCAAAAGCCATCTGGTAATTTGTCTGTCAACTCTTTAAGTAATCTTCCTAACTTCAATTTTATTATGTGCAACCACAAATATTCAATATTATAAGCACAAGTCAAAATTGAAGGAAAATAAACCATTTGCAAAGAACCAGGACAGAAATATAAAAATGAAGAAATCACTACTAGGGACAACAGTTTTCACATATTTTAGCATGGACAAGGATCCCCTCTATTTAGGCTAAATGGAGGTCCCTCCATTTACCCTTAAAAAATAAATCTTAAAAAATATTTTCAAAAATCAAAACCGTTCACAATTTATATCATGTCGTATCCTAAATGTCTTGCAAAAAATCAGAAAAAAAAAAAATGTTTTACCCTTTGATTAAGCTACTTTATATTTCATCAAAATTTGAAAATTTCTGCACCATCCATATGTGACATGTAATTCCACAGTGAATTTTTTCCGAATGAATTGATTTTTTAATATGATGATCTACTCGATGAGATAAAACTAATAGTAAGTTCAAATTATTTTTTTAAGTTTTAATTATTTAGATATAGGTAAATGGACAATAAATGGACATAAACTAAATGGAGAGGATCCAAATCCTTTAGCAATCACTTAATATTCTCACATCTTTGCCAAAGCAGATGACATAATGAAGGTAATGCATAGGACAATAACAAAATTGCAACTGAAAAGAAACAAAATCGAAGTAAATCCTTAATATTGAAAAAGCTTATAAGAAATGTACCATATGAATCTTCCAACTTCCAAATAAATGACAATTGTAACAATGCTCCTGCATAATTAATTATCACGCATAATCATTAGAGTTGTACCAAAACATTACGAGATACAACAAATTCTCCAAGCTTATAAAAAAGATGTAGATTTCCTAATCTCCTTTCAGAATCTACATATGCACACGCCAAAAAAAAAAAAAAAAAAAAAAATCCTTGTCTAAGTCATCAACTTCATCAATAGCTGTATTCAAACTTCAGATTACGTCCCATCTAAAAGGTAAAAGATTTTTTAAAAAGCAATAATATAATTCGAGTGTCCTCAAAATTACAATACAGTCTGTAAACAAAAACTATGACTTCATTGGATTTCTAGCTAAATTACTCAATTAAATTCACGGAAATTCTATTTTCCTGTTTTGGCATGCTTTAATATTTGTACTATACAAGCATTCCAAGCACAATGATATGGTACATAACATAAAATTTTCCTAAATTCTATCCCATACAAATCAATTATCCATAACTCCTAAAAAAATTGCCCGGAAAACTCAGGCTGCCTAAATGGAGCTATCTGCAAAGTATACAATGATGACCTGTTCCTGTAATGTAGGTCCTGTTATACTAACATGGTAATGAATTCATTGCCTAATTCCCTAATCTCATTGCACTTCTAATCTAATTAATCACTCAAGTTAAATTCACTGCACATCTGATGAATTATTCATATTTCCAAAAACACGTGCCCCGAAAATTGACCCGTTTAAATGGAGCAACCCGTAAAATTTAAGGCCATGACTTATATCAACTCATGTTTACAATATGTCAATAACAGTTAATAAAAAAACCAGCACTTTTTCCAGTGTTTAATTAAACAAAATCAGAAAATCCCATCTCCAGAATTCGGATTTTTGGATAAAATTTGAACCAGATCAAGATTATAATCAGAGAATTCGGATTTTTGGATAACATTTGAACCAGATCAAGATTATAATCAGAATTGTTACTCTAATAATTAAAAGCAATCAATTCTGAATAAAAATTCTCATATAAAATACAAGTAAGTATCCATTTATATATATATAAGGAAAAGAAAAAGAAAAAAAAAGAAGAAAATTTAGTGTAGATAATACCGATAATCATGCCGACAGTGACAAATGTGAGGAGTCCAAAAACAATCTTCATTGCTGAAGCCATACTCTGTTTACTTGTGACTTTCTCTCTCACACATAACACACAGTAAGAGAGATTTGTATTGTGTGTACGAGGAAATGGAAAATCTAATGAGGGGAGATTTATAGATTTGTTTGTTGTGATTTTGGACATAAAAAATTTAATTAGAGATTTATGAATTGCTCAATTTATTACCATAAATTAGTTTCTTTTTTGGCCTTTTTGGAAGGAAATTTTTAAGGTACTATTTCCATATTTGCTGATGTAATAATGATGTGAAGTTTAATAGTTTTCGGATTAATTTTATTTTGTATCCTTTACATTTTTGTTTGATTTTTATTTTGCACGTTAAATTTTAATTATCTATATTTTGTAGTCTATAATTATTAATATATATTCCAAATAACCCCAATTACTTGTTTGGCCAATGAATTTAGGCTAAGTATATGTGTTTACTAACTTTCCTTATTGTTTTTTAGATTCTTGTGGAATAAAAGTAATTTTCGTCCTTTTTACATGTTAAAAGTCTGCATTTGCTAGTCTTATTGTCTATTTCAAATGAATCATATTGTTATTTTATTAATTGTGTAATTATTTTATTAATTATTATCTCAATTTATTAGATGTTTTACTTTTAATGTATTTGTATATTTACAAATATAGACTTATTATACATGTATACTTGAATTCCATTTTATCAAATACACCTTTCCAAACTTTAATTATCAATATTTTAATATGGTATCAGAATTTTCAATCCCTTTCTAGGGTGTTTTTTCATTCCTTAGGGTGTTTTTTCATTCTTTAATAAGTTTAATCGGCTTTTTCAATCTTTCAACGAGTTTGCAACCCTTTTATGGATATTTTCAATCCCTTTTATGAATATTTCTATTTAAATCTCTATCGGTTTAATTACTCTTTTGTGAGTGTTAATATTTAAATCACTTTTATAGTGTTTCTTCTATATGACATTCACAAATCACCTTTTTTATATAAATTTATTTGCATAGCCGTTTCAAGAATCTCATATACAACCTCAAAATAGTTCCTCTGCAATCTTCTTGAATTTGAGGGGAAGTGTAAATGACTAGATTCGTTAGCCTTATTGTATATGCGAATTATATCATACTGTTAACTTATTAATTATGTAATTACCTTATTAGTTATTATCTAAATTTATTATATAGTCAATATATTTGTATGTCTATAATATAGATTTATTATACTTATATACTTGAATATCATTTTATCAATATACATTCTTTATTTATCATTCTTCTAACAGTACAAACGTGTAGGATCCGTATAGTTGCATTAGAAGCATGCAAGAATATGGTAGTTTGGGTAAATCCATACGGTAGGGTCCAAAATGTCTAAATAGCTCTATGATAATTTTAATGTGCAAAGTGTCTAAATTAAAAGTTGAAGTGCAAATTGAAAATCATGCAAAATATTAGTTGCAAAATGAAATCACTCCGTATAATTATATTTATTGTGTGTTTGTCTGAATTGTTTGAAAATATTAATGAATATGAAGGTATTAAAATCGGAGGCAACTGGAAGAAAATAAATAGTAGATTTTTTCAATTATTTGATCTGTCTACTTGATTGTATTTATATCGAATCACCAATTCATTAATTTTAGATACTCATTCGAATTTCATTCTTCTTTTTTGAATTTAGTGTCACTATTACTTTTTTGCATAAATGCATTGATTCATTTATATATGGTACGGATCTTCTCCATCTAGTTTCCCTCAATTTTTTGTCCATTTATCTATATCTTAATAATTAAAACTTTAAAAAATATATATGAATATATTATTAATTTTAACTTATCGAATAGATATCATATTCAAAAATTAATTCATTTGGAAATAATTTCATCATTAAATTATGTCACATTTAGACGGTATAAAAATTTTCAAATTTTAATAAAATATAAAATAATTTAATCAAACAGTAAAATATTATTATTTTTCTTAGGGCCTTTTTTGCAAAATATTTATATAGAATGCTGATTTAAATTATGAACAATTTTAATTTTTAAAAATAAAAAAAAAAGTCTCAATTTACTCCTAAATAAAAAGAATTGTTGTCCATTTATACGCATCTTGAATTAATTCACATGCTTCTTTCCTACAACCGGCCTCAAAGATTGGGAAATAAAAGACAAAAAAGACTCGAATTGAATACAAGAAAATATTCATGAACCTCGAGTCATTGCCTAACTGGTTAATTAATTACTCATTAGTGGTTCAATATTTTATTTACTTGTTAAGAAGCTACATCCACATATGTTTAATTTAAAAGCAGATACTATTCATTAAAAAGAAAATGAGTGGTCAAAAGATGCTTTTAAACTCGGACTAAGATAAGCGACTGATTAGTTTGTTAGTTCAATAGTTACAGCCGTCCGGATCATCCGATTCACTAACCTTTTTTTTTTCAACTAATTTTACCCGGTCAAATTTTTACTTATTGCTCACGAACCAAAGCAATGATAAATTTTATCTCAACTCATGACCTCCTATATCAACCACATGAACCACATACTTTGTTTTCTTATAAGACAAAGGCAAATACTTAAGTAGACTCGATTTTTTATTCTATTTGTAGATCATATATTATAGATTTAATCTTAAAAAATCTGTAACATCAGTTAATATAAACAAGATTCTTTAAAATTTAATCCTGACAACAGAGTCTATAAAGTGAGATTTAAAACCGGATCTATCTAAATATTTTCGTAGGACAAAACTCTGCTATGGGCGTGTTATCGGGTTCAATGGGTGTTTTCTGTGGAACTGGACAGCGAGTTAAGTGGTTTTACAACAACACATAAATAGGCAACTAATTCAACATTACAACTTCAGATCCTACCACGTACAAAATTTCTGCTGTTGGATAGCTTCCTGCAGTGCAACTACTATTGGATCAGTACTACATTTTATCCAACAGACCTTTAAGTTGCATCTAAAGGAGAAAAAATACCACACCAGTGAATGGACGGTAAATAATTATACTGTTGGCTATGCATGAGCGGTTAATCAGTCAAGTCTAGCTTCTTCTGTCGCCCTGGGAATAGCTGGTATTTGACTGTAGAGACAGATGCGTACATCACCTTCAAGCAGTCTCTCATGAAAGCAGCTCTTATACAAGTCCCAGAACTCTTCTCTGTTCGATCATATTTGCCCGTGAGAGCATAAAACTGATTATCTTTTATGTCAAAACTAAAACATGCATGGTAAAGCAACATGATGACTCATTCTTGAAAGGCCACTACCTGCCCCTTTTTTCTAGTTGGGTGTGCAACCCTTAGACAATGCCTAAGCAAATATTTGATGCTTGAAAGTGAACGATGAAGGCAGATGAAAGGAAACTATCGAAGACAGAAGATATAATGTGGTATTTCATAAAGGGGAAACCTAACTCTCTCTAACTCGATATCAGAAATGTCGACGAACTCGGCGCAAGAATACTAATGATAGGAATATCAGTAAAAATGATCAAACCTCTGACTTGGGGAAGCGTGAACAAGGAATAGCCCTTGACATCTGTGTACATGTCAAGAACGATAACTGCCAACCGAGACAGACCCAAAGCTTCCATGTCGATCAACTTCTTAATCCTACAGCACTTAAAGATCGTTAGCAGTCTGAAATATACAACTGCAGTAGCAAACAGTACAGCAAGGAAAATGATATTTCACCAGATCCAACCTCATTCTCCCTCTCAATCTCATCATAAGGCACTAAATCTTCATTTCTCCTTAATTTCATTATCTAAATGTCAATGCAGTAAAAATTTGTCATTTCCGAAATCTTCTCACTTGAAATTTGGATAGGGAAAATTCTTCATAAGTCATTCCTAATAAGATGCAAAACAACTATATGAAACTGTAAGTGACCCTTTCAAACATAAAACCATTACTTGTAGATGCACAACACTTTACACGGGAGAAAGTAAAACAGTGAGCAAATATTTCGCTAATAAAATGCCTAGTTTGAAAAATATACACCACGCTCATACATAAGCAGCGAGGAAAAGATCACAGGCAACATTTTTTTTTTTTTTTTTTTGGGGAGCAGATCACATGCAACGTAAAAAAATTAAAAATAAATAAATAAAAAAGGACCTACCTGTTTGGAGTTCCACAAGCAATATTAACACGATTCTTTAGAAAAGAAACCTGTTACCACACACACAAAGAAAACATGTAAAACTGCAATAGGAAAAGAAGGGAGGGGAAAAGGCCAAATGCATGCTAGAAAAGTACATTTGCTGCATATGGAAAATAGTATTTTGTAGCTAAAAGAATGCCTTGTTTCTAAGGATAATATGTTTCCTTCCCTATGTGTTTAACTAACTGATGAACTGCTTGACAAATTAAGCCCTTACATCGTCAGCAAGTGCAAATGAAAGCAAGGACATGATTGGCAAAAATGTTCTGTGTTTTGGCAGAAAGATGATAAATGGAAGGGTAAGAGGATTCCAATTGTTTTGTCTAATGTGGAAACACATCTGTTATTGACACACTAAAGTGATGTGGAATTTTAGTAAGCAGCTAAAATAGCACACGAAATAAATTGATTGTCAAGAAGAACCCTTTCTTTTGAAACTAAATTCATAGATGAGTTCTTTTCTTTTTTTCTTCATCCAGTTATAGGGGAAAACAATCTTTATAAACATATTTAAGTGTCAACACCCACAGCATTGGTAATTTTTTCTCTTCAATTTCTCTATTGACATATATGCATTAAACATCTCACATGCAACAAAGAAACCAAGTGATCAAACTTTGAACCTACTAATGGATGAAGTTGTTTATCAAAGTTGTACGTTGTGCAAATTCAAAAAGCAAAATGCACAGAGGTTAGCACAAATTGAGTTCGAGTTCGAATTAATGGGTGTATGAAAGGCTTTAAGCTGAGCCAGGATAGGATAATAGCAAGTCAAATGATAACCCCTTGAATTAGCAGTATCAAAAGAAGATCCACTTAAATCAAAATTTTGTAAATGGCAAAGCTTCAAAAGGGCCATTTAGCTACAGCTTTTTTTTTTTTAAAGTAGAATGACTGTGAAACAAGATGCTGGCTAGGAGCAACAGTACAAAAAGAAGCGAATCCAGAAGCTTCATAAACAATTAGATGCTGAGTAATTATCCAAATGAAAGTAAAAGATAATAATAAGTACCAGAGCAAAAAAAAAAAAAACCACTAATGCTCTCTAAGAAGAAGAGGTGATAATTAGGACAATAAAAGAAGATTTGTCAGGTTCAGACAGAAGCATCTTCATCAAGCTGTGAAAGAAAATCAACTTCTATAACTTCTATATCTAAATATTTGAAATTTGTTATGAATAATGAGACTCATTTCTATTGTAATATGCTTGTTTGTACAATCACAATTACATGCTTAGCTTTGCCCCTATTTACTCTGATTCCCATCCTTGAATGGTTTCAGCAACCAGAGATAAATGAGAACTAAGGCCTCCTTGTAGAATTTCATGGTGCTACCAAAAAATTGGGTAAAGTTGCAATGCAGTATAACTTATATAAACAAAAAAATAAACCAAGCCTTATTACTACTAAGTAGGGTCGGCTGCAGTATAACATATATATATAGCCAAAAACTTAAAAGTTGGAGGTATTAAAATTCGGACACTTCTTACTTTATGCAATTTGACGTACTCGTTGAACTCTTAATTTAGGTCAGTGCTAATGAAAAAATGAGGCTCACTAGTTTATCCTCAAAGTAAGTGTATTTGAAACCTCTAAAAAAAAAAATGGGAGGTAATTTTGTAAGACCTGGAGAAATGATTTGTGGCTGCAATCTTTCCGACAATGTGCATATTTTATAATTGATGGTGGTGAGAATCTATCCTAAAATTATATAATCTAACCTCATCCAAAACCCTAGAATTGCATGCTCTGAGCTCCTCTAAAGCCTTAAGATGTAACACAGGAGATTAATATACAGTTATAATAGAAACCCTGAACTTTTTCAAGCCAAAAATGCATTTCTCTTGAAACTTGGAAGTGATCCTTCTAATTTGATGCAAGAGTAAACTGATAATAAACAAATTTGCTGCAAGAATAAAACCAAGTTCAATATGGATATGAACTGTTTATGCAACCTCTCTATTTAGGGATGTCTTTCTGCATCAATGATTCCCAACTATAAGAAAGTCACTTAATCTTTTTCAACTCTGACAGTAACAATAATAACAGATCAAACATAAAGGCAACTACTGGCTTGCCTTCATTTTTATACATTTTGTTCCAATACACTGCAAGACCTAAGAAATATAGTCTATGAGATGTACAGTTAGTCTACCTGCTCCTCTATCTTCATATGCTTTGAGAACAACTTCACAGCATGACATTCTCTAGTCAGAGGTCGTAATTCCCTAAGAAGGAAGAAGAGAACTATGTTATTTCTTCATAATTACAAAGCAATGCAGAAAATAAATAAATAAATAAAAATAAAAAGATAGAGAGAGAGAGAGAGAGAGAGCTTATTGTCTACAATTTATGTTTGAAACTTCAGAATTGTCAGAAGCTCTCTACAAATAAAAACTTCAAAAAGCACAGATTGTAATATTTGTAACTTTAAAGGCATCAACCTGAGAAGTTCTAATGATCTTAGGGCTGATAAAGAAATTACAAGAAGTGCTGGATTCCCAGGATCAATTTTCCCTTCTCCAAGCTTCTTTTCACAAAGAACTTCTTTAAATGATGGTCCAAAAGCAATCTTCATGTGTTCGGCCAAATTACTTTGAGCGGTGCCCTGTGACAACTCCAGCATGGATTTATCTGGCAAAACAACAAGAGTAACAAGAACAACATAATTATTGTGAAAATTAAGTTCTGTTATAAGGAGTAAGAAGAATAAGAGTGGTTGTAAAGATGCCGAACGGATGAACAGAGACAATGAAATAAGAAAAAACAGCAAGAAGGAGCGAAAAACAAAATTATCAACACATGATGGGGACAACAAAAACAGAATGGTTGTTCTCCTTCATAATTAGGTAATTAAAAGTCCATTGCAAAACTACCAAAAGAAAGTGTACGAAAGGAACCTTCGGGAGACCTTCGAAATTACAATTGGACACAGGAAAACTTATCTGAGCAACCAGAACAGTCCAACTAAGTTAATCCACATTATCTGCCTTAATTCTTCAAATCTCATTATAGTTTGATCATTGTCTTTCTATAGTTCCATTTTACAGCTTCAAGGGGTTAAAACAACAGAAATATCCCATTAAAGCATCTTTCATTACTATACTCTTTCCCCCTTTTGTGGTGGAGGGGAATCTCAGGTAAACAAGTTAAAAGTCAGAAACTTTAGGATAACTCGACCCCAAAGAAACTCAATTACAAACTCCGCTTTCAGTCCAACCTAGTAAATATTTAGCCCGATATGAACACGAGTTGAGGCCAACGCAATCGAAAATGCCAGAAACAAGATGTTGAAAATCGCACACTTAAAATTCTAACAGTCACTTCTGGGTGCACAACTTATTTAAAAATATATATATACATATTAGTAAATTACAAATTTGAAAAGATTACAACAACAAGACAAGCCTACGTTTCAACTAGAACTCAAATTATACTCTACGTGATAAAACCATAGTTAAACAAATACTGTTCCTCAACGAAAAGCCTAAATAATATATAAGAAATACTTAAAAATCATCACATACCTACAATAATTCATGGATTAAAATTTTTAGTAACAAAAAAATTAAAAATAAATGAATAAATTAACCTTTATAGGATTCTAGCTCGAGAGAAGAGAGTTGGATGCCATTGGCTGATTGATACTGATCGAGGAAATAACTCAGCTGCTGCGACGCCGTCGGATGTTGTATTACGTCGTCGTTTTTGGTTTTCACCTCATTTTTCTCCTTTTTCTGCTCGTTTTCACTGAAATTGCTTTCTTTTCCGTTTACAATCCCCTTCTTCTTCTTCTTCGTCTTGGTCTTCATTCTCTTGGAAATTGCGGTTTCATTGCTAATAATTGCGGATTTCTTAGGTCCCAAAGGGGATGGCTTTTTGTGGGTTTTGGTGGATTTTTTTGAAAGCTGCTTCTGATTTTTCTGCTTTCCGCTTCCCATGTTTTTATGTGATAGTGAGAGTTGATTGATGAGATGAATCTCTTCTCAAGCCCTTCTGCTCCCTTCTTCCTCCGCTGGCGGCGGTGGTGGCGGACACATAGACTCGCCTGGCTTAGGTTTGTTTGCTTGCTTGGTTTGTGCTACTGAAAATAGTCTGAAGACTCGAATAGGGTATTCCGTTATTATGAAAATTCTTTGAATTAGAGTGTTCCTTTCCTATATTACAAATCATTAAATAATTAAAAAAATTTATTTATTTTTAATTTTTTAATAATAGTCATATTTATTTTGTATTGTAGAGTGATTAGTTAAAATTTATTCTCGATTTAAATTAACTTTTGACTTTTGAAAGAACGTTGTCTAAAGTTTTTTTTTTTTCACCTTTAATCCTGTCCTTCCCACTACATTAATTACTCGAATCTATAATTAATGGGATAAAGTCATAAAAAATATTTTATTGTTATAAAATCTAAAAATATATATATAAAAATATATGAAACTGAGAGAGAATGACAGAAAATAAAAAAGGGAAGATTTGACCGTCTGTATTTTTATTTCTCATGTAGTGCATGTATTTATAAGAGTATAATGACTCATAAGAGTACAATCTACAGGTTTTTAATAGAATTCTATTATAATTTATCAAAACTGAAATATATGTGTACACATCTACAACTAATAGAATTTGTAACACTCCCTTGTGAATGTCTAATAACTAAATCATGTGCCTCGTTAAAATCTTATTAGGAAAAATTCAGTGGGACAAAAACCTAATGAAGGAAAAAGAGTACACAAAATTTATAGTACACTTTTGCATATTGCCTCATTAAAAATCTTGCCTGAAAAACTCATTAGGACAAAATCACGATCAAGAAAAAAAGAGTACAGCGTATACTATTACTCCCCTCATGATAACGTCACTTAATATCCTTGAGACGGTGCATTCCAATATGAGGATATCCAATCATATAAACAATCTTCTCGAATATTGATATCGGTAGCGATTTTGTGAATAAATCAGTTAGATTATCACATGATCGAATCTGTTGGATATCAATATCACAATTTTTCTGAAGGTCATGAGTGTAGAAAAATTTTGGAGAAATATGTTTCGTTCTATCTCCTTTGATATAACCTTTCTTTAACTGGATTATGCATGCTGCATTATCTCCATATAATATTATTGGCAACTTCTCTTCTAATATTAAACCACATATCTTCTAGATATGTTGGGTTAACGACTTTAACCAAATACATTATCTACTTCCCTCATGTATAGCGATTAATTCTGCATGATTTGAAGAAATAGCGACTAAAGTTTGTTTTGTTGAACGCTATGATATAGCTGTATCTTCACATGTAAATAAATAACCCGTTTGAGATCGAGCATTATGTGGGTCAAATAAATATCCGGTATCTGCATACCCAATTAATTATAATTTAGATTCACTTGAATAAAATAAACCCAGATCTTTATCAATAGTCCTTTGGAGATATCTAAATATATGTTTAACACCATTCCAGTATTTTTGTGTTGGAGAAGAACTAAATCTTACTAACAAACTTACCACAAATGTTATATCAGACCGTGTATTATTAGCAAGATACATTACAACTCCTATAACACTTAGATATGATATTTCGGGACTAAGAAGTTCTTCATCATTCTCTCGAGGACGGAAATAATCATTTCTCACATCAAGCGATCTTACAACTATTGAGATATTCAATTGATGTGTTTTTTTCATATAAAATCGCTTTAATACTTTTTATGTATAAATTGATTGATGGATAAAAATTTCATGCGTTAAATGCTCAAATTGTAAAGTTATACAAAATTTTGTTTCACCTAGATCTTTCATCTCAAATTCTTTCTTTAAACAATTCATTGCATTTTGACCCAATTCTTTTTATAAAAATACACAGACAAATTGAATCATTTTTATAACCCTCTCTCAAGAGGTACTCACTGAGTCAATTTTGATTATACCACATAGGCCCAGATTGCTTTAATCCATATAAGAATTTATGTAGTTTTGTTAAACAATTTTCTCAAGAAACTTTATATGCGTTGGGCATATTAAATCTTTCAGGGATTTTCATATATATCTCTGTGTCAAATGAGCCATATAAATAAGTTGTCACAACATCCATTAAACGCATTTCAAATTTTTTATGAACTACCAAACTAATAAAATATCTAAAGGTGATTGCATCCATTACCAGAGAATATGTTTTTTCATAATCAATGTCGGATCTTTGTGAAAATCTTTGCGCGACAAGTGTGCTTTGTATCGCACAATTTTATTTTTGTCATTTCATTTTCGCACAAATACCCATTTGTATCACACAGCTTTATACCTTTAAGTGTTTGGACTACAGGTCTAAAAATCTCATATTTTGAAAGTGAATTTAATTCTACTTGAATTGCATCTTTTCATTTTGGCCAATCATCTCTGTGTCTACATTTTTCGACAAATTTAGGTTCAAAATTCTCATTTTCATGCAAAACATCAGCAACTATGTTATAAACAAAGTTGTTGTTGACAACAATATCTGTTCTGTTCTATATTTTTTCAGTAGAGACATAACTTATCGAGATCTCCTTCATTTTGATTTGATTCAGGTATCTAATCCACTTCTAAAATTCTATGATTAGTTATGTCTAAAGTCTCTTCGAGAATACCCGCCTCCATTATATGATCATCTTGAATAGTTGCTCCTTTTCTCTTTCGAGAATTCTTATCTTTGGAATCAATTGGTCTACACGCTTTAGGCGCAGTTTACTATCATTTTCACTGATAGGTTGTTCTACTAGAACTTCAATTCTAATTGGAGTATTTTCAACTGGTATATGAGATTTAATAACTCGTTTTAGGTCAGTAAATGAATCTAGTAGTTGATTCGCAATATTTTGCAAATGAATTATCTTTTGAACTTCTAATTCACATTGTTTTGTACGAAGATCAAAGTGTGATAATGATAATTCATTCTAGTTCAATTTTTCTATCCAATTGTTTATCTTCTCTCCCTAATATTGAAAAAATATTATCATCAAAATGACAATCAACAAAATGTGCCGTAAATAAATTCCCTATTAATGGTTCAAAATATTTAATTATAGAGGGAGATTCATATCCAACATATATTCCCAACTTTCTTTGAGGACCTATCTTTGTGTGTTGTGGTGGAGCAATTGAAATATATATCGCACAATCAAAAATTTTTAGATGGGATATATTAAACTCCTGACCAAAAGCCAATTGTAATGGAGAGAATTTCAAATAACTTGTTGGCCTGATACGTACAAGTGCTGGTGCATGCAAAATAGCATATCCCCACGCAGAAGTAGGCAATTTTGTTCTCATAAGTAATGATCTAGTTATTAATCGGAGGCTTTTTATGAATGATTCTGTTAGATCATTTTGAGTATGAACATGTGCTACAGGATGTTCAATAGTTATACCAATTGACATACAAAAATCATTAAATGTAGATTGAAATGTAAATTTGCCAGCATTATCAAGATGAATTTTCTTAATTGCATAATCTGAAAATTGTGCTCTAAATCGAATTATTTGAGCAAGTAATTTCACAAATGTCAAGTTGCGAGAAGATAATAAACACACATGAGACCATCTAGTAGATGCATCTATCAAAATCATAAAATATCCAAATGGTCCACATGACGGGTGAATGAGCCCACAAATATCACCCTGAATACGTTTCAAAAATGTTGGGGATTCAATCATGATTTTAATGGGTGATGGTCTAATAATTAATTTTTCTCAAATTCAAAAATGTTGGGGATTCAATCATGATTTTAATGGGTGATGGTCTAATAATTAATTTTTCTTGAGAACAAGCAGCACTAGAAAATTCGCTAAATTGAGGAATCTTCAAGTTCTTCAATAAATATCCATGTGAATTTGTAATTATTCTATGCATCATATTTTTTTCGAGATGGCCTAATCGGTCATACCAAATAATAAAAGTATTATGGATAAGTAAACTTCTGGTTTACTGTAACATACGATTCAATTGTACTAATATATGTATAGTACAAACCAGAAGAAAAAAGTAAACAATTTTTCCAAAACACATTTCTTTTCAGATATTATTTTTGTGATATATAGATACTCAATATTTTTCTCATTTAAAGTCTCAATATGATATCTATTTCGACGGATATCTTTAAAATTTAATAAATTCCTTTGAGATTTAGCAAAAAATAATGCATTATTTATAATAAATTTTGTTCCTTCGGGTAATAATATAGTGGCTCTTCTGGAACCATCAATTAATTCAGTGCTACCCAATATTATATTAACATTGGCATTACCCTTTATTAAATGAGAAAAATATTTCTTATTTTTAAGTATTGTATGTGTTGTTGCACTATCAGCAAGACATCAGTCTTCATTATTCTTGAATCCAATCATTGAATGAGAAATACTCATATTCTTCATTAAAAAAAATGACTTAATTAAAATTTATATTGCAAATAAATAAATAAACTATAAATAAACAAATTACATTAAAATAAATATTACAATTTAAACTAAACTAAAAAAAACATAATAAACTAAAAAAAAATCCACAGTTTAATTTCTTTCCAACAATTTACTCATAACTCTCAAAGAAATCTGATTTACTCATAACTCTCAAAGAAATCTGATGCATCCAGATGTATTATATCGGTGAGGTCATTGAAGTCATCAGTATTATAGTTTGAGTCATCAACTTTATCAATAAAAATTGTCATAACACTATCACTTTAATAAGTCATATTTGCTTTCGTAATTTTCTTTTTTCTTTTGATGGATGCTTGATAAAATTTAACAAGATATTCAGTCGTACGACAAGTACGTGACCAATATCCTTTCATACCACATCGATCTTCAGTATTTTTAGTAAGATTATTTTGACCAGCCTTTTCTTTCCCTTTCTTATTGTCTTTAGAATTAATCCACTTCTGGTGGTATAGATAATTATTATGGCCTTTTCCGCGTCCACGTCTGCGCGTCCATAATCATAATTATTTTTAGAATTATTATGCATAACTGCATTCACTTATGCATAATAATTCTAACTTCATATTTGCATTCATATTTCCACAAAAATGATTCAATTTGTCCTGTCTCTTATAACGTTAGGAATACTACTTCATACCCTACATTCGATAAGCACTGGTTGGAATGGTGGCAAGGTTAACTCAGGAGGAAACAGGCGCACATTGAAATACCAATTGGAAACAACAATCGCTTAAAAGGTTTCTCTCCTTGATAGACCATAACCAAGTATGTAGGGTCTGCAATAGTAAAAAGAAATTTTTGTAGGATTCTCCTGAGGGCCCACAATCCGACTTCACCCACATCTGGTTGCCTTGCCCCTCATTCAAGGAGGGCTTAGGCTTAACAGTTTACCAATTGAGCTTAAATGGGGGAGATCCATAATTTTAAAAACCGCAATATAAGAGACAGCTCCTAATCTAGCTGTAATATGAATTTGAGGGGTTCATTAATAATTGTAGTTTACAACAAAAATTCATCAATACAAAACTTATCTAATACACTACCCTCTCCAAACAAAGAGAAGTTTGAAGATTATCCATGATCCTATGTAATAATGAATCGAATCTATAACGAGAGTCAAAAACGAGCACCTAATCTAAAAATTATAAATCACGTGGGGAGAGAATATCTCGTAAATTTTTTTAAACCACCATAATCACAAGCGTTTCAAAATATCAATAAACGTCAATAAACCATAATCATAAGTAGTTTCTAAAATGTATCGCCATTTAAAGCATGTCCAAAACATATCCAAAAGATCCATTCGTATACTAAAGCATAGCGAACAAATCCAAATTCGAATGTATAATAAAATAATATAATAAAATAGCATAGTATCTTTTAAGGTATGACTTTCACGATTTGAGCCGATCTAGTAATCTACCATCAGTCCGATCAAGTTATCCCATCACAAGACCCGTATCAAATAGTTCATTCAACATTCACGAAGTCGTCCCATATGGATTATTTCTCACATAAACATTTCCAAACACATCCAAAATTATATACCTAGGTCACCTATGAGTCACCTAAGCAAAACAGATATAAAATGCTTTCATATCAAAAGAATTCAAACATTTCAAACATTAGCTTGGTCGATTTCATATGTAATATAAAACTTGGTAAAAGTGCAGTTCAAACATCATACATTTTAAAATCCATCCAAACATATTGATTTAAATAAAATCTGGAAGAGGGTCCCCAATCAAAGCAAAACTGATGAACAACGCGATCGCCGCGGTAGGAGAGGCGTCCTAAATGAGGACTCTTAGAATAGATGAAGTTAAAGAATGACTAGAGCGACGCGAGGTAACGATAGGGCTCTTTGGTCAAAATGACCTTTTCACAATTTCGACCAACTTGACAAAAACTAAAACCCAGTCAAAACACTTTTTACCCCTCAAATTCAGATACAAACAGAATTAGTATAGATAAGCTCTCAGTCGAGAAACCGAAAACTTCGAGGCTTGGTTATGTTTGAAGGATCTTGAATGATCTTTTGATGGTTTTAAGGACATTCACAGCAGTCACCATGGCGTTGGATACATCTGTCTCGGATACCTATCTAGATGTGTATAAGAGACAGTCTTAAGTCTACATCTAGATGTGCATAGACATAAGCCTTGCATCATCTTAGGTCATATGGAAGACAAAACCCTAACTCATAATCTTAAAATTTGTAATCTAACCATGGAAAGTTGTTAAAAATTCAACCCCAATCACTTCCCAACCTCCAAAACACTAAAAACAACCCATAACATACATAAATCACAACGTATAAGGCTGCAAAGAGGGTTTATTCCTGTCTCTTCGAAAAAACTGTACTTGAAGTACTTTATGACTAAAATAATATAGATGTGTATTTTAAACCAATTAAAATCAAAGAACAAGGCTATTAAAATACTGGGTTTCACAGCAGTTCCAGTGGGACGAGATCCATAATTTTTCATTAATAATTCGTTATTTAACTCAGCCACAAGAAGATATGAAATTAGTTGAGAATATCTCGTAAATTTTTTTTCACAATATTACTGCTGCAAAAGCACATTCGAAGCGTAAAAAGTAGAAAATATTTTTTCCATCATATTTTCATCAGTAATATTTTTCTCACATAATTTTAATGGAACTGATTCTAAACACTTCTAGAGTTATAATCATTTACAGATTTAAAATCTTCCAATTTTAAATGCATCCAGTCGTAACGAGCTTTGGGAAGAATTACTGTTTTTTGGTGGTCAAATCGATCTTTCAAACTTCCCCATAGATCTGCAGGATCTTTTACGGTGAGATACTCACTTTTTAATCCTTCATGACGAAGGAAAATCATTGATTTTGCCTTGTCCTGATTGTGTAGATGCTGTATCATCTTTTTTAATGGTGTCTCTAAGACCCATAAAATCTAAATGAATTTCAGCATCCAAAATCCATGAGAGATAATTCTTCCCCGTTATATCAAGGGCCGTAAATTCGAGTTTAGTAAAATTTGACATGCTTCAAAGTAATAATCGAAATAAAGAATAAATAGGTATTGGGATAAGAAAATACCTAAATTTCTTCAAATTTTGATGGATTGATCGTGCTGATAACGTGTTATAAAAGTTAAACAAAATATATAAAAATATATGCAATTGAGAGAGAAAGAGAGAAAACAAAAAAGGGAAAATTTGACAGTCTCTACTTTTATTTTTCATATAGTTCATCTATTTATAAGAGTACAATGACCCATAAGTTACGTAATGTATAACATAACTTGTATCTACAGTTATCAGATACTTATATATAGATAGACTTCTACTATAATTTATCAAAATTCAAATATATGTGTAGACACTACAACTAATAGAATTTGTAACATTTATCACTGTTAAATTACACTTTATTATCGTTGTTAAAATCTAAGTCATATGAGTTCGTCTAAAGAATCAAGTCCTATGAGGTTAATACTAAATAAAGTCAGTCATTTAAATTTACACATGTTCGGTTGGTAAATTGAATAAATAGAAAAATATTTACTTCATATTTAATATAATATTTTATTTCATAATTTATAATTATAAATTTTAATGTATCATTTCATAAATATAAAAACATAACACACTATAATTTAGAAATTAAGTCAAATATTTAGTTTTTTATTTTTTATTATTTTAAAAAAAATAATTTTACTTCCTTATGTTACGTAATATATCTTTTATGAAATAGATTACTTTTTAATCATTGAAACATTGTGTGAACTATTATATCCACATATTAATATCTTGTATGTATTTTTTTTTATATATATTATATATTAATATATAGTGTTACATTTTTTTAATTAACTTATTTGGCCATACATTGACTTGAGAGTTGAAACTAAAGTCAAGTCAAGTCAAGTCAAGTTAAATCAATGAAGTGATTACTTAATTCACCTCAAGTCAAAGTCCAATTAAGATTAAAATAAGTCAACCCAAATATTTTCTTTTAACTTGATATAGTTTGCATTGGTTAACTTTTGAACCACTATCGTTGAATCAATTAGCAACACTTTACGTTATGTATTGGGTTAATCACACTTTGTCCTCTGTAACATGGACTCTGTCTCAAGTTGTCTTTTAGAAAAATTTAATAATCACTTTACTCTCTAGATTAACGGTAAAAAAGAATGATTAGTTTAAAAATTAGTCAAAAGGATAAAATGACTAAAATAATCTCCATTATTATGTTGATAAACTATTTTTACCATGTTGATGCCAAAAGAAATATTTATGTTATTATTCCTTTCAATTAGAAGAAAAAAATAACTTGTGCATATCATGTGACAAGAAAAAAAAATGGATTTAATTTGTTGTATAAAACGGGAAAACTAAATAAAAGAAAAATCTCAAAAGTTTAAATACCAAGCTCAACTTAATTTAACTCATTGGTAATTATGTAACTCATGTTGTTGCTGCTTTAGCATAAAGTGGTGGAGGTATTTTCATGTATACATGCAGGTGCATTTTGCCATATTTTGGAGCATAAATTTAATAATGTACAAACTATTTTTATTAACCCTTTTCCATTTATGCTTGGAGGTTTTTTTTTTTTTTTTTCATTTCTATTTTTTTTCTTTTTATATAGAAATTTACTTTTTATCCTTATTTTTTTCAAGTTGCATGTCATAACATGTCACTTTTACAACTAATAGAAGAGTAATAATAAAACAAGAATGTTTTCTTTTGCTCCAAAATAATAAAATAGTCTATTAACTAAATATTAAGGCCATTTTAATCATTTAATACTATTGATTGATAGTCAAACTAACAATTTATGATGATCGTTAATTAAAGGGGACAAAATGATAACTAAATTTTTATAGGAGGCAAATCGAGACACGACCCATAATACAAGATGGCAAAGAGTAATTAACCCTTATATATTGGACGAGTAAATTTGACTAAGGTTTCGGCACTTGTGGTTTGTGTTGAGGTGTTAACTCCGAGCTTGCAAACCTACCACTCCGCTTTTGGCTTGAATGAAAGTGAAATTGTTAATTTCTATTGAGTGAAATTTATGAGGTTCAATAATTTTGATTTAAACAGTTTATTTAAAAAAATTTATTTAAGGTTAGTTATATTATATAATTTAACATAAAATATAATGTCAGCGGGATTATTAGGTAATATAGGAGTATTTAGACTAGGGTATTTTTTTACATTTGTACAAATTCATTATATTTTTTTACTTTTCATCTGTTCTATTAAAAAAATTCCAAACTACAAGAAAGCGTATTCTGAATTTATAAACTATAAAAGTGATTTAAACATTAGACAAATTAAGAGTTTCCTGATAATTTACACTTATTCCCAAAAGTTGATACTTTCTCAACTCTCATCTTGCTTAATGACAAATCATGGTTGAGTCTTTGACTGAAATAATAAGAAGTGGATATTTCATTCGAATCACCAAATAAAAAATACTCCATCAATCTAGAGTACTAATTAGTTTGACACTAATATTTTATTTGCTATATATGCCAACAAAGTTTGCAATGGATGAGAGCCAGCCAACAAATAATATTGCTCCATAGTATTCCTGCAACACAGTGATGGTAAGATTGTAATATTGCCCTTGGAGTTCCTTCTTTTGCAGCACCTGACCAAATGAATTAAATTTGTAACCAAAAGGTGGTAGCCCTTTTAATTTTAAATGGCTTTCCTGGTAGTAATTCTAGTGGAACTTCAGTTGTATTTGCTTTGGGCCCTTTGAGCCAATTCTTCACAATTTTATTGGCATTGGACTTTAAAAAACAAAACAAATGAGCCATTCACGCTAACTGCTGGTCTTTCTAGCACAGCAAGCCCCTCCTTCAACTCCTCCACTTCTTTTGTTCTTGGATTGTATTTCATTAACCTTCCACTTGAATCTCCAACCAAGTTTTCTAGATTGAGCCATAAGTGTGATTTTTTTTTTTTTTTTGGGTCAATTCTCTACGATTTTAATTTCTCTCATTAGTAAAGAAAATATAAATCAATATGTCAATTTTGAGTTACTTGTTAGAGAATTCTTTTATCTTGTATTTGGATAGATGAATTTGGGAAAAGATTTGCAATCGAGGGATTTGTAAATACGAAATAGATGAATTTTAAATCCACTCAAATGACAAAATCATTTAGTCAATGCTCAATAAATAGCACTTAAATAATATAAGGTACATGGGATGAGCAAAATAATGCTCAATAAATAGCACTTAAATGTAAGTATATAGTCAATGAAATGTTTAATTTAAATAATATAAACAGTAATCAAAATATGAACAACAAATTCAGTAAGCTCGTGGTTCACAGTAGTCTTCCGGTTGTTGAATTTAGGTCTATTTATTATCCTCGCGAATAGACTAGGCATAAACAGTGTTGGGTACTACCAGTATATCAATAAGCAAAGTGAGTACAAGATGTCAGTATATGACATAAAGTAAACACCAGTCCACTAAAGTGGTCCATTGCCTATCATATAAGGCAATTAAATCACTTTGTTTAAATACCATGTAAACCTTTATAATTCGATTATACTTACCTTATTATAACACATTTTACAGTTGCATATTAAACTATACAACATATAATTAATAACAAGGTTCAAGTACCACTTATCTTAGTTCATATTTCATAGCTGCACAGTCAACTATATACAATACAATTAATAAAAAAGTATAAGAACTACTTAGTTGTGATTTACTTCTTGGAACTTTAATTTCCGATGGTCGAAAACCTTACCTCTTTCAACTAACACCCTAAGAGGGTTATACCACACATTAAAGCAAACTTAGGGATACATTATTGAACCAGGAAACAATCAAAAATGAAAAAAAAAAATCTAGAAAAGGGTATGAAATACTGCGAGATTACAAAATAGGCTTATTAGAGTGCTGCAGTACTAGGTATTCTCTAAAAAACTTTGAATACGTGATAGCTGGTCACTCAAGATAACAACAAACCAGCCACTTAGGATGGTTAAGAAGGTCTAAAAACACTCAACAATTAGACTAGAAACAAGTAAACACATAGGGGTTGAACTAGACAAGCCAAAACTCGCTCAAACCGTAAAAATCATTAACTAAATCTCTTGAGTGCAACCAAGTGTTCATGACATCCGCAAAAGGAAAAATTCAAACTCATCATTTCAAATGTTTTAGAAGTGTTTCAAACCATAAATCAAAGTTTGGTAGCTCAAAAACACATTTGGTAACGAGAAAAGCTCAAAATAACAAGATTTGAACAAGTTTGTTTCACGGAATAATTTGAATGTTTTACTACTAGAAACATGCAATAATTTATGTAAAACATACCTTTCAAACTGGAAAATAAGTCTTGAAATACTTCGTTGCTATCAATTTAGCTTTGATATCTTTAATTCTTGCCAAAATATGAAAATTGAAGTAAAAAAAGTTGTAGGAAAATTTTCAAAGAAAAGAGAAGTGAACTAGTTTGAAAATGGTTGGTAGGATATAAATAGGTAAGGAGGTGCTTGCTTAAAGTTTGAGGATAAACAACACATTTTTCAAGGTCTAAAGATAAGTTTCACGTCTTTCAACGCTTAAAGATGAACTTCACAATTTTTAGGGTTTCAACAACTAACAAAACAAGATAAGTTGGGTCACAACGCATGAGAGGATAAGTTTCACAAATTTCAAATTAAAGATAAGAATCAAATATTTCAAGACATAAAGCTAAGGTTCACGTATTTCAAGACTTAAGATAAGGTTCATGCCTTTCAATGCTTGAAGATAAGTTTCACCTTACTTGGTAACATGCGTGAGAGGATCAACTTCACACTTTTCAAAGATTAAAGATAAGTTTCTTGTGTTCCAACACTTAAAAGTAAGGTTCATGCTTTTTAAGGTTTGAAGATAAGTTTCACGCGTTTCAAGATTTAAAGATAAACTTCACGCCTTTTAAAATTTGAAGATACGCTTCACGATTTATCAACACCTGAGGATAACTATGAGAAGATAAATTTGGAGGAAAGATTGGAGATAAATATGAGAAGATAAGTTTCACAAAATTACACTTTGGTCACTCAAATTTACTCCTATGTCACTTATTACCTCAAAAGCTAAAATGAAACCCAAGAAGGGCCAAATGGTCATTAGACATTACAAAGATATATTTAGGCATCGTATATAAAGAAAAAGATGAACACAAATGAATGTAGAATAGTAGGAAAAAGTTCACATGGAATAATTGAAAAAGTCCAGGTGGGATGATTAGAAAAGATACAAGTATTACACTAAAACAAAGAAGAATAGATTGGTCCTGAAACTCAATAATAGACATTAATGACTGTTTTTGGGAATATCAAGTTGACAGAAAATGTGTGACTATTTCAATCTATCCTTATGTTGACTTATTATCATTCAAGCTAGTTATCCAATTAGCATCATTGAATCCTTCTAGCACCAAAGGAAACTTATTATAGTACAAGGCGATTATGATAAAAGACATTGTCGTCTTAAGATAACCAAATATTCTTTCAATAGCTTTTCAATGACCGACATTAGGATTACGTGTAAATGTAGAAAGTTTGCATACAACATAGGCAATATCTGGTCTAGTGCAATACATGGTATACATTAAACTACTAGTTGTATTAGCATATTCTAATTGACTTATAGATCTTTCCGGATTTTCAATCAACTTATTAGAAACACCTAATAGAGTATTGTACTCATGAATGTTCAAGTGATTAAACTTGGTGAGTATCTTGTCAATTTAATAAGATTAATTTAAAACAAAATCCCTATTATGTTTTTTAATTTTAATGCCTAAGATGGTATCAACTTCTCCTATATCTTTCATTTTGAATTGATGAGATAAATAATTCTTAGTATCATTTATATCGTTCATATTTGTTCCTACTATTAGCATGTTATCAACATATACGTATATTATTACACCATATTCTTTAGCGAACTTAAAATATGTGCACTTATCTGCTCTATTATGTTTGAAACTATGTGATAATACTACACTATCAAACTTTTCATGCCACTATTTAGAAGTTTGTTATAATCCGTACAAAAATTTAACTAATTTGTAAACTTTATTTTCATTTTTAGGAAGCACAAAACCTTCAAATTGTTCCATATATACTTCTTCATCAAGATCACTATTCAAAAATACGGTTTTAACATGTATTTGATGCACATATAATTATAAATGGATGCTAATGCAAACAAAATTTTATTGAATTGACCATTGCTATAAGAGCATATGTATTAACATAATCAACTCCTGCTCTTTGTTTAAAACTTTTTGCTACTAGTGTTGCCTTGAAAGTTTGTAAGGATCTACCGGTGTTATATGTTTTCCTAAAAACCTATTTACTACCAATAGATTTAGTATCAGGAGGTGAATCAACCAACTCCCATGTACCATTTGATATAAGAGAATTCATTTCATCATTAACTGCCTCTTTCTAAAAGTGCAATCTCTTGAATTAGTTATTGCTTTATCATATATTTTTGGACCCTCTTTCAAATTGAGTACTATAGAAATTTAATTTAATACTTGTTCTCTACTTCCTTCAACCAAAAAAACTATACTTGTAAAGAAATAAAATATGAGTCTAGATTATTTTCTTTTCTAACTCTTTTACTCCTCCTTGATTTAATTGGAGTAGTAATTTCTTTCCTATTGTCATTTAATGAATTACTAGAATTCTGATCATTATGAATCCTTGTAATATTAGAGTTATCTCTATTTTCTTGTGAATTGATGTTTAAATCTCTTAAAAAACTAGTTTCTAGGAATTCAACATCTTTATATTTTATAATTGCATTAGAATCTATATCTAACAATCTATATGCTTTAGAATTTTGAACATATTCTACAAAGACACTTTTAAGATTTCTTGGTCCTAATTTTTCTCTTTTAGAATCAGGAACTCTATAGTATGCTACACAACACCATTACCCTCAAAATAACTTAAATTTGGCTGCCTTCCATTTTCATATTTCATAGGGAGAAGTCTTAAACTTTTTTGAAGTTATTTTATTATGTATATGACAAGCAATTAACAAGGCTTCACCCCATAAATTATATAGTAATTTTTAATGTATTAACATGGCATTAACTATGTCTATTAAAGTTCTATTTTTTCTTTCGACTAAACTAGTTTGTTGTGGGGTCTATGGGGCACTTATTTGATGAAGCAGTTTATTTTCTTCAAAAAAATTGAAAATTTATTTGAAAATTATTCACCCTCTCAACTGCTTCGAAGAATTTTAGTCTTTCTTTCCAATTGATTTTCAACTAACAGTTTATAACATTTAAATAACTCAAATATTTGGTCTTTTGTTATCATCAAATATACATTAGTCAACCTAGAATGATCATATATAAAAATAATAAATTATGTATTAGCACCTCTTATTAAATGACCATTAAATTCACAAATGTCAGAATATACTATTTCGAATAAACTAGTTGTCTTTTTATTCTTTAGAAAATAAGAAGGTTTTTTTTGTCATTTTTGCTTGAATACAAGTTTTACACTTCCTAGCATATTTATTTTCACAAGTGATTAAACCATGTTTAGACATATATTTTAATGATTTATAATTCACATATGATAAACGAGCATGCCATAATTCAGAAAAAAATTCAAGCAAATAAGTAGAAATATTAATTTTATTAATACATAATTTGTACATTTCATCACAAGCATAAGCCTATCCTATAAATATTCCATTCTTAGAGAAAATCACTTTATTGATTTTTATCACAGCCTTCAAGGCCTTCTTACACAACAAGTTGACAGAAATTAAATTTTTTCTCACTTCAAGTACATAAAATACATTACAACAAACAAACGAAGCCTTAATCCTACTAAGTAGGGTCAGCTAGGTACATAAAATACATTAGTTAATATTAATTTCTTATTTGATGTGAGAAGTAACTATACTGTCCCTTTACCACGGACTTTTGCAGTATAATGATTTCCTATCAAGACATTTTAATTATACTCTTTAAATTTAATATCTTCATATGTCTTGAACAATTTTTTTTTGTTGTATATATGGACTACTGCTCCTTGAGTTATGCTATCAATTGTTAGATTTTGCAATTACTGCCATGTTGCTCTCCGTTACCATACCAATATTGAGATGAACAATCATTGCAGATATTTCTGATGGACTTGGTTGATTTTCAACCATACTTTCCTTCTTTTGTGAGGCAGATTCTTCCTTCCCTAACTTTTTGTAAATCTGCACTCTCTTTTGAAATGTCTTTTTTGCCACAAAAGATAAATGTCTTGTTTTTTTTCCATCGATGTTAGACTCAAAAGATACATTAGTGAATTTTCTCTTATTTTTTCTTTTTCAATTTTGTTGGTGTTAGATTCAATATTATTTACTTTAGTACCATTTTCTAAATCAAATTTATATTCTTGAATTCGAGTTTCCTCTTCAATTTGTACATGCTTTATAAATTGGTCTATAGTAAACTCTTCTGAAATGTGCAATAATTTTTTTGCTATATTCTTTCTAAGAGGAGGCAATTTTACAATCACCACTGCCACTTGAAGATGTTCAAACACTTCAACTTTCATGTCTTTCATCCTTGACACTAAGACCAACAATTCATCAACTTAATCCACTACTAATTTATTATCAGCCATTTGAAATTCAAAGAATTTCATACAAAGATATCTATTCGTACCTTATTTCAATGAAGTGTACTTTTTTCTCTAAGGCCTTTTAGATTTCTTGTGGTGATTTGATTAATCTGAACGTCATAAAGTTGATTAGAAAGTGGTTCAAAATGAACTCCCTATAACAGACTTTATCATCCTCACATTCCTTCCTTAAAGCCCTTAACGCATCAATATCATTGTTAGAAGAATCAGGTATTGGCAGCAACTTTTCGCTTAAGATACATGCAATGCCTAATTTGATGAGTAGGAAAAGAATTTTGTCCTTGCAATGCATGAAGTTTGTGCCATCAAGTCTTTCCAATTTAACCACGTTTAGATTAAACATACAGTTATTGAATATAGTCTCTGAACTTGGAGGATTGGTGCTAGTTCTCTCCATAATAACTAATAATTCTTTAAGATTGTTATTATTTCGATGACAGTAATTCAATAGAATAAATGACTTTGAATTGTGTAGGACACTTTCCTTAAAAAATTATTCCCCTACTATGTTGCTTACGGGGTATTATGGCAATATCCCTCTAGGAACAAAGAAAGCCAAGCTAGAACTTGAACAGCAAAATCCAAATTCTTCACAAAGAATAAGAAGAAAGAATATAGATTGCTGTGTATACTAGGATGTAGAAAAATCTTCAACTTTTTTCATGTGTTGAAACTACTGACAAGAAGTCCTTTTATAGATTGCATTTATCATTTAGCAAACACATCTTCTTATTTGAAATGGTACCAATTCATGAAGAAATATCCCATTTGAGTAATTAATTTAACTATTTGTTTGAATTTGATATCATTTCATGAATAGGCATCCATTCATGAATAATCATCAATTTATGAGGTTATTCATAGATATCAATTTAATTAATGAAACTCTTAGATTGAATTCGCATCCCTACATCACTAACTATATTCTAATAGTTTGTAGTGATACAAATCTATACAATGTATATTTATGTATGATTGAAAATGTCTCTCAACTTAAACTTTCAACTAGTGTAATGCATCATGGGTAATCTATTTTCTAGTGTAGTATTTCTATACTTTTTTTTTTTTTGGGAGATGGGATGCCTTGAATGAGTTTGATGAGGTTTTCGTGTTTGTGGTGTATTTTGGAGCAGAGAAAGTGCGAAGGGAGAAGAGACATGGTTAGCTTCAAGTAGATAGGAGAGAGAATCTGTAAATTGCACAAATTTCCCTTGATATGGCTAGACCTTTTAAATAAAAAAACTTTTCTCAGTGGCTCCTGGGGGCTTCTCTACAAAAGGATAAAATTGGATAAAATATCTAAGTCAAAGGAATCGTATGATTAAAATAAAAGATGAAGGACTAATTCATTCAAAAAAGTAGGAAGAAATTAAATTGACAATTTTACCAATAAAATTAAACTAGAAAATTGATTTATTATATTATGTGTCCTATTTTTCACCTCATAAATCATAACTTGTATCCTAATTATGGACCTTTACGCTTACCCCGTATTTATCATGCTATGCGATTTTTTATAATGGACCCCATTTTTTCTCCCATTCTTTAAGGCGCTATAAAACTCGGGGCCTCCACAATTAAGAGGAATGACAACTAGAAAGTAAGATTCTAAGGATTTACTTCTGTGCTTTTTTTTTTTTTGAAAAAATAAATAAATAAACAAAATCAAGAACTCCCTCCTTCCAAAAAATGGGGAGGCTACATCTAAACATCAATTACTTTTCAATCTTAATTGAAAGTCTAATTGAAACTTTTTCACACTTATTAGTATGTGTTGATGCTTCAAAATTTGTTAATTCCAAGGTTTAGAATCAAAGTTTCAAAATCTAGGTTCAAAGTTGTGTAATAAGTGAAAATACTTCAATGCAAAAGTAACGACGTGTGTTGAACTCACGAAATGAATACTTGAGGCAAAAAAAATGAGGGCGGAGCATGTATTCTTGAGAAAAACTTTGATGTTCAATTCAGAAATTGTTTGACAAGAGAAAAATTAGAGAACAAATGAAAGTTAATAATAGCAAATGAATTTGTAATGAGAATTGTGTTATAGTCCTACTAACCTTATGAATTTTGCTCTTTATATTAATTTGTAGATGGGCTTGATTTTATAATAAGCTTAAGAGTAATTACCTTGCCCATGAAGGCCTAGTTGAGATAGGTTGAATTGGAACTTGAATTGAAGTCAAAATTATCAAAATGCTCTAGTGATTTATTGACTACTTCGCTACGTATTTGGGGATCATTGAGTAATATATTTTGGTATCATCAGTATGAAAGAAAAATTTGAAGAAAATTAATTTCCTTTATATTCCTTTTCCTCTTTTACAATTTCCTTCATGAAATTGCGTTTGCAGTACTATAATCTCACCAAAGTAAGGTATCGAATGTATGGGTTCATTTACCATGATATTTGAGGTTGTTCTAGGTTGGATTAACCATTAAGCTACCAATGACAATGGGTATTTTAATCCTTTAACGAGCGCAGTGTACCTACACCATTTTATTTGAATACATGTTAGAAATATTTAGTTTGAAAAAATTAAGTTATTTTGTGTCTGATAAATTGTGACTTTTTAGATAATAATAACGATATATGATCAGTTGTTTCTCTTCAAGAATGCTATGTTTTATTTAGTTATAATTATTATTTTAATTAAAAGGCATGATTCTTGATTGGATTGTGACTTTTGGTTAATTATTACGATTGTAAGTAACTGACATATTCTTCAGAAGAGTTGTAACTTTATATAAAGTCATGTTTGTTCAAGATTCCTATTATAAATATGAGTCAGTAGAATATCACGATACATTATTCATTCTCTCTACCTTCTCTGACTCCTGAAAGAGTTTATTAGAAGAATTTAGAGAAATTGCTGTCTGTAAACCATCTAGAGTTCTTGAGTGCTTAGAATTAATCCTAGGGGTGATTTGCCAATACCTTGTAGCAATAGTGGCAAATATCACCTTAAGGACGGTGTGATTAAACACGTTTTTAGGTACTAGCTGTCTACATACATTTTCCTAACAATCTTAAAGTGATATTTTGTTAAAGATGGAGACTACCCAGGAGACTGCTTTCAAAGTCATGAACCAAGACTTTATAAAATTGGATCTTTTTGATGGAAGAAATTTTAATCGTTGGAAGGATAAAATGATGTTTCTCCTGATTGCCATGAAGATTTCCTGTCTGCTTGCCTCAAATTTGAAAAAGTTGCCAGATCCTAAAGATGATGATTCAGACCAAATTAAGGTGAAACGTAAGAACAGGACAGAAGATAAAGAGCTGTGTAGAGGATGATGTTTTCCAAACCTTATTTTGATGATGACACAAGTACTAAATTCTGAAAACAAGCTGTACTCCGAACAAAGCTTCCTTCTGACATACACGACCGTCCGAGAAATCAAAATTCAGTCTAGACGATGAAACGGACGCATGCACGGCCATCCGAATGATATCCTTCACCAACTGCACTGAGATCGGACGCTGTGTCGGACGCATCATCCTTATCTCAGATGTCCGAACCTTAACGGCTAATTTTTGTGCATTTATTATTGAGTCGTTTGAAAGTAGTTACAACCACCATTTATTGCCCCTATAAATACCTACTCTATTGTTCTGTAAAATTTATCTAATACATTGAATACAAGCCTTAGAAAAGAGCAATTTTAGTACAAATTGGCTATAGTGCTATATTGTATTAGTGTGCAGCTTAAAGTGCAATTCAAATTTTGAGTGGAGTGATAATCTTGTACAAAAGTGAAGTTGTGAGTAAAATTCTTGGCTCAACTAAAAGAGTTTTAGTGTGAGCAAGAATTTTCAAACTATATCGAGAAGGTACTTAAGAGATTTGGCATGCAAGATAGCAAACCAGGAGATACCCCTGTTGCTAAGGGAGACAAATTCTGCCGGATCGCTTAGTGCCCTAAGAATGATTTTGAAAATAAAGAAATGCAAAAGATTCCCTATGCTTCGGCAGTAGGAAGTCTAATGTATGCTCAAGTTTGTACGCGTCCAGATATTGCGTATATTGTTGGGATATTAGGCAGATATTTAAGCAATCCAGGTATGATTCATTGGATAGCAGCCAAAAGAGTTATGCGGTATCTTCAGAGAACAAAACATTACATGCTCACATATAGGAGATCGGATAAATTAGAGATCATTGGGTATTCCGACTCTGATTTTGCTGGATGTCAAGACAGTTATAAATCCACTTCGGGCTATATTTATTTGTTGGCTAGTGGAGTTATCTCTTGGAAAAGTGTTAAACAAACACTCATAGCTCCTTCCACCATGGCAGCTGAATTTATAGCATGTTATGAGGCATCCAATCATGGAATATGGTTGCAAAATTTTGTCACAGGGCTGCGAATTGTGGACGGTATTGAAAGACCACTTAAGTTATTTTGTGATGCAATAAATCGACAGTATTATATTCTAACAATAATAGGAGTTCAACAAAATCTAAACACATAGACATCAAGTTCCTAGTTGTTAAAGAAAGAGTTCAGAGTGGTCAGGTGTCTATAGAGTATATTGGCAACTCCATGATTGCGGATCCGCTTACTAAAGGATTACCACCTAGAGGTCTTTCATGAGCACACTGCTCATATGGGTGTTATGTCTTTTGAGGATTTTCAGGATCTATGGGAGTTTGTATTCTGTTTATATACTTAAATCTTTCAAGACACATCATATATTTATCAATACATCCAGAAATAAAGAATTCAATTTTAGAAATAAAATGTTCAGTTTAAGTTTCACTCTGACTTCAATTTCAGTTTGATCTCTATAAAGAATAAAGTTGGACCAGCTGAAAATAGGCATGTTTAAGATCACATAGCATGTAATTTTCATGTTACACATCCATACTTGATCTATGTCATTTGGTTGTGTTGATATACGTGACCAAGAATGGAGTTTAGTTACGATTAATGTAATGAAAATCGTCTTGATCCTATATTGACATGATTAATGGACGAGATTGTTCGGGGATGACTATGGTCATGATAGCTAAAGTTTTGAGCTCATAAGGTTTTATACAATAATATATATGTAGTCCAAGTGGGAGAATGTTGAGTTTTGGACATTTACATATATATTAATTGTGTAATATGTGCTATCATAATTAATTGGCTCAATATAAAGTGATCTATTATAGTTTAAGATAAATGGGCCTAAGTCATCTAATTAGTATTGGCTTTTATATGTAGATACCCTAAAATCTTATTTTCTGTTTTATAATAGGCAAAAACAAAGGGAATAAGGAAAGTATATCTATATATATATAGGTTATGGTCTCCAAATTCTATGTTGTTGTGTTACTTTTCTTGACATCCCATCATCATAAAAGTGAGAACTCTATTCTCTAAAATACATATATAGTAATTTGGAAGAACAATAACCACAATATTCAAGATATCAAATCCGTAGGCTCAAGAACCACATCTGGATATTCAAGAATCACATCAATTCTTATGGATTTAGGTACGCTTTCGCATTTAGTATTTAATTTATATTCTTGATGATTAAACATGAAGGATTCGAGTTATGATAACGTTGGTTGTCATGATATACTTTGTAAAGATTATTGGCTCACCAAGTGTGTGAAGCATTTTAGTGGATTAATATTTCAAGCTTGTTAGCTTGGGTGTATTGGTTGTTTAATTTCCTCTCGTACTTTCTTCACATTCCTTAAGTTTCATTAGATTCTATCTTCATTATATTATTTGTTAGTTGAAAAATTGTCAATAAGTTTAATCTCTCTAAAAGTATTTTTAAAAACCTAATTCACCCCCTCTTAGGTTACTTTGGGTCTAACAGAGGATATATTTTGAATACACTGTCTAACCGGTTGTATGACTTATGTTCATTGTTGACTTCTCCAAAAGATATCTGGGATGCACTTGAAGCCAAGTATAATATATTTAAGCTGAGAAACAAGGAACATATAATTTTCTCGTTATGCAATACTTTAATTTTAAATTAGTTGATTTTGGGTATGTTTTGGATCAAGTTTATGATCTATAGATAATTATTTTCCAAATTAAAAGATACAAAGGTGAATGTTCCTAAGTCAATGCAAGTGGGAGCTATAATTTCTAAATTACCTCCTAGTTGGTATGACTACATAAATAAATTGCGGCATACTACTGAGACTTTCACTTTGGACAATTGAAGAGGAAACTCAAAATTTGCATAAAAAGCAAATAGAATCTGGTTCAAAGGTTAATTATGTGAAAGTAGAAAATAAGTCTCAAGAAAATTTTGGTAACAACAAGAAAACTTCTAGCAAAAGAAAATACCCTGAGCCTACTGCAAATACTGGTAAGCAAATTAAGACGGCAAAATCTTGTTATTACTGTGGCAAGAAAGGACATTTGAAGAGAGATTGCAGATTGTTGAAGAAACAAAAACTTGAAAATACTAATAAGTGTAAACATGATTGAAACCAGGCCAAAATCTCCTGATAAAATAATTATAATGGTTTTCCAATTGCGTATTTGTATAGTTTCTGAATTGAACATAGTCACCAATACCAAATCTTCTAACTGGTGGTATAAATCTGTGCTTATACACATCATGATATGTCATGATAAAGATGTATTCAAGAATTACGAGATTGCTGAAGAAAGACAAGTGGTTCTGATGGAAAATGAAAATACTGTAAACGTGCTTGGCAAAGGGTCTGTAGAGTTGCATTTACCTCTGGGAAAAAGTTAATTCTACAGAATGTTATTCATGTCCCTGATATTAGGAAAAATTTGATATCTGCCAATCTCTTATGTAAGAAGGGGCTCAAGGCTATAATAGAATCATATAGCATTGTAATATCCAAAAATGGAGTATTTGAAGGAAAAAGAGTATTCTTGTGACGGAATGTATAAGTGAAGTATTAATAATATCAATAAATTTATTTCTGTTTATACTGTTGAGCACTCTACTTTTTAATATGGTACGGTAGATTAGGACATGTTAATTATAAATCATTAAAATTTATGTCTAAGCAAGGTCTGATTTCATGTAAAAATGATATTAATAATAAATGTGAAGTATGTGTTCAAGTAAAAATAACTAGAAAACCATTTCCTTCAATAAATAGAACTTCTAAAATTTTGGAACTTGTCCATACCGATATTTGTAAATTAAATGGAGTTTTAACTAGAGGAGGAAATAGGTACTTCATCACTTTTATTGATAATTATTCAAGATACATACATGTGTATTTAATGAAATCAAAAGACCAAGCTTTTGAAATGTTCCAATGCTATAAGTCAACAGTAGAAAATTAGAAAGAGAAAATAAAATTTTTAAGGAGTGACAGAGGAGGAGAATATTTTCTTACAGAATTTTCTAAATTTTGTGAAGATAATGGAATATTACATCAAACTAGTGCTCCTTATACTCCCAACAAAATGGACTAAGAAAGGAAAAATAAAACATTAGTGTTATAGATATGACAAATGCTATGATATCAAGTGCAAAATTACCTTTAAATCTTTGGGGAGAGGCATCATTGACTGCATGTCATATACATAATAGAATTCCTTCAAGAAAAACAAAATTTTATCCTTATGAATTGTGGAAAGGAAGAAAGCCAAATCTATTATTTTAGAGTTTGGGATGTTTAGCATTCTATAGAGTTCCTAATCCTAAAAGAAATAAATTAGGACCAAGAGCTCTAAGAAGTGTGTTTGTAGGATATGCAGAAAATTCCAAGGCCTATTGGTTATTGGATATGGAGTCTGATGATATTGTAGAATCAAGAGATGTCAAATTCTTTGAAAATAAGTTCATTCATGAATTTGTGAATTCAAATTCTGATCATATGCCTAGTCCAGAAGATAATCATGAACTTACTTCTAGTAACAAAAGGAAAAATATTGATACTTCCATTGAACCTAGAAGAAGTCAAAGAACAAGAAAAGAAAAATATTTAGACTCTGATTTTATTCTTATCTTCTAAAGCTATTGTGTTCTTAGTTGAAGGCAATAGAGAATATTTTTTTAGTCAAATACCTATTTTATTTAATATTGAAGAAGATCCAAAAACATACAAGGAGGTTATGACATCTAAAGATGTTGATTTCTGGAAGGAAGCGTTGAATGACAAAATGGATTCCCTTTTGTCAAACAACACATGGGTGTTAGTAGACTTACCTCCAGGTTCAAGACCTATAGGGTGCAAATGGGTATTTAGACGAAAATACAATAAAAAATTCAACCCTTAAAAAATTTTTAAACAAAAAGAAGGAATTGATTATTTGGATACTTATGTACCAGTAGCAAGAATAACTTCTATAACAGTGTTATTGTCTTTGGCATCTATTTATGATTTATTTGCACATCAAATGAATGTTAAAATTGCATTTTTAAATAGTGTATTGGAAGAAGAGATCTACATGGAACAACCTGAAGGTTTTGTTCTTTCTGGAAATGAAAAGAAAATTTGTAAATTAGTCAACACAGTCTTTATATGGTCTGAAACAAGTACCAAAACAATGGCATGAGAAATTCGATTTTGTCATTTTGTCTCATGGTTTTGATCATAATAATGCTGATAAATGTGTTTACTCAAAATTTACACATGATTATGGGGTTATTATATTCTTATACGTTGATGATATGCTAGTTATTAGGACAAATATGATTGCTGTGAATGAGACTAAGAAATATTTATCCTCGTAATTTAAGATGAAAGATCTTGGAGAGATTTGCTTTGAACCAAACTCAATATATTGTGAAAATTTTGGACAACTTTAAACACTTGAATATAAAGGAAGCAGATACACCCTATGATCGTTCACAAAACTTGCCACCAAATACTGATACATCAATTGCTCAAATTGAATATGCAAGTGTTATTGGTAGCTTAATGTATGCAATGCATAGTACGAGACTAGATATCTCTTTTGCGATTTGCAAATTGTCTAGATTTACTAGTTGTCCTAGTAAAGAATATTGGAAGGCGTTATTACAAGAGTTTTAGGATATCTGAAAAAGACAAAACATTCAGGACTATTTTATAATAATTTTTCACCAGTTTTGGAAAGTTATATTGATGCTAGTTGGATAACTAATGCAAGTGATAATAAGTCTGTAAGAAAGTAAATAAACAGATAACGCAGCGAAATTTAAAATTTTTTCTTTCCTATCACGGATCACCTTAATTAATTTATGCGTAATACAAGAAAAGTATAGAGATTATACCTTAAAATTGTAGTAAAATCTCCAATATGTTTGGGACGTCGATCCACAAGCCGCACAAGTGCCCGGCCTCTAATGGTATCCACACAGATAATTAAATCAAGAATCTTCACAAGATTGATTGACCCAAACCACGGAGTGCTAACTCCTAAATTATTTTCCCTTCTTTTTCTCAATCGTGACTCTCACAATTTGAAGGAATTTTGATGGTTTTTCCCTCACGACTTTTTATGCAAAGTCGTATGTCGTACTATATCCTTTTTTTATTAGTACTAGACAAACTCTTATATATTATATAAGTATTACAGCTTTTAGCCGTCAATGTCCTAGCACTACTTATAGTACTACTACTTTTAACCATATATATATATATATTATAATATCTATATATATATATATATATATATATTTAGAATCCCAATTAAATTGAGTTTAGGGAATTACAAATTCTAATCAGTTTGGGATATGGGTATATGAATAATTATAAAACCATTAGGACTATTAATATGTCTTACATATTAATTCCTAATATTTATAACTTATTATAATTAAACCCAAAAGTTAATTTATCTAATAAATTAACCCATAAGTATCTCATACTTATCAAATCATTTTAATCCTGAATTAATTATCCTTAAGTGTGTGACCCTTTAGGGTCCCAATCACGTTGGCAATAAGTATAAATTACAATCCTAAATTAATTAGGATTAGATAAATTAAACATCTTTAATTTATCATTAATTCTCCAATTAATTAATTTACAGTTATAGATCAAGATTGGCTTAGTGATGCTAGCAAAGCATCATGACCACCCGAGTGTTAAGATATGTCAAGTGGTTCGACATCACCCATCCGTGACTAGTTCTCCTGTAATTAATTCCTGTTTCACCAACCTATATCCCGATTAATTCAAGAGTACAGATATAATGCCAACTCTTATCGAATTAATCAAATTTTATTTCTTTCCAAAATACAACTCGTTTGAAATAGAATTTAAGACACTCTTAAATCTATTTCCACTTTACGCAAAGATTTCTGAATCGTATTTCAAGAAGTGGCCATACTAGGATATACTCTCCTATTATAAGGAGTTGTGAATCCTCTATTGGTCATATCTTATCTTCTCATGATTCATATTATACCCGAACTCTATAGTATGTTCGACTCACTAAGAGTAACGACTAATAGAGGCAAAGAATAATAATCCACAGTCAAGATAAACTCATGACCTCAAGTCAATGGTCCTTACACTACTATCACAAAGAGATTAATCCACTTGCATTTAAATAATAACGATCTGTGTGGAATACTCTTAGCGGGTCAATCCGATGCACTTATTCTTAATAAGCATCCACATACTCTTATGTGCTAATCTACTAGTGTCATACACTACGATTAGGGATATACACGAATAAAATATAATTACATCATAACTCCTTATGATGTCACATATAAATATTTTATTCGTTAAATGCCATATTACAAAATACACATAAATATAAAAGCATAATTTATCTCTAAAATTAATTGGCTTTAGGGCATACACTAACAAAGTCAACTTTAGGTTGGATGTTTACACTTGCAGGAAGAGCTGTTTCATGGGCTTCTAAGAGGCAAACATATATAACTCATTCCACAATGGAATTAAAGTTTGTTGCCTTAGCAGCAACTGGTAAAGAGGCAGAATGGCTGATGAATTTATTGTTGGACATCGATTTGTGGCCACATCCAATGCCAACTATTTCTTTACACTGTGATAGTGAAGCTCCTATGTCAAGAGCTTTTAATAAGGTATACATAGAAATAAAAAGTCTAGACATGTTAGTTTAAAGCATGATTATGTTAAACACTTGATTTGTAATGGAATAATCACAATTCAATATGTGAAAACAAGTAATAACTTTGGTTGATCCTTTTACAAAAGGACTCACTAAAGAGTTAGTGAGGAAAACAATGGAAGGAATGGGATTGAAACCCTTTAACTAACTAGAGTCACTAGTAATAGGAACCCAACTTTTATCTAGACTAAATCTAGTTTAAAGGTTTAATGGGTAATAATAAGTTGCTGATAAGTGGCTCCGGGCACTAAAAAATAACATATTGCCATTCCACGTCTAGTGCATATTATAAGGTATAAGATACCAAGGGTGAGTTAAATTTAAAAAAAAAAAAAAACACTTTTAATGGATACAACAAAGCCTATAGTAGTAATGTTTAAAGGACATCTACCTATATGAACATAAGAAGTGGTGCCGCTTCTATCAAAAGTTTGGGATTAACTTTTGGACATGTTCATGAAAAGCCTAGGGTGTAGCACATGGCCATATGAGTGCTAAAATATTGTGAACTTTTTGGGAGTTATATAAACCTTTGTGTGTAGCATTTTCGATTTTAGCACAAGAATTTGTAGTTTAATGCTCTAAGCAACCAATGATTCGTTATAATTTTGAAGTGCTTACATTAAGGATAGATTTAAGTAGAAAAATACCTGTCTTTATGCAAAATTTATGATATAGAGAACATACTTAGTTATTCAAACTAAGTGGAGGATTGTTAGAAATATTTAGTTTGGAAAAACTAAGTTATTTGGTGTCTGATAAATTGTGACTTTTCAGATAATAATAATAATATATAATAAGTTGTTTCTTTTCAAGAACGTTATGTTTTATTTAATTATAATTATTATTTTAATTAAAAGGCATGATTCCTGATTGGGTTGTTTATTACGATTGTAAGTAACTGACGTATTCTTCAGAAGAGTTGTGACTTTATAAAAAGTCATGTTTGTTCAAGACTCCTATTATAAATATGACGTAATGTTAGTAGAACTTCATGATACATTATTCATTCTCCCTACTTTCTTTGACACCTAAAAGAGTTTATCAGAAGAATTTAGAGAAATTGCTGTTTGTAAATTCTTGAGTGCTTAGAATTCATTTTAGGGTGATTTGTCAATACCTTGCAGCAAGAGTGGGGGCAAATATCACCTTAAGGACAGTGTTATCTCTCGAGCACAGGTTTAGGTTCGGCCTCAATGGGAAAAATGGAACACCTAACAACGCATCTTCACAGACCAAGAACTACGAGATCGTCCCTTTCATTCTGGGGTGACGAAGGGATCATATCATTCTAGTCATTTTGCACCATATTTGGATCTGCCTCTTCTTCGATCCGGAATTTCCAGCAAATCCTTGACTCCAGACAAGAAGGGCTGTAGCACAAAATGTGATTAAATACGTTTTTGGGTACTATCTATCTACATACATTTTCCTAACAATACATCCTCCATTGGCCTTCACCCGCCAAACACAAGAAAAGTAAGCTCTTTTTGCCAAACGTTATAAATTTCTTTTAGGGTTAATAATTTCCGTCCCCCATCTTAAACTAAGTGGATAAATACATTTTGTCCATTTAAGCTAAAAAAATATACATTTTGCCTCTCATTCTTTCGTTAACAACTTTAACACCGTTAATAAAATACAAATAAATGACTGAACTGCCCTTAGCACTATTTTTATTTTTCATGTATTTTTATTGATGTTTGATAGTTATAAAAAAAATTATAAAAAATAAAATAAAATAAAATAAATAATTGATATTTTTGTCTTTAAAGCATAAAATTGTGAAAAAATATTAAATCAAAATTTATCCGGCAATGCAATTTGCCCAGATTTAACCCAAAGTTTAAAATTTCCAAATATTCTGAGATTTCAAAATATCAAAAGAATTTATGAAAAATCTATTGTTACACAAAACCCTTATAGAAAAATTTTTAGTAGAAAATAAGTGTACTTTGGGAAGTGTGCTACAGCTAGTCTGAAATTCAATATAATATCATAATCAGTTGAATTAAAAAAATTACGAAAATTTGACCCAAAAATATATTATATAGATTGTGGGGATATTTTATAGTTTATTTTCCTTATTTTTTAAATAATTATCATACCACCATAAAAATTAAATACACAAAAATTCAAAATATAGTAGCGAGGGCATTTCAATCGTTTAACTAGATTTCCTTGATAGTGTTAAAGTTGTTAAACAAATGAATAGTATCAAGGGATAAAGTGTAATCTTGTAATTTAGGTGGCAATGTGTTATTAGCCATTTCTTTTATATAGATGCCATTAAACAATTTTTATGCAACATTCATGAAAGTTTTATATGTAGGGCAAAAATTTAAGTGAACTCTTCTATATTTTCTTGTACCAGCTAGTAGCATGAACAGTTCTTTTATCAAGAAATATTTGTTCTCAAGCAGCAATGTCTACTCTTTTCATAAGTTCTTAACCTATCTTGCTCTAATGTATTTTGGCAAATGTTTTTGCCTCGACATAATTTGTGAATGAGAATACCACAGCGAAAAAGCATTAATAATTTGAAATGATGAAATTTTCCCTATCCTCTTACCTTCCTTCTTAATAAAAAAAAAGGCAATTTTGATCATTTTATTGCTTTTGGCTTTGACATTAACAAATTTTGCAGTGTACATTATTTGTCATGTATTTTAGCCATAGACCCAATTGTGTCAAGGGGGTTGGAAGGAGAGAACCCCACTCGAAAACCATAAGTATGTTGCACCGTCTTGATTATTTATAGAGAATGATAGAAACTGTGGGGCAAGAATTTGAACTATCAACTTGTAGCAGCTCAAAAGGGTCAAAAACTCCCTCATGATGGCCACTTGGTTTGATCTTCGCATCAATATGGATAATCTATATAAAATAAATTCAATGATCATATTCTTCAAGTCACTATATCTTTTTGTAGGGGAAAAAAAAAAAACAATAGTGCATATCTATCAACCATCATCCAAATTTGTGATTTGATGGATAAAATGCATCCAAGCACAATCTCTTTCCCTATGTCAAAATATGGAGGTCAACTGACAAGTTTGACATTCTTTGCCTCACCACTAAGCTTCTAGAAGTTGACTCGCTAAATTTTTTAAAATCACTTTTTGGAAATCACTTTTTGTGCATCACCATCACATCTTGGAGAATATCAAAGCATGATGATCATCATCCGACTTATCACTCATCTTGTTTCAGTTCTTTTTGTGTTGTGATAATTTATCAAGTGGGGAGAGCTTGGGAAAAAAGTGTTTGTTGCCTTTTAGTGATACATTAAGTGGAGAGAATATTAAAAATCATTCAGTGGATTGAGCTAGGGATTCCACTTGAACATTGTCAATCTTGCACCTTTGGAACTCTATATTTTAGAATGCATGCTTACTTTTCTTTTCCTAAATTAGTTTTGGTTGTATGTGGTGTGTCTTTTGTTCTATAATTTCTAAACAATAAGGTTCCTTTGAATAGATAGATTTAAATTGTAAAAATTGATTTAAAATGAATGATATTTTAATCGAGTAGATTTGAAATGACATTAAATTTAATAAATTTGAAATTCACTTATTTAACTATTAAAATTTCATTCTCACTAATCGATGAATTTCAAGTCACCAACTGTATAATTCCATTAAGTTGTTTGAATAATCTAAATCCATAGGTTAAGTTACCATAAGTTGTATTTTAAAACTTATATAATATAAATACTTAAAAGTATATAATATTATACTTTACAAATATAAAATATAATAGTATAATATCTTAATACGTCCATATCATTTTTCTATGATTTAACTCTCACATATGCAAATGTTAGATCTGGCTCGTTCCCCTTTTCTATAGAGTAGGTAACTAACTTCTAAAACAATGAATAAGGTGATATGTCCATGAACATTTAGTCTTGCTTAACGGGGCGGATTTATGGTTGAGTCATTCCTTTTAATGTCATGAGGTTTAATATTTGATCAATTGTCCAACTCAGAAGCAACCTATGCATATCTAAGTCACTACACTAAAAGAATCTATTTGGATTATAGTCAGATCTACCATTGTAGTTTGGCATGTTTATCATCAAGTGTTATATAAGTCCAATTTCATGGGAGTATGGGAATATGATGACTTATTTGTTTTGTGTTTTTGTGATTTGGTTATTTACTAGAGTCATCAGATAGATAGTTCAATAGATGATAGTAACACAAGAGTTAATTGGATTTTTTCAAATTTATCTGAGAATTACATAAATATAATCTTAAACTTGAGATGCATATACGTTATAGTAATTATGTGCTTTATTAAATGATTAAAGTTTTTTGATGAATATGGTATGTTAGAATTTATTTGTTTTTTTAATCAGTATATACTAAAGCGGAATTGTTAAATTTCTTTAAAGGCTTAATTATAATTTACTCCTCGTAAATAGGGGTTAGTTGCAAATTATCCTCGTATTTATTTTATCTACATTTTGCACCCCAAGGTTAACAAGGTCAACTTCTTTGTCCAAATAGAATAGTGAAATGTGATAATTTCTCTCAATATTTTAATTGCCTTAACCACCCTCAAATTAAGGTGACTTGCACTTTGATACCTAATTTTGTTTAATAAGCAATTTGTCATTCAAAATTAAAGATTTTTTTTCATCCAACATTAATGAAATTTTTTTTTACCCTTCAATATTAAGTACATGAATTAGTGTGCTATTTTATTTTTTTAGATTCACATTTATTTTGACACGCCATTACATACCTGTTTAGTCATTACTATTTTTACATCTAGAGTAAAGTATGTTATTTATTTCATCACATTCTTTTAATTTTCTTAATTTTTTTTTACTTTATTTGCTCTATTATTAATAATTAATTGATCACTTTGCATTTAAAAATCACATTATTTGAGTAAATATACTACTTTGATATATATATCTAACTCACTCAATCACGCTATCTAGAAAAAAAAAAAAGAAAAAAAAATTAGAAAAAAAAATTTAGTTTATTTTCATTTCAAGTTTAAGAGAAGAATTTTAGTAAAGGAATTCAGTAAGTATTAACTAAAAATATTAAGGACAATTATACCATTTTACTACTCCCTTTGGATAGGAATTTTAACTCTATTAAACCTTGGGAGCAATGTGTGAATAAAGTGAAGGGTTAAATGTAGAAAACCACCTTGAACTATCATGCCACTTGCAGTTTACTCCCTCTACTTATTTAATACGTATTTTACCTCATTTTTTATGTTGTGAGACAAAACTACCCCTATTATTTTATTTATTATTGTTTTTCTTTTTTATTCATCTTTTTCCCTTTTACTCTCTCTCTCTCTATATCTCCATCTCTCTCTTCTTTTTTCATCATTCTCTCTTGCTAGTATTAAACAATTATATTACTTTTATTAATTGAATAATTAAAGTTATAACATTTCACATGTGTCTAAATAGTATAATTTTTTAGATTAATCATGCTTTAATAAAAGAAATATATACAATAGTTTTTATTTTTTGTAAACCTTAACTATTAATAATAAGATTAACAAATAAACAATTCTCTAAATTTTTTTTGAGCTAGAGGAAATTTAAAAATTTATTTGACTATACTAATAAAATTGTAGAATGAAAAATTGTGTAAGCCCATTTTATATATACTAATAAAATTATAGAATAAAAATCGTGTAAAACCTTTTTATTTATGGTAACAAAATACAGTAAAAAAATATTATGACTGTCTAATACATGGGTTTTCCGAGTTACGATAAATTCGATCAAAAAATAACACGCAAATAATATGGCACAAAAAAGGGTTTGCATATTTGGAATATATATTTTAGTATTTTGAAAAATTCTTTTATCTTTTATAATTTGCTTATTTGTGAATTATAGTATTATTAAAACTCACAAAATCCATATTATACTATTAAAATATATATTACTTTTATTAAAAAGCTTATTTATTTTATAAATTATATAGACATATGTAAAAAAAAAAATTAGAGCTTTTATTCAATCAATTACTAGTAGTAAATAGTTTAATATTAGAAAGAAAAATGGGGTAAGGAAAATAAATATGATAGAGAAAACAAATAATTTGGCAAGAAGCGAAAAAAAAGAAAAAGAAAAAAAAAAGAAAATAATGAAAATAGTAAGGGTCATTTTGTCTCAAATAAAGAATGAAGGAGTAAAGTGTTTATTAAATAAGTTAAAGGGACAAACTGCAACTAGTATATAAATTTAGAGAACTTTTTGATTTAACCCTAAAGTGAGTATAAGGGTCAATCTGCAACTGTCCCTATTTACAGTGCTATAACTAAGCTTTCTTTAAATTATTTGGTCGACACTAGCAACATATTTTGGTTTTATTGGCTGATATGATATTTGTGGAACTACTTTACAAAAGAATAAATTCCAGAGTAATAGTATGGTTATAATTTCCAAAATCACATTTGTTATAATTCTATCAAATGAGTTTTTGACTTATCGCATAAATGTTTAAAAAATAATGTGAAGTTATAATTAAAATTTAGAGATGAGTGAGGAAGATTTACATTTGATTCTGAATAGCTTTAAAATATATTAAAAAGTTACAATTTATACTCTTCCTAATCTCTCCAGAATTTTAATCTATTTGAATAAATTTTTATTTATAATTAACTAGATAAAGATAATGAAAACCGAACAAAACCTATTCTTTGTTACTGCTTCAGATCTCTTTCGTGACAAAACTTCTGACGATTACACGCACCTCAACATAAGGATAACCACTAAATATTTAAATAATTCTATTTTTGATCTTGTATATAAATTCTATGATATGAATTAAACTTTATAAAATTTATGATATAATCTAAAAATTCTTTAAAATTTAATTTTGATCATAAAATCTATAGATGAGATAAAAAATCGAGTTTAAATATTTTCCACGATAAGCTAAGCAAACATCAGTTAAGAACATCCAAGAATTTACAAGAGGATTATATATATATATATATATATATATATATATATATTCCGCTTTAATATTTAGGTATTAAGATGATATATAGTCTTAATTATAAATTAATAGATAGAAAATATTTTAATTTAAGTAGATATGATATATATAGTCTTAATTATAAATTAAATGTTATGAAATTTATGATATAATTAATATAAATAAAATTTTATAAAATTTAATTTTAATAGTAAGGTTTACAAGTAAAATCTTATACGGAGTTTATAGTAATATTTTCCTAAACATATATTAGTGTATATATGACGGCTATTGAAAGCAGCCGTACAAAAGATTGACCGATTGCCAAATACAGGCTGTGGCCCCCAAAACAAAAAAAAAACAAAAAAAATTAAATAGCAATTCAAATGCAACTATCCCATCAGCATGATGACGACAATGAGCTCATAGGAAGCACATTCTATTTGTCTTCTTAGAGATTTAAGGAGAGGAAAAAAAATGAAAAAAAGAAATCAGATATGTATGAAAGTGATATTATTATGTATTTTTAGTTTGCTAGTATATATATTTATTAAGATGATTGGACATTTGGATTAATGGTTTACTTTGTTTTTTAATCCAATTATTGTGAAGTACGGTATGGAAAAGATCAAAATGAAAATTGGAGCAATATTAATTTTAGTATTATTAATATCTAACATGTGAATTGATCGATTGATAGAAATTTGTTTTACCTAACATTGAACAAATATTAATAGAAAAAAGTTGTACTATTTGAGACGGTGCTAATGAATTTACTTTACAAATTACAATCCACAATAAACATAAGAAGGCAGCTGTATAACTTTCTGTTGTCCAACTTAGATTTTGAATGATAAAAAAATAAAAAAGATTACCACAGTGCCTATTTTAGGTCAACAAACATTTTTTTTTTGTTGTCGTTGTTATTATGTCACATTTTTTGTAAGGTTTTCGGAATTGAAGGACAATTGAATACTAATATACTTTCCATCCAAGTTGCTGGTAAGAAACATGAGGTTTGCATTAGAGTTGAAATATAGATCCAATAATATTGATAATTTAACAAAAATAAGTAAATATGACAATTTCCCTGAACAATATAACAAGTTAGAGGTGGTTAAAAAGTGACAGCAACAGATTGCAAGTTCTTCAGTCAAAAAACTCATGTTTAAGTTGACCGATCTCAAGTTTAATTGAGATTGAGTAATTAATATATATATATATATATATATAAATTTTTATTACATATAATCGAATTTAATTGAATTCGTTTAAATTTAAAATAAAATTTGCTCGAATTCAAATTAGACACGAGATGAATTTGAATTCAAATTTAAATACGTTAAGATGTTATTAAATTCGGACTCTCGCTCGAGTGATTTTAAACAAACCACTAGTTGCAATCCGCTCAATTCGTTTACCCTATTAAGAATTTCTTTAAATATGGATAAAAAGAGGAAAGAACATAATAGAAGAAAAAGGAAAATTCACAAGAAAGAAAATGGAAGGCAGAATATATTAACGTATTTAGTTTTCAATGTCCTCTGGCGGCTGTCAATTTGCTACGGCTGAAGAAATCGGTCGAATGCAAACGCAATGCTTAGCTATTGTTTGTGTCATTTAGATTACGTGAAAACCCAACTCTACAAAGGAAATCAATATATTGATATTGATTCAACTCCCAAACAGGAAATCAAAAGATCTCAAAGTTCTGATTTGATCCGTTTCTTATAAGATAATAAAGCTGTGTCTCGATATTCCAACACAACAAAAAACAATGACAAAATGGTATATTTGGCATGACTCATTTTCCATTTTGATACATACTTGATACGCTGGAAGGTGCGCATCCAATTAATTTCTACGACCAAGATCCGTTTTTATTGCAGAGAGATAAATACCAGCTGTATAAATACACATAATTTTTTTTAAAAAAAATCTTTTCTATTTGGACGGTGTAAATTTTTTTTTATATCAAATATAAATACACGCTACATAATTAATATTTTTCTAAAAAACAAAATTCAAATGTTAGCGTTAGTGTAAGAAGTACTCTCATTATTTTAAAGTAATTATCACGTTTGGTTGATGCATACAGATTAAAAAAGTCATTAAATTATATTAATTTTACAAAAAATAATTCAAAGTGATTAAGTGGGAATGCCTTCTTACATTAATATCTTACTTATATAATCATCTTTCTATTAATTATTATTGGTCTGTGATTGTTTGTATTATATAGTAGATGACTCGAGACAACTAATTTAGTGGATAAATATTATTTTCAGCCTCTATAACGCAATTATAAATTATCATTATTGAGTGTTAATCCTAGAAATCAAAATTGTGTGGTGGAACATTATCTTTTGTACGTAACCCATTCAATTACATAAATAAAGATCTACTATTATAAATTGTAAATATCATCTAATGTCTAAGATTAACAACTATTTAATATCATCTGCATCTTGTTAGTGTGAAATAATATATATATCGACGTTGTAGGAAAGATTAATTTAAATTTTATATTCGAAATCATGCATGAGTTTTATTTGATTTTTGGTCTGAATATTTAAAAATTGGAGGTGGGGGCGAGAATCGAACAGGATGGTATTGATGAGTGATGACTCTTGGATGACATACGTAATAAACGTCATTTTTATTTATTACTATTAGGGATTAATCAAAATGAAGGCCATTGAAGTACGTAAAAGATTATTGTTTCGCATAAATTATTTGTATAGTTAAGGAGGTATTTAATTTAAGGTACGAGAATAACAGTTAATAATACTTATAAATGATAGTATGAGAATTAAAATTAATGATATTTATAGATATTATTTGTTTGATCACTATACGAATCAGAGTGTTACAAAATATTTATTTTTATTTTCTACTTGTAATTTGAGTTTTAAATTGATCGACTTATAGATATATAATAAAACTTATTTTTTATTCAAACAAATCAAGTAAAGAAACATGACATAACTCTATACTGATAATGTAATTTTTTATTTTCATTTCGATTTTAATTTCTAAATATGAACCAAACATTTCCTCAAAGATAATAATGGAGAGAAGATTACCAAAAAAAAAATACCCCTCAAATAGATACCGCACTAATTAGCTTATCCGATACGTATATTAACATTAGGTTTGAGTTGCAGCTCATATTCAATCCTATTGGTGATTGACATATTTTATAATGAAAGTAGATTAATGGGATTTGTTTTTGAAATCTGTAGTAGATCTTCAGAACTGGATTCCTTATTAATTGAGTTGTATTTTACTTAATATGTAATCCCAAAATACAAAAGATTACGTACAAAATAAAAATCTTTCAATTCCGATATATTGGAGTCAAGATTCAATTACAGCATGTGCCCTTGGTTTTATTATTATTATTTTTTTATTTTTTATATTTTTTTTATAGGAATGTGCCCTTGGTTTGGTCTGGGTCCTCCATTGATGGATAGCCTGAAACTCTTATAAATGAAAAATGACAATTTATTTTGTAGGTGAAGAATTTTTTTTAGGACTCGTTCAATTTTGTCCTTTTTTATTTATTTTTTCTATTTCCTTTTTTTGAAGGGACTTCTTTAGTTAATCAGATGCATTCTTGTCCATAACCTCTGAACCTGACCTCACATGTGAAGACCAGAACAGATTCTTGGGTTCATGTAAAAGAGTAGCCTTTTATAAATTTTACCGCTCTTTTTATAAAATTATTCTTTTATACTTTCAATATTTGTATAATATAATATTATATGTTTTAAAAGTTTATATGTACAAATTTCTAAAATCAAGAGAATAATTCCCTAAAATGAATTATAAAATTCCCTAATAATATATATATAGAGAGTAATTTTTATTTGAAAAATAATAATTGGCTTGAAATGCGAGTTATGAGTCTAATTTAACGTTAATGCAAATCTTATTTTATCTTATTATAAATAAAAGTTCAAGCTTTTTTCTTGGTGTCTGTCATTATATTAATTCTTATTATATCCCTAATTCTAAATAAAAATTAAAAAAGTAACTGTACCATGTAAATAGGGTTTCATTATACTAAAAGATTACAAAGTGAAAAAAAGTAAGGCGATTAAAATTATTATACAAACCCACGACTAAAAATTTCTTCATAATTTTTTCCTACTTTTATTTCATTAATTTTTAAAATTACACACATATGTGTCTCACCCACTAATAGTTATAAAGCACAAGACAATAAGTTTGAATTATATTACACAAATTTATACTTTCTTTTTTTAGGTAAATTTATTTTTCTATTCTATCTTTGAAATGTCAAAATTAGAGTATCTATCATTGTTCTTTTTATTTCACATATATACACTACTTCATTAATTTCATTCAAAACTGTGAGGGTGGGTTATGAAATCTGTAAATTAATGAAGTGGTGCATTGTATATGGCAAGGTTTTTAAAATCAGACTGAAAAGTGAATCGGTGGAATTATCGATTCGCGAGTCAATCAAAGTAACTAGTTCGGTCGTTGGAGTTCTCGGCTTTTATATAAAAATGTAAATAAAATACTGCATTAAATTCCAATTACTAGAGTAGCTTAGTGGCAAAATTGTTTAGCTCCCAAGGTCGAAAAGTCAAACCTGTATGCACGCAATGGCGCAATTCTTCACATTTTTTTTTTTTCCAAATTCTTTCTTCCTTCCTCCCAGGAAAGGCCATGAATCCGGTAGACCTCATAGTTCTGATTAAGCCACATTATTCGTCCAAAGCATAATGCTTTAGATTAGGGGTGGATGTAGAACTTGCAACTTTGAGGGAGCAAGATATTATAGACATATATTTGTAAGGGCTCTTTTAAAATTTTAGGAGGTGAAATATAAATTTTATAAGAATACAAATAAAATTTTTAAAAGTTTTAAAGGTAAAAGGTATAATTTCTAAAATCTTTAGAGGTCCCAACATGCCCTTTCCTTCATCCGCCACTGTCATAGACTATATCCATTTTAAAATTTCCCTCATTCCTAATAATTGCAAAACAAATGCAAACATTCACAACCCTAATATTCTCTTTCTCCCTTATTCCCACCCTACTCCACATGTCTCCTTAACCTCCCCACCTTTCCTTTTCCTGTCTACTCACCTTAGGATACAAAATAGTACGCGATTAGCGACGAACAAAATTCGTCGCTAATTAACAAGTAGTTTAGCAACGAGATAGAAGTTACTATGCGTTGCTACTTTGTCATTGAATTTGTTGCTAACTGGTAACAAAAAATTTTGACGCAATTTTCGTCACAAGTTATAGCGCTCAAGGGTGCGAACTTTAGCAACGGGTTACCGGTGCTATTTTTGTTGCTAAAACACTCTCGTCACTAGCTACATTGTTATGGTTGGAATAGTGTGTGTCTCTAAATTCGTCGCTAACCTTTATCCCGCCTAAACAATTATTGAGTAGGAAAGTTATTTCGTCGCTAATTTCAAAATTAGCGACAAATGTTATTTTCGTTGCAAACAACTGTACATAATGGCATATAACTAGCACGCAATAGTTTGTTCGTCGCTAAAGACGTTGCTAATTTCGTTGCAAATTAGCGACGAATCCTTTTCGTCGCTAAAACCGTCGCTATTTTTTGACATTTTTATCTCCAGCCATTTCATCTTCTTCTTCTTCTCATTTCACTCATTCTTTTTCTCTCAATCTCTAACAGCTATAATCTCATTACATCTCTCTACCATTTTCCTTCGTAGCTACATACTCTCTCTTTATCAAAATCTCACTTCCTTCTCTACCTTTTTCTTTCCTCTCAAACACAAATTCACCCACTCTTACTCCATTTCACCTCCACCACCACTAGCACAACCCTTAGCCCCAGTGACCACTACGAGCCAACACCAATCACCTTTCTCTCATGGTTGTAAGTGAATTTTATCTATTTCATTCTTATTTAATTGCTATTATAATGTAAATTGGGGTTCTATATTTCATAAATTTTTATGATTTCATGTTTGTTGCCTTTATATTTTTGGGTTTAGGGTTATTTAATTATATATGGAATTTTAGTTTTAGAATTAAATTTATTTGTAATTTAGCTTTTATGAAAAGTTAATTTTAAGTTTAAGTTTAGGGTTTACTTATTTTTCATGCGTGTAATATTTTTTTTTTCTGGTTTAGCATAATTAAAAAAAAATCCATTTAATTTATAGTATAAGACATTTTAAATGAAATTTCAAAAAAATAAGACAACATTGATGGACTCCATATAATAGCCGTACAAGAAAAAAATCAAGAAATGTTTATATATTGAGATATTGTTTTAATTGTTTGAAGATATATATTGATAATAAATATAAATATTTAACTATGTTAGGATTGTTGAAATTAACATTTAGTAGTTAAAAGGTAATTTAGTGCTTAGTCAAATGAATATTTAGGTGCTACTCATTTTTTTTTTTACATTCAGTGTTAGTTCACTTCTAATTGTTAGGATTTGTTATCTAAATTTGTCTCTCATTTTTAATGTTTTGAGTGTTATAACTTGTGACTTACAAGACAATTATAGATTGCACAATAATTGTGTGGCATATTGTAAATAATGAATCGAACCATATAAACTACAATAAGAAAGTTTAATTGCGTTCAAGTTTATATAAGCATGTTCAAGTTACATGTACCTATAATACATGCTGAATTTGTGTTCATTTATAATTAGTATATTTTATTTGAAATGAAGTTGCTCGGGAATACTAAGAGCCAAAGGTGTCATCGTTTGCCGCTTTCAATATGACAATTTGTTGTCACTATATTTTCATGATATCACAATTTCTTTTCCAAGTTAATTATAGAATTACTTTTCCAAATTTAGCTAATGCCAGTTTATGCATTTGATGTAACTAATTATGTGTTGGCTAAGTACAATTTAGTGAACTTTGTTTAAATTAGTTGATGAAAAGTAGTAGTATTTGGTTTTATGTTCTTTATGGTATTTGTTTTGTTCATATGGAAGAGTATTTTGATTGTTGATTAGTTCTAAAAATTTGAAAAAACGGTCAAAATATAGGGGAGACTCTGTCGAATTTTTTATAAATATTTGGCATTAATAAATAAGTTTATATTAAGATTTAATTAAGGTAAAGATTAAATAAGTTTGTAATTTATTAACTTTAGTAAACACTTTTAGTATTAATTTTATTCTTAACACTTTAATATACAATATATTTATTAAACATTTTTAGTAGCGAATAGAACATTTTCACTATTTTTTAAAGCTTTCATACATACGAAAATATTACTGATATTGTACTCCTATTTTTAAAACCACCAGTAATAATTTATAACATCTGTCCAGTGTAGTACTATTTTTCAAGGAAATTACGCTGATGTTATATTTTTGTATTATTTTTTAGTAATATAATTTTGAAGGCACTAGTTTTATACTATTTTATTACTATTTTCCTTGTGTAGTTTCATTTTTACGAGATTTTAGTAATATTTATAGATTATTTACATTAATCTTAGTGGTGTTATTAGAGTATTATAACTTAAACAACTAATACATCCTTTAGTACCTACTAGGCAGACAGGTACCAAGATGTTGAGGTGCATCGACACTAGAAAGAGCTTTATCTCAAGGAAGAAACCATGCATATCATAACCCAGAGGCTAGATGGACTCATTGAGGTATTTGATACTCTTTGAGAGGAGATCACGCTCTTTGAGAAGAGATCACCAAATTATGAAGTCAAAATTAGAGATCTAATTATTCGGTTCGTGCAACAGATTCCTAGATTTAGATTTTTTGTTTTTATATTTCATGTACTATGAACAATCTTTTGTATATTATAATTGCAATTAATTTGTTATGTATTTTAATTTTTAATTTTATTTCTTTCATTTGTTGCTAGTTTTTTTTTTTTTTATAAATTAAAAACAAATTCGTCGCTAAATTCATTGCTAAAAGTATTTTTTTAAAAAACCAAATACCAAAATTCGTCGCTAAAACCGTCGCTCACTTTTTATTCATAAAAAAATCATTAAGTTTTCATCGCTATTTTCATCGCAAAACTCATTGCTAATGTTGTGTTGCTAAATTCGTCGCAAATATTGTCGCAACTGCGTTACACATTTCGTCGCTATTGTCGTCGCTAAAATAGTGACGATTTCCTTTTTTCGTCGCTAAGTGGTTTGCGACCGCCAAAAAAGTGATGTCCTATGTTTTATTGCTAAATCTATCGCTCAAATAGTTAGCGACGAAAAATACATTAAGGTAGTTTTCGTTGCTAAATTTATTGCTAAAGGTGTATTTTTTTGTAGTGACACTACTACATTTATTTGAGTTGGTGGATTAGAGTTTTGGGATGGTAATTTTGCATTTCTTGCGGGAATTTTAGTTGTTTCTAATGTGTTATTCATTATTTTCATTGCAAAAGAGACATTGAAGATGAAACCAGGGTTATTGATCTGGGATTTTGCCACCATGGCTATTGATTTGGTTTTTAGTTGATATTGAAAGTTAAAAATCGGTTTTCATTGGTTCACTGATTTTATTAGGTTTTACCGAATTTTTTCCATTTTTGATTTGAATTTATAGTTGAACCGACAATATTACTGGTTCTTGATTTAATCGACCGATCTAGTTCGAATTTAAAAACACTGATAATATGTATTCCAAAATGATGAAGCACCTAAAATTGTTTGAAGTATGCTCTATGCAGTTTATGTTTGAAGTAATGAAAATTCACTTTAAGAATTAATTTATTTAGACATGATTAGAAAATGTATAGTAGTAAAAATTTAGGGCCTAAAATAGCGCAACTTTCTTTTTCAAAATTTGTTTTGAGTAATTACATCATTGAATTTTATATGGTAAGAAATCAACACTTCGATAAAATAAGGTTAAACGTGCCAACTTTGATGTTACATTTAATCGAGCTATTACGTGCGGAGATCCGTCATTTATTGAGATCACTTAAGAGGTATGAATGAGAGGATAAAATATGCTAAACGTGGTATAGTTCACCCCTTAGTGTCATATATTTTATTTTATGAAAAATACTTAGGTAGACTCGATGATTAACCCTACTTGTAAATTCTGTGATCAGAATTAAATTTTAAAAAATCTTACTTACATTAATTGATGTCATAGATTTTTTATGATTTAATCCATACCACAGGGTCTACAAGTAGGGTCAAAAAATGAATCTATATAAGTATTTGCCTTATGTTTTATATATAGCAAAGTCCTTGGTAGCATATATTAGTTGTCTTGCCTATTTTATCTGTTAAATAGTTTTAAAATTTCACTACATAACTCCTAAAACTTTTTCTTATTTTTTAATTAATATTTTTTAATAATTGCACACATTAATTATGTGTTACCAACTAATATTAATAGATAAAAAACTATTTAATTGAGAAATATTATAAAGGTTTAGTCAGCTTGAACTATTTTATAAATTTTATATAATTTAATAATTTTCATTTTTTAGGGAGCAAGAGTAATAAAAAAAATTTGATTCTACTATCCCCTTTTATTTTGGCTTTTGGTTTTTCTTCTTTCCATTTCTTTTCTTATTTTTTTAAGCCAAAATTACATTATCTTCTCCTAGAAGATTTTCTTTCTTTCTTTTTCTTAATCAGTGAAATCTAATATTTAATTTTTATTATTGTGTCATTTAGGTGACAAATAAAAATTTATGTACACTTTAAAGGAGTACAGTAAAGCATATCTCTCAATAGCACGAGGAAAACTAAACACCATGAAACAAAATTAAATAAAATTTTCATATCAAAAACAAACATTTAAAATAAATTAAAGCAAATACTTATTTAATCCACGCAAAATCAAATTGTATATGTGGGATTTGGAGACATAGGCCCACATTTTATAATATTGAAAAATATTTAAACAAATTCAATCTGTAATTCTTCTTATAAACTCAATAACGTAAATTTAATCTTATAAAATAAATATAATGTAAATAAACTTTTTTATAAATTTTAATTCGAATTACAAAACTTATAAATAAAATATGAAGTCGGATCTATTTAAATATTTTTTAAAAATATGTATTTTACTTTGAGATTTTTAACATAGATGGAGGCCCCTCATAAAAGTCTAGGAGGACGCCACCATCATGATGACATGAGTATGATGTAATCAAATCCTTGGTCCAAGGAGGAAAATGTGGAGCCCATTTCCAATTTTCCCCACGCCCCCAACTAACCCCCTAAAGACCCTTCCGCATTTCCCTAGCTCCACAAAGTCGTTATATAAAACACACACTCACACTATGACTAATTTAACACAAAAACACGCACCTCTCTGTTAATATATAAAGAGGTTGCTAGACTTGAAAATCAAACACAAAAAATATTATTCAGTTCTGTGTGAACATATATGAGAGCTTTGTCCAAACATTTACTACTGAATTTGCATCCAACAACAATTGGAAAATCGAAAAATAATAATAATATTAAGGGAGTTTTTAGTTTTATCAGAGGGAAAATGTCTGCATCATCAAGTTCTGGTTTTGACAGGCCAAGGCTTGTTGTGAAAAAGGTGCTGTCTAAGCCTCAAAGTGAAGGGGATGGTGCTGTTGTTAGAAGAAGTATTGGAAGGTATTCTTTTCTTGATTTATTTATTTAAGGAAATTATTTGAATATAAAGATTGCATTTTGTCATTTCTGTTTTGGATTCAATATTTTATAAATTCTTGAAGTCTTGAATTTTTTATTTTTTTTTATTTTTATTTTTGAGAATTTTTTTAGTGTATTTGGTGATATGGGTTTTGATTATCTCAGAGTTTTAATTAGTTGGATGGTCGGTTGGTTTGATTTTCAGGTCTGAATTGAAGTATATTGATCCATTCCTTATGTTAGATGAATTTGCAGGTAAAATTTAGTAATTGCCAAAATTCTTGATCAATTTGTCATTAATATTTTTTATGTTGAATCCTCATTGTGTATCTAAATCAAGATTCTTGATAAACCCTTTTCAGCATTCTTGATTTTGTTCTTGATTTTGTGCTCAATGTTTCTGTTCTTGATTTCTATGTGAAAAAAAAAAATTGGTTTTCCAAATAAGTTTATGAGGCCTTATTTTGTTTGTTCTTACAGTTTCACCTCCTGCTGGATTTCCAGACCACCCACACAGAGGTTATTTTCACATTCTGCTCTTGCACAATCAAAATACTCGGATTATGTTCCGTATATTTGATCAATTATCTTGCTTTGTCTCTGCTATTTTACAGGCTTTGAGACTGTTACATACATGTTGCAGGTAAATTTACCACTTTTTCACACGTTCATATTCAAACTGATAAGTCTGTTGCAAAGTGTACAAATTTAGATTATAAACTGAAAAATTGGGCCTTTTTTGGTGCAGGGAGCTTTTACTCATCAAGATTTTGCTGGTCACAAGGGTACAATCCACACAGGTGATGTGCAGGTAAACATTCTTGTTTGTTTACGAATTTTTTCCACTGAATTAGTCTAATAATTGTAGGAACAGAAGTTTCATATCTGTATATTAACACTCTTGCTGTGCATTTTAATGTGTGATTTTGCAGTGGATGACTGCAGGAAGAGGCATAATTCACTCAGAAATGCCTGCAGCAGAAGGTACTCAGAGGGGTTTGCAACTTTGGATAAATCTTGCTTCCAAGGACAAAATGTAAGATGCTATACATTAATATATTTCCTTTGTAAAAGCTTTGAGACAGTGCGAGCTATTAGGCCATTTTCAGTTGATTCTAGAAGCAATTACTATTTAGAGTTTTTGTAGATTGTCTCGCAGATAGAGACGTTAAAATATTCAGCATTTAGCAGCCGATTTGTGGATTGTGACATGACTCCATAATCTTTGCCGAAATCATGTTTTACACTTGATGTTCTAGAAGGCCACTTTCTGCAAACTGATAATGGATGATCAACCATGCAATTTGAACCACTAATTTTGAAACATACACTGATGATTTCAGAATCTTGTTATTGTTATTGCTCCTGGTGCCGAATATTGTTTACAAATAGTACACCATTTCTCCGCAAATTTTGACTTTTACAGCTTCCTTTAATCAAAATTATGCAGGATTGAGCCAAGGTATCAAGAATTGCTGAATGAGGACATTCCAAGGGCAGAGGAAGATGGAGTCGAAGTTATTGTTATAGCAGGAGAATCAATGGGAGTCCATTCTCCAGTTTATACAAGAACCCCTACAATGTACTTGGATTTCACTCTAAAACCAAGAGCTCAATACCATCAAAGCATCCCAGAATCTTGGAATGCTTTCGTGTACATAATCGAAGGAGAAGGCTTGACGTCTTCGGCGTACCAAATTCGTCGCCTGTTGCTGCTCATCATACATTGCTTTTAGGTCCAGGAGATGGCCTTAGTGTATTTAACAGGTCTTCAAAGCCACTGAGATTTGTTTTGATAGGAGGGCAGCCACTGAACGAGCCAGTAGTTCAATATGGCCCTTTTGTGATGAATACACAAGCTGAAATTGATCAAACTATAGAGGATTATCATTATGCCAAGAATGGTTTTGAGATGGCAAGGTATTGGAGGTCCAAATGAGGTGGGGACACATTTTCAACACCAGCAGAAAGTATATATATTCCAACCATCCAAACAAAACCGTGGGAAGAAATAAAAGGATAAAGTCTTTATCATCTATCAGTTGTCTTTCTTTATCACCACCAGTACTCAGCAATCATGGAAACTGAAAAGAAAGATATTTTATTTATTGTGAACAAAAGCTTCTAGAAACCTTGAAGGTTCAGATAAGGCAGTAGCTTATCTAGGTGGATTCTTCATTTGGACATGTTGCCTTTTTATAAAGTAGAAATTTATTTTTTTAAATTTTTTTTCCCCTCCTTGAATTAATAATTCATAATCTTAAAGTCCATTATTGTCATTATTGTTATTAAAAAAATTCTTCTATATAATATTCGCATTCAAAATGGTAGCTATGGATGCGAATTAAAAAATTAAGTGAACAAATAAGTTAATCGCGATTAAGAGGTAGTAACTTTAAAATTCGATAAATCTCAATATTACTTGAGTGATACAATTTGAGTATCGAATCAACTATTAAGTGTTAGGTGATCCAATATTATATAGTCAATAAATTTAAATAAGGAGATGACAACAATGAGGTGGGGTTAGGTTTTCTTGTGTGTTGAGTTCTCCATCATAAGCAGATGACCCTCCACCTAGAACGTTAGTGCAAGAACCCACTTGGCTGAAGGGGTAAAAGGGTTGATTTGTGTGGCAATTGTTGATTTGGCAATCAATGAAGATCTTAGGCTAATTGGATGCACATATTTTCCTTGACGTGGTCACCAGTTCCATAATCTTCTAATTGGTTAGATGTGACCTTTCTATACTATTAACCACCATAAACCTTAACATTCAAGCAGAATCCAAAAACTATGAAGCCCATTTAGGTCTCCATAAGAATACTATTGTCCGGATATTATTTTGTAATTATTTTTTAATACATTTTTTAATCTTTTTTTTTTTTTTTACAATAATTGATAACGATATGATATTAAATAATATTCTAAAGATAATAACTATTTAAACAGAGTAAATGCCGGCCTCCTAAATTTTGAACAAGTCTAATTTTCACACAACTAGGCCTTATGGGATTTGCTTTGTTAGTATGCCTTCAAATAGTGTAAACATATAATGTGATTTAGAAACCAACAGATGGAATTTATCAACATTATTACATGTTCAGATCCTAATGTTTTAATTTAAAAGTAAACTGTATAGAAATGGAGGCTCGTCCAAAGAACAAGGGACTAAAACTGTATTTTTCCAATATCATTTCATAGTTAACAATATTAGGCGAATATTTGATTCATATTTTCAGAATAAAAAACCAAATATGTTGGACTCAAAAGTGTATCAATCATTATCACATGAAATCTTGAATTAGTATTAACTAACTACTTTCTTTGTTTTAAAATAACTAAAAAAAATTTATCTTAGATTTTGTATTTTTTTGTGTTACATACCTAATGAACGGTTAAGATTACTCCACTAAAAATCATATCACCTAATCTTGACAGTTCATTAAGTGATGTGACACAGAATGTGACACAGAAAACTCTCATTATTTGTCGCTTTAGAAAATCAAGAAAATATTAAATTATATTTTTTCAACTTTTATCCTAGTGTCACCTTATTGAAGAGAGAATTATGTAATTGATATATTAATGCAAAAGATAATTTAATCATTTTGAGCTTTTTTTTTCTGGTAAAATAAATACAATTTAATAACTTTCTTAATTTATGTATATTAACTAAAGATGATAATTATTTTGAAATGGAAGTGAATATTAGTTTAGTGAGAATATCCGCATCAACTAGGGAAATGTCCAAAATGATAGGTTAGATGAATCCGTATTGCAAATATTGCAAATATTTCGATTGGATTGAAAGAATCATTGTATATTAAAAACTTATTAAATATTTAAATGGTAAAGATTCATTATATGAAAAAGTATATTAATACGTGTATTTTTTTTAAATGATAAGAACGGGTATTGATTCATATCAACTATGCAACTAAAAAAGTTAGAAAATTCTACCATCTCTTTTACGGAATCATTTTTTTATATTTTAAATATTTATACAATATAATATATTATACAAATTTTTAAATTAAAGAAATAAGTTTCTAAAATTAACTGTAAAATTCCTCATAAAAGTTTATCTGCCTAGATCATGGTCATTAATTGTACATCACAGTTACCAATGTCTATGCTTGAGTAAGTTAAAAATAAATAAATAAAATAAAATAAACACTAGGAACATGATGAAAATCAAAGAATTACTGTATAGGCTCATTTGAGGTTGTTGTGCTTTTACTAAAAAAATATTTCTAGATAATTTAAATACTTTTACATTTGATTTGAAAAGAAGATTTGAAATACATGAATTTGAATTGGGTAGATTCAAAATGACATGAAATTTGAGTGAATTTCAAATCTACTCATTTAATCATGAAAATCACACTTTGATTTGTTAGTAGATTTCAAATCTATAATTAAATCAATTACTTTGTTGTGATAACTTATTATAGATTAGAATTTTAAATCAAATTCATCCAAATCCTCCATCCAAACACAATATTAGAATATTTGATAAATGTACTTCCCTAAATTCAAGGGTAGACTATATAATCTGAAAAACACTTTTATCACAATCTCAAAATTGATGCTTTTAGAATAGATTATATTTTTAAAGCAATTAAAGATAAAATTTAATCATTTTATCATAAATTTAAAATTGGATAAAAATAAAATATTTTTATATATTCAAATCAAACATTATCAAATAACAATAAAAAAGTACTTATTTAAGTTTACTGTCAAACAATAAATTAAGTATTTATTAAACTAGCAGGAAAACTTGTGCTATGCACGGGTAAACATGTAAATATATTTAACTTATAAAATAAAATAATGTTAGTAAAATCATGATGATGGCGTGTAATTTTTAATAATTAAATCAAATATAATAAATAAAATTAACAATATTTGTAATAAATGTAGATATTATGAATTTTTTTACACTATTTAGTTTTTATTTATATAGATAATATAAGTAATAATTGACTTTTATGATAACTACTATTGTTGATATAAGTAAGTAAACTACAAGTTGCATATTATTTATTATTTCATTTATCTATATGTGTTAAGTAGAAATAAGTTTTTTCTTATCATTTTTTGAATTTCGATCAAAATGCTTAGATTGGACAATTAATTAAAAATTGGTAAGTTATTCAATTGATTAGTAAATTTGTTACCTCTTACTCTGACTGAACGATTTCAACCATAATTTAACAACATTTTGTAATTTGTTTCCTAAGATGTACATCTTAATCTTACTGAATGATTTCGACCAAAATTTAACTTTTGTAATTTTTTTCTAAAATGTATACATTTTAATTCATTTTAGTGAAGTGTGGTACTTTTATGAAATGTAATTATTAAGTTTAAAAGCATATTGCTGTTTTTATAAGTTAAGCTGACATTATCATATTTTTTCTTATTATTTTTGCTAATCAATGATTATTGGGCAGTTATAATGTCAAAGTACTTAAGTAATGTCTATCAATCAATTTTTCTTATATATAGATTACTTGATAATATGAAGATAAATTCAAAAGTATCGAATTAATAACATGCTTTATTATAGTAATTTTTAATACGTAAAAGAGATGAATATTAAAATTTTAATTTTTTAAGATAATAATTTGAAAACATGTGCTACACAAGGAAACATAAAAAAAATATTTATATACATATATACCATTTTATTTTAAAGAGTATATATCTTTGTGTAATTTTTCATAAAAAATGATTTCAGTGAAATAATAGTGATGGCCTAAAATTTTTAGTAATTAAACCAAATAAAACTAAGTAATAATATCAAAAAATTTTACAATGCTAGAAATTAAAAGAAAGGATATGATTTAGGACCATTACTATTAAATTTTATTAAAATTTTTTATGCTTCTTTCTTATAAATAATTATTAAAATTAATTTAAAAGTTAATTCTTTTGAAAATTAGATTGTGTATGATAGTAATAATTTGGAAACAAATGAAGTTAATACTGTATACATAAATAGTCAAAAAAAATAATCAAAATCAATAGTTTGTTAGTGATCAATAGAAAATAATAAAAAAAAAAACTAAAAATAATATTACCCGCAATACTTTTTTGTAACTTCTCACAAAGTATGGCAATTTGCTTTAGTATTTTATCTACTATAACCAGTATTTAACTTATACTACTTACGGGATTATATGATTCATAGAATAATCTTTTTAAAATTATGTAGTTTCTCAAAATAATTTACAGTAAATATCACATAATAAAAATGGAGGTGGAGTTATTTTCTGGATCAAAAAATGAAAAGAACACTTATAACAATCAAAAGCATACTTGTAAATGGAGAAGACAAAATATTAAAGTTACTTTTAAATATAATATAAATACATCGTCATTTAAAAATGACGTAGAAAGTATGCAAAGAATAACGATTTTAATTTTTTTTTTTATCTTTTTGTACTTGTAAATGGAGAAGACAGACTATTAAAGTTACTTTTAAATGTAATATAATTATATCATCATTTAAAAATGACATTAAAAATATGCAAAGAATAATAATTTTAAAACTTTGTTATCTTTTTGCAATATAGTAGTTATTAAGTTTTTAATAAAATTATTCTTTCTTGAATGTAAGAAGATTTTAAGGATGATATTACTGAAATATAATTAGATTAAATCTGTTCATATTTAATAAAAGTTATTTGTGATAACCCTTTAGATATTATATGTCTAAAGATTTTCAAATTAAGAAATATATGATATATTTTCACATGTTATTATAAATAACATCACTTTAACTTACTATTTAATATTAATAATTATAAGAGGTACACATGTGCACAAAGTAACCATTTTGAATAAATACAAATTGTTAAAGAAAAGATTTAGGTGAGTAATTTGACTTTGCATGGTTAATTAATTCAATTAATTTTCTTTTACCCTTATTATTTACCTGTATTTGTTGTGTTTTTACCTTGTCACTTGTCATATTCTAGTTGTTTTTCAAAAAACCCATTTTACTATAATATAAAGGGAATGGTTATATATATATATATATATATATATATATGCTTTCTTTCAAAGTACTATTAGATGAAGTGTTTTGTAATACAGCATTGCAATCCCAAACAAAGCCTTAGTAAATGAATCGAAATGTTTCGAAATACCTTGTGAAGCTTTATACACAAATTATCCAAGGATTAAATCTGAAGATGTATTATTTGGGCAAATTGCAATTTTAGCTCCTTGATTTTGGGCTATTTATGCAATCTATCCGTTTTTACACTATCATGTTTCACTTTAAACGCAGATTATACTGAAATTAGTTCAGAATATAAAGATCAAAAACAATAATTCTTCCTAGATAAGTAGATATTATAGTTAATTACTTAGTACTTTTTTTTAAACCCATATCTCTTTCTATCCTTTAGTGATTCGAACTCATAACCACGGAAGAAGCGTCTTATCACTTAATATTTATTTCGTTGTCATTATTATTAATTTCTTTAACAAACATCGTTAATCACATTTTATGGTTTTCCAATTCTAGGGAATTGGGAAAGCATCATTAGGTGGTTAAACCACAAGAAATTGTTCTTGGAGGCTTCATTAATTTTTTGTTCAATCATTTTCACAAGATATCTGTAAAAAAGTTAGCGGGCAATGCAGTCGTTACAATATCTACTGCATTTAAACTGAATTTCTTTGAGCACCTTTCTAGGGTGAATTTTAGTACTGACTAGTCGGCCCAAGAGTCGCTTCACTACAGATTACTAGTCTCTTACAATGTGTATGTGCATTTAGTTAATCCTTCATTTTATTTTATTTGGTAAGATTAAATTTACGCACAATTTAATAAAATTTGATATTTTACCAACTATTAAAATACTCTTTACATAATTGTTTCTCAATTCAAATTTAAAATTTGTTAGATAATTTTAGACTTTCAAATTTTGAGATGCTTTGTGACTTGTGAAAGTAACTAATAATGAAACATGACTTTAATACTATTATTTTGAGACTTGCATGAAGAGCAAAATATGTCAAATAGCATTTACATATTTGCTACAAATTATTTAAAATAAATTAAAATAAAAAGAGTGACATATAGAATGTGACAGAAGAAGTATTTTTAACAAAGAACTAAGGAAGTCACTTAAGCGCAAGCAATAAATTTATTTTTAACCATTCTTAAAAATGCTAGTCAAATTATTAAAAGCAATTTCAAACAACAATAATGAACAGTACATCCATGTAAAGTAATAAAATCATTAATGTATCGTCAAAAAAAGAACAAAATTTGATCAAATATCTAAAAATTAATAATTCAATATAATTTTACCACGTAGATTAACTTTAACAATTCATCCTAAATTCCCAAAGAAAAGAAAAAACCCACTGAAGACTCGGGATCTCTCCTTGGTTTTAAGAGGAATATATTAAAATATTAAAATAAAAGAAAATTTTGTGGTACTGTTAAGTACCATAGTGTGAGGATCCTTTGGTATGAGAAAAAGGGCCAGCAAATCTTGATAAATATACTATCTGCCAATAAATAAAAATAATAAAGAAGTAAACAGACCATTCCAAGTCAAACAATAATCAACACAAGAAAAACCTTTTACAAATCATGAATCATATAGGATGTTGATCATCTGGAACAACAAGAATTTGTCTGCTTTGATCCGTTGCTGCCATTATTGACAAGGCTAACCCGATTGACAGATAATTCTGCTTTGTAAGAATCAGAGTTCAGTACCTTCCTGCTCACATTGTAGTAAATTTCACGAATAACATCATCTCAAAAGCTGTTATGACGTTTGTTGAATCCAATGCAGATGTCTCCATGAAGAACAACCCTTCGGATTCTGCAAGACTCTTGCCTTCCTCCACGCTCACATCCCTTATATTTTCCAAATCACATTTATTCCCAACTAGCATCCTTGCGACAGTTGAATCAGAATGAGCTGCAAGATCATAATTCTTTGTTTGCTCATATACTTTGCAGGGCATGGTAAACATAGTGTAATTATATGATGAGCATGATAAATCATGAAACTGAACCACATTGCAAAAGCACATAACTTGAGAACCAAAATAATGCACAAAGGATGTTCAGTTAACACAAACTACAAAAATTAATAAGTGAACACAAAAAATCATGAAACTCTCTTTACGGGAGAAAATGATACTTCCCTTCTACCAATCCTCTGTTTTAATAAATCAAGAAGGGAAATGATTTTCTTTGGCTCTATGATTCAGGCATGCAACTCATTATCTTTTCTAAAACCCAAGCTCCTCTAATGCCCTGTCTAAAACACCCAAAAGGGACATCCCCCAGGCCTGGCCAGGTGAATTTGATGATGGAACAAGAAAGGAATTACTTTGCCCAATTGGTCAAGTCTATAAAGGATATTTATCCCCTTGTAGGATATCCATGGCAGCAGACTGCATTAGAGATGACCATATTTTGTTGAAACTAAACATTTTCAGAAGGGAATGATGAAATGCCGCAAAACACACAACCAATATGGTGCTATGCATCCGTATAAGAGAAAACCAGCCGACCATGTTCCTTGCTAACCTACAACGGGTAGGACTTCCTCCAATAATCTTATGGCTATCTAATAAAACTGCATTTCAAATAACTATGCTATTAGCTATCTTACAAAGCCTCTCACTCTTAGGCTCGACAATAAAAAGCTTGATTGGTCTCATCATGGGACGCCTGAATCCAGATTGCCACCGAAAGGTCCAGAACTATAGCAGTAATATTCTTACAATTTCGCCACTCTGACATCATCATAAAATATTATATTCATGATAGAAAAGGTGTGCCTATTAGAAACATCCATCTTTATCAGCATGTGAAATTCTTTTCCAAAATTTTTGAAAAATGCTTATTAATACACTCAATCCCCTGACAGCTGACCACGTAACAAGCTTGCTGTCAAATTTCACACAGGAATATTGTATTAGAGATTTTCTTGTGTGATTCATCAATGGCTTATATTTATTTAGGGGCTCACACTATTATCATCTCTTATCTTTAGCATACTTATCTACTGGATAAGACAGCTAATAGGCCTGAAAGAAGGATTAGAATATATTATGCCTAGACAAAAGCAATGAGGAAAGAGATCATTTAGTTTTAAAGGTGGTTAATAGATTTGGAAGGCGTTGAGGCTGTGGCTGTAAGGTGACTGAAGGCATCTCTCTAGTTTGCACGTGGTAATAGAGTTTTGTTTACTTATGGCATAATGCTATAGTGTTCTTCAATAAAACAGAGGTGATATCTAGGTTAGTATTCAAGTAACTTGTTAGCCATGGAAGCTTGAGAACAGGTACCTCTTGCAATTGCTCTGGATGTGGGATTGTTGGAGTATTTTAATAAAAAATACATATAATTTTTCGGTTATAATATGTTAATATTATTGGGGAGTATTATAACTTGTGTAATGATCATTATTAATAAAATATTACCGTTATGTAATGAATCTGAATAATAAATTTTGTAACCGAAATTTATTTATCATATGTTAATGCTATTGAATTTGGATAATGAATTATCATTTATCCTACTTCAATTCACAATAATTTTAAATACTTTAAATTGCAATTGAAATCTATTTATTTTACTTTAATTCTAAAGGTTTAACTCCTCCTATTTTTCAATCTATAAATAGGGTGATTATAAGAAGAAATCACTAACCCCTTTCTCACTATCATCTATCTACAATCTTTCTAACTTCCATTTTTTATAATAATACTATGGACAAAGAAAGGTGTGTGGGGAAGCTTCTGCTTCTCTTGGTTGTGTAGATCAAAGGAAGCTATCTACAATCTTTCTAACTTCCATTTTTTATAATAATACTATGGACAAAGAAAGGTGTGTGGGGAAGCTTCTGCTTCTCTTGGTTGTGTAGATCAAAGGGAAGCAACAACCTTGAGTTGGGTTGTTGTATCCTGGAAGCAACGTGTTGCAACCTTCTACATCGGAGTGAAAGGAACTCCGTAGGGGCGCGAATCGTCTTAAGGAGGGCGAATACACGCCTCAGCCCTACCGTACTTTTTGGTAGCAGTTTGTTCGTGCAAAACGGTACAAAGTTTATTTTTTCCCTTTTATTGTGGGAAACAAGGTAATAGTTACATTGTTAATTTTTTGAATTTAAATTATTTGCGATGTTTATTGTGATTAACATGATTTTTTGTGGTGAAGAACCAACAGGACCATATCCTTTCTGCTTCCATTTCAGATTGTTTAGAACTTTCCTGCTGTCATTATGCTCTCTCTCTCTGATTATTTGTGTGAGGGTTTTAATTTCTAGGAGACACACCTATCCAGTATTATCAGAAACCTAATCCTAGGCGCTGAACGAATCAATTCGTTTGTTGAAACTTTTGATCATTTGTACCACAGTCAAGCTCAAATATTCGTCTTCCTCATCATGGTAGTTTATCATCTGGTTTTCTTCTCTTCTGAGTACTTTAGTCTTAGTCTTACATCTTCCATTTCCTTTGGACAAAGTAACATCAAGGCGAAGATCCTTGTTAAACTCAGCTTCACTTGAATGATGGTTTTTTAAAATGATAATGCTATTGGGTGAGAAGGCTTGCCACGAAAGTCTCTAGTCCATATGTTTATTTTATGTCCGAGTCCAGTAACAAAACAAATAATATCCTTTAGCTTGTTAGATAGCTAGGAACTTCAGGATGATTCGCTCAATTTTTATTAAGAGGGTTTGCCCAAATATCAAGACATGTATTGTGTGCAAATCAAATACGGTGATTTTCACAAGAGTAAGCAATTCTGTTACAATGTGCTAAATCTACATCTTGTTGATTTGTTGGACAGGAATTTATTACTTGAACTTTTGAATGTCAATTTATGCCTATGGACTTGCTATGTAAATTCACTTCCTAACAAGGGACTGAGCATCTAAGCAACATCCATATGAATACCAGGCAGCAAAATCTATTTAATTTAAACATTTCTATGCAAATCCAAACACATTGGTATTATATGCATTGCAATCAGTAGATTCATGAAATGTGAAATTCCAGTGATAATTTACATGCAAGTGAAGCAGAAATTTTAAGTCCCTTTCTTTTTGGTATCATAGAAAGCATTTCTGTTAAGCATCATTGTTACCTTTCTCATTTTTTCAAATTTCTCCTTAAATTCCATTTTTTTTTTTACCTTATATACATCAATTGGGGTTTGAAAGCAGACTTTTGTATAGCCACGTTTTGAAAGATATTTTCTATTTCCAGCTCCCATATAATTTACTTCTTTATGATGTTTGCATGAATAAAATCAGTTATTGACACAAATATCACCTCATCCAACCCTTATCAACTCCTAGTTAAAACTATCCAATCATTAAGTGAATGCATTTTGTTTAGTATTTCCTCTTAAAAATTAATTAAATGCCAACAAAGCTGGCAGAGATCAACGGGAAATCAGAATCATTATGACAATCAGATTTTAAATGTTTAATGCCCATAAACTCTGGCAGAGATCAACAGGAAAATCTAAATCATTATGACATTTGGCTTTTAAAAGTTTAATGACCACAAAAGCTGGCATGGATCAACAGGAGATCCTAATCATTATGACAACCACGTTTTTCAGATTCATAATCACAAATACAATCATCAGATCCAATCCTGATTCCAAACTAATCAGCACTATAATTTCACTAACCACCCCTAAGACTTGAAATCAAACCTGAAACTCACCATTTTTTTCAATAATTTCTGAAGTCCAAACTCTACAGTGATACATCTCCTACTCCACAGTGTACAGCTTCATAAGCACAAGGAACAAAACACCAATGCATACAATCAATACCAATGTTTATATATTTACCACCTTGATTATGATGATCAAACAATAAAATCTGATCTGAAACTCAAATCTTTCACATATCCGCCATAAAGTACAAACCTTAATGCACCATATTGAACAAGACACATAATAAATCAGACACACCCCACATCATTTGTCATGAAAACACAACAAAGAATGGAGAAAAGAACAAAAATGGAAACTGGAAACGTACTTTTGAGTTCATCAAGCCAGCGGGGAATGCTTTCAAACGTAGTACGCCTGCTAATATCATAAACCAAAAGGGCCCCAAAAGCACCACGATAGTAAGCAGAGGTGACAGCCCGAAAGCGTTCTTGGCCGGCAGTATCCCAAATCTGAGCCTTAACTTCTTTGCCATCAATTTCAAGACTCTGGGTCTGAAACTCCACCCCTATAGTAGCCTTTGAATGAGGATTGAACTCGTTTCTTGCGTATCTCGATAGCAAGTTGGATTTTCCGACTGCCGAGTCCCCTATTATTACTATCTTAAGAACAGATACTCCTCTCCGGATTCTTCGTCTGATGAATCCATGGGAAGAATCTGTATGTTTTGGGAGGAAGATGGAGGGTGGATTTGGAGGAGGAAATGATGGAGAAGAGGTGGCTGGATGAGGAGACAGGGTGGGAGACTAAGAAGAGAACTGAGGTAATAATGATAAGTAGTGTGGTGTCGGGGTGTTGTGGTGTGTCCCCACGACCGAGCATTTGTGTATGAGTTGGACTGATATCAAGTTGTCGGTGTAAAATGTCTTTGACTGAATTTTCACCAACGGATGCACTAACGGTTAGAAGATAGATTTACAAATTGACAATTAAAATTATTTTAATTGATAAAATTATATCGAATCATCAAATTTAATTTTAGATATTTGATTTTAATTTTGGATATTTGATTTAGTAATATATTGATTTTGTCCTTTTGTACAAATAAATGCATTGATCAATTTTTTGTGTTGCAACTATAATGGGAAAAGATGGAGGGAGAAATTATTTATATGCATTCGATTTATGATATAGTGTCATGTATTTTTTTATCTATATTAATTTACATCATCAAATAGTATCTCAGATCACCCAATTACACAATATAAATCAGTATAGATTAAAAAATTTATAACACTATATTATGAATTTGATCTAATGTAATAATTTCCTAAGGAGAGATGGTGCAATTGATCAAGCCAAATTGACGGGGTTGGAGTGAAATCATGTTTTCTGTACGGATTGTTGGCGAATCACAAGAAAACTTGAGAGTAGTTGCCCTATATTGTATAACTCTTTTATTGAACATATGAAATTATGCTGTTTGATAAAAAAAAAAAATAAAAAAAAAAATTGATGGGAATGAATTTAAAATTCACATGTCAATTTATAATTAGTGACACTTAATTGGTATAGGGAAATTTTACTTTCAAGATGTGATTTAGTGAATGGATTGAGGAAAGCAACCAACTTAATGGAAATGATATTAATAAATAATAATAATAAAAAAAGAGATCAACGATAAGAGAAGGGGAAGGAGTAAAGGAAAGTGTGTTATGCAAATAATGGTGTTTGTATAAATATTTTAGGAAATTGCGTTTGGATAGACATAAAAGGCACTAAGGAGAGTAAGTAATGATATATAGATATGTCCATTAATTGATTTACATGTACAAATTAATTAAGAGTATAAATATAATGTAACAAGTTAAGTTAGTAGAATTGAACCCATGACCTTCCCAACTGAAGTTTATAAATAAGGGTGCCAATGTATTCAATATCCTACTAAATGTAAACTCAATTTAATTAAATACAAACTCAATTCTCCTATTTGTCTAAAAAAATCGAATGAAAGGAATCGTTGTCATCGTTTAAACACTAGGTTCTTACAACAACAAATCTTAAACTTTTAAAAACAAATTATTGACAATACAAACAAACACAAAGAACACAAAGAGAACTAATAATTAATGTTTTCAAAGCCGGATCGGATAGTGGACTGGCAAGGTCACCGGTTCCCGATTCCGGCGGTCCGGTCGGTGATGACGTTACATTTCTGGGTTGGAGGATAGGATTTGAGGGTGTCAGCAGAGAGGCATGGGGGTGGAGAGTGAAGAGGTTGTTCTCCTTCTCCAAAATTACCAAATATCAAAGAGTGAAGAGGTTGTTCTCCTTCGCCAAAATTATCAAATGCCAAAAAAATTCACCAAAGCCCATTTCTTTGCATAATTAAAGGTGCCAAATTTCACTTTTCCTACCATGATACCCTAAGAAAATCATCAAAACTCTCCATCCATAATCCAAATTGGAGATCAAAAGCCTCCATCAAAACAACCACCACTATTTTGCATACACTAAGAAGAAAAGAGAAGAAGAAAAAAAGACTACAAAAAGGTATGAACCTTTTCAATAAGCACACGAGTTTATTAATTTTCTTGTTGTTTAAAGGGTGTTGGGATTTTAGTAATTTATAGTGAAATTTTGTCAAAGCAAATATGAAAAAAAGAAAGAGAAGATGAGAAGACCCAATTCAAGTTGAGTTAAAGATAATGTCATATACAACTGGACCAGCACCATGTCTGATTCTCGGTTTAATGGTCGAGCCGGCCGATTCGGTCTAGTTTTAAAAACATTGCTAATAATAAAGATAATGACATAATTATGAGACTAATGAACAAAAATGCAGACTTCCATAAAATTCAAACTTCTTAAGTTGCTGAATAACGCAATCAACACAAGATGATTAAATTCCTGACCGATAACTTTGATGATTTTTAAAAATTTGTGAAAAGTCAATAAAGAAAGAATGATCGACAAAAATCTATTCAATATTATCATTCGGACTGGACATATTTTGCCAAACTTTAAACTAACCAGACTTGGATCATCATGTAAGGGAATTATAGACCCAACTGTACTTTTCATATATCGGTTGTAACCATAGGCCCAACTGCACTGCCCATATATCAGCTATGACACAAGTCTGTGGCTACTCTAATGTCATATTCAGGGTAAAAGGAAAACATATCTAAGACCTTCAAAGAATTCCTTCAGAGGGCAGAAAATCATATTCGGGGAGAGAAGTACTATCTAATAGAATAGAACTATATGATTACAAATATAAAGTAAGAGATCGACCGTGGAGGCTTATAATAAGCTCATATTAGATGAAAAGCAGCAAATAGCTTATTGACTTACTTATGCGATCCAAAAACCGCAAAGTGGTACGGTCACCTACCTTGGAAGCAAATATTTGAAATCCAATCGAATAAGGATTTTACCCAATGAAGAGTTCACTCCTCTCAATACTGTGTGAAGAGAATTGAATTCACTTCCAAACCAATAACACTAGGATTTTGGAGCCCCTCCTATCACTCGACATTATTAACATAAAGCAGAACAACACAAGTTGGATCGATCTTGTGAAACCCCAAAAAATCACTAAATGCTCTAAATTAATTTGAAATCTTTTCATGTGTATTGAGGTGTTCTATTAGCAATGAATAAAAAAAAAATACTTTCTTTTACAACTAAAGTTTAAGTAAATCCAAAAAGTTAATATGGGTTATATAGTTTCTTACTACACTCTTCCTTAACAAAAAGGAATGATCAAAAGAGATAACTATTAGAATAATTAAGAGAGTGGTTGTAAAGTTTTTGTACTTTTGTTATTAGTGGAGGTAAGAAAGTATATTTTTTCAGTGTATGCTATTATATCTAAAAAATTGTGTGTGAGTAGTAGGGAGACTAAAAGATTCTTAACTCATAGAACATGTAATAGAATATTAAAAATAAATTATTTGTAATGAAAAAACTTACTAATTAAATAATAGTTGGGGAACTAGAATGTTTCATTAAGGTTAGGAAAGATAAAGAGTTTCATAATGTATTCATTTGATTTATAAAGAGTTTCATAGACAGTTTTAATCTAAATCACTAGGAATGATTTAATATTGACATTATCAATGTGAGTTACAAACTTTTTGTTTTTCAGTCATTATTAAAAAGGAGATATAACCTTTTTATTTTCCAATAATTATTTTGGGAAAAAGACTAGAAATCCTATATAAAGTTAGCATGATTGTTAGAAGACCATAGAGAGGTTATAAGTTCAGAAAATTAACATGATTGTTAGAACACCATAGAGAGGTAATAAGTTTAGAAAAGATGAGTGGCAGCCATAAGATTTGATTGCAACTTGGAATCCCCCAAAGGTAAGAATCATTTTTGTTTGTTTTGAAAAAAAAAATGTTTTAAACATATTTGTAAAGATTTCTTTGATGAAAATTGATGTTATAAGTACATGGTTGTATTTTCTTATAGTCGGAATTTTCTTTGTTGATTTAGACTTTTATCTTTAAAATATTATGGTACATACTCCGAATTTTATTACACCAATATAAGATATTTTAGTTTTGAATTGTCTTTAGACAAGGTTCATATGATAGAATATGATAATCGAGATTTCTGTGCTTATGTTAAAGGTATATTATGTTGAATAGCAACTTCATAGATAAATATGATACCTAGTATAAATATTTTATATAGATTAAAAAATAAATTCATGCATGCATACTTTATTTTCATATAAACAATTGGGTAACTCATGACCTTTCTATCATGTGCTTCTAAAGTTAAAATAATAACTAAAATATTATATTATATTATTATTTTTGCATGTTAAAACATGCATGGTTGTATTGTAAAAATTATCCTTAATTTTTTATTATTATGATTTTAATTAAGAATCCATGTTAAGTGCTATGGATTGTCAATTAATTTACCAAGTTCATTTTTCTTATGTATTTATAAAATTTTCTCATATTGATTTACAATAAAGTTTGATAGTAGTATATTCCTTAAGTTTTAGTCATGAATAATGCAATTATATTTTTACTAAATTATTGTTTAACAAGAATATTGTGAAATTATCAAATTATTTTTTTAGTAAACTTATTCTAGTAAATATTTGTTTTCATTAGAATGACTTTTATGTAAGTAAATTTTTGACTGTCTTGTATATTTGGCAAATCTATTCCATATGCAAGAGTAGTAAAATTTCTTGCTATTACAATGTTGTACATAGTTTTCGAGAATGATAAGATATCAATTTGAATATAAAAAGGCATGGACTATAGTAGAATTCATGCAAACTATAGCTACTAAAGTAAATAAAATAATTAGTATGTATAAAGGAATTATATGTTTGTAGGTAAAGGTTATTGAAAGTAAAAAGCTCTTACATTTTGGTAGCAAATGTATGATGTATGTGTCTAAGGATTTTATTATATGTTCTCTTGGAAGTTACTTATGTAAGTGTAAATAATTTTTGCAATGTGGCACTTGAACTCATAGTATATTTTGCCATATGATTAATGTGAATTTTATGTGGAATATAAATATATCGTGAACCATAGACAAAATTAAACTTTGGGAAGGTTATGAACCCAAATTAAAATTTGAAGAGAATGGCCCTTATCAAGCATTAGCTTAGGTCATCCGAAAAAGTGTTGGACTGGCGATGAATCTAAATCTACCTTGATGTATCCTTATGACAGAGTTTGGAGGTTGACTTTGTTCGGAATGGGTACTTTGAAATCCGGGTTTATTCTGATATGTTTAAGTGCCGAGATGGCAATTGGTGTGATGAGATTGAACAAGTCGTGCATGCAACTTTGCCAAAAGAGATAAGGATGGTATTTTATTCACTACAAGAAAATTGCAAATTTCATGGGGATTTTTGCATGCCGGACCTGTCTCTTAGTACATCTAGATGTGTATAAGAGTCAGGATTATCCTGTACACATCCAATTGCCATTTCACACTTAAACATATCAGATTTAAATCCGGATTTCAAAGTACCCATTCCGAACCGCAGATCTGTCTCTCGATACAGCGGGAAAGATGTGTATAAGAGACAGGTACTAAATGCAAAATCGAAGATACTCTAAAAGATTTTGGTGTTATTTTTGATTGTGTGCCTATAAGGCTGTCTCTTATACACATCTAGATGTGTATAAGAGACAGGATTAGATCTGTCCAAAATGTGCTGGGATTCTGCACTGTAAAATTCAATTCTGATGCGAGAATCCCAGCACATTTTGGACAGATCTAATCGGGAAAAATTATTTTTGCTCTCCATTTCTGCACCACCACCACCATTCATCCTCCACCTTCCTTCCAACTTCCATCTATTATTTACAAACCTAAGATTTCATCCCTTCTTCCTCATTTCTTTCTCTCCTCAAGCAATTTTGCTCCATCCTTCCTCAAGCAATTTTGCTCCGTCCTTCCTCAAGCAAAATTGCTTGAGGACATCCTTCAGCTAGACATTGTTCCCTTGTTATCTTCATAATTTGTCGAGGATTTTTGCTATGTTATTTTCAATTTAGTTTCCCATATAATGACAATATTTAACACCTATACTATCATATACTAAATTTTTACTATAATAAGCAAGTGGAAAATTTTGATGAAATTATATTCTTATATTTGTCTAGAAATTAATTGTTTAACAAGAGACTAAGTAAGTCATTAGTTTGTCATATAAATAATATAAGGTTTTTTATTGTTGCTTTGGAACTCAAACTAGAGTCTCTTATGACATGAAGTCGTGAATTTGGAGGAAAATATGATACTAATAAAAAATATGAATATCTCATAAAGGTTTGCGATTGCTTTGAATGTTTATTGGTCTCTGTATACACATCTAGATGTGTATAAGAGACAGCTAATTGTCCTTCAAGTACTTCAAATTTGCCTTAACAGAAATAAATTTTAACATAGGATGAATTCCTGTTACATGCTAATACGTCCTTGATGTCATTAGTATTGGATGTTAAAATAACTTGTTGCAAGATGCTTGTGGCTAGGAGTTTTTACCTTCCTCTTCTTGGGAGTTTTCCTATCATGTCTAGAACATATATTTTGTGGTGAAATGAAAACAGCTTAAATGATGTTGGTTTGATTGCTATTAGTTTTTGCAAAATGTATTTTCTCATGTTTCAGTAAGAATGTAGTGTGTTGTATCAACAGTAAATGTACTATAGTCTACTATTTGTAATCATCATGAAAATGAGTTCTTTGAGGTTGGTTTGGAGCAGGTGGGTGTAGTAGTGTCGAGGAACTTCTTGCTTCAGAAAGTGATCACATTTCCTTTCATCTTAATTCAGGGGAACTAGATCTTTGAGGACGGGCTATTCATGAACTGACAGGGGGATATTTAATTATTTATTCGAGTATGAAGTGATCACTCTTCGAGAAACGAGCATTCATCTGTTGGTCAAACAGGTTGTGATTGGGAAGAATAATTTTCTGGTTGTGCTTTGTTGCTTAAATGGTCTATTATTAGTTTTGTTTCTGATTATTTCTTGTTGATTCTGCTTGCCAACAAAGTAAACTTTCAGCATGAGAAAGATAAAATTTTCACTTTGCTATGATTTTAGTGCATTTAGTACTCTATTTTCGAGTAAATTGTGATCACTTTCTGAAGCAAGAATTCAACCTACGCGATTGTCTCTTATACACATGTAGATGTGTATAAGTTCCAGACATTAGTATACATTGAAGCAAAATGTGAAATGTCTTGCATACACATCTAGATGTGTATAAGAGACTCGCTTCTGTTCTTATACACATCTAGATGTGTATAAGAGACAGAAGCTAATTGATGGTAGTTTTTGGAAGATGGCTGATGCGGAGATCAAGGAGGAGAAAAACCAAAAGACAGGGAAAAACAAATGAGGCGGAGTGTGACAGAGCGCGTGTCGCCCAAGTTCCTCTCGCCACAGCCCCACCCCTTGATGCAGATGGTAGCTCGGATGATTAGATTGTATTTGGTTGTTTACTTAGATAACTAAATGCTATATATGTATTGTATTTGAATTTGTTTCGTCGAATTATTTTTGAGATGAAATTGTGTATAAGAGACAGGTCTATATCAATCCATCAAAACCATCATTGGAAAAAACAAATCCACGATGAACTACATCAACCAGTGGCGTACATTAAGCTTGGACTACGAAATTTCTTTGAGAATTACAAAAATATCCGCATGTGTATTTTCGCAAATTCCCCATCAAATTTTGTCGGATTATAAAATCCGCAGCAAATTATTATCCACGGCCTTTTACCCGGATTTTTTTCCACCAAAATCATAGAAAGTCTTGTTTGCTGCGGATTTTTTATTATAATCCGCAGCAAAATCCGCATGAAAACAGCAATTTTCTTGTAGTGATTGATTACGGTAACTCTATGAAATTGCCTTATTTGACTAGATGGTGTATATTATTTGTTATGTTTTGGTTAAATTCTTATAGTCCTTAAAAACTAATTCAGTTTTATTTTAATGTTCAAATTAATTTTTACATAAAAAATATATATATACTAAAAAAAACACGTGCACGCACGATTCTCACCGAGGTTAATAGCTCACACGTTTGTTATAAAATTTTCAGATATGCAGGGTAAATGAACTTCACAGATTATGTCTGGATTACAAGTCTTCATTAAGAATGTTTGAAATTTATATTAATGAATAAAATTGTTCAAATCTCTATTTGAATCTTGTATGTTGAGGGTTTGATATTCGGTAGATTTTTTAGTTAAGAAGTTTGAATGATAAGATTAATTTTCGTAGATACAAGAACTTTGTTGCTTACTTGATATCACAATAAATGAGTATCTATTAAACTCTCATATTTTTTATAAATTATAACTTATAACTTATAATTGTCTCAAATTATTATATAACTACCGAGAATTATATCAATACTTAACCTATTTATTTCACTATGAAAGATTGGGTCGTTACACATCATTGTTACTGTTCTCATCATGAAAATTATGGCCATGATATTGAGAATTGCAATGATCCAAAAACTAAGATAAAAAAAGTCCTAAAAGAAGATACGAACTACATGAGATAACTTGTAATTACTCTTTTACATAGCAATACAATCCTGATATTTTGGCAAAAAATAATAATAATAAAGGTAAATTACCGTAAATCTCTATGTGATATAGCCTTTTAACCCATAACTCCGATATATTTTGAAAATATACCTTAACCCTCATGTTCTTTAGGCCACCACCGACCAACCTCCTCCTTCTGTCACCCCAAAAATGAATTGCAACATCATCTACAATCAAGTGCAAAGCTACGGACAAAGAAACAATAGGAGCAATTGCGTGGTGTTGGTTGGTCTGCTGTAGTTGCTGTGAAATTTGGAGCAGCGGTGGTGACTTTGAAGTGGCATCTCAAGTGGTTGTGTGGTTTCCGTAGCATCAACAACAACGATAGCAAACAGATGCACCTTCTCCAATAACCATGGCTCCAAGTCTAATATTCCCCAAATTCAAAACCACCATCATCATCACCGACAAGGCTTAAGGAGGAAAGAAAACGATATACAAGTGCCTACCATATGTTTGTCAAAATGCTAAGGACAGAAGACAAAAGGTAAGGGGAGGGTAAGGAGTAAGAGAAGCTTATTTGGAGTATATTCGAAAAAAAAAGAGTGCTAGAGTTGAGAAGTAAGTGGGCTTCAACTACCTGAAGGCTCAAAGACGTTTGCTTGATGGATTTACTATTGTCTTGGTTTTGGAGTCTTAGAAAAAACTTTTCCACTGGGACTAATTTAATGTTCATTTAATTGCCTTCAGAATATGGGTTTGTGTATTTTTTATTGCAATAAATACCAGTTGCATTTTTAATGTGCATCATGGGAAATTGGAAGAGGCCCGCCAACTGTTTGATGAATTTGTCGGAGAAAGAGACTCGGTGTAGTGGAACACTTCGATGAGAAGCCGCCAATATTATGTTTTTTTCAGCATTGTTTAGGTAGTTAGGAGGGGAAGGTGTGCAAGAGACCCATCCAAAATGGATAAAGGGTAAAAATGTAATTTTAGTAATTTTAGTTAGTTTGGATGATTTTCATCCACTCAACATTTTGGCCTAAAGAACATAGAAGTTTAAGGTATATTTCTAAATATATAAAGATTATGGATTAAAAAATTATACTATATGAGAGTTTATAATAATTTACCCTCGTAATAAAGTTTGACAAGTTGATCCAAACTATCACATGATACTCAATGATAACTGATCTCCTAGACCTTAAAATAATAGGTATCAATACCAGACACAAAACAACAAGGGTCCCCATCAAACAAGGATGATATGGTTGGGGTCATTAATGTTATAGCTGATAGATTTTACAGTGAGACATTATACTTATGACATATATCTTGGTGTACCAATTAACACTAAAAAAAAGGATAAAATTATATACACCTTGAACATCTGAACATATGTACCAATGTACAAAACAAAATGGAGGTGTCAATACCAACTATCAAGTCATCTATACAAATAGCAAAAAAAAAAAAAGATCTAAACTGTTGCTAATTGGTACATACCCTCTTAAAAAACATTATAGAAAAAAAAAAAAAAAAACCCGAAGGAACAAGACATCTTGAGCTGAAATTTGAGAAATCCTCACTATATGTAACTCTTTGCATGCATGGCTTCAGACCTCATGGTTCAAATTGTGCCCTGGCAAAAGATCTGTCATTGCATTATGCCAATACCAGTAAAAATTCTTAATCGAACTTGTTCACGCTTGCTTCAGCTCTTTTCACCTCGACAAGCATTTTGTCATTTTCTACGTCCACATGTACAATTCTCAAGTTCCTTATTGAGCTTCTAGAGAAGGTGAAGGAAAACAAATCAGTAAATTCAGAGTGAAAATGCTTATATATATCCTATAGTTGCCAGAAATGCTATAAACGTGAAACGGGTATGGGGATGGGATACGCCACTTCTTTAAATATTGGATATATAGGGGTAAGTTTAATTGGTACACCATTTAGAGTCATGATACGCTCCATTTGGTGTCGTAATATAACTACATATATCTATGGCTATATCTATAGGGAAATGTGACCTTGACTTATTTTAAATATGGTGATGATAGCAAAATTTTCAAGGAATAAAAAAGTTTATGTCAACATGCATATACATAGAGTTGCTTTAGAAACATTATTTGATAACAAAGTGTTTGTTGTTAGTTAGAGTTTCAGTAAATGTTGAATTTTTAGTAATTAGAGAAAAAAAAATGCTCAACTTTTAAAAATCATTATTGTCCTTAACCAAAAAGTATCTTTATGATTCTCTACTTTTAACATTTTAAAACGCAAATTGTATACGACGCATGAATTGAAATACAATTTGTAGATGTGGGGGTCTAGGTTTCTGATAATTATGATATATGACTATCAAAAAATATATAGATAAAAAACTAAAAAGAAAATATTTGAACCAATATTAGTTAGTTAAGATTTATGAATTGCCAAATTTATCCGGGGAACGATTAAAGTCAGAAATGCACACCAAAACTAAAGATCCCATGTAGAGATTCTGCTTTTCTTCTTGTTATTTTTTACCTCTTGCACTTCAGACTGAAGAAGAAAACATAGCGAAACCAGGGCAAAGATACTACAAATTTGTACAAGAAAGTACCCACCTGAACCTGATTCTGAAGGCCTTTGATGTGTTGCACTGCCAAATCCAGCATATTAGCGTAGCTAGTTTGCTGCAATGAAAAGTTTACGTTAAAGCAAATATGTATAGTTAAATCTAAGTGTTGCATATTTCACCAAGGTAACTACTATTACCATAATGTTAATTTGGTCTTTAGACTAGTAGTCTAGCTTAAGGAAAGGAAGTAACCAAAAGTTTAGGGTTAGCTTCATTTCAAAATTTGAATACATGGCTTTGGAAAATCATTTAATCACAAGCGTAGTAAAAGAAGCAGTGCCAAGAAATTGGTTAAGATTGGGAATAATATAGAAAGATGTTCTAACCAAGAGTCACTAAGTCTTTCCAAGTTTTGTCTTCTATCTCCTAGTTGGTCTCTAATGTAATCCACCAACACATAGTTACCAGACTTATTACATAATTTTATATACCCTATACCAATTTATGCATTTTGTAGTACTTCGACGATTTGAAACACTATGGTATATGTATCGATTCACCAAATTTAGCGAACCATTTTTAATCTTAATTCGTGAAAGATTGACTAATTAAATTAAATTTTTTTTGTAATTTTTAATTTTTAATACTAATTTAGTTTCTTTTATTTAAATATTAATGTTTGACCAGTTTATAACTTTAAAAATTAAGTGCTTTAAAAGTTGACTTTTACTTGCATATATAAATTACCTATTTTTGTTTTTTTTGTCCAAAATTATTTTGAAATCACTATAGAACAAGTATCCTTCCCACAAACTAACAAAATCAATGCCAAGCATACCAATTACGAATTACTTTCATAGTAATTCAATTTAACATGGAGTTAATTAATTAGATTAATACTTTTATTGATACTAATTACAATAATATTCTAACAAATATTTATGTAAATTTGTATGGGATTGTAACTTTGTTAGTAGTGTTACATTGGAGCAAACCAACTAAATTAATCAAGTATATCACGTACTAAAAGAACATCCAACTAACCTTACCCCTAGTGTATCACACTTTTAGCAATGTGACTTACTGTGTACCTATATCCGTATCGCATACCAAAGAGTACCCTGAATCTAGTAACTATGCACCAACATCAGTTTCAGGAGGACATTTGTTATATTTGTACTTTAGTATCAGTAATTATGTCATTGTATATTCTCTCTATTTTCTTTTAATTATCATTTTAGATTGGTGAATAAGAATTAAGAAAATTATTAAATAATAAGTTATCTTATCTTTTATGTTAATATTTTCTAACTACATAACCTTTTAAAGTATTTATTAATATGACATTAAATATAAAGTTGAAAAAAACTCCTTTATTACTCCCTTGAATTCGTAAAGCGACAGATAACTGAGGACAAAAAAAATTGTCTAAAAAGATATATAAAATAAAACGGAACAAGTACTAGGTTTTATGACATTCTTTTTTTTTTCTATCCTAATTAATAGCAAATAAAAAATTTACTCCACTCTCTAAAGCTTAATCAAAATAATAATGAATTTTTCCTTCAAAACATGCCGATAGTGTTGAGTATGTCTTGTATTATTTATTTTGTTCCGTTAGTTGGGAAAAATGTTTTTCTTCCATTGAAGTTATAAATTAAGGACTTTAATTAAGATTATGTCTATACCACCAAGAGAGTTTTAGTGAATTTTGGCCTTTTAGGACCATCCAACCTTTTGTCTTATTTTAGTCTCTCTTATGCTTTTATTCAAATAGTGCCTAGACTTCATTTAGTCTGTCTTATTTATATACATTTTTTGATGAGAGTGAATTGAGTTTTTTTAAGACTTTTAGTCTATTTTCTTCTGGACTCTTTTGAATTTGTGGAGGGTTTACAAATTTTTGTATTCCTTTTGTTGAATTAGTGGATTTCTGCATTTTGCCAATATAAATATAAATAGAATTAATCAAACTACATAAATTTTTGTATTTCTTTTGTTATTATATTTCTCTTTGTTTATTTGCGTTATCATTTTCAAAGTTTATTAATTTATTTTTACAAATTTCTAGCTTATGATCCTAACAGGTAGGCAATTTAGATATACGATAATGGGATTATTACAACAATCAACAAACTTATAAACTAGATATAAATGCCATGGGAAATAAATGCTTGGAGGTATTACCTTCTCCATATTAGGAACAAGATCTTGTAACTTTTTCAACTTCTCATTTATTCTTATTCTCCTCTCCTGCATAGAGTTGGACAAAATCACATCAAATGCACCTAATTAACATATTTTAATTCATCATTACATTTTCGTCTATCACTCTCCCGATATGGTTTTCACATTAGTAAATGTCTTCTTAACCAATTAAACAATCCATTTATGCTAATGCAACAATAAGTCAAATTCAAATATTGCCCACCCTTTCAGCAATGCTGCGGGGATGAGTAGCACAACCACGCTTTGCACGCATCTTGCAAGCCACAGAATCTCGAGGAATGTTAAGCAACTTGTCCATTGAACTCATCTCCATCATTGTTGTTTGAGGCATGCTAAACTGAATCTGATACTGAAATTAGGTTTGTTAAGGAAAAACTACTGTTATAATGTTATAATATAGGAAAATTTTATAGTCCCATTGAGAGAATCATCTCGTTATCCCATTGAGAGAATCATCTCGTTATATTTTAAAGATTTATACAGTACAATACTATATATTTTAAAAACTTGTACTATACAAACCCTTAAAGTAAATGAGATAGTTCCCTCAATGCAATTTCAGAATTCTCCTACGAAAGTATAAATAAATAAGATAACAAACAACTTTTTGGGTGTGAGAGCATATTATTGTTCAAAGAACATTCCATATGTACTCAGGAAAACATTAACTACCAAAATGGTCATCGGCAAATATGTTGAATACCTGAGTTTCCGTGCTATTCAGATTGAGAATTTCACCTCTCATCTTGTTAGGTCTCTTGCTCGGCCCCATGGAAAGCATTATAGTATTGGCATCTTCCCAAGAAGCGCCCACCCCACAACTTGCAGTGGTGTAAGAATGAGTAGATTTTCTTTTGTCATTCTCAGCATTATTGAGGCCATTATTATCAACATTTTCACTTTCTTCAGAAATGTGGGAAAGTGTTCCTTGTCGCGTAAAGCTCAGCTGAGAGTTCAATCTTGGCATACCACTGGCCCTTGCATTTGCTGTGGAGAAACCTAATTTCATTTACATGCCGGTGCTTATTAACCAACGGGTGAGAGAGGTATACATTATGTGTGTGATTTTAAAAAAGCGGCTTAATTACAGTTTGTTTCCTGTAAATAAGGGACAATTGTAAATTATCTCATATATTTATTTTATCTACAAATTGTCCTCTAAAGTTAAATAAATTTAAAATATTCATTTAAAGGGAATAGTAAAACGTCATTAATTGTTCTTAATTTTTTAATTACCTTAATCAACATAAAATTAAGTTGAATTGCACTTTAGCGTTTAATTTTATTTTATAAGTAATTTGTCATTCAAAAGTAACGATGTTTTTTATCCAATATTATTGATTTTTTTTTTTTACCCTTCAATATTAATTGTATGAATTAATTTATTATTTTATGTTTTCTTCTTCGCACCCATTCTTAACATGTCATCACATACTTGTTCCACTAATATTATTTTTATATATAGAATTAAGTATTTTATTTATTTAATCACATTATTTTAGTTTTATTATTTTTTACTTTATTTTCTCTATTATCAATAATTAATTCATCACTTTGTATTTAAAAATTACATTATTTGAGTAATATATACTACTTTAAAATATACTCAATATATATTCTAAATAAATTTAGAATAAAAAATTTAGTTTATTATCATATTCTAATTTAAGAGAAGAGTTTTAATAAAGAAATCACAACTAAAAATATTAAGGACAACTATGATGTCTTACCACCCTCTTTAAATGAAAATTTTAACTTCATTAAATTTTGGGGGATAATTTGTAGATAAAATAAATATAGAGAGTAATTTATAATTGTTCAATATTTATAAGGACAAACTGTAATTAAGCCTTTCAAAAATTAATAAGAAAAAAGATAGGGGAAGTTACTATGGATAGAAACTATTTGATAGTTTGAAGGAGAAATTTTATGCTCATCAAGAGCAACTCAATCTATGGGAGCCTTTCATTTGGAGTGGAGGGTCCATATTTATGAAAAATAAGAGGGCATTCTATTCAAAAAAATAAACCCTGCATTTCAAATGGCAGACTCCTATTGGTTGAGAAGCAACTATTTAGTATGTCTAATAATTGCTCAGTGATGACCAAAATAAAAATTTCCAAGTTGAAGTTGATGGTTGGACTCTCCAAAGTGAGAGAATTCATGTGGAAGTGGTTAGTTGTAATTTTTTTTTTTCCAAATTTGATCTTAAATTTTAAGAAAAGACCAAAAAGAGATGGGAAAGAGATTACTAGATCAATTGTGCTCTCCAGTATAGATACTTTAAAATGTGATTTTATGAGACTAATCTAATAAAGAGAAAGATGCAATCGAGTATGTCGTTTTTAATTGGACACCATTAGAATGAGATCAGAGATGCATGAACACATTTATCTACAAAGATTCAAGGAATGCTCACAGTGACCATTAAAGGAAAAACTACATGTGATATCCCAAGCAAAAAAGCCTCATTTACACCACAGACATATGTAATACAACACTCGTTTTTGCTGCTGCAATGGTGTAAATTTCTCGCTAAAGGAACACAAATCAGGGGTTGGGTATTGCGTAACGTGTAATGTAATTTGTGGTGCAAAATAGATGGAGTGGTAATTTGGCCAAAAGTTATCTTCTTTCACGCTTCTATTCTCCTTATTCGAAACACAAACCGAATCATAGGTAGGGGTATTTATAATAATCGGTCAACCAGAAAACTCATCGAATCAATCCCCTCTGAACTAAAAAAATAGAGTAATCAAACCACATTGTCAAATCTGATCGGGTAGATTCTCAAATTTTAGTAACTTACTGGGTACCCGACTCAATCCATTTAAAAGATAAATTTATAAATTTCCTTAATACAGTTTTCTCAAATTTAGAAGTTAATAGGGTTACTACTGCACATAATATCATTTTGGTAGCTTCTCACAGATCTCACATATTCTTTTCATTCTCTTCCTCACATCATCTTCATTTTCCTCTAATTCTCAATCACCTTTTCATCTTTTCCTGTTGGGTTGTAAGCCTATCTGTTGAGATGTAAACATTCTTATATATTTTGTTTAATATTTGAAACTTAATTATTTTTCACGTTTTGTTGTATAGTACCCGACGACTTTTTTTTGCGGGTATGCGATTAATTAATTGGGTACTCGCTTTACGTGAATCAAGTAGAGAATCAGAATTTTTTCGATCCGATTAGAGGGAGTCAAGTAGCCTAGGCACCCGTAGTCATAGGGTCGTTTTTCCTTTTCAAAATTCTGCTACTTTGGCAGAAACAACTAAAAATTTTTGACCAAATTGTACATTTTTATGGCAAGGAGCCAAGGGCAGAAAACAATTGCTCGTTTTCTTAGTGTTTAAAAGAAAATGATGTATACATTATGCTATTTTCTATATCCTGGGTGTGTTGTTCATTTGTGTGCTTGAACAGGAGGAAGACATCCATTTTTAGTAAGGGAAAATAACCAAAAACATTCCTCGCATTTGTCAAAAATTCTTTTTTATTCCTCACACTTAAAACGAAACAATTTCATCCTCATATTTCTGAAATGTACCAATTTCATCACACTATCCATTTCCAACTAATTTTGCGGCTGAGAGTTCGTATGCCCCAGTTATCATGTGCGTTTATTTCAGGTGCAAAATGGTCCTAACAAAAACAAAAGGAGTCTGGTATCATCTTATATCCTTGTGTCTCCCCTTTTTTAGCATATACATTAGTTCATGGTAGAATACGTTCTACCACTCTCTTCAAAAAATTTCTTGTACTCGAAGACTGATCCACGAGGTGAAAGGCTTTGGAATTATGAGGAAAATAAATGTGCAAAAACAAAAAAGAAAGTTGCGTAACACCACATGATAAACTGAATTCTTCCCAACAATGTTCATTGTTGTTATTCATCAAATTTGGACCAATATTCCCAAAAAAATAAAATAAAATTTTGGATTTCTTCCTTTTTACAATTGGAAAGTACTCCTACTTCATTAATTTTTTAAATTACAATGTGGCGCATGTGAGAATCAGGGGTTAGACCAAACTAGGCATGTGAAATCCACCAGGTTACTATATGGGTATTGTCTGGTGATTCGTGGAATCTGGTCACTTCACACATTCTTGCATGGTGGACAAAAATGGGATCTCCATCTACTTTCCAAGGAATTAGTATTATTTATTTGTATTCAATTGTCAACTTACTTGTTCTACAAGTGGGAATATATGGATATTCAACTCAACCAAGTTGGAGACTCCAATTATTTATATAGTAATTGTAAGTATAAATTCATTGTCTAGCTAGACAACGACAGCACCAATGTGTGGATATATCAATGCAATTTATCTTTATCATAGTGTATATAATTTCCTCAACTGCATCTTCTTAAATTGACTATATCGTATAACTGCAAGTTGATGCCTGTTGTTTATTTATTTAATATTTTTTTTAAGTAAACAAGTTGGTACTTGAACATACACACACAGAAGTCTTTAATTGTAAAAATCAGCGTCGTAAAAAAAGGGAAAATAACTTTAATAATTTTTTATATTTCATATTTATATTTTTTTTAGTCTCTCATATTTAAAATAATATATTTTAGTCCTTCAGAAATTCAAAATGTGTCATTTTGGTCACTCGATATAATTATGGATATTAATATTTTGGTCTGAAATACTCATATGCGTATCGTATATTACGTTTTTTATGGATAAAATTGGTAATACACAAATTTAAGATACTAAAGGACACTACCTAAAACTTCCTCCACTACCAATTTAAAATTATCATCTACCATCACTACTTATATTCTCTTCTCTCACTGTTTTTCTTCCACCACCCCACTCCAACGACTCCATTCCTCTTAGGTTTAGGACAATTTAGTATTTATGATTATGTATTGTTAATTTGCATTTAAATACGTTACATTTAATATACATGTCAGTATGTTAGACTAAAATATGCTCGTAATTATGTCGAGGGAACAAAATGGTGTGTTTTAAATTTATGAGGGACTAAAATGCATCATTTTAAATGTGAGAAATTAAAAAAGTGCAAATGTGAAATGTGAGAGACTATTAAGGTTATTTTTCCGTAAAGAAATGTAGGAAGAATATTAGTATTCTTTTTTACAGAATAATTGAGAGACTTTCTTTTTTATTTTTAACCAATTCATATCAAAATTAAATATTATTCATTTATTTTTTTCCATTTTGCAGAAGATAGTATGCAAATAATATTAGTTTTCTCTATTTCAATACTTTGTAAGATAAAGAAGTCGAAATTTTACGAAAAACCTGTAATTTTACCGTCCAAAAGTAAGGATGTTTTATAAACTGAAATATAAAAAATATATATATGATGGGCAGAATAATTATTTGGGAACCTCATTCCAAAACTAGATGCTGTACACCAACTATATACAGCACCACAACCTCAAATTATATATAGTGCATTTTAACATATTAGTCACTAAACTCGTTAAGAATGTTTTATTTTACTTTTTATCTCATTTAAATTATATATAATGAGATAGAGTGTGATATAAAAAATGAGATAAAAAATCACATAACTATTAAACTAGACAAAATTTTATGTTGAACTATTCTCATAACACTAGTTTAGGAAAGTGGCGGGCTTGTCTTCCCTATTTTTGATTACCCTGATTTATCATTTTCCTAGTGAAATACCTTTACCCTTAACATAAGAATAACCTAGATTATTAACAGTATCAGTGTTGAAATGAATTCCTTTACGTATGAATTTGAGACTGCGAATAAATAAAGGGAATCTCCAATATAAAAAATATAACACAAATGATTTTTTTTCTTTTGATCAAAATAAACATGGAATTTAAAATGGGGTAATTTTATTCCAAATAAGAGGCATAAAAAACACATAATTTTACTCCAAACGAATTTTGTCTTTTACTCCAAATAAAATAAGTTGGTACTTCAGTTTTTGATGCCCTTATTATTTTACTACATTTTTTAATATTTTGGATTAAATCTGTACAAATTGCAATATTAGATACAATTTGACTCAAGACTTCTTCACATTTTCTCACTTTTTCACTTCAAAAGTCACAAGATATGTATTTATCTATATAATTGATTTTCCGTATTTTTTATTTTTTATGAAACTCTTTAAAGAATGAAATACATGACAAAAAAAAATTAAAATAGATGAAAAATTAGTGCTAAGGGGTAAGTTTAGTCATTTCAATTGTTTTCTTGACAGGGTTAAACTTTTTATGTGTGAATAGCGTGTGATGGCTCAAGAATATATATTTTTAATTTAAGGGGACAAAGTGTAATTATTAACTTAATTTAATGGGACAAAGCGTTATTAACCCTATTATTAATATATTATCAGGTGGTTTCTTAGCAAAACGTTGGGCGTTTCAAAATTAGGGACCCAATTTATTTATTTATTTATTTGGGATAAGAACTAGGGACCGAAGCCACCTAAATTGCCTTCTTCAGGACTCCATTGCCTGGTGGCGGAGAGAATGAGACAGAAGACCATTCAAAATAAACTTCCTATTGTGCCCATTAAGATTAATTAACTGATCATTCCTAAAATGACAGTAAATATTATTGATGTTGGCAGTCGTTATTGGGACTATATAATTTATGTCAGAGAATAAATAAAGATATTCTTTATTCATAAAAAGTTAATGGAACAATTGACCAAGACCTAGACTTAACACTTGAGGGCTTCTCTACTCTATCGGACATTTTTATGGAGAATTTCATTGTAAAAGGACAATGAGCTGATTTTGTAATACACTAATGCAATGATTTGTAAGTTTTGTTTCCAAAAAAATTCAGAGTGTTTTACTAGAATAAAATAACACTAGGGAGCGTAAACATTTATTTGAGTAGAATATTTTACTTGTTTGAGTCAACAAGAGATATGTAAAAATCCATTGTAAATCTTCTTTTTTTCATTAAAAACAAAGAGTAAAATATTTTTCTTAGAGTTAAGCGTGGTCTAAAATGTTTAGCTAGACATCAAACTCATTGTTAATGACATTAAAAATGTGATTTGGTTTTCATGAGACCAATTAAACAACATCATATATTTAGGAGGTGTTTGATTAGCATTCGAGAATTAAAATTGGAATGAGAATCATAAATCCTATTATCAATATGAGTTTTTGCCATTCCCTTCTACTTGTTTGGTTTGTAGGAAATAAGAAATGTATTTTATTATATTGGTAAATTAACAAATTTGAAATTCATGTCACAAGTAGAGAATGAGAGTGGACTTTTTCTAACATTTTCATTCCCTAGAAAAATTTCTATAGTAATTAACCAAACAATATCTATAAGTATCACTAACCTTAGTACATTTCAAGGATAAATTCAGTAGTCAAAAGCTGGCCATTAATTCAAAATTCTAAAAGAACAATCTGTTTCCCCACTATATATACGAGACTCACATACTTTCAATTTCTCTTACACTAAAATCATCAAACAACATAACCAAAATTTAAAAGAAGGGGAATCAAGTTACAGTTCTACAATTTAATACTCTAATTAGCCATACAAAAAAAAAAAAAATGAAAATAAACTTTAAAAACAAGAATTTGAATAGAGAATTATCGAATTTATTTAATTCCACTCAAAGCCAAACTTTCGTATCAACAAAAGAAACAGGCAAATTCAGCTTACCCACGGTTCATCCGAGGGACCTAGTAGTTGTACTGACATCATACCCTGATGTTTAGGTATTTTTCTGATTAATTAGCAGCACTTAGACCAACCAAACATATATATAAATCATTTTTACAGGCCAAACATATATGAAAAGGCAAATTGTGGTAAAATAATGCAAGTAGAATAAATTACTTCTAAGTAGTACTTTATTATATTAATTAAAGTTGCAAATGTCTCTCAGTCTTTATTTATGCGATTAGACTAACTTTTATCGAACTTTTTTATTACTACTTTAATAAGAGTAATTTTGGTGTAAATATTTTGGGGGGTGGGGGGAAGAACTATTCACACTTTAAAGTTTAACAAAAAAAAGAAAAACTACCAATATTTATTATGTTCTTGTTTGTCTAGTATACCTAATTATTTATTTTTTATTTTTTTTAAAAAAACCCATTATCTTTAAAGAGAAAACCTACCAATGCATTAAAATCAACAGAAAAAATGGCTCACATTTATGTCCATGTCGGTTTAATCATCCACATTCACTACATAGGACACACAATTCATAAACATACATGTCGAGTGTGACTCGAACAGTCGGTCAATACAGACTCTATGTTAATTACTTTATGTAAGGGCAAAATAGTAATTTCATCTAACAGAAAAATCCCCACTCAACCTAACCTCACTCCTTTACCCAACTATCAACAGGTAAGTTTTTAAAAGGTACGAGCTATATTATTTTTTAATTATTTAATCGTAGAATATTTTATTTTACGTTACGAATTGAATAGTGAAAAATAATAAAAAAAAAAAACCCTAGTTCTAAGTTCTAAGAAGGCTGGGAAAATCAACGTACCATTATCGGTCGAGGACGTGGAAGAATGAGCTAAATGATCAAGAAAACCAGCCGGTGAGCTACTATGACTAACCGATTGCGAAGCAGCTGCAGAAGAAGATACCATACTCGCACCTCCACCACCACCAATGCTCCCCTCTAGCCATAAACCGTAATTTCCCTTTTCTCTAGGATTAATATTAATGTTTAAGGTCATGAACTCATAGAGGAGATGGACGATGTTTCTGATGAGGGCGGCAAGAATCTTGGACGACCCATGTGGGCGGCTGAGAATTCTTCACTAGTAGTGTTATTGATGTTTCTTCCACCTCCATTTATTGGTCCCATTGATTCTTGTGATGATGAAGATGTTGATGATGGATGCATATGGCTTTCTTCTTTTGAATTGTTAAAGGAGTGAAGAGGTGGGAAATGGGAGAAGAAACCACTTGTCTTTTTTTGGATATGTATTTGGATGCTAGTTGCAAGTTGCAAGTTGCAACTTGTTTAGGAAAAAGGTTAGAGGGAAGTACTGCATTTTCGTAGTCAACTTTTGGTTGTGCATTAAAAATTCAAAAATTCGTAATGTAATATAACTTTTTAAAATATAATGAAAATTTTAAAGAAAATATATAATTTTTCAAAAGTTTGACAGAGGTTTATTGTATTATATTACCATTGGGCTTATTATGGGGTTGTTTAACGTTATGAGTTTGGAGTTTTGACCGCTCTAATTGAAAAATAGTATAGTGGTTTGTCTTTTCTTTGTTAATCTCAATTTTCTCTTTCCCCACAATATATATGTCTCTTATATTGACAATATACATAGAGTTAATAATATTTCATAATTAATTGCGGTTCATATTCGTTCGGAGTTCGTTCTCAGAAATATAGCCATTCCTGCCCCATATATATATATACCTATTATTTTTTTGCCCCTTAAAACTTCAATTATATAATTTTGCACCATCCAGCTATTAACTCTCATAATACTATAACTGCTAACATATTTAACTTTTGTTATATATGTTAAGAATATATTTAGTTGTATAGATTTGTTAAGTGTATATTATGTTACTTAATTATAGGTCTTGATTAACAAAATATTCTTTATTTGAAAAATTTCCGATAACGTGCCATTTGGAGAATTGGTTCTTTATTAGTGCTGATTTTGGAGAAAATTTATGTCAGGTGTAGAATGCGAACTAGATCAAACTCGCATTTATCTAATGCGAGTTAGGTTAAAATTATAATTTATTTTTTAAAAAAAAATAACTATAGTTTGCATTCTGCTATAGCTATCTGCTGCTTTTTGTTTTAATGTGGGTAGCAATGCAGAGAGTTTGTGACTCTGTCAGAAATTGAGAAAGCTTCAAATTGGTGCGCATTGTCAAAGTGGCGGAATGATTTCAGGTGGTTATGTAAGAAGAGGTGGTGGTGTGATAGATGTGGTGGTGGAGTCTTTACTGGGAGATTGAAAGATTTGGGAGACGGGACTTCGTTTTTTTTCAGGGGTAAAAGTTGGTCTGTCCGTAGTTGACGGATTGAGGCTTAGTTCGCATTTAAGAATGCGACGCATTTAAGAATGCAAACTATAGTTCGCATTCGTAAAATGTGACCTAAGACATTTTATTCGAAAAAAAAATTATAATTTTGACTTAATTCACATTAAGCAAATGCGAGTTCTATCTAGTCCGCATTTTTTGAATGCGAACTATGCCTGACAGAAATTCCCTTCAAGATCAGTACTTGTTTTACAGAACGAATTTGACAATTGGCACGTTGTTTGAATTTCTCTTCCTTATTTGTATCATTGGATAATCTATTTAAGAGAATTTTTTGTATCATTATACATACACAAAAAATAGAAATCTTCTTCAAAAATTCGTTCATGGTATCAGAGTTAGCATTCAAGTATTTTTCCATCCATTTACATGTGTCTTGAGTTCTGACCAACCCCTTTTAATGGGCTCTCTTACGTCTAACGCACATATAACAGGGTTTTGTCCAACCCCTTCTAATGAACTCTTTTACGTCTGATCCACATGTAATAGGGTTCCAGTTTACGTCAGACTCACGTGTAACAGAATTTCATATTCAACCCAAGTCACATGTTGGAGGGAGTGTTAAAGTATAAATCCCACATCGACTAGTCAAAAGATCATGAACTAATTAATAAGTTTTTGAACCACTTCACTTATCACCAATTAATTTTAAAATAAAAGTCCATATTATTTAACGCGATACTTTTGTTATATATGTTAAGAATATCCATTCACAAGATTGTCATACGAGGAGTAGTAAAGGGAAAAGTTGAAAATTTCGAACTTTCTTAGCGAGTTTTGTTATGAGCATAAACAAATGGTTATTACAAAGGCAAAAACATGTACACATTTACTATTTTTGTGTGTAACATACTCAAAAATAACTAGTGCAAGCACTTTTTTTTTTCTTCACAACTATACTTTTAACTCATCCAACCCACACCCTTCATGTGAAGTAATCTATTTCTAAAATGATAAATATTTAGGTAGATTCAATTTTTGACCCCACTTGTAGATCCTGTTGTGTGGATTAAACTTTAAAAAATCTATGACATCAGCTGATGTAAGCAAGATTCTTTAAAATTTAATCCTGACCATAGGATCTACAAATAAAAATACAGACCGAATCTACTTAAGTATTTTTCATAAATAAAATTGGCCATAGATCAAGTTTCATAATTAGAAGTTTTTCTTCTCTAAGAAGAATATAATTATGGTAATACCACAACAATTACTGTGCCGGCTTTTCTAAAGAGGCCCCCCCAATTCTTTTTGGTAGGAGGTTTTCAAAGAACCTATCAATTGGTCACTTGAAAAGGTTTTGATCGTTCTTAAATTGGTATAAAGGTCATAAAAGTTTTCACTCTATAGTGGTGTATTTGAGGTTTTGTGAGTTGCTGCTCCATCAACGAAGAAGAGGTTGCCAGCAACAAATTGTCATGCTCACATCCCTTTAGTTATTTTGAGAGCGAAAACCTCAAAACGTACATACACACAAAAAAAGATTATACTAATTTAGAATAATTGTACAGTTTTTCTTGGGCAAGAATTGAGAAGTTGGAGCGAGTAGGTTGCTGCAAGTAACATATTGGGGGCAAATTGACGAATACACATCATTTTGGAGGGGAAATTGGTAATTCCACAAACTTTACAGGTTATTTCTTTTTTCTTTGTTTGTTCCTTTGCTTAGTTTTGGAAATTTAGAGAAGCATCTATGGGAGTGTTTTTTTTTTTCTTTTTTTTTTGGGTCAACTAAGGTGGAGACTTGGTAAACAACGACAACTAAAAAAAAAAAAGTGAACATTTTACTTATAATTTTTCATCAAGTCTTAATCAAATTTTAATCAATACGGGAGGAGGGAAACTTTTGTCTCATTATTACGAACTATGAGTACTTTCTTTATGGATCATTTAATTGTCCTATTTTGAGAAAAATTCTAAAATGTAAGGAATTTTGTAATCAGTACTTCACAAAAGGGTTGATCTTTTGGTGCATAGGTTGCATGTAATTTAAAAGATTTTTTTTAATTGAGCTCCCATTCACTAAATCTGAGCTAGCCTGTTTAAAATTTTCTCCTCTTATGAAATTTTTAGAAAATGGAATAGCAATGCCGAACAAGGCTGCATTCGGATAACTATTATTTATAATATTATTTAAAAAATAATATAATAACTTTTAAAATTTTATGTATGTGAAGTAAAAAAGGTGATTGGAAGAAGTGGTAAAAAATAATTATAAAATATTTTTTTGAAAAATAATGAATAAGGTCTAACTGTTTGAAGGGCCATTTTGCTTTGTCGTCTTAGCTTCATTTTGAATGTTGGAGACAAAATGAAAAGAAATTCTATATTTTTCATTTTCTTAAAAAAAAGGGGGAAAATTATGAGGATATTTGCCAAAGGGCAATTCTCTTAATAGAGTAACATGGGTAATCCGCTTACGAATAATCCATTATTTGAAGTTCTGCACACAAGCTAATTTCGGTTTTAAAACCCAATTAAAGTGAAATTTCTGCCCCAAATTCCAAAAACCAAGAAAGCAAACCCCCTTTTGAGCCTCCCTTACCCAAAACCCAACCAAGGAGAAAAATCTCACTAATAAAGAATCCATAATGGAAAAGTTCCAGCAACCTAGCTCGGATAATGGTTTAAAGACTCAGATTGAGTCGTATCTAGAATGGCTCTTTTCGATCCGATAGTAATACGTTATTTTGATCTATATACATTCTAAAATTTGAACTAAAATTACTGTATAAAATTTATTTTTATTTACGTTATGTTAATATTTTAAAACTAATGTATAAGCAACTATTTATAGTTTTTACCTTAGTGTTTATGATTTTTGACAAAATTACGTCTAATACCGATCTGCAACCGATGTGAAACAGTTATCACCAGAACTGCAACTGAGGCCACATCCAAGCGCATCTAATTCTTCTTGTAACTTCTCAATTATCAAATCTTTCTCCACAATAATTTCCAGAAGTCTTGCATTTTCATCCTTAAGTGTCTGAAATTGGCAAACAATTTGTTTAATCTGAGCTTCAATGGCCTCATCACTAAGCTCAAATGCACTCTCCACAACCCTCACAGCCCTCCACAGACTAACAACAACAACCAATCCTCCTCCTTTTCTCTCCAAAAATACCTCCAAAAACAAGGCCACCATGACAACTATACCATCCAGAACATAGCCAGGTCTCAACAAAAAAGACCATCCTAGTCCCACAAAAAGTGCTACACTTTTAAGGCATAAAATGCTCAAAATTGCAATACCTACACCAATGAAACCAAACTTCTTGTGCTGTAATATTCTTGTTTTTTGGGCATGAAAGCAAGGATGAAGAAAGTTCAAGACTAGTCAAAATGAGATCGATGAGGAGTAAAAATAGGGTGAAGATTCGAAGAGAATTTGATTCTAGGAAATTAGACAAAAGGGCTCTCCATGAAGATTTTTGTTCTTGCTTTTCTCGCGGACTGTCAACGAAAATTCGCCATTTTTGTCTTCTATTCCATCTTCTGATGAGGTTTTGTATTGAAATTTGAATGGTTTGGATTTGTGAGGCTGAATCCATTGATGGTTTTTGGTACTAAAATAAGTAGTTTGTACTTCGCAATTCAAAATGAGGAAAAGCAAGGGAGTTGTTATAGAAAGGCATGTGAAACGTAAGGCTTATGAATTTTGCATGCTTTAAGGTCACGTTGAGAAGCATAGTGCAGTTACTTGATTTCGTAATTAGGACATGCGTTAAGATTCATGCAGCGCAGCAATTCTATCCCTGTCAAGCTAGTTCATACATGTTTACGGGAAATTCTTGTTTGGTCGTTGTAATGGTGCATGGATATCTTAATTTTAAAGAGGTTATAGTACTTAATATTAAGTGATGTGATCTCTTCAAGACCAAAAAACGATGACACAAGAAAAATTTTTGATCTAAAGAAGAATTTACTCATGTTTACCTTCAAATAATCTTTGAGGTTTTATATTTCACACATTACGGTTGTAGCAACGGATAAATGCAGAAATGAAGGTTGTGGTATAAAAGTATACGAGAATGGACAGTCCGGTCTATAGAGCTCCCATTATATAAGGTTTAAAAAAGTGTAAAATTATTTCATTTATTATCAATATCCTTATCTTGCATTTTTTCTACGAGACCCGTAACTTCTATATCACATGGCTAAAAAATATTTTACTAAAATATAACTGTATGGAATAATATTTAAATAGTAACATAGACTTTTTCATTAATTAAAATTCTTTAATGATTTTTTTTAAAGAAAGAATGAATTATCATTTGGGACATTAATAACTTAATTGAGCAATTTATAAATACTCTGACAATTAATGGTAGAAAATTTTAATCATCTACTAATAATTATCAAAAGAAAAACTTAATTTGTAAATTATTAACGTAGAAAAATTAATTAAATAATTTACGCTACATATTACTAAAACATGTTAGACACTTGTAACTAATAAATTATTCAAATTAAGGCCTTAAACAAGCAATAAATCATAAATTCTTAGAATAAAATATAAAAAGACAATATATTAACTTAATTTAATTTAAAGTGAGGCTATGGATACCAAAAATTTACTATTACCTAATTAATGTTATAACTAAAGTTTTAAAAACTTTAAAGTGGAAAAATATGAAAATAAAAATTTGAGTACAATAATATTTTTTTTAAAAATTTGGCCAGGGCAAATATTATACTTTTTAATGCCCAACCCTTATAAATACACATAACCTACATAGATCTCCAAATATTTTGAGGGACGCCGTTCTCCTCCATACTATGGTCCGCCCATGGTTATGGGTAAATGACTCTAATAGTCATCAACTTTTACTAATGTCTTATTTGGTTCATTTAAACTTTCGAAAGTGTCTATTAATTAATTAGGTATTTAAACTTTTTAATTTTGTTTTAAATGATCCCTAAAGCGAACTCCAAGTGGAAATTTTCATTTTACCACACTAAGGTTTAGTTTAATGTTAATTTGGCCCTTTCCTAATTTACTAGTCGAGCAAAATTTTCCACTTTTGCATCAATATTGAAACATTTAGTAGTATAGGTAACAAAAAATGATAGTACTATCTTTCAACCAATTTTATGTAACAATATATTGTGTTATATTGTGATTTATTATAATAATAAAATTAACAAATAAAAGTATTACATAAATCAAACAAAATTTAAAATATTTATTTATATATAAACATAAAATCGTAAATGGAGCTTGTATAGAATCTTTTCTTTACTTGCATACCAAAATATCGTTGCTTCTTAACAAAGTGGAGTGGAGGTACCATGGTACAACAATTTCAGTCAAAATATGACACCAAGAGGCCTTCATGCATAATTTTTATTTTATACTTAAAATACATATTTATTTTCTTAAATATGGGGAGGAAATAATATCACTTTACATTCAAAATCGATTTACATTGCCAAATTTTAGAAATGAGCTAAATTTGTTACCCAAACCTTTAAAATATGAGAGGAAAGTGTAACTTTTGAAACTACAAATTGGATAGCTGCAATTATATCAAACATAAGAGGGATGTGAAATTATTCTTTTTTATTATTATCGTTAATTTTTCTGAAATTACACACATTTAAATGTGCCATTCAAACTAGTCCTTAAAAAGACTAGGTTAACGTCATTTTGACCCTTCAAACTACATAAAAATTTTAATATGGGCCCCCCAACTGAAAAGATTTCAGTATAGCCCCCCAAATTAAAAAAGACATTTCAATATATCCCTCCAAATTAAAAGAGTCCCAATTTGGGTCTCCAAACATTTTGTAAAAAGTAAGTGCTCCATTGTCATCCTTTATATTGAAAAAGTCTCATTTAGCCATCCAAAATGCAAAAGTGTTGCAATGTATCCCTCAGTTATAGTTTTCTTAATTGTGTCTCGACTTGCCCCTGAGAAAATTTTATATACATTTATCCCTTTCTCAATAATTGTCAAAGCTAACCATTAGCCAAAAATGTTAGAAAGTAACACAAAATTATAGAAGTGCCCTTGTATAATTTTAGGGTTAATTGCATTTTACCCCATGTACTGGCACAAAATCATACTTTATCTCCAATTTGATAAAACTACTGAACTAATCGTAAACGATAGTGTTTCATGGCATTAGATGATTTTAGTGGCTGATTCCGCCAGTGGCACCTTCTCGTCATAGTCAAAATTTTCTAGTGACCAAATCCAGACTCAAATTTTTACTAGGATTAGAAATATATATAGCAACAAACTAACTGAAAATGACTGGAGAGCCATTGAATGAGAGAGAGTAGTGATATATGATACGCTTAGGACATGTATAAATTCAACATAAAAATTCATTAATAACATACCAATGGATTATTGAATAAAAATAAAATAACAACATCACAAACAAAATAAAAGAACATACGTGAATCAGTCCAAATTTACATATTCTAAATCCCTAATTACGTTAATTTTAGCCTTGAAAATTTTAAATGGTCCATTAGAAATCATGAATTAATGATAAAACAACAAAGACCTATTGATATAAAAAATATTTCTCACCCCAGTATTTTATCTAACTTTGTAAAGGTTAAAGTAGAAATATAGGATTTCGTGGGGTGTATAATATAATTTTATACTATTATAGGTTACACTAAAACTAACCCTTTCATTATATGAGGGAAATTTAGTAAGTTTTTACCACTCTACAACGTTTCAACTAACGGTTGGCTTTGACCGTTAGTTAGAGGGGGCTAAATATACATAAAAATTTTTTAAGAGGCAATTCGACACATGGTTAAATATATAAGGAACAAAGTGTACAAAATTAACCCTTTAAAATATTGATTCTTTCAAAGAATAATAAAACAAGTACCTTATTTTTTTAATACATACATCTCCCTCTTTTTTTATTAAAAAATGTACCAAACTTTTTAGAATAAATTTTTAGTTTGGAGGCACTTTCAGTTTGGAAGGTCACAGTGATACTTTTGATTTGGTTTAGAGGGTCAAATTGAGACGGTTGGTTTTACACTACAAAACATCATTTTAATCACAATAAACATCACAAATAATTTAAACTCAAAAAAATTAATAATGTAAATATTACCTCATTTTTCACAGTAAATAGGGGAAAAAATTTGTACCGTTTTGCACGAAGAAGTTGCTACCAAGAAATACGGTAGGGTTGGGACGCATATTCACTCTCTTTAAGACGATTCACACCCTAATGGATTTTTAGCTCCGATGTAGAAGGTTGATAGGGCGTTACTTTCAGAATACAATAGCCCAACTCTAGGTTGTAACTTCTCTTTGATCTGCGTACAACAACTAAGAGAAGCAGAAGCTTTTCCATACACTCTACTTTGTCCATATAGTTGTAGTTATAAAATTAAAAAAAAAAATAGAAAGATAACAGTGAGATATGGGTAGGTAATTCTTATTGTAACAATCTCAATTTATAGGTTGAAAAATAGGAGGAATTAAACCTTTAGGATTAAAATGGAATAAATAGATTTTAATCGCAATTTATTATTCAAATTTATTGTGAATTAAATTAGCATAAATAAATTTAAATTACAATTACTATCCAAATTAATTAGCACTAAAGTAGAATAAATAGATTTTGATTACTAATTTAATTATTTAAATTCATTACATAACGGTCATATTTTTATTATTAATGACCATTATACAAGTTATAAAACTCCCCAATAATGCTAGCATATTGTAACAAAAAATTTATTAAACATTTTAATTAATATACTCTAACAATTCCTCACTTATTTTAATAAAAAATAAGTACTGCTATTTATTTTTGGACAAAGTGAGATTTAATGAACATCATGTGTAATGAAAGTGGCAATGCCGTGAAACCTTCACTTAGTGTTTTCATAATCCCCATAATATAGTTAAAGTGGCTAAACCTTGAAATTAAGACTACTTTAGAATATGTAGGACTATATTACATACATGATATTCAAGGTGTTAATATAAACTTCTTAAACCAATATATTACGGCCTTGTACTTTATCCCAAATTCATGAGTGCTTTAGAGAATTAGCCAAATTCTCAAAGGAAACAGTCCCCTTTCCACACTCATTAGGTGAGTCTATCAAGAATGCTCTAATGACTTAGACATCCCACCCATAAGGACTATAGAATTCATTAAGAAATTGAATCTCAACCTTCTCGTCATAGGATCACATGAATTCTTTACACCATAGGAATGAACTTATAGAATTGATATTCAATTGCATGCTTTTCTCTCAAACTATTCCATGATTCGTATTTCACCAATCTAGTTCTTAGGATCTCCAATTCCTAAGTAGAAATATCCTTACATAGATGATTCCAGTTTAATAAATTTTAGAGACTAGTCTCATTCTCCTCGATGTACCTCATATCTTTGTCCTAAACTTGGCATTTATATTTTTCACAATTTATTAGAATAACAAAGATATGATATTTTAACATTTAAGTCAAAATATTTCAAAATTTCTCAAGATAATAGTTGCACGATATCATCATTTTGGCGAGAAAATGTCCCATATAATTATAGACATCAAATAGATGTATATGTATTCACATTAGGTGAAATCACACTTTCTCAATATTTTATTCTCTAGTAGCCAATAGACTATCTATTAGGAATCATGATCATTGATAACACATAGTCTACTATTATGAGCTACTTTATTTTTTACACATATCTTATTCACTTTTTAGATGGCCAATAGTCTAATAACCTACTAAGAGCCAATTTAATAAATCTCCATAATTTTCTTTTTGCAAGAAATATTAAGAATCGCATATATTTGCTTTCACAAATTTATTATCTCAAAATTAATTGAACCAAGACATCGATATGTGCAATAATTGTTTATGAGTATCATTCTACACATACTCAAATATAATAATCCAAGACATAATATTTATTATAATAGTCCAAGATCAAGAATTCATTTATACTCACAAAATAAAACGAGAATCATAATATCACATAAATTTTTGTTTTTGTTCATATTGCTATCAGTGATCATCATTCACAGTTTCACAATACGAAAACAATTATGAATGCAAATAATTTTTCTTGTAAAAGAATTTAAACTCTTCTCAATTAATGTATTCATAATATCTCAAATTAAACCAAAGGCATATAACATTCAGGATCAAATTTCATGATTATAAGCAAAAAGAATACATATCCCCCACTATTTCTCATACTTCCGTGAAAAACGCTGCAATTTTCTATTTCTCACCAATGAGAAAAAAAAAAAAAAAGAAGATATGATTCCACATAACCAAAGACACCTACACGAAGTTTAATATATAATTTCTTCCCTTAGGAATAAATCTGTCAGCACTTTGTGATACTTCATCAGTACTACCAAAAGTAAATCACGCCAAGGCTAAGTAAATAGCCATTTCAGCAAAGTCAATTTTCATATCTCAAGAGAATTTTTTTCAACTAGCAACAATTATTAAATAGAAAAATCCATAACTAAACTTATATTTATTTGTAACATACTTAAAGGTCAATTCATCTAAATATGGCTTCAAATTGAAGCACCAAATGAAGGCATCACGGCATATATTAGATTCATGGCAAAAGGAATCAGGACATACATCTCAAATCTATGTAATAATTTCTTCACTTTATACTTTAGGCTAGATTTGGATTTATGTATTCAAAGTACATGTAAATGTATATACGTAAAGCCTCACAAATGAGGTCTCTTGCTATTAAAGCAATTTCAAAGTAATACACCTATTTTATCATCCCTAAACAGAAAAAATTCTGAATAGACAAATAAAGTATATGTGTATAATTTTATTTTTATTTTTTTAGTATTAGTTTGTTCAAACAATTATCTTGAACTCATTGATCAACTTTAACCATAACTCTTTCCATAGCAAATGGAGTATGTAACTAATGATATCATTTCTAATACTGACACCATTCCAGTTTGATTATATACCCAAGTGATTATTACTATTTCATCATTCTAACACAGACCAAATAGAGGAAATTGGAGCATACCACATATATTAGTGATAGGGCATCACCAATTCAAAAAATAATCTCTAAGATAAAAGAAAGGCATTATCGGACAAAATGTGTAGCAACTAACAACGTGCCATCTCCAAAAAAATTCAAGAGTTCAATATACAAATCATATGACACCTTGCATGTACTCTAATTCTAGGCGCATAATAACAATACTTGTGTGCTAGTATAATCATACTAGTTTGGACCTATTTTTTCTTTTTTCTCTTTTTTAAGTCGAGACTCAAGTTTTTAGAATTTTGACTAGACTTAATTTTAGTTGTAGATTATGACTATATATAATTTGTTAAGAGGCAGAATCATCCATGAGTCTTAAAATTGTTGGTTTTACACCACGAAAAATCATATTAATCACAATAAACATCACAAATAATTTAATAATATAAATATTATCTCGTTTCTTATAATAAAAGGGGGGGAAATTTGTACTATTTTGTACGAAGAAGCTGCTACCAAGAAGTACAGTAGGGTTGAAACACATGCGCTCTCTTCAGAACAATTTGTGCCCATACAAAATTTTAACTCTAATGCAGAAGGTTGACAGGGCGTCGCCATCAGGATACAATAACCCAACTCTAGGTTGTTGCTTCTCTTTGTTCTGCACAACTAAGAGAAATAGAAACTTCTCCACACATCCTACTTTGTCCATATAGTTATAGTTGTAAAATTAGAAAAATTTTAGAGAGACAACAATAAGATATGGGCAGGTAATTCTTATTGTAACAATCTCAATTTATAGGTTGAAAAATAGGAAGAGTTAAACCTTTAAGATAAAAATAGAATGAATAGATTTCAATTACAATTTATTATTCAAATTTAGATTGTGAATTAACGTAGCATAAATAAATTTAAACTATAATTACTATCCAAATTAATTAGCACAAAAGTAGAATAAATAGATTTTGATTACCAATTTAATTATTCAAATTCATTACATAACGGTCATATTTTTATTAATAATGACCATTACACAAGTTATAAAACTCTCCAATAACACTAGCATATTGTAATTGAAAATATTATATATATATATATATATATATATATATATATTTTATCAAAATACTCTAATAGAGACTCATTGAGTTTGGAGGTCATATTGGAACATTTATTTTAATTGGAAGGGCCAAATTTAAACCTTTTCAATTTGAAAGGTCCAGGTGAAATTTTTGAATAGTTTAAAGGGCCACATTACTACATGTCATGAGAATAAAGAAGATTTGTACAAATGCCAACTAACTCGGTGCAATCGACACATGGTTTAAGAATAAAAAAAGAATAAGAGATGGTCATAATTTTAAATTTAAGCAATGAATCAATTCCTTGGCACTAAGTTGGTTGGGAACCGGATTCCTATCAGAGGCAACAAAACTTCCTGTTTGTTTTCTTTGACCCCAAAGAAATCATCAGAACAGAACAGAACTCCACCCAAACTGAAGGATCCAAAAATCAGATCGTTTTCAAAAATGGCGGGTGACATAAAAGTGCCGAGGAGGATAAAATTGGGCTCACAGGGCCTTGAGGTGTCAAAACAGGGTCTGGGCTGTATGAGCATGTCCTCTTATTACGGCCCTCCCAAGCCCGAGCCCGACATGATCCAACTCATCCACCACGCTGTTTACTCCGGAGTCACATTTCTTGATACCTCCGACGTATATGGGCCCCACATCAACGAACTCCTCATCGGGAAGGTTTTTTTCTTGTACTTTTTGCTGACTGGCTTGCACCTTGGTTTTATTATATTATTAAATATTTGGTGCACCATTGGTGTTGTACTTTACGATGCAGGAGTTGTACATTTTGGAAACTGCCTTTTAACCCGTTAAAAATCCCCTTTTTTTTTATTTTTTGTTGTTTGGTGTCTTGGCACTAATTTAATTTCATTTCAAGTTGAAATATTTTTATATAATTCCGCATAGCATTGGACAGTTATACATGATGTAATCACCAACCTCTGATCTCAGATATTTAGCTGAATTTTGTTTTGTTTTTTTATATTTAATAACATATTAATAATTTTGTTATTTTATTAATTTATTTAAATGTACTTATAAATAAAATAGCTCAGTAAAATGGTTACAAAATGCACCGAAAGCAAATTTTAGTAAAATGTAGCTTTCCTGTCTTAGTACGAGGATTTTGTACTTTGCGGAGTTGAAATTCTTTGTACAAAATAGCGGCAGATTACATTTGTGTACAATGTAGCGCTGTTGGATTTTTCTTTACAAAGATTGGAAATTAGTATTTCTAGATATATGTGTAATGTTCCGTCCCACATCCGAGTGGTAAGAGATATTTTATTATTTATAACACCTTAAATTGTAAAGTTATTTATAATTTAATCTAAGTATTTTAGACTGATGTTTCTGTTCAAAAGTTGTTAGGTCAACCCAACACCCGAAATGTTATATTATAGTTGGTATACACGGGATAAGACTAAACCAATGATATACACAAAGTTGGTATCTAGTCTCTACATAGGGTAATGAGCCAATGATATACACGGCGTAAGACCCAAATTCTAACTACACCCAACGCAACATGGGGTAAGACTGAGTCCGTGGTTAATAGGATATGTTACGCAATATATGTGATATGTTATTTGACCCAAAGTCTAAATTGGACTTGGACCCAAATTCTAAATTGGATTTTGCAAGGACACAAAGCTGTGACATGTTATTAGACCCCAGATTCACGGGTAAGACTAAGCCAATAGTATTGGGCTATGTTACCAATGTATGTGACATATTATTGGGTTTCAAATTAGACTTTGCAAGGACGCAAAGCTGTGATGTGTTACTGGGCCCAATTTGGATTCTGCAAGGATGCAAAAACCTAAAAGAGGGGTGAATGTGATGCTCGTCCTACATCGAAAATGGGAGGAAAGGGGAAGAGATATTATATTGTTTATAATACTTTAAATTGTGGACTACTAATAACTTAGCTTACTCAAAAGTTGTTAGATCAGTCTAGGACTCGAGGTGTTACATTATGGATTAATTGTAGTTTGCACCCCCAAATTATGATGGTTTTGCACTTTGCACCTCAAAATATTAATTTTAGCACTTAACAACCTCCAACTTTTAATTTTTATCACATTACACTGGTGAATACTTTTAATTGCATATATATACACATTATTTTACCTAACGTCTTAAAGTACCCTTGATTATTAATCACACTCAACCCCATAATCAAGATCCTTTATACTGATACAAATAATATCTTTTTATCAGAGAATGAAATATTCTAAACATATCATTAGTTATGTATCAACGTTATAATAAAAATATCGCACTCACAGAAATGCGCACAAGCGCATGCATAAAGCGGACTGTTTTGTGTGCACATTTAGGTTTGTTTGATTATATGTATATAATGACTTAATTTGTTTGTCAATAAGAGTATTTTTAAAATTTGGATAAAATAATGAGAATGTATGAGTCATTAATAGTGTTTACTGGTGTAATAATGAGCTAAAAATTAAAGTTTTTAAAAGTCTGAAGTGATTAATTATCAAAATTGATATTGTAAGTTGCAAAGTGCAAAAATATCATGTTTTAGGGGTGTAAACTACAATTAACCCGGGTTTATTTGGGTTCATAGTTAAAGATGATTCAGGATACCACATACCACCCCAAGAGTTTCAAATTTGTATTTTATTTGCTTGAAATTTTTGAAATTTCTATTCTATCTATATAAAAATTAGATCTTGCCCAACCTAAAATTTTGCAAAAATGATAAAATAATCCTTTCAATATATGATATTGTTCACCAAGATTTTTGAAATTATGTTATTTTTCTTAAAAAATTTAAATTTTAATTACATTATCATACATAGAATTTAGACTTCACTCCCTTGAAATCATAAAACAGCCCCTCCAAAATATTTTAATATAGTTTTGTCCCCAAGGCCCAAGGCCTAATTCTTGCATCGGTCACTGCATTACCAATCCCATGTAATTCCTGTCATATCTGGTTGGGTTGATGTCTACACATGAGATTAGTCATCCAATTAAACCGAAAAATGGTTGTTATCATGCCATAAAATAATGGTAGGGAAAGGTGATAAATATTAGTATAACTTTATTCTGTTAGTTTGACCCAATTTAGTAACAATTAAATCAATCCAATACCAACCATATATTATAATGCTTCACCTTTGACGAATATATCGTTAACAATCCAATACTCTCCAAATTTAATATAATGTTAAGAGAACTCCAAAGGTGAGCAATCTGATATTACTCATCTTATCTCATCCAATCCATGAAGGAAATAAGCACTTAGATTTTATATGATTGTATGTTAGTTGCTCCTAGAATTCATTCCGTGCAAGTGATTTGAAAGCTAAATCTAGAGAGAAAGTGGAGAGAAGGAGATTATATTAATGAGAATTGAATGAATTATATTCAAGAGAGATGAGTCATTATTTATACATATCGGTCAGCAGATCATACTACTATCTTATCAGTCATATTTATATGATTGCCCTTAATGAGCCTCATAACAAGCGTCACATGTACAAGTGCTACTGGTCAGCTATTTAAGTATCATTAGCGAGTAAAGGTAAGAATGAATTAACATAATCTACTCGTTGAGTCTTAATTGATAAACTTGTTAGTAGTCATATTTCCATTTCCATTGTCTACCTTTGTTGCCAAAATATGGATCGCAAATTAATATGCAACAGACTAACCCCCTCAAGTTTTTGGAACTAGTATCTTGGGAGCTGTGTTTGAATGTCTGATTTTCATTTTGAAATTGGGATATATTAGATTAGTCAATAATTTTTGGGAAATTGTTGCAGGCTTTGAAAGGAGTTTGCAGAGAGAAAGTGCAGATCAACAACATAGCTACCAAGTTTGGGAGAAGTAGGATAGATGGTAAAATGAACATTCGTGGTGACCCCGAATATGTCCGAACTTGTTGTGAGGCCAGCTTGAAGCGGCTTGATGTTGATTACATTGATCTTTATTATGCTCATCGCATTGACACACGAGTTCCCATTGAAGTAACGGTCAGTTGTTCTCACTATCCTATCATTGAGAAACAAATTGATATATCCAAACAAATTTATGGTAGGTTCCTTGACTCTGTTGCCTGACTATCATGACTATGTATGAAATGATCTTCCCAGATGAGCTTCACTAGCATATTCTTTCCTTATGAAGGTTCCTTTTATTGTGCTGAACCGGTCTCTTTTCCAGGTTGGAGAGCTCAAGAAACTTGTTGAAGAGGGTAAAGTAAAATACATTGGTCTATGTGAGGCCTCTGCTTCAACAATCAGAAGGGCTCATGCAATTCATCCATTAACAGCTATTCAAATTGAATGGTCATTGTGGTCAAGAGATCGTGAATAATCTTGGAGGAACAGATTGTTCCAGTATGCAGGTAGAAGTATCCTGTGTTATTCATTTTGTTTGGAGGATCCCAAATGACTGTCTTATCATTTTTGCATCATTATCAGAGAGCTTGGTATCGGGATTGTACCTTACAGCCCTCTTGGACAGGGATTCTTTTCAGCAGGACCCAAATTTTTCGAGAACTTTTCAGAGGGTGATATGCGTAAGGTTGGTGTAGTTGAAAACATTTTACTCTGATCTTGGAAGTTTATCAGATAGCAGATGCATTAACAATATTTTTAGTGCCCCTCTTGTTGTTTCTTACATCTCCAGCTGAGTATGAGTTTGACTTTCCAAAACGTGCTAGTTACTCCCTGTTGCTGGGACTTATATTTTAACTTCCAAATCTTTGAAGAGACTTTAGGTTTCACTTTGTTACTAATTTAGGGCGATGTTGGCTGCAATCTTATGGAGTGTTGATGTTCTATTCCATGTTTAAATTAACTGTGGTTGGATCCGACTTCTGGAATTGGTGAAAGAATTGAAATCCATCGATTTGTTGAAAAAAAATTTTAGAGATCAAACCAATGAAATTTTAATTTTTACCAATTTTTTTTAGAAAAAGAGTTTTTTTAAGTAATTTGTAATTTGGGTTGAATTGAAATTTGCCTATAAAGGCTTTGCAGTTGAATCATAAATAGACAAGAAAAAGGACGACAGAATAAAAGCAGATAGGTAGAGAATTGGGAAAGAAAAATTAACGAAAAGAAGAATTTCAATAACTCACCTAGAGCACAGTTTAATTTGTAGTTATCGAATACTGGCGCAGTACAATTTGGTGCATAGTATGTGTAACAATATTCAATACATTACTATATTAAAAATATATATAATGTATATGTACGTACAGTACGTCTTATATGATTATAATTTGTAAGAGTCAATACACAATTCGTGGAATTATCTAGCGAATTAGATAATTATAGTTTAACATTCTTCTTGGATGTACCAAACTGATTTCTGGCTCTGTTGTATCAGAGAATGTTCTTTTTTTTTTTTTTTTTTTGGGGTTTTAAATTACAGGTATTCTTCTAACAGTTTGAGCAGCCTTAGAAATTAGAATAGTTCCATTCTTGAAATGCTGCATTTTTTGTTGCAGTATTATCCAAGGTTTAAGGCGGAAAACCTTGAACATAACAAGCAAATATTTGAAAAGGTTAGTGAAATGGCAGCAAAGAAAGGATGCACCACAGCACAGCTAGCATTGGCTTGGGTTCATCATCGAGGAGACGATGTGTGTCCTATTCCAGGTACAACAAAGATGGAGAATTTCAACCAGAATGTTGAAGCTTTATCAGTAAAATTATCGCCGGTGGAGATGGCTGAACTCGAGTCTTATGCTTCCGTTGATGTGGTTAAGGGTGACAGACACGTCGAAATGGAAAGAACATGGATCTACTCCGAGACCCCTCCTTTGTCTTCCTGGAACTAAAGCTGAGAAAGTGTATTATCTCATGTAAAAACAAAACATAGATATAATCTTCAAGAGTGAATTTAAAACTATTTTCCTTTTCAAATATCTAAAATAGGTTCATTGAGTTTCTCACTTGCATTATTTAATTTAGAACTATTTATCAAACTTTTCGGATTTTTTTTCCACCGAATTTCACGTTCAATCCTGAAGTCAAGTATATATATATATTGGTTACATTGAAGTCAAGTATCAAAACTTCATTCCTACTTATGAATCATTGGGCACGTGACAATCGAATAAAATCTTAAAATATTCTAGGACAACTTGTGTTTTGAAACCTAGAACAGAATAGGTAATTTGAATGATTTAACTAGGAACCAGCTATGAATTCGGTACAGTCAAATGATAAAAATTGGTAAAAATAGTTTGATTCGGACTGGTTCAATTGATTTTTGTATTGTTAGGTTTCTTTAATTAGATGATAATTAAATGTTTGTTATTTTTAGTAAATGAATTAACAAAATTTAACGTATTTTTAGCATATCCTCTTAATTTTAATATTTTTTTCACTCATGTATTGTATATAATTTTTATAGTGTCACTAATATTTTTAACAAAAAATACTAAAAAAAAAGGCTAACTGACCTGCTCAATCGGTTGAACTGAGAACCGGCTTGGTAGCCCTTTACTTTCTGTCCGAGTTTAAAAACATTAACAACAACGTTAAGAATATTGAACATTTTGTTATGTTGATTTCTTCCTTCTTTTTTAAAAAAAAAAAAAAAAAAAAGCTGAATGGTACAAATGAATGGTGAGAATAATGTGAATATAGTAAAAAAATGCATGAATAGAAGAATAATGAATATGAGAAGGTATGAATAGTGGAAAAAATTTAAAAGAAATGAATGGTGAAAAAAATGAGTGGTTATTATTAAGGAAATATTTTTCACTAATACAAAAATAAAACAACTCTAACCAGTTGGGAGAATAATGCTCATTATTGTCTATCCAAACGGAGTGTATTTTTTTTCTCCCAATTATTGGTGCTGCCCTTATTTAACTGAACATATATATCCTGCAGTTCGGATTTATGCATTACCACTTTAATACTAAATCCTAAGCAATTTCGTTAATTTTATTATAATCTCATTTCCTTATCTACTACTATTATTCAGATTTTTTTTTTAATTATCATTAATTTTTGAGTTAAGTATACTTTGCCCTCTTGTAATGTGAACTTGTTTCACTTTGCCCCTTGCATAAATCTAATCATATTTTTGCCACCTATAACTAGCGGTCAAGAAAAATAGTTAGTTAGATTGTTAGTCAATAGTACTAAATGACAAAACATGATCTTAATATTTTGTTGATGGACTATTTTATCATTTTGAAATTAAAAAAAATATTTTTATTTTATTATTACCCCTCTATTGGAAGAAAAACTTATATGCTGTTGTAACCTACAACTTAAAAATATGAGAAAAAAAATACTTTTTTTTTATAAAAAGAAAAACAAGCCTCCAAATATAAATAGAAAAAAATTTTAAAAAGTAATTAGTGCATTAATTAATTTAAGCTTCAAAGCTACAAAAATAGACCATTTTTGCATATATACATGACAACACACCTTCACCATTTTATGCTAAGGTAACAACAACATGATGACTAACGACTATAATTTGAATTTTGTTTTAAATTTTAGAAATTCTCTTTTGATGATTTACAAATCTTATTTTGATGATGACATATATTTTTAACATTTTAACCTAACTGTGCAGGTCTGCTATTTTGTCTGTTGGAAACAGAACTTTCGAACGCAGTACACCGTCCGAACTGTCTAATACATTTCTCGGACGAACAGGAGCGTTCGATAGAGATTACAACTGACGCAATTCACTGTCCAAACAAATAGATAGAGAGAAAATTTTTCGAATGCCTGCAACGGACGCATAGTCACGTCCAAAGGAATATATATCTCGGACGCACTTTTCCTTCCGAAAGAAGTCTACCTCGGACGAACAAGACTATCCGAAATAAATTATTCCCTGATAAAGTATTGAACCTCTCAGACGTGATATATCATCTGAAGTATGAAGTCTTCACACATACCCTGAGTTTGGACGATGGATCTTATACACATAGATGTGTCCGAACGGTATCCACCACACATTTATCTAAGATCGGACGCTGGGGCGGATGATCAATAATAGTATCGAACGTTCAAAACCTATAACGGCTAGTTTTTATGCATTTATGATTGAGCCGTTGGAAAGTGGTTACAACAAATTTATTGCTCCTATAAATACCAACTCTATTGCTATTGTAAAACAAACTTTACACATTGAATACAAGCAAGAAACAAAGCAATTTGAGTGTAAATTGTCTTTTAAGCAATATTGTATTAGTATGTATTTTAGAGTGCTTTTCAAAATTATTGAGTGGAGTGATAATCTTGTACAAAAGTGAGGTTGAGAGTAAAATTCTTGACTCAACTAAAAAGAATTAGTGTGAGCATGGATTGGCCTACTTTATGTACATTAGAAGATTATTGGCTCACCAAAGTTGTGAAGCATTCTAGTGAATTATTACTTCAAGCTTGGTAGCTTGAAAGCGTTCAAGCTGTACTTGTTTAATCTATTTCTTTATCCTTTTTATACTTCATAAACTTAATTGCTTTTATATCTATCAATTTATTTGTTAGTGCATAAAATTTTAAAAGTGCATACTTTGCAAAGAAATTTTTAAGAAACCTAATTCATCCCCCTCTTAAGTTGCCTTGGGGCCAACAATTGGTATCAGAACTTGGTCTCTTATATTGAGCTTAACTAGCTTTTGAGAAAAGATCATGGCAACCAATAATGTATTTTTTTTTAGGGTCAATCTATAACAAGACCCCTTATGTTTAATGGGGTAAATTTTATTAGTTGGAAAGATAGAATGAAAATATTTTTGCAATCTATTGATATTGACTTGTGGTATATTGTAAATGAAGGTCTTTGAAGATACCATCATTGTTGATTGTTGATAGGGGGTAAACGAATTGAGCTATTTATCAGCAGCTCGGTCAACTGTTCGACTCGAACTCGGTTTGACCGAGCTCGAGTCGAACTCGAACTGCTCGAATAGTGACTCGAGCTGAATCTCGAGCACATAGGTATTCGACTCGAAAGCTCGTCGAGCTTTTCGAGCTTTGGTATATATTTATATATCTATATTTGTAATTTTTTATACTATGTTTAATTACTAAAATATCACAAGTATTTGAGAAAATTACACTTCTACCAGATCACTTTCTTTAATAATATATGGACATTTTAGTCAAACATTTTTTATCTAAAAAAATTTAAAAAATAAATAAATACCCTGAAGTAACTCAAACGATCATTCTATCAAATTTCACAATCCCTATCACAATCCCTACTCTCACGACTCACCATTGCTACCATCTCCAACATAGTTAAATCTCAAGGTATATTTTTTACTTTCGAACTTTGATTTTATTTTTCCATTTTTTTTCAAAGTGTAAGATGATGATAATATTAAGAGTGCTTAATTGGGGTTGAAAAAATTGATTGATATTCTCAACAAAAAAATTATAAGAAATCTAGAATTGGGAAGTCTGATTATTCAGTACCACTATAATGCTAGCTCTATCCTTTAAAGGCCTAAAATAAATTGGTGATTGGTGCATGCGGTTGTCTGTGAGTTGTTGTTATGTGGGGTATGTGGGGCTTGATAGTTCTTAATTATTTAGTATATGGAGTTTGTCATTGTCTGAAAAAACAAAAAGTCAAATATTTGATTAGTGATTCAAGGTGGTTTACTTTTTAGCATGTGGACTTTGTTATTGTCTACACAAAATCTTCACTTTACTGCTTCTTGAATTTTAAAAAGAACAAATTTTCATAATTCTTGAATTTTAGTGCTTCCTATTTGGTTGGTTCTTTATTTGTTCCGTTATACATAGATATATCTTCTTTAGTTTTTGTCTGCAAGTTATCATTCTTGTTCTTCCCCGCTTAACTTTTGTTATTTGGAATTGAAATGATGCTATTGTTATGTTAAAATATTAATTGTTGCTGCTTATTTAGATTTGAATGGTTATTCTTAGTACTTGACATTAGTAATTTTTACATGGATATATATGATTTAAAGTTTGTTGCACTTTCATTAATTTCTTTCTTTTTCTTTTGTCATAAGCTAAATGTGTTTTTTTTTTTTTTTTTTTTTTGCCAGTTACCATTTTGTAATAATGCAAAGTCAACAAGAAAAATCTTCAAATCCTACACTATCTACAGAGAACTCATCTACCCCAATATTTTTGGATACTCTCGTTACTCCAAGCAATGAGAATGAACCTGTGCAATTGTAAAATAGTACTGTAGAAGATACTAATGTCATAGGAGCAACTGGTGAGTGCCCATGCAATTTAATCAACAAAATGAGGATGGACAAAATCCAGAGACATTTCAAGTGAAGAAAAGATGTAAAATGTCAGCGGCATGGAATGATTTCAAAGATGTTGTTGTGGATGGTGTTAAGAAAGTTGAGTGCATTCATTGTAAATCAAAATTAGCAAAGAATGCAACAGGGACCACATCGAGTATGATTAGACACCGATAGACTTGTGTGATCAAGAAGAAGAGTTTGAGACAAGCAGTGCAATTCAAACAAAGATCAATTTCCAGCCTACTAATGCACCTGTACTTCCCATACCTCCTCTACATTTCAGAAAGTTTGATATGGAAAAACACCTCCTCTACATTTCAGAAAGTTTGATATGGAAAAAATGAGAGATGCAGCTGCACATTGGATATTGATGCATGACGATCCATTCAGCATTTTGGAAGAGGAAGGATTCAATTTCATGATGAAACTTGGGCTGCCTGACTGGCAAAAAATATCACGCAACACAAGTAAAGCTGATTGTGTAGCAGTTTATGAACTAGAGAGAATAAGTTGAAGAATCTTCTTAAGAATGTCAACAAAGTAAGTTTGACAACGGACTTGTGGAATTCTAAGAATCAAAAGATTGAATATATGGTGATAACCGGACATTGGATTGATTCTTCGTGGAAGTTACAGAAGAGAGTATTGAGTTTCGTTCCCATTCCACCACCTCGAAGAGGTTGAAATTTCTGATGCCATCTTCAAATGCCTAAAACAATGGGGTATTACTAGATCGGAGAACAAGATATTCAAAATATCAGTGGACAATGCTTCAAATAATGATGTGGCAATCAGGTTGTTGAAAGATACTTTCTCTATGAGTAAGAACTTAGTGTGTGCTGGAAAACTATTCCATGTTCGTTGTTGTGCACATATCTTGAATCTTATGGTTCAAGATGGTCTCAGTCAGATTGTAGATATCACTGAAAATATTAGATAAAGTGTAGAATTTGTGAATCGCTCGGATGGAAAACTTCTACTATTTGCTGATATTGTGCAGCAATTGCGACTGTCGGGAAGAAAACTGATTTGTGATTGTAGAACAAGGTGGAACTCAACATTTGAGATGTTGAGTTGTGCAATAAAGTTCAAAGAAGTTTTTCCATGATTTAGGGATCGCGAGCCACATTACGATTGCTGTCCATCAGAAGATTGGGTAAAAGTGGTCAAAGTTTGCAATATTTTGGAGACTTTTTGGGCAACCACTCAAATTATTTCAGGTAGTGATTATCCTACATAAAAGGATTTGTTCCTCCAAGAAATTAAAAGAGTAAAGTTATTATTAGATAGCGGGGTAAATGATAAGGATGACTTCATAAGAGCAATGGTTAGAAAAATGAAAACAAAATTTGATAAATATTGGGGTGAGTACAATCTGTTGATTAAACATGGCTGCTATTTTAGATCTTAGGCAAAAAATGAAGGCTGTAGAATTTTGTTTCCCTCAACTCTTTCCATCTAATGAAGCCCAGGAGAACATTTCAAAAGTTAGGATTGATCTTTTTGAGTTGTATGATGAATATGTGGCTGCAAATGATCGTGATCAGCTTGGAAAAAGAAACATATATCAAGTTGGTGATTCATCTATGGATGCTATAATTTCTTCCTCTACTTTTGGATGGAATGATTTTGATGATTTTTTAAGGCAATCAGAGACTTTTGAGCCTCAAAAATTTGAACTAGTTGACTATTTGGAGAAAGTACATAAAAGAATGCACCAAATGCTAATCTTGTACAATTTGACTGTTTAGAGCTGGTGGAAGATGAATAGGTTATCATACCCAATATTGTCTAGGATGGCTTGTGATATTTTAGCCATTCCAGTTAGCAACTGCAGAAGAGGCTACATATCAATGGAACAAGAGTGATAGATGCATATCGAGCTTCACTCTCTCCTAAAACAGCGCAAGTGTTGATGTGTGGAGGAGATTGGTGTCGAAACCTTCATGGAGTAAAAAAGAAGATGAAAGTAAGATATGAAACTAAAATTATTCATATTAAATTGTGTTGTGAATCATTTAATTTTTTTTCTATGTGCAGAGTGTCAAAACATCAAAAGAAATTTCACTTCCCATCTCGTGAATCATCTATTTGGAGAAAGGTGTCAACTGAATTTTACAAAATTCAGATTTTTGTCTACTGAATATTGATTTCTAGTCGTTAACATTTGGCATTTTACTAATTTTATGTATGGACTGCAGGTGTATGATTTTCTCAATTGCTAATCTCTCTTTTGGATCTTGAGCAAGACAAATTAAGGAATTTTGTGGTTGAACTAGTGAATGATTTATGGATGGCTTTTATAGTTTTTGTTAGTGATTTTTGAATATTGCATTGGTCATTTAGTACTATAGTGATGAACTTTGTTAGTAAATTGTGGTTATTATCTTTTGTTTATCCAATATATAACAGTAATTAGCACTTGGCTATACTACAGTTGGATGGTTTTAAATTTGACTATTGTGTTGCTCATTCACTCACATTGTGTGATGTGATTGCTGGATAATTTATTTATTTTAATATGGTGTTTAGTTTTTATGATTGTGAAAAATGTTATTGAAAAGTCTAGAGAAATTATGTATTTTCTTAGAATAAATGTCAATAAGTATATGAGAAATTATGATTTATTTTTTTGCAAAAGTTTAAGGAATCGAACTCGAGTTAGGCTTGAATTCGAGCGAGCACAAATCAAAATCGAACTCCGTCAAATTTTAATGATTTGAGTTTGAAATCTAAAAACCGTATTCGATCGAGATAATCTCAATCTCAATCTCGAGCTTGGCTCAAAGTTTCGAATTCAAGCTCGAGCAGAGCACTATTCGTGCTCTGCTCGGCTCGTTTACACCCTTAATTGATGATCATATAAATAGAAAAATAGAAAAGACAAGGAATGAGCTCACTCCACAAGATAAGGCAAACTTGACCTTAAACGCGAAAGTTATGAATGTGCTATACAATGCCTTGAATGCAAATGAATCAACTCGTGTCAAAGAATGTGCTTCCGCTAAAGAAATTTGGGACAAATTGAAAGAAATTCATGAAGGGAGCAATGATGTTCGAGTGCAAAAGAAATCCTTACTTGTTGCCAAGTATGAGTCATTTAAGATGGAACCACATGAAAATATTGACAAAATGTATTGTAGGCTCAATGACATCATTAAGGAACTTGAAGTCTTGGGTAAGGAATATTCTTTGGAAAAAAAGAATAGAAAAATCTTGAATGCTCTATCCAAAGAATGGGAGGCTAAAACTATTGCTATAGATTCTGGAAGCCAAGAATTTAAATTCCATACCTATTGAATCTCTAATTAACTCTCTTACATCCTATGAGTTGAAGCTAAAGGCTAAAGTGGTGGATGATGAAGAAGCAAGACAAAAAAGGAGCATTGCATTAAAGACTTCTCAAGAAGATGAAAATGCTTCCATCAATCTAGAAGATGAAGATCTTGATGCAGGAGATCTTGCACTCATTACCAAAGGATTTCTCAAACACTACATCAACAAACGGAGAATGAGAAAAGGTGGAGCAATCAACTCAAATAACTTCAAAGGAAAGACCAAACTAGAAATAAAAAAGCAAAATGAAAAGTGCTTTGAATGCAGTCAACCCAGTCACTTTACAAATAAGTGACTTCTAAGAAGAAAAAAGAAGGAAGAAAGCCCCGTTTCAACAATTTTCAAATCACATGAGATGATTGCAACTCTAAAGGAGAAGTTGAAGAAGAAATGGAGTCGGCACAAATGGCATTTATGGCCATTGGTGATAATGAGATTTATAACTTCCAATTATGATTCCAATGATGAAAATGCTGACAATGATCTTGAAGCCTTCATTTTAAAATTGCATTATAGCTTAAAGGAATCATATGCTAGAAATAAAGAGTTAGTAAAGAAATCAAATTCCTTATTGAATGTTAACTCTAAACTTGTGAATGAAAATAATAGGTTATCACGAGAAAATAGTGATTCGAAGAAAAGAATGCATGTGAAAACAAGGATCAAAGAAGAACAAGCCTCCTTGAAGAAAACATTGGATGAGTTGAATATTCTTTTGCAAAAAAAAAGGAAAAATATTGTTGATTTGAAAATGAATAGAAATGTATTGATCAACAAGAATTTTATCACTTTTAGAAGGAATGGTTTATGCTTTGTAAAATCAAAATCATCCTTATATGGAAATAAAAATGTTATTTGCAACTATTGTCAATAACATGGTCATGTGAAAAATAATTGCTATGTCAAGAGAAATGAAAATTTTGGTATGAATTCTATATAGATAGGATTGTAGTCATTTTACCAACTCTTATGGACCCAAGAAAATGTGGGTACCAAAACTTATCAATTAATTCTTGTGTAGAAAATGAATATCACCATGGATGCAAAATAGTTCGTAGATAGTGGGTGCTCAAGACATATGACCGGTGATGCATCTATCTTCACAAACCTCAAATCTAAAAACAGTAAAAAAGTAATATTGGGGGTAATATGAAAGCAAAATCAATTGGCATTGGTGATGTAGGTAAAAATGGTGAGACCTTGATTAAAAATGTGCTTCTTGTTGATAATTTGAATTACAATTTATTAAGTGTGAGTCAATTATGTGATAAGAATCTATATGTGTTTTTTACCAAACATGAATGTCTAATTCTTGATAAAAATTATGTTGTCTTATTTAAAGGTACTAGACATAATGATGTTTATGTAATCAATCTTGACAATATTGGTAGTAGCAATGTAAAATGCCTAACCGCCTCTATAGATGACCCTTGACTTTGGTATAGAAGATTTCAGCTTTGTCATTTCAACATGGATCTAATTGAAAATCTTGCTAAGAAGGAATTGGTAAGAGGCTTACCAAAATTGAAATTTTTGGAAAACAAAATTTGTGATGCATGTCAATTTGGGAAACAAGTTAAAGTGTCTTTTAAATCAAAAAATTGTGTGTCTACTTCTAAACACCTAGAATTATTGCATTTAGACTTGTTTGGTCCAACTCAATATGCTAGTCTCGGTGGTAATAAATATGCATTTGTGATTGTTGATGATTATTCTAGGTAACTTGGGTACTATTTGTTACTCACAAAAATGAAACTTTTGAAAATTTTGTGAAATTGTTTTCCAAAATTCAAAATTTGTTGAATTTAAAATTCATCCGTTTGAGAAGTGATATGGAGTCGAATTTAAATTTGGAGGTTTTTTCGACTTTTGTGATCACAACAGTATTTCACACGAATTTTCAGTTGTTCAAGTGCCTCAACAAAATGGTGTTGTTGAAAGAAAAAATAGAACACTTCTGAAGAGGCCGCTAGAACTATGATTAGTGAATGTGACTTACCAAAATATTTTTGGGCCGAAGCTGTGAATACGATTTGTTACGTTATAAATTGAGTTTTGGTAAGATCTATTTTAAATAAAACACCTTATGAACTCTTGTATTGTAAAAAATCCGTTGTGAGCTATTTCAAAGTTTTTGGTTGTAAATGTTTTATTTTAAAAATAAAAGAAAATCTTAGAAAATTTGACAAAAAATCGGATGAAGGAATTTTTGTTGGATATTCTAGTGATAAGACAACATACCAAATATACAATAGAAGAATACTTTTGATTGAAGAAGTTCTGCATGTTACATTCGATAAAACTAATGATATTATTTCAAAGAATGTGTGTGAAGATGAAGATGTAGGTATGCAAAAGGAGCTTGAAAAGCTCGCTATTCATGAAGAACATCAAGGGATCTCTCCAAACAATGTGGATAATACAAATTACTTGGGTGAAGAAGGAGAAAAGGATGAAGATACTCATTTGTCAAAAGATCTTCCTAAAGCATGGAGATTTATTTCTAGTCATCCTCAAGATTTGATCATAGGTGATCGGTCCGATAGGAATTTGAAATGAGTATGATGGGAGAATTACAATTTTTTCTCAGACTCCAAGTTCACCAAACAAATGAAGGAACGTTTATCACACAAATCAAATACACAAAAGAGCTACTCAAGCGGTTCAGAATAGAAGAATGCAAATAGGTCGGGACACCAATATGCACCTCAACTAAACTTGACAAAGATGAAGAAGGTAATAGTGTTGATGAAAAACACAATAAAGGCATAATCAGAAGCCTACTTTACTTAACAGCTAGCAGATCGTATATTATATTTGTTGTTTGTCTATGTGCTAGATTTCAATCCTGTCCTACAGAGTCACATTTAATTGCTGTAAAAAGAATTTTTAGATACCTAAAAGGTACAATCAATTTTGGTCTTTGGTATCCAAAATCCTCCACTTTTGATTTAATTAGTTATTTTGATGCTGACTTACTGCCGATTGTAAAATTGACAAAAAAAAATACCAGTGGTGTGTGTCATTTTTTGGACAACTATCTAGTATCTTGGTTTAGCAAGAAGCAAAATTCTATTTCACTTTCTACAGCAGAAACCGAATACATTGCCAAAGGAAACTGTTGTACTCAACTTCTGTGGATGAAACATACATTAAAAGACTTTGATGTTATTTTTGATTGTGTGCCTATAAGATGTAATAACTCTAGTGCAATTAATCTTACAAAAAATCATGTCATGCATTCTAAAACCAAACACATCGATGTAAGCACCACTTCATTAGAGATCTTGTTTGCAAGAAGGAAATTTGTGTAGAATATGTGTGTACAAAAGATCAACTTGTTAATATTTTTACTAAATCTTTGGCTTTCGATTGCTTTATATCTCTTAGAACTCAATTAGGCATCATTAATTTCACATCTGTATAAATTCTGTGTTCGGACACACATGATCGTCCAAACTACATACTCTGTCAGACGCTCTTACACGTCCAAAGACATCCTTCTCTTTGTCTCGGACGCTTTTAATCGTCCGTACTCTCACCCCCTTCTTCTCATCTCTCTGTCGGACGCTTATCATTATCCGACACCTTCTCGGATACAAAGCATAGAGCATCGGACGTCCGTTCATTAGTGTTCGGACACACGATCGGATGTATGCCAATCGTTTGAACATCCGAAAGATTACTTATCTCATTTAAAACTCTTCATTTTCTTCCTATCGGGCATCTTACATCCTCCGAACTCTTGCTCTGGCGAAAATTTCCCTCTTTCAAAATTCTTCAAACCAATTCATTCTCTAGCAAAATTGACTAGGGAATCTTCATTACCAAACATCTTATCACCTCTATTGCACTCAATTTCACCACTTTAACACTTCATTTCTTCGAATTGCCCCAAATTTCTCTAAAATTACCTTTCCTTCTTTTTCCTCATTTTTTAAAAATTACAATGGTTCAATCTCGTGGCGGTTCTTCTACAGCAACCCGTGGGTGAAAATCTAAAAGAGAAAGGCTCCGATGCAGGGGCAATCATCTGCCATTCCTCAAACTTCTACCAATCCTCCTCTTTCCAAATTTATTGATGCCAAGGCATCTGAAATACACCTCTCTTCTTAGTATTAAGACATCATTGCTCAAAGACCTGTTTTCCAAGGTTTTTTTGAGGAGTTTAATTTGTCCATTGTCAAATCCTGCTTTGAAAAACAAAATTGGGGACATCTAGTAGATATTGATTTGCCTATATTTCATGATATGGTTCTCCAATTCACTGCAAATCTTAGGAAAGGCCCCACTATTTGCACCTTAGTATCTGGTGTGAATAACAAAGATCTTGAAATTTCATCCAATGTCATAAATACTTTTTTGAATGTGAGGTTCCTTCACCCAATGATTTTCTTATTTTTTCTCACTGGATAAATGGCCTACTTTGGAACTCGTTTTGATGTTGACGAGATTCGAGCAATTTTCAATGTCAATTTCAAATAGGTTTCGGAAGCCAAAACTACCTATACTACTCACTCCTAAATTAAACATTTTGTACTCTATGGTCACAAATTTGTTGTTACCAACCGACGGGTATCATACTGAGCCTAGTAAAATGCAGCTCTATCTGTTTTACTGTGTTTTTAAAGGCATTCCATTGGATTTTGGTTATCTCTTCTACTCCTTGTAGGAACTGTTTTTAACTGACACTCGCAGCAACATCCTGTTTGGAAAATTTCTAACAAAATTTTTTGATCATTTTGACGTCCTTTTTATCGGAAAAAGCAATTTCCCCTTATTTTAATAAAGTATACATTGAACGTAAAGGTTTGCATTTTTCTAATGACCAATGGTTCACCAAAGCAGCTTTTGAAATTAAACAATCCAAATCTGAGGCATCCACCTCTAAACTTGAACTTCCTCATTCCCCTCCTCCTCAAACACCCCCACCATCCCAGATCCCTATACCTCATCTTCCGAACCTTTCCTTTCTCATATTTGCAGCCTTATTACTTTCCTGAGAGACCAAATGCACTGACCTTTCAGCATCACACTCATAGCAAGTTAAAACGCCTTGAAACTCGTCAAACAATTCTTCAAGAAACACTTAGCTTGGGCAGTCTGCTTCTACTCAAATTCAATTTGTCAATATTCAGTCCTGGTACACTCTTGAATCATCTTCGGAAAGTGATGACGATGGAATCAATAACAATGAGGAGGATGATCGTGAGGACCCTACTGGCACTACTAATGTTGACAAAGCTACTGGAGGAGCTGATGATGATGAAAACGAGGACGTTGATGACACATTTAATTATATCATGCAACGCCGCGACACAAGAGACAATGATAGTGAAGCGACTGATGAATATGTCCCCACCAAAAAATGCAGACTTGAAGAACGTTCAAAGAAGAAAAATGACTCCACATAGATTTCTTGCTTAGATCTCTTATGTTTATTGACTGAATGTAATTGAGTTGTTTTGATATTTGCAACTAGTTTGTAATTGATGCCATTGTTATTACATGCTTTGCTTAATGAACCTAGCCCATTGAAATTTTTGATATTTATCTTGCTCTAGTTTGCTTATATGAAGTGGTGCACCTTCTTAGGGGGACCATATTTTGATGATGTCCAAATGGGGAGTAATATGCATGCATATAATTGTTTGTAATAGGAATTGGTTGGATTTGTTTATCCATAGTTTGTCATCATCAAAAAATGGGAGATTGATGATTCACAAACCTTATTTTGATGATGGAATATGTTTTTAACATTTTAACCTAACTGTGCAGGTCTGCTATTTTGTCTGCTGAAAATAGAACTTTTGAACAAAGTGCACCGTTCGAACTATAATACATTTCTCGGACGAACATGAGTGTCCGATAGAGATTAAAATGGATGCAATTCACTGTCCGAACGGATAGATAGAGAGCAAAATTTTCAAATGCCTACAACAGACGCACAGGCACGTCCGAAGGAATATATCTCAGACATACATTTCTGTCTGAAAGAAGTCTACCTCGGACGAACAAACTGTCTGAAATAAATTATTCCCTGATAAAGCATTAAACCTCTCGGACGTGATATATCGTCTGAAGTATGAAATCTTCACACATACTCAGTTCGGATGATAGAACGGACGCTTGTTCGGACGTTCGAACGGCATCCACCACATATTTATCTTAGATCGGATGCTGGGTCGGACGCACAATAATAATATCATACGTATTAAACCTATAATAGCTAATTTTTGTGCATTTATTATTGAGCCGTTGGGAAGTGGTTACAACAAATTTATTGCTCTTATAAATACTAGCTCTATTGATATTGTAAAACAGACTTTATACATTGAATACAAGCAAGAAACAAAGCAATTTGAGTGTAAATTGTTTATTGAGCATTATTGTATTAGTGTATGCTTTAGAGTGCTTTTCAAAATTATTGAGTGAAGTGATAATCTTGTACAAAAGTGAGGTTGAGAGTAAAATTCTTGATTCAACTAAAAAGAATTAGTGTGAGTAAGGATTGTCCTACTTTGTATATATTAGAAGATTATTGGCTCAAACCAAAGTTGTGAAGCACTCTAGTGAATTATTATTTCAAGCTTGGTAGCTTGAAAGTGTTACTTGTTTAATCTATTTTTTATCCTTTTTATACTTCTTAAGCTTAATTACTTTTATATCTATCAATTTACTTGTTAGTGCATAAAGTTTTAAAAGTGCATACTTTACAAAGAAATTTTTAAGAAACCTAATTCACCCCCCCTCTTAGGTTGCCTTGGGGTCAAGATCTTTTATTCAGTTTTCCCATATTTATTATGACAAATTAAATCTATTGTTTTCATGTCACATTCCTCGCACAAATTATTTTTTCTTCTAAAACAAAAGTAATAATAAAACATAAATATTTCTTTTGGCACCAATAGAGAAAATGGCCTACAAGATGACTCAATTATACTAGAATTGTTGATTTGGTCACTCAATTATTTTGTGGCCAATTTGGTCATTGAATTATTAAAAATGCGCCGTTGAAGTCATCCGATCCATTCCTTCAGTTAGATTCTTAGTTTGAGATGTTGGTCAAACACGAGAATATTACGTGACTTTTTCAAGTGGTAAAATTGTCTAAAATTATTTGAACCCTAACATAACAAGAAACTCTTTCCCAGCCTAGAATGCCATCCTCCCAACCCTCTACCATTGCCACCACTATTACCATCACTTAAAACTTAAGACTTCAAAAAATATATGGACACAACAAATCAAAACCCAGTTGAGTTCAAACCAAAAACGGATAAAATGCAAAAAAAAAAAAAAAAAAAACCCTGTTGTTAACCAAATAAGTATTGTATCCTGTGTAGTTAATAATTGTGCATTCGAACCCCTTGTACTTCAGATTTTATTGCAAAATTAATAGAAACTATCAAAACTAACGGTAACAATCACACGTCTATTCTGCAAGTGGGATTGTTCAAAAAAAAAACACTAAGACTAAATAAGAGTTTTTACCCCCAAAACACTAATAGCCTATTTCTTCCATCAACTTACCAGCCACATCATCCTCTTCCCCACCCTAGCCACCACTAGACTAGGTTTACCACCACCACCATCCCTTCCCATCCCAACTCCACCCCAACCCTTTCCTTTCCCTAACAGCTGTACGCACCATAGCCCACATCTCTTTCTCTCCCCTTGTTGTCAGCTCTTCCACAGTTCTAGTAGCCAACCCTACCCCATTCTTTCCTCGTCATCTTCCTCCCTATCTTAATCTAGATCTAGCTGGCACCAGCCACCTCTACCCCTAACTCGTCACTCTCTTCCACATCCTCACCTTAGATATGAAATAAATGGGTTGAAATTTGATGTGATTTTCCTAGTTTTTCTTTAATTGAAACTCAAGATTTTTTGTAGTTTTTGAATAAATTCTAGTGTTGAAGGATGGGAGATCCGTGGGGTAGGAGAGGGAGACTGGAAAGTGGGGAAGATCGGGGGTTGAAGGAGGAGGGAGGGGGTGGCATGAGGTGGGCTGGGAAAAAGATTAGAGTAGGAAGAGGAAAAGATGGCGAGACAAAGAGGCTGGGGATCGAGATCGGGATAGGAAGAAAAAAGCAGAAGCGGTGTTAGTAGCAGGATGTTGGTGGTGGCAGTGGCTGGAGAGGGGTAATGGTGGTAATATGGATGGGTTGAGGGTGGCAGCTATTGGGAAGAGGAAGAAGGGTTGGGTTTTTATTTGTCAATTTGATCCTAGAGTTTTTTTAATTCTCAGTTTGACCCATTTTAATTTTCAATTTGACCTCAAAACTTTGTTATCTCTTTTATACTTTCAATTTGACTTCAAAACTTGTCAGACACTTGAATTGATTAAGGGCATATAAGACATTTCATAAGTTGGTGTTAGTTTAGACAGTTTCCATCTATTTTGTAAAAAAATTTAAAACAAAAGGGAGTTAGACACATATTTGATAACATTAAATGGTTAAAATACTTATTCACTTAATCATAAGGGATTATTTGGATTTTATCCAGAAAAAAAAAAAGAAGTGAAAGATTAAACCCCAGAAAAGCAGAGCTCCCACAGAAGCTCCAGTAAAGACTTGAGCAACTCCTTGGAACACATGGTTAAGGATCACCAAAGGCCAAACCACAAGACCCACGATTTTGATTTCTTGCAAAAATCGTAATTTTTCTTGTAAGTCAATAAAGTAAAATAGATTGTAAAAAAAAAATCATGTATTGAGGGTGACTAGAGGGCCAACCATGAGAATCACATATTTTGAAGAGCATTGAAGAAGGGAGAATGGGAGGGTGGCAGAGAATGGGAAAAAATGAGGAGCTAGCCAAAGAGAGTGGAGGAAGAGGGGACAAAACGATGGGAAGAGAAAGAGAGGAAGAAGGCAAAACGAGGGAAAGGAGGAAAAGAAATAATAAAGGAGGAGCGATGGGAGAGGGGAAGAGAGGAGTCGAGGAAAGCACAATGTGGGAAAGAGGAGGGAAAAGGAAATTAGGGCAAAAGAATGGGAAGTTCTTGTGTTTGACAATTTTACCTCTTAAAAACACATATAGAAATCACGTGTTTGATCAAACTGAGTATCTAACGGAGGGAATAGATGGAATGACTTGAAGGACATATGTTTTTTTGAAATTTAGTGAATAAATTAGCCAACAACATAATTGAGTGACCAAATCGACAACCTTTGTATAATTAAGTGACCTTTTAAGCCGTTTGCTCTACACCAATATGGTAAAAATAGTTTATCGTTTACATATTAGAAATTATTAGTTACTTTGCAGTCTTTGACTAACTTAAATTTGTATAGTAACGTGAAACAAAATCCATATTATATTGGGGGCAAAGTATAATTAACCTTATATTTTTTAAAATTATACACACAGTCCATGCCGGCCACATCACTTCTGCTAGGGGTGTGCAAGAATTTAGTTAACCGAATTCATGACTGATTTCAATTCCAAATTGAAATTTCGAAATCGATTAATTAGAATTCTATCAGTTAATGGGTCTGACCAAAATTCGGAATTCAAAAATGGGTGCGAAACCAGAACTGACTTTTCTAATTTGGAATAAATTGAATTCCTATTTCAGAATTCGGTAAATGAAATTGGTTAACCAATTTACTGATTTCATCAATCTAACTGAATTCACGATAACAGATAAGTATAATAACTTTTGTGCAAAAAAAATATAGGCAAAGAGTATTGAACTCTAGATCTCTTTCAAGACTAACCTACATGACAATTGCCACAAAAAATTAATTGATACACATCTATTTTTCTTCTTTTTAAATAAATATACATTTTATATAATATGGTCTTACAAATTAATACCTTAATTTTACTTAAGAATACATATATAGTCACATAAATAATTATTATATAAGTACACACACATATATATAGACTTTATGTATATAAAATTTTAAGAAAACATTATATTCATTTAAATATATTATAGTTTTAATAATATTATAGACTTATAGTCTTCTATATAAACTACAAATTTAAAATGAAACACTAATTTGTAGTCTTAAAATGATTATATATCAGTCATGTTTAAATATAGGAATTAAGTATTAGTCACACCTTGTATGCATTAATGTACATAGTTATTAGTATATACGTAGTAATGTTTATATAGTTACTATTATAATTAGTGTTAAGCACACAATACATGATATATATGTGTGTATGTGTGTATAAAGAAAATATTGTATTTATTTAAATATAGTATAGTTTTAATAATATTATAGACTTATAGTATTCTATATAAACTACGAATGCAAAATGAAATACTAATTTGCAGTTTTAAAACGATTGTATATTAGTCATATTTATGTATAGTCAGTATTAGTTATAACTTTTTATGTATTAATGTATATAGCTATCAATATATACGTAGTAATGTATATGTAGTTATAATTAGTTTAATCACACAATAGTGTGCATGTATATGTGTGTGTGATAATTAAGAAAACATTGCATTCTTCTACATATAGTATAGTTTTAATAATATTATAGACTTATAATTTTCTATGGCAAAGAATTTATTTGTGCCTTTTAAATGTTGTGTTATACCAAATGTTTGTTATGTAATAATTGTGATTCTAGAAATATGTTGAATTTTTTGCAAAGTTTTTTTTTTTTTTTTTTCTCTCTAGTTATCCACAAAAAATGAAATTATGGCCATTTTATTATTTGTTGGATTTTGTTTTAATTTTTTTTTTTAGTTTCCGTAAAAGATTTCAATCTAATATTAATGGATTCAATTGGTGAATGCGGTTAATCGAATTCAAGACTGATTTCAGAATTCAAATTTGATTAATCGAATTCTATTTCAAATTTGATTAATCAAATTCTATTTCAAATTTAATTCGAAATTGAAATTGGTTAATAATTTTAAAACTCATTTCCAAATTTAAATCAAAATAATAGATTGATTGACCGATCTATTAACTGATGCACACCCCAAACTTCCGCACTATGGTATAGGCTTGTCAATGGGTCGGGTCTAGACCCGGACCCGTTTATCATGGTCTGAATCTATAACAAATTTTGATTACCCGGATCCGATCCGGACCCGTTTAGCTATTATAATAAACGGATCGGATATGGATCTTGGTGTTTCGATCCGATTAAGATTCGGATCCGATTAAAATATTTAATATATAATAAAATTATTGTACATTAGTGTTATTTTATATGTATATATACATATATGTTGTGTAAATTACCTATATAATTTATATTTAATATAAATACATGCATAAATATTAATTATGAAATCAATACTTTTGTATAATTAAAAAAAAAAGGAGAAAATTCAATAAGTTGTAATAGTTTTACATATAATTTTAAAAAAATTATCCAGACCCATCCGGATCCGAATCCGAATCCGACAAGATCGGACGAATCCGGATCTAATTATATTAATCTGATTCGAGTCTGGATATACTATATCCGACCCGTTTACACCCCTACTATGATATGAAAGTTAGCAGTCGTATACAACAGACATACTGTACTATACTAGTGCTGCCTACTACGTAGACGAAATGTGTTTTCCTTGAGATCCTACTTAAATACTACTAGTCCACTACTACAAGTAGAAACGAAACTCTCCCAACGACTTTTAAGAGTCCCAGAAATCGTGGAAGAACTCAGCTTTAGAACATGTCGACTCAACCAAAAGATAAAGTGCCGAGGATCAAGCTTGGTTCGCAGGGCCTTGAGGTCTCAAAACAAGGTCTGGGCTGTATGGGCATGTCCGCTTATCAAGGCCCGCCAAAGCCCGAGCAAGAAATGATCGATCTCATCCACCATGCTATTAACTCCGGAGTCACATTTCTTGATACCTCCGACTTCTATGGACCCCACACCAACGAACTCCTCATCGGGAAGGTGCTATTTTTTACTAGCTTTCTTCTACTTTCTGCTTGCTACCTCGCACCTTTATTTGTTAATTAATTAATGGTTAGTTTTATTATGCATTAATATTTGTGGACATCAACAATGTTGTACTTTATGCTGCTGGAGTTGTACCTTTTAGAAATTGTTTCTTCCTCCTCGATTTGGATGTTAAAAATCCTTTTTTTTTTTGGGTTGGTGTCTCACAGTCTTAGTACTAACTTAATTTTAGTTCAATTTAGCAAGGCATTGGACAGTTATACATGATGTTTGAATGTTTGGGCTCCCTTGTAGAAGATCAAAATATAATGGAAAATGGAAAATTCTGTGATTCAGTTAGATACCATATCATTGTCCTTGAAATAATATTTGTACAGTACAATAATATATGTTTTAAATATCTATACGATACAAATATTAAAGCGTAGGAGTATGATACATAGAATTTTCTATAGCAAGTTTTAGTAAAATGTATGTTGGTGTCCTAGTACTAGGCCTGTGTATTTTGTGAAGTTGAAATTCTTTGTACTTGATCAAAAGAGAAGATTATAGCTGATTACGGGCTTATTCTCAACAATTTATTGATATTGTTTATAATTTTTCTGAAATTGACAAATAATATTTTAAAAAGATTTTGTCAACAAAATCTGAAAAAATTCTTTTATTTATTTATTTATTTTTTAAGAAAAGATAAAAACTGTTTTCAAAAGCAATTCTGCACTTTCTTTTCCAAATTTTTTTGAATTAAAAAACGGTTTAGGCCTTTTCATAAGTAATTGGGAACAATTATAATTAGGTCCCTAAATTTTAAATGTTCTTCGATTACAAAATGAATTTGGAATTTAGTATTTTAGTGTCCATTTGGTTCTTGGGAAAACACTATTGCTAATCCCTTGTCATCCTTGTTTGAATTTTATACATGGGATTAGTGATCCTATTATACTGAAATAATGTCATGCTATGAGATAAAATAACCTAGGCGAGGTGATAAATATTAGTTTGAATCAATTTTAGTAACTATTGAATCAATCCTATGCTGACCAAATGTCATAATATCAGACTTTCTGTGAGATATCCAATGAATAATTCAATACTTGCCAAATTTAATATAACTATTTCAGATGGATGAGAAATCTGAGATTATGATAATCTCGAGACAATTATTCTTGACACGGCTCATCTTAACTCATCCCATCCACAGACCAAATGAGCTTATACAGTTGTAGTTGTTGTTAACATTCATGCTTTGTAAGTAAGAGCAAGAATGAATTAACATAATCTATTCCTTGAGTTTTTATTGATAAACTTGTTAATTTAGTCATTTCTTTCTTTAATTCCATTGTCCACTTTTGTAACTGAAATGGATTGCTTTACCAAACAAACAGACGAACCACTTCTTACAAACTTTGAAAAAATATGCAAGTTACAAAAAAATTGTTGGACTAATATCTTGGGAGTTGATTGAATATTGGATTTCATTTTCATTTGAATAATATTATATTAGTCAATGAAAAAGGGCGTTCCAAGTGCAAGGCTCCCTGCATTTTTATACAGTGGTTGTTTCCAAGACTCGAACTCCTGACGTTCTGGTTGCAAAGGAGAAATCTTATGAGTTGCTGTGCTAGGCCTGCCATTCAATATTAGATTAGTTAATAATTTTTGAAAATTGTTGCAGGCCTTGAAGGGAGTACCCAGAGAGAAAGTACAGATAGCTACCAAGTTTGGGAGAAGTTTGATGGATGGAAAAATGAACATTCGTGGCGATCCCGAATACATTCGAGCTTGTTGTGAGGCCAGCTTGAAGAGGCTTGATGTTAAGATTACATTGATCTTTATTATGCTCATCGCATTGACACACGCATTCCCATTGAAGTAACGGTTAGTTGTTCTCACTATCCCATCATTGAGAAACCAATTGATGTATCCAAACAAATTTATAGTTCGTTCCTTGACTCTGTTGCCTGACTATCATGACTATGTATGAAATGATCTTCCCAGATGGGCTTCACTGGCATATTCTTTCCTTATGAAGGTTCCTTTTATTGTGCTGAACCGGTCTCTTTTCCAGGTTGGAGAGCTCAAGAAACTTGTTGAAGAGGGTAAAGTAAAATACATTGGTCTATGTGAGGCCTCTGCTTCAACAATCAGAAGGGCTCATGCAATTCATCCATTAACTGCTATTCAAATTGAATGGTCATTGTGGTCAAGAGATTTAGAGGAACAGATTGTTCCAGTATGCAGGTAGAAGTATCCTGTGTTATTCATTTTGTTTGGAGGATCCCAAATGACTGTCTTATCATTTTTGCATCATTATCAGAGAGCTTGGTATCGGGATTGTACCTTACAGCCCTCTTGGGCAAGGATTCTTTTCAGCAGGACCCAAATTGTTTGAGAACTTCTCAGAGGGTGATTTTCGTAAGGTTAGTGGACTCAAAAATGTTTTACACTGATCTCGGAGGTTTATTAGATAGCAGTTGCATAACCAATATTTTCAGTGGATCCCTCTAAAAACATATTTAGTTTCATCTTGTTCCTAATTTAGGTTATAAGTGTTGGCTGTAGTTTTATGGGGAGTAGATGTTCTATGTGGCGGTTAAATTAAAGGAAAAGTCATCCCATGAACCAAACAGAGGGTTTGGTAGAATTAACTGGAGCAAGGAGATGATAAAAATGATGAAGTAATTACTAGACTTGCTGCATTTCCTCTTTTGTTTTTCTTTTAATGTAGATCCATGTACTGAAAGCATCGAAACTTTCAGTAGCATGTTACTGGTCAAAATGATAAGTGATGAAACTTGAATACTACCGGGAAGGGATGAGTATGTTGTTGTTCTGTTTCTGAGCTTGAATATCTACTCCAAATCTGACAGAAAAGGCTTTGCACCTGAAAGAATAATGGGGAACGAAAAAGAGGACAGAGTAATGGAAAATACATAGCGAATCAGGAAAAAAAAAATTAACACAAAAGAAGAATTCGGAGTTCAGTAATTTATCTGGAGCATAACTGATTCGTCCTTGGATGCATCAAGCAATTTCCTGTTAGTAGTATCAGAGTATGTGTAATTTTCTTCGTTTTCTCCCTTTTTTTTAAAAATAAAAATAAAAAAATTGGATTTTGAAAAGGAGGGTTAGGGGACTGCAGCATAACCTTGCTTTAGGGTTTTCTTAATACCATTCTTTTGCCTTGGTCCTAATTAAAAATACTAAGAATTATCATCCGTTGCTATTTTGTTTGAACATAGTTACCAGAAACGAGGTGCTTTAGGAAACACGGTACAGATGTGGAGATGCGATGCTCAGATTCTTAAAATATCGAATACATAAGAGTAGGTAAGTTAGTCAGTATATTGTGATATGCCATTCGTAGAAATAGTTGTTATATTATAAAGATAAAGTGATAGTTGAACACGGTACAGATGTGGAAATGGGATGCTCAACTTCTTAAAATATCGAATACATAGAGGTAGATTTAGTCAGTATGTAGCGATATGCCATTCGTAGAAAAAGTTGTTATATGATAAAGGTAAAGTAATAGTTGACAATTAGATAATAATAAATTCTTAATAAATGTTGAATTTTAGTAACTAGAAAAAAAATGCTCAACCGTCAAGAATCATTAGCTTCTTTAACAGTAATAAAGAAACAAATCAAATAGTACTAAATAGTTCTAATTAGGTAAATTAACAGAGTATTTTCTCATTTTTTCAATAAATAAACAAAATAAATAAAGAATAAACAAAGCATCCTTATTTTAAAAAAGATTCGCTACTTTTAACGTTTCGAAACGTAAATCGCCGTGTTTCGGGACGTAAATGAATCGTGTTTTGATATGTATGAATGGAAAAATTTGGCACGTCATACAGATACGCAGTTCGTTGGGGTGGGTAGGGTTCCAGTAACTATATTCTGAATCTGCTGTGTACTAACAGAAAAAGTTATCACTTGCACAAGTCACAGCCATTTTACAGGATGAATATCTTACCTCTCGTGGTTTCTGCGTCCAAATTTTGGTGCACAATCAGTTCCATTCTCGATCTATTGTATATATAATTTATGTTGCAGCATCACCCAAGGTTTAAGGCGGGAAACCTTGAACATAACAAGCAAATATTTGAAAGGGTTAGTGAAATGGCAGTAAAGAAAGGGTGCACCACAGCACAACTAGCATTGGCTTGGGTTCATCATCGAGGAGACGATGTGTGTCCTATTCCAGGTACAACCAAGATGGAGAACTTCAACCAGAATGTTGAAGCTTTATCATTAGAATTATCGGCAGAGGAGATTGCTGAACTCGAGTCTTGTGCTTCAGTTGATGTGATAAAGGGTGATAGACATGTCGAAATGGGAACAACATGGATGTACTCCGAGACCCCTCCTTTGTCTTCCTGGAAAGCTGAGTAATGACATAAATTTGTGATTCTAAGAAGTGTATTATCTCATGTGAAAACAAAAATATATTGAAGAGTGGATTTAAAACTATTTTCCTTTTCAAATAGAGTCATTGCTCTCTTTATTTAAAATAGGTTTACTGAATTTCTCTTTTGCATTATTTAATTTAAAACTATTTATATCAAACTTTCCCTTTTTTTTTTTCCCTTAATTTCACATCTGTTCCTGAAGATGCATAAATTTTTCTTAATGATATTGAAGTTTCAAGACTTCATTCCTACTTATGGATCATTGGACATGGACAATCGAATAAGATCTTAGAATAGCCTACGACAACTTGTGTTTTGAAACCGGGTAGTTTGACCGATTTAATAAGGAATCAGATATGGATTCAGTTCACTTAAATGATAAAAACTTGTAAAAACAGATTGACCTAGACTAGTTTAACCGATTTTTTGAGCTGTTAAGTTTCTTTAATTACGTAGGTTATTATGAAGTGTTTGTTAACTTCAGTAAATGAATTAACAAATTTTAACCTATTTTTAGCATGTAATCTAAATTTTAATATTTTTATGTATTTTATATAATTTTAATATTATCACTAATATTTTTAACAAAAAAACTTTAAAAAAAGGCTAACTGACCTATTCAATTGGTTGAACCGATAAGCAGCCCTTCACTTTCCTTTCTGAGTTTAAAAACATTGACGACAACATTAAGAATATTGAGCATTTTTACTATTGATTTCTTCCTTCTTCTTTTTTTCCCGAGCTGAATATTACAAACATGAATGGTGAGAATAATGTGAATACTATGAAAACTGTGTGAATAGAAAAAATTAATAAATAAGACAAATAATGAATAGTAAAATTAATCTTTAAAAAATGAATGGTGAAAAAAATGACTGATTATTATTAGGGAAATATTTTTCCTTAATTCAAACATAGAACAACTCTAACCAAACACTATTTGGGGGAATAATGGTCATTATATATCTATCCAAACGGAGCATACCTAATCATTTTTGGTGCCCTTATTTAACTGAACATATACCATTACCACATTAATACTAAATCCTAAGTCATTTCGTTAATTTTATTATAATCTCTTTTTCTTATCTAGATGCTATTATTCACTTTTTTTTTCTTTTTTTAATTTAATTATTTTTTTTTTTTTTAAAACCATCCCTCCCATTACCCCTAGTAACTCAAATCCAAGATCAGGTCATAGGAAAAACGTCTTACCATCTAATTTGCATTTCATTGTCTTCTTCTTCTTTTCTTTTTTTATTTTAAAAATATTATTTATTTTTGGATTAGTTACACTTTCTCTCCTTATAATATGATTTTGTCTCACTTTACCCCTTATATAAATTTAACCATCTCTTCACCATCTATGACTAAAAGTCAAAAGAAATAGTTAGTTAGATTGTTAGTGAATAGTACTAGGTGACTAAAATGATCTTAATATTTAGTTGATAAACAATTTTATCATTTTGGATGAAAAAATTCTTATTTTATTATTACGCCTCTATTGGTAAGTGATATGTTGTTGTAACTTGCAACTTGAAAAATATATATTATAAAAATGTAAAAAAGGTTCTGTAAACACCTATTTTTGTCCCGTAAGTTCTCCCCTATTTTTCTTTTAATTTGACTCTCAATTTTCTTTTTAATTTCCCTTTTAATTTCTTTTTAACCTGCTTTTTGATTTCCTCTTAATTTATCCTTTAATTCTCTCTTAATTTGTCTTATGGTGTTTAATTATTATGTGTTTTATGCATTTTTGAAATACAAAGAATGAGTTTTAATATTATTAAGTTTTTAGATTTTTCAAAAAAAAAAAATTAAAAAAAAAAAGAAAAAGAAAAGTTCAGCGCGTGAACAGTACCGAGCGTACTGTTCACGAGACGAACAATCAGCTCAGCAGAGCCACAGCTTGGCCACGTTTTCTTTGCGTTTTTCACCGATTTTTCATAAAAAATTTCAGATGCCCATACTCCCCACATGACAAGGAATCGGTTTGGTCTTTGACCATTTTTACACTCAATCCAATTCATTAAAAGCACAAAAAATCAGTCTAAAGTGGGAGAAAAAAATTTTCTGCAGAGAATTTTCTTAAGCCAAAAAAAATCTGCCAAACAGCCAACTTTGAGGCAAAATTCCATACGATCAGAGAGGAATTAGACTAAACTCAAAGAATAAAAGTTGTAGAGGGTACCTGGAGCTACAAATTATCTTTTCAAACCCAAAGCAAAATCGTCCATTTATAGGGTCAAAAACCTGGTATAAAAAGGCTGTTGGTCTAGAGGATCTGCAGAAAAAAAATTTCCAAGTCTGGAAAATTTTCCAGACAACCAACTTTGATCCAAGATTTCAATCGATATAAGAGGAACTGAATTAAACTCAAAGAATAAAAGTTGTAGACCGTTCCTGGAGCTACAACTTTCCTTTTCAAACTCGAAGGAAAATCGTTCATCGTCTGGGTCAAAATCGTGGTGGAAGAAGGCTGGTAGCCCATAAAAATCTGCTTCACAAAAAAAGGGAAAGGTTAGAAAATTTTATTTCCATTTTACTCCTCCATATTTCAGTTTTTTTTAGTTTAGCCCGAGAATATTTTCTTAAATTACATTTAGGCCCTTCTGATAGGGCCCGCTTGATGCCACGTCATCGATGACGTGGCACCCAGATTGCGCCGCATCATCTATGACGTGGCTCTACCAGATTGCGCCGCGTCATCGATGATGTGGCACAATCAAATTGCGCCACGTCATCTATGACGCGGCGCAACCAGATTGCGCCACGTCATCGATGACGTGGCATTTTTATAAAAAAAAATCCAAAATTGCAGTTAAATTTTTATTTGCTTTTTGGCCCTCCAGATTTCGGATTTCTGCATTTTTATCCCTCAAATAATTTTTTAAAATTACATTTAGGCCTTTAAGGACTTTTCTTTAATATTACTATTTTTTCTCTTCAAATTTCTTCCAAATTACATGTTTTATGTCAATAACCACCAAGTTTTTACTTGATTTTCTGTTTTGGAGTACATTTTAATACGTTTTAATTACCCTTGATTGTGAAATTACTGTTTTGTCCTTATAAGTATTAAATTGTAAATAGACTTTGATCTTTGCACATATTTTTGATTAATTGCTTTTGTGATGATTGGTGCTTTATTTTAATGTTTGTTGGTCTCAATATAATATTTATGCCTTATCTTACTTGTTAAATTATGTGAATTTACTCTTTTGCCCTCAAATTTTGGATTAGTTGCACAACTAGACGTTAAATATTTGAATCAAATTCAATTTAGCCCAGAGACAGCCGTTATACGAAATAATATAAAATTGGGCTAGAAATAAACTCGGCGTGCAAGATAAATGGCTATTTTACCCCTTGGGAGTTAAAGGGCACTATAAGCTCAATGTGTACGACTTTTAATTGGACTCGGGCTAAATCTACCTGTCAATGTTAATATTTACCATTTATTTTTGTTTCCTCATTAACATTTACATATTTTATTACTTTTAAACTATCTCAAAGCACAGAACCGTATGCTACAAAGCCGGCAATAATGAATACTAAAATTGAAAAGGGAAACGCGATAAAATCACGCAACCGGTCCAACGCCGGGTAAAGTGGGTGCCGAGGGAAATTCAAATCAATCCCAAACCTTCCCATTTTACAACAGGATTCCCGAACTCATTTTCTTGAGTTACGTGGACCAGGAGTCAATCTAAACTAGGGTTTATTTTCTTTTTAAATTTTGATGTATTTTTGTGTCCTGGCGCACCAACACACCGGTGGTGACTCACTTGTTTTCCTAGTTTAGATTGTTTTTATACAATGGTTTCAAAAAAATTTACTAATTACATTAATCCTGGTCTTCAAAGCGACTAATATGTGTAACAGTAGATATTGTATAAGTAATGTTTGTAAATTGATTAGGAATTTGCATTCGGCACCTACTTACACATCTAGATGTCTCTTAGACACATCCACTGCCGCTGATCATCGGTAGGCGCGCGTAAAAGCGCGACAGGTTCCAAGCGCATAAATAAATAGAAAAGAATTTAAAAAAAAATAGTTAGTGCATTAATTAATTTAAACATCAAAATATAAAAAAATAGACTTGCATATATAAATGACAATAGAAAATATTATTTCTCTTAAAGCAATAACAAGAGGATGACTAACGACTACAATTTGAGTTTTGTTTTAAAATTTAGAAGTTTTTTTTTTTATTTACTTTTTCTCTATTTAGACAAATTAAATACATTTTTTTGTTCATATCTCATGTCATGCATAAGTTAATTTTTTTTTTTCATTTAAGCGAAAAGCAATAATAAAATATCAATAGTTCTTTTTGCACCAATATACATATGGTAGATATAGTTTATCAACTATTCGAGTTTATTTTAGTCATTTTAATCATTTTACAACTTTTGATTAACAGTCAAGCAAATCTCTTGTTCTTACTGCTTAGTCGTGGGAGCAAAGTGATAAATAAATTTTTATAGGAATAATATGAAATAAAGTCCATATTATATTGGGGATAGTAAGGGTAATTAACCCTTTAATTTTTAGAAGAGCAAAATGCACCATTGGTCGCTAAACTATTATTTTGTTGCTTACAAGGTCACTGAACTATTTTTTTTACAAATTTGGTCACTGAACTATCATAAATATGTGTGTGGAATCACTCCGTCTACAAATTTGATCAGTGAATTATGTTAAGTGTGTGTGCAGCCATTATAGAAATAGAAAGAGTGATTTCAGACACACTTTTAAAATAATTCAATGACTAAATTTGTAAAATAAATGATTCAATAATTTTGTATGTAACAACCTAATAGTTTGATATAATGCACATTTTTTTTGGGCTCTTTTTTAATATACAGCCTGAGAACGTGCCGCCGACACCCCTTTGCACTAGTATGAAATTAGGCAAATGAATTGCCACAGCAAAATCCTCAATGCCACATCACTTTTAACTTTAAATGACTTTAATACCCTTTAGAAGTCATCCAAATTTCTCATGCACCAACCATTGCCTAATGTTTTATTTATCAGTTCAATTCCTTCTCCACCATCACCCTCTTTTCCCTCTTCCCAACTGTCAAACACTCAAACCTACCTCCCTTGAATATCCCTTCTGCACTTCACTCCCTTTTACCCCTTACCCTCTCCGCTATCTACAATAAGATTCAATTCATCAGTGGATGAGGTTGAGCTGTTGGAGGAAGCGGCGGCGAACTTCTTACGAAAACAGTGGCTACATAATGGCGTCGATGGTCTTTTGTTTTCATGGTTGATATGGAATAATTGTTCTTGTATTTGATGTCGAAGCTGTTGAAGAATATCTGATTGTTGAGGTTAATTGAGAAAACAGAAAGACAATTCACCTTAAAAAAACGGACATTAATGGTTCTTGTTTATTTACTGTACTAAAGATCTAAAATTTAGGAGCTTGCAGAGGAATCATGAATGGTAGACTCGGAGCCAGAGAAAGCTTTATTCTTGTGTGATTGGTGGCGACGGGGAGATAATTTGTTGGTCCACAGATGCCGTGTGATTTCTGTTAAGGGTAAATTTGTTAATTAGTTTACTTTTGCTGTGGCAATATCATTGCCCATGAAATTAAGTTAGCAGTCTCATACTACAGACATTCTGTATTATACTTGTGCTGCCTACTAAGTTGGCGAAATGTCTTTTCCTTCCTTTTCTGAGTAAGTTTTTTATTTTATTTTATAATATAGAATAAATAAATAATATTAATATTTTGAACTTAAAGTTAATACGATTTGTAAATCAATACGGATTTCCAATACGGTGTTAAACTAATACGAGATTCCAATACGGTTTGGGCTTCGTATAACGGCCTTAAGTCCAAGGTTTAGTGAAAATGGTATCAGAGCAAGGACTTAAGATTTGATAACAGTTGACATATTTATTTTACAAAAAATGGAAGATTTACCATTATCATCTTCATCAAATGATAAAAATAAATTAAAAGAAGAATATGATATTCCTCAAGATATAGATCTGCTTAATAAGTGGACAATTCCAAAAATTCATCACCATCTGTTATTTATAAATATAGTTTATTTGATAATATTATATCTAATTAAATGTACAGTAGGATTTTTGAAATCCGCACAGTAAATATACTGTTTCTATAGTGAAATTACTGTTTGTACAGTATTTGTACCGTAAATCCGTGATTTCACAGTGATTTTTACTATTTATACAGTAATCTTGAACAGTGAAATTACTGTTGTGTGGAATGCACTTTGATGCTGCGATATGTCTTGAATATCATTGATCATCTGATCTTTTTCTTCATTGCTTCTTTTGCTTATACACATCTAAAACACTTTGAAGAATATTTTCGGGCTTTTCAATTGGTTGTGATTCACCAGCTAAGGAATTATTAGAATCCATTGAATGCTCTTGTGATTCATTATCATCATTTTCATTATCATCAATTTGATTGAGATCAATAGAAAGATCTTGTTTAATATGTTCTTTTATTTGATCTTTGCTTTTATTTAACAATTTTTAATGATCAGTTTGCAATACAGTGAATATGTGTACAAAAAAATTTCCCTAAAGATCCTACTTAAACACTGCTAATAGAATTGAAATAATTTACCCAGAAATTCTCTTAGATCTCAGCTTTAGAACACGCCGACTCAACCAATAGTGCCGAGGATCAAGTTGGGTTCGCAGGGGGCCATGTCCGCTTATCAATGCCTGCCAAAGTCCGAGCAAGAAATGATCGATCTCATCCGCCATGCTATTTAAGTCACATTTCTTGATACCTCCGACTTCTATGGACCCCACACCAACCAACTCCTCATCGGCAAGGTACCGTTTTAGCTTTCTTGTACTTTACGATTTCATAAATATTTAAGTAAATTCGAATTTTGGTTTTCACTAATAATCTTCACTAATAAATTTTACAGTGTGAATTAAATTTTAGAAAATTTATGACATGATGTAAGTAAAATTATTTAAAATTTAATATTGATCATAAAATCAATAGGTGAAGTAAAAAATCGAGTCTACTTAATATTTTCCTTATGCTTCGCCTTCTTTTTTGAATTAATGATTAGTTTTATTATGCATTAATTTTTGGGGCCACGGAAATGTTATACTTTATGCTGCTGGAGTTGTGCCTTTTGGAGATTGTTTTTTCTTTTTCCCCCTCGGATTGGATGTTAAAAATCTGTTTTTTTTTTTTGGTTGGTGTCTTGGTGCTAACTTAATTTTTAGTTCAATTTCGAATATTTTACAAAAATCTAGCAAGGCATTGGACAGTTATACATGATATTTGAATATTTGTGGTCTATTACAAGATCATAATACATTAATAGAAAAGGGAATATTCTGTAATTCGATTAGATATTGTGCATGAAATGTTTATATAATATAATAATATGTGATTTGAATTCTTGTACGATACAAGTCTTAAATCATAACGGTATGGTACATAGAATTTTCCAAAGCAAGTTTTAGTAAAATGTATGTTGGTGTCTTAGTAATAGACTTGAGTATTTTATGAAGTTGAAATTCTGTGTACTTGATCAAAAGAGGTGATAAGGTTATAGTTGATTACGGGTTTATTCTCAACAGTTTATTGAGAATTGTTTATAACTTTTCTGCAATTGAAATATAATATTTTAAAAAGATTTTATTGACAAAAACTGAAAAATGCATTTATTTTTTATTTTTAGAAAAACTAAAAGTTGTTTTCAAAAATAACTCAGCATTTTCTTTTTCAATTTTTTTAATTAAAAAAGGTTTAGACCTTTTCATAAGTAATTGAGAATAATTATAATTAGGTGTTCTTTGGTTACAAAATTAATTTGGAATTTAGTATTTTAGTGTCCATTTAGTTCATGGGAAGACACTGATGCTAATCCCTTGTCATCCTTTGTTGAATTTTATACACGGGATTAGTGATCCTATTATACTGAAATAATGTCATGCTATGAGATAAAATAACCTAGGGCGAGGTAATAAATATTAGTTTGAACCAATTTTAGAAGGTGTTTGGTTCGTATTCGAAAATCAAAATCGGAATGAAAATCATAAATTTTACACAATCTATCGATATGGATTTATGCCATTCTCCTTAACTTGTTTAGTTTGACTAAGGAATGAGTTTCATTATATTAATAAGTTAATAAATTTGAAATTTATGTTATAAGTAGGGAATGAAAGTGGACATTTTTTAATACTTTTATTTTCATAGAATGATTTCCATATTGACTAACCAAACAATATTCATAGGTATTATTAACTTTGATTTTCATTCATTTCTCTCGTTCCCATAAACCAAACACCTCCTTTGTAACTATTGAATCAATCCTATACTAACCAAATATCATAATATCAGACTTTCTGTGAGATATCCAATGAATAATTCAATACTTAACAAATGTAATGTAGCTATTTCAGATGGATGAGAAATCTGAGATTATGAGTAATCTAGAGACAATTAATCTTGATATGGCTCATCTTAACTCATCCCATCCACAAACCGAATGAGCTTATACAGTTGTAGTTGTTGTTAATATTCATGCACTGTAAGTAAAAGAATTTAACCAATAATCTATTCCTTGAGTTTTTATTGATAAACTTGTTAGTAGTCTTTTTCTTTCTCCAATTCCATTGTCCACTTTTGTAACTGAAATGGAATGCTTTACAATACAAACAGATGAACCTCTTCTTACAAAATTTGAAAAAAATATCCAACTCACAAAATAGTTGTTGGACTAATATCTTGGGAGTTAATTGAGTATCTGACTTCATTTTCATTTGAATAATATTATATTAGTCAATGAAAAAGGGCATTCCAAGTGCACGAAGGCTCTTTGCTTTACAAGGATTAGGGGTAGGAATATGTCGCATAAGCACGCAGCCTTGCCCCTGCCTTTTTGTATAGTGGCCCCCTGACCTTCCAGTTGCAAAGGAGCAATCTTATGAGTTGCCGCGCTAGGCCTGCCCTTCAATACTAGATTAGTCAATAATTTTTGAAAAATTGTTGCAGGCCTTGAAAGGATTACTCAGAGAGGAAGTACAGATAGCTACTAAGTTTGGGAAAAGTTTGAATGACATATGGAAAAATGAACATTCATAGCTATCCCGAATACATTCAAGCTTGTTGTGAGGCCAGCTTGAAGAGGCTTGATGTCAGATACATTGATCTTTATTATGCTCAACGCATTGAGAAACATGTTCAGTTGTTCTCTCTATACCATCATTGATAAACCCATTCATGTATCAAAACACAATTTTTGGTTGGTTCCTTGACTCCGATGCTTGCCTATCATGACTACGTATAAATTTATCTTCTGTGTTTCGCTTCACTTGCATATTCCCTCCTTATGAAGCTTTCTTTTGTTGTACTGAACGGTTTCTTTTACAGGTTGGAGAGCTCAAGAAACTTGTTGAAGAGGGTAAAGTAAAATACATTGGTCTATCTGAGGCCTCTGCTCCAGCTATCAGAAGGGCTCATGCAATTTCATCCGTTAACAGCCATTCAAACTGAATGGTCTTTGTGGTCAAGAGATTTGGAAGAAGAGATTGTTCCAACATGCAGGTACAAGCATTCCTAATGTTTTATTGATTTTGTTTGGAGGATCCTCAATGACTCCGTTATCATTTCTGTTTCATTATCAGAGAACTTGGCATCCGTATTGTACCTTACAGCCCTCTTGGGCAAGGATTCTTTCCAGCAGGACCCAAATTGTTTGAGAACTTCTCAGTGGGTGATTTTCGTAAGGTTAGTGTTCTCAAAAATGTTTTACACTGATCTCGAAGGTTTATTAGATAGCAGTTGCATTACCGTATTTTCAGTGGGCCCCTCTCAAAATGTTTAGTTTCACATTGTTACTAATTTAATTGATAAGTGTTGGCTGTTGTTTTATGGGGAGTAGGTGTTCTATTTGGGTGTTAAATTAAAGGAATATAGGGTTTGGGTAGAATTAACTAGAGCAAGGTACAATGAAAATGATGAAGTAATTACTAGACTTGCTACATTTCCTCTTTTGTTTTTCTTTTAGTGATGGAACATGATAAGGGGCCACTGTTTTTTGAATTTGATTGGGTGGTAGATCACTATTCCCGTGTACTTGAAGCTTTGAAACTTTCAGTAGCATGTTACAGGTCAAAATCATAAGTGATGAGACTTGAATATGACTCGGAAGGGATGAGTTGTTGTTGTTCTGTTTCTGAGCTTGAATATCTACTACAAATCTGACAGAAAAGGCTTTGCACCTGAAAGATAAATAGGGAACGAAAAAGAGGACAGAATAACAGAAAATACACATGAGAATCAGGAAAGAAAAATTAACACAAAAGAAGATTTTGCAATTTCCTGTCTGTGGTATCAGAGTAAAAAAAAAAAATTAGATTTTGAAAAGGGGGGTTAGGGACTGCACCATAACCTTGCTTATGGATTTTCTTAATACCATTCTTTTTCTTTTGCCCTGCTTCTAACTAAAAATACTAAGAATTATCATCCGTTGCTATTTTGCTAGAATATAGTTACCAAAAATGTGGTGGATTAGAAAATACGGTATAGGTACGAAGACGTGATGCTCAAAGTATTGGATCCGTAGGCATAAATAATTAGTCACTACGTTGTGATGTGCAATTTTTAGAAAGAGTTGCTACATTATAGGGATAAGATGTAAGTGGCTGTTAAATAAATAAATTCTTAATAAATGTTGAAGAATTTTAGTAACTAGAAAAAAAATGCTCAATTTTCAGAACCATTATTTTCCTTAACAGTAATAAAAAAAACAAATTTAATACTAAATAGTTCTAATTAGGTAAATTAAAAGAATTTTTTTCTCATCTTTTAATAAAAAATAAAGAATAAACAAAGCATCCTTGTTCTAAAAATGATTCACTACTTTAACGTTTCGAAACGTGAATCACCGCATTTCAGGACGTAAATGCATCGTATTTTAATATGCATGAATCGACACGCAGTTCGTAGGGGTGGGAAGGATTTCCGATAACTATACGCTAGAATTTGCTGTGTACTCACAAAAAAAGTTAGAGCAAACGGCCAAAAAGTCACTATATTTTTAAGGTTTACGGGTTTTAGTTATTAAACTAATTTTGTGGCAAAAAATGTCACTGAATTTCTAAAAATGCCGTTTTTTGCCCATTCTATCCTATTACTCATTTAACTCGTGTTAGGAGTTAACTGAGTAATTTAACGAAATGGGCAAAAAACGACATTTTAAAAAATATAGTGACCTTTTTTGCTACAAATTTAATTTAATAATTAAAACTCTCCAACCTTAAAAGTATAGTAACATTTTTTACCGTTGCTCAATAAGTTATCATTTGCATATGTCACAGCACTTTTACCGGATGAATATCTTACCTCTAGCGGTTTCTGCATCCACACTTTGGTGCACAATCAGTTCCATTCTTGATCTATTGTATTTATAATTTATGTTGTAGCATCGCCTAAGGTTTATTTAAAATATGGTCATTGCTCTCGGTTAGGAGCGTTCATCGGTCAGTTTTCAGTAATTTAGTTAGTAATTTTTATTTTTCCAAATCAAAAATTTTTTTTTTTTCCAGTAATTTATACCATCAGTTCTCAGTTAGGAACCAGCCTGACGCTGTATCTCGACTTTGCCGTCCGAGTTTGAAAATATTGACGACAATGTTAAACATATTTAAGCATTTTTTTTTTTTTTTGTCAGTCAAGTAAGGCGAATAGTATAAATGTGTCCATCACTGCATTTTAGCCAACAGTATAACCAATGTGAGGAATAGTATAACTAATATGAGTACTACTAAAATGTGAATGATGAAAATAATGTGAATATTGTAAATTATGTATGAATAGAATAAATAATAAATAAGGGTGAATAGTGGAAAACATGAGTTGTTATTATTAAGGAAATATTTATCCATAACCCAAACATAAATTATTAAGTAAATATTTATACCTAATTCAAATATGAAACAACTCTAACCATATACTAATTGGGGAATACTGGTCATTATTGTCTGTGTAAACAGAGCAAGTACTATTTTTTTCTCCCAATTGTTGCCCTTATTTAACTGAACATATCATGCAGTTCCAGGTTTGTTTGTGCCACCTTTAACATTATCACTTCAATACTACAAGCCTAATCAATTTGACTAATTTGTATAATTTGTAATTAAATTTATAGAAAATTTTATAGTCTCATTAGATTACTTTACTGGTGTACTTTAAATACTTGTACGGTATAATATTATGTGCTTTAAATGCTTGTACAATATTATAATGAAATATTTTTCATTTTTAGTCAATGGATTAACAAAATTAACCTACTATTAGCATGTACTTCTTATTTTAATAATTTATGTGTATTTCATATAATTTTCATAGTATTACTAATATTTTTAACCAAAAAAAGAAATTAAGAAAAAGGCTGACAGACATGTTCAATGGTTCGAATTAGAAATCAGTTTCGCAAAACAGATAGATGTATCCACAAAAATTATACATAATTTTGTAATGAAAATTTTGTTTGAATGGAACTAATTTTCAAATGTCTATTGGTTGAATATTTATCTCTTATGTTATGTGATTGTGTTGTATGCAGTATCTTGTAGCATTATTCAGTTTTTATAAAAAGGAACTATGAAGTAAGCTAGCATTATTTAGTTTTTGTAGGAGAAAGAGGAGGGGAACAATGAAGAAAGGTAGTTAAGTGCATAGCATGATTATTGGCACATTCCATGATTGAAATCTACTTAAAAAAAGATTGAATTGTGGCATGTTTGCATTGGTTGTATTATTACTACAAAGTCTTTTGAATTTGTTTTACTTGACCTTTAAAAATTTAAATTTTTAGTTAACCAATATGTTTGATAAGAAATTCCATCAAGATAAGTAAAACGAATAAGATTTACTGATGAAATTTCTATATCTATATATTAAAAGTAAGATAAGAAAAACAAAAAATGAAGTTAATAAATTAAAAGCAAAAAATATTAGTCATATAAATTTATTACTTTAATAAGTAGATAAACGTTATTATATACACATATCACGGTGTAATGCAACTTTATATTTATTAGTGTGTTAGTAAGATTATGCCTTGAAATGCATCATATATTTGCTCAACGTGGTGCAAGTTTTAAGAAATAAATATAAAATGACATGTAAATATTATCAAAAATATGCCTAAGGTTGAATCATGAAAAAAATGAAAACAAAAATGATATATTAATTATATTACCTTTGTGTCTGTGTTTGTTTAACTTTAGGGCATTGATATTCTTTGTGTCTGCCATCTTCCACATAAAATTGTCAAAGGATAAACATAACTAGCCGAAAAATCACCAAATGCATATATATATATATATATATATAGACACACACGGATGTCAGCAGGAATTTCGAACAAAAAGAAAGAAAATGGCGACTGGTAAGTTGTACTACGTGTGGGGAGTTTGTCATTGTTCCAAAAGTAATCAGGCATTGAAACGCTGAATAATTAAATCCTCTAGAACACATACGTATCTATTAGTTAAGCACTAAAAGCTACACTTTCAATAGCCTTCCCTCACTGATCCCAATACTTCTCATTTTCCTTTTCTACTACTATTATCCACATTTTTTTTTTCTATTTTGGGATATCATTAATTTAATTTTTGAATTAATTACACTTAATTTTCTAAATTTGTAGTTCAGTTGCACTTTAGTCTTTAAATTTAAATAATATATACTTTATCTCTCTAAAAGATACCATAATCTGTATCTTTACTATATGGTACCTATATCTATATACTACATAATATTACAAAAGCCGTGTTAACAAGAATCAACGAGAGCATGACATTTATCACGTTTTACTTCTTTTTTTAATAATCTTTTTAACATTTTTTTTCAAAAGGTTTATTTATTTATTTTTTTAAAATCCTATCTCTATCCGATTCAAAATGGTTTGGGTGAGGTTTGTTTCAAAAAAAATTTTGTCATTCAAATTAAAGATACAAGTGATAAAACTTTTAGAGAATACAAGTTCAAGTTAAATTCTTTCATGTTAAATGCCGTATAAGTGGTGATAATATCCAATCAAATGATTACTAATGGTAAATGCATTTCGGATAAAGTTTATTTAAGTTATAATTTAATTTTTTAAAAATGGACTTACTAATTTCTATGGACAAATCTTCAGAGTTTTGATCCTAAATGCAGAGACCTAGGTTAAGTTAAAGCAACCACCGATGGGATTTAGTTCATGCTTTTCGTCTAAGTTATATTACTATCAACTATATTTTTTTTTTTAAAAAAAAAAAAACTTATTTACATTGTAACTTTCAGTCAAATATCCAAAACATTTATTTTGTCCAAAAAAAAAATAGATACGCAACTTTTTAATTCTTTGAATTTTATATTAGAGGAATTGTCATTAAAACTCCATTAACTCCTTCCATTATTTCCTCCATTTTCAGGCATGTACCTTTATCATCTGCAATTTACATAACTGTGCTAGAAAAAAAAATCATTATTCATTAACTTATTTATTTTTTTCAATTATTAGCCTATTCTTCTAATATGGAATTCAAATGCACTAAACGGATACTAAAGAATACTTGGATGTAAAGTTGCGAGAGTGAAAAGGAAACAAAATTTAATAGAAAAGAAGGGTTAAAGAATAAGCATCCAAAGACTTTAACAAATGCAAGCAAGAAGATAATATTTTTGTTATTTGCTTCTTTTTTATTTTCTCCCAATTCAATTACAAGAACTTTTTCGTGACAATATCAATTTACATATCTTTATAGAAAGTTGTATATACTATGATGAAAGATCGATGTACTCTTGGCAATACACACAAATGTTTAGTCCAATTATATTATGGCATGTATAAATTTCTTATTTTTATATTTAAATGAAAGTTGTACTATCCTGAAAGACTGATGCAATCTTGACAATGCACACACAAACATATGGCCGGATTGCATCATAGAATGTTTAATTTTTTTGTTGTGTATGTTTAAATAGTTAAGTTTATAGCTTATAATGATATTACTACTAAAAATTTTAAAAATAAATCGACAATACACTAGCTACAATGGCAATACGAAAAAACTATATGTTGTGTATGTTTAAATAGTCAAGTTTATAGCTTATAATGATATTGCTACTAAAACTTTTAAAAATAAATCGACGAATACAGTAGCTACAATGGCAATACGAAAAACTATATTAATTAATCACAAACTTTGATAGCTAAAAGAGTGAAAATAATGAGATTAAGTATTTTTGTAGTATTGTACAAGAAGTTAAATTTTATTACTTATATTGTTTGAAATTAAGTTAAACCTGTAGAAGGGAATCTTTATATGTTTAAGCATAATCAAATTAAATGCACTACATTTATGTATGTTGATATTTCAATTGTACTAAAGAACCTTTATAATATATTTAAGGGTAACCACTACAAGATATTGACCTTTATAAGTGAGTTTTCTTACACGAGTAGTTTAAGGATTAATACAAATTAAAGAGTAGTGATATTCAACCGGTAAAAACTGGGTTCGTGTTTTCTTACAATTTGAATTCTAAAAAAATAAATAAAAAATTTTAATCAACATCGGCTGACCTCAAATCAATAATCGATTCAGCAAAAATCCTAGAAAATTCTTTCAAGCCATCACTAGGCTTGAATTCATTATGAAAAAATCCCAATCAACTAATTAACAAACTTCAAATCAATAACCCATTATATAAAAAGTTCAAGAAAATACGGAATTTCGTAAAAAACACCATCATCATCATCTTAAAAACCAACAAATAACACAGTATTGCTAACTGATTTAATAACAAAAGTCTTTACAAGAACTAAAAGTACAAAAGTTCAAGATTAAATGCATATCTAATTTAATTTTCAACTAATAATTATATATAGTCACCTTTTAATCATTGAGTATGACAGAAATATAACCGTTTAAAATGCATACTTAACAATTATGAGTTTTGCTTTTTTCTTATTTTTATTGTCTAAATAATAAAATTTACTGATATCATTACTTAGTTTCATTTGTCATTTTATGGTTTAATTATTAAAGTTAATAGGCCACCTCATTATTTACTAATATTATTTTATGTTACAAATTGAATATAGATATTGGTCCTCCCATGCATAAGTATGAGATATTTAACTAGTATAAATAATTACTTAAAAGGTAGATTTAGATATTTATTTTGCCAAAAATTCCTTCCAAAAATTTATGGCATAGTTACTTTCTAATTATTTAATGTATTCTTTTTTATTTACTAACTATAAGAGAGCTTCATGAATTGTTGCATTTTTCTTAATAAACTTATACATTATATTCTTCATTTATTAATACAAGTACAAAAAAGGAGAATTTTTAAAATTATTTTCTATTTATTTTTGCTTTATAGGATTGAAACATATTAAGTATAAAATTTGTAAATAATATATTTGATTTAAATACAGTTTTCGATGAATATCTTGACACACAAAATTATTTACATAAAAGATAGTTTACTTACTAATCTTTTCATTTAGTATATTTTGTTGTCCAAAAATGAAAATGTAGAGAAAGTTTTTGTAAAATTCTCCTTTTCAATAATTATTCTTATAAATAAAAAAAAAGTATAAGTTGATTAAGGAAAATTTGAAAAATCATTAAATTCTCTTATAGTCACACAACAAAAAATTAATCACTAAAAATAAAGTAAATGAAAAGTAACCACTTTGCCTATATTTTTTGAAGGCAATTTTTGTCAAAACAATATCTAAATCAATATTTTATGATTATTTATATTATAGAATCTTTCGGATGGAGTAAAGTTAGAGTTTAGGGGGCAAATACAATTGGGCTATAGGTTAGGGTAAAGTGTAAATAACCCTACTCTTTATCCCTGAACTCACATACCACGTTACCCCTAGACTCAAATAATGTAATTTTTACCCTTGTAAAAGATTACATAATACAAATAATTATAATAGTGGATGTAGATATTTGTTTAGACAAAGATACCCTTAAAAAATTGTGAATATAGTTACATTCATTTTATTTCATTTTAATGATTTCATATCTATATTTTTTTCATTTCTGACATTAAGAGGATTTCATGAAGTGTCATATTTTAAACAATCAACTTATACAATATTTTCTTCATTTTTAAAATTAAGTGCAAAAAAAATGAAAACTTTTAAAACTAATTTTTATTCATTTTCATTTTCTGGTGGCCCAGGAAGGTGGAACTCCCTCGACACACATGACTTCAAAAAGACTATTATATATGAAGGTAAGTAGAGCCTTTTCTTAGCCTTCACACGGCCTTATCTTGCTCCACACTGTTATCATATCTAATAACCAACTATGAAGAATAAAAAAGAAACCATTGCTGATCTTCGTTATAACAAATTACCAGATAACTAGAGAAGTGTTTGGAACTTTTAGAAAGCCATATAGGAAAACACACTCTAATATTATTAAGTAAATTTTGATCTGCCTTATACATTCGATTGAAGCTCCTTATATAGATATGGGAGCCGGATTTCAAACAAGTTATAGAAACAAATTACATTAAAAGATAAAGTTCAGGATGAGAATCCGGACAATTATTCAAATGTTAAAAAGCAAACAGTACAAATAGTACAAACTTTAATAAAGCAAACAGTAAAAACTAACCTATGATAAGAATCCGGACAATTATTTTTACTAGGTAAAGTAAACATAAAGCAAACAGTAGCTTTAATAATTCAGCAATCCTTCAGAAATTGTAGGGCTATCCAGTTTTGTCTTCGTCTGAAGATGGTGGAGTATTCGAGGGAGTTGAATCTGGGCCGGTTATGTTGAGTTCTTCAATTCTATCCCAATGTGCTATTCTATTCTTCCTTTTGTTCAATTGCCTTTTCTTCTTAGATCTAGCAAAAGAGAATTTCTTTTTAGCACGGCTGGATGAATGCAATTCTGGTTCATAACATGAACGGGGCTGCTCTAGATTTATCCTTGGCTGTTGAGTTTCATTTGTTGAAAATGGATCTTGTGAAAAGGGTTCTTTTGCATATGTCTCAAAAAATTCATTTTTTGCATCTTGAACAATTTTCCAATGAAGATGACTAGAAAGATGATTCCATGATCCATAATCCAAATCAGGCCAAATTTCTTTTGGAATGCACTTGTTTTCTTAAAAGATTAATCTCTGATGTTCACTGTATTTAGCATTTAATTCATAAAGAGTGATACAGTATTGCTTTCCACTAACTTATAGGCTGGCATGACTTCCAAATCCTTTCCATTTAGATGAAGTGGATGATGAAAACTGAATAGGTCAAATCCTTTATGACAATCAAAGACAAAGATTAGATTTTTTCAATTTTCAATTGGTGCAAACCAAGAAGTTTAGGTGCAAAGATGAGGGAATTTTGACTCAATTTGGACAAACTTACTACACTCTAATTCTATGAGACAATGATACTGGTGACATAAATAAAAGAAAAACCAAAGAAGGGACTCCGGAAAATCAGTAGGATGGGCCGAGAAAATGACAGAAAGAGTAGTCTGGATGTACTCCATGAGGGTTAAGGATAGAACCACCATACTGAGTGAAAATTTGAAGTTTCCAAATCTGCAATGATATTATTTCTTTCCCTTAATATGCTTGATATCAAAATTGTATTGGGAAAACCAGTAGACCATCTTAACAATTGGGCATTCGGTAAGGTTTTTTGTTGAACTAAAGCATCTTGGCTGGAAAGAGGACATGTCCATTTCAATGAGAAATCTTTCACCAATCAAATAGAAATTGAATTTTTTGATGGCATTTTTACACAGTTAAGATTTCTTTGAAGGTAGAGTGATAATGCAATTCTGAGGGTTTGCATCTCCCACTTGCATAACCATCAGAATTCTTTATCAAGTTACCATTCAAAAGCGTTAACTTTTTGGTTATGCAAGTGGGAGATTCAAACCCTCAAAATTGCATTATCACTCTACTTTCAAAGAAATCTTAGCTGTAAAAAATGCCATCAAAAAATTCAATTTCTATTTTGATTGGTGAAAGATTTCTCATTGAAAAGGACATGTCCTCTTTCCCCAAGATGCTTCAGTTCAAACAAAAAATCTTACCCAATGCCCAATTGTTAAGATGGTCTACATGGTTTTCCCAATACAATTTTGATGTCAAGCATATTAAGGGAAAAAATAATATCATTGCAGATTTTTCAGCAAATCTCAAGCTTTTTTACCACAAAACGAGTCAGTACAATACTAGAGTCTATAGCGTCTAATATCATTCCCCAGATAAATATGTGGTCTCCAGAAATGTTCCAGTATCATTCTCATATACAGTCTGTTGTGTCAACACCCCCAGAATTTCCTTCTATAAGATATCCATGGCAGCAAAAGGATATAGATCACTATCGAACTTTTTGGGAACTTCAAACTTTCACTCGGTATGGTGGTTCTATCCTTAACACTCATGGAGTACATCCAAACTACCCTTTCTGTCAAATTTTTTTTGTCCATCCTACTGATTTTTCGGAGTACCTTCTTCGGTTTTTCTTTTATTTATGTCACCAGTATCGTTGTCTCATAGAATTTGAGTGTAGTAAGTTTGTCCAAATTGAGTCAAAATCCCCTAATCTTTGCACCTTCTTATCTTGGTTTGCACCAATTGAAAATTAAAAAAAATATTTGTCTTTGATTGTCATAAAGGATTTGACCTGTTCAGTTTCCATCTTCCACTTCATCTAAATGGAAAGGATTTGGAAGCCATGCCAGACTCCTATAAATTAGTGGAAAGCAATATTGTATCACTCTTTGGATTAGCTGCTAAATACAGTGAATATCAGAAATTAATCTTTCAAGAAAACAAGTGTATTCCGAAAGAAATTTGGCTTGATTTGGATTATGGATCGTGGAATCATCTTTCTAGTAATCCTCATTAGAAAATTGTTCAAGATGCAAAAAATGAATTTTTTAAGACATGTGCAAAAGAACCCTTTTCACAAGATCCATTTTCAACAAATGAAACTCAACAGCCAAGGATAAATCCAGAGCAGCTCCGTTCATGTTGTGAACCAGAATTGCCTTCATCCAGCTGTGCTAAAAAGAAATTCTCTTTTGCTAGATCTGAGAAGAAAAGGCAATTGAACAAAAGGAAGAATAGAAGAGCACATTGGGATAGAATTGAAGAACTCAACATAACCAACCCAGATTCAATCCCTCGAATACTCCACCATCTTTAGACGAAGACAAAATTGGATGACCCTACAATTTCTGAAGGATTGCTGAATCCTTATTAAAGCTACTATTTGCTTTATGTTTACTTTACCTAAATAATTGTCCAGATTCTTATCACAGGACAGTTTTTACTGTTTTCTTTACTAAAGTTTTGTACTATTTGTACTGTTTGCTTTTTAACATTTGAATAATTGTCCGAATTCTCATCCTGGACTTTATCTTTTAATGTAATTTGTTTCTATAACTTGTTTGAAATTCGGCTCCCATCTCTATATAAGGAGCTTCAATCGAATGTATAAGGCAGATCAAAATTTACTCAATAATATTAGAGTGTGTTTTCCTATATGGCTTTCTAAAAGTTCCAAACACTTCTAGTTATCTGGTAATTTGTTATAACAAAGATCAGCAATGGTTTCTTTTTTATTCTTCATAGTTGGTTATTATATATGATAACAGTGTGGAGCAAGATAAGGCCGTGTGAAGGCTAAGAAAAGGCTCTACTTATGTTCATATATAATAGTCTTTATGAAGTCTTAAATTTGGTATCAGAGCCACTTCGTTATAACAACAAAAAATTTATCATAATAACTAGAGAAACATTTACAATTTCATACATATGGCAGCATCTTCTTCGTCATCCAGCAATCTAACTTTAGATTCTAATCTAAAGAAAACTATCTCTGATAAAGTTGATTATTTGTATGAAGTTTCTATCCTACTTGAAAATAAAGAATCTGGTCAGATAGTTCCTACAACTTTTCCTCTTGTGAATCCTTATTCTGCTTTTGAAAAGGCTCAGTATTCACCCTTTAAATATATTAGATCTTTGGTTCTTCCTAAAAAACAATCTGTTAAAGAATATGTTTCACCTCTCGACTTGATCAGCATCAAATTCCAGCCTCTGGAAAAGAACATTTAGTGACACTTTACATTCCTCCAGAGTTTCCAAAACAGTGGCGTGATCAAGGTTGTACTCATATCCATTTTGGCGCAGTCCGAATTGCACTCACTTTCCATGGGAGAAAAGGATTGCCAGTGGGAGCCAGAGTAGCCTTGTTGGATACACATTTTAAGCATTATCAACATGCTTGTTCATAGCCACAGTAGAAACTACTTTGAATGTAGGAACAATGTTTGTAATTCTTTTCCCTAATTTCAATATTTCTTCAAAAGATCCATATTTGCTATCTGCCTTAAAAATTCAAGTACAACTTCAAGGAGCAGAACAAATTCATGATGCTTTAGCAGCAACACTTCATTACCAGATGGTCTATCGAGTACAGAATCATGCTTTTGATCTCTCTCTTCTAGGAGAAGAAGAAGCATTATATATCCAAATTGATGAGGGACAGTCAACAGCATGCACTCATGTTCCGAGACAAATCTCAAGAGATGAACTGATCAAACTTCTTCCTGATAAAAGGGTGACAAATTATGAAAAGCACATGCATTCAATTTCACAGCCAGTTGAGTCATCCGAATCTCATACGGAGACTAGACATGATGGAGCTGTTCAAATTCAGTTTGATCACTCTCATCTCAAAAAATCTTACTCAACAAGATTTTTGGGATCTTCAAGACCTTCTAGTTCTCATAGATTATCATTTCTCCATGATAGAATTATCTGTGAAGTTGCCAACTCAAGAAATGATGTCAGAAACTGGTCTCAGTCATGAAATAGATATCTTAAATGACATCATAAAATACTTCGATGATTGTGAAAATGAGGTATACTTTATTGTGGAAATGAGGTATATTTTTACACTGATCCATTCAGTGGTCACTATTATTTTGATGTTTGGTTTTGTGAAAGCTGCCAGGAGGAAGAGGAAGATTCAGAGGAACAATATGAAAGGATCTAGCAGAAAAGAAAGGCTTCCAAAAGCTCTTTAAAATCACCATGCACATATAAGCACCATTTTCCGGATGACTTTGATCGTTCTGCTAAAACACAAACCATCCGAGACACATATCATCCTCTCACACAAAGCTTACCCACTGAAAATTGGTGTTTTCAAGCTTCTCCTAAAGAAATTCAACAAAAAATTCAAGATTTTGTTGAATCTCTAATTCAAACCCCAGAATCCCAGCCATTACCCTATAAGACTATAATAACCCAACCTTGTCTGTACCACAAATCTGTACGTTCAAACCAGAAGAGTTCCCATCTCTTAATCATTTTAAAAAAGATAAAACAAGTCATACTTCAAGATACATAATGTAGAAAGAATTGTACTTCCCACAGGCCAGCTTCAGCCAAAAAACCCAATAGAAGAAGTCCTTAATTGGCAATTAGAAAATGCAATGGCTCAAAATAGGACACTTTCTTCTATTGACCATCGGGTTTCCTCAATTCAACAGGAGTTAGCAAAACAAACTACAAAACTCCAAGAAATTCTTCATAAAATTCAGGTAACTGATAAAAGGCTGGAACAAGTACAATATCAAACCATCCCACAGGGAGTGTCTTTTGCTCATTTCCTTGAACAACAGGATAGAGAAAATAAATCTCTTCTCAATCAATTAGAAATGTTAAGAACAGAACTTGCTACAATCTCAGGTGGTGCAAGACCTCAAAAGCCCTTGGAACCAACCACTCAACCATTTGCAAGCTTTGGAACCATACTGTTAGTTTCAACATATCCTCCATCATATGGACAATTTGGAACCTCAATCACCCCACCTTTTACACCTTTTCAGCCAACATTACCCTACCAAGCTCCTATCCAACTTATGTTCCTTCACCAGGAGAGCCATCAGTAAATGACCTTCCAGCATGGTATAGATTTAAAAGAGCAAAACAGGAAAGAATCCAAAAGAAAGCGGAACAAGCAAGGAAAGAGGAAAAAATTCATGAGAATGAAGAAAAGGGGAAAGCTGAATCATCTGAACAAATGATGATTACTCCAGCCACTCACAAGGAAGCTCAGAATCCTTTGACAGGTTTACTTCAGGAGTTAACTGTCCAAAAAATTGCTGCATTTGATCAACAATCATCATCTGAGAACTCAGATCAGGAGATAACAATATCTTCAAAAAAATCTTTAGAGGAATCTGAAGAAGAAGATATTACCAACATGATAGCAACCATAGTTGAAGAAGTTGATCCAAATGTCAAATATGAAGCAAAAATGCTTCTGCAGAAGGAATAGTAGATATGGATGACGAATTCATTCCAGGAGATAGAATACCAAAAAATTCGAACAAGACAATGGGAGGAACTGCTATGTTTACATTTGTTGACATCCCATATTTCTTATGGGAATCCAGGCTACAAGAATTTCATGCTTGGATAATGCACAAGAAACTTACTGAAGAAAGTAATTTTACAGTTCTTACTGACATGGTTTCTCGTTTTACAGGTATCTTGAAAGAACGGTGGTCCTATTTGGGAGAACAAGAAAAGATGAATTTTTTGATACAAGAACCTGGAAGTGCAATACAATTCCTTTACCAAAATTTCTTAGGAACCATGGAGGAATCCAAAGAACTCAGGAGAAAAGAATTTTTTAAATTAAGATGCTTTTCTTTTGCCAGAAAAGATGTTGATAAACATTTAAAAAGAATGACTGCTTTGTTCTATCATTTGGGTGCAGGAAATGAATTGAAACAAGCTTTTGTGACATCTTTGCCAAAGACACTTTCAGAGTGTCTTCACAAAGATCTATATTCATCAGAAATTTGAAACAATTATGGTAATGTCAACTAGACAGATTAGGCAGTCAGTAATTTTGGCCCTAGAAGATCTTTGTCACAAGAGGCATGTTTTAAAAGAAAGCTTGACAGGAAATCCCTGTTTGGATGAAGCTTGTAAACATCCAGAATACATAATTAGAGGAAATTGTCATGCATGCAAATCCAAGAAAAGGAAGACAGGGGAAAGGAAATTTGGAAAACTAAGAGTTTTTTCAAAGAAAATGGCAAGGCCTCGCTGATGGGGATTTTTTAGAAGAAAAAAACCTTTTCAAGCAGAAGGATAGAAGAATGAGAGAAATGCTAAGAAGTCCAAAAGATGTTTTGTATGTAATCAGCCAGGACACTTCGCAAAAAATTGCCCACAGAAGAAGCCAGGACAAAATCACATGGAAACAATCATGGAAGAAATAGGATACCAATTCTCTTTTGATGATGATCTTGAATCTAATTTTTCCATTCAAAGTGAACCAACAGAAGAAGGACATGAAACCTTGTTTGCCTTATAAACATTGGATTGGTTTAATTTTGATTTAGAACAGGATACATTCTACTCTTTCTATCCTCAAACTCTTGTTCATATTTTTACATCCAAATTTGACAAACCAATTCCTTTAATTGCATATTTCGATATAGGTGCAGCTATGTCCATACTCAATCCAGCAGTTTTACCAAAAGGATATTGGAAATCACATGTTCAGCACTTCAGAGCTGCAGATGGAAAATATTCACGGTATATAAAATTACCAAGGATCAGATTATAATTCAATTTTTTCCAAACTGCAGGATCAGAACTCAAATTCTTGGATGTTCTACACCAGGAAAGGATATTGTTATTGGAATGGACCTTTATAGACAGGCTAAAGGATTTCAAATTCTGCAAGAAGGAATCCGGTACAAGAAGACCTTTAAAAGCTACATTGATACCCAAAGATTTTACTCAATGGAGCCAGCAACATTGATTGAGCACATCAGGAGTATTTTAATAGAAAAATATTTTGCTGATTCTCACACTGATTTTCTTAAAAAATGTTCATCACCCTTTTGAACTAACTCAGAATTTTTTATCAAGTTATTTCTAGAAGAATGAGGACATCAATCCTACAAAGGCGAGTCATTCAGGAATGAATCCTGAACATTCATTCCTTGCAGAACAAGAATGTCAAAATCTTTTCAAAAACGGATTGATTGAAAATTCTGATTCCACGTGGGCTTGTGAAGCATTTTATGTAAATAAAAGGTCTGAACAAGTTCGTGGGAAAATGAGACTTGTCATTAATTATCAACCATTAAATCACTTTTTGCAAGATGACAAGTTTCCTTTGCCAAACAAATATACTTTGTTTTCAAACTTAAAACCAGCAAAATGGTTTTCAAAATTTGATTTGAAATCTGGTTTTTGGCAACTTGGAATTCACCCTGAGGATAGGGAAAAAACAGGATTTTGTATCCCAAATCATCATTTTCAGTGGACAGTAATGCCCTTTAGTCTTAAAACAGCCCCATCTCTTTTTCAAAAGGCCATGATAAAAATTTTTCAGCCAATTCTTCATACCTCACTCATTTAACATTGATGCCATCCTTCTGTATAGCCCAACACTTGAAACCCATTTAAAACTTTTGGCCCAATTTGCAGAACTTGTTCAAACATATGGGATCATGCTTTCAGAGAAAAAGATAACCATTGCTCAAGAATCTATTGTTTTCCTTGGAATGAAATTTTCGAATGGCCAATATTCCACAGAACATCATATTTCAGATACCATTGCCAAATTCTCTGAATCCAATCTCAACAAAAAAGAAATCCAACAACTTTTGGGAATTGTAAATTATGTTAGAGATTTTTTTCCCAAAACTGCAAATGAAACCCATGCTTTGACTAAACTTCTCAAAAAGGATCCACTTCCCTGGACTTCCACCCAAACCAAAGCTGTAAAAAACCTCTAAGCACTCTTAGCCAACATCTCGCCTCTCCACATTCCTTCTGAAGGAAAGAAAATTCTGGTTTCAAACTGATGCAAGTGATAAATTTTGAGGAGCAGTACTTTTTTGTGAAACCAACCAAAAGTGTTACCTTTGAGGTTATACAAGTAGGAGATTCAAACCCTCAGAATTGCATTATCACTCTACCTTCAAAGAAATCTTAGTTGTCAAAAATGCCATAAAAAAATTCAATTTCTATTTGATTGGTGAAAGGTTTCTCATTGAAATGGACATGTCCTCTTTCCCCAAGATGCTTCAGTTCAAACAAAAAACCTTACCCAATGCCCGATTGTTAAGATGGTCTACATGGTTTTCCCAATACAATTTTGATGTCAAGCATATTAAGGGAAAAAATAATATCACTTCAGATTTTTTCAACAGATCTCAAGCTTTTTTACTGCATAAAGAGTCAGTACAAGAGTCTATAGCGTCTAATATCATTCCCCAGATAAATATGTGGTCTCTAGAAATGTTCCAGTATCGTTCTCATATACAGTCTGTTGTGTCAACACCACCAGAATTTCCTTCTATAAGATTGTCTATGGAGATCCCTGGTAGCAAAAGGATATAGATCACTATCGAACTTTTTGGGAACTTCAAACTTTCACTCAGTATGGTGGTTCTATCCTTAATCCTTATGGAGTACATCCAGACTACCCTTTCTGTCATATTTTCTTTGCCCATCCTACTGATTTTCCGGAGTCCCTTCTTTGGTTTTTCTTTTATTTATGTCACCAGTATCATTATCTCATAAAATTTGAGTGTAGTAAGTTTGTCCAAATTGAGTCAAAATCCCCTCATCTTTGCACCTTCTTATCTTGGTTTGCACCAATTGAAAATTGAAAAAAAATCTGTCTTTGATTGTCATAAAGGATTTGACCTGTTCAATTTCCATCGTCCACTTCATCTAAATGGAAAGGAGTTGGAAGCCACGCCAGCTTATAAATTAGTGGAAAGCAATACTGTATCACTCTTTGAATTAGATGCTAAATACAGTGAACATCAGAGATTAATCTTTCAAGAAAACAAGTGCATTCCAAAAGAAATTTGGTACCTGATTTGGATTATAGATCGTGGAATCATCTTTCCAGTCATCCTCATTGGAAAATTGTTCAAGATGCAAAAAATGAATTTTTTTAAGACATATGCAAAAGAACCCTTTTCACAATATCCATTTTCAATGAATGAAACTCAACAGCCAAGGATAAATCCAGAGCAGCCCCATTCATGTTATGAACCAGAATTGCCTTTATCCAGCCATGCTAAAAAGAAATTCTCTTTTACTAGATCTGAGAAGAAAATGCAATTGAACAAAAGGAAGAATAGAAGAATATATGTGGATATACACGCTAGGCTTAAAATCCACTTTTTTTCATCAAGGACTTCGTAAAAAATATGGCATCTTACAATAACTAAACATACTAAATATAAAATATTATGAGTATTCTACTTATTTATTTATTTTTATCTTTGAGATTGATTTTTGGTTAAAATAAAATGGAATAAAGCTAAAGTTGTTGTTCTGAGATTTTTTTTTTTTTTTAATTCAAGTCCCAACTACGTGTGTATTTGTGAATTCTACTCTACAAAATTATATATACTATACTTAAAACTAGTGGGTAAAGGAGCACCCATAGGGAAAAATGTTTTAAAAAATTACACAAAAAATACACAAATTTTCAAAAAAATAAATAAAATAACTAGTGGAAATGTTGAAAGAAATTACTCAATAAGTTTTAAAAAATAATATTTGTAATAGAAGATGGGGAAGTTATATGTGGTTATTATGAAAATAGAGGTATAATACGCAAATCAAAAGATTATACACACCAAAACCTCCTCATTCTGTCTTTATATGGAGTATAGATTCTCTATGTTGATAAAGAAGTTTGCATCTTTCATTTATTAGGAAATTAGACAATTTTACAAATTAAAAATATTTTAAGCTCCTCATTTCAATTACTTAGGATAACTAATTTGTTAATTTGAAAAAATTACTCATTCAATCGATAATATAATTTGTTAATTTTCAAGAAGAAAAAAATTCCCTTTCTATTTTCTATTCTAAATCAATCATAAACCAAACAGAAAAATCTCTTTCTTCGGAATCACTTTCATTTCTTTACTATTTTCCTTATAACCAAACAAGGTTAGGAACTTAACATTTTCAACAAATTTACTTTTCCTTTCCTCCCTTTCCTTTTCCTTAGTAAATTCCTAAAACCAAATAAGGCCTTAAAATTTGGGTGATTCACCCCTTTAAATTGTTAAAAATCACACATTTACTTGTTGTTGGTAGATGTTTAAGTTTTTAATTATTTAAAATTCATATCTATCGAAATCTCTTCAGGCAAATACAGCCTTGAAGAGTTCGAAAGAGAGAATCCTAATGAACTCGTAGATAATATTCATCTGCAGGCCTGCTACTATGTGGAAGAAGAGTTGCTCAAAGCATAGTTACCGAATGTATATATGATACTCTCAGGTACGTAATATTGGTATCGTTATTTTTTTTGAAAAAAAAAATACATATATATAGTGTATCAATATCCAGTACAGTATGCCAGTATACGCGAAATAAATCCATATGCGGTACGAAGAGTTACTCAGTGAATTCGATAACTATGGTTCAAAGTTGTTTCCTATTGATGATTTGGCTGATAATTGTGAATTGTGATGGTGGTTCATTGCCTTCATGTCCGACAGATGAAATTATGTGATCCTTACGCTGGATTTCACTTGAATTGTCAAACATAATTGGTTCATTAAGGGTGATTAGCATTGTAGGAGCCACTAGCGAAGCCAGAAATGTTCATCATTGGGGAAAAAATCATAGATCAGTACTATAAAAACTTTACATTCACATATATAAAATAGTAATGTAGGTTTTTATAGATAACAAAGTACGCATACGATAAAACTCTTTCTTTGAACCATCTCTTTTTTAGCTCCAGTTCTTCTTGGTATATTTTCTCTAATTATTTTAATTTTGCCATTCTAAGTATTAAATGACTTTTTATCTGTGATCTTTCTTGGAGTACAATTCTTCCTCAGATATGTTTCTCTAAAGCAAATGAATATATAAATTCAACAGATAAATAATAAGCTAATTCAAATTAATAGATTGAATTGACATTTAAATGAACACAAACATGTTATATAGTATCAAATAAGAATTCCATTAGCATGTAATTGTGAAAATTAATTTTTTTTATTTCAAAAAAAAAAAGAGAATCTATAATAGATCTCCACATACTTCCTTAGTAACTCAAACCCATAAGTTAAGTCACAAAAAAAAGTATAATTTTATCATTTGGGTTATATTTCATTGTTATTGTGCAAATTAATTAAAATAAAAAAGAAAAAAATCGATCAGCACTTATATTTTGTTGATAGATAGTTGTGTAGTGTGTAAATAAAAATAACGAAATATTGCTCATTTCATTTTATTCATTCATAATTCATTTCATTTTTTACACCTTTTACTTTTGGTGTTATTTGTAGCTGTACCTAAACTTTTGCAAATTTTAAAACATAAAATAAAGACTAGGAATTACACTTGAGGGAGACAAGGTAGGACCAATTTACTTGAATGGACAGATTTGCTTGAACTTCAATTACCAAAATAACCACGTATTTATGTTGTAGTTTATTAAAATCAGTAGGGGCTATTATAAAATTTTCTAAAGTTTACCAGTATGTTTGTTATTTATTTGAGAGCAGGCACCTATATAATATACATTAGAGAATGTAATTATGTTAATTTAATAAATAATCATACATTCATATTTACACATAAGTGATTTTACGTATTCAAAATACATCCATACACATAATTCTTGCCAAAGGAGATATAAATTTAGGAAAATTCGATGGTCACATTAGGGTACTGTACATTTGTGTCTTAAATACTTGTACATTATAATATTATGTATTTTAAATATTTATACAATACAAATTTTAAAGTACAATAGTAAAGGATTCTAACAAGATTATACAAGTTTCCATAAATCTACCTATAGGAGAACTCACACACATAAATATATATATCTTTTAGGGTCAAGGCCAGAACGGATTGAGCTTTTTAAATTTCAAACTTGGCTCATTACTTTAAAATTGAGCATAAATTTTAGACTCAATTTCAATTCAACCCATTATGATATTAATCTAATCCTCATATCGGCGAGCCAAGCACAGGTCCAGCCAGCCCGATAGACATTTGACATCCTGATGTCTTTTGAAAAACATTATATCATTTATAAAAACACTTAAATTTTAATACTAACTAAACAGTATCTCGTAAGTATAAAGTTGTTAACTAATAGTATAGAGAAGTAGGGATAGAACCCACAAGGATTGGTTGATAATTACTAATTATTTGGTTAGATTATTAGTTAAAATTATTGATTTTAAAGTGATTAAACTAAAACTAGAATTTAAAAACTAAGAAAGTAATTTAAAAACTAATCTAGCAAAGAAATTTTAATTAAACATTAATACTAAAGAAAGCGATTAAAGAAGGCATGTAAAAGAGAGCATTTTAGAAAGTAATCAAAGAAAGAATGTAACATGAAAAGTATTTTAGGGAAGCAATAAACCAGTCTACAGCTATTACTAATTATCAATTGTGATGCCCCGTTCCACATCAATGTTGAAGGAGATATTGTACTATTTATAACACCTTAAGCCATGGGTTACTATTTGATTTAAACATTTTGAATCTGTTATTTCCGTTCAAAAGTTATTGAGTTAGCCCAAGCTCGAGATGTTACAATTTATACATGTGCTAAGCACGTATAAGGGGAGATCATGTCGTGGGTCTCTCTATTATACTATTCTCCATTTATTTTTGACTACTTTGTTGTTATAGTTATAATCTTAGTGAAAATTTGAGTCCAAATTTGGTCACCAAAAACTATCTTATGAACTCCATGAAATACTATTGTTTATGATTAAATCAATATTTTTTTTATCAAATCGAGGATAAAGTGTAATTTTCTGCCATTATAGGAGATAAAGTGCAATTAAAGCTATATTTATAAGAGGGCACTACAGTATTTTTGCGTCACTTACTAACACTTTGACTAACAGTTGGCTTTGACTATTAGTTAGAGTAGGGGTTAAATGTATATAAAATTTTCTCAGTGGACAAATCAACACATGGGCAACTTTACAAGAGGGTAAATTGTAATTAACCCTATTTTTTAAAGGATTAATCTTTCATGTACTGTAAATATAAAAAAATTTGTACTCTATCAAGTGTGGATGCATGCTAGGTGTGCATCGTTTAGATTTCAAATGTCATTTTTGTATATGACCTGTGTAGAAAATTTTCTACACCAATAATGCATTAAAGATTTATCCATTTTTTAAATGGCTTTTATCTTTCATACACCGTTGGTGTGAAAATTTATTTACACCATCAGGTATGGATACATGTTACATGTACAAAAATAAAATTTAAACAATACACATATGGTATGCATCCACACCTGATGATGTAATTTTTTTTTTACATTGACAGTAAATTAAAGAATAATCCTTTTAAAATACAATATAATGATTCCACGGGATTGTAAAACTTTCTTAGGGTGAGATTGGATTGATGGATATGGAAGGAAGATACCGTTCCAGACAGATCTTAATTGATAGAGAAAAGAAGGGAATGTTAGAATTTTTCCTTTGTTTGGGAGTTTTAAGTGAAGGGAAAGGAAGAGAAAAGGAGGAAGATGGATGAATAAAAATTAAAAAAAACTTTCTTTCTATAGGTGAGAGGAAATAGAAAGAAAAGTTAGACTACTCTATAATTAATTATGAAATGTCATATTTATTTTTCAAATAAAATACAAAAACATCAAAAAGAGAGACATTTTAATAAAAGATTAATATTAATATTTTTTTTTTCAAAACTCCTAAATAACTTGGAGAAAATTTATCTTCTCCTTTCTTCTTTTCTCATTACAAATTTCCCCTTTTTTTTCTCTTCTTTCCAATACTCCAAACTCAACCTTAATTTTTTGCACCTACCCCCAAAATCATTAGTACAGATTTCCTAAAAAAGAAATTCATTAGTACATATCCTTCCAGCTGAAAAAGGACAACAATACCAAACAGGGCGTGCTGTAATCTGTCTTGTCGTGGCTCTACTGATTTGCCCCTGTTACTCGTTCATTTATAAAAGGACTGTTGTTGGAAAAAAAGAGAATTTGACTGAAAATAAAGTGCACGTGGAATTTTCTTTAATTTTCCCTTCTTGGAATGATAATTCCTCTTCAGTTACTAGACTTTACAGTTGCATCAGATTCCAACTTTTCTTTTTCCTTTTTCTTTTAAATAAAAAAAAATTAATTTAATCTTTTATCTTTATTTTTATTTTTAGAGTATCAACTAATTTAATTTTTTATTTATTTCGATCCTTTATATTCAAAAAAATTAACTAATTTAAAACTTATGATAGAAATAATAAACAAATTAATGGACTAAATTACGTGATAATTAGATAACCGTTGACCAATAATAAATGTATTTTTAATGATTCCGTTCATATGTCTTCAATTTTAGTTATAAATCTTAAATTAATTCATTTTTTAAGAATAAGAGATTAAATTAATTTTTTTGATATATAAAAAAAACAAATTAGTAAATACTTTAAAAATAAGAAATTAAAACTAGTGTTTTTTTCTTTTAAAATCCGCACCTCTTACCTACTCTGTCCTAAGCTTATATGTCACATCATATCATATCAATCATATTAATTTTATAATTAATAATTTATATAAATTAATTTAATTTTTTATAAAATTTTTTTAACAAAATTAAAATTTATATAAAATTTTATAAAAATTTGAATCTTTAAAATTTGATTAATTAATTAAAATTATTAAATAAGACAAATATTTTAGAATAGATGTAATAACACCTAAACTTAAACTACACTTCAATCAGATTCCAACTTACTTCAGCAGTGACGCAATTTCTTCATATCCTACTTTACTAGGTTCCAACTTACTTCAGCAGTGACGCAATTTCTTCTTATCCATTTACTAACACAACGGGACAAAAACTGAGGAAATCCTACTTTACTAACACAACAGGACTTCCTGACCTAATTTCAAAACCCATTTAAACGAAGGAAGCTCTTCCAATCCACACGCGCACACACACACACACACAGTACAAAAACTGAGGAAATCCTAAAATAACTTGAAAATGGCGAGTCTACCAAAAGTGACGAGGATGAAGCTGGGCAAACAGGGCCTTGAGGTATCAAAACAAGGTCTGGGCTGTATGGGTATGTCCTCCAATTACGGCCCGCCCAAGCCCGAGCCCGATATGATCGAACTCATCCGTCACGCTATTAACTCCGGAGTCACATTTCTTGATACCTCCGACGTCTATGGACCCCACACCAACGAACTCCTCATCGGCAAGGTATTCCTAATTTATCTTTCTTGTACTTTCTGCTTGCTAGCTTGCACTTACAATTGTTTTGTTTCTTTTTTTTTACTAGTTAGTTTAATTTAATTAGTGCTGCAAGATATTGTACTATACGCCACAATAGTTGTACTTTTAGGAATTCTGTAATGGTATTATTTAATTTTAACATAGTGACAATAGATTATTTCCTTTAAAAAGGATTAAACGAAGCATTGGAGGGTTATACATGACGCTTCAATGTTTTTGATTATCATGATTATTATTATGATTGTTATTGTTATTGTTACTATGATTATGATTGTTATTATTATTGTTATGGTTATTGCTGCCATAAGCATTTAAGTTTATTAAATTGATACTGAATAAGAAATTATTAAATAAAATGCATCCTCACGTTGAAGGTCCATTAATGAGATTATTAGTTAGTCCGATAATTTGGTTAAATTGGTTGTAGGCTTTGAAAGGAGGGCTGAGAGAGAAAGTGCAAATAGCTACAAAGTTTGGGATTAGTTGGACGGATGGAAAAATGACAGTTCGTGGAGACCCTGAATACATCCGAGCTTGCTGTGAGGCCAGCTTGAAGCGGCTTGATGTCGATTACATTGATCTTTATTATGCTCATCGCATTGATACACGAGTTCCCATTGAAGTAACGGTCAGTTGTTCTATCTATTCCATTTTAATTTGCTTTATATGATCAATACATAATATTTCTTGAATGAAAGTTTATGATTGTAAACCAATGAGTTGTTGTAGCATCTTCGAGGAAGAAATAACTTTAACTGATCATGCATTTGCTTGTGTTTCATTGTGGTTGTATAGACTTCATCAGTTTCTCTTACTCTGGGAGGAATTTAGGATGGGTTGTAAGCTATGCTAGTAGTAAACAAACATGCCAGATTTTCAAGGCTCATCTATTGGCCACTGTGTCTGTTCCATTAAATTATTCTCGACGAATTAGATTTAGCTTTGGTAAGGGAAATTATAGAGCAAGAGATTTAAAGAACTTTTAGATACATATCTTCTTGCTTGGGTTGTGGTAGGTTAGTTGTGCATTGCTTGGTTGGTAGTCTTAACTCTGATGCTTGTCTACCAGAATAAGTATATATTGGTGTTGTCGGGCATCACTTGTATGTTCCCTCCTTATTAAGCTTCCTTTTTCTGCACTGTACCGGCTTTTTTGCCAGATTGGTGAGCTCAAGAAACTTGTTGAAGAGGGTAAAGTAAAACACATTGGTCTATCGGAGGCCAATGCTTCCTTATCATCAACAATTAGAAGGGCTCACGCAATACATCCGTTAACAGCTATTCAAGCTGAATGGTCTTTGTGGTCAAGGGATTTGGAGGAAGAGATTATTCCAACATGCAGGTAGAAGTATTTTGTGTGATTCATTTTGTTTGGAGGATCCCAATTGACTCTGTTTTCACCTCTGTTTCATTATCAGAGAGCTTGGCATCGCCATTGTACCTTATAGCCCTCTTGGACGTGGATTCTTTTCGGCAGGACCCAAAATGTTTGAGAACTTGTCTGAGGGTGATTCACGCAAGGTGGGTGTACTAAAATTTGTTTTACACTGATCTCGAAGGTTAATCAAATAGCAGTTGCATTATCAATATTTTATCACACCTCCTGTTATTTTCAACATGTCTGACATATGTGAGTTTGACCTTCCAAAACTTGCTACCTATTGTTCGGTCTTCTATATAACTTCCAAATCACATGAAGAGAATTTGAGGTTTCATTTTTTTTCTAATTTTGGGGTGTAATTTGTTGGCTGCAATAAGATGGATTGTTGATTTTCTATATGGCAATTAAATTAAAGAGTCTCTTTCTAGAATTAACTGGGACAAGGAGGCACTGAAAACGATGTGTTATTTTTTAAATTGCTGAATTGCATTCTTTGTTTTCTGTTGGTGATGGAGTGTGATAAGGGGCCATTTTTTTTCTTTTTTTGGTCAAATTGGTTTGTTGGTAGATCCATGTACTGAAAGCATACAAACTTTCAGTAGCATGTTACAGGTCAAAAGTTGGAGGGTTTCGGTAATTATTTGTAGCATAGTTGAATATTATCATTGGATGCACCAAAGCGAGTTGGTGTCAGAGACGTGTTCTTTTTGATCGTTTGCCTTTGTTCATGTATTTTTGTTCTGTTTTCGAAAAGTAGGAGGGGAGTAAGGGGGCTACAGCATAACCTTGATTTTTTTTTTCCTCGCCCTTGTGTTGCCATGGAGTTGAATCATACTCAGAATTATCATGCATTGCCATTTTGTTAGAATTTTCAACTATTATTGTGCAGATTAAAGGTTATCATTTGCGTATTTGACGGCACTTTTACTTGATGAATACCTTACCTTACCTCTCGCAGTTTGTGCAGCCACAAAGATGCGCAAACTAATGCAATTGTTTAGTAATACTCCCATCCTTGATTCGTTGTATTTTTGGTTTGCAGAATTTCCCAAGGCTGAAGGCAGAAAACCTTGATCAGAACAAGCAAATATTTGAAAGGGTTAGTGAAATGGCAGCAAAGAAGGGATGCACCACAGCACAGCTGGCACTGGCTTGGGTACATCACCAGGGAGATGATGTATGTCCGATTCCTGGTACTACCAAGTTGGAGAACTTCAACCAGAATGTTGGAGCTTTGTCAGTGAAACTATCACCAGCGGAGATGACTGAACTCGAATCCTACGCTTCCTTTGATGTGGTTAAGGGTGACAGACATGCCTACATGGGGAATACATGGATTAACTCCAATACCCCTCCTTTGTCTTCCTGGAAAGCTCGCGAGTAAAGAGATAAATATGTGTTTTTGAGAAGTTTATCTCAAATTGAAGTAAAAATATTTTGAGTGTGTGGAAGAGTCTCTCCTAATCGCTTCAGAGTTGAATAAGAATGCTGTATGGATGCAGACAATAATTTATCATTCTGCAAAATAGGATCGTCTTTCTTAAGGCAACCTCTGTAGCTGCCAGAGCAAGCTTCTGTTAATATATTTATCTTTTCCATCAATCATCATGCACTACTATTTGTGGTGTTGTTCATTAGGTTCGTCTACAGGCTAGTTCTTTGTGGAAGAACAGTTGCCTCCTGCAAAGAACAAATATATTGGAATATAGCTAGAATCTTAGATTCGACAGTGCGCGCATAATGGGCTTATGAGATGAACTGGCTGATAAACTTGTGCTTGATTTAACATGAATTAACAGCGAATTTCGTTCACTAGGGCTGATGAATGGGTGTTGCAAAAGTAATGTAGTGAAGGGAAAAAAAATGCTTTGGTAACTTCATTTGTAGGGTGAAGATTCGCTTGCAGTTTTTAATAATATGGGTTAACAAATCATTAAAACTAGCTGATGAGACACACAACACAATGTCTGTGAAGTTTTAAAAAAATAAAAGTTATATGAGATAATTTTTAACAGTAATTTATTGTAACATAATATTATTAATAATAATTAAAGATAAAATAAAAATTTAAAAAGTGACATCCAAAAAAACATCTCACCTTATATGTATATATAGTACTCTATAGTATGAGATATTGAAGTGATCCATGGGAGGATCCCTGTACTGGGTAGACTTCTAAGCACTATTTATGAGAAATTCTTTTCTTTCTAAAAGAAGACTACTGCTGTGAAGAAGTCGGATTCACAATGGACACACAAATAGCATCCAAAATCAATTTAGCAAGCGTTTATTGGCTTCTGTTGAGTCCCTCAGATAAGAAAAATTCTCAAACCAATCAAAGTACCCGTACCGCCTCACGGTACTGTAGTTCCTGCAGATTACAGTATATTATACATTCAGACTTTGTGAAATAACTGTACAGAGACGCAAAACTACCGTACAAAGACAGACACGTAAACAATACCACTTTTTGTGGCTAACCCTTTCTTTCTTACAAAAGACTACACAAATAGACCATTAAGTCTAGCAATACATTTTCTGAAACAAATCTATTTCACATACTAATAAGTCACAGCCAGTGTAAATCATTTTTCTTCGTTTCTCGAGTATTGATCGAAGCACTTTTTGTTTTTTTTTTTAGGTGCGCCTTTTCTTTTCACTTTCCATCTTTGTAGCTGAACGGAATCTTGAAGAATATGAAAATAGACGCTTCTCCAAACACAAAAGAGAGAAAACAATACACATATACATATATTTCCAAGGTTAACATTAATACAAAAACAAGAACAAAATCCAAATAAAATGCACTTGTACCAATGGAATTTCATGATACACACATGTATATTTCCAAGGTTTAATTAACATAAGGCCAATACAAACCCAAAAGAACACACTCAACCTTAACTATACTAGTACTTGGTAAGTACATACACTCTCGAATGAACTGCTGTTTCATGATTTTTACTAGAACAAAATATAGAGTAATTTTTACTTAGACAAAAACCCGAGGCATGGACTCGACCGGTTTGCAATCAACTTCTCTAAGCACAGTCTGCAAACCTTGGCCTGAAGCATTTGCCAGGGGATGCACTCCATGAACTGGTCCAGTCATATAAGCCCGGTTTTCCCTTTCCTTTGCAAATGAGATGCCGAACCGAGACTCCACATCTGCAACAATCATTCGTCATTCATCAAACGTCCCATTATAACTCTTGATAATTAATGCACTACTACTCAATTTCTAAAAAATGAAAATTTTTAACCACCACAAATAAAAAACCTAATGGCACTTGGTAATTGAAAGTTTTAATTTCAAATTTTCAACTCAAAAGCAGTACCATAAGGAAAATTAAGTCCAAGTTATGGAGAGAAAATTAATTGTGACTAAGTTGAATTGAATAATAGGTAGTAACAGAAAGACTGTAGTAATATATAACATTTAAAAAAAAAAAAAATTATCTTGAAGGAAAAATGATTTGCGCAAAATCAAACACATTTATTTCATAGCTACATTCATGCTAAATAGTTTCAAAGTGTTAAACTATTATAAAGTGGAGAATCAATACTAATTAAGCTAAAAATTCATTATATCAAAATTTAAGACTCATTGTAGGAGAAGACCATAACTAAAAGAGCCATAATCATACAACAATAGATAAGAAATCCAGACAACCAAGTACAGATTCTATAAGACGCTCCCATCTTATCTTCTCTATTATTTGTAGTGAGTTCGAATTACTAAGAAAGATATGGGAAGAAGAGGTGCAATAAAAAAATATATACATATATATTAGACATTAAAAAGTTAAAAAAAAGCCCACAAAAACAAGAAATATAGATATATAAATTAATTAGGAGATTATTTCTTAACTAGCAAATAGAATATGTTACCTTGAGCAAGATTGGGATAGAGCTGGCCATCCCTAGTAAGAGCCATCATAACTTGTGGAATTCCGAGAGGTAGACTATCACCTCTATCAACTTGCCAAAAGTGTATAGTCTTGCCATACGTTTTGCAAACTTTTTCAAGATCTTGCCTTTGAACAGGGCCAGGAACTCTTGGCATGAAGAGGTACCCACCCTTGACCTCGAACTCATGAGTGTGCCAAAAGGGCTTCTCATTATCAGGCAAAGTCAAGAACAATTCCTCACTGATTATGTATTCTAAGCCAATGAGTTTGCCATCATCATCAGGCTTGTCATATATCAAACATTGTCTAAAATCCTCATGTTGATGGCCGCAAAAATGGTGTGCCTCCACTTGTCTTGTCATATCATGTGCATAGAAATGAAATCTACAATATGATATTCAAAGAGTAGACAATTAACATCAGCAGCAATTGTATATAATCTTGGATTTTATTCAGGACTCATCCCATTTTGCACTCTGTCCCAATTTATACTCAATTTTCACTAATTTTAATTTTGAACATTTTATGCCCAACTCTCAATCCAACTTCTATTCCAAATTTTTCAAATTTTTAATAACGTAACAAAAAAATTAACATGAAAAAAAAAAAATCAACCACCAAACAATCAAAATCTTTTTGTGTGTTTACAAGAGGATGTAGCACTAATTGTCGTAACATTTTTGGGTAACACGAGCAAAAATTCCAGTATTAAAAATTTGCTTGAATTGAAAGTTGTGATGCAAATTGTCCCCTAAAACTAAAATTGAATGCAGGTGGAAGTTATGAATTGAGTACTAAGATTGATGGGACGACGAAGAACAATTTTAATCTGATAATACCCTTATTCTATCATCAATTACCCGATCATGAATTTCGAATCAGTAGAGATCCATTACCATGATCAACGTTCATAAGTTCGAGTTAGTAGAGGATAGAAGGAAGAGAGGTAATTTTTTAAAGAATATTAAGATTGAGGGATGCAAAACTCTAATTATGAAAATAGTGCATTAGTTCATTTATTTGTGAAGGACAAAAAATTTACTATAAATTAAAAAAGAAAGAAAATGATGATGATCAAGAAAAGTAGTTCTTACGCGCAGAGGTGCTGGTGGATTTTGTTAACAGGACCGAAGCCTTGTAGAGTAGCGGTGGCAGTTTCAAGAATGGCAGTGCTAGTTTGTGTTGGCTCCCCAGGAACTTCTGGCTGGCTAATTGGCACATTCTCACCTTCCATATTGCTTTTCTTTCCCTTAATTTCTTCCCTTTGAAATTTGAGTACTAGAAGAAATTACTAGTTTTCTTTGTTTTGGGAGATGAGTGCAGTGGGGGCCTTATATAAATCGGTGAATAGGTGCATTGCAGTATTGCATGCGGGTTTACACGTTGCATGAAACGTGTCAGATTTGGCTCTTTGGAGTCTGTGGACGTGGCGATCGATCGCTTTCTTTTGCTCTCTGTTGTGTGTTATTATATTTTAATCAACGATTTAAAAAGCTGAATGAGCTCTTGAGCGTGCTTAAGGGTGTTCATAATTTCAGTTAACTGAATAAATTGATTGAATTAAATTAATTTCATTTGTACTATTCTTATAATTGACATGTAGATGAACCAAGCAAGGAAATTAGTTATATGGTTTAGATTTAATTATTAAAAATTAATAATTAAATAATTGAATTTTTAATTTTTAAATTTTATTTTTAAATTTTTAATAATCAATTTATATTTTCATTAATTCAACACTTGATATTGTTTTTTTTTTATTTTTTAATTTCCAGTTTTAGGTTTTTTCATTAATTTTATTAATTTTGCATTTAATTTCATACTTAATTAGTGAATTTCCGTTAATTGAATAAATCGAAAAAAGATTTAAATAACTAATTAACTAAAGAAAAGTTTGATTTGGATTTAGTTTTGATTCTCTTGCACTGAAAATTTAACAAACTAAATTTTTTTTTAACCAAAATATTGAAAGCCGGCCAATGAACAACCTTACTCGTGTCTTATGTTTCTTTTCTAGTTTATGAAAATGATCTACAAAGTCACAAAATTTAGAATAATTATCAAAATTATTCAACATGACAAAATAATATTTATTCATCTGCACTTGATTTTAAATATTTGATTGGCATCGGAGATTGGCACAAGAATGTAGCTTGAGGAGGGGGCAAAATTGTATGTGAAGGGTTTATAAAGCCTCACTATGTGCAAAGTTGGCAAAAATGTCAAACTATTTGACTTGTAATACAAAACCATATCTTACAACTTTCATAAGAGATAATAACTTTTGGAGCCTTGATTTCCAGATCACATGTCCAAAAATATTGTACTGAGATATAAATAGGGAAAATCGCTGAAATAGTCTTAAACTTTTAACAACTTTTAAAAATGTCCTCCAACTTTTATTTTTAGCCAAGATAGTCCTTTCATGTGATTTATAAATAAATAAATAAATAAAAATTTATGACTACACCATAAAAGGACTTTGGCTAAAAATTCTATTCTAGCTAAAAAAGTTGAAGGACTATTCTGGCTAAAAAGAAAGTTGAGGGACTATTCTGGCTAAAATACAAAAGTTGAGGGACAATTTTGGCGATTTTATATAATTATACAAATTAACATTTTAATAGTAAATTTGACTAGAATTCTATTGATGACTTATTTTTTAAGAAAGAACTAGTTTTGTCCTCGTGCTCGGATATTGTGGTGTAATATTTAGTCAATGCAGGAGTTTGTGAGGCTATTCTTGAGTAGTGTACGACTAAGATTCCTTTCAAATAATAAAAAAAATCCTTTTACACATCAAGCATGTTTTAAAACCCACAATTTCTTCTTTCTACTTCAATTCCATTTTTGCAGTTGCTACAATGCAATATTAGCTACTGAAAATGAAGGTTTCTAATGAAATTTTCTTGTTCTCTATTTTTGAATTGTATATGTCTAATTCAGAAATAAGGGCTTTAGATAAGACTTTCAAAGGATCTATTCCGCTTTGATTAGACAACAAATATATACTATTCTACAAATGTCAGTCAAATAAAAATGATGATACATACCTCTAAGTTTTATCCGCAGTTCTCACTTGGTATTAATAACGATCCATCAAGCAAGAACTAGCAGCAAACAAATGGGTGCAAAATGCTTGTCAACACAAATGATTATTCTGTTGCAATTATGGTTTAAACTCGCAGTCACGATGACGATCGCAGAACATATTATTACATATCAGTTTCGGTATATCGATTGCATATTAATTTGGAAATCGAATATATATTTAAAAGATGTGAGAATTTTTTTTAAAAAAATATATAAAAGTCAATAATAAATAAATGAACAACAATATATTTTTTTATGATTACAATTCTAGATTTATTGATGTTAACTAAACTTAATTTAATGCTAATCAAACAAAATTAAACTTGATTAAAAACTAAATGAGAATAATTAAACTTATAAAATTTTGTAGGAGTCTATATATAATAATTAGAGAACAACTAAAGAACCTTAAACTATCATTAATGATTGACTAAGAGTAGACTACAACTTGAGGTCCCAAATCACAATTATAGAATATCTATTCATCTTCTTCCATTCATCAAAAATCCAACCAGCCAAACCTTAAAGTCTTAACCCATTACTAGTTTCTAAATCTTCCATACTTCACTGAAAAAGAATCAACTCAAACACCTGAAAATCCATCCATAGAAACAACAAAAACTCCAAACTCATCAGACTTCTTAAAGATCTATTGCTATTTCATTGAAAAAAAAATAAGTCAGAGCTAGCTTAAGCCGCCAATCTCCATTCAGATCATCGTAGGTATACCATTAGTGAACCCTTGTTTGGCACCAGGAAGTTTCACTCTCATCCAATTCATGAGTCGACTTGAAAAATTAGGTAAGTCTCTCCGAATTTTTGACTTAGTGTATCAAATCTGTCCAAATTGGCCGAGTCTTATCGAGTTCCCATTGATTCTAGATATCTGATAAGGAGCAATGCATTATTAAACAGGTGGGAGCAATTGTTCTGGTCAGAATTCAACAGAGTTAACTCAGACTCAGCCGAATTTTTGAACTATGATTGCAACTGGTGAATAAATATAGGTATATGATATTATACAGGGTAAAACCGTAAAAGTATCAGCTTCTTGTTTCCTATTGGATCAAAGAATAAAATCACCAACCAAAATAGAGGTAAGGAGAACCATCAATGTCGTTAAATTTCTCGCTTATAGGGTGAGATTCCACTTATGCAGAAACAAGATAAACTATAAAGAGCTTATATACACAATTTGGCAACTTTTCTCAACATACCCAAATTGCAGAACCAAAAGAGGTCCAAACCAAGTTCTCCCATTTGGAAGAAAAAATTCATCAACACTACTCTTCAGCATCAATAAAAGTTCATTGCAATAGAAAATGAAATTTGACTATTAAAAGTTAAAAGTAATGATTATAAGATGAACGGAAATTAGATTAAAAGAGCAACTTGTATATGTACAAACATATAAAAATAATAGCAATAAACTATATCTAACATGACTTTTGTCATGAAATTATATTTTAGCTTTGGAGCAAAAATTCCACCTTATTCAAAAATTAAAATTTATTCTTTCTTCCACAAAATAGTAAAATCGAGTTCAAAATCTGTTTCCTAGAAATGGAGTAAGATTGCGTTAATATATTTTTTTTAACTTTCTAGAAATTTTGTACAGCTAAATAATCAATTAACTTCTAGCCATTCATAATCACATTTCTCAACAACTTTTCACAAATCCATACATATGATCTTTTCAATCTACAATTTAAACTTGAATGGCTTAGTTTTTCTATGAGTTGTGTATGTTTATGATTTCACCTCTTTCTTTATAAAATTTTTTATCTAAAGATATGGTTAACTTAGATTTTTGCGAGAAAAGTATTAGCAAAAGAAAAAAAAAATAAAAAGGAGAGAACGATGAACAGGAAGAACAAGTTTTCAAACCCTTATTTGGCTCCTCAATTGAAACCTGCTTGATAAAGAATCAAGATCTTTGCATACACAAAAACTAAAAATTGCCCAAATGAAGCCAAAATTTAGGGCTAAATACAAACTATGAATATTACCAAAAAAAAAAAAAAAGTGAATAAAAAATTCTAACATTTAACATATAAAATTGAACTTGTATTTGCTGTTATTGTTGCTGCAAGTCAATTCTTATTTGGGGTAGCAACACCCTAGAGTAGGAGACAGAACGAAACTATAAGAAAGTAAATCAGATATAACGCAGCGGAATTTAAAATTTTTATTTTCCTATCACGGATCACCTTGATTAATTTATACGTAGTACAAGAAAAGTATAGATCACGGATCACCTTAATTAATTTATACGTAGTACAAGAAAAGTATAGAGATCATACCTTAAAATTGCAGTAAAATCTCCAATATGTTTGGGACGTCGATCCACAAGCCGCACAGGTGTCCGGCCTCTAATGGTATCCACACAGATAATTAAATCAGGAATCTTCACAAGATTGATTGACCCAAAATCACGGAGTACGCTAGCTCCTAAATTATTATTCCTTTTCCAAAACGTGACAATCACGTTTTTCAAGAAATTTGACGGCTTTCTTTTTCTTATAGCCGAAAATAGTACTAGTCCTTTTTAATAGTACTACTTCCTATTTTATATATATTAGCCGTAAGTAGTACTACTACTCCTTCTACATATATATTATAATATATCACATATATATATAATAATATAGAATCCCAATCATATTGGGTTTAGGGAATTATAAATTCTAATTAGTTTGGGTTATGGGTAAATCAATAATTATAAAACCATTAGGACTCTTAATATGTCTTACATATTAACTCCTAATATTTATAACTTATTATAATTAAACCCAAAAGTTAATTTATCTCATAAATTAATCCATAAGTATCTCATACTTATCAAATCATTTTAATCCTGAATTAATTATCCTTAAGTGTGTGACCCTTTAGGCTCCCAATCACGTTGGTAATAAGTATAAATTATAATCCTAAATTAATTAGGATGGTAGATAAATTAAACACCTTTAATTTATCATTAATTCTCCAATTAATTAATTTACACTTATAGATCAAGATTGGCTTCTAGCAAAGCATCATGACCACCCAAGTGTTGAGATATGTCAAGTGGTTCGACATCACCCATCCGTGACTAGTTCTCCTGTAATTAATATCCTTTCACCAACCTATATCCCGATTAATTCAAGAATACAAATGTAATGCCAACTCTTATCGAATTAATCAAATTTTACTTCTTTCCAAAATACAACTCACTTGAAATAGAATTTAAGACACTCTTAAATATATTTCCACTATGCGCAAAGATTTCCGAATCGTATTTCAAGAAATGGCCATACTGGGATATACTCTCCTATTATAAGGAGTGGTGAATCCTCTATTGGTCATATCTTATCTTCTCATGATTCATATTATACCCGAACTCTAAAGTATGTGCGACTCATTAAGAGTAACGACTAATAGAGCCAAAGAATAATAATCCACAGCCAAGATAAGCACTCATGACCTCAAGTCAAAGGACCATTACACTACTATCACAAAGACATTAATCACTGGCATTTAAATAATAATCCGTGTGGAATACTCTTAGCGGGTCAATCCGATGCACTTATTCTTAATAAACATCCACATACTCTTATGTGCTAATCTACTAGTGTCATACACTACGATTAGGGATATACACGAATAAAATATAATTACATCATAACTCCTTATGATTTTACATATAAATATTTTATTCGTTAAATGCCATATTACAAAAATATACATAAATATAAAAGCGTAATTTATCCCTAAAATTAATTGGCTTTAGGGCATACACTAACAGAAACCCTACTGTACCTTGGCCATGACTGTTACCTTTCTGAGCCCCACCTCCAGTTTTCTTGTTGAAATCCCAATTTTTTTCAAAAATAAAAAATTAATATTCAATCCTCAAAAGTAAAAAGCCCCAAATATTTCTCATTTCGCCAAAAAATATATACACTAGTATAACTTTGAGAGAATTGCAACTTTCACAACCGAATAATAAACTAAAAAACGAAAACAAAATTTCAATTTTGTTTAATTGCCCCCCTCCCCAATTTTCTCGAGTTCGAGGATGAAGAAGAGTGGAGGGAGCAAAAATAGAGGTATGGGGGGTCAGTTGTAGAGAGAAGAATAGAAGAGAGAGAGCAAGAATGTTTTGCAAAATGAAACCTAAAGCCCACATGCTTGATGGCAATATGTTCATAGCGTTTGAAATGTCAAAAATGCCATAATTGCTAGCAAACGTTATTTATTTTATGTGGGGCAATATTATCAAGAGATGGCAATTTTGCCCAAACCCCGTATTAGATGTGAAAGTTAAGAACAATAATTTACTTTTGTTGTGTTTGGGAGAAATTGCCCTCTCTTGACAACATTACAAAAGAAAAGAAAATGAAAATGGTTAATGAAGAAGAATCTTGGGCGTGTGAGGAGAGAAGGAAGAGGAAGGGAGGGAGTTGTAGATCTAGCAAGGAAAAGAGCTTACTTTCAAATGTCTCTGAGACATACACATCTAGATGGGTATAAGAGATGGGAGAATGGAAAGAAGGGGAAGGATTGGTGGATCTGGGTGGCTAGAGAAGGTCTAGGAAGGGGAAGGGAGATGGCAGGAGGTCGTTGTAGCGACGAAAGGATGTGGGCTAAGGCTAGTGGAGAAAGGAGAGATGGCGAGGAGGTGATGGATGGCGTTAGGAGAAGAGGTTGAGAAGGAGAAGGGAGGCGGTTAGAATTGGTGGGTGGGCAAGGTGGGGGTGAAAGTAACAGGATCTAGGTGTGGGACGAATATGGTGGGATTGGAGTAGGTGGAAAGACTGGTGGAGGACAGTTCATGGGTAGTGGGAAGGTTGGTAGTGGGCATTGGGGGTGGTGGAAAGGCTAGTTGTGGGCATTGAATGCCAGTTATGAGCGATAGAAAGGTTGATGATGGGCGATTTGGTTGGGAAAGGGGCTGGAGATGGTAGTAGTTGTGGTTGCAGGAATGTCAATAGGGAGGAAGAGAGTGGCCATGACTGATAAGAGAAGGAGATGGCCTTTTTTATTTTCAAATTTGATCCCAATTTTTTTTTCATTTTATTAATTGAATACTAATTAATTGGGATTTATTAAAGGGTGATTTTGAAAAAGTTTATGAAAGATGACAAATATTTCATAATTAAGAAATTTCTAAGCGCGTAAAATTCAAACTTTCGTTAGTGTCAGTGATTTTCCGTGCACTAGAAACATTAATCCAAAAGCACTATGGGCAATTTACAAGTTTGTAAACCATATGAGGGTGATGTAGAAAAACTACAAAGGTTATAAGTAAAATTTGCCCTTAGGACTCTATACTTGGTTAAGTTTATTTATGCATATATATATATATATATATATATATATAATAAATTTAACTAATCAATGAAAATTTTTATTTCTAGAAATTTTTTTTAAAAAAAATAATAATTTCATAAAGAGATAATACTTGAATCGCATAAGATGATTGCAGATTTGAATTTTAGCCGGAGGGGAAATTGGTGAGGATTTTGGCTAGAAATTTCATGTAAAAGGTTGGTGGAATCATGGGGAAGAAGCTACTGATTGGATAAAGTTTTGACAATTACAATATTGATCCCTCTAGGTATATGGAATTATAGTATGGCTCAAAATATTTTTCACCCATGTCAAATTAAGTCTTTTCAATTTCTGTGAATGGTGATTTGACCCAGACAATATTGTATGGTCATTAGTAGTCCCTGTAATTAGTAGAGTAGTCCCACAGCTTAGGAAAAGTATGACTAAGACCCGAAAAATTTCTGGAAGATTGACCCCTAAAACTTTAGTAAAGCTAACAAATGACCCCAAAGATATTTATAAGGTTTATGAATGTTCCAAAAACTTGTTAAAATTACCAAATTGCCCTCAAATACTTTTACACACTATTGTTATGAATTTAATGTTTCCTAAAAGTTATCAAAAGAATCTTAAATAATTTTTCTAAATAGTAGAGGATGCCAAGAGGTTTCGTTTAGCTTTTGTAAAGACCTAAGATATAGTAATTTAAGATATTATGGTTAAGATGTATTACAAATAATTGGTTTAAGTTAAGCTAAGTATGTAAGCGGGTTAAGTAAGGGAGTTATTTTTAAATATTGATAATCTAGAGATAGTAAAACTAAGTAGTGAATTATGAATTTCTTATAGGTAATACCGAGATTGAGGACGAGTCAACACAAGGTGAACGTGTTTGATTTGATACTGAGGTAGGTGGTCCATACTTTTGTATTTCTAAAATCATTTTTTTGAATACACATTTTTAAACTTGTTTTTGAACTGTGCATGATTTTCAAATGTGTTTGTGAATTATGTTTTTCTCAAGAAGTTACTTTATTAGAAAAATCTGGATCATGTATGGATATATGATTGTGTGACTTTGGAAGTATGGAAAGAGTAATTATATGTATAGTTTTGAACATGTTTGGTATGTGTGACATGTTTGGGTAATAACAAGAATTTGTGGCTCCAAATAAACTATTAATGAAATAGTCGGTAGGGATTACAATCCTGAATTAGAGTCAAGAAAGACTTGACATTAGAGCCATGAGAGATTTGGCATATGCAGAGTCAAGAAAGACTTGACACTAGAGCCAAGAAAGACTTGGCAATACAAGAAGAACGTCAATGGTCCCCGGAAACCCTTGACACCCTTTTCTAGTGAGGTTAACCACTAGGCTGAGTACTCAGTAGCCGATGACTGCTTGTTAGTTTTGAACAATTGAATTAAGTACATGTTCTCCGGTATAAAAGTATGCACTTATAAGAAAGTTCATGTTATGAAGAATTGTTACATGTCATTGATGAATGTGCAAGTATATGAATATTCTATGTTACATGTTCTGAAAAAAAAAAGTTATTTTGATAAGAGCATGTTCATGTGATGGTATGTTGTGCATGTTTGAATTATTATATATAACAGCATGATCCAGCTGAAATCAGTACTATCTATTGGGCGACTTGTCGCTCACTCCATGTATTTTATATTTTTGTAACACAGAAGACAAGTACGAGTACGTTTTAGTGGAAGATGAGGACTAAGCGTACGAGGACGAGGAGAGAAATTAATGTGGTAGATATACTAGAATTGCCCGTAAAAATATTATAAATAAGTGAGCTTGCCTGCTCCAAACAATAGTTATCTATTTTTGTATTTGGTTGGTTATATTAGTTACCGCACTTTATCTTATTTTTGTGAAAGGATATTTGTTGCTATGTTGAATAAATTTAAGGACATATTAGTACTTTATTTGAGCTTTGTATTCATGGGGTTACTTGTGAGTACAGCGGATGGTACGTGCCTGACATGTGCGGGTCAGGGGCATGACATATATATATATATATAAATATATATATATATATATCTTCCATGAAGATGTAAATTGATATTCCTCTGTAAGTAATTTTAAAATATGAGGATTCACAAATCATGAATGATATGAGCAATTTTGATGATTTCGATTTATACAACACAATCACAATGTTCAAATGATCGTTGCTAACTAACATTGGAACCACTTATAAACTTTCTTGTGGTGGGATCGCCATATTTATGAGTTTCTCCCATCGAATTGCTGATGCTACAACGATTGGCATGTTCCTGAAATGTTGGGCTGCAATTGCTACTGCTACCGCTAGTGCTTCTCAGCCTCAATATCAGTCAATAGTGTATCCCGAGTATGAATTAGCATTCTTTTCCCTACAAATGGCTTTGTTCCAATTGATTTTTCATTTGTAGGCAAGAGATTGTTGCCAACAGAAGGCAGAAGAAGTATTTGGAAAAGATTTGTTTTCTACGTAGACTTTGTCTTCGATTCATAGTTAAAGTAACCAGTTTACACGTTCTGATTCGTGGTACTTTTATGATTTGAAAAATTATGGTACACGAACCGATTCATCAAATTTGGTGAACTAATTGTAGGCTTAATTCGTGAAAGATTGACTAATTAAATTTAAACTTTTTATAGTTTTTTTATTTTTAAAACTAATTTGGTTCCTTTTATTTAAATATTACTAATATCATTTGACTAGCTTTAAAAATTAACTTTTGCTTACATGTATAAATTACTTTTTTTTTTTTGCTTCCATAATTAATCTAATCATCACGAACCAAGTATCCGTCCCACAAACTAAGAAAATCAAGGTCAAGCATACCAATTACGAATTGCTTTCACTGTAATTCAATTTGAGATAAAGTTAATTAGTTAGACTAATACTTTTATTGATACTAATTATAATGATATTATGACAAATCTCAAGAAGTTTATTTAAATTTGTATGTGATTCTAACTTTCTTAAAAGTATTAAATTGAAGTGTACCAACTTGTATGTGATTCTAACTTTCTTAAAAGTATTAAATTGAAGCGTATTAAATAAATTAATCAAGCATACCACGTACCAAAATAATGTACTAACTAAATCTACCCCAGTATATCACATTTTTAACAATGTGATGTATCGCATATCCATATCCGTACTTCGTATCGAAGAGTACCGTGAATCTAGTAATTATGGTATTGTAAGGCTGATCAAGGAGCTCTATTTGTCAAGGCTAGAGTTCACTTCCACAACATGAATGAGCTAATCATAAAGCAACCAAAATTTCAGCAATTCTACAAACTTGGATGATAGCCAAAAATGATCCTAAGCATGCTAACATACTAGCATATAAATTGAGAGTGGAAAATAAAGGATCGAAAAAATACCTCCACCTATTGTCATCATCGTCGTCATCATTGTCTCTTTTATTATTAATGGTGGATACTTCTGAATACTAAAATCTCACTAAGGTGGTGTAGTTTTCGAAGGATTTGTTTGTGTTTAGGAACCCTTAACTAACATATCATATATATATATATATGTGTGTGTGTGTATATATATATATGTATGTATATCTATCTTCCATCAAGATGTGGATTGATATTCTTCTATCAATAATTCTGAGATATGAGGGATTCACAAATCATGGAGGATATAGCTGGTTTTAGTAGTTTCGATTTATATGGACCTCAATCACAATGTTCAAATGTCTAAATGTTGTGTAATGTTTACAGTGTCAAATGAACGTTGTAACTAATATTCTCCCACTTGATCCATGTACATAATACCCAAAATCCATAAATATTTATACTTAAGAAAAGAAACACAATATATGAATCACGGCAATAAGTTCTCTAAGAACGAGTAGTATCTTCCACGTACTGCAATGTATCATGTCTCTTGGACACTAGCCCAAATTTCTTAATGAATAAATCCAATGTTTACTCTTGGTCCAAATATTAACGATATTTGTCAAAATGAATAAATGTGTAAACAAGAAGATCAATTATGAAAAACATCATAGATAGAGTTTCATCAAAACAATAACACCCGTTTTAACAAATAAAATTACGTAGTGGAACCAAGTCCTACTCTAACTACATGATCCTTGAATTTCAATGGAGGCATGCCCTTGTCAGAGGATCAGTTATCATCAATTCAATACTAACTTATTTAATGACCACTTTCCTTGTTTTAATATGTTTTCTTATGGATAGATAATACTTAATGTCAGTATGTTTGCTTCGACTATCGCTTTTGTTGTTCTTAGCCATAAAAACACAATTCTAAACCTAGCAATGGAACTATTCAACCATACACCTTGTGAGGTAGCCTCAAAACAAGACACAAACTCAACTTCCATAGTGGAAATAGCAGTTAGAGTCTGTTTTGCACTTCTCCAAGATATAGCTCCACCGGTAAACATAAAAATATATCATAATGTGGATAAGAGTGAATCAACATAGCTAGTAAAGTCTGAATTAGAGTAGCCAGTCACCTTCAAATTATCGGTTCGTTATGCATAAGCATGTAATCCTAGGATCTTTGAAGGTATCTCAATACTTTCTTTGCAGCTTTCCAGTGGTCAACACTTAGATTACTCTGATATCTTCCCAACATTCCAACAATAAATGCAATGTCAAGTCTTGTGCAAATTTGAGCATACATTACACTTCCAACAACAGAAGAATATGGAATAATTTTCATTTATTCCCTTTCAAGATCATTATTTGGGCATTGGTTCAAACATAACCTATCATCCTTCATAATGGGAGCTACACTTGGTGTGCAATCTTTCATCCAAAATTTTTCTAAGAAATTGTTGATATAGGTTTCTTAAAACAAACCCAAAATACCTCGATATTTGTCTTGACGAATCTTACTGCCAATAACATAAGATGCATTACCTATATCCTTCGTGTCAAAATTCTCATAGAGAAATTGTTTCACCTCAGGTAGGAATCCCTTATCATTGACTGCAAGTAAAATGTCATCAACATATAGAATAAGGAAACAAACTTTGCTTCCACCAACCTTTTGGCATATAAATTGATCCATAATATTCTCAATAAAACCAAATAAAGAGATAACATAATGGAATTTTAAATACTATTGACGGGAAGCTTGTTTCAGTCCATATATGGATTTCTTCAGCTTGCATACTCAGTACTTACCATCACTAGAGGAAAATCCTTCTGATTGTTTCATGCAAACCACTTCCTCTAGATCTAATCTATTGGGAAATGTTGTTTTCATATCTATTTGTTGTAACTCTAGGTTAAGATGGGCTACTAATACCAACATGATGCACAAGGAATCTTTTTTGGATACAGGAGATAAGGTCTCCGTGTAATTTATTCATTCATTTTGTGTGAATTCTTTATCAACAAGTCTTGCCTTGTATCTCTCAATGTTTCTTAATGAGTTTTTCTTTGTAAAAACCCATTTGTATGCAATGGCTTTTGCACCACCAGGTAACTCAACAAGATCCCAAACTTCATCACTCTTCATGGAATTCATTTCTTCCTTCATTGTATTGTATCATAATTCTAATTCTTTGCAACTCATGGCTTGTGAAAAAGATTCAGGATCATTCTCGATTCCAATGCGACAGTTAGATTCTTGTAAATATATAATGTAATCACTAGAAATTGCTAATTTTCTTTCTCTAGTAGATCTCCTTAATATTGAACCAATATTTTCTTGACGATCATGTTGTTGTTCAACTGGTTGTTACCAACAATTTCTAGAATTTCTTGAACAACTTGGTCTACTGAAATGTTGTCAACAACTTGTGAAATTCCAATGATTGGTTACTCAACACTTGTTTGTACTTTTGTGGTGTTGTGCATAATAACTAATCTATAACCTAAAGTAAAAGGTTGATCTTTAGCAGAAATTATGTTCTAAAATTGATCGCTCCTACTAATTAAGTTATTCTCAAGAAATTTTGCATTCCTTGATTCCACAATCCTAATGCTATGAGATAGATAGTAGAATTTGCACTCTTTAGACCTTTCATCACATCCAATGAAACACCCACTAATGGCGTTTTCCAATTCTTTTCTTATGAATTGTAAACTCTTACATCAAACGGGCATCTCCATACGCCTATATATCGTAAACTTGATTTCTAGCCTTTGAATAACTCAAAAAGTGTCTTTGAAACTACCTTAGCTGAAACCCAGTTCAATATATACATGGCCATTTTAATTTGGGCAACTTAGAGCTACTAAGCTGTAATATTATGTACCATATCAATTAAAGTTTGATTTCTTCACTCCGCTGTATCATTCTGGACTGGAGTAGTCGATAATGCTGACTTTTAACAATGACACTTTGTGACTTATTGATGGAAATTCAGGTATTCATAGTAGTGTGTTTCAGGAAAGAAATAATGCAACAGTTTGAACAAAAAAAGATTTTCAAGTTTTATTCATAAGAAAGTACATAGCCAAGTACACTCTTGATCACGTACATCTTTAATTCGCTAAAACACCAAACAGTTTCACACAAACAAAGTTTTTAACAAAACAGAACTCTGAATTTAATAATTATGAAATAAGCATCATTAGTTAGTTGTAGGCATCAGGATTTGCAAGGAGGTAAGCCTCGACAGCCTTGAACATTTGCAGAGCCTTTTCTTTTCCTGCCTTAATTTGTTCTTCTGTGATCACCGCATCCACCTTGGTGTGGTATGTGCTGCTGGTTTTGCAAACTGACCCACCATCACCAGAGGCTTCGATTTTGACAACGTAACAGACTTTCTCGATCACATCCTTCAAGGCATCGCCTTCAATCACGGTATAGCAGTAAATCAAGTTATCTTTGTCAAGTCCGTCAACTCTGTGTTTCGCGCTCTTATAGTGGCTACATGAAATAAAATTACAAAAAACAAGTCATTAGTTTAACGATTATTGGATGATGAATGGATGGCAACTAATCGATATCGGTGAAATGCTCAATTCAAACTCTTGTTGATTAAGTTTGAGCTACTCGAACTGAGTTTCGAGTTTGAATTTGAATTTGAATTCTTTGCCTATTTTGCTTGTAAGTTTGTTGAGTTTATAATTAATTTTTATTTTTTATATGTATAATTACTAAAAAATCAATAATATTAGATACAATTACGACTTTACTTCTTCAAACTTGAATTAAACTTGAGCTTTCTTAAAATCCAATGAGTCGAACTCGACTTCTGTAAATTATATTTGACCAAGTTTGAGTTTCAAATTCTTTTTCGAATTTGTTAAGCTTGACCAAAGTACTATTCACGTTTTACTCGACTCGATTCTACCCTGTCAATGATTTAGAAAGAATATATAATTCATCTAGTGTATGTTTAATAGAACTAATTATGGATTACCTTCACCGAAAGTGATCAATTTGATGGATCCAACTCCTCCGTCTCCTTCAATGATTTCGACACTCTTAATGACCTGTGGCAAGGCTTTGGGAATGAGGTTGTCATCAAGGATAAAGGCATTGAACAACTTTGTTGGAGGAATTGAGGTAGTAACCTCAGATTCGTGTGTGATGATGCCCATGATGCCTTAGTTTGTTGTTTAATAATGTTGGGAAATGTACAGAAACTTGGAAAGAAGGAATTCAAGAAGCTAATAGTTTTAATTCTTGAAGAAGTTTTGGTGACAAGAGAGGTGGTGAGGCAGGATATTTATACATTGAAGTTGTTATGTGAACCAAATTACAAAATACACAATTGTGATGACTTAAACTTCAAAGCCAGTCTTCTCTTGTGTGTGCTTTCAATATATATTCAATTGTGATGTGAAGTTGTATGAAATGAACCGGCATTTTTTTAATAGCTTATGTGAGAAGTTAAGAGCGTGCAACTTGGAAAAATATTTTGGATTGTGTTTGCATGAAGAGACTTGAGTGGATTTGTTTTAAATCTGAATCTATAATAAGTTATCTAAATAAATTAATTGATTTGGTTATGGATTTAAATTCGGCCTTCAACAAGTGAGAGTGTAATTTTAATAGATAAATGAGTAGATTTGAAATTCACTCGAATTTCATATTATTTCAAATCCACCCAATTCAAATCCATTCATTTCAAATCCTTCCTTCAATTCAAATTTATCCATCCAAACACAACTTTGTAGCACAAGGTTCAGTCTCTCAATTTTGAATTTTAGAATTCTTGCTCTGAACAATGACAGGAGTTGCCTTAATAAATGTAAGAGGTTAAGAAATATTGGCTAGAGATGTAAATTATTATTACTAGACTTTTGGTGCATACTGAATATGTGTGTGATCAATTATTGGAAAAGATCATTAAAAAAATGGGTATAATGTCGGAGTGTGCAAGTATTCAGTTAATTGTATTCGTAACCGATTTTGATTTAATTTGATTAAAAATTTTGGTTAATCTTAAATTTGATTAGAAATTGGTTAACCAAATTTAATGAATACAATTAATAAAATCAGAAATAGTAGAGATGTGTTTTGAATTCGGTTAACTGATTACCGAATTCAATAATTAAAAATAAAGTTTTATTAAAATATTTTAATATATAAATAGTTGATCACTGAAAGTATAAATTTAATTATTCAACTAAAACTATATTTATTAATAAGTATTACAATTAGCTTTAATTTTTTAACTTAATTCATACAATTATTATACTTGTACATTAATTTAAACGAGGGGTATTAATTTTTTTAGCAATATTTGACAATCTAAAGCTGTGGATTCGGCTTGTATGGCACAGCTACATGACATATTCCTCCAACAATTAGATTATGATACACAAAATGAGCAGCTCACATGTCTAGTTTCTGAAGAAGTAGTCAAAAGTGCGGTTTGGGGAATGGACGAGGATAATGCAGCCGGACCAGATGGGTATACGGGCTTCTTTTTTACACACAGTTGGGAAATTATCAGCCATGACTTGATAGCTGCTATATGAGATTTATTTGCTGAGGTTCCATTGCCCTGGGATGTGGCTAGTACCTTGATCGTGCTGATTCCGAAGATCCCAAACCTTAGTTCCTTCTCAGACGTTCAAACCATCTCATTGTGTAATTTTCTAAACAAAATTTTCAAGAAAATATTGGCGAACCGTTTGATTCCCTTGCCGCCAATGTCTTTTGAAGAGTCAGCTTTTGTTGAAGGATGTGAAATTGCAGACAACATTCTGCTTGCTCAAGCGCTAGTGCACTTTTTGGATTGTAAAGTTAGAGGTGGCAATAGTATTTTAAAATTTGATATGATGAAAGTTTTTGATCGTATGTCATGGGACAGATTTCTCCAGAGTTTGTTACTTAAAATTTTGGCTTTTGCTCTCACTTGTTAGTCTCATCCTTCAATTTGGTAATAGCTGGTTGAGAATTTTGATCAATGGTGCTAGCTGTGGCTTTTTTCGAGCATTAAACGAGGGATCCTCACTCGCCATTCTTATTCATATTATGCTCAGAAGCATTAAGTCGGGGTTTGAACAAATTATTAAATGATGCATGGCCGGACTCAACCCCATGTTCTTCCGCGCGGAGAGGTCGTGCGGTTTCTCACTTAGCCAATTGCAGACGATGTTATGATATTCAGTAAAGGGAATAAAAGGAGTATTCAACAAATTCTGGATTTTATGGATATTTATCAAAAATTTCTGGGTAGCGGCTTAATAATCACAAGAGCTCGCTCATTGTTAGCTCTAAGTGTTCTAGACCAGCAAGTTCGGATGTTGGAGAGACTTACAGACTTTGTTCGTAAAGACTTACCCATTGCCTATTTGGGTTGTCCGTTATTTATCTCATAAGAATGATCAAAGTGTAGGCATTTCCATAATATTCTAGATTCCTTCTAAGGTAAGGTGTCCGGCTAGAAGCATCGACGCTTATCGGCTGGTGGTAGGTTGCTTTTAATTAAGCATATTCTTTCAACTATTCCCACACATAGATTAACTGTTTTGAAGTCTTCTAAGAAGACGCTACATTCCCTTGATAAGCTTATGTCTCAATTCTGGTGACGCACCTAAAGACACTTGCGGCGTTGGGATTTAGTTTGTTTACCCGTTGAAGAGAATGGTCTTGATGTGCAAAAGTTCGATGATATTATTAATGCTTTCACAATAAAAATGTGGTGGAATTTTTTACCTTCAAATTCCTTGTGGTCTAAGTTCACGCATTCAAGATATTCACTTTCTTTCCCCATGCCTTGCAATACTTCGCCTACTTGGCGACGAATGCTTCCACTCAAAGACAGAGCCTATTCTCAAATAATTCTGCTGGTGAGAGATGGAGCAAGTTCCTTTTGGGATATGCATATTCAAACTGGAGTGGTTCCAGGCCATTATCAGCTAATAAACCTTCCTTTGCTAACCCGCAAATTTGCATAAACTAGCTATACAGAAATGCAAGCGGTTGGCAATTGGATTTGATCGAATCCAGTTTGATACTTGAAGAGAGGCGGGCTGTTTTCCGCATTCCGTTATTCATTTCGGACAGTCCAGATCAATATGTTTGGAGAGCCACTTCCAGTGGTAAATTATCGCCTGCTTCCGGCTTTGGAAATGATCGAAAGACCAAGCCTAATTTGTTCTCACGGAAACATATTTAGAGCAAGGGAATTCCACTACGTATTTTCATTCTCATGTAGCAGCTGCTCAATAATCTCTTTCCTTTTCCGGACATTTTGGTGAAGATAGGCTATAACATGATCTCTAAGTGCCACTTTTACAACTCTGTTGAGTCATTTGATCATGTATTTGTCCAATGCTCTTATAGTGGCTCGATGTGGTCTTACTTTGCTGCACTTAGTGGAGCTATCAAGCAGATTAAAGTCTTATTCATTTTGTTAATATATATTGGTAAAGTGTATATTTGATTAGGTTTGATTTAGTCTGATTGATTAGGTTTGATTAGCAAGAAATTTAGTTTCCTTTTTTATGTTATACTCAAGTCTATATAAAGGTTTATTTTTATTATTAGTGATGTACAGAATATATATATAAGTTTTTTTCAATATTTTTTCATGACATCAGAACCCTAACTTGGGGCTGACTTGTCTATTATTCCAACAAATTTCTGGTTAAATTCTCTGGTCAATTTTATGCTTTCCAAGTTCCTGTTCGAACTTGTTTGCCCAATTTCCCGAGATATTCAAGACCCAAAATCATCATAGAAAGCTTTCGTGGCTTCTATGATTATTCCCATCAAATTTCTACTCCAGGAACCTCTCCACGTGCTCATACGCATCACTCAAGACTCGACCCGACCCGACCCGACTGCCAAATGAGTTTGCTTCAAAGGTTGAAAAAGGCCAAAGCGTCGCCAAAGAATCATAATCACGCTTTCTTCAGCAAACTCCATGGCATGATTCCTAAACATGCCTTCAACCTGGTACAAGACCTTACTGCCACATCAGATCCACGTCACTAGTCCACGTAATCTTTCACATATCTACCATGTGTCAGTATAGCCCCAATTATCCATCACATCAGCTGCCAGTCACATACAACGTCATTAACCAGTCATCAACCAATTATCGGTGTTGGTTTTTTTGCTATGTGGAGCACTTTCTGCCACGTCATCAACCAATTATCTGTGTTAGCTTTTTTGCTTTCTGGTTCAATCTTGGTTTGTTTAGTCTGGTTTTCTAGTCTGCGTTCTTTTTCATTCAGTTCGTCTTGATTTTATCTTATTTTCTCTAGTTTTGGTTTCATTGCCTACTGTTTTCAGCCTTTTGAATTCAACTGTGGGTTCTGCTTTCTCAAAATCATCTTCTAAGGTGTTGTTTCTTTCTTCTTTTTATCCTAGTACTTTAGTTTTCTTCATTATTGTTCGTAATAATGGCTTTCTCTAGTTCCATAGTCGATCATATATCTCTTTAAACCCTAATAACTCTCGATAATCTTGATTCTGGCCATCAAACAGGTACTCTCTAAATTTTTCTAGTAATGCAAATTCTGTTATATCAAGTTCTAGTTGGTATCTTGATTCTACATTTTCCAAGCACATGACATTTGATTCTACTATTTTTTCTTCCAAACAACCTTCACACACACCGTATATTCAAACAGCTAATAGATCTCTCATGTCTGTTAACCACAAGAGAACTATATCTACATCTTATCTCTCTGCTAGACTCCTTCCATGTTCCTAAATTAACTTTAAATTTTGTTTCTATTGGGCAACTAATTGAACTTGGCATCGCTGTCTCTTTCTCAGTTACTGATTGTCGTTTACAAGACTGTCAGACTGGACAACTCCTTGGAATAGGTCGTAAAGTCAAGCGTCTTTTTGAGTTAAATGACCTCAAACTCCCACCATCTTTTCAGGTGCAATCTGCTACTTAATTACATCTCATATTCCTTCCTTAAGCCTCTGGCACTCTCATCTAGGTTATGCATCTTTAGGTAATGGTCAGTTAGGATTTGTGCAAACTAATTCGGTTGATTGTGTGTCTTGTCAACTTGCTAAAAATCATGCACGTTCATTTCCCATTAGTGAGTCTGTTTCAACTACACCATTCGATTTAATACACTCAGATATGTGGTCCTTCTCCAGCACCTATTATGGGTGGTTCTAAGTATTTTATTATCTTTGTTGATGATTTACCCGATTTATCTGGATTTTTCTTGTAAAAATAAATTTGAATTGCCACAAATTTCTCGTGATTTTGCTACAATGGTAAAAACTCATTTTCACGTTCTATCAAAATTCTTCGAACTGATAATGCTAAGGAATTCAAAGAAACATCCCTTCTTAATTTTCTTCGCCAAGAGAGCACCATTTTTCATCGTTCATTTCTAGATACTTCCCAACAAAATAGTCATGCTGAGTGTAAACACTGCTACATCTCTTGACACAACTCGTTCTCTCTTAATTTCCTCTTCTTGTCCAGAGTGCTTTTGGGGTGAAGCTGCTCTTATTGCTATCTGCACTATCGATCGGGTTCTTTCTCATGTTACAAATAATTAGTCCCCTTATAAGCATCTGTATGGTTCTCCTCTAAACCACAAGAACCTAAAAGTTTTTGGGTGCGCTTGTTTTGTTCTTATACAATCTCGTGAATACACCAAATTAGAAGTACCGGCTAGGTTGTGGTGTTTCAATAGGAAACAATATTGAACACAAGGATTACCGTTATTGGGATCCTCAATCTAAACGGTTATGAATATCCCATCATGTTGTATTTGGGGAACATAAGATGCATTCCTCGATGTCTAAGTTTAATCTATCTCATTTTTCTTCAATACCTCAATTTACTCATCCCACACAAGATCTTTTTCTAGATATTGATCCTTCAATAGGGTCTGTTCCTGAGGTAATTAACTCTAATGGCCGCAATATCATTTCATCTCATGAGGATCTTAATCTAGCGACGGCCCAAGCACTTCTACTCTTGAGTCTCCAATTGCATCACCATCTTTGTCTCCTCGCCACTCTATTAGGGTAAGAGTACCTTCTACCCATCTTCGTGATTTCCATTACTTCTCTACTATTCTTTTTTTACGTGAACCCACATCCTACAGAGAAGCTTGCTCTAATCTTGTTTGGCAACAAGCTATGTCTAACGAGTTGTAGGCTCTTAAAAAAACTCATACTTGGGATTTAGTTGATCTTCCTCTGGATAAATCCCTTGTTGGATGTAATTGGGTTTAAAAATCAAAACCCGCTCTGATGTTACTGTGGATCACTACAATGCTCGTCTTTTTGCTAAGGGCTTTACACAGAAATATGTCATTGACTACGAAAAAACTTTTGCACCTGTGGATCGTTTAACCTCTATTACAAGTTTACTTGCAGTTGTTGCTATCCAAAACTGGGAGTTGTTTCAAATGAATATTAAGAGTGCTTTTCTTAATGATTGATCTTTCTGAAGAAGTTTATATGTAGCCACCACCTGGATACTTATCTGAACCTGGTCAAGTGTGTAAACTTCGTAAAGCTCTATATGATCTCCACAAGCTCCGAGATCTTGGTTTTCGAAATTCAGCCATATAGTTGAACAGTTTGGCTTCAAAAGTAGTTCGTATGATGTTGCTCTATTTGTTCGCCAGTCTACTCATGGTATCGTTCTTCTTCTTCTTTATGTTGATGATATGATCATTACTGGAGATGATCTCGAATGAATTACAAAACTCAAGAAGAATCTGAATCAGCACTTTGAAATGAAAGATTTTGGTTTACTCAATTATTTTCTTGGTCTTGAAGTGTCTTCATCACTTGATGGGTATTATCTCACACAAGTCAAGTATGCATCCGATCTTATTACTCGTGTTAGGTTAACTGATAATAAGATTGCCACTACACCTATTGAGGCTAATGTTCATCTTACTGCAAAGGATGGTACACTTCTTCATGATCCAACTCTGATTTGTCATTAGCTAATTGGTAGTTTGGCATATTTTATATTTGCTCGTCCGTATATCATCTATTCTATTCATATTGTTAGCTAGTTTATGGGAGTTCTCACTATGCAGCCATTCTTCATATTATTTGATATCTTCGAGGGACTTTGTATCATGGTCTTCTCTTTTCTTCCCGCTCTCTCTCTCACAGTGAGTGCATATTTTGATTCTGATTGGGAGGGAGATCTTACTGATAGACGCTCTACTATAGGATTCTATTTTTTTAGGTGACTCCCTAATATCCCGGCGTAGCAAAAAACAAACTGTTGTCTCTCGATCTAGTATCGAATCTGAATATCGTACTGTTGTTAATATCACCCAAGAACTTATTTGGCTTTGTTGGTTATTATCAGATATAGGAATTTCTCACGGTTCTCCTACTCCACTTCACTGTGATAATCAAAGTGCTATCCAAATTACTCACAACGGTATTTTTCATGAACACACCAAACACATTGAAACGATTTGTCACAGATTTGTTCGTCATTTTACAAGGAATTGTGAATCTTCTCTCTATCCGATCTCCTGATCAGACAGCTAATGTTTTCACCAAGGCCCATCCTCCTAGACGCTTCTTCGATTTAGTTTCCAAATTAAAGTTGGTCTCTGCTTAACCACCCTGAGTTTAAGGGGGGATGTTAACGTATGTAAGTAAAGTGTATATTTGATTAGGTTTGATTTAATTTGATAGATTAGGTTTGATTTAGTTTGATTGATTAGTCTTGATTAGCAAGATATTTAGTTTTCTTTTCTATATTGTAATCAAGCCTATATAAAGGCTTATTTGTATTATAAGTGATGTACATAATATACATACAAGTTTTCTTCAATATTTTTGTCACATTTTACATACTCCAGCTATGGTGGTTACAATCGAATTGTGAAGCCATGGAATTAATCCCTAATGCCATTTGTTGGGAGATATGGAAGGCGAGGAATGAATTATTTTTCAACTCAACAATGGTTTCCTTTAGTCGAATCATCAGTACAACGTTGAGAGATTCATACATGCGGCATTGAGACAACCTTTCGGTCACACAAAGGAGGCTCTCTTTTTTGGTTCTCGATGCGGTTTCTCCTTCACTTTTTAAACACAAGCCATTCATCACCTTGGTAAGTTGGAAAAAGCCAATAAGTCCTAAGCTAAAATTAACTGTTGATAGTTCCTCTATTGGCAACACTGGACCTTCGAGTGAAGGAAGGGTGTGTCGTGACTATAAGGGAGAGATTCTATTTGCTTTTGCTAAAATTTTGAACATGGTAATATTATCGAGGCGGAAATGAAGTCCCTATTACTTGGCTTGGAGTTTTGCGTTCAGCAAGGTCTTGTTCTATTGGAGGTTGAAATGGATTCCAAGGTAGTAGTTGACATCATTCAAAACCGATCACTTTGCCCCTGGAAACTTGATTCCTGCTATAGGAAGATCATGGCAATTTTGTCGAATCATCCTATTGTCATCTTGCATTTATTTCCTGAGGCTAATGACTGTTGCTGACGAATTAGCAAAAATGGGCAGCTCATCCCGAACTTTGGCGACCTTTAAAGTAGCTCAACTCCCTCAAAACGTAAAAATCTTGCTTTACTTGACGCTACAAAGTTTCCTTCTATTCGGCTCATCTGTGGCACAAGTTTATAAGCTTGCATTTTTTATGTATTCCGTTTGGTTTTTAAATATTATCATCGTCTCTTGGGAGATTTTGATTTGGTCCCCTCTTTGTATTTTTTATAATTGCGTATTAATAAAACTTGGGAGTAGTGTTCTCCACCAACGTTCAAGTGGTTAGCTAAATTTAAAAAATACATTAATTCATACTTCTATTACTAAATTAGTATCTGTAAATCACATTAAATAGTCATGCGTACGTATTTTATTAATATTTGTAAGTTTATGATATTATAATATTATACATAATTGTACTGATATTCAATTAAGTTACATGATATAGTTTTTTACTTATTTTTTCAAATCATTTATAAATAGAAACCACACAATATATCAAATTATGTTGAAAAATAAAATAAAATTAGTAAAATTTTGCTTGAAAAAAATAGGTTTTTATATAAGATTTTAGGAAAATTCTTGTATGGCTAAGATTTATAGGCCCACAGTACACCTTGTGGTCCATATTTATTCACATCGTATGTTGACAATTTTGCTCATGAAAAATCTCTTAACATTCGATATGCATGTGAATATTTTAAACCAAAAATGCCCGTAATTAGATCGAGTGACCAAAATGATACTTTTTAAATTTGTGAGGGACTAAAGTGCATTATTTTGAATGTTAGGGACTAAAAAAGTACAAATGTGAAAATGTGAGGGACTATTAAAGTTGTTTTTCTTTCCAACAAAGTGTATCTAAAGAAAATGAACAAAAATCACCTATGAGCAAACATTTCTGTTATATAATGTAGGAAAACAAGTCGCCATATAAAATTTAAAAGAAAATAAACTCTAATTTAGATTGACACGTAACTCAAGAAAATGACTAAAATGGGAAGGTTTGGGATGGATTTGAATTTCCTCGGCACCCACTTTAAACAATTTTATTTCATTACCTTTTAGTTTAAAAGTAATAAAATATGTACAAATAGGAAACGAAAATGTAAATTTACTATTTAGCATTAAAAGTCAACATAACAACTCCCAAGGGCAAAATAATTTATCATGCAGCTGGAGTAATTAATATCTCTGGGCTAAATGTACAAAACATACTTCCAAAAGGGTAAATTCTACTATTATAACTAAATTTACAAGTGCAAAGAATCTTGGGCAAAACAAGAATACATAAAGCGAGATAAATAAAAGAAATTTGAAGAGAAAAAACACCTTAAGGGCCTAAATGTAAATAAAAAAATTATTTGACTAAAAATGCTTGAACGGAGGGCCAAAACTTGGTTTTGAATGCCACGTCATCAATGATGTGGCGCATCGATTAAATGGGCCCTAAGAAGGGCCTAAATGTAAGAAAATTTAAGAAAATATTCTCGAAAATGAAAAAACTGAAATCTGGAGGAGTAAAATGGAAATAAATTTTTCTAACCTTTCTTTTTGTGCAGATTTTTGTGGGCTACCAGCCTTATTCCACCACGTTTTGACCCACCAGATAACGATTTTGATTTGGGTTTGAAAATAAAAGTTGTAGCTCCAGGAACCCTGAGTTTAGTTCCTCCTCTATCACTTGAAATCTTCGCTCAAATTTGATTGTTTGGAAAAATTTCCAGACTTAGAAATTTTCTGCAGAACCAACAGCCTTCTTATACCACGTTTTGACCCTCCAAATGGACTATTTTTCTTAATATTTACAAATAGAAGTTTTAGATCTCTACAATTTTTCTTCTTTGACAATTCCTCTTCGATATTATGCTCAAAGTTGGCTGTTTGGCAAATTTTTTTGTTATGCAGAAAAATTTCATATAAGAAGAACACAAAGTGACTAAAAAAAAATTAAACAATTAACCTTTTCAAATATGTTTTACTATTTAATCAATAACAATAAAATCAGATAATTAATATCTCTAAATGTACAAAACATACTTCCATACTACTATTATAACTAAATTTACAAGAGAATTTGAATACATAAAGCGAGATAAATAAACACGGTGTGACACTTGAACCTTGGTTTTAGAATTTATCGATTTGAATTGAATAAGATTTTCCTTGTTGTAATCTTGGAGTCCAAAATATATTACATGGGAATTTAGATCTAAAATAATAGACTTGACAAAAGCTGAAGTTATGTATCGTTGACTTCAATTTATACCAAGTAATTAAATTTCATCATCAAGAATTGAATATCAAAAAACAAAGTTGTTTCTCAGAAAACAACTGAATATCAAAGTCGTCCATCAAAAGTCATAAGTCATGATAATGATGATGATAATAATTAATAGATCTAGTTAAGAGTTCCAATCAAATCAAATGGTTTGACTCCTCTATTTTTAAGTGAAATCAATTCATATTGCAAAATATTCCCCCTGAAATCACGCTAAAGTAATTCGTGCCCATCTAATTCATGAATCTTTGATGATACCGTTATGTGCTTAAATTTAGAGTGTGTTGATAAAATCGAAATTTGAAATATGAACATTGAAAATTAAATGTTGCAATCTTAATTTGTTGAATTTATTAAGATGTATTTATTTAATAATCAGCTAAATTTGAGTATTGAATTGAGATATTTTATTTCGTATATATTATATAGTTCGATGATAATATTATACTTTATTTTTAAAGTAAGTTAATTTTTTAAATATTATATTTTTAATATAAATAAATTATTAATTAATATAAAGTATGTGTGAGAGAGATATTAATATACTATGTACAAGTATGTGTTGATATGTGAGATAGAAGGAATATAACGAGAAAAAAGTGTATGTTTTAGTGCAAGACAAGAAACATATTGTTTGCAAGTATGTGTTTATGTGTTAGAGAAAATGATTATAATGTGTGCAAGTGTGTACTTATGTGTGAGATAGAAGGAATATAGTGTACGCAAGTCTGCTTTTATATGTGAGAGAGAAGGAATATAATGTGTGCAAGTATGTATTTATGTGTGAGAGAGAATGAATATAGTGTGTACAAGTATATATGTTTATGAGTATGTTTTGTATATGTAAAAAGTGTGTGAATGTGAAATTAAAAGATATATATATATATATATATATATTGAGTGGGTTTTGCTATACTAGTAAAGAATTTAACAAATTAAATGATAAACTTTTTCACTTAAAATTTTACATAGAAATTAAGTAGCACTTAATGTATTCAAAAATATGAGAATTTCGTTATCAAATACACTTAATACAAAAAGTATTTAGACTCTGTTCGGGGTTGCAATAGCTTACCATAAAGCACTTCATTCATTAGAGTTTTGCAAGAAAGTGCTTTGTAAATGCTTGATTTTATTGTTTACGAGTAAACTTACATAAGTACCTTTTATAAGTAATAATTCATGAATTTGAATTTTTTAGGAGTATTTCTATCTTTATTTAGCATTAAATTAATGATAAAATAATCAAACTTTATCTTTAATTATTTTAAAAAGAAAAAACTAATTCAAAAACACTATTTTTAGCTTAAGCTAAAAGTATTTTTGAGATCAAAATCTCTACTCCTAAATTTATGGAAGGACATTTACGAAACGCTCTAAAAGTGCTTTTAAATGATAAAAACACTTTTTAAGTAAAAGTACCAATCCCAAATGGGGTCTTAATGAATTAAATTTAAGCACTTAATAGGGGGTTATCAAACATCCGCTTAGAGTAAATTTTCAGTATATAAAAGGTTTTACACCATTAGGTTTAGATACATGCTACATGTACAACAATAACTCTTGAGATTTGAACAATGCACACGTGTCATGTATCTAGACCTGATAATGTGAAAATTTTTATATACCGATGGTGTATAAAAGATTTACTCTTAAACTTAATTCATTAAGTATTTTTTATGTTAAGTGTGTTTGTTTGATAATAAAATCTTCTACCCTCTGAATACATTTAAGTATCACTAAATTTGCATACAAAATTTCAATTGAAAAGCTTGTCTAGTATAACAAAACTCACTCAAATTTCTTTATTTTACACTCAAATCCTCTTTCATATTTAAACACACTCACAAACACATAATATCATTCACAAATAAAAAAAATACTTTTATCTTCTCAAACACACATATAATTTCTCTTTCCACACACAAAACATACACTTTTATATATAATTGCTCTCTATCACACACAACAAATACATATTTTTCATACTTTCACGCTATACTTATTTCTTCTCACACATAAATACATACTTATACACAGTACCTCTCACTTTCTCACGCTTTCTCTCTCATGAACACCATGGATTAGTAAATATTAAAAAAGACAACATTTAAAAAAAAATAAAAAACTCAATATAAAAATAAAATATAATATTATCATTGAACTATATAATATATACGGGGTAAAATATTTTAATTTAATACTCAAATTTTGCCGATTATCAAACATCTACAACTTTATGTATTTAGCAGATTAACACTTAGCATTTATTTTAGTATTCAAATTTTAGTTTTTCAACTTTATCAAATGCCCTTAAATCAAATTTAAACAGCTAATACGCATTGAGATTACCTCAATCCATTACAACTCGTTGTCTAACCCAATCTTTTCAATACTGGCATCCAAAATTGTTCGAATGCCTATTATAATTGTTTAGATTATTTATGTAAATACTTCTCAAAGAGTAAAAGATGAAATAAAATCTATTTTTAAAACTTCATATTACAAAATAAATTTGATTGAAGTAAAAAAATTTTTTTTATGTATACAGAATCTAAAAGGAATTTTTTTTAGAAATTAAAGATGTGTATAAAAGAATTTTATTGGGATGGATTTTAAAAATCAAGTAATAACAAAGAAATAAAATTGAATTGAAAAATAAATTTACATATTTTATTTATACTTTTAGATCCTTAAAGAGAGAAAAAACTAAAAAGCTAAAAGAGAAAATAAAACTAACTTTTGAGATTTAATTAAAAAGAGTTAATACAAAAGAATTTAATTGAATAAAAAAATTATCATTAAATGAAAATACGCATATAATTGTTATAAAACATACAGGTTGAGCAACAAATTTGATATGTGTTATTTTTGACATTTTCAATATTAGACCCTTATAAGTAGTTTTTCTAACCAACCTATCAATATAGACCACCATGCAGTATTATAACTTCCAACAATAACACCTATTCCTTTTCTTTACTTATATATTTTTTCCTTTCAATTAGCACACACATTGCGTGTTCCTTCACTCACTACTAAACAATATATATCTATACTATATATAAAACATGAAAAGGGGTTTGGTGTAATATTATTATTTATTTTATCAATTATACCACCATCTTCATAGGGTAATTCCCCATAACTTCCCGTATTCTCCATTCTCCATTACCTATATTATCTTTTAATTTTTTGAACAATTCTTTTTAACATTTACACTAACTATTATTTTTTAGATTTTCAGTATTTTTTTAATTGTATACCTATAAGGTATGCCTTTTACACTAATTGTATACCTATAAGGTATGCCTTTTACACTAATATATATATATATATAAACGGAGAGCCCCTTTTGGTGCAGGTCACTTTATGAATTTCCTATTTTATCTTTATTATCATTAATAATATCATATTAAACTACCACTAATAATTACCTTATATAACTTCTCCCTTTATTTTTTATTTTTTTACTTAATCTTTTAAATCTCTCATACATAAAGTGTGTCTTCTCCACTAATATATATTATAGATGAATAATTAATTCTTAAACCTAGTAATCTTGTACTCTCATCAATCGGTTATATATGCAGAGTTTCCTCAAATGACAAGTGAAAACTCTATTACACATAAATACTTTAACTACTCGAAATTTAAAACCAAATTTACTAATTAATGAAGAAACGGTATCATATTAGTGAATTAAGTAATTGAGAACAGTATTGGAAATTATCACATATCTTGTTTAAGCCTAGAAAATTAAGATCAATTGTATATTGGTCCAAGTAACAGAACGCTAATTATGTGCTAGTGGTGCAAATTTCAAGTTGTATTTCACAATCAGTCCTAAACAAAATTCATTTTACATTATCCTCTAGACTTTTTATACATTAAACCATGAGAAAGGACATTTTTTTCAAGTTTTGCAGTGATTAATTTCTTATATATGCTAACTCTCTGGATAACAAAATAAATCAATGTGCCTATGGAAGTTGGGTCACACAGTAAATAAGGTTACAAATTAGACTTGTACGCCTTTAGTACCTTAATAGTTATTATAAGTAGTTGAAATATGTATTTGTATTATAATCTACCCTAACCCTGCAGCAGGAGGTCAACCTACTCTTCCCCTAAACTTTTTTATTAAAATAAAGTCCAGGCAACAGACTAATATGTCTTTGTTGAACATTACTAATATTTATTTTCGTCCCTATCTAACCACATATTTCTTTCAATTACTTAAATGAGACTTGATGTCTCCATATGGATTGCATAGATAATCTGATAATTAGTGATATTTTCTAATATGGCATTCATAGTAATATGTTTCAGGAAAGAATAATGCAACAGTTGGAACAAACAAGATTTTCAAGTTTTATGTTCATAAGAAAGTACAAAGCCAAGTACACTCTGATCACGCAAATTGAACCAAGCAGCTTCACGCAAAGATAGATATTGAGAAAACAACACTCTGAATGTATACTTCAATTATGAAATCAGTATTTGGATCACTAATTAGTTGTGGGCATCAGGATGCGCAAGGAGATAAGCCTCGACAGCCTTGAACTTCTGCAGAGCCTTTTCTTTTCCTGCCTTAATTTGTTCTTCTGTGATCACCACATCACCCTTGGGGTGGTATGTGCTGCTGGTTTTGCAGACTGACCCTCCATCACCAGAGGCTTCAATTTTAACAACGTAACAGACTTTCTCGATCACATCCTTAAAGGCATCGCCTTCGATCACGGTATAGCCGTAAATCAAGTTATCTTTGTCAAGTTTGTCAACTCTGTGTTTCGCGCTCTTAAATTGGCTACCTGAAGTAAAAAAAAAAAAATTGTTAGTTTAACGATCCTTAAATGATGAATGGGTGCCAACTAATGAGTTGAGTCATGATCAAATACTCGACTTGAGTTCGAGTTGATCGAGATCAAATAGAGTTCAAGTTACTCGAACTGGATTTTAAGTTTGAGTTTGAACTCTTAACTCCTCGGAAGCTTGTCGAGTTTATGTATATCAATAATTAGTTTTTTATTTTTTATATACATAATTACTAAAATATCAGTAAAATTTGATAACAAAATAATTTTATTTTTTCGAGTTTGAATCAAACTTAAGTTTTTTTAGAATCTAACATGTCGAACATAAATTCTGTAAACTATAAATCGAATTCGAGTTTGAATTCTAAATTTTTTTTAAAATTTAAATTCGAGGACTCTATTTGGTTTGTTTCACCCTATTGATGATTTAGAAAGAATATATAATTGATCAAGTGTATGTTTAATAGAACAAATTATGGATTACCTTCCCCGAAAGTGATCAATTTAATGGATCCAACTCCTCCGTCTCCTTCAATGATTTCGATACTCTTAATGGCCTGTGGCAAGGCCTTGGGAATGAGTAGTTGTCATCAAGAATGAAGGCATTGAACAACTTTGTTGGAGGAATTGAGGTAGTAACCTCAGATTCGTGAGTGATGATGCCCATGATGTCCTAATGAAAAAAAATTAAGAACAGGGGGAATTTAATTAAGAAGGTTTTAGTACTTCTTGAAGAGGTTTTGTGGTGCTTGGAATGTGGGAAACTAGACAGTAATTTATAGGCGGGAAAAATAATAAACTAAGCCCATAAATATTAGTTGACATATGCCTTATTTTTTATTGGTTGGTTTAAGTTGGGTGCATGGTGATAGTTACATGGGATTATTTCCATGGTCATTGGGCAGATCATAAGAGCTCCGGAGAGGCGGCCGCCCCTAACATTTCCGTAATTATAAAATTAGATTTTATCCTTAAAATTTTAAAAATATAAAAAGTTTTTTATGTATGTATTTATACAATTGATATCTTTTAAAAATTTTAATAACTCCCTTTAAAAAAAATAAATTTTATCCGTAAAATTTTACAAAAATTGAGTTATAAAATTGTCTGTCTAAAAAAAAATATGTATTTATAATTTTTACACCCTAAAGTTATAAATTCGGAATCCTCCCCTGATTATTTCTCTTGTAGTAGTAGTTCTTTTTACGTTTTAATAGGTCTGCATAGGACTTTATAAATAGATTAGTCTCTGTTTTGTTTTTGTAAGAAGTGGAGCCGTGTCTCACCTCTGTTTTGTTATATTGCCGCAGCCGTGTTTATGGAAAAAATAAATAAACAAATAAATAATAATAATAATAATAATATAATAAATTTTCCCAACTTCTCTTCATTATTTTTCTTGTGGTTCCTTGTTATTTGATTAATAATTTAATTTGGGTCCATCATTATAAAGTACCGAAATTATTGAATTCTTATTTAATCGAGAATAATTAAATTATTTTTAACCTTTTAGTCTTTCTTAATTAATTGAACAAGATAAATGCACCGGAAAGTCAATATAGATGTGCATTTTGAGGTGGCAAGTTGTTTATTCAGATGTAGTGACCTCTTCAGATTCGTGAGTGATGATACCAATGATGTCTTAGTTTGTTGTATAATATGTTGGGAAATGAACAGAAACTTGGGAAAGAAGGAATTCCAAAAACTTATAGTTGTTAATCCTTGAAGAAGTTTTGGTGAAAAGAGGTGTGATGAGACAAGGTATTTATACGTTTAAGTTGTTATGTGAGCCAAATTACAAAATACTCAATTGTGATGACTTCAAATTTCAGTCTTTTTATGTGTGCTTGCAATATTTAATTGTGATGTAAATGGACCTGCATTTCTTTAATAGCTTAATATTGGAAGTTAAGAGCGTACATGGTACAACTTGGAAAAATACTCAATTTTTAAAAATCGGACTGGACCGGTCGGTTTGACCGGTCGGGCCATGAACCGAAAGAGCTATCTGTCCTATCCATTTATATATTTGGTCGTATAAAAAATAGGACAGAACCTGTAAAAAATCATAAACCGATAAAAAATCGGTTCAACCGATTTTGGTAATCTTTTAAGGGTTTTCATAATAAAAAATTATTTAAATAAAGAAAAAAATTTTGTGTATAGTGAAATAAACTCCAAAATGACAAAATATTGAACACATCAAAGTCTAAATTATTAACTTATTATTTTTCTGGTCTTTTTTATACTTATTTTTGTTTAGATCTCATTTTTCTTATTAGAAATTTAATTAGTATTTTTAGATATTAGAACTATAGTTCTCAAAAAAATAGTGTTTCTCTTATATTTTAGATTTTATTTAAATATATTTAAGTCATTTTAAATTATACCAAACTTTAAAAATAAGTCTGTCTTCAATACTTGGTCCAGTTTTCAAAACATTGAAAATACTTTGTAGTACAAGGTTCAGTCTCTCAATTTTGGTTTAATTTTAGAATTCTTCATTTGGACAATGACAGGATTTAACTAAATTTAAGAGGTCAAGAAACACGGAGATTGAATTATTATTCGGACAAATTTAATTTTGCACTTCTCAACTTAATACTCGATTCTCACTTATACCCTAAATTTTAGTTTTAGATACGTTGTACCCCCAACTCTCAAATTTGTCCCATTTTACTCTCTTTTTTAATCTCATTAAAAAAATTAACAGAATCTTTATTTTTGCACACAAAAATATTATTGTACATCCTGAAGAATTTGAAGTACACATGAAAAATGTTCATTAATTTTTTAGATATCATTAAAAAAAGGGTTGAAGTGAGGACAAATTTGAGAATTTGAGATACGAAGTGTCCAAAACTAAAGTTTGAGGCGTAAAGTAGGAATTGGATATAAGTTGAGAGGTGTAATGGAATTAGTCCTTATTATTACTACTAGATTTTGACACACTCACTGTGTGTGTGTGCAATTATCATAAAAGAACGGAAAAAAAAATTGGGTATAATGCAAAAAAATCTTCGAGAGATTAATCAAATAAGCACTTTATCCTCTATGATTAGCAAGTGTACATTTGATCTCCTTGTATTTTAAATGTTGTTGCAAAATTGGTGGAAACCATCAAAACTGATCATAGTTGACAATCACGTGCTGACTAGGCAAATAGGATTGTTTAAAAAAATGACACTAAAATAAAAGTTGAATATTTTACCACCAAAACCCTAACACCCCATCGCTTCTATCAACCTACCTGCAACTACCTCATCCTCTTCCCCACCCCAACCACCTCCACCACCAGTACAACAACCCACATCACTCCTTTCTATCCCAACTCCATCCCAACCCCTCCCTACCTTCTACCAGCCATACCCTACCATAGCTCCGCCACATCTTCCTCTCTTATCCTCGTTAAGTACTTCCGCATATTTGGTAGCCAAACCTAACCCTCTTCTCCCTGTCACTTTTAGAATAATTCTTCCACCTCTGTCACCTTCTCTACTCTTACCCTAGTTTTAAATTTAATCAATTTTGCAGGTTTTTTCAATTAAACCTTAAGGGTATGTTTAGGAGTTTAGGGATGGAAAAAAAAAAGAAAGAGAAAATTTAAGTTAGGAAAGAAAAGAAGAGAAATGAAGGGATTATAATTTCCTTCCATGTTGTTTTGGAGTTCTGGGAGAAAATGAATAAATTTACAAGTTTATCATTTTAGTCAAATATTTTGTTATGTATTTAGTGGGTAAAATTGACATTACAAAAAGTTTTTCTTAAAGAACAACTTTAACTTTCTTTCAATTTCTCTCCATATTTGGAAGGAAAATTTTTTAAAGTATTTATCCCTTCATTTTCCTCCAAATTTTTTCTTTTCTTCTCACTTAAAACTCCCAAACAAAAGAAAACACCACACTTATCTTTCCTTTCTTTTCTTTTCTTTCCCAACTCCCAAGTTAAACCTAAGATTTTTTGTGGTTTTTGCATAAATTGTAGTGTTAAAGGAAGAGAGATTCATAGGGACGGGAGAGGGTGACCAAAGGATGGGGAAGATTGGAAGGGCTTGAAAAAGGAGAGAAGGGTGGTGTGAGGATGGGTTAAGGAAGGAGATCGGGGTGGAAAGAGAAGGGGACTGGGGAGGGATATCGGGAGTAGGGAAAGAGAAAGAGGCAATGCTGGTGGCAAGATAGTAAAGATGGCGAGGACTAAGGTGGCAATGGCAATGGGGGATGGCAACTATGGGGAAGTGTAAGGGAAGAGGAAGAAGGGTTGGATTTTTTTAATTTCTTATTTTCACCTAAAAAAACCTATCAGGTTTTTTTAGTTCTCAATTTGACCCCTTTTAATTTTTAATTTGACCCTTAAATTTTGTTGCCCCTTTTTTATTTTCAATTTAACCCCAAAACTTGTTAGAAACTTTAATTGATTAGGGGTATATTTCATAAGTTGGTGTTGGTTTAGATGGTTTCCATCCATTTGAGGAAAAAATAAAAATAAAAGTAGGAGGAGGTTAAATACACATTTGATAACCATAAGGGGTAAAGTGCTTATTTGCTTAATCATAGGGGAGTTATTTGCATTTTATCTAAAAATAAAAAACAGGGAAGTGGATTATAAGAAGCTGTTAGATTGGAGAGGATTTATAAGAAGTTATGAACATGAGTTATTTTTTTTTTTTTAATAAAAAAATTACACAAAAAAATACAAATTATACCAAAAAGGCTTATGAATTATATGAAGCAGTAGGAAGTTACAGACATGAGTTAGGTTTTCTTTAAAAAAAATACACATTTAAAAGGCTCACGAGTTATTTTGTTGTTGTCGTTGTCGTTGTCGTTGTCGTTGCTGTTGTTGTTGCTGTTGCTGTTGTTGTTATGTTGTTGTTGTAATTGATATTTGTTGTTGTAACACATTGTTGTTAGTACTTTTATCTAGTGCTCCTAAAAAACTCAAGGTTGTGTTTGAATTGATGGATGTGGAGAAAAAATTTAAAATCTAGTCATTTGTTAGAGAGATTTGTAGAGTTAAAATAAATGAATTTTAAATCCACTACAATTCAAAATTTAGTTGAAATCCTTTACACATGTAAATTTAAGTAAATTTATATTTCATTAACTTTAACCCATGAAATTATTTTTAACAAATTGATTAATTTCACATCATTTAATCGAAATGCGGGTAAATTCAAAATTTCAACTCACCCGGCCCCAAACATTTATAGTATGTGTGTGTGATAGAAAGCATTATTACTCACTAAATTGGGAGGCTTATCCCAAATTATGTGAAGAAAAAACTTATTAGATTATATGACAGTTTTGAGCCGCATGTTGTGTGAAGCAAAAAGCAACCTTTGTGATCATAAGAATTAAATAATAAAAAAAAGAAGGAAAATTTACGTTCTTCTTGAAGGTTTAACATAATTGTAGAAACTTCCTTCAAGTTTAAATATTACATTTATGTCCCCTATTTCATAGTTTTAAGTAACAAAAGAAATCGATTTGCTAAAATAAGCCAAAATTCCAAATGAAGTTCCAAAATTTCCCTTATAAAAAATTCTTCTTAAAACAAATCAAAAAAATTGAAAACAAGAGAAAAACAACTAATCAACTCAAAAATTTTAAAATCTATCTTCCTTTTTTAACTAATATTTAATGTCCAATACCACATTTCTTTATTTTCCCAAACCCTGTACAAAAATATTATGCTACCATCACTATCAATTACTTTGTTTATTTTCTATATTTTTTATTCTCAAATATTTTGGCTAATTGTTATTACATTTTTCTTGTGCCTAATAAAGTACTAAAACATTTTTTATTCTAAAAAGTGTTTATAGAAGATGCCTGAAAAAGTATTATGACTTGAGTCGAATCTTAAAAGAAAGTATATTATGACTTGAGGGCTACTATAGTTAATTAAGGTTGTTAAGGGAAGTAAGTGTAACTTTTTAAATTTATGGGGAGGTTCATGCAATTATGCCAAAACTCAAGAAAGGAATGTGCAATTATCCCCAAAAAATTACTTGAGCTGCTCAAACTCATCAATAAATTTGGTAAGAATCTAAATGACCAAGTCATCAATGTCAATGGAAAGCATATTATTGTAGATGACCATTCTTACGTCACATATTGCTAATAAATTTTCAAATTGCTGTAACTTAAACGAAAGAACGAAATTCAATTAATTGGTTGATAATTCAATATAATTTTGTCACGTGAGTTGATTTTGGCAATTAATTATAAATTTATAGTATTATAAATTATTTTTCATAGTAAGTAAACCAATGATTATTGATGAGTTTGAGCAGCTCAAGTACTGTCTTTATATTACATCTAGATTTCTATTATAAAATATATATGTATTATTTAGATAATTTAAGAAAATTTTTAAAGAAACAAATATGTCGAGGGAAAAAAAAGGATTGAAATTTCTAAAATTATTTAAGGAAGACTGGTGTGATAGGAATAACATTGAATGACAATACATTAAAAGCAAGGCTCTCACTTGATATATACAAGTAGAAAAGGCACACCTTATGGGCTTGAAATTTATAAAACTTTATACAAAAATAAAAAAGGAAACGATAAGTGGTGCACATAAGAAAGGAGATAAGCAATTAAGAGAATTAGTGGGTGGTTAGTGGTAGTTAGTAATGGTATTAATTAAAATTAAGTATCAAAATAAGGATAATTTGATAAAACAAATAATGACATCACACTAAACTCGTACTTACGTTTTATATATAGTATAGATAGATAATACAGATAAATAATTTTAACCCTAGTAATCTTGTACTTTCATCAATCGATTATATCCGGAATTTCCTCAAATGACAATTGAAACCTCTATTATACATAAATACTTTAACTGCTCAAAATTTAAAACCAAATTTACTTATTAATGAAGAACCGGTATCATATTAGTGAATTGAGAATAGTATTGGAAGTCGAGAAAAATTAAGATCTATTGGACATATTTCTCAAGTATGTGTGCGCGTGACATATATGTCTATATATATATATATCTATATATATATATATATGTTACCATCCCCCATTGCCATTTCTATACATATATTTTAATTTTGATAAGTTGTAGTGAAAGTCTATCTATATCTAAGTATCTGATAACCGTAGATACAAGTTACATTTTTTATAAGTTGTAGTGAAAGTCTATCTATATCTAAGTATCTGATAACCGTAGATACAAGTTACATTATTTACATTACGTAACTTATGGGTCAGTCTAGACAAGATGGGATGCATCATCTTTGGATTAGTTATCCTTGGATGAGTCATCTTCGGACTAATTGTCCTTCTTATCCAATGTTTGTTTGGCACCCGGATATCTAGAAATAGTTCCAACCTACATTTGATTCAGTCTTAGATTAAATAGGATTACTATTTTGTATACCAAAATACCCTTGAATTTATGTGATTATTTTTTTATTCTCTGAAAATCGAACAAATATATTTAAATGATTGTCTAATAATAATATAAACTAAAAAAAATAAAAAATAAAGTAAATAAATTGCTATTACAAAATAAAATGTGAAAGTTATTAAAAAATTCAATCCCTGTATTAAAAATATATGGATTGGTGTATTTTCATTTCTATGTAAAACTTCGTTAGAAAAAGAACATCTATTATAGCAAAAAACAAATTTGGTAATGATAAAAAAAATGCAGTCATAACCTATGAATAACATAATAAACAACTAAATAAAAATATTTATTAAAATCAATAATCATCCAAAGACATCATGACATAGTGTCATCTAAAAAATATTTATTTATTTCAATGATACTTAGTAATTAAATAAACTATGCACTTATATTCTTCCATTAAGTATCATATTCACTATCTTTTCTTTATCTTTATTCGGAACGCTAAAGAATAAGTCAAGATTTTTATTAGTACTGGTTATCGATGATGTAACTATCAGTTTGCCTTCTATTACAGATAGCCAATATATTGAATCCAAAGAAGCATAAACTTTTTTCCTAGATGCTGACATATCTTGCTCGTAGCCAATTCTTTCGACTATCATCCCCAATCTAGCCTCTGCTTTTTCTGTAAACTTTCATAAAGCATCAACTACTACAATCAAACCACTGTTTTCACAATTACAACCTAATTTTCTTTTTTCCCGTTCTCCTTTTTCTTAGCTTTGACATGCTTATTGGAATTTGGAGCGGTATATTGTTGTGAATCAGGGACAATATCCATTTCTTCAAACCGATTAATGTTGTTGTCTTCTGCACCATCTATTTCTTTATCAATAGCATTAACTGCATCATTCAAACCTTCTGCATGCTCTCCTGTATATCTATCCTTACCGAATATTTCTATTCAATCTTCATAATAAGGCCAGGATTTAAACCTCATATTTTTTGCATCGGGATCAACCTAATTAAAAAATAATATTTTTGTTAATTAAAGTTGCATAAAATATAAAATAAAACAATATAGAATATATAATACCTTAACATAGTTTTTCCAAACATCATTTAAGTCGACAATGATCCTATGATCCGTATGATTCCAACCAAAACCACTCTTTGCTAACATAGATGCTAAAGAACCATAATTCTTCTTCCACATTTTTATTTTTGATTCAATGTATGGAGTTGCTCTGAGGTTAGTTGATGGAAATACTTGAATCATTACTTTCTCAAGTCCAAGAGTGTAACCATACCGAAATGTACCATTATCACACTTCCAACCTGTTGTGAAAAGCTCCTTCAAAGCTGTTATTAGCACTTCTTCTTCTTTAGATGTCCATACTCACCTACTTTTGTCTGTTTTCTTAGCTTTGCCTTTGTTTTGGGCAGTTGAAAAGAACTCCATGTCTATGATTCAATTGTATCAAATTCAAATTGAAGTGGATACATGCAATAATCACCATATGATATCACAAAAAACAAGAAAAAAAAAAAACAAGATACGAATTATCAAGTGCAAATTTTTAATAAAACATGTTACAGTCCTAAATTTTACCAAAATTTAGTATTCACAAAGCAATCAAAACCAGCTACTAAGATGGATCATTAGAAATCAGAACTCACCATCAAAAAACTAGTTATCCTCCTCACAAGCATCCTCTAATGCAATTAAATTGCAAATTCCAAACTTTACCACAATTTGAAAATCTATAACAAAGTGAACAAAAATAAAGTAATATTACTACCATTTTTGTCATTCCATTGAAAATTCCTCCTAGGCTTATTTCCAATCTTCATAGTTATAATCCAGTTGATAGTAATGCAGATGATGATGTGAATATTATCAATGCTCTTGACCTATGGGATTATTTTATTCTACTGTGGCATGTTAAGAATCAGAAGCAGCAGGCCATACTATGAGGGATTAACCTGGCTGACAGGTTTGATAAAGATTATGGCCAACGAAAAGAAATAATTTTGTAGTAGAACTACTAAATTGTACAAATCAACCAAACAATTACCTACGGAGTATCTAATTATATCTATACTCCTAAAATCACGAGCCTGATTTGGGAAAATATACAACCCTAAACTTTGGGGGCAGCTTCATGTGCATTTTCTTCACTAAAACCATTTTCCCTTATAACGTGGACCTGAAAGGATGGAAGAAATAAAACAACGATGGATCGAAAGGTGTCTTAACTGATGATTGAAAGGAGCGATTTGCATGGGAAAAGACAACGATGAGTCGAAGGGAGGGAGACCTATTGAGCGGCAAAGTCGGCAGAGGTAATAGCGGCAAAGTCGACAGAAGTAATAGAGTTAGGTTTTCTATTTCAACAAGGGTATACTTGTCTAAAATTTTATTATCTCATTAGGGAGTCATCCACGGATAAATAATACCACCTCCCCCTTGAGATTATTTTATCCTTTGAACAGGTTATTAAATCAGTTATATAGGACTACTCATACCATGCTAAAAAGTCAACCAAACATGGGATGATACAGGATTATTTATTCTATCCTGTGTCATACCCATGAACCAAACAGACCCTTATAAATATAAGCACTACATGAAAAATAAAATTATATACTGTCAAATTTTCCATTTTTCTTTTCTCTCTTTCTCTCTCAATTTCATACATTTTTATATTTTGTTTAAACTTTATAACACGTTATTAGTTGGATCAATCCAGTAAAACTTGAAGATATTTAGGTATTCTCTTATCCCAATACCTATTATTATTTATTTTGATTATTATTTTTAATCATGTCAAATTTTACCAAACTCGAATTTACGGCCCTTGACATAAAAGGTAAGAATTATCTTTCATAGATTTTGAATGCTGAAATTCATTTAGATTCTATGGGTTTTGAAGACACCATTAAAAAAGAAAATACTGCATCCAACCAGAACAAGGCAAAATCAATGATTTTCCTTCATCATCACATCTATGAAGAATTAAAAAGTGAGTATCTCATCGTAAAAGATCCCGTAAATATATGGGAAAGTCTGAAAGATCAATTTGACCACCAAAAAAATATAGTAATTCTTCCCAAAATTCGTTATGAGTGAATGCATGTAAGGTTGTAAGATTTTAAATCTAAAAGTGATTATAACTCAGCAATGTTTAGAATCAGTTTCCAATTAAAATTACATGGAGAAAATGTTACTGATGAAGATATGATGGAAAAACATTTTCTACTTTTCACGCTTCGAATGTGCTCCTGCAGCAGCAATATCGTAAAAAAAGTTTTACAAGATATTCTCAACTAATTTCATGTCTTCTTGTGGCTAAGTTAAATAACAAATTATTGATGAAAAATCATGAATCTCATCCCACTGGAACAGCTTCATTCCCTAACGTGAATGCAAATATATCTAGAAGTGCTTCATTCCCTGAAATGAATGCAGCTATGCATAACAATTCTAAAAATAATTATGATTATGGTCGTGGTCGTGGCCATGCCCGTGGACGTGAACGCAGACGTGGACATAGTCATGGCCGTGGAAAAGACCGTAATAATTTTCCATATCACTAGAAGTGAATTAATCCTGGAAAAAAGACAATAAAAAAAAAAAGGAAAGAAAATGTTTATCAAAATAATCTTACCAAAAATACTGAAAATTTGTGTTATCGATGTGGCATGAAAGGATATTGGTCACGTACTTGTCGTACTATTGAACATCTTGTTAAACTTTATCAAGCATCTATCAAAGGAAAAGAGAAAAATGTGGAAGCAAATATGACTTATCAAAGCGATGGCATTATGACAAATTTTACTAATAAAGTTGAAGACTCAAACTATAATGTTGAAGACTTCAATGACCTCACCAGTGCAACACATTTAGATGCATCAGACTTCTTTGAGAGTTATAAGTAAATTGTTGGGAATGAATAAAACTGTGGATTTTTTTTTATAGTTTATTTAGTAGTTTTTTTAGTTTAGTTTAAATTGCAACATTTATTTTAATGTAATTTGTTCCCTTTTTTTAGCAATATTTATTTTGATTAAGTTTTTTTTTTTTAATGAAGCATATGAATATTTCTCATTCAATGATTAGATTCAATATACACACAGTGAAGATATCTCTTGCTAATAGTCCAATAACTCATACGATACTTAAAAATAAGAAATATTTTTCTCATTTAATAAAGGGTAATACCAATGTTAATACAATATTGGGTAATACTGACTTAATTGATAGTTCCGGAAGAGCCACTATATTATTACCGGAAGAAACAAAATTTATTATAAATAATGCATTATTTTCTGCTAAATTTTAAAGAAATTTATTAAGTTTTAAATATATTTGCTGAAATGAATATCATATTGAGACTATAAATGAGAAAAATATTGAGTATCTATATATCACAAAAATAATATCTAGAAAAAAAATGTGTTTTAGAAAAGTTGTCTACTTTTTTTTTCCTGGTTTGTACTGTACATTTATTAGTATAATTGAATCACATATTACAATAAATCAGAAGTTTACTGATCCAAATACTTTTATTATTTGGCATGACCAATTAGGCCATCTCGAGAACAATATAATATGTAGAATAATTGCACATTCACATGGCTGTTATACATTTATTGAAGAACTTGAAAATTTCTCAATTTAGTGAATTTATTTGTGCTACTTGTTCTCAAGGAAAAATAATTAGTAGACCATCACCAATTAAAGTCGGGATTGAATCTCCAACATTTATGGAACGTATTCAAGGTGATATCTGTAAGCCCATTCACCCGTCATATGGACTGTTTAGATATTTCATGGTTTTGATAGATGCATCTATTAGACAGTCTCATGTGTGTTTATTATCTTCCCGCAACCTGGTGTTTGAGAGATTACTTGCTCAAATAATTTGATTAAGAGCACAATTTCCAAATTATGCAATTAAGAAAATTTGTCTTGATAATTCTGGCGAATTTACATATCATAAATTTAATGATTTTTGTATTTCAATTGGTATAACTATTGAACATCCTGTAGCGCATGTTCATACTCAAAATGATCTAACAGAATCATTCATAAAGCGATTCCAATTAATAACTAGATCATTACTTATGAGAACAAAATTACCTAATTAATCCTGCATGGAGACATGCTATTTTGCATGCAGCGGCACTTGTACGTATCATGCCAATAAATTATTTGAAATTCTCTCCATTACAATTGGCTTTTGGTTAAGAGTATAATATATCTCATCTAAGAATTTTTGGTTGTACGGTATATGTTCTAATTGTTCCACCACAACGCACAAAGATGGGTCCTCAAAGAAAGTTGGGAATATTTATTGGATATGAGTCACTCTCTATAATTAAATATCTTGAACCATTAACAGGAGATTTATTTACGGCACGTTTTGCTGATTGTTATTTTGATAAAAATATTTTTTCAACATTAAGGGGAGAAGATAAACAGTTGTATAGAAAAATTGAATAGAATGAATTATTGTTATCGTCCGTATAAAACAATGTGAACTTGAAGTTCAAAAGATAATTCATTTGCAAAATATTGCGAATCAACTGTCAAATTCATTTATTGATCTAAAACAAGTTACTAAATCTTATATATCAGCTAAAAATGCTCCAAGATGTTAGAATTAAGTTCCAATAGAACAACTTGTCAGTGGAAATGATAATAAACTACGCCTAAAGCGTGGTAGATCAATCGGTTTCAAAGATAAGAATTCTGAAAAGAGGAAAGAAGCAACTATTCAAGATGGTCATATAATAGAAGCTAGTGCTCCTGAAAAGACTCTAAACATAACTAATCACAGAATCTCACAAGTGGATTAGGTACCTGAATATAATGAAAATGAAGAGATCTCGATAACTTATGTCTCTACTAGAAAAGGATGGAATCGAAAAGATATTGTTGTCGATAACAACTTTGTTTATAACATAGTAGCCAATATTTTAAATGAAAATGACAATCTTGAACCTAAATCTGTCGAAGAATGTCGACACAGAGATGATTGGCCAAAATGGAAAGATGCAATTCAAGTAGAATTAAATTCACCAAAACGTGAGGTTTTTTGACCTGTAGTCCGAACACCTAAAGGTATAAAGCTGCTGGGTACAAATGGGTATTTGTGCGAAAACAAAATGAAAAGAATGAAATTGTGCGATACAAAGCACGCCTTGCCGCACAAGAATTTTCACAAAGACCTGCATTGATTATGAAGAAACATCTTCTCTTGTGGTGGATGCAATTACCTTTAGACATCTTATTAGTTTGGCAGTTCATAAAAACTTGAAATGCGTCTAATGGATGTTGTAGCCTATTTATATGGCTCGCTTGATACAAAAATATATATGAAAATCCCTGAAGGATTTAACATGCCCGATGCATATAAAGTTTTTCGGGAAATTTATTCAATAAAATTACATAAATCCTTGTATGGATTAAAGAAATTTAAGCGTATGTGATATAATCACCTTAGTGAATATCTCTTGAAAGAAGGTTACAAAAACGATCCAATTTGCCCATGTGTTTTTATAAATAAAAAAAAAACTGGATTAGAATTTGTGATAATTACTATATATGTTGATGATATAAATATTATTGAAACTCCTGAACAGCTTCAAAATATAATGAATTGTTTAAGTACAGAAAGAATTTGAGATGAAAGACCTAAGCAAAATAAAATTTTATATAGGTGTACAATTTGAATACTTAACACATAAAATTTTCATTCATCAATCAATTTATACATAAAAAGTATTAAAGCGATTTTATATGAATAAATCACATCATTTGAGTACCCCAATGGTCGTAAGATCGTTTGATGTGAAAAAAGATCATTTCCGTCCTCGGGAGAATGATCGAGTACTTCTTGGTCTCAAAGTACCATATCTAAGTGCTATAGGAGTATTAATGTATCTTGCTAATAACACACGATCTGATATAACATTTGTTGCAAGTTGTTAGCATGATTTAGTTCTTCTTCAACATGAAAACACTGGAATGGTGTTAAGCATATATTTAGATACCTCCGAGGGACTATTGATATGGGTTTACGTTATGCAAGTGAATCTAAATTACAGTTAATTGTCTATGTAGATACCAGATATTTATCTGACCCACATAAATGGGTTATTGATTCACATGTACAGAAAGTTAGATACAGTTATATCATGGCATTCAACAAAACAAACTTTAGCCGCTACTTCTTCAAATCATGCAGAATTAATTGCTATACATGAGACAAGTAGAAAATATATGTGGATAAAGTCATTCAACCCAACATATCCAGAAGATATGTGGTTAACATTAGAAGAGAATCTACCAACGATATTATATGAAAATAATGTAGCATGCATAGCCCAGTTAAAGGGATATTATATCAAAGGAGATAGAACGAAGCATATTTCTCCAAAATTTTTCTACACTCATGATCTTCAGAAAAATGGTGATATTGATATCCAACAGATTCACTAATGTGATAATCTAACTGATTTATTCACAAAGGTGCTACCAACATCAACATTTGAGAAGATAGTTGACAATATCGGAATGCCCTATCTCAAAGATATTAAGTGACATTTTCATGAAGAGAAATAATAGTACACACTATACCCTTTTTCCCTTGACTAATATTTTTGTCCTAATGGGTTTTTGCAAACTACAGGTTTTTAACAAAATAGCATGCAAAAATGTACTACAAATTTTGTGTACTCTTTTTCTTTCACTAGGTCTTTTGTCTCACTGGATTTTTCCTAGTAAGGTTTTAACAAAGCACATGATCTAGTTATTAAACATTCAAGGGAGAGTGTTCGAAATTCTATTAGCTGTAGATATCTACACATGTATTTTAATTTTGATAAGTTGTAGTGAAAGTCTATCTGTATCTAAGTATCTGATAACTATAAATATATGTTACGTTATTTATATTACATAACTTATGAGTCATTGTACTCTTATAAATATATGCACTACATGAGGAATAAAAGTACAGATTGTCAAATCTTCCATTTTTCTTTTCTCTCTTTCTCTCTCAATTCCATACATTTTTATATTTTGTTTAACTTTTATAACAATAAATATACATATCCACTTCGTTGTTTTTAGAGGTGCCCTTTTAGTACTATGCTGTCTCTGTGGACGACAAAAATGATTCACCTCGTCTAGCCAATGAAGGTTGGCTTATACATTAAGCAACGCGATCACCTAAATTATTAAAAAGTTTAAAATTCGACTTTTACCATCCTCACTCCCTTATTAGTGGACGCTTTGTAAGAGCCACAATATATCGTTGAAATATACACTCGTGGCCTATCCAACGTACTCTCCTCTAAACCTTTCTTACCCTCTCCCCTTCCTACAAAAAAAAAAAAAAAAAAAAAATCTATGCAACAGATTAATTTGACTTTGTTGAACTTTACTAATATGTATTTTCGTCCCTACCTGACCACATATTTCTTGCAATTACTTAAAGGGTTAATTACACTTTGCCCCTTATCTCAACTTGCTTCTTTAAAAAAAAAAATTATATTCATTTGTTAAAAAGTGACGCAAAATTATTGAAGTTTCCTATATAATTTTAAGGTTAATAGCACTTCATCCCATTAGAGACACAAAATTACACTTTACTCTGAATTTGATAAAATTACTAAATTAATCATAAAAGACGACGCCATTCTTCTTCATGGAGCTCATGAAATGGTCAATGGCAGAATTTGCTGGAGAAACCATCTAATCATAGCTGAAAATTTTTCTATTGATCAAATACGGACTCGAAATTTTGCCAAGGTTATAACCTTAGCAACAAACTCGTCGAAAATGATTTGAAAGCTAGATAATGGAGAGACCCATGACTTGCTCTGCCCTTATACATGCTTAGAATGTATAAATCCTTCACAAAATTTTATTAATATGATTCCTTTGAATTATCGATAATAACATCACCAATAAAATAAAAGAATATAAGCCAATCAGATCAAGTTTTTTTTACTGTAGAACCCTAATTATGTTAAATTTTAGTCTTAAAATTCTTAAACGATCCATCAAAAACATCATAAGGATAACGACAAATAAATTAACATGTTAATTAATCGGCAAAATAATAAAGGCCCATCGACGTAAAAAAATCCTCATCTCAGTATTTTATCTAACTTTATAGAGGATAAAATAAAAATTCAAGACTTCATCATATAAGGGTGCAATATAAATTTATACTTTTATATGGGATAAATTGCAACTAATCCTAAAATTATATGAGAGTAATTTAATAATTTTTTATACTATATAACGTTTTGACTAACAATTAGCTTTAACCGTTAGTCATACAGGACTAAATGTATATAAATTTTTTTCAAGAGACAGGTTGAGACACTATCAAATTTAAAAGAGGAGAAAGTGCAATTTACCCTTACTTAAACGAGACTTGATGTCTCCATATGGATTCCATAAGTCGATAATGCTGACTTTTAAGAATGATATTTTCTGATTTCATGATGGAAATTAAGGTATTCATAGTAGTTTGTTTCAAGAAAGAAATAACGCAACAGTTTGAACAAACAAGATTTTCAAGTTTTATTCATAAGACAGTACAAAGTACATTCTAGTCAAGTTTTATTCATAAGACAGTACAAAGAACATTCTAGTCACGCAAATAGAAACAAACAGCTTCACGTAAAGATAGATTTTGAGAAAACAACAATCTGAATGTATATTTCAATTATGAAATCAGTATTTGGATCATTAATTAGTTGTAGGCATCAGGATGTGCAAGGAGATAAGCCTCGACAGCCTTGAACATCTGCAGAGCCTTTTCTTTTCCTGCCTTAATTTGTTCTTCTGTGATCGCCACATCACCCTTGGTGTGGTATGTGCTGCTGGTTTTGCAAACTGACCCTCCATCACCACAGCCTTCAATTTTAACAACGTAACAGACTTTGTCGATCACATCCTTGAAGGCATCGCCTTCGATCACGGTATAGCCGTAAATCAAGTTATCTTTGTCGAGTTTGTCAACTCTGTGTTTCGCGCTCTTATATTGGCTACCTGAAGTAAAAAACGAGTTGTTAGTTTAAAGATTATTGGATATGGATTTAGAAAGGATAATTATTTGATCAAGAGTAGAACTAATTAATTATGGATTACCTTCACCGAAAGTGATCAACTTGATGGATCCAACTCCTCCGTCTCCTTCAATACAAGATTTCGACACTCTTAATGGCCTGTGGCAAGGCCTTGGGAATGAGTTTGTCATCAAGGATGAAGGCATTGAACAACTTTGTTGGAGGAATTGAGGTAGTCACCTCAGATTCGTGAGTGATGATGCCCATGATGTCTTAATGATCAAAAATTAAGAACAGGGGGAATTTAATTAAGAAGGTTTTAGTACTTCTTGAAGAGGTTTTGTGGTGCTAGGAATGTGAGAAACTAGACAGTATTTATAGACTACTGAAATTATTGAATCCTTATCTAATCGAAAATAATTAAATTATTTTTATCCTATTAAAGTATTTCTTAATCATGTGAAACAAGATAAATGCACCGGAAAGTCAATACTCTGTGCACTCAGAGATGGCATCGTTTACTTTCAATAAGGTTTACTTCGACTCTCAGTCTCCCTTTCTAGAATTCTTGGACTGCTTCAACAATTTGTGAATTATGGTTATTTTTCACTATTTTTTATTTGTATCCAAAATGGAGGAAGGCAATAAAAAGGACCAATAATAATTCACACGCGAAATTGGACAGAGACATAAAGGAGTTTAATGAGTTTCACGAGAATTTGTCTAATAATAAATTAAATTTTGTGAAATGTTACTTAATTAATATTATTTATTTTATAAAATTTAATCTAAATCTCAAAATATCTAAATGAAGTCAAAAATGAAATCTCCCTACGTATTTCCCTTATTTGTTTCCTCAACCTTCGGCGAGTTTGGGCTATTGCACGTTAAATTGAATTCTCTCCACAAATAGACTAATGGAAAGAACCTCTATTTATCACTATGAATGGGAGACACTCTGGCCTTCTTGCAAATTGAAAAGAAATATTTGGCATCTGGTTGTTTATTCTAATAATTGACATTTTTATACTCTTAATCTTAAATTAAAGAGTTACTTGCACCATCAATATCCTATACAATATACCATCTCGTTGTTTATTCTAATACTTGGACATTTTTATACTCTTAATCTTAAATTAAAAGAGTGTCTTATAGTTGCACCATCATTATCCTATACAATATACCATCTACGATGGGTCCACATTTTACACTAGAAAAGCCTTCACCAAACTGCATATTCAAACTTCCCGCTTAACAGCCTAATTTTCCAACGAAATACATTGACAAATTTTATCAGTTACAATAATCAGTATAGTAAATCACAGTTATCTCTCTACACAAGACTAGTCAACTTAGAGAGCTTCATTCTCCGTTGGCAGCCCTAATTTTCCAAGCCCTTAAAAAATAAATGTCAAGTCACTGAGTACAAAAATCACATTGCCTGTATACTTTAATTTTCTTTAAAAACTTGGAAAAATAAAATAATAACCACATGCTATGATATGCTGTCGTCTTGCTTGCTAGTTTAACAGGGGTAACTTTTATCAATTGTCCTTGACATGTCCAAACTAAAAAGTCCAAAGTAATTTTTACGAATTTTAACATGTGATCAACAGTCCAAAACTTTGCCAAATTGCATCCAGAAGTTCAACTAACCCACCCAATAACAATATTAGATCAAAGCTAGGTCTAACTGAGTTTTACTTGGCATAAACACGAAACTGCAGATCAAACCAACGTTTGTTCTCTCTCATTACAAACAGAGGCAAATTTAATTCAGTTTCACCTTGCAGCAGCTCTTGCACTCATGGATGAATGGTAGTTGGTGCTTCTCTGTTTCCTATAAGATGTGTAAACATCATCATATTGGCTTACTTCGTTAGGATCAGCTGTAGCTCCAAGCCCCAATCTTCCCGAGTCGCTGGATCCAGGTTTCCGCTCTACACTTCCATCTGGATAAGTCCCGGACTCCGGGTCCACTTGTAGATCAGGAGGCGGAGGAATGCAAGCTCCTCCCTTGCGGACAGGAGACTCCCTCTCATAGTCATCATAATCATCCCCCTGTCCAGACGATTTCATGGGTCCTTCGGAGGGGTTGACTTCTCCAATTTCTCTAAAGAACTTTGACACGCTCTCAAGAATTTCTGATGGAGATACATTTGAAGGAGGTATAACTGTCGGTATATCCAAAGGGCTCATGGGAGAGTAAGGTACTCCACTACCAATCTGCATTTTTCTAACCATTCCAGGAATAAGACCTGGTGGAAATAAGGGATATGGAGGCAGTTTTTCACCAACACTGGCGGTTGCTGCCGGCAGTTGGCTTGCTGGTTGCACAGAAAGTGGAATAGCTGCAGACCCAGCAAACCCACCAGGAGGAGCTGAAGCAGGAAGAAATTGTTGTGGTGCCAAGGACGCTTGCATGGGAGGAACTATCTTGTCTCGATACTCTTGATCCGGTAAATTAGGAAATGGAGATTGTTTATCTGGCAGCCAGGTATTGTGGTTTGCGGCCTGATGTGGTATGCCTGCACGATCGTACAATAACACAATCAAAGAGTACTCAAAATCACTTGTGGTAAATTTGGATTTTGAACAGGCAAATGCTGTCTGTATACCCAATATTCTTGATCTTTACACGTTCGATTTTTTTCAATTGAAGCCAATTCTGTTTTTTTTTTTAAATGAAGCAACCTTTTGTGACAGCTAGAAAAGTGATTTGGAAAGGTACCTATAGAAGCAGATGGATCCGGTGAAAGAGTATGTAAGTCTCTTGGACCTGGAAAAGAATTCATTGGTAGCCCACGCATCATATCATTTTCAAGCCCACGAATGGTATCCTGATCATAAACTTCCTTGGAAGCCCAAAACAGCAAAATTTTTTGTAATCGAGACTGGTTTTCTTCCATGTTCTGAGGATTGTGGTAAATCCTTGCAAGCATTGAGCCCAAGACAGGCCTAAATGCTAGTGCCTCATTATCAAGTTCATGCGGACTGGGCCGTCTTTGGAAGCTGCATATTTCAGATGATCAAGAAGTTAATATTTGCTCCCAAGCAGAAGAAAGAAATTAAGGGAACTCCAATTGATAGTCATCTTTTTTCTCAGTATACTGCAGGAATGAAGCATTCAATGAGTGTGCTAATAAAGAGGATATAGGAGTTAAAAGTCGGAAAATGAAAGAAAGTGTGTGGTTAAAAAAGATGGAGGAGAGAAAGTGGGTGAAGTGATTGGTTATTCAAATGAATTTAAAAGGGTATTTTTGGAAGTACATTAATTTTGACATTACACCAAACCTTATGCTCCCTCCGTCCCATTTTATTTGTCATTTTTATTTTAGTTTGTCCCAAATTATTCGTGACTCCTTAAAAAGGCAAATAAATAAATGCCAATTTACCTAATTTACCCTTCTTGCAACTTCCAAAAAAAGAGCATTAATGTCATGTTTGAATATTAATTACTCTCATAAACCATTTCAAATTTTGAAAACTAAAACCAACAAAATTTTGAATTTTGATTGAGGGACAACAATGGAAAAACTATTCTACTAGTTGGTCAAATATCAATTATTCTTAAACTGTATGCAAGATTGACCAATGACAATGCCAAATAAAATGAGACGGAAGGAGTACTTTATATATAGTTAGATAACAAAAGTTCTATAAAGTTCACCTTAAGTCTCTTAGAGAAAATTAAGTCATCTAAACTATCATACAAAAGCCAGATGATCAATCAAGAATCAGAAGATTAACAAATCTGCCCTGTGGTAAGGAACATATAAACATTTCTTCTCTACAAACTCCTTAATGTCAAGCTGTAAATATAAGACATAAATGAAGACAATATCTCCTCTAACTCCCAGATTCTATCCATGTTTCCATTGAATACTCTAGCCAAGGGCAAAGCATAATCTGAAACTTTGGGGGACCAACTCAGACTAATGATACAGTAGAAAAAACTAGGAAAGTTAAATTGAGGACTCTGGGAAATCACAAAAAGAAAACTATCAAATGTAAGGAACATAGTTGGACAGATTAAATTTTCTTAAGACAGTAATGGATAAGGGCTGAAACAAAAATTTGAAGAGCCAGCTACGCATCTTTGTCTAGAAAGCATAAGTAGAACGCATTCATGTTCTTCTCCAGATAAAGTACATCACCAGATTTCTAAGGGGACTAAGTCTTTATTTAGCTTTTATCCAGTCAAAAAAGACACAAGTGAGCATTCATTGATTTCTAACCAAAAAATAACAAATTCGATTATTAGTGTCTCCAACCAAAATTCTTTCCCGCACCAAAATGATGATTTTTTTTTTTTTTTAAACCATATTTTCCAAAAAAAAATAAAAAATAAAATACAAATTCAAGGAACAAAAACAAAATGACCATAGACATGCAATGTCATGCAGAACAATACCCAGAAAAAATTGCCATAAACCAAAAGGTTTGTTCCTAGAATTAAATCTCAAGACACGACCAAAATCAAAACTTCTTCTGCAATTCAAGAACTCTTTCAGTAATATTAAGATAACTAAGGATGGAAAAGGTGTATATGAATACAAACACACACACGGACGGGATGGCAAAGGCATATATATACAAATCCATAATATTGATGCTGGGAAAACAAAATACTATTCAGTTACTGCACACATATGCAGTAATAGTACTGCAGTTTAGTTATTCTAGGAACTCTGCCAATACTTGGGAATCTAGCTTTTTCGTCCAATTACTTGGAGGCAAAGGATTTCTAATCAGTTTAGAATTTCTGTTTCTCTTAGAGTTCTACAAAGTTATCACCCGCTTTGTGTTGAACCCCTTGTAAGGATGATTAATCAAAATAATTACCCAAAGAAAAAGAAAGAATCAAAATGCCCTTCTTTTTAAGTTATTCACACAGATGCTAGCAGCTGTACGAGATCAAGCCCCCCTATTCTAGCCCCCTATTCTATTCAAGGCTTTCTCAATACACAGACTCTGATCATGAATCGAAGTAGGATTTGCCTTTGCATTGGACATGTATGTATGATTTTTTTGAAATCTGTGCGTAAGTATTAATGGCCTAACAAACGTTTCTATCTCAAATTAGTTCACAATTAACATAGATTCAATTGCAAAAGGAAGTTTCAGCTTCACGTACTAGAGTACTTTTGAGTCATCAACACAATATTTTGAAAATGGTAAGGAAGTTAACCGGATGGAAAGTTTGCCAGTACCAAAAGAACCACAATACAGGAACCAAAAGTATAGCTTTTCCCAAGTCTAGATATGAATAAAAAAGATATACTAGCATTTAAGACACTAAACGTTTGGCACCAAATACCTCATTTGATGCAATTGGTTCCTCTATTAAATTTCTCTTTAACGGTTAACTAGCCTTTCAATCGGTCCCTTGTAAACTTACAAGAAAGATGTTCAATACTTTTGGGCATTACACAAGGTATAAATAAATTGCATGAAAGATTGAAACCAAAAGGTCATGATTACCAGCAAACACAAAAGCATATCTTCCCAAAGCAGGTAATACCATCAAATAAGCAGGCAAAATCCACCGATCACATAAATGAAGAAGCTGAAAATGATGATATGCGCATTGTTAAAGAACATGGACTTCCATCTCAAAACCAATTGGCAATGAGTGGAGTGGCCCATAAAACTTATTGATTAGTCCAGGATCTCTAAACTAACTAATGTGGATATATGTATATACTTAACACCCCTTTCATATGTGACTTGGGTTGGTTAAGCTCCCGGAGAGTTGAACGCCCGAGACTAGAGAGAGAGCCGTGACTTAGGTTGGCTTAGCTCCCGGGGATACAAAGACCCATTAAACATAGAACCCAAGGCACGTGTGGATGAGAGAAAACCTTAGGCTAATTCTGATACCATATTAAAGAACATGGGCTTCCATCCCAAAACCAATTGGAAATGAGTGGAGTGGCCCATCAAATTTATTAATTAGTAGTCTAGGATCTCTTAACTGGCAAATGTGGGATATATGTATATTTAACAACATCAACAAAACCACAGTGCAGTCAAATTTCTAGTTTATAGTGACAGAAAAGCACCAAGCAAAGAAGAATTACCTATCGAATAGAATATCATTAGCAACGAAAATTATATGCAGCTGCCTCTCAGAATCGTCCAAGGAGAAAATTCTGTCCCTAAGTGCCTCTGCAAGAGCAGGAGCAAATGGAGACCTCTGTATGTTAACCAGTTCTTAGCACCTTTGATTGACTCTTTGGTACCATTTAGATTGCTGATAACATTATTCAGCTCCATTTCAACGTCAGAAGGAAGTGGTCTAGATAAACCCCTAAAAGACCTGTAAGGTTGATCATAATCTGGTCGCATTTGACCAACAAAAGATGGAGAATGCTGAGGGTGTTGCTGTTCATAGAATGGTGGAAAAGGAGGTTGGTGCAAATGAGGAGCAGTCATCACTGCAGCATTTGGGCCACTCAGTGGTGGAGCATTTAAAGGTGATGGGCTCATCATAGGATTTGGAGGATGCATCATCGGTATAGAAGAGGAGGGAAAGGAAGGATTGAGGGGGCCTCCTGGAGGACGTGTAGCCATCCAAAGTTTATATCGGTAATAATTATGGCCTTCGCCACCAAAGAGAAAGCTATAATCAGGATTGTCTTGCTGCTTTTCACGGATCATAGCTTCAAACTCAGGGCCGTTCTTGGCAGCATACTCAACTAGCTTATCATCATATACGCTTTTGGAGTTCCGGATCAGACGGAGGAGGAGAAGGTGGTGGTGCAGAATCATAAGGGTTATGGAATGGCGGGGCAACGACATGAGGGGGCACGTGTGGTGAAAAAGCAGGTGGCCTTTGTGGTTGTTGCATGTGAAGTAGGTGAGGGTGGGGAGGAGGATGCGGATATTGTGGTTGCTGCATGGGACGAGGGTAAGGGAACTGTTGGAGAGGAGGATGCGGAGGCATAAAAGGAGGTCCATGAGCTGAGGGAGGAAACTGTTGATGTTGTGGATGAAAGCCAAACTGCTGTTGCTGTTGAACGTTAGCCACTTGCTGCTGTTGGGCAAATGCCATAGCAGCTGCAAAGTCATGGCCCTGCCGATCCATCAGTTCTCAAGCAGCACCAACAAGACAAAATCAATTCAGGGAAACTGTCTGATCACCTAAACAAATAAAACAATTTAAACACAGGAAAAGCAACTTCCAGATTTACTAAAACAACTTATGCTAAAAACCATGATGACAAGAGTTGATTAAATTTCTCACTCAAGAGGCCTAGTAGTCTTTATTTGTTAAAAATAAAAAAAAAAAAAAAGAGCTAAATTGGTATATTTTACACCTCCAGAAACATTAATTACCATCCCAATCCCAGGAACAGTAATGTCTTAAAACCAGTAATCCCATCCCAAATGAAAGGAAAACTTCCCTCATGCTAAAACCATTAAAATGAAAAGATGATAATCCCACCCCGCAAGCCACAGCTTTCAAAGCGAAAGCTACTCCAATTCAAGGGTGCAAAATTCAATCTTTAAGCATAAAATTGATGTAAAAAGAATAGAGGGAAGAAAAACCCAACAATCTAAACGTGCAAGTCCAATAAACCCTAAACCCTAGTTTCAAAGAATGACAAATAAATGTAAAGTTCAAACTAAATATCGAAAACGAAATCTAAATTGAATCATAGAAGAAAGCTCGAAGTCAATTTTTCATTATCAGAGGATTGAAAAAGCAGAATAATGGAAGTAAATAATAATAATAACTACAATAAGAACCCTTGATTTTAATTCGGGAAATGGGGGAGGATACCTGGGAAAATAAAGGGTTTTGATGGAGATAAAGGAAGGGGATCAATCTTGCTTATGCTCTGGGTGCTGGGGCGGTGCCGACGGCGGTAGTTAGAAAAAATTGGGAAGGTATAGGTTGTAAAGAATGGATTTCGGGGGTCGGGGGTGGGTGGCGGTGAAGGTGGTAGCGGTGGCGAGGAGACGATAGTAGGACAAGATGGGAACAGTGGGGGGGAGTTTTTTTTTTTTTTAAATAATAATGATAAGGATTAATTACATTTACCTCCCGTGAGGTTTGCAAAATTACAAAACTAACCCTGAGGTTTGATAAAATAATTGTCAACCCCCTTGACTATCCAAACGTTTAACACAAACCCCTTACTGTTAGAAGGCGTTAAAGATTCAGCAAAAAATTAGTGTTATAAGACAAAAATAGCCTCAAGGTACTAGCACTGATATTTTTGAGTTCCAAAATTACCCTTTCCCTAACCCATCTCCCCCACCATTACCAGTTTACCACCACCTTGTTTTTTTCCTACTTCGGCCGCCACAACTCATGCCTTTCCTCAATGGGCTGAGCACTAACATCCCTTAGCGAATTCAAAGAAATACTTCAAAAACTCTTAACCAACTATTCAATTTTCCCCTACACAACATCATCGCACAAAAAAATTCAAAAAAAGAAAAAAGCCAAAAATGGAAAATCCAAATTCAAATGCCACCGATCATCATCTCCATTAAAAACAACAATAGTTCGTTGGAATTCACTCATGTATGAGTCTTCAGAGATGATCAAACCATTGTTGTTGGTGTGAATTATTTCAAAGACCTCGCTGTAAATTCCTCTCTCCACTTCTTTCTTACCACCTTGCTCCGGACTCATCCAATGCAAACAATTAATAGCTTAATAGAAACCCAAAACAGTGGACAATTAATTAAAAAGAATCATTAATTCCAACTCAATTTTTGCTCTGTCTTTACATATATAATGATCAAGGAACAATTTTTATACAAATTTACTATTGCCCCAACAGACATTGAGAGACGCAAGGGTTTATGTCATTAGGGTAGTGTTGTTTTATAAGAGAGAGAGTAGGGCAACCTGGGTATTTGGTTAATGTTATTGAGAATTGGCAAGTTGGACGTGGTCGTGGTGGACTCTACAAAATTCACTCTTGGATTACTTGGGAGAAGGGGGAAGATTTAGGTAGATCTAGTTTTTAGTTTACTTGTGGATTAAATATTATAGAATTTATTATATAAGTTGATGTAAGTAAAATTTTATAAGATTTAATTTAGATCACAGAATCTATACGTGGGTCAAAAATCATAAATTTATGATAATATTTTCCTTGGAGAATAATGTAGAGAAAATTGAAAAGTAGAAAATTTGGGGAAATGTGGACTGAGTTCTAATAGCAGGGTGGTGGTTGTTGGAAAAAATCAGGATCGATGATTATGGAAGAGAGATGGGAGGAATGAAAAGTAATTAATAGTGGGCCCATGAAGAAATTCTCAGCTAGAAAGGAATAATTGACTAGGACAGGGTATTTTGGACTTAAAATAGACATTTTTGTGGTTATTTGGTCTTTTTATTCATTCTGTTATGGGGATCTAAACGGCATGACGTTGAAGAGGGTACTTGTTCTTTAGCCAGACCTTAGGGTTTATTTGGTAGTTTGGCTAAACCTTAAGGGAGGTAAATGTAATTGACCTTAATAATAATAATAAGGGTTAATAACACTTTATCCCCTAAACTACCCGGATAATTACACTTTACCCCTGAACTATAAAAAATACACTTTGCCCACCATCCATATTATTCATCCTTCAAAAATTTGTAAATTAACAAGATAAACTAGTTAAATGACTTAAATACCCTTAGTACTATATTTTGATTTTTATATTTAAATTTTAATAATGATGTGATAATTATTTAAAAAATAGTGAACAATAAACTATATAATATTTTAATATAATACATATCAATATATATTTCTTGGTCAAATTTTTGAATTTTGTTATTTCATTTTATATTATTTCAAATTTGAATGTTTAATTATAATGGTGGAATAGTTCCTAAATGGGTTAATTTTTTATTGAAAATTCTTCTTTAAAGATATTGTGTGATAATATATTTTTTTATAAAACTTTGTGATTTTTTTATGTCTCTTAGTATTTTATAATTTTAATATTTGGAAGAACCTATGCAAATTGCAATATCAAATATAATACAATTCAACATTTTATCACATTTTCACTTCCTAATTATTTGTTATTATATTTTATTTTTTCCTAATTCTCTTATATTTATAGAACATCCAAAATTAAATACATGAAAAATTAGAATATAATACTAAGGTATTTCAATCATTTAACTTAATATTATAATTTTTTAAAGGATGAATCATATGAATGAGGGATAAAGTGTAATTTTTTTAGTCCAGGGGGCAAAGTGTTATTAACCCTAATAATAATTTAGTGACACTTGTGTTAGTAAAGAACAAATGAATAAATGGCAAATTAAATCACTAAATTATTTGAAAGTTCGATGAGAGGTTGCCAAACTATTAATTTCGCGAATTTAGTCATGCAACTCTAAATAGAGCAGAATCGAAGATTCCATTAAATCCAATTGTTAAGGCTTTATGAAACATTAAGTTTTCAAGGATAATGCTGTCAAAATACCTTAAAGATTAACTTTTTCTCAACCCACCAGCAATCACCACTAGAAGTTTTATAAACATGCAACAAAAACTTGCAGCCCCAAAAGTTTTTTCGACAAGTTTTCCAACGAGTGAATACATTTTCAGACTCGATTTTTAGCGTAGATTACGATTCTGGCCTCAAATTTGAGCAAAAACAAACAGGAAATGTTCAAATGAGCTCCAACAGCTTCTTCATGTTCTTCCTCTATCTTAACCAAATCACAACAAAAAAAAAAAAAAAAAATCAAAATTTTTATCCCAAATCAAGTTTGTAAGAGTTGTTTTCTTCTAATTGATTTAAACACCTACAGGGAAAAACTTGTCAATTTGGGAAGGGGTGTTTGGGGGTAGTGGCTGCGCTAGAGTGATGGATTTTGGGAAACACTACTAGAAAAATAGATTTTAGCAACTAATTTAGCAATCGATTTTTGCCAAAAATCCATCGCTAATCGATTAGTAATGGATTTTCCACCGGAAAAAGTCCTTCAGAATATTGCTCATTGATAAAATTTAACAACTAATTTACCAACAAAAATTTCAGTTGGAAAATCCATTGCTAAATTTGGTACAAGAATACCAACTTGGAAGCAGTTTAGTGACGGATTTCTTGGTCACTATTTTTAGTAACCGAAAAATCCGCCACTAAGTGCGCAGTTTCGCAACGAATTTCTCAATCACTATTTTTAGTAATTGAAAAATCTGCTAAGTATGTAGTTTAGCAACAGATTTTTCAGTCGCTAATTTTAGCAACTCAAAAATCCATCGCTAAGTGCCAAATTAGCGATAGAAACATCCGTTGAAAAGGTACATTTTGAAATATAAAAAAAAATCTTAGCGACGAAAAAATCCGTCACTAATTTTAAATTATTGTAAAATAAAAATATTAATACCATTAAATTATAAACTTGCCAATAACAACCAAATATAAACCAAATAGCATCCAAATATTCCAACAACCAAGTATGCGTTTAAATATGTCTACAATCACCATAAATTAACTACATCATAATAAGAAATGTGCCATAAAATGAAAGCTCTACAACCAAAGTAAAAGTAGCATAATACAAGTAAATAATTAAGTACAAATTTTATGAACTAGTATCCAATAATAATGTGTAGAGATCACTCATCCTCACTCTCTTCTTCCTCGTTATCCTCATCACCATCTTCATCTTCATCTTCATCTTCATCCTCATCTTCATCTTCATCTATGGGACGTAGTGGCTTTTTTAACTTTTTCACACCACTTCCACTATCATAAGGTACTTGAAGCATCGTAGTAAATCGAGCAAACCCTGTAGTTCAAGCAAAAGAAACAATAAAGATTCAAGCACTTGATCATTCTTATCATATATTCTTACAAAAATTTCAATATAGTTTTTCCTAATTTTATACATTCTCTTATTCACAAACCAATTAACATAGTCATGATGATTCGGCATGGGTCGATTTAAACATACACAAAAAGTTAAGATATTTTATAATAATAACTAAATTTTGAAATTTCGTATTATCTAATCCACACATGCAAAGCAAAAGAAACAATGGTTATTGCGAAACCGACCATAGATCAAATTTTCTTTTTATTTGGATTATTCACTATGCCACTAACTCATTTATAACTAACAAAAAGTTCAGTGGTACACGTACAATTTTGTTTGCTTTTATTCTTATTTTCTTCCTTTTGATTTTGTCCCTATATCAGGAAACTGACAGGCTATTGATAGGAATACAATCAATAACACGATACCATTGCTTTAACATGCAATGAGAATCAAAACACAATTAAAGAATTTTGCTTTTTTTTATATTAACAAGCACCAATTCATCATACAGTTTCTAAAGGTGTAACAAATAAAATAGCATTTCTTGGCTATGGCAATGAAGGCATGTTCTTTTGTAGGCACATTCAGGCATTTTCAACCTCACATTCTTATGGTTTTAGCACAGATTGGCTACATTTTTCTTTACATCATTACATATGCTTCATTCGATCATGGCATGAATCCCCATGTTTACATAACTTACAGACATATGGTGGCTGGTGTGATGATGCTGCCTTTGGCCTACTTTCTTGAAAGGTAAAATCATTCAATATTTTGCATGCTAACTTTGCTTAAACTACTAACATACAAAGTTATCAATAATAAAGCACTGAATGGAAAATATTTGATATGCAGAAAAACAAGGCCAAAGTTGGACAATTACACCCTACAACGGCCGATACAAATAATTAATTATAACTTGACAAGGATTAATACGAATAATCAATCATGATTCGGCAATGGTTGACCCGCCAAGGATCCATATAAATAATCAACAATGATCTAGCATGGCTGTTGATACAAATAATCAATTAAGACCCGGCAAGGTTCGATACAAAACATGCACGATTGAAAAATATATAGTAGTATGCTTGTTTACTATTTGAAAAAAAATTATATGAAAACTAAAAATAATAAGAAAAGGTAGTTGGAAACAGGAAATACATATTACAAAAACATACATACCTTTCCCTATTAATAGTGTTGCATAATTTTGATGCCAATATAGGAAACCAAACCTATATGTGAGGGGAAAAAATGAAGATGAGAGTAAAAGAAAGCATAAAAAAGTTCAAATCCACTAAAGAGAACAAAATTAAACATTGCCTTTCTTAATTTTAGTTTCCAACTCAAAAATGATAATAAAGTAGAGAAATAAAGCAATTTAGGGAAGCTATTACTGATTCCAGATGGGGCAAATTTGTCGTAATAATGTGAATATTTAATGTCAAGAACTTCTGGGATGTTGTTATCTACTTCTAAAATTTAACTTTAGAACTTCACGGATGTTGTTATCTAACATTAGTATTAATTGTGTTGTTTCTAGAATGTAATAATAGTTGTTCCATTATCTTTTTCTTCATCTAACAATATCTAATATTTAATTTTAGTACTTATGTTTAATAGTGTTGTTTTTAGTAACAACAACATTGAGTTTAATCTTATAGTCTATACAACAATTAAAATAGTATCCAAGTTCCATATCTACAAAGATTCATTAAAGTTAATAAAACTAATTGTTAATATTTAGATAGATATGTTCTATTTTTGCCTTGCTGAAAATAAACTACTTGTAAGTATGTTCTCTCAGTCACCTTTTTCATGTCTTGTCTAAGTTTCAAAGTTTTATTAAGCTTGTTCTTAGAATATAGATGGTCAAAGTTTAAATAGTCATGTAATCTTCTGATTTTGGTCTCTAAGTCGTGAATGTCTTGCGAAATTTGTTTCTAGTTTATCAAGATAAGTGATATCGTTGTGAACTTTTGCCAGAGGTCTTAAAGCATATTTGGAACTTATTAGATTCAAGATAATGATAGTATGGTTTCTTTTGAGGAATTCTGCATAGCTCTCTACATAATGGTGAGGTACAGGGAAGATTGCACTCTGCCATTACAACTTCCTGCTAGTATTATGCTCAATGAGATTCAATTGTCTGTGGCAGGTCCCCCAACTGCTTCTTACGGAAGCACAAGCTGGGGTCATAATCATGGTATCTATGTTACATGGACTTGGTTATAATCATGGTATATATGTTACATGGACTCTTATCTCAACCTCAGAGTATCCATGTCTTACCGTGTCGACATAAGTGTGAGTGTGGGATCCATTTCCAAATGGACAACTTTCAATTGGACATTTTGACTTTTTTACATGCCAAAAGTTAAATTGACTTCGACACGGCTATGACTTCATCAGATAAAAGAATCGAAAAAGATAGAGAAAAGATTAAATAGGAAGGAGAAACATATGAGAATTGAATATCAAATTACTAAATATTATTATAGTTATATCCTTCTATTATTTTATCTACATTATTTCTTTTTTCTCAATGCACACTATTCTTTAATAATACGCACAAACATATTTATTTTTTTTAAAAATGGGTTATAAAATAATGTAATTAGTTTATATCATCAAATTGTATTACTACTACACTAACTACACTAACATGTACAAGCATACAAATGACGCATCCCGGTACTTGTACCCGACTCTTTTTGAGTGTTTCTATATACTCAATCTATGAAATTGATGAATCTGACACATAGACATCTACCTGTACCCGACACTCATATCCATGTTTGCGTAATATAGCCTGGTATTAACTAAATGGCATCCTGATTTGTTTAGGTTCACACTTCTGTTTGTCATTGTAGTAGTTATCACTTTGTGAGTATGTTTAGGCTTAAGACTACAACAGTTTTATCTAGTGCTCAATCAATCTTTTGCATGGCCATAGTTCATTAGGTAAACACAAGAATGAAACAAACAACACAGAAAACTTCACTAGACAGCCACAAAACTCAACTAACAAAAAAACATTACCACCTAAACGTCTAATGAAGGACGATTTGAAATTTCAACATAGATTTCTTGCTAGATAAAAAGGACAAGTAAGAGAAGAATTTCAGTGTTAAACAGGTGAAGCCAATGCTAGTTTTTGCCCCTCCCATAAACGAAAAGAAAATTTACAATATCCCAGAATGGAAGAATCCTACAACAAAGGGAAAGAAAAGAATACACTCTTTACAGAACCAAGAACAGGCAAAGTGGACCAATCCAACAAATTTAGACATATTGTAAGGTCCAAAAGAATGGGATACAAAATCAAAATGTTACATAAACAAATTATTATGTTATCAAAGAGTAAAATCAACTTCAAAAAGTTAAACTTATTCGAGTAAACACACTAATGAGAAAAATACCAAACAATACAGGGGTAACGAAGTCAACATATTTATTATTAGAAAAGTCGGCAAAGCATATTCTTGGTCCTCAATTTAAAGACAACTTTTTGCAACAATTTCTTCAAGAAAGCACAATGGTTTAGCCACAGAATCTTTAGCAAAAGAAGAATCAATGAGATACTAAACTGAAATAAAAAGAATCTTCAACAAAAGATTGCTACACTGGAGGTAAATTGAATAAAAAATAATATTTTCCAAGTTATTCAATCTTCATCAAACAAAATACACTTCTTGTATTCTTTAATCTTCATTAAAATAAAAAGAAAATTAAATTCTAAAGCAAGGTAAAACTCCAAAAAAATAAATAAGAAAATTAAATGTTTTGTAAATAAATTAAAAAAATAAGAAAATCTTTGTACATAATTATTAAATAAAATTTTTCAAAAAAAAAAAAAAAAAAAACTCTACAAATTAATGCTAGTTATATGAAAAATAATTAAAACTAATAAAATCCTCAATTTTACCTAACAAACAAAGCCTTTTGTGGTGGAGGTCATTAGTGGCGAATGATGGTGGTAGACGGTGTTGGAGCCTTTCCTTGGTGATGGTGTGTACTAGTTGGATTGAGGGATAGAGGACGTTAGTGAAGGTAAAAGGGGAAGAAAGGTGGAAGGAGATGGATCTTGAAGGTGGAAAGATAGAGAAAGGGTTTTCTAATATTTGGAAGAAATGGATTCCTCTTAACTACAATGACTGGGTGGATAGTGGTAGGATTGAATGGTGGTGGGAAGGTAGAGGTGGCGGTAAAGAATGAAGGTCGATCGGCTGGATATGCAATGAAGGAAGAAGGTTTTCTAATTTGCTACTATTTCCTGGACTGATATGCAGCCTCGTACCTCTTAGCAATAGATATTTTCGTTGCTAAGAACCCACTTGTTATCAACCGATCTGCCTAGCAATAGATTTATCCATTGCTAAGAGGATTTTAAAAAAAAAAGTAATTACTTTACCAATAGATTTATCTGTTGCTAAAAATTGTCCAAAAAAAAAAAATTTCAAAAATGTTGCGACGGATAAATTCGTTGTTAAATTCCTTTAAATGTTATGAAAAAAATAGGAAATTCGGTTGCTAATAGTGACATCAATAAAATCGATTGCTATTTTTTGTCACTATTTTATATTTTCCTAGTAGTGCAAGGGATCAAAGGTAGGGGGATTTGGTGGATGAGAGGTCACAAGAAAGTAGACCAATTTGGTGGTAGACCTATGGGGCGAAGAGGACGAGGAAGAGGAAGAGGGCGAGAGAGAAGGCGAGTGCGAGGGGGATTTAAGTGAGGAGTGGTAGATCTGGGTGGCTGGAAGATGATATGAAGAGAGAAGACATGTGGTGTTGGGAGGCAAGAAAGATAGCAAAGAGGGAGAATGGGTATGGCATTTAACGGGGGTGGTAGATATGGTTTCGCATAAGGGGATGGGATGTTAGGAGGAGAAATGTGGCAGGAAGAGGATGGGAGAAATGGCAATGGCAGTAGATCTAGGGGATGGGGCGGAGAGGACTAGGGTGCCAGAATAGGGAAAGAGGTAGGGACTAAGACATGGGAGGTGTCGAAGAAGGGCAGGGGCATAGGGAGAGTGATTGCAAGATTATATACAATATTCTATTTTGACTCCATAATTCTTGTTTTCTTTTATTTGACACACTATTTATTCTTTTTTAAGGTGTTTGGCGATTTTACTCTTGAAAAAATGATTTCTTTTTGTTGTAATGACTAAACTTGACGGAATGACTCGATTGCTCTTTTTAAAATTTAACGATCAAATTTGCTAAATTAATAGTTTGGTGACCTCCAATCACACTTTCAAATAGCTTAGTGACCTAATTTGCCTTTTGCTCTGGTAAAAACCAATCAACTTTTGTTCTAGGTAGGTAAATTCTAGACAATGTTATTATCCTGCATGAGTATGTCCATTTTTTGAACAATAAAAGAAATGGCAATGATGGTCCTATGGGTTTGAAGTTAGATATGTCAAAAGCTTAGGACAGGGTAAAATGGAAAATTTTTGGTGCTGTGATGGAAAAAAAGGGTTTTTATGAGAAATGGGATTAAGTGGATTAGAAAATGTATCTCTACAGTTTCTTACTCCTTTAATGACCATGAATGGGGAGAAAGGGAATACATTAAAGCTTCTAGAGGGATAAGGCAGAGAAATCCTCTAACTCCCTACCTTTTTTATTTGCTCAGAGGACTTCTCTAGTCTAATTAGATAGGCTAACAATAAGAAACTTTTAACATGATTAAGAATCAGTAAAAAGGACCACAACTTAGCCATTTATGTTTTGCTGATAACTCTATTATTTTTTGTAAGGCAGATTATCAAGAAGCAAAGCAACTGATGAGGATCTTGAAAATATATGAAAAAGCCTGTAGCCAATTGATGAATTGAAAAAATCCATCATTTTCTTCAGCAAGAACATGGATGTGAACAGAAGAGCTACTGTCTGTAAGAAACTTGGGGGATGAAACAAATGCTGCAAGGTAAATACTTGGAGCCACCTATGATAATTACCAAATTAAATAAGGAAGTGTTTGGTTTTGTGAGTGATATAGAGTCGAGAAAAGGTTAGAAGGGTAGAAAGGAAAGCTACTTAGTAATGTACTGCAAGGAAATGCTCCTCAAATCAAAGGTTCAAGAATGCCAACCTATGCTATGTCTTATTTCAAGCTCTCCAACAAACTATGCAGAGACATAAACAATGTAATATAATTTTTGGTGGGGTGGAAGTTAAAGTGAAAAAAAGATGAATTTTGTTAGTTAGGAAAAGATTATAAGGGAAAAAGAGAAGGGTGGATTGGGCTACAAAGATATGAGGCTTTTTAGTAGAACTTTGCTTGCAAAACAAGTTTGGAGATTAATCACTCAACCAAACTTGTTAGTAAGCAAAGTGCTGAAAGCTAAATATTTAAAGGATAAAGACGTGTTTGCTACTGAAGTTCCAAAGAATGCTTCCTGGATTGGCAAAACTTGATGAGTGCAAGAGGACTTCTTGAGAAAGGGTCGAGGAAAATGGTGGGTAATGGAAAGAGCATTAACTTCTGGACTGATAAATGAATCCTTTCTAGAGGAGAGATGACTGTTATAATTGAAATGAAAGAGGATTGCTAGCTTAGCTAAAGTGGAAGAGCTAATAGTTAACTTTAGATAGAATAAAGATATTGTGAAATAGCACTTATGCAATGGGGATGTCGATAGCATACTAAGAATTCCCATAAGCATTTTTGATAAAGAAGATAGTTAGTTATGGTGTTTTAGCAAGGATGACACCTACTCTATTAGCTCTAGATATAAAGTCTTAAAAGAAGGGAGTAAAGAACTGAGTAGTAAAGCACAACAGTATGGCTTTAGAAGTAAAAATATGGGTCAGAAAGGCTGGTTCCAACTGTGAAATTTGAACATGAAGTACAAACTTAAACATTTCATCTAGAAATGCCTAAACAATGCCACTCCTTGTAATGAATAGATTTACAGAAGAACTATGAAAGGCAACCCTTGCTGCAAAAGATGTGGGAAAGAAACTGAAACCCTGGACCATATCTTTCTTTGTCCTATAACCGAAAATGTATGGAGGTTTGCACCAATCAAATGTGATAGCTTGGAGAATCAAATCAGGTAAAATTTCAGAAGATCGTGGTCAGGGATGAATGAAGCAAGTAGAAGGGTTGATGGTTAGAATCATTTTACATATATAGTCAATCTTCAATGGCAACTGTGAAAGGAAAAGAACCACTATCAATTTGAGAATGGTCAAAGAAACCTTAATTAGTTGATCAACATTGCTAGGGAAGAATGGATGAAATTTGAGGTAAGAGGTGGTAAACACCAGCAAATGCTGTCTACAACAATGGACCAGTCAATACAGCAATTCAGTGTTGAATAAGAACCAGAGAGAGATAAAACTGATAGTCTCTACCAGACTGATGGGAACATATAGAAAAGTGGGAATTGGTCTTCCTTCTCTCAATCAGAATGAGAAAGTAACTAAGGCTTGGACAATAGTAGAACACAAGTCAAGTTCAAAGATCGTTGAGGAAATGGAAGCAATAAGAATGGCTTTGATTAAAGTTCTAGAAGAAAATTGGAAAAGTGTACAAATCTAGTATGGTGTGAAAATACATTGTTGAAAAATTGAGAAAGGGTTCTAAAGAAGATGCAATCATTGGCACATCACTAGAAGATGTCCTAAATTTGAAACTTTTGTTTGATTGCTATTGCTTTTGTTCTGCTACAATAGTTAGCTTAGAATTAAGCAATGTAATAGTCTTTAGAGCTTTATACTCTAATTATGATTTAGTGTGGAGGTTTCCCTCTAACTGTGGAGTCACAACTAATCTCTCGAGTCTTTACTCAAATGTACAGTTTCTACTTATATTTTGGAATAAAATCATCTAACATTTTTTGACCAAAAAAAAAAAAAAAAGAGAAAATTCATGGGCTCTATCTGTAGAGGTATTACTTAACATGGTGACAAAGGCACACTCAATACTTGTATGATAAAAAAAAAATAGATTTATTCAAAATAAAGTTTGTACATTATTTAGGCAATAATAAAAATATTTTTAGATTATTTTCAACAAAAAAAACTATTTCTATTTAGATAGTATATAAGTAGTTAGCATAAATGGTAGTTAAATAATATATTTTTAATGTTAAACAAGTTAAATCAAGAATATGGGTAGTTAATAAATTTTAAACTTTCAAATAAATAAATTTGAAAGGGACAGAAGAGAGAGGCCATAAATACCAAAGATATTATTTTAAGTATTATTTAAAATAATACTGTAAATACTTTTTTAGATGTTCTAGTGGTTGGAAGGGAAAAAGACCATTTTGATATCTTATTTTTTGGGTGTGTTCTACTTTGGTATCTCATGTATAGAAACAAACTATTATAGTATCTCATATCTCAAAATGTAAGTTAATTTAGAACTTTTGATAGAAAAGTTAGACAAATTAATGGTGAAAGTCACGTGAACACCACATGGACATTAAAACATAATGATAGAGGTTAAAAACATCAATTCTTTTCCTCCCTAAAACCTTTTTTTTTTTTTTTTGTCTTTTTTCTCATTCTTCCAACCTTAATTTTGTCCCAATTTTTTAAAGCAATCTTTAGTGGTAGAAAATGTTAATGAAACAAATTTCATCATTTTTAAGTTTTTAATCTCTACTCTTTTGTGTTAGACTTCATGGTTAATTTGTTCAAATTTTGCATCAAAAACCCTACATTTGCTAATATTTTGAAAGGTGAGAACTTAAATTAGCTTGTTCTGATACCTAAGAGACCAAATTAGGGTATGCCACGAAGATAAGGGCCAAAATAGCCTCTCTCTTTTTTTTTTTGTGGTTAGAAAATGTATTTGAGTAATAATTGCCAAATATTATTTAGAGCAATTCAATATTCTATATTTGTTGGTACTTAATTTGTCAAATCTTTATTTTTTTAAACAAGTCTATTTTATGATTATACTATTGATTATATTTTTCAGTTAAATATGCACTTTATACTATATAATCATATGGTCAAAAAATTTAAAATTTTTATAAATATTCAAATAAATATAAATAAGAAAATTACCACAAAGAAATTTTATTTTTTTAAGAAATAAAAAATAAATAAGATTAGGGTTTAAAAACATTTAAACATTAAGAGAAAATAGCTTATTTAGTCATTAACTTTTTTCCTAAGCATATTTAGTTCTTGAACTTTATTTTAGCCAATTTAATCCTTATACTAATATTCTTTTAGTTATTTTAGTCTTTTCAAACCTGCAATTCTGGAAACTCTATGCACCCTACCCCTTCCCTCAACCCCTCTTCCCTTCCCACGCCACCTCCCCATCTTTCTCGGCCCTTTCCAACCTACTGCATAGGGATGAGGCTTAGAAAAGCGGCACTGCAAGAGTAATGGCTGGAAGGGACATGAGTGGGAGAAATGGAGAATTTTTGTTGGACAATGTGTTTCTAAAATTACTTGTATGCTAGTTGTAGAAAATATATATATATATTTGTTAGATTTTGGCTAGAAGGACTAAATTGCGTAAAAAAATTATATTAAATTAAGACTAAATTAGCTAAAATGAAAATTAAAAGATGAACTATAATTTAGTACAAAAGTTCAAGGCCTAAATAAGGACCACTATTTACCCAAACATTGATCATACACCATATCCTATTAGCCTAGTAGCTCAATTCATGTAATAAAGCAAGAAATTAAAGAGATATCTCTCGTGACTTTCCTACAATATGGTTTTTCTATTCTCTATTTTTTTATCTACATCATATAAGTTATATACTCTATTATCTATATAAAAATTGTTTCTTCTTCTTGTTCTTGTTCTTCTTTTTTTTTTTTTTTTTTTTTGGTAAGAGTCCATATAAAAGTTTGATCAATATACGAAACACGAATGTAAAGCACATAAAATTTCCAGTTTTGCTATGTTAAATTTTGAGAAAACTTATGAAATTTTAAATAATTGCATGGTAAAAGCATAAATTGAAATATAGTAACTCCTAAAATTATGACAAACTCGTCTTTTAACATTTGCAAAGTATCATCTAATAACCACCACATCAACACTAATGAAAAAAGTAAACAATTATTTCAATATTTCCTAAACTTCCAATAACTTCAATGTTTTCAAGGTATAGGTGGTCTTGATACTCTTACTTCAAAATGCAGCTATCATGAGCTTTCAAATTCTCTCATCACATTCCTTAGTCATAGATTTTCTTCAATTGTGTTCTCTTTTTGGTTCTTCAAGTAGAATTTATAGAATTCCAACTGCAAGATGACTAATATCTTTATTAGATCTCTTTTTCAAGATTCTTAGTAGTAATTTTTTTGTTCATGTACCCTTGATTATTAAGCTCTAATCATTAATCATAAGCTTTTATCGTGCTCTTAAATCTCAATGCGTTATGCTTATTGTCACATTCAAAATTTGTATTGCTAAGTTAAGGAGCCACTCAAAAAATTAGATGACAAGTCTAATTATAGAGAAAATTGAGGTTTGACGTATATTAGTAAGAGCACCAGAGTTGGAATAAATTTTATCCAATAATAAGATGACCCAATGAAACAATACTACCTAAGCATAAGTCATTAAAGCCTACAATTTAATTTTTGGCCCAATTATGTGTAGCGAAAGTTAATTATCATCATATCCCAAAAAATATCCAAAATAACTACACTTAATATTAGGTTATTATAAAGAATAATCTTTGAAACTTTTGCAAGCCTTTAAATGTGGTTAAAATAATCAGCATAATAAACAGTAGTATCCAATATAATATCAGTATGCTATTCATGATTGAAGACTTATTTGGTTAATACGAATAGATTGATATAAATCACAAGAGACACATTATCACGCTTCAAAATTTGGGAGCATGACATGCTGTACACTTGGATAGAGCAAGGTACACAAGGCTTACAATAACAGAACCTTATCTAATCATAATATACAGTACACATGAGTAGACATGGCAAAACAATACAAAATATTTGATCTGACTCTCAGGCCACAAACCCCGACTAGCTACCAACTTGGAAACACTAGCATCTATCCACGATATATAACTTTGTCCAATGGTAAGCATGTCCCCTTCACTAAGGTCGTACTTATTTTCAAAAACTGTGAAGTGTTAAATAAGTAGGGAGTGAGCAACACATTCCTCAGCAAGCAATTCATATACCTTTTTACCAGATTGAGTAGGTTACAATATAGTAATAAATCATGAAAACATACTTTACATGAATTAAAACATATCAAAAACATACATAACAAATCATTTATCATAGAATAGATACAAAACTGACAATTTATAAATTTAGAAGGGCAGTTTGAATACTGGATCTAGGTCAACTATTAGGAACCCATTAGACAGGGCCGAAACATAACAAAACAAATATGAAAACAATGCTCTCTCAAAATATTGTTCCCTCCAAATTACCAAAGTTCACTAGAAACCGAACATGCAATATGCAATTATACCGCACATGCGGTACAATCATATCACATAAACAAATCATATATACATACATATATATATATATATATATATATATATATATATAATATCCAAATAGGCATACATATTCAATGCTTAATCCTTTTTGTATCATAGCATACTTTTAGAAAATAAAAGGGTTTCAAATGCTTCATTTATCAAAAAGCAAAATAATACATGAATCACTTTGTATATATATATATATATATATATATATATATATATATATATGTCTTTCCATCCTCCACCAAATGAGTATGTTTCTTGCATGATTCAATCTTTAACTAATATATATACGATTGGGACAAAAGATTTTGTAGGCATATACCTTATTGAACACGAATCTTAGTCTGTTGAAAATTGTAGCTCTTCACTTTGGAGTCTTATGACAGACTTTGTCTATAAATATGAAGTAAATGAAATGCTTTCAATGCACCAAATATTTAAAATGGGGAGTAGAGTTTCCTCAGTAAACTCTCTATTTTAGGATATCTTAGTTATGATATATTTGGATATTTTGTTTGGACCTTGTTCAATTTTGTAGAAGTCTTTCCAAATTTGTATTCCTTCTGTCAAATTAATGGAATTCTCCTCTTTCACCTGTGGGCATAGGTCAAATTGACTGAACCACATAAATTTATGTCCCTTTTATTTTCGATATTTCTCTTTACTTATCTTTGTTATCATCATTATATGCTTGTTAAGAAATTTTCACAAATTCACATGCCTTCAATCCTAATAAATTGGTATCGAAGTCGAGGACCTGGGATAAGTTGAAGTTGCAGATTTGATAGTAAAAAAATTTTTGTGTTGAGAAATTTTAACAGAGATCAACTCTAGTACAAACTTTGGGCTACTTATTAACAAGCAATTTTTCCTTGGTATTTGGCCGTTTTCTTATTCTCTTCTTTGTGTTGGACCTTTAAGCTTCCGAAAGGTCCCTTTGTTATCTGTAAAGAGTTCTATGGGGCCTATTTTGTTAATGTAAAGTTTGCTTGTATTAAATATAAATTTGGGACTTTTTATAGAATGTGGGTAAGTTATTGATCCCGTTAGTGGGCTATTAAGACATTTATGACCTACTAAACTTTTTGTAATATTTTTGAACTTTCTTGTGCTCTTGTTATGTTGATGATAGCATTCTATTTTGTTTTTTGTGTGAGCTTATTTTTTATTGTCGTACAACACATTTACTGTTAGTTTGGTATTAACCAAAAGAGCGAATTGGATCTTTTAGGGCCTTTAGTCTATTATGGCTCTTTTAGATTTTTGGAAAATTTGTATGTTATTGGTCTTTTTTGGATTTATAGAGATTTCTCCAAATTTGTATTGGTATTATGGAAAAAGTGAAGAAAATTTGACAATTGTAAAATTTAAAAATATGTTTGTGTGCCGACATTACAAATCCTTTGGAGATTTGTTAAATTAAATGTTGTGGGCCAAAGAGATGTCTTTCCATCCTCTACCAAATGATATGTATTTTGGTTGATTCAATCTTTGGTGAATATGCATACAATTTGGATAAAAGATTTTACAAGTACATCCCTTAATAAACACGGCTTTTGTTTGTTGAAAATTGTGATTTTTCACTTTAGAAGCTTGTGATAGACTTCATTTATAAATATGAAGTAAATGAAATGCTTCTAATACACGAAATATTTAATTCTACGTAGAGAGTATCTATCTAAATTTATATTCCTTTTGTCAAATTAATGGAATTTTTCTCTTTCGCCCATAGGTCGAATTAGCTGAACCATGTAAATTTATATCACTTCTGTTTCTATATGTTTCTTTATTTGTCTTCTTTATCATCATGAAGTTTTTGTTAAGAAATTTTTATAAATTCTTAGCCTTCTAGTCCTAACACTTCTTATATTACTTTTAATCCCATAGAAATAAATCATAACCTCTCAATTTGTATACAATACAAACATAAGAGAAATATCTCCCCTTTTCCAAATGGCCTACTCATAATCAAATAAACAAGTGATAGGTTGGATATCATCTAACCCTAGTCTAACTATCACTGACTTTTAAAACATTACAATCTAACTATCACTAACTTTTAAAACATTACAAGTGTACAAAATAACACAGATAATTCTAATAAAAACATTTTAATTACGTTTCCAAATTAGACACAAACCATTATTAAAGTTCATAAACAAGCATTTATAAATTCTCAAAAAATAAGTTACATTAATTATATCATGAACAAGCTAGTAGAGTTTCTAAAATTGAATTTCCAAATTTAACAGTGTTAAGAAAAACTATTGTATCTTTCGACATACATATTGTATTTATGCAATTCTTATATCATTAGAAAATAAACTAAGAATACTATAATTGTGAAGAATTCAACTCCAAATTATTTCTTTAAAACATGCTAATATTAGCATAAAGTTGCAGAACCTCACTAGGCAAAAGTATAGTTTTTAGCTTATATATAGTTTATAATTAACATATTTTAAGATATACAACTCATAAAATTGTTCTCTTTATAGATTTAGAAAATAGAGTCATAGTTCTAAAAATCTTATGACACCATTCTCTGATTCTCATTCTAAAGTATATAAATTATGCCATGAACTTACTTAAAACGTTAAGCTAAAATATAATCTTTCATATTAGACAAGTTTTACAAAAATTAATGTATCTTGAGCTATGTGAATGGCAATATATAAATTTGTTCTTTATAGGTTTAGAAATTATATTCAAAGGGGTTTACAATTCTTATAAAGAGTTCAAATTTAGCATCCAACCACAACCTACTCAAAAATTATAAATAGGCAGAAGACTCAAATTTTCAGGACAATTTTTAGTCAATTTTCCAAACCTCCTGTAACTAATCTAAAAATGCCTAAAATGTGATTATTACATAAAAAGAAAGCTCTAAGAGTCTAGTTTCATTTAAAATAAACGTCAACGGAGTCAAATTTTCTATATTAATTTACCATCGTTTGATTATAAGTGTATTGTGTTGTTTGCTTTACTTTTTAGTTACAGGTATATTTTTAATCATCCAATTCTTATATTTTTAGAGAAATAAATAACATATAAATCACATAAAAACAACCCTACCAACTATATCTTCAGGATTATAAATATTTCTAGGTTCTCTATACTACAAGAAATCAAAAAAGAATCATGAATCATATTCACAATGATTGTCAATATATTAAATATGCATAATTCTACCTAGCAGAATCCTATTTTATACAAGAGGAAAAGATTACCCTTGATGATAATTAATGATGGACAATTAAGAGAGAGGAAATTTTCTCTCTTTCTTCTTCTTTTCTCTATAATCTATTCTTCTTCTCTCTTTTCTTCCTATTTTTCTCTTCTTCTCTTTTATTCTCTCTCTATTTTTTTTTTATCTCTTACTTTTCTCTTCCCTCTCTCACTCTTTACTATCAGACTCCTCTCCTCTCTCATGGTTTTCTACCACTCCCTCTTACAGTTTCCTTTTATTTCTTTTATCTAAAGATAACAATTAGGGTTTCGGCAGGTTCAAGGTTAGTTATACAAATAACTAAGGTTAAGCTAATTCTCATTTGGTTAAGAGCTCCCAAATAATTGTCCATTTCTTAATTTGAATAGAATTTTCCTAATTTGAAAGGAAAATTTATTTCTTTATTTTATAAACTTCATAGTTTACTTATTATTCTAATTAAAGATGCATTAAGTAAAGTTAACAAAATTAATTAATTATCCTAAAAAAATTCTTAAACAATTAATATTAGTTACATTCTAAATGCAATTAATAAAAAGAAAATATTTGATCAATTAGCAACAAATAAACTAAAAGATTTGGGTTTTCACACACATAGTCATCTTAACTTTTGTTCTTCATTCTCCAATGTCACTTACAGCTCCTTGGGAGTTGTACTACTGAAAATAAGTGACTTGGAAAGAAAAGATGAGAAGTCTTCCATTTGAGAGTTTTTGAAACAAAGGAAGAGAAAGAGGAATATTTCGAAGGAAAATTCATGTTCACAATGCCTCAAAATTTTCTTTTCAAATTTGGATGATTTGGAGAGAAAGTTGATAAATCTTATAAAGTACTTTTCAAGTGACCATCTTGCCCCTATAATTTTGCTCAAAAAATACCAGTGGCCTTTTATATCCAAAATTATTTAATTTCTAACAATTAATTTGCAAGCATGTTTTTTTTTTTTTTAATTGTTGGTGAAGAATCAAAAAAGTGATGTGTAGAGTAGACTAGATTTGAAAAAATCGTACCCAAATTATATAGGTCAAGAAGAGCAAGGATACTCTCCATTTAAGATAAATGGAGGAAACTCCATTTATCCTAAAAAGGTAAATTTCAAAAATATTTTAAAAATAAAAACTGTTTTTAATTCAAATAATGTTTACATAAGTGTCTTGCCAAAAGAATAATAATAATAATAACATTTTACTGTTTGATTAAGCAATTTTATATTTCATCAAAACTTGAAAATTCATGCACCAAAATGTGATGTATAAATTCAATGGTGAAATTTTTTTCGAATGTATTAATTTTTGAAAATTATAATCTATTCAATGAGATAAAATTAATGGTATATTCAAATTATTTTAATTAATTAGATATAAATAAATGGAGGAAAATAAACAAAGAGAATCCAAATTCATCATTAGACCCAACCTACTTTGCTATGAAAATACTAAGATAGATTCGGTTTTGAACGACATCACTTATAATGTAAAACCCTAGGTTAGGATTGCCTCAATAATTTTTGAGTGGAAATAATGTTGGTCCCAAAGCAACCTAAGAGGGGTGAATTAGGTTTCTTAAAAAATACTTTTAGAAAAAAATTAATATTATTAAGATTTTTCAAATAAAAAATGATATAATAGAATCAATGAGACAGTGAAGTAAGAAAGAGAGAAAATTAAACAGCCAACCCTTCCAAGCTAACAAGCTTGAAATATCAAATCACTAGAATGCTTCACACACTTGGTGAGCCAATAATCTTTACAAAGTAGAAAAATTCTTGCTCACACTAAAACTCTTTTAGTTGAGCCAAGAATTTTACTTACAACCACACTTTCGTACAAGATTATTACTCCACTCAAAATTGAATTGCACTCTAAACTGCACACTAATATAATAAAGCACTATAGCCAATTTGTACTAAAATTGCTCTTTTCTAAGGCTTGTATTCAATGTATTAGATTGATTTTACAGAATATCAGGAAGCAGTTATTTATAAGAGCAATAAATGGTGGTTGCAACTACTTCCTAACGGCTAAATAATAAATGCACAAAAAGTAGGTGTTGGGGTTTCGGACGTCCGAGATAAGTAGGATGCGTCCAACACAGCGTTCGATCTCCATGCAGTTGGTGAAGAACTTCGTTCGGACGTCCGTGCATGCGTCCGTTCCATCGTCCGAATGGAGTTTCGGATGGTCATGTTCGTCCGAAAGAGACTGCGTTCAGACAGTTGTGTGCGTCCGTTGGAGAAGCATAAGATCCTTGCTTTCTGCCTGTTGGTTCGGACGGTGGAATGCGTCGAGAAGCTTGACATAGTTCGGATGGTACAGTGCGTCCGAAAACCCTGTCTCCAGCAAAACAAGTAACAGACCTGCAAAATTTGTTTACAGAGTTAAATGCTTATGTCATCATCAAAATAAGGTTTGGAAAACATAAATCTCCCCCTTTTTGATAATGACAAACATTCATGGAATAATTATGTAAAAACAATGGATTCAGATATGAGTGATGACCAATCATTTTACAATATAGATTACTACTCCACCTTTTGACATCATCAAACAAAGCTCCCCCTGAGAACGTGCAAAAAATCATAAAAGGATAAAGTCCAAATATTCAAAAGGAGAAAACCCAAATATTCAACAGGACTAGTTCAAAGGAATACATAAAATGGTAAGTTTGAGAGCAATTCTAACTAAGCAAAGGAAAAAAAATAGAGAAATGCCAAAAACTAAAAACAGATTATTAAAGGAACTAATTCGAGTCATTTTTCTTCTTGGAGAGCTTTTCGATCTTTCGGCGTTTGGAAGGAGCATCATCATCAGTGGCCTCACTGTCTTCATTTTCTTCAGTACGGCGTTGCATGATGAAATTGAACATGTCGTCAACATCCTCATCGTCGCCTTCATCTTCATTGGTAGCACCTTGATTATTTACGATCTCTTCGTCATCCTCACGAACATCCCCATCTTCAGCATTGTCATCACTGTTGGAAGAGGAGTCGAGTGGATATTGTGATTGAATATTGACAAATTGAACCTGAGCTGAAACAGACATGCCTAGGCTAAGTGCCTCTTAGAGAATCACCTGACGAGTTTCAGGTCGCTTTAACTTGCGATTAGTGCGACATTGAAAGGAACTAACTTGAGTGCTCAAGGAAGTGAGAAGGCCACAGATATGAGAAAGTGAGGGTCCAGAGGAAGATGGATGAGGATCATGGAATAGTGGAGGTGTTTGAGGAGGAGGAGAATGTGGAATTGCCAAACCAGAGGTAGAAGCCTAGAATTTTGAACGTTCAATATCAAAAGTTACCTTAGTTAACTATTGATTCTTGAAAAAATGGAGGCCTTTTCGTTCAATATAAGATTTGTTGAAATAAGGGGGAAATTGTTTGTTGCCGCTGAAAAGGACATCAAGGAAATCAAAAATTTTGGTGAGAAATTTTTCAAAAGGAATGTTTCTTCTGGTATCAGTAAGAAAGAGTTCCCACATGGAGCAAAAGAGATACCCAAGAGTCAAGAGGAATGCCCTTGAAAACACAAAAAAATAAGTAAAGCTGCATTTTTTCGGGCTCAGTGCGATACCCGGTTGGCAACTGCAAATTCGTGACAAAAGTGTATCAGAATGTTTAGTTCAGGAGTTAGCAATGTGGTTTTGGCTTCCGAGACCTATTTGAAATTGATGTTAAAAATAGCCCTAACCTCATCAATGTCAAATCAAGTATCAATAGCGGGTCATTTATCTAAAGAAAAGAAATAAGAGAAATCATTCGGGTTTGAGACTTCACATTCAAAAATTGTGTTGATGATGTTGAAGGAAATCTCAAGATTGGTGCTATTTACACGAGAAATTAATGTGCGAACAGTGGGGCCTTTCCGAAGATTGGCTGTGAATTGAAGCACCATGTCATGATACACGGGTAAATCAATATGCACTAGGTGACCCCAATTTTGTTTTTCAAAGCATGATTTGACAATGGAAAGATTATATTCATCAAAAAGACTCTGAGAAGCAGGACGTCATTTGAACGATTATAGATTTGCTCAGAAGAGATGTATACCGTTCGGATGCCTTGGCATCGATGAATTTGGTAAGATTGGATTTGAGGAGACTTGAGGATTAGCAGACGATTCTCCACGCACTGGAGCTTTCCTTTTTGTTTTTCGTCCACGAGTTGCTGTAGAAGAACCTCCACGGGATTTAACCATTGTGAATGAAAGAAAGAGAAAAAAAATATAATTTTTTTGAAAGGTTGGTGGGAATTTGATGAAATGAGATGGTAGATGGGTGGAATTAGGTAAAATAATGGTGATGAATACTTTGGAAATGACAATTTTCCAAATAATTTTTGGAGAGAATGAAGGAATTTGGAGGAGATTTTGGGGGTTAGGGTGAGTCCGAAATGGGAGAAAATGGACGGTTTTAATAGAACAAGGATACCGTTCGGACGGCCGAATGATTGGTGTGCGTCCGATGAAGCGTCCAAAAGCTGATGAACGGACGGCCGATGGAAGAGCCAGTGCGTCCGATGTGGTAATCGCTCTTTCGGACGATGGTACGCGTCCGGAAGAATTCCAGAGAATGAGTGAAGAAATTGAATAGCATTCGGACGATTATAAGCGTCCGAGGCAGAGAGGAGGTTTTCGGATGATATAGAGCGTCCGAAAGATAATGTTGTTCAGACGAACGAGTGCGTCCGAACGAAGAGATTATGCCAAATTGATCTGTAAAATCTCCAAACATTTTCTGAGAGATTCAAAGCGATCTAGAGCCAAAGGTTTTGTAAAAATATCAGCCAGTTGATCTGAAGTAGGCACGAAATCAACACGAATTTCCTTTTTACAAACAATATCTCTAATAAAATGATGCTTAATATCAATGTGTTTGGTTTTAGAGTGCATAACAGGATTTTTTGTGAGATTAATTGCACTAGTGTTGTCACACTTTACAGGCACACAATAAAAAACAATACCAAAATCTTTCAGAGTATGTTTCATCCAAAGAAGTTGAGCACAACAATTTCCAGCAGCAATGTATTCGGCTTTAGCCTTAGTAGAAAGAGAAATATAATTTTATTTTTTGCTAAACCAAGACACAAGACAATTTTCCAGGAAATGACACATACCACTAGTACTTTTTCTATCAATTTTACACCCAGCAAAGTCAGCGTCAGAATAACTAATTAAATCAATGTAAAGGACTTTGGATACCACAAACCAAAATTCATTGTACCCTTCAAATATCTAAAAATTCTTTTTACAACTATCAAGTGCGATTCTTTGGGGCAAGATTGAAATCTAGCACATAAACAAATAGCAAACATAATATCTGATCTACTGGCTGTTAAGTAAAGTAGGCTTCCAATCATACCTCTATAGTATTTTTTATCAACACCATTACCTCATTCGTCTTTATCAAGTTTGGTTGAAGTGCACATAGGCGTACCAACTTGTTTGCAATCTTTCATTCCAAATCGTTTGAGTAGCTCCTTTGTATCCTTTATTTGTGTGATAAACATCTTTGTTTGGTGAACTTGTAGTCCTAGGAAAAATTGCTGCTAACTTGCCCATCATACTCATATCAAACTCTTTTTGCATTAAATGTGAAAAGTCCTTGCACAAACTTTCATTAGTAGCTCCAAAAATAGTATCATCAACTTAAATTTGAACAATTAACAGACCATTTAAATCTATTTTTGTAAAAAGAGTGGTGTCAACTACACCTCTTTTAAATCCATTTTCAATCAAGAAACCACTTAATCTTTCATACCAAACTCTTGGAACTTATTTCAAACCATATAAAGCTTTAGAGAGTTTGAAAACAAGATTTGGAAGATTTTTATTTCAAAGCCAAGAGGTTGTTCAACGAAAACTTCTTGATCGATAAAACCATTTAAAAATACGCTTTTGACATCCATTTGAAATAATTTGAAATCATTGAAACATGCAAATGCGAGAAACATGCGAATGGATTCTAATCTAGCCACAGGTGCAAAAGTTTCATCAAAGTCAATACCTTCTTCTTGAGCATAACCTTTTGCAACAAGTCTAGCTTTGTTTAAGCTGGGTCTCTTATGATTTCACCTTTGTCATTTAATTTGTTTCTAAAAACCCATTTTGTTCCAATTACGGGATGAGAAGATGGTCTTTCAACCAAGGTCCATACGTTATTTTTCTCAAATTGACTAAGTTCATCTTGCATGGCATTAACCCAAGATTCATCATTCAAAGCAACATCTACATGTTTAGGTTCAATGTGAGAAAGTAATGCACAATTACTATTCAAAGATTTATGAGAACGAGTAGTTACCCCATCGGATAGATCACCTATGATTAAATCTTGAGGGTGACTAGAGACGAATCTCCAAGCTTTCGGAAGATCTTTTGGAGTATCCTCGTTCTTTTCTTTTTCATCATCTATTTGATGGTCGTTGACATCATTGCTTGATGTGATCTTTTGATGATCTTCATGAATAGTGAGCTTTTCGAGCTCCTTTAGAATACCTACATCTTCATCTTCGCACAAATTCTTTGAGATAACATCATTAGCTTCATCAAATGTAAATGCACAATGTCTTCTTCAATCAAGAGCATTCTTCTATTGTAAATTCGGTATGCTTTCTTGTCACTAGAATATCCTAGAAAAATCTTTCATCCGATTTTTTGTCAAATTTTCCAAGGTTTTCTTTGATTTTTAAAATAAAACATTTGCAACCAAAAACTTTGAAATAGCTCACAACGGGTTTTTTACAAAAAAAGGAGTTCATAAGGAGTTTTGTTTAAAAAGTATCTTAATAAAACTTGATTCATGACATAACAAGCCATTTTAACAGCTTCGACCCAAAAGTATTGTGGTAAGTCGCATTCACTATCATAGTTCTAGCGGTTTCTTGAAGAGTCCGATTTTTCCTTTCAACAACACCATTTTGTTGAGGGACTCTAACAACCAAAAATTCATGAAAAATACCATTGTGATCACAAAAATCGGGAAAACCTCCAAATTTAAATTCGGCACCATTGTCACTTCTTAAACAAATGATCTTTAAATTCAATAAATTTTGAATTTTGGAAAATAATTTCTACAAATTTTTCAAAAGTCTCATTTTTGTGAACAAGAAATAATACCCAAATGTACCTAGAATAGTCATCTACAATAACAAAGGCATATTTGCAACCACCAAGACTAGCATGTTGAGTAGGTCCAAATAAGTCTAAATGCAACAATTCTAAAGGTTTATGAGTGGACACAAACATTTTTTGGTTTAAAAGAAACTTTGACTTGTTTACCAAATTGGCATGCATCGCAAATTTTATTTTTCAAAAATTTTAGTTTTGGCAAACCTCTTACCAAATCCTTCTTAGCAAGTTTTTCAATCAAATCTATGTTAAAATGACAAAGTCTTCTATGCCAAAGCCAAGGATCATCTATGGAAGCGGTAAGACATTTTACATTGCTATTGCTAATTTTATCAAGATGAATCACATAAACATCATTGTGCCTAGTGCCTTTGAATAAAATAACATGATTTTTATCAACGATAAGACATTCATGCTTGGTAAAAAATACATATAAATTTTTATCACAACAAAGTTGACTTACACTTAATAAATTATAGTTCAAATTATCAACAAGAAGCACATTCTTAATCAAGGTTTCACCATTTTTACCTATATCACCAATGCCGATTGATTTTGCTTTATTGTTGTCTCCAAATGTGACTTTTCTACTATTTTTGGATAGATTTGTCAAGAGAGAAGCATCACCTGTCATGTGCCTTGAACATCCACTATCTATGAACCACTTAGCGTTGTTGGTGATGTTAAGTACCTATACAATAAATCAATTGATAACTTTTGGTACTCACATTTTCTTGGGTCCATTTGAGTTAGTGAAATTGCTATCAATCCATGCGACTTTTATTCCAAGTTTTTCATTCTTTTTGACATAACACATATTCTTAACATGCCCATGTTGTTGGCAATATCTACAAATAGTATTTTTATTTCCATATAAAGATGATTTTGATTTTACAAAACATAAGTCATCCCTTCTAAATATGATAAAATTTTTGTTGATTAATACATTTCTGATTATTTCTTTTCAAATCAACAACATTTTCTTTCTTTCTAGTCAAGAGAACATCCAAATCATCCAATCTTTTCTTCAAGAAGGCTTGTTTTTCCTTGACCTTTGATCTCACATGCATTCTTTTCTTCAAGTCACGATTTTCTTGTGATAGCCAATTATTTTCATTCACAAGTTTAGAGTTAGCATTCAATATAGCATTTGATTTCTTCACTAACTCTTTATTTCTAGCATATGATTCTTTTAAGTTATCATGCAATTTCAAACTGAAAGTTTCAAGATCACTTTCATCATTTTCATCATTAGAGTCATAGTTAGAATTTATCTCATCATCTCCAATGGCCATAAAGGCCATTTGTGCCAACTCCTTTTCTTCTTCATATTCTCCTTCGGAGTTGCAATCATCCCATGTGATTTGAAAGTTATTGAATCTAGGTTTTCTTCCTTTCTTCTTTTTCTTGGAAAGACACTCATTTGCAAAGTGTCCGAGTTGACCGCATTCAAAATATTTTAATCGTTTTGCTTCTTCATTTCAAGCCTTGTCTTTCCTATGAAATTATTTGAATTTGTAGCTCCACCTCTTCTCATTCTTCGTTTGTTGATGTAATGTTTCAGAAATTCTTTGGTGATGAGTGCAAGATCTCCTTCATCAAGATCTTTATCTTCTAGATTGATGGAGCTATTTTCATCCTCTTCTTGAGAGGTCTTTAGAGCAATGCTCCTTCTTGGCCTTGCTTCTTCATCATCCACCACTTTGGCCTTCAACTTCAATTCATAAGATGTAAGAGAATTGATTAGCGATTCAATAGGTATTGAATTTAAATTCTTGGCTTCCTCTATAGCAATTATTTTGGCATCCCATTCTTTGGATAGCGCATTTAGGATTTTTCTATTTTTTTCACCCAAAGAATACTCCTTACCCAAGGCTTCAAGATCCTTAATGATGTCATTGAACCTACAATATATTTTGTAAATATTTTCATCTGGTTCCATCTTAAAGGACTCATACTTGGCATCTTTAACAAGTAAGGATTTCTTTTACTCACGAACATCGTCACTCCCTTCATGGATTTCCTTCAATTTATCCCTGATTTTTTTAGCGTAAATGCATCCCTTCACGCGAGTTGATTCATTTGCATCCAAGGCATTATATAGCACATTCATGGCTTTTGCATTTAATGTCAAGTTTGCCTTGTCTTGTGGAGTGAGCTCATCCCTTGTCTTTTCTCTTCTTCTATTTGTGTGATCATCAATGATAATAGTTTCAAAAGGACCTTCATTGACAACATACCACAAGTCAATGTCAATAGTAACGGATTGACCCTCAAAAAATAGAGCATTGTTGGTTGTCATAATAGTTCTTTTCTCAAAAGCAATTTAAGCAATAAAATGAGACCAACATCTGATACCTTTAATGGTCCCAAAGCAACCTAAGAGGGGAGTGAATTAGGTTTCTTAAAAAATACTTTAGAAATATTAATCTTATTAAGATTTTTTAAATAAAAAATGATATAATAGAATCAATGGATTGAAACAGTGAAGTAAGAAAGAGAGAAAATTAAACAGCCAACACTTCCAAGCTAACAAGTTTGAAGTATCAAATCACTAGAATGCTTCACACACTTGGTGAGCCAATAATCTTTACAAAGTAGGAAAATTCTTGCTCACACTAAACCTCTTTTAGTTGAGCCAAGAATTTTACTTACAACCACACTTTCGTACAAGATTATTACTCCACTCAAAATTGAATTGCACTCTAAACTGCACACTAATATAATAAAGCACTATAGCCAATTTGTACTAAAATTGCTCTTTTCTAAGGTTTGTATTCAGTGTATTAGATTGATTTTACAGAATATCAAAGCAGTTATTTATAAGAGCAATAAATGATGGTTGCAACTACTTTCTAACGGCTAAATAATAAATGCACAAAAAGTAGGTGTTGGGGTTTCGGACGTCCGAGATAAGTAGGATGCGTCCGACACAGCGTCCGATCTCCATGCAGTTGGTGAAAAACTTCGTTTGGATGTCATTGACCTGCGTCCGTTTCATCGTCAGAATGGAGTTTCAGAAGGTCATGTTCGTCCGAAAGAGACTTCGTTTGGACAGTTGTGTGCGTCCGTTGGAGAAGCAGTAAGATCCTTGCTTTCTGCCTGTTGGTTTGGACGGTGGAATGCGTCCGAGAAGCTTGACATAGTTCGAATGGTACAGTGTGTCCGAAAACCCTGTCTCCAGGAAAACAAGTAACAGACATGCAAAACTTGTTTACAGAGTTAAGTGCTTATGTCATCATCAAAATAAGGTTTGGAAAACATCAAATAAGTGGTTCAAAATGTTTAAACCAAGTTGCTAGTAGCTCATGATCTAAGGTGTTATAAACAATACAATATCTCCTCCCACTATCGATGTGGAACGAGACATTACAATCACCCATTTTTTAAGCTTTGCATCCTCACAAAGCCAAAAGTCGAGACCCAATACAATGTCACATACACCGGGTAGCACGACCGGATACCATTGGCCCAATCTCACCCATGTATAGATTGCCATATGAGATTCATTCTGATACCAACTGTAACACCCTAAGTAAGTCTGGACTAGCCTAATAACTTTTGAGTAGAAACGACGGATTCAAAATGTTTAAATCAAGTTGTTAGTAGCCTATAATTCAAGATGTTATAAATAATGCAATATCCCCTCCCACTATCGATGTGAGACGAGGTGTCACATGTAGACCTTGTGATCAAAATTAAATTTTAGAAAATCTTACTTGCATCATCGGATGTTATTTATTTTATAAAATTAATTTATACCATAAGATCTATAAGTAGGGTAAAAAAGTAAGTCTACCTAAATATTTTCCCCTTTGCTAGCTACAAATTTTGCCATATTTTTCCTAAGCACTCATCTCCATTCATATATTGGATTTTCAAAATGTACGCTTTTGTGATGTGACATGGGCTTCGAAAATAAACTTAACTTGCCATGAATTAATTTTAAGTATTTTCAACTAGGACTCACAAATTATTCGGATTTCTGTCTTTAATGGAGTTGCGCTTAATTTTATAAGCGTACAATTCATAGTTGAATTTATAAAATTATTCAGATTTTAAAATTTAATCGAATAGGTTCAAACTCACGTTATCCGATAAAATTTTTATAAGTTATTTATTTAAATTTTATTTTTTACAATAAAATAGTATGTACTATTTATCCCAATAAACATTATTAACTATACTATTGAACAACATTACAACTAAACCAACTAATGAGGATGGGTTAATATTTGATGCATGACAAATCCATTTAAGTTTTCAATCAACTTTTCTCGCATTATATTCATAAAATATGGAGTTTTTAGTCAAAGTCTAAAAGTTTTACACCAAAAAATAATTGAAAATCTTAACAAATTATTTTTAAAGTATTAGTAAAATTTAATTTGACTTTTTCAAATACATCATTTTCACCTATTTGGTGCTTTTTCAAAAATTAACTAAATTTGTAAACAGAATATTTTATTACTTTATTAATTTATTGCCTCAAAAAAAAAAGAAAAAAAAACCTCAAATATACAAGTGAAAGAATTTAGAAATGAAAATGGCAATATTGTAAATTAAAACACATGAGATGTTTGAGTCATTTTGATTCATAAAAAGATAAAATAGAGTAGATAAAGTTAATTTTGAAGTGTCAAAATCAGTTGATATATATATATAATCGAATTTATTTAATCTTAAATTCAAACTGATTCACTTTAATATAAGGATTGACTTTTTATTTATCAAGTTGAACTGGCTGAAGTTGGCCTGTCTCAGACCCGGTCTTGTTGGCCGTCCTATTCCCAACCAAATTATGTTGGTGAAACAAATAAAGAAGTGGATAACCATAACTCATGATTGCATTGTCGTGTGGGAAAGGTTGTTTCTCAGTGTAGAATGTCTCTGTGTATTTGCTTCTTTTCACTATTCAAGCATCCATCATATTCAGTTTTGGTGGAAAACATGCCCAAGAATTCAATCTCAACTTTCTCTCATTCTAAACTCTAATGAGAGAGGATAAATGACATTTAAAATAAAATGTCATAATCCAAGCCTTCAATATTGACCCGGTAAGAAAATAATTAGTTCAACAAGCAAATCCGAGCATAAGTCAACTTGAATCTTGTGTTCAAGTTTACGTTGATTTTTTAGTGCGTTTAAAGTCATAATTCGAGATTGACTTGATAATTATCCTTGCCGAATTATAAATGTGTATTTTTTTATTTTTTTTTTATCTTGTCCAGCTGAACTCAAACGTAAACCTGTCTCTTAGATATTTTAATTTTTATAATTACTGAGCTGAAATTGATAAATAAGGAATGTTCAATCCTGCTCAAATATAATCTAATTAATTAATTAATCAATTTTAAAACCAGTTCATATAAGACAAACTTTAGAGTATTAAAAATGTGTTTCATAAACGAGTAGTAAAGGATAAGTGCATAAATCAATTTTATTTATTTAGGTATCCGGTGACAAGAACTATTAGAAAAAAAAATTATATTTTGCAGTAATTAATTTTAAGTATATTTTAACAAGAAGGGTATATCAAAATTATAATATAACTATTTTGAAGACTCCAATTAGCTTTTCTGTCTCGAACATTACATATTAAAAATTCATCATAGTATTTATTTTAAATCTTAAATAATTAAATATTTGAGTAAACTAAAATAATGTCCTCTCAACTCCCAAACAAACTGTATAATACTTTATACGAGTAAAATTTATTTTAATCACTTATTAATCACTAGACATCTTATTAATTGTCAAAGAACAAATAAGAGATATCTATTGAAAATAATATAACTCTCTATTTTTAATAAAATAGACCATCTAATCTAAATAAATACTTATTATTAATTATTAAAATATTTAATACCTGATTAATAACCATAATAAACTTGACATTGTAATCTAATCCCAACCTCCAGATGGGTTCCATAATTATTTTTGTCCTTATTGAAAAACAAAAACTAACCTTTTTAATGGGCAATGATATTGCCACAGCGAAAATCTTATTGCCACAGCATGTATTTTTTAAATGACAAGACAAAGTCATCCTCTCAATGATTCCCGCTCACCCCCCCAGCCACACCACAAAAGCATTTTCCTCCTGCCTTTCCTTTCGTTGTCTCCTACACAGTGCTCAGCCCATTCCTTTATCAACCTTATTCCCTCTTTCTCTTTCCTTCCACCCTAATTCTTTCTCTGAGACCTATTTTATCGACTCAAAGAATTTTTCTAAAACAGGCTTAATTTCTTTTGGCAACTTAAATACTAAAATTTGATCACTTGTCAATTGTATAGCTGTGATAATTCACTAAATCATTAATTTAATTTCTATTGTCTAGAAAAAAATTAAAAAAATTTCAATTAAAACTACCATTTGGCATATTAGTTACTATGCAGGATTGTAACATAATCGTCATTAAGGGGTCCAACAAAAAGAGTTTCCAAATATTTGAAATATGACTTTATAAATATCGTTTACAATAATACTAACAACAGATAACGTTAAATAATTTTCGTCGATTGATTTGAGGCTAACAGACTTGATAACATAGAGAATATGGACAAATTGGCTAACATGGCACGACAAACCTTCCAGAGCTCGTCGTGTTATTGATTAATTTCTTTGATTATTGCCGGTTGATTGTTCGAAAATGAGGGGATAAGGTCCATAGAGCGGATGGGTGCGGTCTAGATGGGAAGGAGACCAAAGACTCGAGCATTTGAGGGGTGCTTTGGTCATATAACACATATATGCTACGGCAATAAGATTTTTGCTATGGCAATATCATTGCCCGAATGAAAATAAGTCGTTCAGATGTTGACCCCTGATTGAGACACCTTTTCATGGTGAGTTGTACTGCAGAGGAATATAAATTTAAATAGAAATATTAATTGACAAATATTTAAATAGATAAAATTTTTAATATTTTTTAATGGAAATTAAAATTTATAAAATAAATAATATTAATTAATATAAATAATATTTTATAAAATTTAATTTGAATTTTAAAATTTATACCAAGGCATAAGACTGTATTAACCTTAGTATTTTTTTTGGTTAAGGAAAATAATTAGGTAGATTTATTTTTTTGCCCTACTTGTAGATTCTGTGATCAAGATTAAATCTTAAAAAATTTTACTTACATCAGTTATTGTCATAAATTTTTTAAATTTTAATTCACATCATAAATCTATAACTGTGACTAAAAATCGGATTTATATAAGTATTTTACTTTTCATATTCATATCCATTACCTAATCCATCATGTTTAGTTATTTTTTGATAGGGTTAATAACACTTTGCCCCCTGAATTAGATAGGTAATTATACTTTGTCTCCCTAAACTAAAAAAAATTATACTTTACCCCCCAATCACATGATTCATCTTTTAAAAAAAATTATAATATCAAGTTAAATGACTAAAATACCCTTCTATTATATTTTGATTTTTTATGTATTTAATTTTGATGTTCAATACGTATAAAAGAATTAGGAAAAAATAAAATATAATAACAAATTAGTATTATAATAAAATATAATAACAAAATAATTAGCGAGTGAAAATGTAATAAAATATTGAATTATATTATATTTGATATTGAAATTTGCACAGGTTAATCCAAATATAAAAATTGTAAAATGTTAAGAGATATAAAAAAATCACAAATTTTATAAAAAAAATATATTGTCACACAATATCTATAAAGAAGAATTTTTAACAGAAAATCAACCCATTTAGGAATTGTTCTACCATTATAAAAATATTTAAATTCGAAATAATATAAAATAAAATAACAAAATTTAAAAATTTGATCATGATATATATTGATATGGATTATATTAAAATATTATATAATTTATTTTTTATTATTTTAAATAATTATCACATCATTATTAAAATTTAAATACAAAAATCAAAATATAGTACTAAGGGTATTTAAGTCATTTAATATAATATTATAAATTTTTTAAAGGATGAATCATAAGATTGAGAGATAAAGTGTAATTTTTTTAATTTAAAGAGTAAATTGTTATTACCTACCTAGTTCAGGGTTAAAGTGTTATTAACCCTTTTTGAGCCCTTCAAGGTTAGTTTCTGTATTTGAAGACAAAAAGTAACGATGAAGCCCATGTGGAGGTTGGGATTAGATTGCCATTGAAAAGGGCAATGATATTACCACAACATAAATCTTATTGCCACAGTAATATTTATTATAATGTCAAAACTACCCTTAACAACATTTTCAGCCCTGCCTATCTTCTTTTTCAACCATTTTTTTCAACATCAACGGATTCAGCAACTCATAGCTCCCTGATCAACGCCACATCATTTCCGTCCTACTCCATGATCCATGGCCAATCCTTTTCTCTAAAATTTTCATCATTCTCCCACCACCCATTAAATTCAAAATTCAACCTTTAAATTTGTAGACAATGAAATTTTATTTTAATTAAAATTATTATTTGTCTATAAATAAATTTAATTGGATATTTATGGTCCAATTAAATAATGCCATATGTCATATATATTTTGGAATATTGGTTAATTTAAAACCAATTATATTATTCCACATGTCAAGATGAGGTGGTTCGACCAATCAAATGAATTTGTATCGCTCTTCCAATTAAATTGTGCCATGTCACATGTTTACAAGATTTGGCCAATAAGGATAGATGTACTCTAGTATTTATCTCTTTATTAATAAATTAAAATAAGGAGATAATATCAAAGTAGTACAGTTCTTATGTATTAATATCTCTTTAACAATAAAGAGATAAGAATGTATTTCTTGGTATGCAAGTAAGAAGTTACACATGTACTACAAGTCTTCTACCTTGCTCCCTTCCATACATGTATAAATAAGGGTCATCTCTCAGAGGTTCAACACACACATATTTCTGAAGTTTGAAAGCTGTGGAAGCTCTGAATCTTCAAATTTTCTCTTCAAATCTTCCATATATCAAAGTTTGAAAATCTTCATCAAGTGTTCTTCAGGTCTCCCATATCAAGACTTGAAGAATTCAATATTTAGTTCGGGAATAAGCTATGAAGCCCACGGATCGCGCCTGAAGTAAAGAATCGAAGGAGTTTTCTCCCACATATTGAGAATATCCTAGAAATTGTAATCCTTTATTTCATATATTCATATATTCATATTTTTATCGCTATATTTCTTGTTTGTTCAATTTTTACAGACTCGAAATATTTCGTTGCGCAATTTTGGCACGCTCGGTGGGACAATCTCTACCTTCCATCTCTTTGCCTCATATATATTCAACTGCAAATCTACATCAATGGCTCCAAAGAACCACAAATCCATGCCTGCTCGTTCTAATGCTGCTGACTCAAAAACTACTATAGGATCTGCAAATGATTCTGCGAATCCACAAATTGTTGGTCCAACCACAAGAAGCATGACGAGAGCCCTCTCTCAAAGTAATCCAGAGATGCAATCTGCATCAGCTCCCGTGTTTGGCTTGACACCACCCAAAATCACTTCTCCTGTGTTGGGGCTCAAAGATGTTGGAGCTTCAATCGAGAAAACCCTCGCGATGTTCAAAGCAAGTTCTAATTCCAGAATTTCGAAACATGATGATGACATAAAACAATGAGACCTCTAGAGGATCAAATGGCATGCCTAACTAGAATCATGAAAACAATGATAACACGCATACAAGATCAAGATGCCGTCATCACTCAACTCGTCAACAAGAAAGACAGTACCGCGGAAGGAAGTCAAATTAATTCAAAGGCACCTGGCGGACATCAAGAAGCTGAAACTTCACAACAAGGAAAGGCAAAAGAAGTGCATGTGACTTCTGATGGAATGATTCATGCCGATCAATTGAAGGAGTTCGTTGAAGGTATGATCAAGGTGAAATACGAAGATGGTTCAAAATCAAACCCTATATACACTAAGCCTTATTCCGCAAGAATCGACAGCTTGATGATGCCTTGTGGATATCAACCACCCAAGTTTCAGCAGTTTGACGGCAAAGGAAAGGCAGGAGGCAATGTTTAATTCCGAAATAGCATGTGGCACACTTTGTCGAGACATATAATAATACCGGAACTTATGGTGATTGGTTGGTCAAGCAATTTCTCCGCTCACTAAAAGGTAACGCATTCGACTGGTACACTGATCTTGATGCCGGTTCGATTGATAGTTGGGAGCAATTGGAGCGGAAATTTCTCAACCAGTTCTACAGTACTAAGAGGACTGTTTCTATGACTGAACTTTCCAACGCCCGTCAGTGGAAAGACGAACCAATTGTTATATCTATTGATACACAGGACTTTAAGCCTTAATTGTAGAGACCGACTCTCCGAGACTTCGCCATTGAAATGTGCATTCAAGTCATGAAGTGGGGACTTCGTTATATCCTACAAGGCATCCAACCTCCGACATTTGAGAAATTGGCGACAAAAGCTCATAGTCTTGAAATTGGCCTTGGAAATCAAGAACCGCCTGTTCCTAATCCTCGCAATAATAAAGAAAAATAGGATTTTAAGAAAGGGGGCAAGCCTTCTCCCAAGTCTGGAAACAAAGAAACTATGACAACAAATACTGCACCTTTTAAGATCGCGACAAAAGTCAGTTAAAATGTGTCCGAGAAGGTAGAGCCTGTGCAAGGTAGGCCACAAAGAAAACCGATGCTCAGGGAGATGCAAGAGAAAGAATATCATTTTCTCGACTCTGATCTTCTAGGCATGTTCGATGATCTACTCAAAGCCAAACTCATTGAACTCCCCGAGATGAAACGGCCGGAGGAAGCTAGGCGAGTTAATGATCCAAACTATTGTTGTTACCATGGCTTGGTTGGTCATTCCCTCACAAGGTGTTTTGTTTTTAAAGATATGGTGATGGAGTTAGCCCGCCAAGGTAAGATTTTGCTTGAGGAAGATAAAGCAAGTGCAAATCAAACCACTATAATTCCTGACTCCCACAATTTGTTGAAGAATGGTAAAGTATCTCGTCTTCCATCGAAGATAAGAACAATACAGCCTACGACAAAATTTGGAAATTTTTTTCAATCCCGTTTCATTATATGACAACCTCTTTTCACAATATGAAGTACCTTTTGAAAGGCAAACTAAAAAATTATTGAAGAATGATGATGCCACAAATGATCAGTCAGACGAAGGATGGACATTCGTCACTCGCAAAAGAAGCCAAAAAATTAAAGCGCAAAAGACTAGTCTGCTGCCAAAATTTTGGATGGTAAAAATACGGATTGCAAAAAGAAAGTCCAGAAGAATAACAATTTCGCCATCAATCCCTCCGAGTGGTGTGATGTTCTAAAATATCCGTCGACCTATTACTTTGAAAGAATTCATGCCAAGAGGATACTTGAAAGATGACGACGTCCTTGCATCTTGCCATGTTGTGAACATCGATAAAGTTGATGAAGAATTTGAGAATAAACTCACTGTGGCTGATAAAGTCCTTGAGAAATGTGCCACAACGATTGTTTTTTATGATGAAGATTTATTGCTCGAGACGAAAGCTAACAATCGACCCTTGTTTGTAAACTGGATATGCACGTGAGCAAAAAATGAATCGGATACTTCTCGATGGAGGATCTGCTGTGAATATAATGCCTTTACGTGCAATGAAGGAGCTTGGAATCACAAGTGATGAACTCTTACAAAGCCGTCTCATGATCCAAGGATTCAATTAAGGGGGGCAAAGAGCCATTGGTCTTATAACACTTGATTTATTAATTGGCGATTTATCCTCAAGTGCACTATTTCATGTTATCGATGCAAAAACATCTTATAATATGCTTCTTGGGAGACCATGGATTCACAAAAATGATGTTATACCGTCAACTCTTCATCAATGTTTCAAGTATTGCCATAACGGCGTCATAAAGAAAGTAGTTGCTGATGAAAAACTGTTCACTGAAGCCGAGAGTTACTTTGCTGATGCTAAATTCTACCTGCAGGGTAACACATCTTAGAACAAAGGAAGATGGTCAAAAATCTAAGACACATGTCTTACGCTATGTTCCAAAGTCAAAGAGAAAAGAAGTGGGTCAATCTCCTTTTGTTAGAAGTGATGAATTAAAGGAGTTCACTGTACCACTCACCAAAATTGAGGTGGTCAAGCATAGCGAAACTCTTCTTAAAGGCTTTGTTCGGCCAAAGGTGGAGTCCGAAATAGAGAACAATTCATTACCTAAAACACGAACCGACGAGATATTTGGTCCAAATGCATACAAGTTGCTCGTAAAAGCTGGTTACGATCCTAAGGAAGAAGGAACTCTGGGCAAGCTTCCTGCAGAGATAAATGGAGAAGAGACACATGGCATGACTTCTACCCAAAAGATGTTGAAAGACAAAGGATATGCTGTCAACAACCTGTCAATGGGGGTATAGACCACCTTCTCCTGTGCGTATAGCAATTAAAAGGGCTAATACGCATCATATTACTATCAAAGAAGAAACTGCGTTGAAAGGTTCAAGGCAATCAGTCTTTGATAGATTGAGAAAAGTTACACCACGTGTTTCGGTGTTTGATAGGCTTGGCCCACGAGCCTGAAGAGTTTTGATGAAGCAACCTATTCATGAAAGGTTGAGTTTTCCAAAGGCAAAAGAGTATATTTTTAATACGAAATGAAACAATACTTCCTGCAATGATGGAAGTTTAAGAAGACAAGTTACTAATATTTTCATACATTACGGCGATTTGTTAAATGTGAGAAAGGAAACCATCATTGATATAAGCATCAAGGAGGAAGACAAGGAAAGCATTGCCTCCTGCAATCATATCACTGTTCGAAACGAAGATGCCGGAGATGCTCCTCCTGAATTGGAAAAAGGCATGAAGGCAACCGTTGATGAGTTAAGAGAAATCAACCTCGGCACAAATGATGATCCTCGTCCAATCTACATAGGTACTTGGCTGACTCCTGAAGAGGAACAAGCAGATGTTGAACTATTGCTCGAATTTAAGAATATTTTTGCTTGGAATTACAAAGAGATGCCTGGCTTAGATCCGAAAATTGTTGTTCATCACTTGGTCATTAAGCGAGGTGCAAAATGGCAAGTCCCGTTAAACAAATCCAAAGACGTTTTCGGCCTGATTTGATCCCATTAATTGAGATGGAGGTGAACAAGCTCATGGAAGCTGGTTTCATCCGAGAAGTAAAATACCCAGCTTGGATTTCAAGTATAGTCCCCGTGAGGAAAAAGAATGGACAGATTCGTGTTTGCGTTGATTTTTGAGATCTCAATGAAGCTTGTCCGAAAGATGACTTTCCTCTCCCTATTCCATCTCAAAATGGTCGATGCCACATCCGGTTACTGAAACCTTATACACATCTAGATGTGTATCAAGAGACAACCAGATCCGAATGGCACCGAGGGATGAAGAACTTATTGCTTTTCGAACTCCCAAAGGCATTTATTGCTACAAGGTCATGCCTTTTGGCTTAAAGAATGCGGGGGCCACATATCAAAGGGCCATGCAAAAGATCTTCGATGACATGCTTCACAAGAATATAGAGTGCTATGTTGACGATCTCGTTGTCAAATCGAAGAAACAAATTGACCATCTTCGTCCAAGATCTTAGAATGGTGTTCGAAAGATTTCGAAGATACCAACTCAAGATGAATCCTTTAAAGTGCGCTTTTGGAGTTACCTCTGGAAAGTTTCTTGGGTTTATCGTACATAGCCGAGGAATTGAAATTGATTAATCCAAAATCGATGCTATCTTGAGGATGCCCGAACCGCACAACATTCATGAGTTAAAAAGTTTGCAAAGAAGATTGGCTTATCTTCGAAGATTTATCTCCAATTTGGTTGAGAGATGTCAACCATTTAGCCATTTGATGATAAAGGGTGTACCTTTTGAGTGGGATGAAGCATGTAGTAATGCTTTCAAAAGCATAAAAACATATCTCACGAAACCACCCGTATTAGCTGCACCTATTTCTGGTAAGCCTTTAATTCTTTATATTGCTGCACAGTTGACGGTATAACAGCATTACTTGCCCAAGAAAATGGTGAGGGTAAAGAAAATGCACTATATTATTTAAGCCGGATGATGACACCAAATGCTCAGTTAAATTATATGCCAATTGAGAAGTTGTGCTTGGCTCTCATATTTGCCATTCAAAAGTTAAAGCACTACTTTCAAGCTCATACTATCCGTTTGATATCCAAGGCAAATCCGATCAAGTATGTTATGACTAAGCCTGTGCTGTCAGATCGTCTTGCAAGGTGGTACCTTCAAATTCAATAATTTGAAATTGTTTACCTTCCTGCAAAGGCTGTCAAAGGACAAGTGTTGGCTGACTTCTTGACCGATCATCCCATACCACCTGAGTGGGAATTGATTGATAAACTTCCAGATGAAGATGTTTTCGTGGTCGAAGTTCTTCCGCCTTGGACAATGTATTTTGATGGTGCCGCACATCAAGGGGGCGCTGGAGCTGGAGTAATATGCATCACTTCTGAAGGAGATATGTTGCCATATTCATTCACTTTAACACATCAATGTTCAAATAATATCGCTGAGTATCAAGCACTTATCCTTGGTCTCGAAATGGCGGTTGATATGAAGCAACTACAACTTAGAGTTTTTGGAGATTCCAAGTTAGTAGTCAATCAGCTCCTTGGCAAATATGAAGTCAGGAATCCCGAGTTGTGGCCATGTTATAATTATGCTAGGTAGTTAATGGGGTGGCTAGGTGATGTGACTATAGAGCATGTTCCAAGGAGGGACAATCGACAAGCTGACTCCTTAGCAAAATTAGCTTCGATGCTCATCTTGCCTAATCAACAAGTTCAAGGCCCCATATGTCAAAGTTGGGTTGTGCCTCCTCATTTTGAAGAAGGAAATGATGTGAAAGAGGAAAATACTCACGTGGTTTCTATTTATGAAGTGGAGAAGGAAGATTGGCGACAACCAATAATTGATTATCTCAGTTATGAAAAGTTACCTAATGACGCAAAAAGAAGAACAGAAATTCGTCGTCGTGCTCCTCGCTTCATCTACTATAAGGAGATTCTTTATCGGCGATCGTTTGATGGAGTTTTCCTACGATGTCTCGGTGAGGATGAAGCTATCTGCAAGCAATGGAAGAGGCTCACTCAGGAATATGTGACGCTCATCAATCCGGCCCTAAGCTGCACTTCCGCATTAAAAGAATGGGGTACTACTGGCCGACCATAGTGAAGGATTGCATAGACTATGTAAGAAGATGTCAAGCTTGTCAGTTTCATGCCAATTTCATTCATCAATCACCAGAACCGTTACATCCTACTGTTTCTTCTTGGCCATTTGATGCTTGGGGATTAGACATAGTAGGACCACTGCCAAAGTCTTCTGGTGGACATATCTTTATCCTAGCTGCAATTGATTATTTTTCGAAGTGGGCTGAAGCAATTGCACTAAGAGAGGTAAAAAAAAAATGTGGTCGATTTTATTCGCGTGAACATTATCTATCGATACGAGGTTCTACGATATATCATCACTGATAATGGAAAACCTTTCTGCAATGCTGCAATGAACAAGCTTTGCAAGAAGTTCGGCTTTAAGCAACATAATTCTTCTATGTACTATGCTGCTGCAAATGGATACACTTGTTGAGGCTTTTAACAAAACTCTATGCAAATTGTTAAAAAAAGTTATTGACAAGTCAAAAAGAGATTGGCATCAAAGGATTGGTGAGGCTCTTTGGGCATATAGGACAACTTTTTGAACTCCTACTCAAGCGACTCCATACGCACTTGTCTACTGTGAGACAGCTTCTTCCACTCGAATGTCAAATACCTTCTTTAAGGATTGCTGTGCAAGAAGGACTTAATGAAGAAGACAATGCTCGCCTTCGTCTTGAAGAGTTGGAAGCACTTGATGAGAAAAGGTTGGAAGCTCATCAACGACTTGAGTGTTACCAAGCTCGCCTTTCTAAAGCATTCAATAAGCGAGTTCGGCTGCACTCTTTTCAAATTGGCGATATCGTCCTTGCTGTTCGAAGACCAATCATCCTTGCACATGGAGGTCAAATGAAGTTTGTCTCAAAATGGGATGACCCTTATGTTGTCCAAGAAGTCTATACAAATGGCTCGTACAAATTGATCGCTAATCAGAAGAAGATGGATTAAGGATTGGCCCCATCAATGGCAAATATTTGAAGCGATATTACGCATGATTTAGATGCTCCTTGACGCATGAGCCTAAACTGCATGTTGCTCCTGGCCCGCATGAGCTAAAATTGTGGACGGCAACCACCAATAGTGTAGTATGTGGTTAAACTGCTAAAACACTCCACCAAGTCTAAGGTGGTAAACAAATAGATACTCTTGGCCCGCAAGAGGTTAAACTGTGAACGACAAACCCCTCATATTTTTCCACAAAAAAAAAGGAACTACGTGTGACTTGATTCCCTTTTGGGATACGTAGGCAGCTTAGAGGGCAACTTCTAAGTTCAGTTACACTCCCAAAAAAAAAACCAACTCATTTTCCTTAAAGAAAAATATGATGGAAACAATATTTCAAATTAAATTCATAGATGTTAGTTACTTTACTTGTTTTGAAAAAAAAATAATAATAAAAATAAAAAAATCGTAAGATAAGGAACAGTAATTAATGTCTTTATGAAAGTTATTGAAAGAAAAGTTTCCAAACAAATGAAGTTTAAGGAAAAGAATAAAAAAAGGGATTTGATATGATTCAAATATCAAACTTGAGGTCCACTATGGCTATCTTGCTGGCTTCAAGGATGTTGCTCATCTTCTCAAGCTCCCTAGCGTCTTCATTTGTCAGGAAGGTATTGCTTTTGATGGAAGAGATTTGATCTTGTGCTCTTAATATTTCAACTTGCATTTGCTTGAGATTTTCATATTCTTGGTCAATGGTCGAGCTAATTTCCCTGTTTTGCTTCTCTAAATCATCAAGATCTTTTTGAAGAATGATTTTTCTATCATCAATAGATTCCCGCTTTCCTTGAAGACTTTGTATATGGTTGGTTACCTTTTCCTCCACTGCTTTGACTTTCGAAAGGTGTACATTTGCCTTGGAGAGAATTTCTGCATATGCTTCTCTTGAAATCTTCTCCGATGCTAAAGCTCTTGAAGAGTCATACTTCTTGGCTTTTGTGAGCAAGGTCCTGCTAAAGAGTCTATTAGAGGAAGGGTAATTGAAGAATCTATCCTTGTTATTTCTTCAACTACCTCATTGATACATTCCTCCAAAGAAGAGATTTGGTCTACGGAAGTGTTTGAGATATCATTGCAAAGTTCTTCCCACAGGCTTTGTATATATTTTCGTTGGCATGATTTTATCACCTTGCGGCCATGAAATTCAGAAATTGGTGTTCTAACTTGCTTGTGGAGACTTCTATGGTGATTCAATGGTATCTGTGATGGAGCATAATCCTCTGCCGGCTTGTCAGTTATGGATTCACGTATACTTGGATTGCCAGTAACATTCTCATGCAATTCTCTATCCATATTCGTCTCATTGATGATAATGTCTTGATTACTGAATAAATGGTCTCCAACTCCTTCCACGGGCGCCTCAATGGTAGTGAACTAAAAAAAAAAAAAAAAAAAAGAAAAGAAAAGGAGAGTCAGAGCAATGTTGAGATTCATCAAAAAAGGGAAGAAAATAAATATGACGTATATTTACGTATTCAGCCAATTCTTTTGGTGACATCTTTGAGGCAGGTGTTGTTTTGGAAAATAATGAGTTAATAGAAATGTTCTCCAAACTTGAAGGTTTTGACTTCTTTTTCGGTCGATTCCAGTGACGATCTTTATTACAGCTTTCTCCAGAATGTTCACCCTTTACTTGAACAAATTCTCTATCATCCAATATCTTGATCCTATTATTTTTTGATGCTTCCCAAGAAGTTGAATTCGAGAGAACCTTATGATTCTTTGGAGATATGATATTGATATTTATCTCCATGTCTTCGATGCCTTTCAATAAGGGTGTTTCGATAACCTTTGGAGTCTCAACATTTGTGGGTTTGACCAAAGTTGGTCGTCCTATCTCCGTTACTTGCTTTCCTCTCAAGCCAGTTGATGCAAGATTTTGGCATTTTTGCCTCATTGAAGGAGGTTTGTCTACTGCTATGAGTTCTTGGGAAGCCTTGTGTATCCTTGTCTTTGCAGAATCTTCTTAGGATTCGTCCTGGCTACCTTTCTCTTAATTGTATTATAGTCATTTTTTCCATACTTTAAACACTTTGGAGAGGCATCATGCTTGGATCTCTTTGATGGGGGTGTTCTCGCTCTCGTGTCTTGAGCTTCATCCTCATTTGCTCTCTTGACGCTAAGTTTGATGATTGTGCTTGGAACGCTCTTCGATCGCATCGACCACCAGGTGTCATACTCTTTTGTAACTAATGGATGTCTTCTTTGCGGAGGTATGGTCAGGATAGAATGAGTTGATGTACGAATTGAGGATTCCCACAACTGAACAATTTCTCCCAAGGTGTGAGTGTGAGTTATCTCCTTCAACTTGTTTGGGATATTTTGGCAAAAACCAAATTGCCTGCTGAATCTGCACGGGTCATACAACTAGATGATAAAAATGTTGTCCCGTCGAAAGGTCAAGAAACATAATCGTTGACTGATGAAATATTCCATGCATTGCGGTGATAGATTTCCATCATCTATTGTCTCTGAGGACTTTTTCCTCTTTTTGGGTCATGCGTAGTCTAGGAAAGCTTGATGGGTTCACATTTTTAATGATATCTTCTGCGTCCGTAGTGTTGAAGAATTGTGCCATCTTTTCCCCACTAAATTTAGTCATTCGGGCAAGACAGCTTGTGAAGAACCCCAGTTATGTTAATCATGTTTTGATGATAACCAAATCATACTAATAGTTTGATAACAAGTGTGCAGAAAAACAAGCAGGTTCGGACGCAAATGTTCGTCCGAACAAAACAACCATGACAGAGCTTCGATCGATGATAATCGTCCGACACAAAGAATTTGAAGCAAGCCTCGGACGAAGAACAGCGTCCGACCATTTTCCAGAAGACTTCGCTTCAATCGGACGCATGTTCGGACGTATCATCGGACGTCCGAACGAATACCCTCAGAGAACGGACGTAGTGTCGGACGCACTCCTGCTGCATCGGCCGTCCTAAAGGTCCAACGGCTAGTTTTCCAGTAAACAGAAAATAGCCTTTAATTACTGTTGTTGGGAAGTTGTTGAAAGCAGTTTTTTGGCAACTATAAATACCCCTAGGTCTGAATTAATAGACAAGAGACTTCTACATTGATTACATATAATTCTTGAGCTATTTGGGAGAAATAGTGGGTACAAGTGTTGTAATAGTGTAGGTAGTGTGGAAAGAGTTTAGAAGTGTAAAAGTTCTTCAAGTGTGAGAGTGGAGAAATAACAATTGTAACAAGGGAGGTTGTGAGTGTAAAACTCTTGGCTCAACTAAAGGAAATTAGTGTGAGCAAGAGTGATCCTCATTTGTGTACAAGAGGTTATTGTCTCACCTACTTTGAAGAGACTTTTAGGGCTGAACTTCAAGTTGTGAACTTGGTAGTTGCCTTGTGAGAAGCTCTTTGTAATTGCAAACTCCAAGCTTGAGAAGTTAGGGAGTTTGGTTTGATTCTCTTAATCTCAATATTGTTATTTGTTCTTTTAAGCTTAAATTGTTGAATATCTTTTGTATTCATTTGTGCTTAGCCCCAAGTTTTCATTTGGTGCATAAAGTTTGAATTTCTATTAAGCACATAAAAAGGATTGTTTTTTAGAGACAACCTAATTCACCCCCCTCTTAGGTTGCTTTTGGGGCCAACAGCTTGTTTGATCATTTGTGTGATAAGTATCAAAATATTGACCGATCCATGCATAGACATAGTGAAATAGGAAAACAGCTGGGCACTCTCATAAGTTGGGAGCTTGAACAACCTTTCTTAAGCCGTCATAGATGCTGGCAAGTACTGGGATTGCGAGAGAAAATTTCACTCCCGTTGCCATTAAGCTTGCCACCTTGAAGACACTTGGACGTATGTGATCCATCTCCCTACTTGGTAAGAGGAATTTGCAAATCCAGCATGCTAGAAAGGCTCCCACATACACTTCACCTCTTAGATTGTCTTCGATGTTCAACATATCAAAGGGGATGTGTTCGTTATTGATTTTTAGTAAATAAGAATTGTCCACGCTTCCACATGGGTTGAATGTCTTCTTGGGCTAAATTGTGTTGATGCTTCGTCTTTGACCCCTTGGAGATGGAGTTCGATATCTGGATTGTCCTCGGAACCAAAACTGCACCCAGTCTTTAATATGAACTTCGTCATGATCATTTTTGGTAAGCCTGTAGTACGCCACAAATAAGTGTCTGCAACTTGCTGTAAGTAAATATTTTTCATCCCCATCGATGTTGAGAAGTTCTTTGGCTATTGGCACAACCTCATCGTAAAATGAGCCACAGATAGGAAGACCTCAGAGTTTATAAAGATCCCAAAGGGAAATTGATAACTCGCCTGCCGAAGTATGGAGGCTGTTTGTCGAGGGGCACCAATATTTGCAAAAGGCAGGCAAGTTGTTATTGCAACGATCATATGAGTACCGTGACGCGTAAACAGCATCATAGACATGGGGTCTCAAGAGTGTCTCCTTGTGTCGCACAAACACATCTTCCGACCATTCCCAGTAGTTGGAGGTATGTCTTGCTTCACCAAAGTATCAGGAAGGGCCACGTTTCACGTGATTTTGCCGAGGTTAGAACTGAAAAAGGGAAGTGAGAACTTGGCAGCACTCGGCTCCTTGATATGAAGGGAGGAATTTAATATGAGCACTTCTTCACTCCTTGTTGCAGTAGAAAATGACATGCAGCGATTGTTTCTTTGTTTGACTTGATTGTCCAATCTTTAAGATGTAGCGACTCATCAAGAGGAATGTAAGGTTGTGCTAAGGAACCAATGGCTGGCTTGTAGATATACAACGACAAGTTCGTGGACCGAGATCCCACTCTTTCATCAAAAAGGGAGATATGTGGCATTGGCGTCTCATAATTCTTGATTTGCATGGCTGTTCGGAAGATGTGGCTACCTAACAAACAAAATTTAGGCATGAAACATAAAATCCTTTTGGTTGAAAAAAACATTTATAAAGCTTAAAGCTTGGGATATCTGGATAAAATACTACATACATGGATTTGTGATGTTAAAGTGCTCATGAAAAGTTTGTGCATATACTCGCTATTGTGTTCTAATAGTCAATTCGTGATTCATAAGTTCAGTCAATATGATATTATGGACTGAATTTTCTCATTGATTAGACATGTCGGCACGGCAAAAAAAAATAAAAAATAAATAAATAAATATATATATATTAATAAAAAAAAGGGAAAAATGTGGTACTTGAGTTTTATGAGGTCGGTCGGTGAATCAAAGAAAAAGAAATCAGCGACACCGGCAACGTAGTTGCAATAGTAATGGACAGTTGCGGCTAAACAGCGGCGGCAAAGTGGCGGCAAAGAACGGCAAAGAAGAGCGAAAAGCGGCGGCGGCAAAGAAGCAGCAAGCAACGGCAAAGCAGCGGCAACAACAAAACACAAAGCGGCAAGGCGACAACAAAATAGCGATACGGCTAGTAGCATAAGAGATAGTGGCAGCGGTAGCGGCAAAACGATTTCCATCATACTGCTTGCGAACTACTTTGTCAGCAGTAGCGGCAGCTGAGCAGCCGCAATTACTAAAATTGCTTTGCTATTAAAGAAGCGGCAATGATAAAGCGCAAGCAGCAAAGGCAAAATAGCGATTGCAGCAGCAAAATAACACCAGCAACGTTAGCAGGGCAATAGCTGCTACGACAAATTTAACAACAGCAGGGATGAAATTCAGCAATAGTAATGGGCAGTCACAACGCCAAGGGGAAAAATCAACGGTTGCGGTGACAATAGCAAAGCAACAATAGTAATTGCAAAACTCAGCAGCCACGACAAAGTAGATTCGCAAGCAGTATGATGGAAATTGAACTTGCTCTACTTTGTGATGTGTATCCATGGCTGGCAAATTGGCTAATTTATAGGTGCCATGCATCTTTCGAATCCAATACAACTCGAATAAAATGAGTGCGTTATTGAATTTCTTGTGGATTAGAATTGTAATCTTATAAGTTTAAGTGAATTATTAGAATTCATCAAGGAGTTGGTTTTCCTTATTCATGTATTATCGGATGCTTCCCATGTTAATTTGGTTCATTAAGGATTAGACTTCATTGTTCAATATGCGAATGGAGTTCAAGTCAGCCGAGCATTAGTTTTGGAATTCGTGACGTCCGAGATTTATTGGATGCGTCCGAAACAGCGTCCGAAAATTCATCGAGATGTGTATAAGAGACAGGAAGTTGGCCTTATTCAATCACAACTCCAAGAGTAGTGCAGATGTCTTATTCAAGTCAAGAAATATCACTTTGATGGCTGTAGAATCGCTTTACATAAGTTCCCTAATTGGATTTGGAATTAAAATATTCTAGCTGTTGAAAATTTTCAAATGATGAAGTTCAGCTACGCGGCTTTTTGATTTGGGTTGACCTAGAATTTTATTTGTGATTGAATAAGGCCAACTTCTAATTCCATGCAAATTTTAGCGGCGGTGGAAGGTTCTAATTTAAGTCTCGAAACACCTAAATCTTTTGTAATTATGGTCCGTATCCTATTCCAATAATTGGTCTTTAAGCAATGGAGTTTGGATTATATGAATTCACTCGCTTCATGCGTAAATTTGGAGATCAAGGTGTACATGCATTGGTTCAAGTCTTTAGATTCGGTATTCGAAAGCTAAGACAATAAAAAATAAAAAATTCCATTCGTTGAATTTATTTGGGTGGCATACATTTGCTTATGGTTTTATTCAACATTAATTTTGGAATATTTTGATGAAGTCCAAAGAATATCGAAACTTGTCTGCTCAAGCCACAATTCGAAGGTCGGCGTTCGCAAACAAGTTTCGAGGGGGCATTTGTAGACAATGAAATTTTATTTTAATTAAAATTATCATTTGTCTATAAATAAATTTAATTGGATATTTATGGTCCAATTAAATAATGCCATATGTCATATATATTTTGGAATATTGGTTAATTTAAAACCAATTATATTATTTCACATGTCAAGATGAGGTGGTTCGACCAATCAAATGAATTTGTATCGCTCTGCCAATTAAATTGTGCCATGTCACATGTTTACAAGATTTGGCCAATAAGGATAGATGTACTCTAGTATTTATCTCTTTATTAATAAATTAAAATAAGGAGATAATATCAAAGTAGTACAGTCTTTATGTATTAATATCTCTTATGTGTGTAAAGAGATAAGAATTTGTTTCTTGGTATGCAAGTAAGAAGTTACACATGTACTACAAGTCTTCTACCTTGCTCCCTTCCATACATGTATAAATAAGGGTCATCTCTCAGAGGTTCAACACACACATATTTCTGAAGTTTGAAAGCTGTGGAAGCTCTGAATCTTCAAATTTTCTCTCCAAATCTTTCATATATCAAGGTTTGAAGATCTTCATCAAGTGTTCTTCAGGTCTCCCATATCAAGACTTGAAGAATTCAATATTTGGTTCGGGAATAAGCTGTGAAGCCCTCGGATCGCGCCTGAAGTAAAGAATCGAAGGAGTTTTCTCCACATATTGAGAATATCCTAGAGATTGTAATCTTTTATTTCATATATTCATATATTCATATTTTTATCACTATATTTCTTGTTTGTTTAATTTTTACCAGACTCGAAATATTTCGTTTCGCACAAAATTCTTGTTCGTCTTTTTCCTCAGGAAAAGTAAAATTAATATTTCCCAAAAACTTTTCATCCTCCAAATTGAATCTCTTCATATTTTGATTTTTTATTCTTCCATCAATTGCCTTTTTTTTTTTGCAACACAAATTTTTAGTAGAAAAATGAACAGTGTACTTTCTTTTTGTTTGATCAATACATTTTAAAAATTAAAGAAGCTTTTGAATGGCAAAGTTTTTTTTTTTTTTTTTAATTTATGACTTTTGGGTTTTCAACTTTTTCACTTTCATTTTTTCGGTTCATTTTTTAAAAATAATATTCTTTTTTTTTGGTGGAGGGAGGTGGTTGATGTTTTCCAAACCTTATTTTAATGATGACATAAACACTTAACTCTGTAAAATAAGTTTTTACAGGAACAGAGCTTTCGGACGCACTGAATCGTCCGAAAGTTTTCAAAACTTCTCGGACGCATTGCACCGCACTGCTGCTGTCGTACTGCTGTTGCGGCTGCTGCTTCTCTTTCGGACGAACATGACCGTTTGAAGCCTCTGTCGGACGAAGGAACAGACGCATGCACGGACGTCCGAACGAAGCTCTTCAACAAACTGAAAGAAGATCGGACGCTGTTTCGGACGCATCCAATATATCTCGGACGTCCGAAACCCCCACTGTTATTTTTTGTGCATTTATTATTTAGCCTTTAGGAAGTAGTTGCAATAACTATTTATTGCTCTTATAAATAACTGCTTTAAAATAAAGAAAAGATTATCTAATACATTGAATACAAGCCTTAGAAAAGAGCAATTTGAGTGCAAATTGACTATAGTGCTTAGTTGTATTAGTGTGCAGTTGTGAGTGCAATTTAATTTTGAATGGAGTGATAATCTTGTATGAAAGTGTGGTTGTAAGTAATATTCTTGTCTCAACTAAAAGTTTTTTAGTGTGAGTAAGAATTTCCCAACTTTGTAAAGATTATTGGCTCACCTGTGTGAAGCATACTAGTGATTGAATACTTCATGGAAATCAGCTTGCTTGCTTGGAAGTATTGGTTGTTTAATTTTTTTCTTTACCTTACTGTTCCATTGATTTCATTATATCAGCATTTAATTTGAAAATCTCAATATTTCTGAAAGTATATTTTTTGAAAAACCTAATTCACCCCCTCCCTCTTAGGTTGCTTTGGGACCAACAGTGGTGATGGAGAGAGATGAGTAGGGGATTAATTTTGCCGATTGGTTAAGGTGTGGGACGGGAATTACGCGAGAAAATTCTGAAATTGTAATTATTTTGGGATTATTCTTTTTGAGTGTCGATTTGAAAGTGAGTTTCTGTCAAGGTGAAACTCGCATTTAATAAATGTGAGTTCTATGACCTCGCATTTAATGAGTACGAGGTCATACGGAATTGGATTTTAAAAAACCATGACCTCGCATTTGTTGAATGCGAGGTCATAAGAAAAAAATTTCATGACTTCGAATTCAACAAATGCGAGGTCGTGGGGTATTTTTTTTTAAAGAGTGAATATGTGCACAAATTATGTCTTCAACACAGGTATCCAATTATGTCAACGCAGGAAAATAGTATTACAATGCCAAGCATAAAGAGCCATCGTGTGGCTTTACTCTGCTGAATAAGTTGGTCGAGCCAAGAACCGCTCGAACATTAAAGATTAACACCAATCATAGTTAAAGGTAATATGATAATCTAATACAAGAATATTGTTGGATTTATACCAAACAAAAAGGTATGCGAGATAATGCTAATTTTTTTTTTCAAAAAATTTAAAAAATAAAATTCTCCATGACCTCGCATTTGTTGAATTCAAAGTCATGAAATTTTTTTTTTAAAAAAAAAATTTAATTCCGCATTACCTCGCATTCAATAAATGCAAGATTATGAAACTCGCATTTATTGAATACGAATTTCAACCTAACAAATACTCACTTTCAAATCAACACAAAAAAAAATAATTCTCAAAATGGGCACAACTTCAAAATTTTTTCGAGATTACGCTGCCGGAGAGATGGTGGTGATTATCCAAAATGGGGTGGGGCCCAGTACACTGTAAATAGGTTGCAAATTTCGTAGTAATTTTAACTGATGGACATTATTGTCATTTAAACAACAAATTGCCGTGGCATTAAAATTTTTGGTGTGGCAATTATCATTGGCCTTTTCAGTCAGATATATGTCAGTTGTCTGACACTCCATCTTCTCCATCTACGTCGCAGCAACACTGAAACATCTTCCATTTCTACTAAAATCTCCGTCTACTAAAATCTCCGGCAATTATACTACGACGACGTTTGAGTTAAACGGCGCAGTATGTTTGAGTTTGGGGAAGAGCACCAGAAAAAGCCAATTGAAATCAGAGCCGTTGAAGCTTTAGGGTCGGGTTTCGATTTCGCGAGCGATTTTAGGTTGAAGTTTGTAAAAAGATGTCCTGATGGGGGTAGATTGGTAATTTTGGACGAGCATAATAAGCGGGATATTGTAATTCCGGCTGCCGGCACCGGCGGTGGAGGAAGTACCTGTGCCGGCATCGTAGTTCCGAATGTTTCGGAGAGAGTATTAAGTGTGATAAAGGGGACCACATCCGATTCAAGTCTGATGTCCTCGAACTTAATCAGGTAATATATGAACTTAATTTTTTTGATAAATAAATAAATGGCTTAATTATAATTTATCCATGTAAAATGCCTTCTATATTTATCTTATATACAAATTGTCCGCGAATTTGAACGAATTTAAAATTTTCATCTAGTGGGTAGTAAAATATTATAATTACTCTCGATATTTTTATTGTTTTAACCAACATGAATTAGAGTGAGTTGTAATTTGGCATTTGATTTTTTTAAAAATTAATTTATCATTAGAAAGAAACAGGGTTTTTTCATCTAATATTATTGAAAACAAATTTTATCCATCAATGCAATTATTAATTGACATTAATTTGTTTACTATCTTATATATATATATATTTTTTCGCAGCCATTTTTAACCAGACATTACTTTACTTGTTCTTGTTCTGTCAATATTATTTTTATATTTGGAATAAAGTAGTTATTTATTCTCTAATCACGTTATTTTAATTTTATTATTATTTATTTTATTTTTATTATCAATAATTAATTCATCACTTGTATTTAAAAAATCAAATTCTTTGAGTAAATATACTACTTTGTGTTATAATCAATATATCCTTTAAATAAATTTAAGTTGATCAACTAATTCTAGCTAAAAAAAAGAAAAAAATTTTAGAATAATAAATTTAGTTATATTATTATTATCACATTTAAGTGCAGAATATTATTAAAGAAATTCATAAAGTGTAACTGAAATTATTGAGGGCAACTAAGACATTTTACCACTGTTTTTAGATGAAAATTTTAACTTCATTAAGTTTTGGGGGTCAATTTGTAGATAAAACAAACATAGGGGGCAATTTTCAGCGGTCCTATAATTAAGCCTAAATAAATTTTTAAATGTAAGTAATATTTGATAAATTTATAATTTATGGTTTAAATTGATTTGTGTTGATAACAAGTTGGAAATAATTTTTTTTTTAATCAATATGGTAAAAAAACTAGTAAGTTTTGTTTAGGGTTGAAACACGAACCAACCTATCGAGCTCGGCTCAGTAAGAGTTCCATCGAGATTTGGTTAGTCAACTGATCAAGCCAAACAAAATTTAATGTTCGTCAAGTTTGGGTTCAACTCAACTCGATGAGGAAAAATAAATAAACTAAGGAGGTGTTTGGTTCACATTCGAGAATCGGAATCGGAATGGGAATCATATACTCCACTATTGGTATGGGTTTATATCATTCCCCCTTACTTGTTTGGTTTAACATAGGAATGTGTTTCATTATATTAATAAGTTACTCAACTTGAAACCCATGTCACAAGTGGGGAATGAAAGTAGGTATTTTCTAACACTTTCATTCTCATAGAATGATTCCCATAGTGTTCAACCAAACATCATCTATGGGTATCATTAACTTTGATTCCCATTCCCCCTCTCATACCCATAAACCAAACACCTCCTAAAACTTAGAAAGGTAAATAAATCAAGCTACTTGAAAGCAACTCTTAGGCTGGAGGAATAAAAAGCTCATTAGAGCTCGACTCACATAATAATCAAGCAAAGCTCAAACAAAATTTAAGCTTGTTAAGAATTCAAAGTTCAAACCAAGCTTGATTAGTATAGTTATCAGCTCGTTTAGCTTGTTTAGATCCTAGCTTTATCCAAAAAGTACATAAATGTAATATATGAATTGAAGAATGATTTGTTACTAATTTTGCTAAATTGATATCGTATCTTAAGTTGAACAAATAATGCAGCCTGAGAATGATAAACTTAGCATGCTGTAAATCCTATCTTGCAGATGTCAGAGTTACTAAATCAGAAATCATCTGTACAAGGGAAAGTTCCGTCAGGATATCTAAATGCTATATTTGATTTAAGCGGAGCCTGGTTCAATGATGCTGCTAATGTCAAACATCTTGCTTTTGATGGTTATTTCATCGCATTGTACTATTTACACCTCACAGCATCTCCATTAGTATTGCAAGACAAAGTAAAGAAAGCTGTACGATAGCCATCTCATTGGGATCCTGCTAAACTCTCTAGGTATTTTCTTGCTTTTTATTTTGCCCTTGTTATCTTAATCGGAAAACGGCTTAATTTGAAAGATTAAAAAGCCTCTAACAACAAATATCCCTATATAAAAACTTATTTTTAGAATTAAGTTGATGCGATTTGTGACTGCTAATATGGTCGTCTCTAAGTAGAGAGTTTATTAATGCAAGATGCAGGAAGAGAGGAAAGGCTACGCTTTTGGTTTTTGAAGTATTTATAATGAATTCCTTCCGCTGGCTTGAGGAAACTTAGGCATTATGGCATGTGGGGCCTTCTCTTTTCTTGTTTGCCTCTCGGCATTGCTTTCTATGTGTAGGATACTTCTGGATGCTCATATCAAAATCGGATCTTAGTATCAACATTTTGACATAATTTATTGTTTCACTTGGTCCTGTAATTGCTACTCGTTGCACATTCTTATGGTGTTTTCTTATGTAGGTTCATCCAGACTTATGGAACAATACAACCATCAAGTAGAAACCACATAGTGGTAGGGATGGCTGTTGGAGGCCAGGATGTAATTTGTGTAAAGCAGAGACCATCTTCGACCATTCCTCCTACTGAACTGAAAGGGTATTTGGAGGATCTTGGAGACAATCTTTTCTCTGATGGAATGAGTTCTGTACAGGAGCCCAAAACATGGGAGGGGAAGAAAAAGGTAAATTATACATCAATCACTTTGTTTCACTTGTCATTATGAGATAAGTATTCCATTTCAACTACCTTGTTGATTTTGCAGGTTCCTGAGGTGTTTAATCGAATGTTGCAGTCGCATACCATGCAATTTACCAGCTTTACAGAGACGTCAAGCAAGAATGTAAGTCACACAAAAATATCAATTCTGAATGTTGTCTATGGCAGTGAATTTATGCAATAATGTGGAATAGGGACTCACACTTATATGGTCAAAAAGAGGAGGTGATGTGTTTGCACAAAGCCACTCCAAGTGGCTTCAGACAATGGCTATCAACCCAGAGGCAATCTAGACTCTTCAAACTAGTACCTATTACTTCTCTACTTGCTGGAATTCCAGGAAGTGGCTATCTTAGTCATGCAATGAACTTGTATCTGCGATGTAAGTGCTTAGAGTCGGGTTCGATTTACTTCTTAGTCTTCTGTTATTAAATTGACTGTTGCATGTCTTTTAATTGCAATTGCAAATTTCACTTTCCAGATAAGCCTGCTTTAGAGGATTTACAGTATTTCTTGGAATTCCAAGTTCCAAGGCAGTGGGCACCACTTTACTGTGAGCAGCCTCTGAGACATCAGATAAGAAAAGCTTCTTGCCCCCAATTGCAGTTTAGTTTCTTAGGGCCAAAGGTTCATGTGAGCTCCAGCCAGGTACCATCTCTCTCTCTCTCTCTCTCTCTCTCTCTCTCTCTCTCTCTCTCGTGTCCCATAATTACTTCAGAAAACAAATACAAGATTAAACAGTTAAAACAGATTCTCATTTCATGTTGCAAGAGGCTGTAATCAATAGCTAATGAGTACATGACAAGAGACTTTCTTTGCCGTTGATGCATAACATAGCAAGTAGCTGAAGCCATTATCTAATTTGTAGTCTTTGTTTGGGGCCTCGGGGAGGGGGGGTACGTGGAATGCTGCCAATACAGTTTGATACGTGGCCTTAGCAACATGTATCAATCAAAAGGATATGATCAAACTAGAACATACTTGTAGATAGGAGAGACACATGTTGGTTGATACCACATCTTTTTGATTGGAGAAAGGATGGATGGGCAAACTTATTTCAGGAAGAGTAAGAATACAAATTGTGTTTGACATAGTTTGTTCTTTAGTTGCAGGGAGTGGGGAGAGATTAATATCTGATAACTTACTTAAAATGGCTATACCTCTGAAAAACCCCACCATCCCTCTCATCCGAGGCCCACGAAAAAAGAAATAGAAAATTCTTCTTAGTCGAAGACGTGATGGGAACACAGTAACTAGTATTAGAGGGATCTTAAGCTTGTTGGAACTGTAGCAAGGCATAAGTCAATTAAAAAAGATTGAGTTACTCTGTATAGTAGGAGGTTCCTGAGACTTGTAACCAAAACTATATGGTCTGCTCCTAAGGGAAACATAGGTTGTGAAAGGTTGAAATTGAACAAAGAACAAGAGGTTATCTTCATAAAGAAGGTTTATGTTGAATTTTTTTTTTTTTTTTTTTTTGTTGGGGGGGTGTGAAATCCTGGAAGATTGAGGTGCTGTGATGGGTCAACAGATTGTGTAGACCATTTGAACATCCACTAATTTTAACTTGCCTGTTGAATACTTGATGCATTAGTACCAACACATGGGCCCTTAGGACCAACTGAAGCATATCATCGTAGTTCACTAGTCTGTTGGAGAAAAGCGTTGCTGGTTTGATTGTAGGGATAATCTGCAAAGGCTACTCTCATTTGAGTGGTTTGCTTTAGTGAGTGTCATCCTTAAAATGTGACACCCCTTAGAGAGGTATTATACTGCTAGTCCAGAATTTTTAGCTTTAAGCTTTTCTCATAATGTAATTAGCTGACATGGAAGGGTTGTGTTCATTCATGTAGTTCTTGCTGGTATTGCTGACAAATTTGAGGACATACTTGCAGGAGCAACTGAGAAATAGATAAGGAGAGAACTATAGGAATTTATTGGTTTGCACGGTTTAGAAGTTCAATGCTCAAATAATCTTTTTTTATCTGATGCTTTCTCAGACTGAACCCTTATTAAGCCAAAGGATAATAGCACCATAGCAGGATATTTTGCTTTTAACCAATCAAGTATTGAGGTGTCAAGAATTGGCAATTAACTACATAGTATTTCTGATTTTGGACAAGGAAGAGCTACAAATTTGCATAATAATTTGTATGATGGCTCACAAACTACTTGATCAGGACATTAACATAATTCTATCTGATGAAGCAGGTTCTGCTGTCCATTGTATCAGTTATGTCATGCCATTTTGTTTCACGTGTATTATTCCCATTTATATTGTTTTAATAATTTGTTTTTGGATTGGTTAAAGTTCTCACATTGATATTTCTTGCCCCATCTGATATCCAGGTTTCCAGTGGTAAAAAACCTGTTATTGGCTTGCGGCTCTACCTAGAAGGTAAAAAATGCAACCGGTTGGCAATACATGCGGAGCATCTTTCAAGTCTCCCCAGTATTATGACTTCAGCTGACCCTAGTATAACCAAGCCATGTCAGTGGCGAGGTTCTGATGACTACGAATCTAGTCTACAATTCTTGGAACCAGTCAGGTGGAAGAGATTTTCAAATGTGTGCGCCTGTGTGGTAAATCATGACCCGGGATGGATAAATGGAGAATCAAGTGGTGTTTTTGTAGTGACAGGTGCACAAATTGTCAGCAAAGGGAAGTGGCCAAGGACTGTTCTTCACCTCCGCTTGCTTTACACTCACATACCAAACTGCACGATTCGTAAGACAGAGTGGGCAGTTGCACCAGAAGCTTCTCGAAAGTCAATTTTCCTCGTGAATCTGAGCACAACTTTTACATTTACACAGAGGACATAAGTGAATGATGCACCAAAACCTCTTCAAGCTGTCCTGAACTCTGGTGTATATCCTGATGGCCCTCCTGTCCCTGTTCGCTCTACAAAGTTGCTCAATTATGTCAATACAGCAGAGGTTGCACGGGGACCTTGCGACACTCCAGGGCATTGGTTGGTAACAGCTGCTAAGCTGATGACTGAAGGTGGTAAAATTGGTTTGCATGTAAAGTTTGCATTATTGGACTTTTCACAAGAACCCTAGTTTCATTCTGTATGTACGGAAGAGGTGCTAGTTATTATATGTTGTGCAGTGTTAAATCTATTTGTGTTGTGTACTAGATAAAAATAAGTTTTGTCTATAATAACAATAGGATGCAGAGAACAAAATGCCACTATGTCATTGTACAGAAGGAATTGAAGATCATGGGAAGACTTCCTGGTTTTGAGGGTATGATATGACTCCATTTGAAACTTGCTCTTCTGGTTATTTTCGTTTCAATTGTTCGTTCCTTTTAATGAATACACAATATAACCTTTTATAGTAAGCTAGGAAAATTCTCTACTAGTACTGAGGAAATTTCTTGCCATTATTGCAAATGCTAAACAGACTGGAGGTGCGTACATTTTTTTTTTTTTGGTTCTTCTTTTGGAAGTAAATATCGAGATCTCCTCTCGAATTTTGAAAGAGTTGAAGGAAAGTTGGTATACAAAGTAATTCTGGCTGCCATCTTCATATTACATAAATCTATGTAAAGAATTTTCATACTAAAAACATTAAATCAAGTTATAACGTTGCCGTACATCAGGAAACCTTTAATGAAATACTAGCTCTCGGTGCCGAATGACGAGCGACAAAGGAATCAATGAGGGGGTTGACAAGATGGGGAGCCTCATCCTGAGGACAGTGGCCAACATCAGGGAGGACAACAAAATCTTCTACAGAGTCAAATTCTCCATAGGTTCGTCCAAGCTCGAGTGGTTCCCATGGATCCTTGTCACCCCATGCCACCAATACAGGACACTGGCATGGAGGAGGAAGGCATTTTGGAATGTTAACAATACTAATGAAAAGCAACAAGATAGTAGAAACTGAGGATCAGTCATTACCTTCACTTGGGGGAGTAGTTCCTCAGGAAGTGGCCCTCCAGAATAGCAAATGAACTCGAGAAAAACATCAGCAGCGCCAGGCTCAAGTCCTGGGAGAAGGATGATTTCTACTAATTCATCTGTCACCTGGGATGTGTCATAGTAACACTGAAATGCAGAACATCAGTTACGATGAGTACAATTATTACTTTTGAGTAATTCATTTTTAGATCATATATTGTCATGCACATAATTTTACAAGCTGTTCTTCCGACTCCCACCTTTTTTCTTCTTCTCAATAATTTTTTTTTTCAAGAATATATCTAACCTCAGATTTGGACATTCAATATATTTAAGAACTTCAGCATCAAGAATACTCTGGCTTTTCTACTTCACATTATGTTGATGTATATGACTATCCGATTTGCTGACATGCAGAACAACCAGAATTGTTAATTGTTCTGATATGATTTATGAATATCAAACAGCTAATTCAAGTAAATTTTCTTTTTCTTTTCATCTTACCTACATCTGCAAATGACAGATTAAATGTTAATTTTCATTCATTAATTTTAAGCATGAATATGGGCCAACCCATGTTGAAACTATTAGATTCTGTTTCTGATATGGCTATCAAACTTCTAAAATTGATACTTTGAAATCATAAGCGAAATACAAAAACTATAGCAAACAGGTTTTACAGCATATGGCACAGAGAATTCAATTGCAGCCAAAACATATGATCCTAGAAAATTCAGATAATTCCATCCTGTGATTGCATAAGTTTCCTGTCATGGACCATGATGTCTTTTGCTATTTCCGTTAAAATATCAACCATGCCCCTCTTAAACTAAAGTTCTAAATGCAGTTATAAATCATTTCAATGGATTTATGCTTTGTGTAGATTTGCTCCAATTATAAATAGATGATGACAAATTGGACGCATCCATGACTCGTTATTTTACCTGGCAAAGAATACTCTTCACTGCCTCTCGTGTGGCAACGGATTTGAAAAAGAATTTTCCAAGAGCAGTGTTTCTGAAAAGGAAGAATGAACATGTTTAACTGTTAAATCGAGAAAAAGGGAATCAAAATAGTAAAGAGAAAGGTTTATAACAATAAATTTCCATGGATATTACCTCAACAAATTCTGAAATGATTTGATTAGGGGCTTTCCATACCAAGGCTGCTTCGTAATGTGAAGCATTCTAAGTGATATATTAAAAAGAACAATCCCCTTGCAAAGCTGAGGTTGTGTAACTGCAGCCTGAAGACCAACAACTCCTATACAAGAAATGTTTTAAGAATATTTTCAAAGTTGCATCTTTTTGAAAGAATCCAAAGCTCCCATGTGATAGCGATAATTCCAAAGAGGCACACTAGTTTTTGTATTAAGTATAGGAGCAGGAACATCCATGGGCCAACATTTTAATATCAACTTCTCGCTCTGATTAGACAACTCAAATCAGGTTCTCAAACATATCCGTAATGGCCACCTAACGTGTTTTGTTAATTCTGGAACCCTCAACTCTTGGCTGTTCAATGCCAGTTAAAATACGTTTTAGGGAGATAAGCCTGATTTTTTTTCGCCTATTTAAAGAATGAAAGTGTCGCCTGTTTTAATTTCTAATTAAGAAGTTCAGTGGCTATCATGTTCAGAGACCTTTCTTAGTATCCATATTTATGCCGCGTAGTTTTTGTTTCCTGTGACTATAGAGAGCCCAATTAACTACTAAATCCCTATCAGAAAGAATACTATTTGAAGTATGATATCACTATTAGATATTTGTTTTTTCATGGATGTTCATCTAATGCCATGCAATGCATTTTGTTCATTTTTCCCCAGCAGCTTGTATCAACTGAATTCTGCCAATATAATCCACAACTAAGAGTCTATTGTTGCTCAGAAAGAATACAGCATCAATTCATCTAGTCTTCTAAGAAATCATCATCAAAAGATAATTACAGAATAGATTAAATTCTTAGAAGTTCATCAGAAACCAAAACCTGGATGCTTCCCAGGTAATATGGTGAATCAATAAGGGCCAAAAGAGGCAATCTTTTCATAATTACTGGCAACTGAGATTTGGCATTGGAACCATTCCCACATAGCTCCAAGGTGGACGGATCTTCTATGACCACTATCACTGAATAAGAAGATTTAGATATTATGAAATTCGAAATTAATGAAGTTACAACTTTGTCTTGTCTATTAACATGCCTCTTCTCAAGATTTACATTTGATAAATACTAGTAGGCCATGTATTAGAACAGTATAATAGTTGGTATCCATGTTGTGTGGTTACGTTCTCATGTTTTTTGCAATGAGTATAATTGCACTTCAGCTCAAAATGTACTCCTTCCTATACAGAGATCAGTTTTGTAGTGATAATAAAATGAGAAACATGTTACATCAGACTGCCAAGATCTAGCCTTACATGCATGATAAAAAAAATCCAACAACTTTGGGGTATGAAAGGACATTTGAAAAATGAAAGATGAAAGACATCTTTTGAGAATTAAAGTATACATGTAATGCAGGACCAATACCAGATTCAAAGTCGTTTAAGCACTTGATACATGAAAGCATTAAATTCTGAGAAGTGAAATGACTAGAGGAAGAATCACCTCCAATAGAATTGCAAATGAAGAATGCTTCATCTTTAACGACATCCATACAGAAGTCATTTAGCTGGCTTCCCCATGTCTCAAATGTATAGAAGTTTTCCACCTGAAGTTCACGTGGGTTTGGTTTGTCTGAATAACCATATCCAATAAGATCAATTGAGAATACCCTGTGTGACTGTGCAAGAACTGGCAAATTTTTTCTCCAATGGTCACTGTTGACAGATATATGAAACAGGATATAACTGGTGTTTCATACTAAAATTGAGATAAGGAGTTAACTTGTCAATGATCAACATAGATTTTGAATATTGCAAGGGAAATGAGTTAATTAAAGAAAGGATAACGCCTGTGCAACAGTAGAAGATTGTTCCATACTGATTTAGAATATTGTTTTAATAGATTCAAGGGCAAAAGGCATTACACAAATTGTAGTCTCTCTTATGGTAAAAGCTGAAGGCCACAAAGCATTGGATGAAACTCCATACAATATAATATACGGGCTGACATCAACTATGATTTTTCTTTTATCCATTTTATTGCATTTTGTACAGGTTTTGATGCATAAACATATTTCTCTCTCTTTTCTTCTTACTAATAATTTTCTTTTCCAACATGTTTTCTTGTTCCTCATGTATGGTGAACATTGTGCCAACATTTTGATTTATTCATAAATCTAGGGCATCCAGTTGCCCTACCACCCTAGGTGCTATTGCGGTATATTTCCTGGCAATGCAAACATTCTTTCCACAATTCATTGAGTTTTAATTGCACTACTGAAGTGTGGCCCACAAAAGTCTACCTAATTTACAGTAAAAAATTTCATGGAACAAACAGACAGAAATAGCGGCTTTGCTTGTAAGACTAGAATAGGCAAGCATCCAGCAATTCTTAATCCCTGAAGTGATAGGATTCTTGTGCACTGTTTTTGTCCTCCAACCATTTATTAGAAATTTTTTAAGAGAAAAATTATAAAGTATCATAAAAAAGTTATTTGGTGTATCCAAGTACTATTACGGAAAATCAAAGTGAATAAAATTTCAGGACAAAATGCATAGAGTTGTCAATAACCTGGTCAATCAATGTGTCGTACATTATGTTGAACTTCATGAAGAAATTTCGTTTATTTGCTTAACCTAGTAAGTACATAAAATAAAAATGCAAGTAAAATAATTATGAATTGGTCCTTATGAATGAATCTTTTCCTGAGGTTCTACATTGCGAACCCTTCAATGATTAAAACTTTTAAGACTTACTATATGAATCTCAATGGCAGAACGAAACTATAATTTCATTACCTACAAGAGGAAATTAAAGAGCATTTTGAATACGTAACAAAAAGTTAGTTGGTAAAATGGAAGAACTGTCCATCGTCGATATGCAATTTTGTAACTAATACCTATATCAAATAGTTGAGGAGAAGCAAAATGTGATCGATGTAGACCTGTTTGCTCCAAAACCATGAACTAAAACAAGTGCAGGTCCACTGCTTCCAGCATATTGGTAGCGAATGGAATAACCTCTCCAGTTCCACATGCTACAGAGGAAGAGCAAAAGCATCAAACAAACAGAACCCAAAAATTCTGAACTTCCTCCAATCTATATTAAACTCTGCAGTTGTGAAAATAACAAAACCAAGATGCTTCTGTTTCAAGTCCTGCCTTGCTTCCAAAGAATATCCATTCCTCTACCAGATGTTTACTAGAACTTCAAATTGCAAAAATGACAAAAAAGTATAATACACCTCGGAATCTTAGTTGCGAAAGTTGTTTTATAAAGTTGCATATTTGCCGTTTTAGCTTAAATGAAGATTCATCCACATTGTGGGATAATTCAGATTGCAATGTTCACGAGATTTCAATTGGCAAAGTATAGGAACTTTTAGAACTCAATTTGGTGATAATAGCACATCAGATGACGTTGTAAGTGTTGCATTTGAGGTGCAATGTGTTTGTGCTAAGTGCAATTAGTTCCAAAACATGTTACAGGTAGTAGGACTTCCAATCCTCAGGAAAATTGTCCAAGAACAATATAGAAAAATTACTTATTCAGCTCAAAGTTCACATCACAAAAAAAAAAAAGAAAAAAAAAGAAAGGGCATTTCATTTCTTCTCTAATCATCCAAAAATACACTAACATCTCTAGTGTAACCTACCCTTGGCAAAGGTACAACTAACAGCATATTCACTCTGAAAATTGCAAAATATTCTCCACATATATATATATATATATATATATATTATATCCACATTAAAATTCTTGAAAAGTTCAAACAGTTCAAGTAGCAGAAACCAAAAATTTGGAATTACGAGTATACCTTGTTTTAACTTCAACTTGGGGAATATTTGTTTTTTCTGCATCATCTACTGAAGAACGTCTAAGTGCACATAACAAAAGCCCACCAAATTTTAAATGTCTAAGTTTTGTAGTTGTCTGAGAAATCAAGAACTTGTTACAAGAATAATCATGGATTCTGCAATGAAAAGGGATTGATGATGGTAGTCTCTTCTTTCTTCTATGAGAAAAAAATGGAAGTGGGAATTCCAACTTGGACATAATCAATGTTGAAGAACTTGAGCTTGCCATTTTGTGTGTATTACTGTGCGTGAAATCGTTGACAGTTGGAAAGTAGTATTCCAAAATCCAAAGAGGTCTGTTATGTATTCGTTTCAAGGAAGACGTTTTATTATGAGGTAGAACAAGAGCCACACGAATGGGAGTATGTCCACATAATTGCACCTTCTTTTTCCCTATTATATATTTGGGAAAATCGCTGAAATAGTCCCTCAACTTTTGCACTTTAGCCAAAATAGTCCCTCAACTTTTTTTGTAGCCAGAATGGTCCTCAAACTTTTATTTTTTAGCCAAAATAGTACTTTCATCTGAAATTTATAAAAAAAAAAAAAAAAATTTATGGTGACTACACCATAAAAGGACTTTTTTGGCTAAAAAATAAAAGTTAAAGGACTATTCTGGCTAAAAAAAAAGTTGAAGGACTATTCTGGCTAAAAAGAAAGTTGAGGGTCTATTCTGGCTAAAGTGCAAAAGTTGAGGGACTATTTTGGCAATTTTCCCTATATATTTTCTCCGGTTATGGTAAGTTTGTAAACCTTTTTTTATTTTTTAAATTAAGCTTGTAACCATTGAAAAATAGTACAAAACTACAAATAGTCCCTTATATAATATCGAAAAAATGTACATCTCTATTCCTGACATAAAATAATGAGTTTTAATTCTTAACAAATAAAAATCGTACCATTTTTTTATCCCATAACACAACTCATCTAATATTGCAGCTAGCATGCAAAAATATATGTTCTTATCACATGCTTTATATTTTAGGGGTAAAATTAGAAAAATAAATTCATCATTTTTCAAATCCTACCACCTCCCTTGCCTTTGTAAGAACCACCACCTCCTCTCCTGTCCCCACCTTCGCCTATCAAATTTAAGCCCGCCACCATCACCATTACCCAAAAATTTATTTCAAAGTTTTAATTTCCATTATAAATTTGATTGGCCGAGAACCTCGCAAAGTAAAGATAAAAGACATAAAAGAGAAGAATTCTAGTAATTCCTTATGCCTGAAATTTCTACTGGACATAAACGGCTTAAGGATGTAAAGAATTAAATTTTTTACACCAATCAACTATACTATGAGGGCCTTAGCATACGGATCAAATCCAAATCTCAAACTACCTTATTTCTAAAGTACAAGATCTTCTTATAAGAGGCAAGTACATAGCATACTCTATGTCTTCGTAGGAAACATACTAGACAAAATTTTCAAGATCTTTCAAAACTTTTGAAGAAAAGAATAATAATTTAGAAAGCCATAAAGATGTAAGAAGCAAAGATATTTTTATTTCCAACCAAGGATGTGTACAAAAAAAAGGAAGAGCTCTATCTTTTAGAGAGACTTTCGGACTTCAACTATGTATTCCAAAAGCATATCCGACTTCAAATATAGACTTCAAATTTAAAATAAAGTTAGAAACATCATTTACAGATATCAAATATGGACTTAAAACTTATTTAAAATACATGTAGGGACAAATTCTACATTGATTATATAAAGGACTTATGGGAAAATATTCCCAACTTTTATTGCAAACAAACAAATAGCTAAAGACAAAAGATTGCTTGATTGATGAATTTGTTCGTGGTAAATTGTGTATATTGATAGTATGTTTTAGAATGAGAAATTTCTCAATAGAAACCATAACTATACTAATCTATAACATCATTATCAAAATAAGATCAATCGGGATCTTGAACATCAATGAACATATCATTCGGGTCGGACTCTGATTGGGTGGGATTATTCTTCAAAGAGCTCATAGAAGTGGATGGAAGATGTTCTGCTGATATTTTGGAAGAAGTTTGATTTTCAAGGCAGAGGTGGAGTTTTCTAGTTACTTTTCTATTTCTGAGATCTTTTTAGAAAAATATTTCCAAACATAACAAGATGGCATGAGACTTGAACTGTTCATTGGTCCTTGGACATAAGGATAATGTGGTACGAATATTGTATGAATATGCTCATTTTCATGACTGTTGATTTGATTAAAGCATAATACGTACTATTTTCAACAGTATAATGCCATTCTAGAAAGGTCTATAGTAATAACTTTGATTGCTCGGATCAGAAAGAAAAGCTAGTAGATGAGACGTAGTAAACTGAACTGAGAAGTGATAAAGAACACCTAAGTACCCGAAATGCCATAAGCATTCTTCAGAAAATGGGACTTTTACAATGATGTGGACTAGGTCGTTGAAAGAGTGATCTGGAAAGAAAAAATCTTGGTTGAGATTAATGTCATTAATCATCATGAACTTAGTTAGGAAAAGAGAAGAGATAAATTCTAGTATAAAATTTGATATAAAAAAATACACTCAAAAGGTCTGTCTCTTGGGGGGAAACCAGTTTTGAAACGCTTTGTCCTAAACTTAGAATTGGGAGGAGGAACTGAAGAAGCCATGAAGATGATAGGGATAATATTAGATTTGGAGATGAGATGAAGTCATTGAAGCCTAGACAGAAGATCTGGGATCAGGTTAGAGTCTCCTTTTTATATACTGAACATCGAATTGATACCTAGAGAACCAATCTTTGAACCTTAATAATTGGGGAAGAAGGGTCAGGAATCATTTTATTTTTGAAATCCATTATTCTTGAGAATGATTAATTGTCCATCTTTACGATAAAATTGTAACCGATAAGATGAAATTCAAACTTCTTGATTATATATTTTACGGCTAAGATCTCTTTGTTGACAGTGTGGTAGTGCTTCTCAACTTCTTTGTGCTGTCCACTTGTATGACTATAATAGTGTAATTTCTTATAAATTTCTTCAATGAGTATAGCTCCTCAATACTCATCCCTAGAATTTGTTTGTAAGATCCTTGACCTGTACTGGGAATCTTGGTGTATTAGAGGTGGTGGATTCTGATAAATTTGTTATAACTTTTAAACTGCTAGTGTCTGGTCTTTTTCTAATATAATTCACAATTCCAAAAAATTATTGAATTTCTTTAATAGTAAGATTCTCTTCAAGGAACTTTAAGAGTTCTTGGGTAATATGAGGACTTGGTTGATATTTTTCTTCAAAAATTTCATACCCAAGAATTTAATATTTATCTGTCCAATAAAATCTTTTTTTCTCCGACAACATAATGCCATAGGTCTTGACTAGGTCCAAAAATTGTGACAAGAGTTGTTGATGAGATCCCTTATCCTTGGAAGATAACAAAATATCATCAGTGTATGCCAATGCATTGTACATTATAAGCTCAAATATCCTTACCATTGTCCTTTTGTAGAATTGACGAGATTACTTTTAGACCAAATGGCATGACGGTCTATTGATATTGGGCCGTAGGAATGCAGAAAGCTGTATTGTATCTATCTTTTGGATCAATGTCGAGCTACCAAAAACTGCTTTGCTTTTATATCAAATTTTGAAAATACCTAGGTTTCGGTAATATGGGGAAACAACATCTACATTTTGGGTAATGAAACTAATCATCATGTAGGAACTTGTTGAGGGGCTTATAATCGATTACAAGCATTTTGTTCTCTCGAGCCTGTTCTGAACTTTTGTTAACATAGAATGCTTGACAAGCCCAACTTAATTTTGTCAGTTTGATCAGTTCAATCTTTAGAAACTAGTTGCATTCTTGTCTTTCTAGATTTAAATCTTATGGTGTCGTTGCCTTTGTTGGATTAATGTCTTCATTTAACTTGAAAGGCAATTGAAAAAAAAAATCTAAATTTTTCTAGAGAAGAGAGGGACGATAAAAGTCAGCATGAGACTCGCCACAACAGGTTGCAATTCTTTAGCAATTTCTTGAAAATCCTTTGGAGAATTTGGTATAGCAAACATCTTCTCTATCGTTGTATAAGGTGGAAAATTTATTTTCTAACTTATTCCTTTAGGAAGGGCTTTTGTTGAGGAAATGAGACTTACTATAAAGATTGAAAACAATGAGAACATCTTTATCAGGTAGATCACATCCAAGGATTTTTTTTTCCACACAACGCAATTTAGGAAAAATTGAATTTCAATCTCCTTCTTTGTGATCAATTTTAAATGAAAAATTTTTCTGTCTGTTACACCCAAAAGATTCTACACAAGATACACATGAGTCTGATGGAAAAATTGCAGGATTCATCATAAATTGTTGTGAGTCTATATCTATGAATCCAATTGTTAGAATGGGTCTATCATACTTTGAGGCAAAACTTTGATCTTTTATGGAGCAAAAGTGAAATGTCTTCTTTCTTAGATGCTATCTGAGCTTTAAACATATAGATAGGAAGAATTTCTTCAGCATTCGAGTTTATATATGAACTTGTTTCTTCTAAACTGGAGTCTTGGATAGCAAAAACTATGTTTGGGATTTGTTCTTCTTGCTTAGAATAAACAGATTCTATATCAGAATCATATTCAGTCATTTGCCGAACAAATCCCAAAGAACTTGAGAAACTAGTTTAGCAGATTTTTCTTTTTTCTTGGGCCAATTCTTTGCAAAATTCCCTTTTCCTTCACACAAGAAGCATCTATTGGACTTTTTCCCTTTCCAAACTTTCTTTTGAAAAACTTCAATGATTTTTTGTTCTTGGAGTGTTTAAACTTTTCTTTGTGTCTCTTCTTGCCTTTTGCAAGAACACGAATATTCTTTACGTTTGATTTTGAGGTCTGTTTTACAACACATCTTCTCGAATTTTTTTTTAAGATTCATCATTTGCTTGAACATCTTTTGTTGTTCACAGAGTTTGGTTGATGCAATAAGGGAAAATTGATGAATTTCACCTAATCCATGATTTTCTACATTGCAACCATTTGCTTGTACCATCTTGAAAAGTTCAACGTTGAACCTCTTTGGGTAGAGAAGAAGCATATACATGTTTAAAATTTGGATCATTTACTCCATAAAGACGGTAGTATAATTTAGACATCCTCTTGAAATGATAATCGTCACAAAATTTTCTCTTCAAAGAACAACACTTCATGTCAAAGAAATCCTGTTGTTATTTTTTAAGATCAAGCTCCATTATTCTTGATGGATCTGCCCTAAGACTAAGGCCGAGTTTGCATGTCTAAAGAAACTACAACTGCCTATGTTCACCCAGGCTCATAAATCAATATCTGAGTGTGCCTATAAATCGAGAAGCGAATTCTCTCAAGATGTTGGGTAATTGTGCTCTTTTTGTTTGTTGTGAATTTAGTCAGACAGCAAATGTGAGTATCATTTTCCTTCTTTGTGGATAGGGATATGATCGAATGCGAATCAAGGTCCACTTGATGGTTTTGTTGAGGCTGATAATTTTGGAGTTGTTACAGTTGAATCTCTGGTTGCTATTTCTAGAACAGATTTAATATTAAATTCGTTAGAATTTTCCATCATCTGGGTTCTCCCCTGAGTACTAGATTTAGCTCTATCATTCATCATCATTGTGGAAATATCTGTAATTTTTTTTTCAGAACTCTCATTGACTTGTAGATTATGGAATGAATTATCTAACTCTCCTTCTGAAGATGTATCTTCTTGTGGTTCTGAGTTTGATTAATTTGGTGATGTATCTTCTTAGATTGGCTAGTTGTCAAAAATGGCTAGTTAAGCCATCAGAAAAGGATTTTGAGACGGGTTATCATTATTTGGCATAGAATCCTTTTCTTCTGGCATTTTTTTCACCGTCTCCTTTTGTTTTTCTTTTTGGGACACCTTTTTTGTAAATGGGTTTAGGACCTTCTTAAATATTTTAGGATTCATGATAATAGGGAATTGGGGTAGAGACATTGGTTGCTTGGAGTATATGCTAGATAAAGGAGAAACTAATATTGATTCTCTCTTTTCTGATTCGATTTGGGCAATGTGTCTTTTAAGCCTCTGAATTTCCTTTTCTTTTTGGTTAAATTTAGATCCGAATTGCATCTAATTAATGCTCTAAGGTCTTTATTCAGTGAGCCTTCCTTTTGAAGCATGCCTTGATAGAGTTTCTTTGTTGATTTGTTGATTTTGGTATCTGTCTTATCGACTCTTTCAATTACCCAAGCTATCTTCGATTCAACTTTCACAAGAACTTTGTTTTGGGCCCAAGCATTTTTTGTTTGTTAGTTCCTCATCTCTTCTCCTTGGGTTAGTTGTAAGGTCCTTCCTGTGCTATCTACAGCTGGTTGGATAAAAGGTCAGGATAGAGCCTTGTTAGTTCCATTCATCTGCCTTTCCAATGGTGGAAAGTCATTATCATAATGAAACATCATACATGACGGGGGTTGTGGCCTTGGAAAGGCCAGATTGACCACTTCCGTCTTACACATCACTGAATTACCCTTCTTTTTTAGGAGAAAATTAAAGCCCTCCTCATAACAAAAAAGTGGTTTAACTCCTGATGGATCTGGATCTGGATCTTGAGGTTTATAGCTTTTGTAGCTAGAAGCTTCAACTTGTTTCTTCTTTCTTCTTTCTTCTTCTGTTCTTGGCCGATTCTTCTTTATCTTTTGAATGTGTCCATTCATCACAAGAACATTAACGGTCACACATGGATAGATCGACATCCCATATGAACTTTCCATCTATCTTATCTATGTAAGCCCATGATCCTTCTGGATAGAATGAGTGGACTAGGATATCATTCTTTTTATCCCTAGATTCTCCGTGGGATATCAACAAGTATATGAAAATTGGTTTAGAAGGACCTTTTTCTTATTGGACATCAAAGATTTTTTTTTTAGTCTATCAAATTATTGAATTGTGCATGATATGCTTTCACAGACTGTTGGGCCTGATGCTAGTGAAAGATTTTATAATTGGTGATCCATTTTGTTGGCATGAGTTTTAGAAAGTCTGATCTACTTATTGTCTCAGAATTTAGATAATAGTATGTACTTTTTCCCCGAAATATGCAAGAACCATAAGGGCATCTAGAGTACCACAATTTTGTAGATTTAGAGTATGGTTTTATAGCTGGTATACAAGTTGTAGTGTAGAGTCACCATAATGATAGGTGGGACTCGCTTTAGCTCCCATGATTTGGATTTGGACTATAACGGCTATGAACAAATTTACATTCTTTAGGGAAATAGAGAAGTTTAGAAAGAAAGTTAACAAAACACTCCTAGAATTGAAAGTGGTGAATATGGTGCCATTATTGCATTTTGATAGTCTAAGAATTGAGTATCTAAGAGAGCGATTCTTGTAGTAACTGGAAGGCGTCTTTTCCCATGGTATGATAAAACAAGCCTTATTGCTCCAAAATGATAGTGGAGTTATAACTTTGTACTTTCGAACTGGTAATGAACTCTTTGGGAATGATAGTGGAGTTAAAACAAGCCTTATTCGAACTGGTAATGAACTACTGGGGAATGGTTATGGTTCATATTATTCTCCCTTTGTAGAGGAGAGATCACACTAGTCAAGTTTGGAGGAGGATTGGACAAACTCTTTGACTTGTGAATGAGTTATGGATATGAGGGATCTGATACTTTTGATAGAGTTTCTTTTTTTGTATATATTATACGGGCTTCAATCAGATATAACGGGTGGAACTGACTATTTACTATAGCATTTTGGGGTATAGTGGAGTATTCAATAAGGTTTTCTATTTTAATGATAGAATGACGAGGTAAGAATTAAGAGGAAGTGACATGTTTAAGATGGGAAGGATTGAGCTTAAATCATGGTTTTCCATTGTGTTTGAGATTCTTTTACTCATTTCTTCGGTTCATGAAAAACTTATCTAATCTTTTTTCTTGGGCATTACAAGAATAACCTGGGCCCTAATACTATAGGCTGGCTAGAAGCCTCACAAAGTAAAGCTAAAGATATAAAAGAGAATAATTCTAATAATCCCTTACATAGTTATAAAATCCAAGCCGACCTGACGGTTCATCAACCGGTGAATCCGGTGAATCGGTCTTGAGATCGGATTGAGTTCCTTCAATGACCAGATAAGGGAGGAATTGTCGGTTTCATGCAACCTGCTGGTTCAACCAGTAAACCACCGAACCCAGCCAGGTATGGAGAAACCCGGTAGGTATGTCTTCTTTGAGGAAAAATCAAATTATAATTGTCCAGTTTTGAATTAAAGACCTCACAAATAGAGAGAAAATGCCTTACCACATAACCAAATAAACTTTTATTTATTATATGGCTCTTTTTTTATTTATTAAATCTCCAAACTCCATACTATGGATCAACTTCTTTTTTACTCTTCATGTAAAAAAATGATGTAAATATTCATTAATAACATACAATTGTCAAATTTATGCATCCATATAATATAGTTTTACAAATAAAATTAAAAATTACAAGAAAGAAGAGAACTTTTGTTGGACATCAATTACCAACAAATTATCATATTTTTTTTTATAAGAACAACTTCGTTACTCAAAAACTTTTTAATAAAATATGTTTTTATCAATATTTTTATCATATATCTTGTATTTAATAATTTTTAGTATTATATATTAATAAAAAATATATTTTTTAGTGACCCACACTGGTTGAACCAGTAACTTACTAGTTGAACCAATAATCCATTGATCTACAGAACTTTCTCGCCGAGTTCTTTCCGGGGCTAGGTTCAATAACTATGATCCCTTTTGCTTGAATTATTCTCTTTTATGTCTTTTATGTCTTTTAGCTTTACTTTGTGATGCTTCCGGCCAACCTATGGTATCAGAGACAGGTTACTCTTGAATGCTTGGGAAGAATATTAGATAAATTTTTCATGAATAGGAAGAATTAAATAAGTAGAAGAATATCAAACACACAATGAAAAACCAAGATCTAAACCCTGTTTCCATCTTAAACTATATCTTATATGGTCACCATCTAATGGGGATTGAGGCATTCTTTGTTAGTAAATGGGGTTTGATGATGAGGTGTAGTGATAGTGGTATAGGTAAAGGTGAGAATAATGTTTTGAATGGAGAGGGGCCATGGTTCTAGGCAGTAAAGATGGTGATGGGATGGAAAAAGTGAAAATTATTATTTGTTTTCAATTTTGCCCCCAAAAAATTAGATATTCGAAACAGAAGTGCAGTTTTCAGGGTGAAAAAATTGCGTAGGAAGTTTTGTCAGGGATCAAATTATGCATATTTAAATTGTCAAGGACTAAAACTCATCATTTTAAATCTTAGAGACTAACAAAATTTTTGAATGTGCGAGGAACTATTTATATGATTTTCTCCAAACTATTTCAATTTGGAGAATGTTTTGAAACTAGACCTAATACTGAAAACGAACAAAACTATTCAATATTCAAATTGAACTTAGCTCAGTAAAAGTTCGTTTAGTTTAGTTTGTCAATAATCAAGCCAAATTTGAATATGATTTAACATTCTTTAATATATATATATATATAGTGTTTGGCTCAACAAACTTTAAATTTATATGTGAAAAATTCAAAATTTTCAACCTCAATTCGAATTCGTCTCAATAAAAATTTGTTTAAATTCGACTTGAAAGTTAAATAAATCATGCTGAAACAAAAATTACCATAACAATAAGAAAAAAGTGGTCACAAATAGGAAATCCTTCAGTGACAATCGAGTTGTTGTCATATATTCCTGTTATTGTCATAGAACATATGCCTAGTTGAAACGTATTGCTCATTAGTGACAACCTTGTAACTAAAATTCCTGATATCTATGACAATCTGTATCTTTGTCACTGATTAAAGGTTTTGTGACAAGAATTGTAATTACAAATGCCTCTCTTGATTTGAAGACAATAATTATTGTCACTGTATATAAATAATATTTTCTTTTACTAATCTATTTTATTTCTAGAATGTGATTATTTAAAATAATAAATCCAACATAAATTTTAAAATACAAAGTTTATCTACATAATTAATTATGTGTATATATGTAGGCTAGGTTTAGTATTAGGATGATGTAGACACCTATTTTTGTCCCTTAAGTTGTCCCCTATTTTCCTTTTAATTTGTCTCTCAATTTTCTTTTAATTTTTGCTTTTCAATGTCTTTTTAACCTGCTCTTTGATTTTCTTTTAATTTACCCTTTAATTCCTTCTTAATTTATGTTGTGATGTTTAATTATTCTTATGCTCGTTTTATGTTTTGAAATACTAAGAATAAGCTCTAATATTATTGAATTTTTAGATTTTTAAAAAAAAAAAAATTTAATTAAAATATTATTAATTAATTAATTAATTATTAATTAAAATATTATTAATTAATTAATTGGTTTAAAATTAAAAAAAAAAAAAAAAAAAAGTTCAGCGCGTGAACAGAACAGAATTTAGTTTTGGCCAAGTTTTCTCTGCGTTTTTCACCCATTTTTCACCAAAAATTTCAGATGGCCATACTCCCCACATGACAAGGAATGGTCTTTGACCATTTTTACACTCAATCCAATTCATTAAAAGCACAAAAAATCAGTCTAAAGAGGAGAGAAAAAATTTTCTGCAGAAAAATTTTCTTAAGCAAAAAAAAAATCTGCCAAAACAGCCAACTTTGAGCCAAAATTCCATACTATCAGAGAGGAATTAGACTAAAATCAAAGAATAAAAGTTGTAGAGGGTACCTGGAACTACAACTTCTCTTTTGAAACCCAAAGCAAAATCGTCCATTTGGAGGGTAAAAAATGTGGTAGAAAAAGGCTGTTGGTCCAGAGGATTTTCCAGAAAAATTTCTGAGTCTGAAAAATTTTCCTAACAACCAATTTGGAGCCAAGATTTCAAGCAATGGATGAGGAACTGGAGTAAACTCAAAGAATAAAAGTTATAGAGGGTTCCTGGAGCTACAACTTTTATTTTCAAATCAGAAGCAAAATCGTTAAACTGATGGGTCAAAAGCGTGGTGGAAAAAGGCTGGTATTCCAAAATCTGCAAAAAAAAAAAGAAAGGTTAGAAAATTTTATTTCCATTTTACTCATCCAGATTTCAGTTTTTTGCATTTTAGTCCGAGATTATTTTCTCAAATTACATTTAGGCCCTTCTGATAGGGGCCATTTGGTGCCACGGCATCGATGACGTGGCACCTCCAGTCATCGATGACGTGGCCACGCCACATCTAGATGTGTATAAGAGACAGACAGAGGACTGTGTTGGAAGATAATCCAAAATTTCAGAAAAATTTTGTTTGCATTTCCCTCCAGATTTCAGACTTCGCATTTTCAGCCCTCAAATAATTTTTTTTTATTTACATTTAGGCCCTTAAGAAATTTTCTTTAATATTACTGGTTTTTTCTCTTCAAATTTCTTCCAAATTACATGTTTTATGTCAATAACCACCAATTTTTGCTTTGATTTCTGTTTTGGCATTTTAATATGTTTTAATTACCCTTTGATTGTGAAATTACTGTTTTGCCCTTATGAGTATTTAATTGTAAATAGACTTTGATCTTTGCACATTTTTTTATTTAATTGATTTTGTGATGATTGGTGCTTTATTTTAATATTTATTGGTCTCATTATAATATTTATGCCTTATCTTATTTGTTAAATTATGTGAATTTACTCTTTTGCCCTCAAATTTTGGATTAGTTGCACAACTAGACGTTAAATATTTGAATCAAATTCAATTTAGCCCAGGACTTAATAATTGCATCAATAATAGTACATTAAAATTGGGCTAGAAATAAACTCCGGCATGTATGATAAATTACTATTTTGCCCCTTGGGAGTTTAAAGCCACTACAAGCTCAATGTGTGCGACTTTTAATTGGACCCGGGCTAAACCTACCTATCAAATGTTAATATTTACCATTTATTTTCGTTTCCTCATTAACTTATACATATTTTATTACTTTTAAACTATCTCAAAGCACACGTATGCTACAAAGCCGGCAATAATGAATACTAAAATTGAAAAGAGAAACGCGATAAAATCACGCAACCGGTCCAACGCTGGGTAAAGTGGGTGCCGAGGGAAATTCAAATCCATCCCAAACCTTCCTATTTTACAACACATCTAGAACTCATTTTCTTGAGTTACGCGGACCAGGAGTCAATTTTGTTCCCAAAAGTTCCTGTCAAATTAACAGTAAAAGATGACGCGACAGATGAATGATTTAAGACTGTCTCTTATACACATCTAGATGTGTATAAGACCTAGATCTGACCCATTCCTAGGTTGTTAATTTAACTCTGAACGCATTTTTATATCATATTATATGAATCTAATTTGCATCCATTTAGTTGTTATAAGAAATTGATCGGATATAGATTTTATTTTTTTGACCAGATCCAGATAAAATTTTAATATATATATATATTTATTTATTTATTTATATATAATATATTACTAGCTAAATATTTTTTATAATTACACAAAAAATTCTATAAGAATATAAATTGCTGTATTCTAAACATTTAAAAGTAACAAAAGTAATATTAATACCTAAATCCAGATCCAACGATAAAATCCAATGGATCCTTATATGTGTCTATTTTTACGATCCTGAAGGCTATCTACGTCCCCTATTCATCACGTTTAGAGACCTACTTTTAAAATTTTAATTTATAACTTTTTTAACCAGTATTTTATGGGATGTATATTGTTGTACGGTTAAATTAATAAATTATTGCACGTTTACTAAATAATATTTGAACTTTTACAATCACAAGCAGGTAATTATTTTTTATTGTGCAAGTTGCATGTGATATTTTTCGCCTTACTTTTATTTGCGCATTTTTGTCCGTGATAATGAAACTTTTTAGTTTTTGTTGAGTACCATATTTTGCATATGTGCTACATTATGATTATCTTCTATTAGTTTGGAATTTTGTTTGCATAATACATGTTACTTATTACTTAATATTTTTTTATAAAATCTAGGCCGTGGACAAAAATTGGATGAATCTAACTGAAATAGAAAGGACAAGGCTTACAAAATTTGGGTGAAAATTTTTATTAAGTTTGCATATAAAGAAAAATATGAACATATTGAGATCCCATGTCCGTGCATCTCACTATCTCTTTTCCAATGAATTCAGCTTCGACCAATGTGTCAAATAACCCAGGTGTATCTATCACATTAATGATTTGGCCATCTTCCAACACAGTCCTCTGTAGCTCACAAGTATTTGTCACACTATCAAAACTAGCCACTGACTTGAATGCCTTTCTTCCGAGAATACTACTACCGATTGCACGTTTTCCATGATCTGTATGCCCACAAAGAACAACTGTTCGAACCCCATCAGAAGTAGAACAAAACTTCCAATCATCATCAATAAAACTTCCACCCATTGTCTTCAAGAATCAGAGAATCAATTGGATTGGAAAAAGATGAGTCCAGAAATTGATGCAGAGATAATGTCTAACAATTTTCATATGACACTTGGAAACATTTAAAATTTCTCACATTTGCTAAAATAAACAATTTACAATGTATTTCGAATTGTTATATTTTGACAACATGAGAATATGAGATTTAGATTATAGTTGATATACAAATAAGGATTTGTTTCTTATATTAGGTCGTTGCACATGAGTCACATTTTTCTACATTTTATAAGAGTTTATACAATCTTTTTTCATCATATTCTTATAAGGATTATTTTTTTCGTATCAATGAAGGCCTTAGTCATTGACCATCACGTGGAGGCATCAAGGAGACAAAGTTTTTCAGACATCATGTTATGCCTTGTACATGAGAATAGGCTATTTTTGTGGGTATAAGTGTATCTAGAACTCTATTCTAGATGATATTAGGTGCTATTATTCGTACATGTATGGTTTGAAAGTTGACATTTTACTTGGTGACTCCATTTTGGTGCTTTATGTGAATATTCCTATTTTTGTTAAATTACATGCTTTTGGTAATATATGTATTGTTGGGATTTTTTTACTACATTGCATGTTTTATTATTGTTGCACATTTTAAAATATGCTTATATCTAGTATTACATTGAAATAATAGGTTTGAGGAATGAGATAGTGACAAAACATATAAACCACAAGCTATCAAAAGTATGTTGTCACCACATATAGCTACTATGACAAGAAATTGTGACTACTAATTAAAGCAAATCTGGACTTGTGACAAGAAGTTGTCACCAATAAGCAGTGTGCAGGGATGTGTCTATGACAAGGCACAAACTCATCAGTGACGAGATAAGTTGTCACAATTAATAACTGTTTATTGTAACGAGAAGTTGTCACTGAAGTGCTTCGTTTAGTGACAACTTAGGTATCTGGTGTGACAAAAATGCAAATGAAAAACTGATGACAATAGTTGTCACAAATTCGTAAACGCAATTGTGACGACTTCAAGTTGTCACTAAGCCCTAACTTTTCCAACACCAGATTAAATAGGTTGAAATCGATTAGATTGTATTATAACGAGGTTAGATTTAGCAGTCACATACATGGAAAGTATTATAATATAGACAGTAATAGTAAATGGTTAGGCATTGATAGTCAGATGGAAAAGTAAACATATAATTAAATGGGTTGAAATTAGTTAGAAAATGTTGTATTCTTGGATAGATTTCATACTCACGTGCGATGCACATGACCTTTTTCTTATGTAATTGACAAAGGTTTTAAATTTGTCTTAAATTGGTAGAAATTAAAAAGTTTGAGAATTAAATGTGTTTTGTTTGGAACTTTTGGGAACAAAATAGACTAGTACCCAAACTTCAAGGACTAAAATTGTATTTTTTTTTCACATTTGAAACTTGAGATTTAACAATTACATGTTTTGCACGTGACTTTTTCCATTTGTAATTGGTAAATTTTTTTTAATTTGTCCTAAATTAGTTGAAATTGAAAAGTTTAAGCACTAAATTGCTTGAAACTTTGGGAATTAAAATAGACCACGATCTAAACTGTGAGAACTGAATTTGCATTTTTTCCATAACAAATGCTCAAAAAAGCACAGATCAAAGGTTCAAAATCTGCTGATCAAAGTTTCACTGCAAGCTTAATTCCCAATTCTTCCTTGTGTTTACAACTTTCCTCTAGTTAGATACATAGTTTCTATATATATACATATTTTTTACATAGTTTCTAATGACTTCAAGTATTCGAATTGTTTATATTCATTTGCACATTTAACTAGACTTAGAAGATTGATTTAGCTCAAGCTATTTATTATGGTTTTTTTTTTTTATTATAGTTTTGATCAAATTTTATCGAGTTTTAACTTTTTCAAATTTAGTATATAGTTGGACCTGTATCATGATTGGTTCTCAGTTCAACCTGTCAAACCAACCAATGCAAATTTTAAAATATTGACTTTTGGTATTCAACCATTGGTAATTTCAAATAATCCCACCGAATAGTATTCAATCATCAGTTATTTGTATTCAACTATCGTTACTTAACACTTCATATCCCAAAATTATTACTTGGTCAAAAATATTATAATCCTTCACACTAATAAAGACAGCCAATAATTCTGAGAAACAATATACATGTAGACACCACCTTAATCTTTTTTCCCAAGGGTAAAAGTATAAAAAAAATGCATAAATAAATATATTTTACTCTTTAATTTTTGATTGATATGTATTTTAAATAAAAATTGAATGATTCCTTCAAAGAAATTATAGAATTACTCGAAATATATTTCAGTTTGTAGACATGATGAGTTGCTAAGAGATTTTAATTGATTTTTGGCAATTGTTACTTTGATTACCCAAAAGAGAAGGCAAACAAGAATCCGTTTAATGCAACATTTCCTTGTGATTGAATAGAATTGAGGGAGATTTAATAAATACATTGCATAATATTTTCTTTGTAGGAAGAAAAACTATTGTAATTCCCCATACGGTACTAACCTACTTAAAAATTACGTTTTCTTACTCATAAAAAGCAATATAAAGTTAAAAATTGTATTACACGTGGATTAAAGTCAATTTCTTTTCCCAGTATGTGGATTGCATCTCATTGACCATTCTTGCTCTTTTACAGGGATTTACCACCCAAATTTGGATGAACATGCCTCCTAGCTACTATTCAACTGAAAAAGGTGTCAATTCTCGATCATATATAAGCCACATTATATATAGATGCCAGCAGAAAAGCCTCAAGAACAAGAGGGCCAAGTCTTTTGAATTTCGAAGTAGTATTTGATGTCCAAGTAGCAATTATCATGATCATCCACAACCTGAAATTAATAGAAGCACATTATGAGAGATGAGAAATATTGATCACTGATAGGTCTAATTCCATTTTTTACTTTTATTTTCTCTTCCTTTTTTTTTTTTCCCTTCGGGTTTGTATATAAAGCTTTTAATTTAGCCTCCATTTGGATTGAAGAATTTGGTTGAGAAATTGAAATCCATCAATTTTTTGAAGGATTGTTTAGGCTCAAAATTGAAGAATTTCAAATTCACCCATTTGAAAAGTGTGAAAGGAAATATTTCAAATGATTATAATTGAGTAGATTATAATTCATTGGTTATTCCACTGGGAACAAATTCTTTCAATAAATTAGTAAATTTTAATTCCTCGACCCAAATGCAACATTAGACAATTTGCAATCTACAGTTTATATGCATATCAATTAATTTGTTCACTCTTTATGAATACCATGAATTAACATTTAAAAAAAAAAAACCCTCTCACATACTCTCTAGTAACTCGAACTCTTAACCAATAAATTATAAAATTAGCTTTTCACCACCTAAATTACACTTCGTTGTCTACCATGAATTGACATAAATACAAGCATGTGACCATTACTTTATATGGAACAATTACCTCAAATTATTAAAATTGATAAAACTCAATTCTGTGATGAACTTCTATTGATTTCACCAATTAACACTATTAGCAAAGAGGAAATCACCATGATTTGAAAATTTCTACCGCTTTTTTACGGAATTATTCCATTGTGATTTAAAAACTTATACAATACAATACTCTAACAATGTTGTAGAACTTCTCTTTATTTTTTCCCCTCCTTGAGTTTTTGTTTATGAAGTTTCAGTTTTCTTCTTCCAAAAATTTTATTGGCATACCTTAGTTCTTGCACAATACAAGCCCCTTACGAAGATACCGGAGGGCGCTGTATCTTCTCGCAATTCATAAGAATAAGGCTCTTCTTTTGGACTAAATGATCCTAACAAAGCCTCTGACCTGTCAACTGCCACAAAAATTACATCTATATAGATTAATTAAACATAAAAACATCAATAATTATGCCAAGAATAAATTTTGATTGATACTTTTAGGACAAATTAATCAAGATTTACTCTACGTACCTCTAACACCGGCTTTCCAGAGAGTATTTATATATTTAAGGCCAGAAACAATCTTATTAGAGACAATGAATTTGAATCTGAGACGGTATCGGCTTCCCTCTTTTAGGGTAAAGAGGCACGCCTTAGGACTTGAAGCAAATGGCTCCGACAAGACAATATCAGAACGACCACGGCACATTATTGAAATGCTTATTATTTCCACCTCTGGGACATCATTTTGCTTAGGAGGTATTATCTGGTTAAAACAGTAAAAAGTTTGTTTCTCAAGAAATGTAATTCATGAAGATATGTTTGATGTAAACAACAATCAATGCTTCCTTATAGCTCAAGTAATCAATAGGGAAAAGTATCTACACTTAAAAACCAACCCTCTCACCCCCTCCCCCAACCACCGCGCCAAAATAACATCATTTAGAAGATCACAATTTAATATTATTTATCAAAACGAATTCATGTGACACCAGTTTGATATTTAATCTTTGTTATTTTTTCGAGTACATAATAATTTTGAATTTTGGCATATATTTAAAAAAAAAAAAAAGAGTATGACATGTAATCACAGAATCAAATAAATAGCAGGGGAGAGGGAAAGAAGATGAAAAATACCTCTCTTATTTGCCCAAGTTTATATTTTCAAGATTTTGTTCTTTCCATTTCTGCAACCGCCTCCCATTATTCTTCAAGAATAAAAGGTTCATTTTCATCCATTAGGAAATTAGCTACACCCATTATGAAAAACAACCAAAGAAATGTGGAATCAAGAAAATAGGGCGGAGTTGAATGAGAGTTAATAATATACCTTGTCGTTCTCTTGTTGCAATGATGAAGAAGCTTGAAGACTCAAGTCTAATGCTTTATTACCATTATCTTCTTGCTCATCTACATTAGTATTACATTTGTTTGCATTCTCCTCTACTTCTTCTTCTTGTTCTAATTTCTTGATCTGCTCGTTCATCCCTTTCTTCATCTTCTTGTTTTGGTTATCATTTTCGTTAAATGGACTAACTATAATGTTGTGTTTGGATGGCGAAAGTGCTTCCACGGAAGCTGACATTGTTTTCAATGGATCCCAAATATTGGCTGCAAACAAAGGGAGAAAGAGGAGATCAAGGAGAAAAGAAGAAGGAAGAAGATCAAGGAGAAGGGCAAGGCGGAGGATTAGGAAGCTGGTATGTATAATAAGGGAAAAAAAGAAAGAATGAAAATAATATATATATATATTTATTTTTTTGGTATTTCCCTTGGAAAAAATTGTGTATTTTTGTGGTATTAATTTCCTCCTTATTCGGTTGATAAGTGGAATATTCTAAATTGGGATAGTAGATTATACTCCATTCATTTTCAAGATGAAAAATAAGAGGTTAGGACAAAGAATTCTAGGGGTTTTAATGTGGATGAGAATAACAAACAGATGATAAAAATATATTCTAAGTTGGTATTTTATGTTCCTCTATATATTCTCTGTATTCTTTTCAAAACTCATCATATCATTTGTGGTGTAGCAAATTCATGGAAGCATAAATCACGACACTATGCAATTTAACTTTTGGTCCAAGTGTATTTGTTTTCAAGTTCCAGATCAATAAAATGGTGGCAACAAGGCACTCAACAAATGCGAAGTTTTTAACGCAGATTCACTCCATAACTAAACCAGTAGCTTCTATTTAATTATTCAAGCTTTAGTAGCTTATTATTCTTTTTAATGTAGCTTATTATAGGTAGTTTATACATATTTGAAATGAAAATTACTTAATTTAATTTAAGTTTTAATGAACAAGGGCTAAAAAGAAAAGGAGTTTGAAAATTTTGAAAGATCTAGGTGCAACCATTTTAGTTTTAGAGATAAAATGAATGTCAAATTTGCAACTGAAAAATAAAGTATATAATGCTAAGACTACCTATACTTGGGTTGGTTCAAACGATAAGTAAGACGATCGGGTCAAATAAAAAGTTTTAAATTCGACTCTCGATATCCTCAATCTTTTGTTAGTAGGCACCTTAAGTAAGAGTAATCTACCTTCGCCTAAACTTTAAATTACAAATAAATAAATAACTAGTAGTTGTTATAGTCTTAGTAGTTGTACTAGAAATATTACTTGACATCTTTATAACCTAATGCTCTTCTGATGGAGGCATTGTTGGCAATTCCTTTGACATTTCATTAAGAACTGTGAATTGAAAATGACTTGATACCTCCTGAGTTTGCAAATGTGTTATTGGACGAAAAAAATTAACCAAATTTAGTACTATACATTGAGAAATCATATTGTTATTATTTCCTGTTCACGGAAATGATGTGCAATTAACAAAATTTTCAGGGATTCTGAAGTTGGACAAAAAAAAAAAAAATTCCAAATAAGGCCACTTCAAGCTTGGAAAAGTGGCTATCTAAAGAACTCAAAGCCTGATAGTTAGGTAGTCTAAAGTCTGTGATTTCTTTGCTCCCAGAAACGACTCATTCCCTGATTTAAAGAATAACTGAGCAAATTGAGGAATTATATTGCGTTGGGATAGATTAGATTTGGTGAAAATTTTAAAATTTTCAATCATTTATTGAGAAAATTTGTAAAATTAAAATGAATAAATTTTAAATCTACCGAAATTAAAAACTAATTAAAATTTTCTTTCACGTGTAAATCTTATTAACCTCCTTTACGTTGCTATAGAACGAATTTCTGAGTGTGAAGTATTGGTCCTTTTTATTTTCCTCCTTTTTTGATACAAATTACAAATAGTATAGCCACATATAATTCAAATTTAATTATTTAGCAGCATTCTAGAGAGTCAAAACACACCTCATTCAAAATAAACAATTTGCCACCTCAGAATGCACATCAATATTGACTTTCCGGTGCAAAGAAAGATTTAGGATAAATAATTTAATTATTTTCGATTAGATAAGGATTCTCAGTTGTCTATAAATTACTGTCTAGTTTCTCACATTCCTAGCACCACAAAACCTCTTCAAGAAGCACTAAAACCTTCTTAATTAAATTCCCCCTGTTCTTACTTTTTGTTCATTGAGACATCATGGGCATCATCACTCACGAATCTGAGGTTACTACCTCAATTCCTCCAACAAAGTTGTTCAATGCCTTCATCCTTGATGACAAACTCATTCCCAAGGCCTTGCCACAGGCCATTAAGAGTGTCGAAATCATTGAAGGAGACGGAGGAGTTGGATCCATCAAATTGATCACTTTCGGTGAAGGTAATCCACAATTAATTAGTTCTACTCTTGATCAAATAATTATCCTTTCAGTAAATCCATATCCAATAATCTTTAAACTAACGACTTGTTTTATACTTCAGGTAGCCAATATAAGAGCGCCAAACACAGAGTTGACAAACTTGACAAAGTTAACTTGGTTTACGGCTATACCGTGATCGAAGGCGATGCCTTTAAGGATGTGATCGAGAAAGTCTGTTACGTTGTTAAAATTGAAGGCTGTGGTGATGGAGGGTCAGTTTGCAAAACCAGCAGCACATACCACACCAAGGGCGATGCGGTGATCACAGAAGAACAAATTAAGGCAGGAAAAGAAAAGGCTCTGCAGATGTTCAAGGCTGTCGAGGCTCATCTCCTTGCGCATCCTGATGCCTACAACTAATTAGTGATCCAAATACTGATTTCATAATTGAAGTATACATTCAGAGTGTTGTTTTCTCAAGATCTATCTTTGCGTCAAGCTGTTTGGTTCAATTTGCGCGATCAGAGTGTACTTGGCTTTGTACTTTCTTACGAATAAAATTTGAAAATCTACGATGTTTGTTCGAACTGTTGCGTTATTTCTTTTCTGAAAAGTGCTCATTTGAATACCTTAATTTCCATCATGAAATCAGAAAATGTCATTATTAAAAGTCAACATTATCGACTAGGGAATGAATCCATATGGAGACATCAAGTCTCATTTTAAGTAATTGAAAGAAATATGTGGTTAGGTAGTGAAGAAAATAAATATGAGCATGTTCAACAAAATCAAATTAATCTGTTGCGCGGAATTCATTTTATTTTTTATTTTTAGGAAAAATTCAGGAGAAAAGTAGGTTAGACCTCTTGCTCCATGGTTACAAGTACATATTTCAACGGCTTATAGTGACTTTTATAAATCGCCCACTAATAAGGAATTAAGAACGGCAAAAGTCAAATTTTAGACTTTTTGATGGTTTAGTAAAAGCCTTGTTTTCTGTGTGAGCTAATCCCAATGGAGTGTAGTTTTTTTTTTTTTTGGGTTATCCAGAGATGTCAGCATATATAAGAAATTAATCACAGAGAACACTTGAAAAATATGTCCTTTCTCATGGTTTAATGTATAAACTCGAGGATAATGTAAAACAAATTTTGTTTAAGACTCATGGTTTAATGTATAAACCCTAAAGGATAATGTAAAATGAATTTTGTTTAGACTGATTGTGAAATATAACTTGGAATTTGGACAACGAGCGCATAACTAGCGTTCTTTCACTTGGACCAATATACAGTTGATCTTAATTTTTCTCGGCTTAAAAAAGATATGTGATAATTTCCAATCCTGTTCTCAATTAGTGAATTCACTAATGTGACACCGTTTCTTCATTAATCAGTAAATTTGGTTATAAATTTCAAGTAGTTAAATTATTTATGTATGATAGAGGTTTCTGTTGTCATCTGAGGAAACACCGCATATATAATCGATTGATGAAAGTTCGATTATGACTGGTTTTAAGAATATGGGACATTTTTATTGAATCGAAGATATGATGTAGTGATGTAGATCCTTTCGATCATATTCTTCTATAATGACCCATTTAAATGATGTGAAATGATGTGGAGAAGACCAAATGGTCCATGGCGGGATGCCATAAATCCAAACTATGTAAGAATTTCTCATAGATAGTTATTCAAGATTGAAAAGTTTCCTTTTCGGATAGGACAGATAAGAAATACATATACAACTAGGACAGATACACAAGTGGGATAGGAACACAATATGTACAAGTGGGACATGTACACAATATGTGTGTGAGATTTAAAAGAATAATTAAAAAAAAAATTGGGAGAAGTTATGTAAACAGTTAGTAGTGGTGGTTTAATATGATATTATTAATGATAATAAGGATAAAATAATAAGTTTATAAAGTGACGTGCACCGAAAGAGAATCTCTGATCCCTTTAAATATATTAGCGATAAGAGGCTCACTCTATGTGTTTACAATAAGAAAAAATTATTCATGACCTATTTTTAAAAAATTAACTTCATATCAGTCAGGCAAAAAAAAGCATTTTTGAATTATTTTGGAAACCATACTAGGTAATATTTAATTTATTATAAAGTCTCATGATAGTTTCAAATTTTAATTTAAATTCTTAAGTAAGTAAGTTAAAGAAAGAGAGTAGTGGTAGTTTCTTTTTAAATTAAACTAAATAAAAAGACACCAAAATAAAGGGAAAGAAAGGAATAGTGGTAATCTATTTTGAAATTTATAGTAAATAAAAAGACCCCAAAATAGAGAAAGAGTGTCTACCAGACTAAGTGTGGACTCTTCCTTTATATAGTATAGACTAATGTGAAAGGCACACTTATAGGTGTAAAATAAAATATAAAAAAAACAGAAAATCTAAAAAACTATAGTTAGTATTTTTCTTTTGTAAAAAAATAGTTAGTGATAATATTAAAAATAATTATAGGTATGGAGAATGGAAGGTGAGATGAAATTATGGGGAGTTACCTTACGAAGATATGTGTATAATTGACAAAACAAATAATGATATTATACCAAATTCCTTCTCATACTTTATATATAGTACTAGCGATTGAGGCACACTCGATGTGTGTGCAATTCGTTGCAAAATCATATTATCACTAAAAATTATAATTAGTTGTTTATCTATTAACCATGAATATAATTATTTTATGTGGGCAATTTTTTCCATTATATTATAAAAGTCTTTTTGTATTACACATAAATGTTTGGAATACTTGTAGTATAAAATGACAACGATAGGTATAATGTGATTGATTGTAGATTATATTATACAATATAATCATCAAGCTGTTTCATAATTATTTGAAGTGACTGCTTCTTCTTCAAACAAAAGCTTGCAAGATACTGTAGGTATGCACCTAATATATATGGCATACAAAGTAATAGAGTTGTTGTGAGGGCCATATAACTATAGATGATGTAATTCATAGTAGTGGTAATTTAGAAAATTACTTTGTAGCAGTTTTACAGTTGTTTTTATATTTTTTCACATCTTTCCATCATAATCTTTTATGTTCCTTGTAATACTTTAATCCAAATATACTGAATTCAAATAATAAATATACTTATTAAAGAGATATATACTGAGGAATATAGTGTACTATCTGTATATCAATATGATCTGCTTTACGCAAATATTTCCTATGGTAAATGACATAGAAATAGCATTACTTCACAAAATTAATAAATAGCTAGTAGAATATATTTTGATGAAGTCGTACGCATAAATGAGATTCATATTGAAATAATGACTAATTCAAATTCCTTCTCTCTCTAATCCCTTTCTACACAAATAACAAAATTAGAGTTAATAATATTGCGGTTATTTAAAAATTCAGTTGAGATTTAGTGATTTTATAATGCATACCTCTATTAAATCCCATCCTTCCATCCAACATATTCTTTTTAACCTATTGAATCACCAAAGCGTTATAGAATTAGTAAGTTAGTTCATTTTGTTTTGTTTTTTAGATGTGAGTGGTTATCTGTGCTACTTTTGCTTTCTCAGTACTCTTAGTATTATTCGTCCTAAATCTGAACCATTGACACCAATACATACACAATAGTTGCCCAACCTGGACTCAGTATCTGCATCTTTTGTCACTATTTTTTTTAAAAAAAAAGTATGATACGTCAGACTTTGAAATTTTGTAAACTATACAAAATATATTATTATTTATTGTGATGTATTTGTTGTTTTGTGAGTTCGAAGAGTTGTAACTAACTTTTGCAATATTTTGATCTTGGTTATTTTATCCTGCCAAGAATATCATGCATCCATTTGTTCCGTAAAGTTAGGTATAATATCTTCATTTATTTGAACTTCTGCAAATTTTATTGTTCATGTAATTCACAACAAACATGAGAGCTGTTATAAGATCAATATATTTTAATAAAATGAATTAAATTCAATATTAGATTATGTATACACATAGAATATTACTATGATAAGAATTAATGAATAAATATATACAATCGTAAATTTACCTATAAAATAAATTATATTGTTTCGGTAAAAGAACCTCTTTATATACAATATTCTTTATAAGATACACCATTTTTCCTTTCTTTATTTTATACTTTCCCATTCTTGGCCAAAATCTTTGTAGTACTTTGAGACACACCTTTAGAAAGGGTTACATATAACTAACCATGATTGAAGACGATGATTGCGGAGGAAAATTCCGACAATCGAAATTGTTTGTCCTTCAGCTTTGTTAGTTGTTAGTCAAAAAATTAACCAAACTGGAAATTGTTTCCTTTTTAATATAAAAGGAAGTCCGCTATCTTTGCATTATTTAGTGCTATTCGGTATAAAAAAATCTAATACCTGCACAATGACTAGTTGCATCAACAACATCTATGAGCGTTGTTCTCATATCATAGAATTTCAGCCCTTATTCCATTACAAAGTCCTAGTTCAGGATTAAGATTTCTCAAAAATATTATTGGACATCCACGTTTCAATGCCAACTTATGTGGAGGCACACCACTTGGGCAAAGGAAATTTAAGAACTCCTGTTGGTAGAGGTTATGATTGTCACCATCAACTGAATCCCAAGATATATATTCGATTTCTTCTCCAAGAAAAGAGTGTATAACCATTTGATTGATATTATCAACATCAGTATTTTTTGGAGTGATTCTTCCTCTTCCAACATAAAAGTTGTATCATCTGCAAGTTTAGCCATATTTGGAAATACTAAATCAACTAAAGTGGAAGTTGAATTTTCATCTTCCCAAGGAAGCACCAATTGTAAAGGCAACTTTATGAAATCTCCATTGATGGAAGGTTCTGTACCATTACCAACATTCAACATAAAGTTAGAGAATCTCGGATCACTCAATGTTCTCATATTTTTGTTGTAATATGAAGAATTGAACATCATACCAAAATGAGGATTTTTGTAAACTTGCTGAAATTAGTTAACTTTTATATTCTTTCTTCACCATTGGTAGAAGTTGTTAGAATCACCTCCTAAAGTAACAACTTTTCCTCTAAAGGGTAACTAAGAATCTACAATGTCCCTTAATATCTTGTCTAAAGTTTCAAATGCATACCGATTAGTCATAGGGCTTCATCCCATAATATAGCAGCAGACGCCTCAATGACTCTATAAGATCGGACTGCTTACTTATCCTACACATACTTGTAGTATCAGGGTTAAGAGATATTTTAAATCTTGAATGTGCAATTCTTCCACCAGGTAAAAGAGTTGTGGCAATACCTGATGTTGCTATGGCAATAACAATATGACCTTTTTTCCTTGGGTATGCAAAAAGTGCATGGTATAAGAATGTTTTACCTATTCTTCCAAGCCAACCTATGAAGAATATTTTGCTTTCCTTCTGTTCAATGGTTGAAGTAACCAATTAAAATACATTATTCTGGTCAGAGTTCAATAGATCTAATATCCTCAGTAGGTGTGTCAACTAAGAGTTCATCTTCGACGTCTCTTGGAAGAATTGAGTTGTTGCCACATTCTTCAAAGATGGAAGGTAAATCAAAGTCTTTAATATCCCTATTTTACTTTTGGTTCAATTTTCGCAATTCACATAGAAGCCTGGTAACTACAAGGACATTTGGTTGATGGGATGAAATTAAACGGTCAAGCATGTAGAAACAAAATTCATCCCAAAGACCACGCACCCCAGTTGGTTCACAATGAATTAAAATAGACACAAGTAATCTTCTAAATGAAGAAGGCATGCGTACTGAACTTGCCTCAAGTAAGCATTGTCTAATGTAATTATCATTCTCTAGAAGTCCTTACCTATATACTACTTCTTTGAAAGAGTTGCAAGTGGTTCCATTAACAATTAATCGATCTTCAAATGATTTGGAACTTTTAACATGGTTAAGCAAAATCGTAGATAGAACCTTTCTCCTTCAAAAGGATGTACAATATAAATCCTTCCAATAACTTTGTTACGTGATACTCTGTTAGTCCATGTTTTAGTGTTTTGATGGTAGACAAATGCTCAGGAAATTCACTGTATAAGTAAGTATTTAATACCTGAATTCCATGTTTATTAGATAAAGTTTGTAACTCCCAATTCTTTGTGAAGAATTCGGTAAGCATTGCTTTTGAATTTTGTTCAGTACATTGTTCAAGATATCTTCAACCCTTTTTCCGGCCTAAATTGTAGATCAGATTGCATGCCTGGTAGATGAATTTGTAATATGATGACTGATGGATACATGCGACTCATTTCAAATTCAAAAATTTTCCATAGTGCTTTTGGTGCAGATATCCATCTACCATCAACAAATTGTTGTACTTTATCATAATTCGGACCAAGTCGTACCTCCACATCTACTCAATTGGGCCTTTGAATACATATTTGTACAAATACTTTACACATATTACAGTACTCGTGATCTCTACATTGATGTGACAGTCATATTTTAGAAGAAGCCAAGGATTGTACCCAACGATCCAACTATTGTCTACCCAAATTTGAGAATCACTATAAAATTGTATTGGAGTCGTATTGCACCTTCTATATATTGGAAATAATTCATCTGTAATTCAAGTATTTGAGGAAAAAGGCTTAGGAAGATATCTGTTGCATTTACCATCTTTCATGCATAGGCTTTTTGTATTTCTATAGTATCTCTGCGAGGACCATGTATCATATGCTTAAGAACAATTTCATACAACTGAGGCTCGTACTATTTAGATGGTATTTCTACTCTTAGATGTGTATGTCAAAATCTTTAGGTGTTATACACACTCTCAACCAATATGACTACCATATGAGCACAATTATATTAAATTAATACAATATTATATCATATAAGTATAAATCTATTTTTTGAAGAACACTTATGTGTTCTATATCATCCTTGAATTCATTGAATTTTGCATGGACGATGCGCTAATAAAGATCTGGTCGATCTTTTAGAAATTGGCCTAGTAGTAAGTCATCTTTTATTTCACGCCAATTTGGATTCATGTCATAGTTAGCATTAAATCCGATTTCCCAAAATTTTTAATTAATGCCATAGCATCTTAATGGCGTTAGTGCATATCTCGGGGGTTCCCAACAAATGAAGAGGGAAAATAGTCTTGCGACCGATATTTCCTGATGGTAGGGAATAAATTAAGTTGTGAATAACGCCTGTGCATAGATTTATATTTTTGAATACATTGTATTAAATATTTAATGTGCTGCATCATTTTCACCACCTTGGATTGCATCTTGTAAGCCGTGATATAGTTCTGACCTAACAGCATCTTGATTTGCACATACCCATCATAGTTTGTGAGCCTCAATCTTGACATAATTGTCCACTACATATTGTTGTAGCAGACATGCAACTCTAAGTAAAATAGATGTATCCTGAGGTCGAATCTATGTATTTTTTTAAATGATTATTGTTAGTTTAAAAAAAATATGATTATAGAAAAAGAAGAATAATATGTACGTGTACCTGCAATAGTCCAAAGTATAGAATTCATGATATGTTACTTTCCTTCCATTCATACTTTGGGTATTGACATCCTACCGTAAGTTCCAAAGGGAAAAAGAAGAGGGTATTGCAGAGCATTGTAATATCCAACAATATCGGGGACATTAAAAAATTATCCATTATTTACTTGAACAATTATATCCCTATTATTTTTTTGACCCATCAATTCTTCACCACCAACAACAATTGCTAATACTTTAGACACGGTGTGCATAATGTATTGGTGACTTGGGTGGTTGCTGCTTGATAATAAGCTTGCAATTCGGCAATTCCTGACACTGACCCAATTGTCTAAAAATATTAACGATTGGATTATGCTTATCAAGAATCCGTTTTATTTTTTCTACCAAATCTCTATGCAAGTTTGGATTCTCTGAAATTCTATTGTCAATTTCATGCTCAGGATCCCATATAAAATTTTACAGATATCTACTTCTTTTATTCATGAATGGTAGTAGACTCCAAATTTTATGATATATGGAACATTAAACTCTGAAAGAATAGACTCCTCCACCTCTGTTTATATTTTCATTGAGATGTACACCCATAGACGTGAATGAGTAATAGTGATTTAAGCATCTTAATTGCTGTCGGAAGTCCTTTCTTCAGGTGATTGAGATGTATATAATATGAATAATTTAAGGAAACATGGTATAGGTGGTAAGATAATCTTTCTAACACATTTGAACAACATAGCTTTGATATTTTCCCAAAAAATAATTTAGCTTCACAATAGGGGCACATCCCTGGTGTTGGCAATTGAAATCTTGGATTGCCAAATCATTTATGATATTTCGTGTTATGTTGTATATGATCCTTTGACCCACTTTACTTGGAGAAGTAGAGTTTGTAAGATTAATTTGTATGAGGGATACATTTGTTTCATTTGACTATATTATTTATTTCATGTGCAAATATGTTAATTTAATATGATGATACCTTTATTTAATATTTTTTAGATCGGGATTAATCATTTTAAACGTGCATTTATGAATAAAATATTGGATTCGTGATTAAATGTATGATATTAAATTAATATCTAGTTAATGTTAACTATTTGTTTGTAGAATATTTACAAAAATGTTTTTCGTTATAAAATGTGTGAAATAATAAATAGGTAATAAATGAGTGTGTAAATTGTGTACTTTTATCGAACAGAAGAGGAAGCAATATCGTTAGAAATATATTAAATGAATAGATGGTCAAAATCATGAATGAATGTAAGATATGAAATTAATTAATAAATGCATAATGTTTTAATTTTGTGTGTCATACTTTAACAATTAATTTTTTTGGGTAAAATATAGGAACAATTAATTAGGTCATATAAGATTAAGTAAATTGTAATTTTTTAATGCAATAAAGAGGATGACATGTAATTAGGCATATTAATTGAATTGAAGGAGTTTTAAAATTTAATAATACACAATACATGAATAGTTAATGCATATAGTTTTATAAAAGAAAGCATACCTTCTGTTCTTTCCGCATAAATATTGTCAAAACTTGGTTGCCCTTCAATATCTATATTTTCAAGTTCTTTAAAATAGATTACAACATGTAATTTTTTTGTGTTCTTCTTCGCATGTCACTATAATTTTTCATATTGTACAGAAATTATAGATATTTATATTTTTTACGATGTGGATTTATCGTGTGGGAATGTGCTGCTTGACTTGTCCTTCCACACGTTCATATGTGGATGAGTTTGGGTCAACCATAAGTACATGGGATATGGGAATTAGGCAAGTACTCCCTCTTACTGTTGTGGTTTCAGAAGCTACAAATGTTAAAGGAATATTAAGTAATAACACGAACCATATTTTTGTTTGAGGAGATATTACGTATACATATATATATATATATATATATATTATTTTTTTTTATTTCAAAAATTGAGAAACAACTTACATGTACAGGTTTTGTTTTGTTGTTGGGCACAACTATTTGCTACACGTTCACGATATAACAATCGTCATCTTGATAAATGTTGTTGGCGTTGTTCTGATGTCATTGAAACTCTTCTTTGACGCCTATTGGTACTTTCACGTTCAACAAAATTTTGATGTATTTGACTATCAAATGTCCTTATGTGTTCTCTTCTAAGGCGTTGATTGATGCAATTTCTTTCTCTCACTTTTGTTTAATGTTCCATTTGATTGTCATCTACATTTGAATGCAGCAAATCATTAAAGATGAGGTATTGTAATTGTATGCAAGAATAGAGATGGGCACAAAAGAATCTAAAAATGAAGAACTAAATAATAATAGTATGCAATTCATGATTTGGTTGTTTTCATTTGTTTTTTAAAAATGTCGCAGTTTGTCTAGTTTTATTTTGTAAAATTGCATATACTGATGAATTATATATGAATTTTATAATTATATATAAACATAAGAATAAGTAATAATGTAAGAAAGATTAATAATTTAATTTGATGTAACATGGTTGGGAGAATGCGTTCAAAGAAAATAATTGTAAAAGACATACTATTTCTTGTGATGTGGGAATAGAAGTAAAGTATGAAATAGTATGTTCAAATGTATGGGTTAGTTGATGAATGAGCAAAAAAATTATACGTATAATTTACTTGCATAATATTTGGTTTTTAGAAACTATAGGATTTATTAATATGAATGTCCTAATAATTTTGTAAAACAAATTTGCAATGTTATTTACTAATATTGCATTTTTAAACTAATTTTGTTTTGTTTTTTGTTTTATGTGTTTCGTAAGTTTATGATTACAAGAATCTTTGATTCAGAAAATCAAGGATAGTTATCATAACTGATCCAAAAATTTTAGACGTAGACACATTGGAATTTAATTAGTCAGACTAAAATTCCGTATAAGAAGTATTTTAAAAAAAAAAGAATGCACAAAGGGATAAGATGAAATAAAGCAAGAAAAAAAATACTTTATTTCAAACATACCCTTTATAAATTTATGTTAAGTGGTACAAAGCATAAACAACGTTTGTTATAGTCTAGTTCTTGAGTCATGAGAATTCTTTACTTGGTAATGAAGTTCGTTTTACCCAATATTAAAAAAGAAAGAAGGCACAAAGGGATAAAGTGAAACAAAGTAGGAAAAAACAAAAACTTGCGAACATACTCTTTATAAATTTATGTCAACTGGTACAAAAACATAGATATCATTTGTTAATGTATCTAGTTCTTGGATCTAGAAAATTTTCTACTTTCACAGTGTTGATCTAGATTTAATAATAGTCTCCACAAGTCTTAATTATGTCCTCAACCTGAAAAAAAAAAAAAAAAGAAGAACATGAATAAGTGAAAGAATGTTTACTGTATGAAACAAACATAAATACATTACGTTAAAATTCATTACCATAAAAGCAGCCATAAAAATACCCATTGTTAACCTAAAAGTAGTAATAAAAGCTGCCATTCATGCAACTATGCAAGATACCTTAATGGAACTTGCATATTCTAACTTGAAATAAGTCTCTGTATACAAAATATTATATATAGAAAGTTTAGAGAAATTGTAGTATCCTATTCTTCAATTTAAAAACTAACCACGTTTACCACTCTTCATGTTGTTTGTTGGATATGTAATCAGGTAATAAAATTTGACTTTTAATTTACCTTTCTGATTTAGTTATCTACTGAAGACATCAAATAACAGTTTTTATTTTCAAAGCATTCATAGGGGTATAAAGGGAAATCTATAAAGTGAAGACACAGACAAGACAATGCTAAGGTTCTATATATTGTATAGATAGATTATAGACTAGTGCGTGAAAGAAAACACAATGTGTGCTAATTGAAAGGAAAAAGTATATAAGTAAAAAAAAAAAAGAGTGAAAATTATTTTTGGAAGTTATAATGTTGAATAGTGGTTTATGTTGATATGTTGGATAGAAAAACTACTTATAAGGGTAATATTAGAAATGAATTAGTGGAGTTGGCCAGGAAATACCTCATAAGGCATTCTTCGCCGTGAGGTTTGGGATTCAAATCCCAAGCCTTGCAGAAATTCAGGCAGGTGAAAAAGCACATTTGCCTGGTCTAAAGGGTCTCTCTTCCTCTAGTCCCTTAATAGTGCCCAGTTGGGTCTCCCCTTGTACAGTAGGTTAAATTAGATATTGTCAATTTGAAAAAAAAAGGGTAATATTAGAAATGCAAAAACTGATACACACCATATCTATTACTCTTGCATTATAAGTAGTAAGATAAAACGAGAGTCTTGCTTTTAGTATATTGTCATTAATGTTATTCCAATTATACCATCCTTCCTCAAGTATTTTTAGAAGTTCTCATTCTTTTTGTCCCTCTGTATGATTAGTTTCTTCAAAAATTTCTTAAATTATCTAATAAGAAAGTTATATTTTATAATAAAAATATAAAAATAATATAAATATGTCTTTTTTATAAAGTGTGCAATAATCAGTAGTTTACTTACTTATGAAAAATGATTTACAAAACCACAAATTCATGATCAGTTCTCAAAATCATTTCATGTGACAAAATCATATCGAATTACCAATCTAGTTAGTCAAATTTCATTATTCTTTAGCACATCTTATATTAGCTACAACAATTTGAAAGTTATTAGCAACATGTGATGTAAGAATCATTATCTACAATAATATGCTTTCCATTGACATTGATGAATCGGTCACTTAGATTCTTACTAAATTTACTGTCAAGTATGAGCAGCTCAAGTATTTTTTTGGGATAACTTCACATTCTACCCCTAAGACCTTTGGCATAATTGCATGAACCTTCCCTTAGGTTTAAAAAATTACACTTACCTTGCTTGGAAACCTTAATCGACTATAGTAACCCCTCAAGTCATAATATACTTTCTTTTTTAGAGACTCAAGTAATAATACTTTTTATGCTTTTTCTAAAAACACTTTTTAGATTCAAAAATATTTTAATACTTTTAGGCACATGAAAAATAATAACAATTGGCCCAAATTTTTTAGAACAAAAAGGATAGGAAATAAACAAAATAATTCATAGTGATGGTAGCATAATATTTTTGTGCAAGGTTTGAGAAAATGAAGAATTGTGATTTTTGAAATTAGATTAAGAGATACTATTGATGGATCTAAAGTGGTTCGGACATTAAAATTAGTTAAAAGAGAAAGGCCAGTTTTTAAAAGAGTAAATCTTTCATGCACTATTGGTTATAAATTTTTTTACAACATCGGATGCAAGTGTGTGCCAGATGTGCTAAAGCGACTTTTGAAATTTAAATAATGCACATCTAGATGTGGCATGCATTTATGCTTGATGGTGTAAATTTTTTTTTTACACTAACGGTGGATGAAAGATTTATTCTTTTAAAATTTTTGAGATGATTAGTTGTTTTTCTCTTGTTTTTGTTATAAACCTTAGAAAACTAAAACAAAAATATATGGAGTTGGAGAGAAAGAAAAGAACAAATATGGAAGACCAGAGTGTCTGCTATTTTATTACTCATGTAATACATTTATTTATGGAGTAGAATAACCCATAAGTTACATGATTTAAACAACGTAACTTATATTTACACTTATTAGATACTTGGATGTAGATAGATTCCACTACAATTTATCAAATTTAAATACATGAATAGACATCCACTAGATATAGAATTTGTAACATACCTCCTTGAATGTCTATTAGTAAAACAATGTACCTCGTTAAACCTTATTAGGAAAAACCCAGTGGGACAAAAATCTAGTTAAGAAAAACGAGTATACAATGTTGGTAGTATACTTTTGCATATTGCTTCATTAAAAACCTTGTTTAAAAAATCCATTGATATCTCTAAGACTATGCATCCCTATATTCAGTATACCTAACTTCTCAACTATTGATATTAATAGGGCATTTATAAATAAATCAACTACATTTCACATGAGCAAATTTGTTGGATATTAATATCACTATTTTTCTTAAGATCATGAGTGTAGAAAAATTTTGAGAAAATATGCCTAGTTCTATCTCATTTGAAATAACTTCCCTTCAACTAGGTTATGCATATTGCATTGTCTTCATATAAGATTGTCAGTAACTTCTCTTCTAATTTTAAACTACATATCTTCTAGATATTTTGGGTTAATGACCTTAGCCAAATACATTCTCTAGTTGCCTTATGTATTGCAATTAATTATGCATAATTCGAAGAAGTAGCGATTAAGGTATTTTTTTTTTGGTTGAATCTCATGATATAGTTGTATTTATACATGTGAATAAATAATTCATTTGAGATTGAGTTTTATGCGGGTCAGATAAGCAATAATATTCGACATCTACATGACCAATTAATTGTAATCTAGATTCACTTGAATAAAGTAAACCCATATCAATAGTTCCTCAAAGATAACTAAATCTTACTAACAAACTTACAACGAATACTATATCAAGTTGTGTATTATTAACTAGATACATTAATGCTCCTACAACACTAAGATATGGTACTTCACAACCAAGAAGTTTTTCATCATTCTCCCAAGGATAGAAAAGATCCTTTTTCACATCAAGTGACCTTACAACTATTGGGTACTTAATGGATGTACTTCATCCACATAAAATCACTTTAATACTTAACCTGTATAAGTTAATTGATGAACAAAAATTACATTCGTTAAATACTTGATTTGTAGACCTATAGGTCTTTCACATCAAATTCTTTCTTCAAAAAATTCATTACTTTGGACCTTTTAAGGAGTTTTAATAATATTACTATCATCTACATAGACACCCTTTAGGCATTTGGACTGTAGGTCAAAAAATTCAAGTTTCAAACATGAATTTAATCATTCTTAAATTGCATCTTTCTATTTGACCAATCATTTCTATGTTAGGACTTTTCGATAAATTTATATTCAAAATCCTCGTTTTTCGTTCAAAACATCAGCTGATATTATAAACAATAATATTGTCGACAATAATATCCTTTCAATTCCATTTTGTTTTAGTAGAGACATAACTGAATGAGATCTCTTCATTTTCATTAGATTTAGGTATTTGATATACTTCTGGAGTCTTATGGTTAGTTATGTCTAGGGTCTCTTCAGGAGCACCCACCTCCATTATATGACCATCTTGAATATTTGCTCCTTTCCTCTTATAAGCATTCTTATCTTTGGAACCAATTGATTAACCACGCCTTATGCATGGCTAACTATCATTTATATTGATATGCTATCTTACTGGGACACCAATTCGAGTTAGAGCATTTATGCTGGTATATGGGATTTCATGACTCATTTTATGTCAGTAATTGAATCGGGCAATTGATTTATAATCGAATTATCTTTCAAACTTCTAGTCACATTACTTTGTATGAGGATCAAAATGTGATAATTTATTTCAAACAATTTTTCTTTCTAGCTACTTATATTCTCTCGAATGTTGGGAAAATATTTTAATTATAGTCGGTAAATCTTGCCATAAATAAGCCCCTTGTTAATATTTCAAGATATTTGCTATATAGGGCGACTCATATCCAACATATATTCCTAACATTTTTTTTTTCAGTGGCCCATCTTTGTGTATTATGGAGCAGTTGAAATATATAGCGCACAATCAAAAACTCTTAACTGGGAAAAATTAGATTCCTGTTATAAAAGGCAATTATAACGAGAGAATTTAAAATAACTTATTAGCCTGATGCGTATAACTACTGCTACATGCAACAATATACATAAGTAGGTAATTTCGTTCTCATATGTAATTGTCTAGTTGTTAATTGAAGGCGTTTTATTAATAATTATGCCAAACCATTTTAGGTGTGAACATATAGTTCAGAATGTTCAATTAAGTAACTATACAATTTGACATACAAATATCATTAGATGTCGAAGATATAAATTCATCAGTATTATCAAAACAAATTTTTTGATTGAATAATTTGAAAATCATGCTTTTAATCGAATTTTTGAGCTAGCAATCTCGCAACTCTAGGTTATGATTCGATAATAAGCACGCATGTGACCATCTAGTAGATACAACTATTAAATTATAAAATATCTTATAGTCCATAGCATAGGTGATTGGGTCCACATATATATCACCTTGAATTTATTCTAGAAATACAGGAAATTCAATATCTATTTTAACTAGTGATTATCTAAAGTAATTTCTGCTGAGAACAAACAGTTTAAGGAATTTATTGAAGTGAAGAATCTTCAGGTTCTTCGATATATATGAGTATGTATGTGTGTGTGTGAATTTTTAATGATTTTACGCATCATAATTGATCTGAAATGGTCTGACCGGTCATGTCAATCAATAAAATTTTTTGAATCAGTAAACTTCTGATATGTGTTTTCAATTGTATAGTATAAATTAAAAGAAAAGTAAAGAACTTTTTCAAAATTCATTTCTTTGCTGAAACTAGTTTTGTGATGTAAAGATACTGAATATTTTTCTCATTTACTATCTTAATATGATATCCACTTTAGTGGATGTCTCTTGAAATTTAATAGATTTCTTTGAGACTCTCGATAATAATATGATGGCTCTTCTGAAATCGATCATTTTAGTATTATGTAGTATTGTATTAATATTGGTATTACATTTTATTAAATGAGAAAAATATTTTTTATTTTTGAGTATCATATGTATTGTTACACTATTATTGAGACATATATCCTCATATTTTGGATACATTTAAATATATATATATATATATATATATATTGATATGTTTTTCATTAAACAAGATAAATATAATAATAGAGTAATATAAGATAACAAATTAATGCAAAAGAATAACACATATATAATTTTAAAACTATAATGAGACGTGAAATAAAATATCACAATATTTTCGGATTTTTTAGATATTTACACCACAAACTACACAGTCAATACATCCTTCAGGGACGAAATTATGAATATTATGACCATGACAAAAATCATTATAGACAATATTTATTTGGTAGCTTTGGTATACTACAGGTACGTTAAGTCACTTGATCCGTGTTTTGGTGTGTGATAGGTACGTGATCAATAGATTTTTCATACCACAACGATAATATTCATTTTTCAGTATTTTCTAGTGAGGTTATTTTGCTACTATTTTCTTTCAAGGATTGAATGGTATGTCTAATTATTACACATAAAGATGTGTTAAGAGCCATGTCCACTTATCATAAGCATAAGTATTTTAGAATTATCATACATAATTGCATTTACTTCAACGAATGAAATATATCTAGACATGACTGCATTCACTTCAGGAAAATGAGCATATCTAGGTATGGTTGCATTCACTTTAGGAAATGGAGCATATTCAAGTGTGGTTGCATAGACTGATAGAGAATTAACATATAACGAGAGTGGGGCGAGTTTCATAATTTTTCATTAGTAATTCATTATTTAACTTAAAAACAATATGAGAAATTAATTCGAATTGATTTTTAAAACCCTTTTAGGGTATTGCTACTGCAGGAGCATATTTGAGGCATAAAAATTGGAGAATATATTTTTTTTCTCTATACCTTTCATCCTAATCTCATCTACTGAAAAGGAAAGCCCTCTTAATCACATGAAGAGATTTTTAGGCAGAATTGGCATAATTATCACCGTGAGGATTGAGCTGCCAAACCTTAACGGTCTCTATCTACCTAACTAATCCTATTTGATCTAAAAAAATCCAACTTAGATACTTTCAGAGAATAACATGTTTCATTAGTGATTGTTTAAATTTCCCCATAAGTCCGCTACATCTTTTACAGGAAGATATTCATTTTTTAATCATTCATGGATATAGTGGCAAAATAAAACTATAGATTTTTCCATACCCAAATTTTACCCTTATGTCAAGGGCCATAAATTTGAGTTAAACATTTGGTAAAATTTGACACGATCCAACAATAATCAAAATAAATTCTAATGATATTATTTTGACACAATTAAAAGTATAAAAACAAAGAACGGAGAATACTTAATATATTTAACTCATACCTTGGCTATGATAATTCAAAATTCTACGTACTTTCATTGTGTTGATTTAAATAGTTGTGTCTTGTATACACAGTTTTTTAGAATCTTGTGTTGATTTAAACTCCAATCCAATTGGTTAGAGCCCCGTGCTAATAACTTGTTATAAAACTTAAACAAAAATGTAATAAGTTGAAGAGAACAAATATGGAAGACCACATTCTGTGTTATTTTATTCTTCATGTAATACATCTATTTATAGAAGTACAATAACCCATAAGTTACATGATTTAAATAACGTAACTTGTATCTATACTTATAAAATACTAGAATGTAGATAGACTTTCTACAACTTATCAAATTCAAATACATGGATAGACAATTTGTAATGGTTTTCAATTTTTTTTATTTGTTTTAAAAAGAATTTTATAAGGGGCATTTTGGAACTTCATTTGGAATTTTTGGCTTATTTTAGAAAGCGGGTTTCATTTGTTACTCAAAACTATGAAATACAGGACAAAAGTATAATTATTTAAACTTGAAGGTAGGTTTATACAATTATGTTAAACCTCAGGGAAAGAATGTAAAGTTTTCTTCTTCTTTTTTAAAAAAAAAATTCTCGTGATCACAATGCTTTTGCTTCACACAACATGGGGCTCAAAGCTCTCACATAATTTATTAATTTTTTCACACAATTTATTACTCACTACAATTTAGTGAGTAATAATGCTTTCTCTCACACACACATACTATACGTATCTGGGGTTGGGTGAGTTGTAACGATTTAATGATGTGAAATTAATCAATTTGTTAAAATTAATATTTTAGGTTAAAATCAATGAAATATAAATTTACTTAAATTAATATGTGTAAAGGAAGGATTTCAAATAAATTGAATTTGGGTGGATTTAAACTTCATTAAGATTCATTTTAACTCTATAAATCTCCCCAACAAATGAGTAGCTAGATTTTAAATTTTTTTTTGAAATTCATCAATCCAAACACAACCTTGAGTATTTTATGAGCACTAGAAAAATCAACATTTATAATAATATATAATAAATAATAAATAATAATAATAATAATCTTATATACATCTAGATGTGAAGAAGAAGAAGAAGAAGAAGAAGAAGAACAACAACAACAACAACAACATCAACAACAACAACAACTACTACTACTACTTTATATAACTCATGAGCTTTTTAGATGTATTTTTTTTAAAGAAAACCTAACTCAAGTCCATAACTTCGTACTACTTTACATAATTCATATGCCATTTTGGTATAATTTGTATCTTCGGTGTAATTTTTTTTTTTTAATAAAAGAACAAACTCATGTTCATAACTTCCTATAACTCCTCTCCAATCTAACGCTTCTTATAATCCACTGCTTTATTTTTTATTTTTTAGGTAAAATGCAAATAATCCTGCCTATGATTAAGCAAATAAGCATCTTTACCCCTTATGGTTATCAAATATGTATTTTAACCCTTCTAGATTTTTTTTCAAAATGGAAGGAAATTATCTAAACTAACACTGACTTGTGAAATGTGCCCCTAATTAATTAAGTTTCTAACAAGTTTTAGGGTAAAATTAAAAATAAAAAAGAGGCAGAAAAGTTTAAGGGTCAAATTAAAAATTCATAGGGGTCAAACTGAGAATTAAAAAACCCTAGAGTGAAAAAAAAGTAAAAAAATTCAATCCTTCTTCTTCTTCCCCTACACTTCTCCACAGTTGCCACCCTTATCGCGCCATCCTAGTCCTTGCCCCCTCTAGCATCTTATACCAACATTGCCTTCTTTCTCCTCTCCCATCTTTGATCTCCCTCCCAACCCTCTATCCTGCCTCTTCCTTTTTCTCCCACTCCAATCTCCCTTCCTAGCGCACGCTCACGCTACCATTCCCTCCTCCTTCAACCACCCGATCTCCCTCATCCTTTCCTCTGGTTTCCCTCCCTCATTGCCACGGATCTTTCTTCCTTCAACACTAAAATTTATACAAAAATCATCAAAAATCTTAGGTCTAGTTTGGGAGTTAGGATAGGGAAAGGAAAGGAAAGAAAAGAATGAAAGGAAAAGCGTAGTTTTTTCTTTTGTTTGGAAGTTTTAAGTGAGAAGAAAAGAAAAGATTTGGAGGGAAATGAAGGGATAAATAATTTAATAAGTTTCCCATCCAAATATGGAGAGATATAGAAGGAAATTTAAAGTTGTTGTTTAAACTTTTACAATGCCAATTTTACCAACTAAATACATAACAAAATATTTATCAAAAATGATAAATTTGTAAATTCATTCATTTTCCTCCCCAAACTCCCAAACAACGTAGAAGGAAATTATAGTCCCTTTACTTCTCTTCTTTTCTTTATAAACTTAAATTTTCTCTTGCTTACTTTTCCATCTCTTACTACCATCTTAAGTTTAAGGTTCAATTTGAACCTTACAAAATTATACATGAAATTTAAACCGGTTTATTTTAGATCTAAACATGAGATGTGTGAAGGAAGATGACAGGTTGGGATGGAGATAGCTAGTGGCGGCCGGATTTGGAATCGAATAGGGAGAAAAGTGACGGGGAAGGGATTTGTCTACCAAATCTGTAGAGGTAGTTAAGGAGAAGTGAAGAGGAAAATGTGGCGGGACTGTGGTAGGGTGCAACTGGTAGAAGATAGGGAGAGGTTGGGATTGAGCTAGGATGGGAAGGGGTAGTGGGGCTGCTGTAGTAGTGGTGATGGTTGGGGTGGGGAAGAGGATGAGGTGCTTGTAGTTAGGTTGATAGAAAAGATGGGTTGTTAAGCTTTTGGTGGTAAAACGGTTAATTCAACTCTTATTTTAGTTTTTGTTTTTTAACCAATCCTGCTTGCGAAATCAGCACGTGACCGTCAACGATGGTTAGTCTTGATGGTTTCCATCAATTTTACAATAAAATTCGAAATACAAAGGCATCAAAAGTACATTCTACTAATCATATAAGGTAAAGTGCTTATTTGATTAATCACTAGAGGATTTTTTTTTGCATCATACCCATTTTTTCTTTTACTAGTATTGGAGTATGTGTTTTGCACATTTGGAAATATTAATTTTTTGATTTTTATTGCTATAAATTATTGCAATTTTTAAAATAGAGGTTCTTTTCCTCGATTGAGAATTATTGGATCATTCTATAATGAACTCATTGGTACTCTATTTAATTTCAAAAATAGGAAAGTTTCAAATATCAGCAAATTGGAATACAGTGTATGACATGAAATACATTAAAATTTAATATTATATCTATTCTGTAAGTTTAATAATTAAAGAGAGTAGTGTAGTCTTGAAAAATGTTGACAATTTATAGTATTTATTAGAACCCGTTATTCTCTTTAATTATTCAAATTCTATCCTGACAACTTTGGATTTATCAAGCGCATTAAGGTAGGTAATTATTCTTGAATCCCTATAACTCTCTTAGAACCAACTTGATAATCATGAAATATTCATGCTCAAATACTAAATAACAATTTCTAATTCAGGAAACAAAATCTCTCTTAAATATATAGTTTCCACAACCATAGGAATTATACCATGAAAATAGAAAAAAAAAAATTGAAAATAGTCTATACCATTAAAACTATCTATATAGTAGTAAATATTCAATATTATAAACTTTATTTGATAGAATAAGATCAACAACATATGGCTAGTTGATAGTGGCTATCAACTTGTGTAGTAATATTTCAAAAGTAACAATAAATATTTACGGGAAAAATGTAATTTTAGCCCTTAAAGTTTGGGTTGTGATTCATTTTGGTCCCAAAGTTTCAAGAAAAACACATTTAGTCGTCAAACTTTCTAATTTCTACCAATTTACGACAAATTTGACAAATTCCGTTAATTATAAATGAAAAAAGGCACGTGCAAAGCTCGTGACCGTTAAATCTCAAGTTCCAAACATGAAAAATGCAAATTTATCCTTCCAAGTTTGGATAATGGTCAATTTTGGTCCACGAAGTTTCAAAAATAACACATTTAAACCTCAAACTTATCAATTTCTACTAGTTTAGGTCAAATTTGAAAATTTTGACAATTAAGGACGGAAAAAGTCATGTTATTGCATGTGACTTATTACATCTAACCTGGTTTAAAATACTTTCAAATAGATGGATCTGTCTCATTTAACCATCTATTTCTAGTTTTCCATCTAACTATTAGCGCCTAACCATTTAGTATTCTTGTCTACATTATGAAGCAATACTTTATCATACTTATCATCACTCATATAATAATCAGGTCAGTTAGAAAAGACCATTCTACAGAACCATCAGATGCATTGTTACCACTACTATTTGTGGCATCATTATCCCACTGCAACCCATTATTAGACTTACCATTCTTATGTTCAAAACCTGCACACCTAATTTTAGAATCATCGCTACCATCTTGAGAATTAGCTAGTAGCACTCCAATCTTTAGAACCACTACTCCTGTTATCTAAATTTTTAAGTATGACATGGATTTTAACCTAACCCCTAAACCCTAATTTCATGAAAAGATTTAGTTATAATTAACAATTCATTTGTGAGTGAGACTCTTGTGGAGACCACCCACTTGTATTAGTTGGAAGAAATCTTCCAACTAATTGTTGAAGAAGTGTTCCTGAATATAATACCCTCACAAAATTAGGAGATAATAACTACATAACTACGTTAACCTATATTAAAATATCAAGGAATGTAATGGTGAAAAAAGTAACTTCAAAATTTCTCACCTCCAACAACTATTTTCTATTGTCTAAAAACTACTACTATAAATAGGAATCTTCTTCAACACAAATGAATGCATATGATATAATACATATTACCTTACATCTCTCCCTAATTAAACTCCATATTATTACAACTATTATAATAAATTACACTCTACTAAACTATATATCAAATAAGTGAGTACAAGGGCAATATCAGATCGTGGTTAGTGTTTTGCTATATCAAACTTACTTTGAGAATATTGTCTCCAAAGATTAAGGAAGGAACTCCACATCAACCCAGTACAATATGGGATGTATCACTCCTAAGAGATCACTAATTAATGTGCCTTGACCATAAACAACCTTTTCTAATCCTTGAATTAAATTATTATTATTTATTCGTGAATTATTATTGTGTTATTATTATCCTCTTTTTTGAAAATAACTTTTCTAACATACCAAAGTAACTGGGTTGAATTCAATTAAGAGATGTTATTACCTAAGTTAGATTTAATAATCACGTGCATTGCATGTGATTTTTTCCATTTGTAATTTACCAAATTTTTAAATTTGTACTAAATTGGTAGAAATTGGAAATTTTGAGGATTAAATGTGTTTTCTTGGAACTTTGAGCACAAAAATAGACTATGAACCAAACTTAGCTAAAATTGCATTTTTTTTTTAACATTTAGAATTTGAAATTTAATGGTCACGTACCTTGCATGTGACTTTTTCCATTTGTAATGACGAAAATTTTCAATTTGTCCTAAATTGGTAGTACTCTACCACTCGAAAGTTTAAGAACTAAATGTGTTTTGCTTGAAACTTTGGGGACCAAGATGGACCACGACCCAAACTTTGAGGGTTAAAATTGCATTTTCCCTGAATATTTAGTATTTAGGTTTTATTCGACAAAGTACACTTTAGTTAAAATCTAATTAGTAATTGATTTGATATCCCTATTTTTTAGTATATAATTTATACGTTTAATAATATTCATCATTAGATATTTACAGGTTCAAAGACAACAACAATAATTTTTTGTTTGAGGATAATAATTATCTATTAAGAATTTTAGTTAATAGTATAATTTAGAAACAAATTTTTTATTACAGGAAAACAGTAATTTAGATTAAATTTGTGCTAATTATTAAATGCTTGAAAAGAGAACCAAAAGTAAAGTAAGATTGCAAGATAAGAATTATGTCTTTTAAGCAAAATAAAATAGGTGTAGAACACATTGTTCACTCCCTTTCTTATTCATCCAATTAGTTTAACAATAATCGAAAAGAAAGATAGGTTCTACACTATATTATTTTTTTAGTACAATACACAAAAGCCAAGATCTTTTTTATACTTTGGACAACAAATCTCTTTCATTATTATAAAATCTAGACAACAACAATAGAGACAAAATAAATGGCATTGGCAGAAGGAAGGTGAAGATGTTGACAATATCTATGAAGGAAAATATCATTGTTAATTCAAGTTTAGATGGCCTTGTGGCTTTTAAGCAATTTTATGTCTCCTATGTTCTTTTTTCCTTTTTTGTATCAAAAATGGAAAAGATTTCAGAATTACTCTCAAAAGAGTCCAAAAGCTTTATACTTGATAAGTCCTACTTTTTCTTTAAAAAAATTTTATTTGCATACTTGTATAATTTCTAAATTCATCCTTGAAAAATAGATACTAAACAAAACTCTCTATTTTGTACAAAAATCTTATTCTAAAAGTAAAGTAATCAATAAGGTTGAAAGCATATTTTAAAGTTATGTGCTTGTAAAAGGTTAATGGTATTTTTGGTATCGCAATATAGTTTGAAGGGCAAATTAGAACAGATTTTCAGTTTAGAGGGTCAAATATCATTCAGTTTCAGGGGCCATATTGGGACATTTATTTTAGTTTTGAGGACCAAATTGAAATTCTTTGAATTTGGAAGAGTATATTGGAATATATTTTACACAACTAAGGTCAAATCAAAATCTTTTCAATTTAAAAGTTCATATTGAGGATTTTACTTAGTTTGAATGGCCAAAATGGTATTTAACGCTTTGAAATTAAAACAACCTTGTTTTAGGTTATCAAGGAAATGTTTTACTACCTAAACTACACTTAGTCCTTAAAAAGTTTCTTTTAATAATTATTAATAACTATCAGTATCATTAATTTCTTATAAATGTTGTCTAGTCCATTAATGTATCCACGGCCTATATATGTCGATTATAAATATATGCATAATTTTATTAAATAAGAAATTTTATTTCATTTAGTTTTTATCTTTATTTAATATTCATCTTTAATTTGCTAAATCCATCCCAAAATTCTACTCTATGGTAAAGTTTAATTCAATCCAATTTAATTCTAAATGAAGTTTCAAAAGCTAGTTTTTATTTCATATGTACCTTTGTAGGATTTTTTCTCTCTCTTTAGGGGTCTAAAATATAGGTGAAACATGTAAGTGCATTTTCCAAGTGAATTTTATATTTTTATTATTTCTTAATTTCTAAAATTTATCTTTAAAAAATATTTCCTACTCTTATTTAATTTCTAAAACTCAATACTAATATTCTATTATAGAAGGAAATTTATTTCAATTAAATTTATTTCCTAATATGATGTCTTAAAAGTAGGTTTTTTTCTTTCTTACACTCTTTGAGAAGTATTTACATAAATAGCCTAAAACTTATGAAAAAGTCAATTAAGTTGGGAACATAACGAAGTCATTAAATTTTATAACACTTCTTAACTTGAAGAAAAAATAAAAAAACTAAATAAAACTTCTTCATTTATTATAGTATATATTAAGTTAATGACTTTTTAAATAACTTTGTTTAATATTCATCTTTTATTTCTAAATTTATCACAAAATTGTACTTTATAAGGAAATTTGCTTCATGTACCTTTTAGGATTTTTTTTCTTGTTAAGGGTCCAAAAGTATAAATGGAATAGGTAAATTTTTTTTTCAAGTAAATTTTTTTTCTTTTTTTATTGTTTGATCTCTAAAATTCATTCCAATAAAATTATTTCCTACTCTTCTTTAATTTCTAAATCTCGTTCCTAATATTCTTTTACATAAGGAAATTTACTTCAATCAAATTTATTTCTTAATATGAAGCCTTAAAATTAAGTTTTATTTCCTCTTTTACTCTTTGAGGAGTATTTACATAAATAACTTAAATAATTATTAAAAAAAGTATTCAAGTTAAGGGACATAACAAAATAATCAAATTTTATCGTAAGGATAAATTTGAAAAGAAAATCTAAATCACTAAATCTTATTGGCTCTTTTAATATAGTACTAGTATGGCAACACATACATGTGCATCTCTGCACGTTTGGAATTACTAATTAATTGATTTTTATTGCTATGAATTGAATAATAAAGTATGTTTGGATATACTATCTATTTGATTTTCTTAGTTCACTTAATTTTTTACTTATATAATTTATACTGAATATTTAACTAAGCCGAAGAATTTGTATTTCACATGAATTTAGATAAATATTCGATCAAAGGTGAGATTTATGCATTTTCTTTTGATATACTTTGTTGGAAACATGATAGCTATGTTTAGTTTAATAGTTCAAGCAACTTTATAAAATCTAAATAATTGTGTCTCGTGTATAATACATCTACCTTGCAATTTTAATATAAAAAGTCCATTTATACATTTCTAATTATTTATAAGAGACATAATGACTTTATTGTATCTTTCTACAACTAGATGGTATAGGAAAAGTTTTAGCATTATCAAACTAGAGCATAATATATGACAGTTCTATAGTATTAGAATTTATTTTAACATGCATTTTAGTAATCATATAGGGAACATAATGTAGTCTTGAAAAATGTTGACAATTTTCAATTATTCAAATTATATTCTAACAACTTTATTTATCAAGCATTGGGGTATTTGATTATTCTTGAATCTCTAGACCTCTCTTGGAACCAAGTTGAAGGAACTATTTACGTGTAACTACTAAATAGAAATTTCTAGTTTAGGAAACAAAGATCTCTATTAAATATGTAGTTTGAACAAATATAGGAATTATATCATGAAAATAAAATAAAAAAGTGAAAACTATTATGCCATTTGGCAAGTTACGACATGAAATTTATTGATTAATTCATTATGTGAAAACTATCAATCTATATAGTAGTAAACTGAATTGTGTATTCAAAATTATAGATTTTATTTGATAGAATAAAAACAACTACATATAGCTGCAGTAACTATCAACATGTACAGTAATAATTTAAAAGTTTAACAATAAATATTTAGTATTTAGCTTTCATTAGATAAAGTACACTTTCACTAAAATCTTATTAGTAATAATGATTTGATATCCTTTTTTTATTATGTAATTTATACGGTAACTAATATTTAATATTAGATGTTTACAAGGCCAAAGACAATAACAATAATTTTCTGTATCAAGACAATAATTATCTATTAAAAATATTTACCTAATATAATGTAGGAAATAATTTTGATTACAGGTAAAGCATAACTTGATTAAATAGGTGCTAAATATTCAATGGAAAAGGGAACTAACAATAAAGTAAAATTGCAAGGTAAAGAGTATGGTCTTTTAAGAAAAACAAATAAGTGTGGATCACATTTTTCACCCCCTCTCCTAACCCATCTAATCAATTTAAGAGATAATTGAAAAGATAAATTTAATACATTATAGTTTTTTTTAGTACACCACATAGAAGGCATATTCTTTGTTATATTCTGGATAACAAATCTCTTCCATATTACAAAGCCCATACAAAAACATTAGAGGCAAAAAATGATATTGGAGAAGAAAGGTGAAAATGTTGACAGTGCCTACAAAGGATTTAATGTCTTTGTTAATTCAAGTTTAGATGGCCTGAGGCTCTTTAAGCAATTTTATGTCTCATTTGTTCTTTTATTTTTTATTTTTAATTTTTGTATTTAAAATAGAAAATTTTTTTAGAATTAATCTCTTAGAATAGTCAAAAATATTTATACGTGATAAGTCCTACTATTTGTTTTGTTTAAAGATAACTCTTACTAATATTTAACCTAATTCCTACTCCTAAACAGTTTTGTTTCAATACTTGCATATATGTCTAAAAGTCATCATTGAAAAAAATTACCAAATGGAACTCTCTAATCTGTATAGAAATTTATTTCAATAGAAGCTTATTCTAATGGTAAAGTAATCATTAAGATTGAAAGTATATTTTAAACTTGCGTGCTTTTAAAAGGTTAATGGTATTTTATTGTATCATAATACAGTTTCAGTTTGGAGGGTAAATTAAAACAGATTTTCAATTTGGAAGACCGAATTGATAATCTTTCAGTTTTGAGGGACATAGTGGGATACTGTGATCTTTTAGTTTAGAGGACCAAACTGAAACTCTTTCAATATGGAGGACCATATTGAAATATATTATTTTTTCAATTTTTACTTAGTTTGAAGGGCCAAAATGGTATTTAATCCATCAAAATAACTTTTTTTTTTTTTTTTCCATTTGCCAAGCGAATTTTTCTTTTTTATTTAATAGACTTTGTTGAGATGAGATGATAGGTAGTGTCCCCCAAGATGAGCAAATTTTTCATAGGAGGTGATTTAAATGGGCATGTGGAAAGAGATAACGAAAATTATGAAGAAGTGCATGGTGGATATGGTTATGGGGGAAGAAATAAAGAAGGAAAATCAATCTTAGAGCTTGGAATGGCATTCGACTTTTGCATTATCAATACCTTTTTCAATAAGAGTGAGGCACATTTAGTTACTTTTAAAATGGTTCAACAAAGTCACAGATTGACTTTCCTCTCACAAGAAAGAGGGATAGAAGGGTTTGTAAAGATTGTAAAATCATACCTAGAGAAAGTCTAACCTCACAACATAGGCTTTTGGTAGTGGACTTGAGGCTTAAACATCACATTAGGCGAAGGAACCTACGTAAATCACCTAGAATTAAGTGGAGGAATTTAAAGAAGGAAAAAGAAGAAATTTTTAGGTAGATTTGTTAGGGCAAAGTATCTGGGACTTACAAAGAGAATCTGATACTTTATGGAATGACATGGCAACTAGAGTGAGAATAGTGGCTAAGAAGATAATTGGAAAGTCAAGAGGTTATGCCCTTATGAATAAGGAATCTTGGTGGTGAGATGAAGGTATACAAAATAAAATCAAGGTTAAGAGGGCTAACTATAAGGTTTTATATAGTTGTAGAAGTGACGAAAATATTGAGAAATATAAGCTTGCTAAAAAGGAGACAAAAAAGGCTGTAAATGAAGCGAGGGATAGAGCTTTTGAAGATTTTTACCAAAAATTAGAGTCTAAGGAAGAGGAGCGAGATATTTATAAAATTGCTAAAATAAGAACCCATAGAATGATTCTCTAGAAGATTTAATCCAAGTTAAGTGCATCAAGAATGAAAGTAATAAGGTGCTAGTAAGAGATAAGAAAATTAGGGAAAGGTGAGAGAGATACTTCCATCATCTATTCAATGAAGACAATGGAGACGATATCATTTTAGGAAAGTTAGCTAAGTTTGAGGAGTATAGAAACATAATGTATTATTGAAGGATTCAAAAATCATAGGTGGAAGGGGCTTATGAAGAAGATGAAGAAAGGAAAAGCAGTTGGCCCCAATGATATTCTAATCAAGGTATGGAAATACTTAGGAAAGAGGGGCATAAGTTGGCTTACCAATCTTTTCAATAAAATATTGAAGAGTAGAAAGATACCTGACCAATGGAAGAAGAGTACTCTCATACCCATATTCAAAAATAAAGGGGACATACAAAATTGTGCGAATTATAGAGGTATTAAATTAATAAGCCATACGATGAAACTTTGGGAGAACATGATAGAAAGAAAGCTAAGAAAAGAGACTAAGTTGTCAAATGATTAATCAGTTTGGTTTCATGCCAGGGAGATCGACTACTGAAACCATATATCTCTTAAAGAGACTTACCGAGAGATACCGAGATAAGGATAAGGATTTACATTTGATTTTTATTAATCTTGAAAAGGCATACGATAGAATCCCTAGAGAAGTTATGTGGAGAGTTTTTAAAAAAAAGAGGAGTTAGAGTAGCATATATAGAATCAATAAAGGAGATGTATATGGATGTAGTTACAAGTGTGAGAACACCAAGAGGGTTGACACGAGAGTTCCCTATAAATATAGGTTTACACCAAAGTTCAGTTCTAAGTCGTTATCTATTTGCATTGGTTACAGATGAACTTACAAGACACATACAGGAGGAAATACCATGGTGTATGTTATTTGCAGATGACATTGTGTTAGTAGATGAAACAAAAGATGGGATTAATGCTAAACTCGAAATTTGGAGAGAGACACTTGAGCCAAAAGGGTTTAGAATTAGTCGATCAAAAACATAATATATGGAAAATTTAAGTTTAGCAAGGGTGCAAGTAGGAATAGAATAGGGGTTAGTATCTGAGATCAAGAGATACCTATAAGTGAAAATTTTAAGTATTTAGGATCAATTCTTCAGAGTGATGGTGGTATAGATAGAGATGTTACATATCGGATACAAACAGGTTGGACTAAATGGAGAATGGCATCATGAATATTATGCGACCACAAAATTCCTTTATGACTTAAGGGTAATGTCTATAGAATAGCAATTAGGCCAGTGATGTTTTATGGGTCTGAGTGTTGGGCTGTGAATTACACACATGAGCAAAATATGAGAGTAGCAGAAATGTGAATGTTAAGATGGATGTGTGGGTACACTAGGATGGATAAGATACGCAATAAGCATATTCGTGAGAAGATTGGAGTAGCATCTATTGATGAAAAGATGAGAGAAACACGTTTAAGGAGGTTAGGTCATGTGTTAAGATGACCAATAGAAGCGTCTGTCAGGCGAGTAGATTTTAGAGAGAGTAGTCAACATAGGAGGGGTAGGGGAAGACCGAAAAAGACTTGGTGGGTAACTTGTAAGAAAGATATAGCCCATCTAAGAATTGATGAGGGTATGGTCCATGATAGAGCGCAATGGCATAGCAGGATTCATGCAGCCAACCCTACTTAGTAGTATTAAGGTTTGGTTTGGTTTGTTTGTTTGTTTTATTTAATAGACTTGTTAATAAACTATTAGTTTCTTTAATTGCATATAAATGTTGTCTAGTAATAATAGGCATGACCATGGTTTAGGAATTGTCGGGGATGGTTTCGAGTAGAGCCGGAACTGAAACCGGAATCTTGGGAGTTAGTTTCGATTCTAATTTTGGATTCGGTTCAGGTTCCGGTCCTGATTTTGAATTTTTTAAAAAAATTAGAAATTATAATGCTTAAAAATTAATACAAGTTAAGATGAGAAACAAAAAATTATATTTTATTTATATTTCAATTGTAGATTTTAGTTTTGAAAAAAAAAAGAGTATATTATTGCATTATTTATTGAACCATTAAAAATTAAAATAAAAATACATTTTGGAAAATCCATACATTTTGAGAGTGTTTGAGTGAATTAGAAAGGATTAGAGAGATTGAGAGAATTGTGTGTTGAAATTGTTAGGGAGAGGGGCATTTATAGGTAAAATAGTAGGGGAAATTATAATTTTTTTTAAAAAAAAATAAAATTTGCCAGTTTCGGTTCCATTTCTAAAAATTGGAACCTGAAATCCAGAACCATGTCCACAGTTCCGAATGCAGTTCCGAGAACCGTCAACGATGGTTCCAGTTTCAGTTCCAGAACAACCGATTTTTGATGGTCCGGTTCCACAACTAAAACCGTGGCCATGCATAGTCATGAAATGAAATATGAAATATGAACAATAGGAAACTCAAATTGTTTTTTAATTCCAATGAGTGCCTGGATAGGATGAAGCATGTTTCCAAGATCATTTGTTTGACACATAAAACCTTCTTAGAGAAAAAAAATCCGATGCTTGTAAATTAAAAATAACTTGTGACTGATGTTATTTTGAAGAAGATTTTTTCGTATTCAACTACTTATTTCAGTTCTGGTAAGCTATAAATTTTGTAATAGTCATACGCATATGCCTTGTACCATTTAGTGAGAAATTTTATTCAATTAAGTTCTTTTTGTAATGACTTTATTTAATATTCATTTTTATTTCTAAATTTATTTCAAAATTATACTCTATGAGAAATTTACTTTATCCAAACTTAATTGTAAATATGAAATCTCAAAAAAATAATTTTAATTCCTGTGTAACTTTCCAGGATTTTTTATTTTTTTTTATTTAAGGATCCACAAGTATAACTGAAATACGTAAATTTATAAATTTATTTTTTTTATTGCTTAATTTCTAAAACTCATCCCAAAATATTATTTCCTGCTCTTCTTAATGTCTAACTCTCATTCCTAATATTTTATTACATAAGGAAATTTACTTTATATGAAAAATTGTAATTTATGTTTTATTATTACTTGATTTCTAAAACCCTTCCTATCCTATCTTTAATTTCTAAAACTCATTCCAAATATTCTAATGCATAAGAAAATTTACTTCAATAAAATTTATTTTCTAATACGAAGTTTTAAAATTAGGTTTTATAAGTATCTTGTACTTTTTGAAGAGTATTTACATAAACAACCTAGACAATTATAAAAGAGTAGGGCTACCAATTTCTGACATGACCAATAACACAACTAGATGAACATGACACGAAATTAAAAAGTTATGACATGACCCAAAATTTATTGGGTCATTATTGAATCAACCCGTTTATAACACGAAATTAAACGAATTGGGTTGGGTCAACCCATGGGCTGACACAATAACCTGTTAAGTTACTGTATGAATAAATTTGCTATAATTTTTCTTAATTATAATTTAATATAGTATACTTTAAGATTGTATATAGTAGATTTAGATTATTAAATCAAACATAATAATTATTTTAAATATTATCCAAAAAATTTCAATAATTTTAATTATGTGTTTTAAATTACTATGACAAATCTGTCTAATAAGGTTAGTATTAATAATTTTTTAAATTATTAAATAATTAAAATTTAAAATTTTAACTCAAATGGATCACAAGTTATGTAAATTGTAAAATAGTTTGATACTCTCTGTCAATAGTAAATGGGTCAAACACAAATACAACACAAACTCGAATGGATCAAACACGAACATGACACGATAAGAAACAGGCCCTACATGACACTACATGATAAGAAATAGGTCACACTTAACATGACACGAAAACCTAACAACCCGATCCATTGACACCCCTATAAAAGGTACTAAAGCTTGGGGACATAACAAAATTATTAAATTTCCTTATAATGATCCCGGACGTAATCCTGGGCGTGAAGAATAAAAAGGGGTTTTCTCTTTTACATTTTCTTAGGACTTTATGTTTAACTAAGAAGAGGGGATTTTTACAAAATTTATAAAAAAAAATCAAGTCATCAACGGAAACGGAATTATAGTAAGGAAAAAAAATCTAAATCACTAAATCCAACTCACTCATTTATTGCATAGTATGGATATATTTAATTATTTTTTTTAATAAATTTATTTAATATTCATTTTATATTTGTAAATTTATTACAAAATTCTACTTTATGAGGAAATTTACTTCAATCAAACTTAATTTTAAATATAAATCTTAAAAACTTAGTTTTATTTCCTGTGTACTTTTAAAAATTTCTTCTCGTTAAGGGTCCAAAAATATAAATCAATTATATAAATTTATTTTTCAAGTACATTTTATCCTTTTTTTATATTGCTTGATTTCTAAAATCCATCCCAATAAAACTCATTCCTAATATTCTATCACATAAGAAAATTTGTTTCTTAATATGAAGTATTAAAAGTATGTTTTATTTCCTTTTTTACTCTTTGTGGAGTATTTATATAAATAAACTCAATAATTATGAAAAAAGTATTCCATTAAGGGACATAAAAAATAATTAAATTTTATAGTAAAGATAATTTGTAAAAAAAATTTAAATCACTAAAACATATTAGTTCTTTTAATATATTCTATAGATAGATGTTGTTTTCTAATAATTGCACACACATGGCAAGCGTGTCAAAAGTCCAGTAGTAATAATAATTCAATCTCTATCCAGTGTAAATTGACCTCTTAAATGTAGTTAAATCCTGTCATTGTCCAAAGGAATAATTTAAAAATTAATCCAAAATTGAGATACTGAACTTTGTACTACAAAGTATGTTTCCGAGTTGTACGCTCTAAACTTCCAAACATTAAGCTACTAGAAAAGAACACGTGCCGGTCCAACTTCATAAAATTCACATACAATTGAAAATTTTTAAGACTGAAGTTTGAAGTTATCAAAATTGAAACGATTTTGTAATCGGTTCAATAATAACTTCAAGTATGAAAATAAATACCTTAAGTGTCATGAGCCTTTTTCGCCCAAACTTCTTCAAGATTTATATATTTTAAATATAAGCTTTTAATATATTTCTTCCCAAGTTACAGTTCATTGTCCATAGAGATTGAATTATTATTACTACTGGACCTGTCTCTTATACACATCTAGATGTGTATAAGATTACAGAGGTAAAAACTATTTTATGCCATAAAAATTGAATAAATTATCTGGATGTTTATGAGAACAACGTATGATAATTGTATTTTTTTATATATATATTTCTCTTCCAGGTGCCTAGATTATAATTTTCATATAGTTTCCTATCAATTAATTAAACAATTAAAGATTAAGATATTTTTTATAGTATTTGAATTTTTTAAATATATGTGCATATTCTTTGTCATTACAAAAAAAGATAATATCATTATCAAGTATCAAACATTATATAGATGAAGTATTTTGAAATTTTATTAGTAGCGAAAATATTAATAGGTAATCGGATGATATATGGATAATAAATACAAAAAATGGTTAATAAAAATTTCAAAAAATAAGAAAGAATATGAATCTAATTAAAATGTAAATAATATATAAATCAAACAAAATTATGCCTTATGTATAGGATAACTAAACAAATCGACTACTATATTCTTAATATTATAAATAGGTATATTATATAATTTATTAAATCATTATAAAAAATTGAAATAATAAATTATAATTTTGTTTTGCTATAAAATGCAATAAATGTTAAATAAAACAATCCTTTATCTTACTCTACAATACACAAAATACTAATAAAAGTTTAGTTCTAAATATAACTAAAATTACACGTTATTACTTTAAGTGAGATTTTATATCTTTTTTGTATCGCAATTAATTTTTCGCTAACATATTATGTAAAATATATATACATATAGAAAATATACTGTGATATTATCTCTTAAAGTTATGATAACATTCACTTCAATACTTAATTGACGTTCTAAGCTCTTTATTCATATTTAATAGCATAAAATGTAGTTAACTCCGATCTAAAATAGTTTTTATTTTTCTTTTAGATTTGTGGATTATAATTTCTAATAGCGACATCACCAATAATTTAATCAATTATAGACAAAGACTTTTTCGATAATATTAAACTTTTTTGAAATATATCTATATATTATTTATCATTGATTGTAAAGGATAAAATCATCATCAAATATCAAACATCATTTAATAGATGAAGCGTGTCAAAATTCTTTTATAATGAAAATATATACAGGAGATTAAATAATATATCCTAATAATATTTGTTTTGATTAAATAAAATTTCAATTTTAAGAAAATAAACCCAAATATTATTAAAACAAATATATTAAACAAATATTATGTTTATCTTATACACGTGCTAAATACGTATAACACTTCTAATTTATTAAAAAAATTTATATTCTAAAAACTAAATGAGTAATCAGTGAATGATAACCAAGTATGAAAATTTTAACTGTTGAGTTTTTTATGCAAAATTTTATTTTTATTTTTAATATCTTTGCTCTTTTTCATATGTAATTATTAAGTGTTTTTATTTTTTATTTGTAATGTTGTTTGTTATTTGTTATAAAATTATATCTAAATTTCAATAATTCTTAAAAATTAAACAAATTTTCTTCTTTATGAGAACAACATATGATAATTGCATTTTCAATTTATATTTCTCTTCTAGGTGCCTAGATTATAATTTTCATATAGCATTACCACCAATTAATTAAACAATTAAAGATTAAGATATTTTTCATTGTATTGAACTTTTTAAATATATGTGCATATTCTTTGTCATTACAAGAAAAGATAATATCATTATTAATTATCAAACATTATATAGATGAAGTATTTTGAAATTTTATTAGTAATGAAAATATTAATAGGTAATCGAATGATATATAGATAATAATTACAATTTCATAAATGATTAATAAAAATTTCAAAAATAAAGAAAGAAAATGAATCTAATTAAAATGTAAAGAATATATAAATCAAACAAAAATTATGTCTTATGTATAGGATAACTAAACAAATCAACTACTATATTCTCCCTATTATAAATAGGTATTAAATAGTATATTAAATTATTATAAAAGTTAAAATAATAAATTGTTCTTTATCTTGCTATAAAATGCAATGAATGTTAAATAAAACAATCTTTTATCTTACTTAGTACCTGTCTACAATACATGAATTGCTAATGACTAATGAAATTGTAGTTCTAAATATAACTAAAGTTACATGTTATTGTATTAAGTGATATTTTATATATATTTTGCATCATAATTAGTTTTTTGCTAACATATTAATTAAAATATATATACATATAAAGAATATATTGTTATGTTATCTGTTAAAATTATGATAACATTCATTTCAATACTTAATTAAAGTTTTAAACTCTTTATTCATTTTAATGGCATAAAATAGTTTTTATTTTTAAACTCATTATATACCTATAACTATTTAGAGTATTGTTACAATCATTATTTCAGAATATTTTGGGTACATGCATTGTATCATGGTTTGAATTTATTTTCTAACTCATCAATAGTTCATCTAAACTAATATTATATAAAATGATGTTATTAAAAATAAAGATTTAGTAATAGAAATACCATTAAAGAGGTTTAAAATTAACAAATACTTTTATAACGATTAAAAATTGTGAGTTTTTTATTCCTTGTGATTGAGTTTTACTTTCATTGATTGAGTTTTACTTTCATTGCTTGGTTAATTTTCTTTTCTTCATGTAGGACAGAAAAAACAAATCTAAATTAATCATAATACAGATTTAAAAGAAATAAGAAAATAGTGTTATACATTCCACTGTTTTTTCACTTTATATAAATTTAGTTATTTATTTGTATGATTATTAATTTTGTGATTTTTAAGTTGGAACATACTCAAAAATTCTATACCCATGGATATATCTCTCATATTAACTAAAATTTCAAGTTAAAAAGTCATTATAATCAAAAGTTGTGAAACTATTATAGTTGACTGTAAGTTATAGAATTTTGTGCTTATTTATAAATGATATTGGCCAGATTTGTTACTTATTCAACTAATCCCGACCAAAAAGGCTAGCAAAAATGCCAAATTCAACTTCAATACATTTTTTCATCAAATTTTATATGAATCAAATATTCTTTGTATAAAAAGTTTATTCATCAGACAAAATTAAAATCAAAAAAAATATTAGAATATAGTGGGATAAAATAGTCAACATGTTTAGTTGATATAATAGAACCACTTTACTAGTCAATAGATAATGTTAAGTATTAACCTATTGGTGATACTAAAAAAGAGGTTAAGTGTAATTAACCTTATATATAAAGTACACAGGGCAAAAGGGTCTACTTAAGTTTTCCGGGCATATTTGAATGAACAATTAGAGAAAAGAAAATAATTGTAGTGAATTTGTAATATTTATAATAGTTATAAAAGATTCTTTTTATTATGAATAAAAAATAGAAACAATTTGAACATATATAATAGTTACAAAATATAATATTTTTATTTTATTCTTTGCTGAAATATCAATGATTTTTCTACTCTTAGAATTATATACATTCTTATTATGTATTTATGCCAAAATTTCCTAATAAGTTAAGGAATAAACAATATATTTCATTAGCATTTCATTTATTTTAGAATAAGATAAAGGATGTTTTCATGAACATTCGATACATTATTTAAAGCAAGAAAAAGAACAAATTATTATTTCAATTTTTTGTAATGAATTTAATATGCTATATTATACCCATCCATAATATGAAGAATATATTAGTTTAATCTGTTTAATTTCTTATACATAAGACATAATTTTTGTTTGATTTATTTAGTTATTACATTTTAATTAGATTCATTTTTATTTTTTGAAATTTTAATTATAATAAATAATTTTATACAAATAAAAGTCTTCCATGTTGTTATGTATTTATGTCAAAATATATGGTTGTATCCTAAGCAATAGGTAGAATAGATTATGAGTAATTTAATTAATTATGTTTTCTTATTGGGAATTAGAAATTATATCATTCATTTTTATTTTTTTTTTGAAATTTTAATTATAATAAATATTTTTATACAAATAAAAATCTTCCATCTTATTATGTATTTATGCCAAAATAGGTGGTTGTATCCTAAAAAATAGGTAGAATAAATAATGAGTAATTTAATTATGTTTTCCTATTGGAAATTGGAAATTATATTTAATTGAGGGCGGGTATTTCAGGCATTATTTTATTTTTAAAGAAATACTTAAATATTTTTTTCTATTAGGTATTGGAAATTATTTATTAAGAGCGGGTATTTTAAACATTACAAAAAAAAGGAAGAAACACTTATATATGTTTTCTATTAGGAATTAGTAATTGTATTTCATTAAAGACGGGTATTTTAGTCATCACAAAATAGAGAGAAACACATTCAGGGAGAAACAGTTTGAGGGGAGGAGTTATTCTAAGTGTTCATTATAGCTAACAATATGCTCATATTTTTTAGCAAGACAAAAGAACAAATTATTATTTCAATTTATTGTAATGAATTTAATATGCTATATTATACCTATCTATAATATGAAGAATATATTAGTTTAATCTGTTTAATTTCTTATACATAAGACATAATTTTTGTTTGATTAATTTAGTCATTACATTTTAATTAGATTCATTTTTTATTTTTTGAAATTTAAATTATAATAGAATATTTTTATACAAATAAAAGTCTTTCATGTTATTATGTATTTATGTCCAAATAGATGATTGTATCCTAAGCAATAGGTAGAATAGATTATCAGTAATTTATTTAATTATTTATTCTTATTACACATCTAGATGTTATAAGAGACATTTTTTTCATCTCATAAAGAATAATATTTGATATTTTTATACAAATAAAAATCTTCCATCTTGTTATGTATTTATGTCAAAATACGTGGTAGTATCCTAAAAAATAAGTAGAATAAATAATGAGTACTTTAATTATGTTTTCCTATTATGAATTGGATATTATATTTCATTAAATTATGTTTTCTTATTGGAAATTTGAAATTATATGATTCATTAATTTTTGGAAATTTTAATTATAATACATATTTTTATACAAATATAAAATCTTCCATCTTGTTATGTATTTATGCCAAAATAGGTGGTTGTATCCTAAAAAATAAGTAGAATAAATAATGAGTAATTTAATTATGTTTTCCTATTAGGGAATTGGAAATTATATTTCATTAAATTATGTTTTCTTATTGGAAATTTGAAATTATATTATTCATTTTTTTTTGAAATTTTAATTATAATAAATATTTTTATACAAATAAAAATCTTCCATCTTGTTATGTATTTATGTCAAAATAGGTGGTTGTGTCCTAAAAATTAAGTAAAATAAATAATGAGTAATTTAATTATGTTTTCCTATTAGGAAAAAATCTATATTTCATTAAGGGCGTATGTATTTATGTCGAAATAAATGGTTGTATCCTAAGCAATAGGTAGAGTAGATTATGAGTAATTTAATTAATTATGTTTTCTTATTGGAAATTTGAAATTATATGATTCATTTTACCTGTCTTTTAATTACAATAAATATTTTTATACAAATAAAAATCTTCCATCTTGTTATGTATTTATGTCAAAATAGGTGGTTGTATCCTAAAAAATAAGTAGACATAAATAATGAGTAATTTAATTATGTTTTCCTATTAGGAATTGTGAAATTATATACATTAAATTATGTTTTCTTATTGGAAATTTGAAATTATATGATTCTCATCTCTTTTTTTTGAAATTTTAATTATAATAAATATTTTTATACAAATAAAAATAGTCCATCTTGTTACAATTTATGTCAAAATAGGTGGTTGTATCCTATGCCTGTAATAAGTAGAATAAATAATTTAGAAATTTAATATATGAAATCCTATAGGAATATTTAATTATATTTAATTAATCCTGTCTTTTTAGGCATATACAAAAAAGTATAAGAAACACTTAAATATGTTTTCCTATTAGATATTGGAAATTATATTTCATTAAGGGCGGGTATTTTAGTCATCACAAAAAAGGGGAGAAACACTTTGAGAGGAGAAACAACTCGTATATATATATATATTAGAAAAAAGCACGTGCTTCGCAAGTGTAATACTTCTAATTTATTGAAAATTTTTACTTTTGAAAAAAATAAATGAGTAATCAGTGAATAATAACCAAATTTGAAAATTTTAAGTGTTGAGTTTTTTATACAAGATTTATATATTTTAAATATATTTTAATATATTTACGGTTTCATTGTAATTATTTTCACCTTTTTTTTCAATATTATTTTGTTATTTGTTACATAATTATATATAAATTTCATTTTTTTCTTAAAAATTAAATAAATTTTCTCTTTTATGAGAACAACGTATGATAATTGTATTTATATATATATATATATATATATATATATTTCTCTTTAAATTTTCATATAGTGTCGCCATCAATTAATTAAACAATTAAAGATTAAGATATTTTTCATAGTATTGAATTTTTTAAATATATGTGCATATTCTTTGTCATTACAAAAAAATATAATATCATTATCAAGTATCAAACATTATATAGATGAAGTATTTTGAAATTTTAATAGTAGCGAAAATATTAATAGGTAATCGAATGATAAATGGATAATAATTACAAAAAATGATTAATAAAAAGTTCAAAAAATAAGAAAGAAAATGAATCTAATTAAAATGTAACATAATATATAAATCAAACAAAAATTATGCCTTATGTATAGGATAACTAAACAAATCGACTGCTATATTCTTCATATTATAAATAGGTATTATATAATTTATTAAATCATTATAAAAAATTGAATAATAAATTGTTCTTTTGTCTTACTATAAAATGCAATAAATGTTAAATAAAACAATCCTTTATCTTACTCTACAATACACAAAATACTAATAAAAGTGTAGTTCTAAATATAACTAAAATGACACGTTATTACTTTAAGTGAGATTTTATATCTTTTTTGTATCACAATTAATTTTTTGCTAACATATTATGTAAAATATATATACATATAGAAAATATACTGTGATATTATCTCTTAAAGTTATGATAACATTCACTTCAATACTTAATCAAGACGTTCTAAACTCTTTATTCTATATATAATAGCATAAAATGTAGTTAACTCCGATCTAAAATAGTTTTTATTTTTCTTTTAGATTAATGGATTATAATTTCTAATAGTGATCTTAAAAATGAACCCAAATATAAAGAACAAATATATCAAATAAAAATTATGTTTCAAATAGCACGTGCTTCGTACGTGTAACACTTCTAATTTATTAAAAAAATTTATATTCTAAAAAATAAATGAGTAATCAGTGAATGATAACCAAGTATGAAAATTTTAACTGTTGAGTTTTTTATGCAAAATTTATAAATTTTTAATATCATTGCTCTTTTTCATTGTAATTATTTTTCATGTACTTTTTTATTTTTATTTTTCAATGTTGTTTGTTATTTTGTTATAAAATTATATGTAAATTTCATTTTTTTCTTAAAAATTAAACAAATTTTCTTCTTTATGAGAACAACATATGATAATTGCATTCTTTTATATTTCTCTTCTAGGTGCCTAGATTAATTTTTTCATATAGCGTCACCACCAATTAATTAAACAATTAAAGATTAAGATATTTTTCATAGTATTGAACTTTTTAAATATATGTGCAAATATATATGGATTTATATAAGAAAACATAATTTAATGAAATATAATTATCAGACATTATATAGATGAAGTATTTTGAAATTTTATTAGTAATGAAAATATTAATAGGTAATCGAATTATATATATGATAATTACAAAAAAAATGATTAATAAAAATTTCAAAAAATAAGAAAGAAAATGAATCTAATTAAAATGTAAAGAATATATAAATCAAGCAAAAATTATGTCTTATGTATAGGATAACTAAACAAATCAACTACTATATTCTCCCTATTATAAATAGGTATTAAATAGTATATTAAGCATCTAGATTATTATAAAATTTAAAATAATAAATTGTTCTTTTATATGCTGTAAAATGCAATGAATGTTAAATAAAACAATCTTTTATCTTACTCTACAATACATGAATTGCTAATGACTAATGAAATTGTAGTTCTAAATATAACTAAAGTTACATGTTATTATTTTAAATGAGATTTTATATATTTTTTGCATCACAATTAATTTTTTGCTAACATATTATGTAAAATATATATACATATAAAGAATATATTGTTATGTTATCTGTTAAAATTATGATAATATTCATTTCAATACTTAATTAAAGTCCTAAACTCTTTACTCATTTTTAATGGCATAATATAATTTTTATAGTTAAACTATTATATACCTATAACTATTTAGAGTATTTTTACAATCATTATTTTAGAATATTTTGACTATATGCATTGTATCATGGTTTGAATTTATTTTCTAACTCATCAATAGTTCATCTAAACTAATATTATATAAAATGATGCTATTAAAAATAAAGATTTAATAATAGAAATACTATTAAAGAGGTTTAAAATTAACAAATACTTTTATAACGATTAAAAATTGTGAGTTTTTTATTTTGTTATTGAGTTTTACTTTCATTGCTTGGTTAATTTTCTTTTCTTCATGTAGGACAGAAAAAACAAATCTAAATTAATCATAATACAGGTTTAAAAGAAATAAGAAAATAGTGTTATATATTCCACTATTTTTTCACTTTATATAAATTTAGTTATTTATTTGTATGATTATTAATTTTGTGATTTTTATGTTGGAACATACTCAAAAATTCTATACCCATGGATATATCTCTCATATTAACTAAAATTTCAAGTTAAAAAGTCATTATAATCAAAAGTTGTGAAACTATTATAGTTGACTGTCAGTTAAATAATTTTGTACTTAAAAAATAATATCGGCCAGATTTGTCACTTCTTCAACTAATCCCGACCAAAAAGGCTAGCAAAAATGCCAAATCTCAACTTCAATACATTTTTTCATCAAATCAAGAATTTATATGAATCAAATATTCCTTGTATAAAAAGTTTATTAATCAGACAAAATTAAACAAAACAAAAAATTAGAATATAATGGGATAAAATAGTTAACATGTTTAGTTGGTACAATAGAACCACTTTACTGGTCAATAGATAATATTAAGTATTAACCTATTGGTGATACTAAAAAAAAGGTTAAGTGTAATTAACCTTATATATAAAGTACACAGGGGGAAATATCTAATTAAGTTTTCCGGGCATATTTAAATGAACAATTAGAGAAAAGAAAATAATATATATAACACTTTATATGTTTTCTATTGTGAACAGTACACTGTATTAAAAATTAAGGAAAATGTTTTAGTCATCACAAAAAAAAGGCAAAACAATTTGAGGGGATTATACAAATTGGGAGAAATAACTCGCATATATATATATATATATATATATATATATATATATATATATATATATATAGTATAGTATAGATTAAAGAAATGCCGGTCCAATTCATACAAATATCACATCACAATTGAATATTGAAGGCACATATAAGAAGACTGAAGACTGAAGACTGAAGACTGAAGTTTGAAGTTATCACAATTGAGTATTTTGTAATTCGGTTCACATAACAACTTCAATGTATAAATAAATACCTTGTCTCATCACGCCTCCTTTCACCGAAACTTCTTCAAGAATTAACAACTATAAGCTTCTTGAATTCCTTCTTCCCAAGTTACAGTTCATTTCCAAACATTACTTTTTTTTTTTTTGGATAATAAAACAAAAAAAAAACCGAAGCAAAACAACCAAGAACGGAAATTGACGGCAAACAAATAAAAAGTTGCAGTAGAGCAAAAGAAGTAGAAGACAAAAAAAAAATAAAAAAAAAATAAAAAATTATTCCTTTCAATGGCTTAATATACGGCGCAGCATTAACAATTTTTTTTTGAAGACTACATACTCCTCCTAATTGGCAGCACACCAAGGAATAATATTTTTGTTGTTGTTGTTGTTGTTGTCTTCTACTTCTTTTGCTCTACTGCTACTTTCTATTTGTTTGCCGTCAATTTCCGTTGTTAGTTGTCTTGGGGTTTTTTTTTGTGATTTAATTAAGTTGGTGGATTTTTTTAAATCCTACACCGTTTGAAATCACATGAAACTGTCGGCTATTTTGTTTGCTTCGTTAGTACTATTTCTTACAAAATAGTTCTGCAATTTGACCTCAAATCTGATTCCTGTTTTCTAATTACCTACGTGCTACCTACATCCACAAGAGACCAAAACTCTCAAGTTCTTTGTCCTAGCTTTCTACAATTTCATGTGATTTTAAATGGCATTCATATGCAGGTAGGTGCTAAGAGTTGAAATTTGAATGATAATTTGCAACTCTTATTTTTTTTCTTTATGCATTCTTTTTTACTTGTGATATCTATAACATGTCATTGTCAGTAGTTTTTTATTTTTTATTTTCTTTTTAACCTTCATCTTTGCGTCGTCAGAATGCGACAGTCAAGAAATTTTTTTTGGGAGGTGCGGTGAATTGAAGTTTGATGCAAGTTAAATATATTTGTTTACCCGTACATAATACAAGTTTTTCTGCTAGAATTACAAATAGATGTAAAAAGATATTTTAATAAATCTAAAAATATAATTTTACACAAATCTAATAATTTAGACAAATTCAAAGAATTAGACAAATTTAGTATGTGTTATTTGACCGGACTTTTTAGGTAAATCATAAAATTAAATCCTGTAATTTGTCTCGAACGTACCATCTAAAATTCATTTTCTTCTTTCATAATGTGTATAAGTTAAGAGTTTAAATTTATTTTGACTGAAACTTCTATTTTCATCCATCACAAAAAATAAAAGAAAAAAACTCCCACTTGACAAGAGGAAAGAAAAAACTCTCATTTATTCAAAATGAAACTAAAACTTCCACTTATTTAGGGGAGATAAAATTCCCCATAAGTATATCTAATGGAAAAAAGGGAAGAAAAAAAAAAAATGTTGCTGGTAGTGATTTGTATTGAAAAATCAATAAATTCACCTGTTATGGTGAATACTATTGAAAGAATTTTTAAGGAGAAAAAAGAGATGTGTATTAGAGAGAGAAAAGGGTTTTTAAGTTGACTCATACGCCAAAGTTGAAATCCCTTTTTTATTTCCAAAAAACTATGCTTTGGACATCTAGATCCTTATAAATCCTGTGCCTGCAAACATTACTGATGCTTATTTCAAGATTAAAGTACTAATCATTCAGAGTGCTGCTTCTGAGAATTAAAGATCATAATACGATTTCAAGAGTTATTCCTTGAAACTTGAAACTTGAAACTCTTGTTTGTTCAAACTGTTGCATTATTCCTTTCCTGAAAGACACTACCATAAATACCTGAATTTCCATCATGAAATCAGAAAGTATCATTGTTAAAAGTGAGCATCATCGACTACGAAATCCATATGCAGACATCAAGTCTCATTTAAGTAATTGCAAGAAATATATGATTAGGTAGGGACGAAAATAAATATTAGCAATGTTCAACAAAGTCAAATTATTATATTCTACTAGCGTGGATTTTATATATATATATATAAGAAAAAGTTTAGGAGGAAAGTAGGTTAGTTTTACTGCTCCATGGTCAGGGTAAGCTACAAGTGTATATTTTAACGTTTTATAATGGCTCTTACAAATTATTCACTAATAGAAGACAGAGGGCGACAAAAGTCAAATTTTAGACTTTTTTATAGTTTAGTTGACAGTTTTGTTTATCGTGTGACCCAACCCATTGACACGTAAATTTTTTTTGTTATCCAGAGATATAAGAAATTAATCACAATAACCTAATGGTTTTCCAGTGGAGGCATTGTAGGCAATTCCTTTGACATTTCATTTAGAATTGATTATTGAAAATGACCAGATATCTGAGTTTGCAAATGTTCTATTGGACGACAAGAACTAACCAAATTTAGTTTGAGAACGCATATTGTTATGATTTCCAGTTCACGAAAATGATGCGCAATTAACAAAATTTTCAGGGATTCTGAAGTTGAAGGGAAAAAAATCCAAATAAAGAGGCAATTTCAAGCTTGGAAAAGTGGCTATCTAAAGAACTCAAAGCCTGATAGTTAGGTAGTCTAATGTCTGTGATTTCTTTGCTCCCAGAAACGACTCATTCCCTGATTTAAAGAATAACTGAGCAAGTGAGGAATTATATTGCGTTGGGATAGATTAGATTTGGTGAAAATTTTAAAATTTTCAATCATTTATTGAGAAATTTGTAAAATTAAAATGAATAAATTTTAAATCTACCGAAGTTAAAAGCTAATTGAAATTTTCTTTTACATGTAAATCTTATTAACCTCCTTTACGTCGCTATAGAACGAATTTCTGAGTGTGAAGTATTGGTCCTTTTTATTTTCCTCCTTTTTTGATACAAGTTACAAATAGTGAAATATACACATATAATTCAAATATTATTTAGCAGCATTCTAGAGAGTCAAAACACACCTCATTCAAAATAAACAATTTGCCACCTCAGAATGCACATCAATATTGACTTTCCGGTGCAAAGTATGAAAGATTTAGGATAAATAATTTAATTATTTTCGATTAGATAAGGATTCTCAGTTGTCTATAAATTACTGTCTAGTTTCTCACATTCCTAGCACCACAAAACCTCTTCAAGAAGTACTAAAACCTAGGAATTAAAAACCCCTGTTCTTACTTTTTGTTCATTGAGACATCATGGGCATCATCACTCACGAATCTGAGGTTACTACCTCAATTCCTCCAACAAAGTTGTTCAATGCCTTCATCCTTGATGACAAACTCATTCCCAAGGCCTTGCCACAGGCCATTAAGAGTGTCGAAATCATTGAAGGAGACGGAGGAGTTGGATCCATCAAGTTGATCACTTTCGGTGAAGGTAATCCACAATTAATTAGTTCTACTCTTGATCAAATAATTATCCTTTCTAAATCCATATCCAATAACATCTAAACTAACAACTCGTCTTTTACTTCAGGTAGCCAATATAAGAGCGCAAAACACAGAGTTGACAAACTTGACAAAGATAGGTCAACTTGATTTACGGCTATACCGTGATCGAAGGCGATGCCTTCAAGGATGTGATCGACAAAGTCTGTTACGTTGTTAAAATTGAAGGCTGTGGTGATGGAGGGTCAGTTTGCAAAACCAGCAGCACATACCACACCAAGGGCGATGCGGTGATCACAGAAGAACAAATTAAGGCAGGAAAAGAAAAGGATCTGCAGATGTTCAAGGCTGTCGAGGCTCATCTCTTTGCGCATCCTGATGCCTACAACTAATTAGTGATCCAAATACTGATTTCATAATTGAAGTATACATTCAGAGTGTTGTTTTCTCAAGATCTATCTTTGCGTCAAGCTGTTTGGTTCAATTTGCGCGATCAGAGTGTACTTGGCTTTGTACTTTCTTACGAATAAAATTTGAAAATCTTGTTTGTTCGAACTGTTGCGTTATTTCTTTTCTGAAAAGTGCTCATTTGAATACCTTAATTTCCATCATGAAATCAGAAAATGTCATTATTAAAAGTCAAAGACATTATCGACTAGGGAATGAATCCATATGGAGACATCAAGTCTCATTTTAAGTAATTGAAAGAAATATGTGGTTAGGTAGTGAAGAAAATAAATATGAGCATGTTCAACAAAATCAAATTAATCTGTTGCGCGGAATTCATTTTATTTTTTATTTTTAGGAAAAATTCAGGAGAAAAGTAGGTTAGACCTCTTGCTCCATGGTTACAAGTACATATTTCAACGGCTTATAGTGACTTTTATAAATCGCCCACTAATAAGGAATTAAGAACGGCAAAAGTCAAATTTTAAATTTTTTGATGGTTTAGTGAAAGCATTTTATTATCATGTGAACATAATCCCTTTGGAGTGTAGTTTTTTTTTTTTTGGGTTATCCAGAGATGCCAGCATATATAAGAAATTAATCACAGGAACACTTGAAAAATGTCCTTTCTCATGGTTTAATGTATAAACTCGAGGATAATGTAAAACAAATTTTGTTTAAGACTCATGGTTTAATGTATAAACCATCTCTAGAGGATAATCTAAAATGAATTTTGTTTAGGACTGATTGTGAAATATAACTTGGAATTTGCACCACGAGCGCATAACTAGCGTTCTTTCACTTGGACCAATATACAATTGATCTTAATTTTTCTCGGCTTAAAAAAGATATGTGATAATTTCCAATCCTGTTCTCAATTAGTGAATCCACTAATATGATACCGTTTCTTCATTAATCATTAAATTTGGTTTTAAATTTCATGTAGTTAAATTATTTATGTATGATAGAGGTTTCTGTTGAAATTTGAGGAAACACCGCATATATAACCGATTGATGAAAGTCGAAGTTGACTGGTTTTAAGACAGTGAAAATTTTTTACATGAATCGAATTTATGATGTAGTGTTGTAGATTCTTTCGATCATATTCTTTTACATGACCCATTTAAATGATGTGAAATGATGTGAAAAAGACCAAATGATCCATGGCACGATACCATAAATCCAAAATATGTAAGAATTTTTCATAGATAGTTCTGTTCAAGATTGAAAAGTTTCGTTTTGGGATAGGGCAGATAAGAAATACATATACAACTGGGACAAGTACACAAGTGGGATAGGAACACAATATGTACAAGTGGGATGGTGGGACAAGCACACTATATGTGTGTGACAGGCACACTTTAAGATATATACAAGTGGGACATGTACACAATACGTGTGTGAGATTTAAAGGAATAACTAAAAAAAAAATTGGGAGAAGTTATGTAAAGTAGTTAGTAGTGGTGGTTTGACATGATATTATTAATGATAATAAGGGTAAAATAGTAAATTTATAAAATGACGTGCCCCGAAAGAGATTCTCTGATCCCTTTACATATTAGTGACAAGAGGCTCACTCTATGTGTGTACAATAGGAAAAAATTATTCACGACCTATTTTTAAAAAATTAACTTCATATCAGTTAGGCATAAAAAACCATTTTTGAATTATTTTGGAAATCATATAGGTAATATGTAATTTATTAGAAAGTCTCATGATAGTTTCAAAATTTGATTTAAGTTCTTAAGTAAGTAACTTAAAGAAAGAAAGTAGTGGTACATCTCTTTTTAAATTAAACTAAATAAAAAAACACCAAAATAAAGGGAAAGAAAGGAATAGTGGTAATCTATTTCGAAATTTATAGTAAATAAAAAGACCCCAAAATAGAGAGAGAGAGTGTCTACCAGAGTAAGTGTGGGCTCTTCCTTTATATAGTACAGACTAATGTGAAAGGCACACTTATAGGTGTAAAATTTAAAAAAATAACTAAAAATCTAAAAAACTATAGTTAGTATTTTTCTCTTGTAAAAAAATAGTTAGTGCAAATATTAAAGATAATTATAGGTATGGAGAATGAAAGGCGAGATGAAGTTATGGGGAGTTACCTTACGAAGATAGGTGTATAATTGACAAAACAAATAATGACATTACACCAAACTCCTTCTCATACTTTATATATAGTACTAGCGATTGAGGCACACTCGATGTGTGTGCAATTCGTTGCAAGCAATCATATTATCACTAAAAATTATAATTAGTTGTTTATCTATTAACCATGAATATAATTATTTTATGTGGGCGATTTTTTCCATTATATTATAAAAGTCTTTTTGTATTACACATAAATGTTTAGAATACTTGTAGTATAAAATGACAATGATAGGTATCATGTGATTGATTGTATATTATATTATACAATATAATCATCAAGCTGTTTCGTAATTATTGAAGTGATTGCTTCTTCTTCAAACGAAAGCTTGCAAGATACTGTAGCTATACACCTGATATATATGGCATACAAAGTAATAGAGTTGTTGTGAGGGCCATATAACTATAGATGATATAATTCATAGTAGTGGTAATTTAGAAAATTACCTTGTAGTAGTTTTACAGTCGTTTTTATATTTTTTCACATCTTTCCATCATAGTCTTTTATGTTCCTTATAATACGTTAATCCAAATATACTGAATTAACAATAAATATATTTATTAAATAGATATATACTGAGGAATGGTATAGTGTACCATCTGTATATCAATATGATATGCTTTACGCAAATATTACATGTGGTAAATGACATAGAATAGCATTACTTCACAAAATTAATACATAGATAGTATAATACATTTTGATGAAGTCGTACGCATAAATGAGATTCATATTGAAATAATGACTCAATCAAATTCCTTCTCTCTCTAATCCCTTTCTACAGAAATAACAAAATTAGAGTTAATGATATTGCGATGTTATTTAAAAATTCAGTTGAGATTTAGAGATTTTATAATGCATACCTCTATTAAATCCCATCCTTCCATCCAACATATTCTTTTTAACCTATTGAATCACCCAAGCGTTATAGAATTAGTAAGTTAGTTCATTTTTCTTTTGTTTTTTAGATGTGAGTGGTTGTCTGTGGTACTTTTGCTTTCTCAGTACTCGTAGTATTATTCGTCCTAAATCTGAACCATTGACACCAATAATAGTTGCCCAACCTGGACTCAGTATCTGTATCTTTTGTCCCTATATTTTTTTTATAAAAAAAGTATGATACGTCAGACTTTGAAATTTTGTAAACTATACAAAATATATTATTATTTATTGTGATGTATTTGTTGTTTTGTGAGTTCGAAGAGTTGTAACTAACTTTTGCAATATTTTGATCTTGGTTATTTTTATCCTTCCAAGAATATCATGCATCCATTTGTTCCGTAAAGTTACGTATAATATCTTCATTTATTTGAACTTCTGCAAATTTTATTGTTCATGTAATTCACAACAAACATGAGAACTGTTATAAGATCAATATATTTTAATAAAATGAATTAAATTCAATATAGATTATGTATACACATAGAATATTACTATGATAAGAATTAATGAATAAATATATACAATCGTAAATTTACCTATAAAATAAATTATATTGTTTCAGTAAAAGAACCTCTTTATATACAATATTCTTTATGTATACACCATTTTTCCTTTCTACTTTCCCATTCTTGACCAAAATCTTTGTAGTACTTTGAGACTAAAATACACCTTTAGAAAGGGTTACATATAACTAACCATGATTGATGACATGATTGCGGAGGAAAATTCCAACAATTGGAATTGTTTGTCCTTGAGCTTTGTTAGTTGTTAGTCAAAAACTTAACCAAACTGGAAATTGTTTCCTTTTTAATATAAAAGGAAGTCCACTATCTTTTGCATTATTCAGCGGTATTCAGTATAAAAAACTCTAATACCTGCACAATGACCAGTTGCATCAACAGCACCTATGACGTTGTTCTCAAATCATAGAATTTCAGCCGTGTTCCATTACAAGTCCTAGTTCAGGATTAAGATTTCTCAAAAATATTATTGGACATCCACGTTTCAATGCCAACTTATGTGAGACACACCACTTGGGCAAAGGAAATTTAAGAACTCCTGTTGGTAGAGGTTATGATTGTCACCATCAACTGAATCCCAAGATGTATATTCGATTTCTTCTCCAAGAAAAGAGTGTATAACCATTTGATTGAGGTTATCAACATCCGTACTTATACACCTATCTTTTGAAGTGATTATTCCTCTTCCAACCATAAAAGTTGGATCATCTGCAAGTTTAGCCATATTTGGAAATACTAAATCAACTAAAGCAGAAGTTGAATTTTCATCTTCCCAAGGAAGCACCAATTGTAAAGGCAACTTTATGAAATCTCCATTGATGGTAGGTTCTGTACCATTACCAACATTCAACAAAAAGTTAGAGAATTGCGGATTACTCAATGTTCTCATATTTTTGTTGTAATCTGAAGAATTGAACATCATACCAAAATGAGGATTTTTGAAAACTTGCTGAAATTTGTTGACTTTTATATTCTTTCTTCACCACTGGTAGACCTTGTCAGAAATCACCTTCTAAAGTAACAACTTTTCCCCTAAAAGGGAACAAGTATCTACAATGTCCCTTAATGTCTTGTCTAAAGTTTCAAATGCATACCGATTAGTCATTGGGGCTTCATCCCATAATATAGCAGCAGACTCCTCAATAACTCTATAAGATCAGACTGCTTACTCATGATCCTACACACTTGTAGTATCAGGGTTAAGAGATATTCTAAATCTTGAATGTGCAATTCTTCCACCAGGTAAAAGAGTTGTGGCGATACCTGATGTTGCTGTGGCAATAACAATATGACCTTTTTTTCTTGGGTATACAACAAGCGCACGGTATAAGAATGTTTTACCTGTTCTTCCAAGCCAACCTATGAAGAATATTTTGCTTTCCTTCTGTTCAATGGTTGAAGTAACCAATTAAAATACATTATTCTGGTCAGAGTTCAATAGATCTAATATCCTCAGTAGGTGTGTCAACTAAGAGTTCATCTTCGACGTCTCTTGGAAGAATTGAGTTGTTACCACATTCTTCAAAGATGGAAAGTAAGTCAAAGTCTTTAATATCCCTATTGTACTTTTGTCTCAATTTTTGCAATTCACATAGAAGCCTGGTAACTGCAAGGACATTTGATGTTGATGGGATGAAATTAAATGGTCAAGCATGTAGAAACAAAATTCATCCCAAAGACCACGAGAGTTGCACCCCAGTTGGTTCACAATGAATTAAAATAGACACAAGTAATCTTCTAAATGAAGAAGGCATGCGTACTGAACTTGCCTCAAGTAAGCATTGTCTAATGTAATTATCATTCTCTAGAAGTCCTCACCTATCTACTACTTCTTTGAAAGAGTTGCAAGCGGTCCCATTAACAATTAATCGATCTTCAAATGATTTGGAACTTTTAACAAGGTTAAGCAAAATCGTAAATAGAACCTTTCTCCTTCAAAATAATGTACAATATAAATCCATCCAATAACTTTGTTACATGATACTCTTTCAGTCCATATTTTAGTGTTTTGATTGTAGACAAAATGCTCAGGAAATTCACTGTATAAGTATTTAATACCTGAATTCCATGTTCATTAGCTAAAGCTTGTAACTCCCAATTCTCTGTGAAGAATTCGGTAAGTATTGTCTTTGAATTTTGTTCATTGTTCAAGATATCTTCAACCCTTTTTGTGGCCTAAGTCATTCAGATTGCAGTCTATTATGCCTGGCAGATGAATTTGTAATCTGATGACTGATGGATACATGCGACTCATTTCAAATTCAAAAATTTTCCATAGTGCTTTTGGTGTAGATATCCATCTACCATCAACAAATTGTTGTACTTCATCATAATTCGGACCAAGTCGTACCTCCACCTCTACTCAATCGGGCCTTTGAATATATATTTGTACAAATACTTTACACATATTACAGTACTCGTGATCTCTACGTTGTTGTGACAGTCATATTTTAGAAGAAGCCAAGGATTGTACCTTACGATCCAACTGTTGTCTATCCAAATTTGAGAATCACTATAAAATTGTATTGGAGTCATATTACACCTTCTATATATTGGAAATAAATCATCTGTAATTCAATTATTTGAGGAAAAAGGCTTAGGAAGATATCTGTTGCATTTACCATCTTTCATGCATAGGCTTTTTGTATTTCTATCTCTGCGAGGACCATGTATCATATGCTTAAGAACAATTTCATACAACTGAGGCAAACATCGTACTCTTTAGATGGTATTTCTACTCTTATAACCATGTCAAAATCTTTAGGTGTTCGTAGCTTATCACTCTCAACCAATATGACTACCATATGAGCATGTGGCCAACCTCTTTTTGATACTCAATCACATAAGTATAAGCCAGTTCTTTTGAAGAACACTTTTGTGTACTGTATCATCCTTGAATTCATTGAATTTTGCATGGAAGATGCGTTAATAAAGATCTGGTCAATCTTTTGGAAATTGGCCTAGTAGTAAGTCATCTTTTATTTCACGCCAATTTGGATTTCATGTCATAGTTAGCATTAAATTCGATTTTCCAAATTTTTTAATTAATGCCATAGCATCTTGATGGTGTTGGTGCATATCTCGGGGGCTCCCAACAAATGAAGAGGGCAAAATAGCCTTGCGACCGATATTTCCTGACGGTAGGGAATAAATTAAGTTTTGAATAAAGATTTATATTTTCGAATACATTGTATTAAATATTTAATGTGCTAACCTGCATCATTTTCACCACCTTGGATTGCATCTTGTAAGCCGTGATATAGTTCTAACCTAACAGCATCTTGATTTGCACGTACCCATCGTAGTTTGTGAGCCTTAATCTTGACATAATTGTCCACTACATATTGTTGCAGAAGACATGCAACTCTAAGTAAAATAGATGTATCCTGAGGTCGAATCTATGTATTTTTTTAAATGATTATTGTTAGTTTAAAAAAAATGTGATTATAGAATAAGAAGAATAATATATACGTGTACCTGCAATAGCCAGACATAGAATTCACGATATGTTACTTTCCTTCCATTCGTACTTTGGGTATTGACATGCTACCGTAAATTCCAAAGGGAAAAAGAAGAGGGTATTGCAGAGCATTGTAACATCCAACAATATCGAGGACATTAAAAAATTATCCATTATTTGTTTGAACAATTATATCCCTATTATTGTTTTGACCCATCTCTTCACCACCAATAACAATTGCTAATACTTTAGACACGGTGTGCCCATATTGTGTATTGGTGACTTGGGTGGCTGCTGCTTGATAATAAGCTTGCAATTTGGCAGTTCCTAACACTGGCCCAATTGTCTAAAAATATTAATGAATGGATTATGCTTATCAAGAATCCATTTTATTTTTTCTACTAAATCTCTATGCAATTTTGGATTCTCTGAAATTCTATTATCAATTTCATGCTCAGGATCCCATTTAAAATTTTGGAGATATCTACTTCTTTTATTCATGGATGGTAGTAGACTCCAAATTTTATGATATATGGAACATTGAGCTCTGAAAGAATATACTCCTCCACCTCTGTTTATATTTTCATCGAGATGTACACCCATAGACGTGAATGAGTAAATGTGATTTAAGCATCTTAATTGCTGTCGGAAGTCCTTTCTTCAGGTGATTGAGATGTATATAATATAAACAATTTAGGGGAACATGGTATAGGTGGTAAGATAATCTTTCCATTTGAACAACACAACTTTAATATTTTCCCAAAAAATAATTTGGCTTCACAATAGGGGCACATCCCTGGTGTTGGCAATTGAAATCTTGGATTGTCAAATCGTTTATGATATTTCGTGTTATGTTGTATATGATCCTTTGACCCATTCTACTTGGAGAAGTAGAGTTTGTAAGATTAATTTGTATGAAGGATACATTTGTTTCATTTGACTACATTATTTTTTTTGTGTGTGTGCAAATATGTTAATTTAATATGATGATACCTTTATTTAATATTTTTTAGAACCGGATTAATCATTTTAAACGTGTATTTATGAATAAAATATTGGATTCGTGATTAAATGTATGATATTAAATTAATATATAGTTAATGTTAACTATTTGTTTGTAGAATATTTACAAAAATGTTTTTCGTTATAAAATGTGTGAAATAATAAATAGGTAATAAATGAGTGTGTAAATTGTGTACTTTTATCGAACAGAAGAAGAAGCAATATCGTTAGAATATTAAATGAATAGATGGTCAAAATCATGAATGAATGTAAGACACTATGAAATTAATTAATAAATGCATAATGTTTTAATTTTGTGTGTCATACTTTAACAATTAATTTTTTTTGGGTAAAATATGGGTACAATTAATTAGGTCATATAAGATTAAGTAAATTGTATTTTTTTAATGCAATAAAGAGGATGCCATGTAATTAGGCATATGAATTGAATTGAAGGAGTTTTAAAATTTAATAATACACGATACATGAATAGTTAATGCATATAGTTTTTTAACGGAAAGCATACCTTCTGTTCTTTCCGCATAAATATTGTCAAAACTTGGTTGCCCTTCAATATCTATATTTTCAAGTTGTTTAAAATAGATTACAACATGTAAATTTTTTGTATTCTTCTTCGCATGTCACTATAATTTTTCATATTGTACAGAATTATAAATATTTGTATTTTTTACGATGTGGATTTGTTGTGTGGGAATGTACTTGACTCGTACTTCCACGTTCATATGTGGATGAATTTGGGTCAACCATAAGTACATGGGACAAACATGGGAATTAGGCAAGTACTCCCTCTTACTGTTGTGGTTTCAGAAGCTGCAAATATTAAAGGAATATTAAGTAATAACACGAACCATGATTTTGTTTGAGGAGATATTATAATATATATATATATATATTATTTTATTTTATTTCAAAAATTGAGAAACAACTTACATGTACAGGTTTTGTTTTGTTTTGTTTTGGGCACAACTATTTGCCATACGTTCACGATATAAAAATCGTCGTCTTGATAAATGTTGTTGGCGTTGTTCTGAAGTCGTTGAAGCTCTTCTTTGACGCCTTTTAGTACTTTCATGTTCAACAAAATTTTGATGTATTTGACTATCAAATGTCCTTATGTGTTCTCTTCTAAGGCATTGATTGATGCAATTTCTTTCTCTTACTTTTGTTGAATGTTCCATTTGATTGTCATCTACATTTGAATGCAGCAAATCATTGAGGTATTGTAATTGTATGCAAGAATAGAGATGGGCACGAAAGAATCTAGTAAAAATGAAGAACTTTATAATAATAGTATGCAATTCATGATTTGGTTGTTTTCATTTATTTTTTAAAAATGTCGCAGTTTGTCTAGTTTTATTTTGTAAAATTGCATATACTGATGAATTATATATGAATTTTATAATTATATATAAACATAAGAATAAGTAATAATGTAAGAAAGATTAATAATTTAATTTGAAGTAACATGGTTGGGAGAATGCGTGCATGATAGTTAAGTAAATTAAAGAAAATAATTGTAAAAGACATACTATTTCTTTTGATGTGGGAATAGAAGTAAAGTATGAAATAGTGTGTTCAAATGTATGGGTTAGTTGATGAATGAGCAAAAAAATTATACGTATAATTTACTTGCATAATATTTGGTTTGTAGAAACTATAGGATTTATTATTATGAATGTCCTAATAATTTTGTAAAACAAATTTGCAATGTTATTTACTAATATGGCATTTTTAAATAATTTTGTTTTGTTTTTGTTTTATTAGTTATCGTATGTTTATGATTATAAGAATCTTTCATTCAGAAAATCAAGGATTGTTATCATAACTGATCCAAAATTTTTAGACGTAGACACATTGGAATTTAATTAGTCAGACTAAAATTCCGTATAAGAAGTATTTAAAAAAAAAAAAAAAGAATGCACAAAGGGATAAGATGAAATAAAGCAAGAAAAAAATACTTTATTTCAAACATGCCCTTTATAAATTTATGTTAAGTGGTACAAAGCATAAACAGCATTTCTTAAAGTCTAGTTCTTGAGTCATGAGAATTCTCTACTTGGTAATGAAGTTTGTTTTACCCAATATTAAAAAAGAAAGAAGGCACAAAGGGATAAAGTGAAACAAAGTGGGAAAAAAACAAAAACTTGCGAACATACTCTTTATAAATTTATGTTAACTGGTACAAAAACATAGATATCATTTGTTAAAAGTCTAGTTCTTGGGTCTAGAAAATTTTCTACTTGGTTGTTGAATTCACTTCAACTTTAATAATGGTAGTCTCCACAAGTCTTAATTATGTCCTCAACCTGAAAAAAAAAATGAAGAACGTGAATAAGTGAAAGAATGTTTACCGTATGAAACAAACATAAATACATTATGTTAAAATTCATTACCATAAAAACAGCCATTGTTAACATAAAAGTAGTAATAAAAGCTGCCATTCATGCAACTATGCAAGATACCTTAATGGAACTTGCAGGTTAGTTTCTTATTCTAACTTGAAATAAGTCTCTGTATACTAAATATTATATATAGAAAGTTCAGAGAAATCGTAGTATCCTATTCTTCAGTTTAAAAACTAATCACGTTTACCACTCTTCATGTTCTTAGTTGGATATTTATTCAAGTAATAAAATTTGACTTTTAATTTTCCTTTCTGATTTAGTTATATGCTGAAGACATCAAATAACAGTTTTTATTTTCGCGTAAGCATTCATAGGGGTATAAAGGGAAATCTATTAAGTGACAGACACGAAGACAATGCTAAGGTTTTATATGATCCTTCTATTGTATAGATAGATTATAGACTAGTGCGTGAAAGAAAACACAATGTGTGCTAATTGAAAGGAAAAAGTATAAAGTAAAAAAAAAAAAGAGTGAAAATTATTTTTGGAAGTTATAATGTTGAATAGTGGTTTATGTTGATAGGTTGGATAGAAAAACTACTTATGAGGGTAATATTAGAAATGAATTAGTGGAGTTGGCCAGGAAAAACCTCATAAGGCATTCTTTGCCGTGAGGTTTGGGATTCAAATCCCAACCCTTGTAGAAATTCAGGCAGGTGAAAAAGCACATTTGCCTGGTCTAGAGGGTCTTTCTTCCTCTAGTCCCTTAATAGTGCCCAGTTGGGTCTCCCCTTGTACAGTAGGTTAAATTAGATATTGTCAATTTGAAAAAAAAAGGATAATATTAGAAATGCAAAAACTGATACACACCATATCTATTGCTCTTGCATTATATGTAGTAAGATAAAACGACAGTCTTGCTTTTAGTATATTGTCATTAATGTTATTCCAATTATACCATTCTTCCTCAAGTATTTTTAGAAGTTCTCATTCTTTTTTTCCCTCTATACGATTAGTTTCTTCAAAAATTTCTTAAATTATCTTAATAAGAAAGTTATATTTTATAATAAAAATATAAAAATAATATAAATATGTCTTTTATATAAAGTGTGCAATAATCATAGTTTACTTACTTATGAAAAATGATTTACAAAACAACAAATTCATGATCAGTTGTCAAAATCAATTCATGTGACAAAATCATATCGAATCACCAATCTCGTTAGTCAAATTTCATTATTCTTTAGCACATCTTATATTAGCTACAACAATTTGAAAGTTATTAGCAACATGTGATGTAAGAATCATTATCTACAATAATATGCTTTCCATTGACATTGATGAATTGGTCACTTAGATTCTTACCAAATTTACTGTCAAGTTTGAGCAGCTCAAGTATTTTTTTGGGATAACTTCACGTTCTACCCCTGACCTTTGGCATAATTGCATGATAGTACCTTCCCTTAGGTTTAAAAAATTACACTTACCTTGCTTGGAAACCTTAATCGACTATAGTAACCCCTCAAGTCATAATATACTTTCCTTTTAGAGACTCAAGTCATAATACTTTTTATGCTTTTCCAAAAACACTTTTTAGATTAAAAAATGTTTAATACTTTATTAGGCACATGAAAAATAATAACAATTGGCCAAAAATTTTTTGAAACAAAAAGGACAGCATATAAACAAAATAATTCATAGTGATGGTAGCATAATATTTTTGTGCAAGGTTTGAGAATGAGGAATTGTGATTTTGAAATTAGAATAAGAGATACTATTGATGGATCTAAAGTGGTTCGGACATTAAAATTAGTTAAAAGAGAAAGGCCAATTTTTAAAAGAGTAAATCTTTCGTGCACCACTGGTGCAGAAATTTTTTTACAACATCGGATGCAAATGTGTGCCAGATGCGCAAAAGCAACTTATGAAATTTAAATAATGCACATGTGACATGCATTTATGCTATGATGGTGTAAATTTTTTTTTTACACTAACGGTGCATGAAAGATTTATTCATTTAAAATTTTGAGATGATTAGTTGTTTTTCTCTTGTTTTTGTTATAAACCTTATAAAACTGAAACAAAAATATATGGAGTTGGAGAGAAAGAAAAGAACAAATATGGAAGACCATAGTGTCTACAATTTTATTACTCATGTAATACATTTATTTATGGAGTAGAATAACCCATAAGTTACATGATTTAAACAACGTAACTTATATTTACACTTATTAGATACTTGGATGTAGATAGATTCCACTACAATTTATCAAATTTAAATACGTGAATAGACATCCACTAGATATAGAATTTGTAACATACCCCCTTGAATGTCTATTAGTAAAACAATGTACCTCGTTAAACCTTATTAGGAAAAATCCAGTGGGACAAAAACCTAGTGAAGAAAAAAGAGTATACAATGTTGGTAGTACACTTTTGCATATTGCTTCATTAAAAACCTTGTTTAAATTTCTTTCAAATCCATTGATATCTCTAAGACTGTACATCCCTATATTCCAAACTAACTTCTCAACTATAGATATTAATAGGGCCTTTATAAATAAATCAACTACATTTCATATGAGCAAATTTGTCGGATATTAATATCACTATTTTTCTTAAGATCATGAGTGTAGAAAAATTTTGAGAAAATATGCCTAGTTCTATCTCATTTGATATAGCTTTCCTTCAACTAGGTTATGCATATTGCCTTGTCTTCATATAAGATTGTCAGTAACTTCTCTTCTAATTTTAAACTACATATCTTTTAGATATTTTGGGTTAATGACCTTAGCCAAATACATTCTCTTGTTGCCTTATATATTGCAATTAATTATGCATAATTTGAAGAAGTAACAATTAAAGTTTTTTTTTTTTGGTTGAATATCATGATATAGTTGTATTCCTACATGTGAATAAATAATTCATTTGAGATAGACCTTTATGTGGGTCAGATAAATATTCAACATCTACATGGCCATATTAATTGTAATCTAGATTCACTTGAATAAAGTAAAGCCATATCAATAATTCCTCAAAGATAACTAAATCTTACTAACAAACTTACAACGAATACTATATCAAGTAGTGTATTATTAGCAAGGTACATTAATGCTCCTACAACACTAAGATATGGTACTTCACGACCAAGAAGTTTTTCATCATTCTCCCAAGGATGGAAAGGATCCTTTTTCACATCAAGTGACTTTACAACTATTGGGTACTTAATGGATGTACTTCATCCATATAAAATCACTTTAATACTTAACCTGTATAAGTTAATTGATGAACAAAAATTACATTCGTTAAATACTTGATCTGTAGACCTATAGGTCTTTCACATCAAATTCTTTCTTCAAAAAATTCATTTCTTTGGACCTTTTAAGGAGTTTTAATAATATTAATATCATCTAAACATACACCCTTTAGGCATTTGGACTGTAGGTCAAAAAATTCACGTTTCAAACATGAATTTAATCCTTCTTAATTAAATTGCATCTTTCTATTTGACCAATCATTTCTATGTTAGGACTTTTCGATAAATTTAGATTCAAGATCCTCATTTTTCGTTCAAAACATCAGCTGATATTATAAACAATAATGTTGTCAATAATAATATCCTTTCAATTCCATTTTTTTAGGTAGAGATATAACTTAATGAGATCTCTTCATTTTCATTAGATTTAGGTATTTGATATACTTCTGGGGTTTTATGGTTAGTTATGTCTAGGGTCTCTTCAGGAGCACCCACCTCCATTATATGACCATCTTGAATATTTGCTCATTTCCTCTCATAAGCATTCTTATCTTTGGAACCAATTGATTAACCACGCCTTATGCATGGCTAACTATCATTTATATTGATATGCTATCTTACTGGGACACCAATTCGAGTTGGAGCATTTATGCTGGTATATGGGATTTCATGACTCATTTTATGTCAGTAATTGAATCGGGCATTTGATTCATAATGAATTATCTTTCAAACTTCTAGTACTCACATTGCTTCGTATGTGGATCAAAATGTGATAATTCATTTCAAACAATTTTTCTTTCTAGCTACTTATATTCTCCCTAATGTTGGGAAAACATTTTAATTATAGTCGGTAAATCTTGCCATAAATAAGTCCCTTGCTAATATTTCAAGATATTTGCTATATAGGGCGACTCATATCCAACATATATTTTTAACATTTTTTTTTTAACTGGGAAAAATTAGATTCCTGACCAAAAGTCAATTATAATGAGAGAATTTAAAATAACTTATTAGCCTGATACGTATAAGTACTGCTACATGCAACAATATACATAAGTAGGTAATTTCGTTCTCATATGTAATTGTCTAGTTGTTAATTGAAGGCGTTTTATTAATAATTTTGCCAAACCATTTTAGGTGTGAACATATGGTTTAGAATGTTCCATAACTATACAATTTGACATACACATATCATTAGATGTCGGAGATATAAATTCATCAATATTATCAAAACAAATTTTTTGAATTTTGCATAATTTGAAAATCATGCTTTTAATCGAATTTTTGAGCTAGCAATCTCGCAACTCTAGGTTATGATTCGATAATAAGCACACATGTGACCATCTAGTAGATATAGCTATTAAAATTATAAAATATCTGATGGTCCATAGCATAGGTAATTGGGTCCACATATATATCACCTTGAATTTATTCTAGAAATGCAGGAAATTCAATATATATTTTAACTAGTGATTATCTTAAGCATAAGGAATTTATTGAAGTGAAGAATCTTCAGGTTCTTCGATATATGAGTATGTATGTGTGTGTGTGTGTGTGTGTGAATTTTTAATGATTTTACGCATCATAATTGATCTGAAATGGTCTGACCAATCATGTCAATCAATAAAATTCTTTGAATCAGTAAACTTCTGATATATGTTTCAATTGTATAGTATAAATTAAAAGAAAAGTAAACAACTTTTCCAAAATTCATTTCTTTGCTGATACTATTTTTGTGATGTAAAGATACTCATAATATTTTTTTCAGTTACTATCTTAATATGATATCCACTTTAGTGGATGTCTCTTGAAATTTAAGAGATTTCTTTGAGACTCTCGGTAATAATATGATGGCTCTTCTGAAACCGATCATTTTAGTATTACCCGGTATTGTATTAATATTGGTATTACCTTTTATTAAATGAGAAAAATATTTTTTATTTTTGAGTATCATATGTATTGTTACACTGTTAGTGAGACATATATCCTGATATTTTGGATACATTTACATATCTATATATTGATTTTTTTTCATTAAACAAGATAAATATAATAATAGAGTAATATAAGATAACAAATTAATGCAAAAGAATATCACATACATAATTTTAAAACTATAATGAGACATGTGAAATAAATATCACAATATTTTCTTTTTTAGATATTTACACCACAAACTAAACAGTCAATACATCATTCAGGGAAGAAATTATGAATATTATGATCATGACAAAAATCATTATAGACAATATTTATTCGGACTAGCTATGGTCTACTACAGGTACGTCAAGTCACTTGGTCCGTGTTTTGGTGTATGATAGGTACATGATCAATAGATTTTTCATACCAAAACGATAATATTTATTTTTCAGTATTTTCTAGTGAGATTATTTTGCTACTATTTTCTTTCATTTTTTTTTCTTTGGTATGAGTAATTATTACAGCCTCATCTACGTTCACCGCCATGTCCACGATCATAAGCATAAGTATTTTAGAATTATGATACATAATTGCATTTACTTCAAGGAATGAAATATATCTAGACATGACTGCATTCACTTCAGGAAAATGAGCGTATCTAGGTATGGTTGCATTCACTTTAGGAAATAGAGCATATTCAAGTGTGGTTGCATTCACTTTAGAGAATTGAACAAATAAAGTGGGGTGAGTTTCATAATTTTTCATTAGTAATTCATTATTTAACTCAATAACAGTATGACATGAAATTAATTCGAATTGATTCTTAAAACCCTTTTAGGGTATTGGTCTACCTACTGCAGGAGCATATTTGAGGCATAAAAAGTGGAGAATATATTTTTCTTCTCTATACCTTTCATCCTAATCTCATCTATTGAAAAGGAAAGCCCTCTTAATCACATGAAGAGATTTTTAGGCAGAATTGGCATAATTATCACAGTGAGGATTGAGCTGCCAAACCTTAACGGTCTGTATCTACCTAACTAATCCTATTTGATCTAAAAAAATCCAACTTAGACACTTTCATAGAATAACATGTTTCATTAGTGATTGTTTAAATTTTCCCATAAGTCCGCTACATCTTTTACAGGAAGATATTCACTTTTTAATCATTCATGGACATTGTGGCAAAATAAAACCACAGATTTTTCCATACCCAAATTTTACCCTTATGTCAAGGGCCATAAATTTGAGTTTGGTAAGATTTGACAAGATCCAACAACAATCAAAATAAATTCTAATGATATTATTTTGACACAATTGAAAGTATAAAAAAAAAATGGAGAATACTTAATATATTTAACTCCACTCATACCTTGACTATGATAATTCAAAGTTCTACATACTTTCATTGTGTTGATTTAAACAGTTGTGTCTTGTATACACAGTTTTTTAGAATCTTGTGCTGATTTAAACTCCAATCCAATTGGTTGGAGCCCCGTGCTGATAACTTGTTATAAAACTTATAAACTTAAACAAAAATGTAATGAGTTGAAGAGAAAGAAGAGAACAAATATGGAAGACCAGATTCTCTGTTATTTTATTCCTCATGTAATACATCTATTTATAGGAGTACAATAACCCATAAGTTACATGATTTAAATAACGTAACTTGTATCCATACTTATCAAATACTCGAATGTGGATAGACTTTCTACAACTTATCAAATTCAAATACATGGATAGACAATTTGTAATAGTTTTCAATTTTTTTTTGATTTGTTTTAAAAAGAATTTTATAAGGGGCATTTTGGAACTTCATTTGGAATTTTTGGCTTATTTTAGAAAGAGGGTTTCATTTGTTACTCAAAACTGAATGAAATACTGGACAAAAGTATAATTATTTAAACTTGAGGGTAGGTTTATACAATTATGTTAAACCTCAGGGAAAGAATGTAAAGTTTTCTTCTTATTTAAAAAAAAAAAAAATTCTCGTGATCACAATGCTTTTGCTTCACACAGCATGGGGCTCAAAGCTCTCACATAATTTATTAATTTTTTCACATAATTTGAGATAAGCCTCCCAATTTAGTGAGTAATCATGCTTTCTCTCACACACACATACTACACGTATTTGGGGTTGGGTGAGTTGAAACGATTTAATGATGTGAAATTAATCAATTTGTTAAAATCAATATTTTAGGTTAAAATCAATGAAATATAAATTTACTTAAATTAATATGTGTAAAGGAAGGATTTCAAATAAATTGAATTTGGGTGGATTTAAACTTCATTCATTTTAACTCTATAAATCTCTCCAACAAATGAGTAGCTAGATTTTAAAATTTTTCTTGAAATCCATCAATCTAAACACAACCTTGGTAGTAGTATTTTATGAGCACCAGAAAAAACAACATATAATAATAATAATAATAATAATAATAACAATAATAATAAGATGAAGAAGAAGAAGAATAATAACAACAACAACAGCTACTACTACTACTACTTTATATAACTCATAAGCATTTTAGATGCATTTTTTTAAAGAAAACCTAACTCAAGTCCATAACTTCCTACTACTTTACATAATTCATAAACCATTTTGGTATAATTTGTATCTTTGGTGTATTTTTTTTTTTTTTAATAAAAGAACTAACTCGTGTTCATAACTTCCTATAACTCCTCTCCAATCTAACCGCTTCTTATAATCCACTTCTTTATTTTTTATTTTTTAGGTAAAATGCAAATAATCCGGCTATGATTAAGCAAATAAGCACTTTACCCCTTATGGTTATCAAATATGTATTTTAAACCTACTACTTTTTTTTTTCAAAATGGAAGGAAATTATCTAAACTAACACTGACTTGTGAAATGTGCCCCTAATTAATTGAAGTTTCTAACAAGTTTTAGGGTAAAATTAAAAATAAAAAAGAGGCAGAAAAGTTTAAGGGTCAAATTAAAAATTCATAGGGGTCAAACTGAGAACTAAAAAACCCTAGAGTGAAAAAAAATTAAAAAAATCCAATTTTTCTTCATTCTTCCCCTATACTTCTCCACAGTTGCCACCCTTACCGCGCCATCCTAGTACTTGCCCCCTCTAGCATCTTACCACCAACATTGCCCTCTTTCTCCTCTCTTATCTTCGATCTTCCTCCCAACCCTCTATCCTGCCTCTTCCTTTTTCTCCCACTCCAATCTCCCTTCCTAGCGCACGCTCATGCTACCATTCCCTCCTCCTTCAACCCCCTGATCTCCCTCATCCTTTGGTTTCCCTCCCTCATTGCCACGGATCTTTCTTCCTTCAATACTAAAATTTATACAAAAATCATCAAAAATCATAGGTCTAGTTTGGGAGTTACGATAGGGAAACGAAAGAAAAGAAACAAAGGAAAAGCTTAGTTTTAGTTATACAAATTCTTTTGTTTGGAAGTTTTAAGCGAGAAGAAAAGAAAAGATATGGAGGAAAATGAAGGGATAAATAATTTGATAAGTTTCCCATCCAAATATGGAGAGATATAGAAGGAAATTCAAAGTTGTTGTTTAAAATTTTTACAATGCCAATTTTACCAACTAAATACATAACAAATATTTATAAAAAATGATAAATTTGTAAATTCATTCATTTTCCTTTCCAAACTCCCAAACAACATGGAAGGAAATTATAGTCCATTTACTTCTCTTCTTTTCTTTTCTAACTTAAATTTTCTCTTGCTTTCTTTTCCATCCTAAACTCCTAAACTTACCATTAAGGTTCAATCAAAAAAACCAACAAAATTGCATGAAATTTAAACCGGTTTATTTTAGATCTAGGGTGAGAGTGTGAAGGAAGATGACAGGTTGGGATGGAGGTGGCTAGTGGCAGCTAGATTTGGAATCGGATAGGGAGGAAAGTGACGGGGAAGGGATTTGTTTGCCACAATAAATCTGTAGAGGTAGTTAAGGAGAAGTGAAGAGGGAAATGTGGCGGGACTGTGGTAGGGTGCAACCGGTAGAAGATAGGAAGAGGTTGGGATTGAGCTAGGATGGGAAGGGGTAGTGGGGCTGCTGTAGTAGTGGTGATGGTTGCAGTTAGGTTGATAGAAAGGATGGGTTGTTAAGCTTTTGGTGGTAAAATGGTTAATTCAACTCTTATTTTAGTGTTTTTTTTAAGCAATACCGCTTGCGAAATCAGCATGTGACCGTCAACTATGGTTAGTCTTGATGGTTTCCATCAATTTTGCAATAAAATTCAAAATACAAAGGCATCAAAAATACATTTACTAATCATAGAGGGTAAAGTGCTTATTTTCTTGATCACTGGAGGATTTTTTTTTGCATCATACCCATTTTTTCTTTTACTAGTATTGGAGTACGTGTTTTGCACATTTGGAAATTTTAATTTTTTTATTTTTATTGCTATAAATTATTGCAATTTTTAAAATACAAGTTTCTTTCCTTGATTGAGAATTATTGGAACATTCTATAATGAACTCATTGGTACTCTATTTAATTTCAAAAATAGGAAAGTTTAAAATATCAACAAATTGGAATACAGTGTATGACATGAAATAGATTAAAATTTAATATTATATCTATTCTGTAAGTTTAATAATTAAAGAGAGTAGCGTAGTCTTGAAAAATATTGACAATTTATAGTATTTACTAGAACTCGTTATTCTCTTTAATTATTCAAATTCTATCCTGACAACTCTGGATTTATCAAGCGCATTAAGGTAGTTAATTATTCTTGAATCCCTATAACTCTCTTATAACCAACTTGATAAATGAAATATTCATGTTCAAATAATAATTAGCAATTTCTAATTCATGAAACAAAATCTCTCTTAAATATATAGTTTCCACAACTATAGGAATTATATCACAAAAATAGAAAAAAAAAAAACAGTGAAAATAGTCTATGCCATTAAAACTATCTATATAGTAGTAAATAGTTTGTTCAATATTATAAACTTTATTTGACAGAATAAGATCAACAACATATAGCTAGTTGTAGTGGCTATTAACTTGTATAGTAAAAAATCAAAAATAACAATAAACATTTAGGGGAAAAATGTAATTTTAGCTCTTAAAGTTTGGGCTATGATTCATTTTGGTCCCCAAAGTTTCAAGGAAAACACATTTAGTCGTCAAACTTTCTAATTTCTACCAATTTACGAAAAATTTGAAAATTCCGTTAATTATAAATGAAAAAAGGCACGTGCAAAGCACGTGACCGTTAAATCTCTAGCTCCAAACATGAAAAATGCAAATTTAGCCTTCCAAGTTTGGATAATGGTCTATTTTGGTCCACAAAGTTTCAAAAATAACACATTTAAACCTCAAACTTTTCAATTTCTACCAATTTAGGTCAAATTTGAAATTTTTGTCAATTATGGACGGAAAAAGTCATGTGCATTGCATGTGACTGTTAAATCTAACTTGGTTTATAACACTTCCAAAGTAGGATATGATAGATTTTAACTCATTTAACCATATTTCTAGTTTTCCATCTAACTATTGGCGCCTAACCATTTAGTATTCTTGTCTACATTATGAAGCAATACTTTATCATACTTATCATCACTCATATAATAATCAGGTCAGTTAGAAAAGACCATTCTACAGAACCATCAGATGCATTGTTACCACTACTATTTGTGGCATCATTATCCCACTGCAACCCATTATTAGACTCACCATTCTTATGTTCAAAGCCTGCACTCCTAATTTTAGAATCATCGCTACCATCTTGAGAATTAGCTAGTAGCACTCCAATCTTTAGAACCACTACTCCTGTTATCTAAATTTTTTAAGGGATTTTAACCAAACCCCTAAACCCTAATTTCATGAAAAGATTTAGTTATAATTAACAATTCATTTGTGAGTGAGACTCTTGTGGAGCCCACCCACTTGTATTAGTTGGAAGAAATCTTCCAACTAATTGTTGAAGAAGCGTTCCTGAATATAATACCCTCAGTTCAAAATCAAGAGATAATAACTACATAACTACGTTAGCCTATATTAAAATATCAAGGAATGTAATGGTGAAAAAAGTAAAGTTAAAATTTCTCACCTCCAACAACTATTTTCTATTGTCTAAAAACTACTACTATAAATAGGAATCTTCTTCAACACAAATGAACGCATATGATATAATACATATTACCTTACATCTCTCCCTAATTAAACTCCATATTATTACAACTATTATAATAACTTACACTCTACTAAACTATATGTCAAATAAGTGAGTATAAGGGCAATAGTGTTTTCCTATATCAAACTTACTTTGAGAATATTGTGTCTTAAGGAAGGAACTCCAATTCAACCCAGTACAATATGGGATGTATCACTCCTACGAGATCATTAATTAATGTGCCTTGACCATAAACAACCTTTTCTAATCCTTGAATTAAAATATTATTATTTATTAGTGAATTATTATTGTGTTATTATTGTCCCATTTTTGAAAATAACTTTCGTAACATTTAGTCTAACACCAAAGTTACAAGGTTGAATTCGATTGAGAGGTGTTATTACCTAAGTTAGATTTAATAATCACGTGCATTGCATGTGATTTTTTCCGTTTGTAATTTACCAAATTTTTAAATTTGTACTAAATTGGTAGAAATTGGAAATTTTGAGGATTAAATGTGTTTTCTTGGAACTTTGAGGACAAAAATAGACTATGAACCAAACTTAGCTAAAATTGCATTTTTTTTTTCACATTTAGAACTTGAAATTTAATGGTCACATACCTTGCATGTGACTTTTTCCATTTGTAATAACATAATTTTCCAATTTGTCCTAAATTGGTAGTAACTCTAAAGTTTAAGAACTAAACGTGTTTTGCTTGAAACTTTGGGGACCAAGATGGACCACGACCCAAACTTTGAGGGTTGAAATTGTATTTTTTCCCTAAATATTTAGTATTTAGGTTTTATTAGACAAAGTACACTTTAGTTAAAATCTAATTAGTAATTGATTTGATATCCCTAGGATTTTTTAGTATGTAATTGATACGGTTAATAATATTCATCATTAGATATTTACAGGTTCAAAGACAACAACAATAATTTTTTGTTTGAGGATAATTATTATCTATTAAGAATTTTAGTTAATAGTATAATTTAGAAACTAATTTTTTATTATAGGAAAAGAGTAAGTTAGATTAAATTTGTGCTAATTGTTAAATGCTTGAAAAGAGAACCAAAAGTAAAGTAAGATTGCAAGATAAGAATTATGTCTTTTAAGCAAAATAAAATAGGTGTAGAAGACATTTTTCACTCACTTTCTTATTCATCCAATTAGTTTAACAATAATCGAAAAGATATGTTCTACATTATATTATTTTTTTAGTACAATACACAGAAGCCAAGATCTTTTTTATACTTTGGACAACAAATCTCTTTCATTATTACGAAATCTAGACAACAACATTAGAGACAAAATAAATGGCATTGGCAGAAGGAAGGTGAAGATGATGACAATATCTATGAAGGATAATAGTTTCTTTGTTAATTCAAGTTTTAAGCAATTTTATGTCTCCTATGTTCTTTTTTCCTTTTTTGTATCATAAATGGAAAAGATTTTAGAATTATTCTAAAAAGAGTCCAAAAGTTTTATACGTGATAAGTGCTACTTTTTCTTTAAAAAAAATTATTTGCATACTTGTATAATTTCTAAATTCATCCTTGAAAAATAGATACTAAACAGAACTCTTTATTTTGTACAAAAATCTTATTCTAAAAGTAAAGTAATCAATAAGGCTGAAAGCATATTTTAAAATTATGTGCTTGTAAAAGGTTAATGGTATTTTTGGTATCGCAATATAGTTTGAAGGGCAAATTAGAACAGATTTTCATTTTAGAGGGTCGAGTATCATTCAGTTTCATGGGCCATATTGGGACATTTATTTTAGTTTTGAGGACCAAATTGAAATTCTTTGAATTTGGAAGAGTATATTAGAATATATTTTCAATTCAAATCAAAATCTTTTCAATTTAAAAGTTCAAGTTATTGACATGTGTAAATGACAATTAGTTTGAATGGCCAAAATGGTATTTAACGCTTTGAAATTAAAATAACCTTGTTTTAGGTCATCAAGGAAATGTCTTACTACCTAAACTACACTTTGTCCTTAAAAAGTTTCTTTTAATAGTTGGTAATAACTATCAGTGTCTTTTATTTCTTATAAATGTTGTCCAGTCCATTAATGTATCCACGGCCTATATATGTCGAATATAATCATATGCATAATTTTATTAAATAAGAAATTTTATTTCGTTAAGTTTTTATCTTTATTTAATATTCATCTTTAATTTCTAAATCTATCCCAAAATTTTACTCTATGGTAAAGTTTAATTCAATCAAATTTAATTCTAAATGAAGTTTCAGAAGCTAGTTTTTATTTCATAGGTACCTTTGTAGGATTTTTTTCTCTCTTTAGGGGTCTAAAATATAGGTGAACATGTAAGTGCATTTACCAAGTGAATTTTATATTTTTATTATCGCTTAATTTCTAAACCAAATTTATCTTAAAAAAAATATTTCCTACTCTATTTAATTTCTAAAACTCAATACTAATATTCTATTATAGAAGGAAATTTATTTCAGTTAAATTTATTTCCTAATATGGTGTCTTAAATGTAGGTTTTATTTCTTTTTTTACTCTTTGAGGAGTATTTACATAAATAGCTTAAAAATTATAAAAAAGGCAATTAAGTTGGGAAAATAACGAAGTCATTAAAATTTATAGTGAGGGTAACTTGAAAAAAAATAAATAAAACTAAATAAAACTTCTTCATTTATTATAGTATATATTAAGTTAATTTTTTAAATAACTTTGTTTAATATTCATCTTTTATTTCTAAATCTATCACAAAATTCTACTTTATAAGGAAATTTGCTTCATGTACCTTTTAGGATTTTATTTTCTTGTTAAGGGTCCAAAAGTATAAATGGAATAGTTAAATTTATTTTTCAAGTAAATTTTTTTGTCTTTTTTTTATTGTTTGATCTCTAAAATTCATTCCAATACAAATTATTCCCTACTATTCTTTAATTTCTAAATCTCATTCCTAATATTCTATTACATAAGAAAATTTACTTCAATCAAATTTATTTCTTAATATGAAGCCTTAAAATTACATTTTATTTCCTCGTTTACTCTTTGAGGACTATTTACATAAATAACTTAAATAATTATTAAAAAAAGTATTCAAGTTAAGGGATATAACAAAATAATCAAATTTTATCGTAAGGATAAATTTGAAAAGAAAATCTAAATCACTAAATCTTATTGGCTCTTTTAATATAGTACTAGTATGGCAACACATACTTTGCACGTTTGGAATTACTAATTATTTGATTTTTATTGCTATGAATTGAATAATAAAGTATGTTTGGATATACTATCTATTTGATTTTCTTAGTTCACTTAATTTTTGACTTGTATAATTTATGCTTAATATTTAACTAAGCCGAAGAATTTGTATTTCACGTGAATTTAGATAAATATTCGATCATAGGTGATATTTATATGCATTTTCTTTTGATATACTTTGTTGGAAACATGAGAGATATGTTTAATTTAATAGTTCAGGCAATTTTATAAAATCTAAATAATTGTGTCTCGTGTATAATACATCTACCTTGCAATTTTAATATAAAAAGTCCATTTTCCTTGGTTGAGAATTATTGAGGAATTCTATAATGAGTTTATTGGTATTCTACAACTTCGAGGATAGGAAAAGTTTAAAGCATTATCAAACTACAGCATAATATATGATAGAAAATAGTATTAGAATTTATTTTTACATCCATTTTAGTAATCATATAGGGAAATGTAGTCTTGAAAAATGTTGACAATTTTCAATTATTCAAATTATATTCTAACAACTTTATTTATCAAGCATTGGGGTATTTGATTATTCTTGAATCTCTAGACCTCTCTTGGAACCAAGTTGAAGGAACTATTTGGGTGTAACTACTAAATAGAAATTTCTAGTTTAGGAAACAAAGATCTCTATTAAATATGTAGTTACTAGTCCTGAACAAATATAGGAATTATATCATGAAAAAAAAAAGAAGTGAAAACTATTATGCCATCTGGCAAGTTACGACATGAAATTTATTGATTAATTCATTATGTGAAAACTACCAATCTATGTAGTAGTAAATTGAAATGTGTATTCAAAATTATAGATTTTGTTTGATAGAATAAAACCAACTACATATAGCTGTAGTAACTATCAACATGTACAGTAATAATTCAAAAGTTTAACAATAAATATTTAGTATTTAGCTTTCATTAGATAAAGTACACTTTCATTAAAATCTTGTTAGTAAATGATTTGATATCCTTTTTTTATTATGTAATTTATACAGTAACTAATATTTAATATTAGATGTTTGCAAGGCCAAAGACAATAACAATAATTTTTTGTATCAAGACAATAATTATCTATTAAATTTTTTTACCTAATATAATGTAGGAAATAATTTTGATTATAGGTAAAGCATAACTTGGATTAAATAGGTGTTAAATATTCAATGGAAAAGGGAACTAAAAATAAAGTGAAATTGCAAGGTAAAGAGTATGGTCTTTTAAGAAAAACAAATAAGTGTGGATCACATTTTTCACCCCCTCTCCTAACCCATCTAATCAATTTAACAATAATTGAAAAAATAGATTTTACATGATAGTTTTTTTAGTACACCACATAGAAGGCAAATTCTTTGTTCATATTCTGGATAACAAATCTCTTCCATCATTACAAAGCCCATACAATAACATTAGAGGCAAAAATATTGAAGAGTGGAAAGATGCCTGACCAATGGAAGAAGAGTATTCTCATACTCATATTCAAAAATAAAGGGGACATACAAAATTGTGCGAATTATAGAGGTATTAAATTAATAAGCCATACGATGAAACTTTGGGAAAGGGTGATAGAAAAAAGGTTAAGAAACGAGACTAAGGTGTCAAATAATCAGCTTAGTTTCATGCCCGGGAGATCGACTACTGAAACCATATATCTCTTAAAGAGACTTACCGAGAGATATACCGAGATAAGAAAAAGAATTTACATTCAATTTTTATTGATTTTGAAAAGGCATATGATAGAATCCCCAGAGAAGTTATGTGGAGAGTTTTAAAAAAAAGAGGAGTTAGAGTAGCATATATAGAATCAATAAAGGAGATGTATATAGATGTAGTTACAAGTGTGAGAACACCAAGAGGGTTGGCACGAGAGTTCCCTATAAATATAGGTTTACACCAAAGTTCAGCTCTAAGTCGTTATGTATTTGCATTGGTTATAGATGAACTAACAAGACACATACAGGAGGAAATACCATGGTGTATGTTATTTGCAGATGACATTGTGTTAATAGATGAAACAAAAGATGGGGTTAATGCTAAACTCAAAATTTGGAGAGAGACACTTGAGGCAAAAGGGTTTAGAATTAGTCGATCAAAAACAGAATATATAAAATTTAAATTTAGCAAGGGTGCAAGTAGAAATAGAATAGGGGTTAGTATCTAAGATCAAGAGATACCTATAAGCGAAAATTTTAAGTATTTAGGATCAATTTTTCAGAGTGAATGTGGTATAGATCAAGATGTTACATTTCGAATACAAGCGGGTTAGACTAAATGGAGAATGGCATCATGAATATTATGCGACCGCAAAATTCCTTTACGACTTAAGGGTAAATTCTATAGAATAGCAATTAGGTCAGCGATGTTTATGGGTCTGAGTGTTGGGTAGTGAATTACACACATGAACAAACTATGAGAGTAACGGAAATGCGAATGTTAAGATGAGTGTGTGGGTACACTAGGATGGACAAGATTCGCAATGAGCATATTCGTGAGAAGATTGGAGCAGCGTCTATTGATGAGAATATGAGAGAAACACACTTAAGGAGGTAAGGTCATGTGCTAAAACGACCAGTAGAAGTGTCTGTCAAGCGAGTAGATTTTAGAGAGAGTAGTCAACATAGGAGAGTTAGGGGAGGACCGAAAAAGACTTGGTGGGTAATTTGTAAGAAAGATATAGCCCATCTATCTTAGGAATTGATGAGGGTATGGTCCATGATAGAGCTCAATGGCATAACAGGATTCATACAGCCGACCCTACTTAGTAGGATTAAGGTTTGGTTTGTTTGTTTGTTTTATTTAATAGACTTGTTAATAAACTATTAGTTTCTTTAATTGTATATAAATGTTGTCAAGTCAATAATAGGCGTGACCATGGTTCAGGAATTGTCGGTTCTGGTTTCGAGTAGAGCCGGAACTGAAACCGGAATCTTGGGAGTTAGTTTCAATTCTAATTTTGGATTCGGTTCCGGTTCCGGTCCTGATTTTGAATTTTTTTAAAAAAATTAGAAATTATAATACTAAAAAATTAATACAAGCCATGATGAGAAACAAAAAAAATTATATTTTATTTATATTTCAATTGTAGATTTTATTTTTGAAAAAAAAAGTATATTATTGCATTAATTATTGAACCATTAAAAATTAAAATAAAGATACATTTTGAGAGTATTTGAGAGAATTAGAAAGGATTAGAGAGATTGAGAGAATTAAAGTGTGTTGAAATTGTTAAGGAGAGGGGCATTTATAGGTAAAATAGTAGGGGAAATTATAATTTATTTTTTTTAAAAAAAAAATTTTGCCGGTTCCGGTTCCGTTTCCAAAAAATTGAGAACTAAAAACTAGAACCATGTCCACAGTTCCAAGAACCGTCAACGATGGTTCCAATTCCAGTTCCAGAACAACCTATTTTTGACGGCCCGGTTCCAGAACTGGAACCGTGGCCATGCATAGTCATGAAATGAAATATGAAATATGAACAGTAGGAAACTCAAATTGTTTTTTAATTCCAATGAGTGCCTGGATAGGATGAAGCATGTTTCCAGGATCATTTGTTTGACACATAAAACCTTCTTAGAAAAAAAAATCCGATGCTTGTAAATTAAAAATAACTTGTGCTGATGTTATTTTGAAGAAGATTTTTTCTTATTCAACTACTTATTACAATTCTGGTAAGCTATAAATTTTGTAATAGTCATATGCATATGCGTTGTACCATTTAGTGAGATAGGAATTTTATTCAATCAAGTTCTTTTTGTAATGACTTTATTTAATATTCATTTTTATTTCTAAATTTATTTCAAAATTATACTCTATGAGTAATTTACTTTAACCAAACTTAATTGTAAATATGAAATCTCAAAAAAATAATTTTATTTCCCGTGTACCTTTTCAGGATTTTTTTATTTTTTTTATTTAAGGATCCACAAGTATAACTGAAATACGTAAATTTATAAATTTTTTTTTTAATTACTTAGTTTCTAAAACTCATCCCAAAAAATTATTTCCTACTCTTCTTTAATGTCTAACTCTCATTCGTAATATTCTATTACATAAGGAAATTTACTTTATATGAAAAATTGTAATTTATGTTTTATTATTACTTGATTTCTAAAACCCTTCCTATCCTTCCTTAATTTCTAAAACTCATTCCAAATATTCTATTGCATAAGAGAATTTACTTCAATAAAATTTATTTTCTAATATGAAGTTTTAAAATTAGGTTTGATTTCCTCTTTGCTAATACTTTTTGAAGAGTATTTACATAAACAACCTAGACAATTATAAAAGAGTAGGGGCTACCAATTTCTGACATGACCGATAACACAACATGAACATAACACGAAATTAATTATTGAGTCAACCCGTTTATAACACGAAATTAAACGAATTGGGTTGGGTCAACCCATGGGCTGACACAATAACCCGTTAAGTTACTGTATGAATAAATTTTGCTGTAATTTTTTCTTTATTATAATTTAATATAGTATACTTTAAGATTGTGAATAATAGATTTAATATTAGATTATAAAATCAAATATAATAATTATTTTAAATATTATCCAAAAAATTTCAATAATTTTAATTATGTGTTTTAAATTACTATGATAATGAGGTCAGTATTAATAATTTTTTAAGTTAGTAAATAATTAAAATTTAAAATTTAAACTCAAATGGATCACAATTTATGTAAATTGTCAAATAGTCTGATACTCTCTGTCAATAGTAAACGGGTCAAACACGAATACAACACAAACTCGAATGGATCAAACATGAACAAGATATGATAAGAAATAGGCCCCACATGACACTACACAATAAGAAATATGTCATACCTAACATGACACGATAACCTAACAACCCGATCCATTGACACCCCTATAAAAAGGTACTAAAGTTTGGGGACATAACAAAATTATTAAATTTTATAGTAAGAAAAAAAATCTAAATCACTAAATCCAACTCACTCATTTATTGTAGTATAGATATATTCAATTTTTTTTAAATAACTTTATTTAATATTTATTTTTTATTTCTAAATCTATCACAAAATTCTAATTTATGAGGAAATTTGCGATCAAACTTAATTTTAAATATAAATCTAAAAAACTTAGTTTTATTTCCTGTGTACTTTTTAAAATTTCTTCTCGTTAAGGGTCCAAAAATATAAATGAAATATATAAATTTATTTGTCAAGTACATTTTATCCTTTTTTTTATATTGCTTGATTCTAAAATCCATCCCAATAAAACTCATTTCTAATATATATTCTATCACATAAGAAAATTTATTTCATTCAAATTTATTTCATAATATGAAGTATTAAAAGTATATTTTATTTTCTTTTTTACTCTTTGTGGAGTATTTACATAAATAAACTCAATAATTATGAAAAAGGTATTCAATTAAGGGACATAAAAAGTAATCAAATTTTATAGTAAGGATAATTTGTAAAAAAAATTTAAATCACTAAATCATATTAGTTCTTTTAATATAGTATGGATAGATGTTGTTTTCTGATAATTGTACACACACATGGCAAGCGTGTCAAAAGTCCAGTAGTAATAATAATTCAATCTCTATCCAGTGTTTCTTGACCTCTTAAATGTAGTTAAATCCTGTCATTGTCCAAAGGAAGAATTGAAAAATTAATCCAAAATTGAGAGACTGAACTTTGTACTACAAAGTACGTTTCCAAGTTGTACGCTCTTGACTTCCAAACATTAAGCCATTAAAGAAATGCCGGTCCAATTCATACAAATATCACATGGAGATTCACAATTGAATATTGAAGGCACATATAAGAAGACTGAAGACTGAAGTTTGAAGTTATCACAATTGAGTATTTTGTAATTCGGTTCACATAACAACTTCAACGTATAAATAAATACCTTGTCTCATGACGCCTCTTTTCGCCCAAACTTCTTCTTCAAGAATTAACAACTATAAGCTTCTTGAATTCCTTCTTCCCAAGTTACAGTTCATTTCCAAACATTACTTTTTTTTTTTTTTCCATATAATCAAATTTTATTAATGAAAGAAACAGTTATTACAACTGATTAAAATATAAGAAAATTCTACCGTCACTTTTAAGGAATCATTTAAGTAGTTGAATAAGAAAAAATCTTCTTCAAAATAACATCAGCACAAGTTATTTCTTTTAAAACTAAAGGTATGATTCCCTAAGAAGGACGGTAAATTCTCCTAAAATACAATCTGTTAAACGAATTTTTTAGATGTACATCTATATCTTACTATATATACAAAGACAAAGAATTCTGCCATGCGGCATTGTATTGCTGATGTGGCAGTTGAAGTGGCAACTGATGTGGAAAGTATAAAAGACAAGGAACTCCCTACACTTGCCATGGGGCATTGGCTGCTGATGTGGTAGCTGATGTGGAAAGTATAAAATTTTATCTATCTGCCTATATATAAAAAGATAAAGATCTTCTTCTTATGCCAAGTGGCATCTATGTGGCATTTGGTGCTGACATGGTAGCTGATGTGGAGGAAGAAATGAGTTTCATTGGGTGCTAAATTTTCTCTTTTGCCCTTTATGTATGAAAAAGAAATATACTATAACAGGAATAATTTAGTAAATTTACATCATAACCTTAACAATTTTGTGCTAAAAATTCAGTAATACCCCCATTTTCTAGAACAATTAGTAATTGTTGTGGATATTATAGTTATTTGGTTACGTGATTGGAGTGGAACAATACTTTTTTTCCTGCCCATTGACATTTTAATAAATAGAGAAGAGATGGGCTCTGAGAAGAATCCCAAAAATCAGGGAATCTTAATTCTGGGGGAAAAAATGAGGACGGCCGGATTTTTAGGAATTTCTTTTTCAATCCTCACCTTCCAAGTACTACTGTCTTCTACTTTCCCAGGGATTTTTAGGGATTTTCAGCCCTGATTTTTCGACTTGTACATCAAGTGGTGATTGAATTGTGAGTGACTTTTACCTCTCTTTCATTCCTCTTTCCTCCTTTGCACAGAAAACCTGGGGCTCTATCTTTTTGATTTTGGTTTGAAGAGAGGAAGAATTGCAGAAAAAGAAGAGATAGGGTTCTGTCTTATCTCTATTTCTCTCCTCTCTTCTATTGCTTTTTTTTTTTAATACATTTTTGAAATAGATATGATATACTTATATAGTCAGTTTACAGGAGATATTTTGTGGTCTATCACAACTGAGGATCTTACTACACCAATCTCAAGATCATCAGTTGTTATTGAGGATAATGAGATGTGCCAAATCTTTGCCACCGGTGACATCTTTATGCTTTCTTCCGGTTAAGACCATAGATATCTGACCCATCCTCTTTATGCATGACATATATGTATATAGATATATTACTTGATTTTTTCTTCTTATTTTCTTATGTGTATAAAATCATAAAAGATGAAAGATGAGTGCTTTACTTTCTCCTCCTTTGTGATTTTTTAACATGTCTCTATTTTTTCAGTAAATTTTCATCAAAAGAGGTCTTCACTTTTTGACATTTAGTTTTAAGCCCTTTCACATAATATTTGTTCTGTTAATGGTTTAATTTTTTGATTATCTGAATAATCATGTTGTGATTGTTATGATAAAGATTTTTATTGAATCAATGTGAAGACTATTTCATGCTGGTATCCTTTCTTATTTTTTGTCTAATATTCTGTAGGTACCTGATTTTGTTCTATTACAGAGCTACTTCTGATTCTTTAGGTTTTTTCTTCTTTTTCTATTCCATTTTTTTAATGCTTTTATGATATTTTCTCTTCTTTTTTTTTCTTTTAGTTTTTGTAAATTTTTTTATCATATATGCCCTTAGGTGTTCATTAAATGACAAATCTCCATGCGTATTATTGATTTTTATGAACCATGACAAATCTTAACAATAATATATGTGGAGCTTGAAAATATGGATAGCCATTGTAAGTTTTTTAGCCTCATCATACTTTGCATTGTGATTTGAGTGTTGTTTTCAATTTGATTGTATTTGAATAATGTGTTCTGCCATAGTTGTTTTTCTTTTTGTTTAAGGGGTAAGATTGAAGATTTTAACAAGATATTTTTGGTGATGCTTTATATCAGTTGTGGCATAATTGCCACTTTTCATTTTTTTGTATCTTTGTATTTATAAATTGTTGCATTTATTTGTAAGGTGATCCTCAGCAGGTTATTCACCAAGTTACAAATGATAATGAAGATTTGCCTCGGAAACCCATTGGAGGAAATTAGAGGTTTAAACTCGAGTATAGGTACACGAATACTTTGGACCAGGAGAAAAACAATTTTGCTACTCATTTGATAGCGAGAAGGGCAAAAAATTACCATGGCTTCGGCAGACTCATATATGGGTTTCACCCAATGATTTTGTTCTTCAACTATTTTAGCAGATGCTTCTGCTGTGGGTTAATATAATATCAATTGATTGATTATTCCAAAAAAACAAAAAAGATATGCCACATTTGGTATTTTACTTAATGGAGTATATTCGGCTGTAACTCTTCATTTCATTTATTTATATGTTTTATATTTACTTAGAATGATGGCTTTTTCATTTAGGAAAAACAGTGGGCACGGTCAGGTGTTTGAAATTTTGAATCCTTCATCCTGGTAAGATCCACTGTCAATTGCTTGATATTACCAATAATGTCATTCAACTGTAAAAAGTTTTTTTATCTTTAAAAAAAATTATATTAAATTTTGAAATTTTGCAATGAAAAAATTTTACATTTAGTTTCACTCTATTTATTGTTCATTTACTTATATTTAAATAATTAAAAATTTAAAAAAATAATTTAAATATTCCATTAATTTTATATTATCGAATAGATTATCACTGTTTGAATTATATGTCACATTTGGACAGTGAAAAAATTTTCAAATTTTGATATATATATATATATATATATATAAATAAATAATAGTTTAACTAAATGATAAAATATCATTATTTTTTCTGATTTTTTTTTACAAGACAATTATATAGAGCATGATTAAAATTATGAAAAATTTTGATTTTTGAAAATATTTTTTATTCAAAACTACATACAAACACAATTAACACATTTTATGTAACTCAATCAATACTAAGAATCCTCTAGTCCACTTCCTATTACACATTCTATTACATTATCTAATGAATCGTCAAGATTTTTCTGCTAAAAATTATAATTATAAAATCCTCTGTTCCGCTTCCTATTACACATTCTACTACTACAACAGTCAAGATTTTTTTGTCCTCAATTAATTCATTCTTTATTTTTAAGTTATAATTAAAACTAAAGTAATATTGGGCACCGGCCGCACCTAGTGCGACCTGACCATACTAGTATATATTATAGCAAAACTGATTCCTTTTGTAAGGGGTTAGGAAAGAATGCCACGTGTCAATATAACTTTCTTTTTTGTTTGTCATTAACTAAAACAACATATACATATCCATCCTACATTTTCTTTCCTAACCCATTTAGGAACTTAAAATCTTCCAAATATTTGAAATACTTGAAGCCTTATCAAAGATAATTAATTCTTGTCATACACATCTTCAATTCTTATCAGATACATCCTCTCCCTCTATTTATATGGGTCATTATTTACCGTGATCATACATTCCTATTTTGTCTAATAAATAAATGTGAATAATTTAGAGTGATTACACCTTCCTATTTTATTTAATATTGTTGTTTCACATCTTTTTTCGGTTAGTTATGATGTTGTGTTGATTGTGTATATTAAAATACGATAGTTGATAATTATTGGGGAGATACATTTGAGAAGATATCCGTGGCTGATAGTTTGGATTGTTGATAATTAAATCTCTATTTACACAGATTAATATTTCTGATGCGTCTATTCAATTAAATCTTTAACTGTTTGAGACTTTTTTGTATGCAGTTGTTTAGAATAAAAAAAATTTATAAATTATTAAAATCATTGTTCTACATCTATGCTGGTTTCAAGTCATAATAGGTAAACCGTAATACAATTAAGTATTCATGTTTATGATAAGTAGTTTAATTTTTAATTTTTAATTTTTTTGAGTTTAATTTTTTTGAGTTTTTTTGTTGGCTATTAGGTTGACAATTAAGAAAACTGTCTTTGATAATACTACGGACATGTTATTAATTCTACAAACTTTCCAAGTTTATGAATTTAGGGATTTGATATATATATATTGGTTGTTTTCTGTCTTCTTTTTTTTTTTTTTATGTGACGTTTTGTGCTTTATTTATTTTGGTTTATTCAATGTTTCTGTAATGTGTTAATTGAAATTAGCACTTGAATCAATGAAAAAGAGGATTGGCCAAATTATCTTGCCTTTGAATTGGTTTCGCTGGGTTGATTGCATGTGGAGTTTGCTTTTGAGTAGAATGCAAAATTTTGTGCAAAAACTTTGGTGTTAGTCATTTAATTTGGATTAGTAAAATTGTTATTTATTATTATTATTTTTAACTTTGGTTAGAGATTTATCATCTGAAAAACACTTGGCCAAAATACATTGTAGAGTTTATCATTTTACACTTTAGTTTTCATTTGAATGCCGTAGGATTTTTTCGACAATTTTAACTTCTTCTTCTAAAATCTCACCGTTGGTTTTCATATCATTGTCAAGATTATCATTTTACACTTTAGTTTTCATTTGAATGCTGCAGGATTTTTTCGACAATTTTAATTTCTTCTAAAATCTCACCGTTGGTTTTCATATCATTGTCAAGATCACCAATCCTACCAATAAAATCTTTAACTGGCTTAGTTGGTTTCATCTAAGCCAACTCATATTGTAACCTTGAGTTTTATATTGTTTCCTGGAGTTCTTGTATTTGATTTTTCTTACGTCAGCTGTATCACTATTTGAATTCTGAATTCAACAAGATTTGAATTCACTAAAATTGTCCAGACCAACAATTTAAATTCACCAAAATTGTTCAGGCTTTTTTTGCTTTTTTTTGCATTTATAAATTTATTGAATACATGCAATTGGATCTTGGTATTGAGGTAGTGACGTGCTTGCAATACAATTGTTTATTTTTCTCCAACTCTTTAATGTTTTCGACAATCAATTGTATACCTTCTTGTGGTTCATCGAATCCTTGATCAACAATACGTCATAATCTAATCAAGTTGAAAAAATTCATCATCTGCTATTGTCAAGTTTCAAAATAATTTTTGCCATACAAAAATTGGACAATTTTACAAGATATATGAACTATTCATTAATATTTTTTTTTAATTTTTTAATCTCCAAAATTTTATAAGGCTCTGATAACAATTTGTAGGATTTAAAAAAATTCACCAACCTAATTAAATCACAAAAAAACAAAAACACAAAAAAACCGAAGCAAAACAACCAAGAACGGAAATTGACGGCAAACAAATGATCAAAAAGTTGCAGTAGAGCAAAAGAAGTAGAAGACAACAAAAAAATAAAATAAAAAAAAATTTATTCCTTTCAATAGCAAAATATGTGGCGCAGCATTAACAATTTTTTTTTGAAGACTACATACTACTCCTAATTGGCAGAGCACCAAGGAATAATTTTTATTTTTTTTTATTTTTTTTTTGGTTGTCTTCTACTTCTTTTGCTCTACTGCTACTTTCTATTTGTTTGCCGTCAATTTCCGTCTATTTGTGATTTAATTAAGTTGGTGGATTTTTTTAAATCCTACACCGTTTAAAATCACATGAAACTGTCGGCTATTTTGTTTGCTTCGTTAGTATTATTTCTTACAAAATAGTTTTTCAATTTGACTACAAATCTGATTTCTACAACCACAAGAGACCAAAACTCTCAAGTTCTTTGTCCTAACTTTCTGCAATTTCATGTGATTTTAGATGGCATTCATATGCAGGTAGGTGCTAAGAGTTGAAATTTGAATGATAATTTGTAACTCTTATTTTTTTTCTTTATGTATTCTTTTTTACTTGTGATATCTATAACATGTCATCTTTAACCTGCATCTTTGCGTGGTCAGAATGCGACAGTCAAGAAATTTTTTTTTGGGAGTTGCGGTGAAGAAGTTTGATGCAAGTTAAATATATTTACATAACACAAGTTTTTCTGTTAGTATTACAAATAGAAGTAAAAAGATATCTCAATAAATCTAGAAATGTAATTCTACATACATCTAAAAATTTAGATCTAAATTCAAAGACTTAGACAAAAATCTCGTACTAGATCTCACTGATCTCGAACATGCCTCTAAACTTTTTAGGTAAATCATAAAAATAAATCCGGTAGACCTGTCTCGAACGTGCTACTAAATTTTTTAGGTAAATTATAAAAATAAATCCGATAAGCCAAATTTATTTTGACTAAAATTTCTATTTTCATCAACCACAAAAAATAAAAAGAAAAAACTCTCATTTATTTAAGAGAAAAGAAAAAACTCTCATTTATTCCAAGATGAAACTAAAACTCCCACTTATTTAGAAGAGATAAAATTTCCAATGAGTAAATCTAATGGAAAAAAGGGAAGAAAAAAAAAAAGTGTTGCTGGCAGTGATTTGTATTGAAAAATCAATGAAGCCACCACCTGTTATGGTGAATACTATTGAAAGAATTTTTAAGGAGAAAAAAGAGAAAAAGGCTAGAGAGAGAAAAGGGTTTTTAAGTTGACCCAACTCCAAAGTTGAAATCCCTTTTTTATTTCCAAACATTACTATGCTGTCGAGGCTTACCTCCTTGCAAATCCTGATGACTGCAACTAATTAATGATGCTTATTTCATAATTAAAGTACTAAATTCAGAGTGCTGCTTTTGAGAATTAAAGATCATAATACGTTGTCAAGAGTTATTCCTTGAAACTTGAAACTCTTGTTTGTTCAAACAGCTGCATTATTCCTTTCCTGAAAGACACTATTATGAATACCTGAACTTCCATCATGAAATCAGAAAGTATCATTGTATAATCATCGACAACGAAATCCATATGGAGACATCAAGTCCCATTTGAGTAATTGCAAGAAATTAGGTACGGACGAAAATAAATATTTGCAATGTTCAACAAAGTCAAATTATTCTATTGCGTGGATTTATATATATATATATATGAAAAAGTTTAGGAGGAAAGTAGGTTAGTTTTACTGCTTCTGGGTCAGGATAGGTTACAAGTGTATATTTTAACGTTTTATAGTGACTCTTACAAATTATTCACTAATTAAGGAAAGAGGACGACAAAAGTCAAATTTTAGACTTTTTGATAGTTTAATTGATAGTTTTGTTTATCGTTCGATCCAACCCTTGACGGGTAAATTTTTTTTGTTATCCAGAGATATAAGAAATTAATCACAATAACCTAATGGTTTTCTAGTGGAAGCATTGTTGGCAATTCCTTTGACATTTTATTTAGAATTGTGTGTTGAAAATGACTTGATATCTGAGTTTGCAAATGTTCTATTGGACGAAAAGAACGACTGTGTTAACCAAATTTAGTTTGAGAACGCATATTGTTATGATTTCCAGTTCACGAAAATGATGCGCAATTAACAAAATTTTCAGGGATTCTGAAGTTGAAGGGAAAAAAATCCAAATAAGGCAATTTCAAGCTTGGAAAAGTGGCTATCTAAAGAACTCAAAGCCTGATAGTTAGGTAGCCTAATGTCTGTGATTTCTTTGCTCCCAGAAACGACTCATTCCCTGATTTAAAGAATAACTGAGCAATTGAGGAATTATATTGCGTTGGGATAGATTAGATTTTGTGAAAATTTTAAAATTTTCAATCATTTATTGAGAAATTTGGAAAATTAAAATGAATAAATTTTAAATCGACCGAAGTTAAAAGCTAATTGAAATTTTCTTTCACATGTATATCTTATTAACCTCCTTTACGTCGCTATAGAATCAATTTCTGAGTGTGAAGTATTGGTCCTTTTTATTTTCCTCCTTTTTTGATACAAATTACAAATAGTGAAATATAGCCGTAACGCATATAATTCAAATATTATTTAGCAGCATTCTAGAGAGTCAAAATACACCACCTCATTCAAAATAAACAATTTGCCACCTCAGAATGCACATCAATATTGACTTTCCGGTGCAAAGAAAGATTTAGGATAAATAATTTAATTATTTTCGATTAGATAAGGATTCTCAGTTGTCTATAAATTACTGTCTAGTTTCTCACATTCCTAGCACCACAAAACCTCTTCAAGAAGTACTAAAACCTTCTTAATTAAATTCCCCCTGTTCTTACTTTTTGTTCATTGAGACATCATGGGCATCATCACTCACGAATCTGAGGTGACTACCTCAATTCCTCCAACAAAGTTGTTCAATGCCTTCATCCTTGATGACAAACTCATTCCCAAGGCCTTGCCACAGGCCATTAAGAGTGTCGAAATCATTGAAGGAGACGGAGGAGTTGGATCCATCAAGTTGATCACTTTCGGTGAAGGTAATCCACAATTAATTAGTTCTACTCTTGATCTGCAAATAATTATCCTTTCTAAATCCATATCCAATAATCTTTAAACTAACGACTTGTTTTATACTTCAGGTAGCCAATATAAGAGCGCCAAACACAGAGTTGACAAACTTGACAAAGTTAACTTGGTTTACGGCTATACCGTGATCGAAGGCGATGCCTTTAAGGATGTGATCGAGAAAGTCTGTTACGTTGTTAAAATTGAAGGCTGTGGTGATGGAGGGTCAGTTTGCAAAACCAGCAGCACATACCACACCAAGGGTGATGCGGTGATCACAGAAGAACAAATTAAGGCAGGAAAAGAAAAGGCTCTGCAGATGTTCAAGGCTGTCGAGGCTCATCTCCTTGCGCATCCTGATGCCTACAACTAATTATTGATGCTTATTTTATGATTAAAGTATTGAATTCAGAGTGCTGTTTTCTTAAAAACTTTGTTTGTGTGAAGCTGTTCGGTTCTGTTTTTGAGAATTAAGATCATAATACGTGATCAAGAGTGTATTTGGCTATTGTACTTTCTTATGAATAAAACTTGAAAATCTTAATTTCCATAATGTGGAGAAATCAAGTTTGAAGTTTCATTTAAGTAATTGCAAGAGATATGTGGTTAGGGACGAAAATAAATATTAGTAAGGTTCAACAAAGTCAAGTTGATCTGCTGCATGCGTGGATCTTCTTGGCTGTCCAAAGAGTCAGCATAGTACTACTAATAGGGCACCTAATTAATTATAAAAATATAGATATATATTTGAAATTAACCACTGCAAAAGTCAAGAAATATCCTTTCTCATCAATTAATATATAAATCTAGAAAAAATGTAAAATGAATTTTGTTTAGGATTCATTGTGAAATATAACTTGAAATTTGAAATAGTAGTAGATGGCCAATTTTCTTTCAATTTGGACTGATAAATATACAAATTGATCGTCATTTTCTCGACTTGAACAATATATACCATCATTTCCAATATTATTCTGAAATTAATACACTAATATGATTCCATTTCTTCTAATTAATTACTAAATTTGGTTTTAAATTTCGAGTACTTAAAGTATATCTGTATAAATAGAGGTTTCGATTGTCATTCGAGGAAACTTTGTGCATATGACCGATTGATGAAAAGTACAAGATTTCTGGGTTTAAGAGTAGGCTACATCAATTTGAATAGAGAGTTATTTGAAATTCTTATAATCACAATGTCTTTTGATTCACACAACACGGCTCAAAGTCAAAGCTCTCACATAGTTCAATACTTTTCCTTCACACAATTTGAAATAAGCTTCCCAATTTAGGGACTAATAATGCTCTCCTACACACATACTATACGTGTTTCGAGTTGGATGAGTTGAAAATTTGGATTTATCTAATGAGTTTTCCACAAGCACTAGGAAAAAGTAAGCACGAGATACACATTAGTAAAAATAAATTACTCATCTTATCATACACCAAACTTTAGTAGAATTTCTGCCATTATAATTATATGTCTCTCCCTTTTTTTTTTTTTTTTTTTTCTTGGGGTAGGAGGTCACAATTTTAATGATGTCGACCTCCATGAGTACCTTTTCAATAAAGAAAATCTCTAGCAAGTGTTTTTTGATCTCTTAAATTTTAGGGAGGTCCGTTGCGTTTTTTAAAGTAGTTAATATTGTATTGTATAAATTCTTAAAACATAAAGGAAATAATTTCTTCACAGAGTCTGTAATTAATATTGTATTGTACAAATTCTTACAACATAAATAGAATTTTCATAATTGTCCCCCGGAAGAATTCTAGACTCCAAAATTGAGAGACAGAACCTTGAACTACAAAGTATTTTTCCCAGTTGTACATTTCTAACTTCTTAGATTAAGCTATTTAAGAAATGCCGCTCCATTTCATACAAACTTCACTTCACAATTGAATATTCGATTATTGAAAGCACACACAAGAATACTGACATTGAAGTCCTACGAGTACTTCACTATTTTGTAATTTTCTAAGTCATTTTGTTCTTTGACTTTAGTAGTGTTAATTGTCTCCTGTAATCTTACTGTTTTAGGTAGCCAATTTATGAGTGCAAAGCACAGAGTCGATGGAATCGATAACTATAACTTCACATAGAGCTATAAATAATTGAAGGTCATGCCTTGAAGGATGTGATTGAGAAAGTCTCGTGTTCAAATCGATACCTCTGCTAATGGAGGATCAATCTGCAAAACCAGCAGCGCATGCCACACCAAAGGTGACGTCCAGATCACAGAAGAACAAATTAAGGCAGCGAAAGAAAAGGCATTGAACATGCTGTTGAGGCCTACCTTCAAGCAAATCCTGATGCCTACAATTAAATTGCTACTCCATACTTGTGCTGACCCGTTTGTCCCACATTGGTTGGGAATAAAGTAGAATGTGTGAATATAACATCCAAGGTCATCAATTATTAATTTTTTAAATATTTTAAACCCGTTATTTCAGTTCAGAAATTGTCGAACCAGCCCAATATTAAAATACTCCTTTACAAGATTATTTTACATTATTATTTCATGATTATTATACAGTCGGGCATTGCTTTCCTTTTTTTTTTTTTTTTTTGGCAAAGATGCTGTTTGGTTCAGTTGTTTGGAATTAAGATCATATTATGTGATCAAAGAGTATTTTGATTGTATTTTCTTATGAAACTAGCAAATTTATGCGTGATTCTGGTTTTAAGGTTTGCCCTAAAGGACACTAATTAATTCTAGTCACACACAATAGAATTGATCTTAATCTAGTATTAGAATTGATAGACAATATCGACACACACTTGTTCATTCTTTACAATAGTACAACTTGAAATGGAAAGCTTCATTTTTGTCCATTAAGAGAGGGAGAGGGAAAGGGTAATAAGCATCTAAAGTCCTGACCTCTTTGCATTATGGATCAAGGATCCAACCATCACGTTCGGGGTGAGAGGATGCAGTATTCAGGATCAATGACCACTTTACCGGGCTCTGCTCCTCTTCAAGATTCAATATGTAATAAGCTCATATATCTACACGAATCATCTTTCTAAGACCGGTATTCAATTCCAGCCTTAAAAAATTTAACGTCCTGGGGAGGAGCTTTATTGGAAGTGAACTCCTGGGACGGAACTAATGATACTACAAGTACAGCTTCTACAACTGCATACAACACCATTGCACTAGCATTATAACATGGTGGATGCCGTGCCAAGCCCCGTTAGAAGAAAGCTTTATTTAGTAACAGAGCTAGCTCTTATTGGGGTTGAGGACGTGACTGCACGATGAATATGTCCTTGCCCACTATACATCCTTCAACATCCTGAGGACAACCAAATTTGCGCTCCAAGAAAAACCCAACAGTTCCAAGCCGCTGACCAAGCTGTTGCCTGAAAACTGCATCAACTGTTGGTGGTTTTTGGCTGTAATCTACAGTCAAATGGATAACTTCTCCATTAGCTGGCCCAGCACTACGAACCACCAATTCCTCGCTAAAGTTGGCAAATGCTAATGTGCGGACTAGTCCATCAAATTTTCCAGAAGACAAACGCCAAGGAGTGCCTCAGAAGAAAGTGTTCCAGATGCTAGAGTTTCCCCAAGCCCTGGAGCAATCTCAGCTGCAACAGAATTGTGATCAAGATCTGTTGGGTTCAGTGTGTGAAGCACAAAGGACAAGTCTGGCGAAAGCATTTCTTGCACCAGTACAGCCATCGCTGCTTGCTTCTGAGGCACACCAGCAGATCTACGGCTCAAAACAGCTCTGCGGGTGTATAATGACGCCCAAACACGGCCAATGGCATGTCCAAACACAACTGGGTTTGAAAGGCTGACATTTGGAATTGATTCATAAAGCCCAGCAGCAGACATTCCAGCCAAGTCCTCAACATTGGCACTCGAGCGCACATATAGTCGCGCATTGGCTGGAAATACTTTTTGTAAGCTTTCAATGATGTCTTTTGGGGGTTGCTGGGAAGAGATCAGCTCCTGTAGTTCATTACAGAGTTTGTCAAGTTCACCATCAATTTCAGCAGTTTCTATCTGATCCAAGAGAGACCTGAAAGCTTCCATTGATTGTGTTCTGTTCTAAAGCCAGCTCCATTGAACCAAAAGGAATAACTGCTCCAGCAGGGACACTAAAAGAAGCTGGTACCCCTTGGTCACTATATACTGTCATCAAAAGGTTTGCCAGCAAGAATTTTAGTACAATAGCTGCAGCCCAATTTAATTTCTGTGGTGTGCTCGTACTAAATCTAAGTCACAAATTCAAGCTTGAAAATTTTCAAGTGTATCATAAGCATATTAGCCTTTTTAAAATAAACGAACCTGTCATATCTAATAGTTGCATAGTATTAACTACATAAATCAGCCATACGACAGTACTTAAGTAAGGTTCACTAGGAAAATGTCTTCTGAGTTATTTAGATAATGGTATCAAAAATATTGATATCACCAACTATATGCACAAGAGCTCAACTGACCAAAATACCTGAATGCCTCATTGACCACAATATGCTGGCATTGTGTAATGCACTCCATATATACTAATATTTTGCAAATGAAGCAGTGGTAAATGGACAATTTGAATAAACTTCAATAATCAAAGTATTTGAGTAAAGAAATTTAAAGGTGTATGCATGATTGTCTACCATCTTGTATTAGCTCCATGTTTTGACCTTTAGCATAAGAGTCAAGGGAATACATCAATAACTCAATAGCAAAGGACTCTATTCTTTTCCCCTTCAAACTAATCAGAACTAGCTAATCAATAATGTTAATACTGTTCTCTCCACTAAAGCACAATTGCTAAACCACAATCTATTTTCCATGAAGTTCTTTCAATGAAACCTTGATCTGTTTTATTTTTAAACGTACCCTAGCATTAGTGGGTATCACATCATGACTTCTCACAATTTTATTAATGGCCATCCACTAAAGAGGCCAAACAATCTTAGACAATCCTCTTTTGATTGAAGTCCGCAAATCCATCTTTAACCATGTCACAGCTAACCTTTTTCTAATTCAATTTTTCCTTATCAAAAATCATACTGTAGCGTGCATTTAATGCCTTCTCATTTGGTGAGCTATAATATGTAGTTTCTGAACTTACCCGACATTGATATTTCCGTAAACCTTTGGTCTCTAAAGCCTCTAATTTACTTCCACTTAGCACAATTGTGCTCTAGTTGGCTCTCTAGAATTATAATCTATAGATGGCACTTAGGAGAACCTCATCTGGTGATCTGTTCATTATAGCAACTCAACTGAATGCATAGTCTAGCCATTATAATTACTTCCCCTAGTCGTGGAACTATCATAATATTTCAAAATGAGCACAAGATAGAAAGTTTTGTCACTGAAGTTGGCACAAACATGTCTCTAACTTTCTATGAGCTAGCCAGAATGAATTTTTCACCGACTGCAGCAGAGTTTTCAATTGAAGTGATTCTCAAAGTTTCGAAGAAAAGGGAAAATTCAAAAGAAAAAGATTAGAAACCAGAAAGAAGGGGCATAACTGCATAGTTGCATAGAGAACAAAGAACAGAAGGACAAAAATAAGATGAACGAATACCAAAACAAAGAAGAGGAAACCAAGGAAATAACCTAAATTAAGAGGTGCAGCCAGTGATATTTCGATACAGTTTCTAGTGAAAGCAAAACTAATCGAGAAGAAGAAAAAGAACGGTTACTAATAACCAAATGCTTCATGCTAACCCATGACACTTTTTCCTGTTTCCAATGAGATGGTTCAAAGATGTAGCCACTGTCAGTCAATACACAGTTTGAAATTTAATATTAATAGTGGTAGACATTCTCTAAACAGAAAGGAGTTCACTAAAATAAAACATAAATTTTGTCTCACCAATTAGAAAAGAAAGGGGGGGGGGGGGGGGGGGGAACTAATGCTACCTTTCTCAGAAGCCACTGACAAGGAAGCTAGATGGGAACAAGCTGCAGCTTTTGCACCACATGTTTGTATATCTGCTTCAGAAAGTAGTAGAGTGTCTCCACTAGATAGTACCTAATAAACTACCCCCTTTTATACTTTGACCTTAATAGCACAATTGACAACAGAAGGTGAAACATGGCCATATTCTGCAGATTCTAAGTTAGCCAATAAAGAATTTTATACCTTGCTTTCCATGTTAATCCATGAAGGACTGCTCTTTAATGAGCTTCGAGATGTGGATGAAACAGAAGGAGAAGAATCAACAGGAGATTCACCAGTTTTTTGCTCTGATGATGGCAATAATTGGACACCCTCTGATGATGCCTCCAGCCTACAAAAAGATTGGAAAGATCAAATGGAGGAAATAGTGAGTAGAGAAGAAGAAAATGAAGGGCAGAATGATGTACAAAATGAATAGAATGACAAGTCAAACATAATGCCTATCAACAAGGCCAAATTTTGCACGACACTAATAAACACATGGCTAACCTCACGTATTTTCCATTCAATTCTTTTATCTCAGCAACTTTATCAACATCATCACACGTCACGAACACAACCTTCTCCTGCGCTTCCATTTAAGTAATTCACAATTCAATCAACAAAAGTCAAGTCAGAAATTGAACGAAGAAAGGAAAGGAAAAGAATCTCTTTGACTTACTTGCCGGGCCCTTACACCTAGATGAGATAAATGAGGCAACTCTTGCAAAAGGACAATTCCAGCTATGTTACTTCCAGTAGCTGTCACCTATCAGATGGTGAATAGCAAAATTCAACTTACATGCTCGATAATAAACTTTTAAGAAGATATGCTGATATATATTGAATTTAAAGGATAGCCATATAAGAAACTCCCCAACCTCTTCATCTCCGTCAGCTTTGTTGACCACAAGAATAACTGGCCCTTCTACAGATGATGGCAGTGTCCCAGGGATAATGTTATCCACCTAATATAAAACTAATCAGAATCAGATTATTTTAGTTATTAACAGCAGCATAGACACATGAAACTCCACTTTTTCTTGTTTACATGCATATTGCAGCATTCAACTTTTGATAAAATTTTCATCGGGGAAAACGATTCTATTGTCTGATGCAGTTCCAGAAGCATAGCGTACAAAGCCTTGAAACTGAGATGCATATCATCAAGTTTCAAACTGTACAAGTGGATAATTACACTTTGTCCCCTTGAATACACTGTACCCCGTCTTGGGCTAGCAAGACATCACATGTATAAACTCCATCAAAATGATGCGTCTAATGAGTGACTGCCATATTGGTAAGATCTATAGACAACATATCCCTTAGACGTTGAATGTATCAATTAGGCGAAAAAAGTGAATTTAGTAACCGAACTGCCCATTTTGAAGCACTGTATGGACAAAATATTTTTATGTAATTTATTTTTATAAAGGTGCGATAATTATTAAATCAAAAATAGGGAAAAAATACAAAATAAATGCAACTGGTGCCTTCAGGAAATGTGAAAAATGTGAGAAACGGTTGACTCAAAAATATCCAGCAATGCAATTTTCACCGCTTCTGACCCAAAACATTAAAAATAATAATAAAAAAATTAAAAATTAAAAAAAAAAGGTAAAGTAGTCAGGGCCGTCCAAAAAAACTGACAATTTCAGGGAAATATAATGAAAAAACTTTTACATAGAAAAGTCCACCAGGAAGCATGCCACCAGTATAAAAAAGAAAATTTAAAATTCGAAGCAACATCAAATGGACTCCAAAACTTATGAGATTTTGACCCAAAAAAAAAAATATTGATATGAAGTTTTATATAATTAAATCTCACTAAAAACCTCCAATAGGAAAGCAACTTGGAGAGTGTGTGAGCATTAAGAAATTTGTCAAAAATTCAAAAACATACTAAATGGGCTTCAAAGCTTACCAAAATTAAAGAACTTAGAGAATCGTGTCAACGTTAAGAAATTTGCTAAAATTCAAATAGATAATAAATGGTCTTCAAACCTTACCAAAATTTAAAAAACCTGTTGAAGAGAATAGGTCCTTCAACTATTCAAACCATCGTTGATGGATGAACAGAGTTTATCCTCAATCAATTGGCTATTAACTAAAGAACATAGATACTACCAATAACTAGCGTAATTTAATAACTCAAGAAAACTGAAGTATCTTGTCATGTTGGGCTGTAAGTCAGATGTGTTGTAAATTGATAAAATTGCCACAGATGGTGCCATTATGTCCTTGATATAAAAAATTGCTCTAACTGCCTCATTAAGTTGCATCAAACATCCTTATAACTTCCCTGGGTCTCTAATGACATGATATCTAACAGTAACGTCTTAACAGTGTAGAGGTAAACTACCTGTACCAGCACTCCAGAAGCATCTCCAGGAACAAGAACATCCCAACCCTGAGAACCAAGAGTATTTCTAATAGCCTTTGAGAGAAGAGAACAAATTTTTGAAACCTGAAAAATTAAACTGCAGATAACATTCAACAATTACATGTTAGATGGAAGCGTTTGGTACATCTATCCACAAATAATCGAAGAATTTCACAGATCTTTCGAAATGAACAATGGATGCCATCATACCCTGCACGAATCTCAGCTTCAGTATATGTTCTAACACTGTTTTCTGGAATCCCCAAAGCTTTTCCTAATATCTGCAAGAAGAGAAACTTAATACAGATGTCCTAAAATAATGAAAAGCCAATTCTATACGATTTCATTCAGATTCTAAACCTTTTCTTCGCATATGAATTTCTAATAGCTCATTCAAAATGTGGGAAACATATTGCTTTAGAAGAGGACTCTCTCAATGATACTTACAAAACTAGAGAAATAGACAACAAAATATGACCACAGGCAAAACAATACTATAGCAGTTCATTTGGACAAATTCAACATGGAGGCTAAATCTAAATGTTCAGAATTCTGAGCAGATCAAAATTTAAGTCATACCTGGACTTTCTGAGGAAATATCTGAAGGAGAGCCTCAGAATATTCTTCAGTCAATCTTCTACATCTATCGATGGTTGCTTTAAGCCTCAATGCCCAAATACTCTTACCATTTTCACCACCTTTATAAGATGAGCATAAAGTTGCTTAGGAAGTACTTTAAAGCACAACGGGTCAAAAAGTTATCAAAAATAGGAAATACCTTCTCTTTCTAGAAGGCCTCTTGCTTTCCAACGTGCCATAAGTTCATTTCCAATTGCTCTACATTCATTTGGCTTCCAACCAGAAAGACCCAGTTGATGTATGCCAACAACGAGCACTTCAAGTCAACTTCATTCCAAGAACTAACATTGTTAATGTCCAAATTCCCTGCAAGTTGATGAGCTCCTCCCAAGTTTTCAAGTACATTGAGAAACCTATAAAACATATCATTAAATATTTGTCTTCCAGCAGTCAGTCGGTGGATTTAAAAATGGCCGATTGACAAGTACAAATAAATCATAAGTTTTTTCCTTGAAAAGCCCGAATCTCATCAGATTTACAGGGAAAACAAGCTCACGTGTAGTTTATGCACCACAGTATCAAATGTAAGTACATATTTTCCAACATTTCCTATGAAGGCCCAAAACCAATCATCAGAATCATTTCCCATAAAACCAAATTGAAAGTTTTAAGGACGTGTCAAATAAATTAAGGAGGCAAAAAGAAGTTTACATTTTTTTTCTTCATATTTCCAGCGTCTTAGAGAATTATATCTTTGTCACTTTGTTGCTACTACAAATTTTGTTCTTTTTCTTTAGCTCTTTTCAAAAACTCTACAAGGTTTCCATTATTGACTGGTTTGATTACACTGCATGCCAAACACATTTAAGAGCTTAAAACATCAGAACCTCCACAAGGTTTGTACTGCTCACTGCCAAATTTTTCCTGGCATAGATCTGAAATATTATGTTTCCAAGAAAAGGTTGAAATGCATCTGCATCTGGTAATGTTTCAACACAAAAAATTTCAAATGTCACTTTGATAACAATTAGCAGAAGGAATTCTGAAAATAAATGCCCATCGAAATAAACAAATGTAAATGATTGTCAAATTTTAACGATAATGATATCGGCATGGATAAAATCCTACAAATAATGGTCCAAAAGATGAATGAAGAATATCACAGTTAATTTGGTTTTCTCTCTTTAGGAATGGGGTAAGTGTTGCTTTTTAGATCCTGTAGTGAATAATTGAATTAGTGAATGGTAGCTTTACTAGTCAAAGAAACAAAAGGTATACATAATTTCTTCTACAAAATATATATACAAAGATAAATCATAAGTACTCCATAGCTGTGTTTGCTATGTTAACCACAATTACTATATACAATATTTTGCTTGCAATTATGTGTACCAGTGCTGGCATGCATCTATAGCGACCATGACGATATCTCCTGTATATTTCATTGTATGGAAAATGAATAATATAAATAACCATAAGCTTTTACACTAATCTTTTGCCTGGACTGAAAATCCGATATGGTCTATCAGTCTTCAGCTTCTTTCCTTTATGCAACTTTCTAAATTTTTAAAGCATGCTATGAGGATATCAGGTGAGAAACACTGAATCTTCTAGTATGGTTATCATGTATTAACAACCAGTAGGTTCTGTGCCAACAATAAACTGAAATGAATATTACATGACTTATTTTGCAAATCTTAACTCGACAACAGTAAATTTAAATGGCAAAGAAAAAGGGATGCAACATTAGTCCAATGAAACTGAAAGAACCCAAACACAACAACCCAATAGTAGATAGTAAATGTAGATAACAGACCAAAGTCCTTTGTACATTTTCAAAGAATTTCAAATGGACAATAATCTGTGCATTTGGCAACAAGAATCAATAGTGCGTAAACTATGACTAAAACAAATCCCAGAAATGAATCATGAAAGTTGGTTTACATGACAAAGTTTTAATAACTAAAACTTTTCTGTTAAGCACGTGATCTCATTAGTTTAGGGGGAAAAGCAAGTGCATGCAAACAATCACTTAGATGAGTCTTCTTTTAGAATAATTAACTGAAAATTGCCAAATTATCAAGAACAAAAGCACTGTTAAGAGACCAAATTCCAAAGTGATGTTTAGCCTTATTTCACATACTTTCAGGTGAATTATGTTTTAGCAGAGGAATAGATTGTCTAGTATAAGCAATAAGAATAAGTTTTACCTGCTGAAAAGAACAAATGCATAGTCTTCAAGCCCAATTTCAGAATCAAAGACGCCACTAACAAAATGACATCAATTGTATTATTGATGAGATTAACTTCTGTACAATCATTTATAGTGACAAACTAAATGCAGAGCAAGCTTACCTTTTGGCGCATTGCTATTGCAGCATCAGGAGCATCATTTCGAAGACCACTTTCAAGACCTTTAACTATCACTTCACGGATGCTATTGAGAGACTGAATTGTCTGGACCAACAGTCCCATCACTTCATTGTCTGAAACATTACTTGTTTCATTTAAGTTATCCAAGCCCTGGGGAAAAAAAAATGAATGCAAGCTTTTTATTCCATTCAGAAGTCAGACTGGCATTGTTATCATGGTATGAAAGAACCAAAAACTAAGTCATAATTCCAAACTTTACTTTATAACCTCCTGATATTCTGGTTACTATGTTAATAATATCTGTTCAGGGCAGGACTTTTCGCAAGTCACTGAACTTCTTGAAAGTTGAGACAAATAGACACTTAATTGCCAAAAAGAATAAATTTTTTTCAAGGAAAGTTAGGTGAAAACTGAATATGTTCCATTTTTCTTTTCCCTCTTATTCTCCACCTTCAAACCGTATTCTCTTTCACGGTATAAATGATTATCGTGTCTAACCTCAAGGTGGAACCTCAGAGAAACATTTGGGCACCAAGAAATTTACATGTATTCGTCGATAAGCTTAATATAATCATTCAATCCTTGATTTTCAAAGCACCTACTGAAACTCATATGATTGTTCAATTTTACAAGCAAAAGTTGTAAACATAACTTTATTATAAAAGAAATACCTTCTTTGATTTAAAAAATTTTGAAAGAGTTGATAACCCTTTTTCAGCCAGTGATTCCCTGATTGATTCCAGCTGTTCTTCAAGACTGAAACATTATAATCACACTTAAATACTTCAACTTGAGTTTTACTATAAGAAAGCAGCTAAATAACACATACTGTCATCTCAAAATCATTTCAAACCACTGAATACAGGGAAGTTGAACTAAATCTGTTTTCAGTTAAACCAAAATTATGAATCTCTATTCACTTTTAACAAAGATTTAATCAATATAGTAAAACCCATCCTGGAAGGCTAAGTAGAATTCATGATGGAACCATTGTAACATAAACAGGACGACCTCTTTGCAATAAAGAACCGCCCTACACCCCTTTATTCACCAAGAGATAATGAGTCGGCATTTTCTTCAGTAACGCAAGAATAAGTTTCATTTTGATCCACAAGGGCTAATTCCTTTCCCTATTTCCACCTCTCTCTCTCTCATGCTTTTCATTTAAAATTTGTTTTTAGTAGCATTTTCTTTTTCATTTGCTATGAGCATTCTCATTATTGTGCTCAATGACTCTGGACAATGTCTACACCTTTAGTAATCCAATCTGTTGCACTCCTTAATATAATATTTAGAATATATGCTTTAGTTTCCTAAATTTAATGGTCAGGTTGAGTTAAACTTGATGCCACAACTTCAAATTTTTCTTTAAAAAAAAAAAAAAAAAAAAAAACCCAAAGTTCAGCATTCATCGGCTTGACAGACTTGACGCACAATTTTCCAAATATAATGATCAGGTTCAGCTACACTTGAAACCTCCATTTATGTCATCTTTGTTCAATAAAAACTCGATTTAGAAAGACAAAAAACATTTATTAGATTGAGAGACTTGATGCACAATTTGGGTTACAAGATCTCTGCGTAGAAACTCTTTTCCTTATTCATTTAGGTACAGGATTACTCCTGCAATGATAACTTTACTTAACAAAAGTTGTGAGAAAGACAAAAAGGACAAGAGAAACAGCTAAACATCATGAAAGTAGAAAATGAATATAACAGAAGGTGGTTCTGTATAATTTGCGACATGTAAATAATTTGTGACATATACCAAACCTTCCAGCATTGAAGAAATCTTTGAGCTCACGATGAAATATCTTGAATTGTTCAATAAAGGCTTTGCTGTACTCCCCAGGATTCTTGGTAATTTTATCAAGCATCACCTCTGTGGCAACCAGATCTTCCGGACCAAGAGCATTTCGATGAAGTTTGTTTTGTATTGTATGCTTGATTTCTTGCTGGATTGTAGTCACAGATTAAAAGCAAAATAACCAGTGAGAACTAGAAACATGAAGTTCGGCTATTACCTTGAGATCATGAGGAATATCATTCCTGTGAGCAATATCCCTGATTCGTGTTAGAGGAACAGATGCAGTGAATTCTGCCTTAAAAGAGGGCAAGCATGGATGAATCTTGCGGATGACAAGGATTTCCTGTATAAGATTATATCAGAGGTTGGATTCAAAAACATTTAAAAAAAAAAAAAAAAAAATCTGAAGTGCACAAACCTATATAGAAGAAAAATCAAAAGGAATAGATATTACCTAACAACTGCCACAGAAAGAGAGAGAGAGAAAGAGAGAGAGAGAGAGAGAGTGCGAGAAGAACTTGGCTTCTATATTTTACCTTTCAATACCTGTTACCGAAGTAAAAGACCAGAATGAGCCCTGACGACTAACAAGTACAATTACAAGTTCAAGCTCTTGATGCTCCATAAATTATGTTTAGAATGATCTTTTTAGTAATTAAAATAACAAAAACAACAACATTCTAAGAGCCAAAATTTTCATTTTTAATTCCAACATGTTATAGTTTGCAAGAAGATCTAACGGAATTGAATCATTGAACAGGTAACTAAATTAGAATACTGCACCGTATTTGCCAAACACAATTCATCTTTGATATAGTTCTTAACAAACACATACTCAAAAGGCAAATAATCATACGAAACCCATGCTTTATTACATTAAAAAAATTAGAAGCTTTATCAACATCTAAATTAAATTTGGCATGCATATTTGTTGACAAGATGATAGTACACGTGATATGGTGGCTATTGTACTTCTTTTTTCCCCTTAAAAGCCCACCTCTCCCCCAACTCTCTAGCGACTTGAATCCATGACCAATAGGTCATAGGGGAAGCGTCTTACCACCTAAGTTGCACTTTGTTGTATGGTGGCTATTGTACTTGTTTGAAAATTAGAAATGCATCATAGGGATTATCTGTAACCAACATACCCTGAGATTTACCATAATCACAAGGATCCAGCATCCTTGCTTCTGAAATTAAACTAAATTCAGAGTCATTGTCTCAAATAAGAGAATCAGTTTTTACATTTGTCTGTTATTACTGCTGCAGTTGCCTTCCATCACCATAGTCCTTACAAGGATAATTATAGAACAGTATGATAACACCAAACGTTTCTGTGTTACTACAGATATTAGTCGGAATTGGAAATTTGTTAATTTGACTTGGCGGGAGATAACTGACAATTATTTTAAGTCATATTTGCATAATGTTATTAAATACATAACTACCTTGAGCCAGCATAAGTTTTATATTATACAATCCCTTCAAATATTAACATGTTAATATCCGTAACAGGTAACAGTTTTTATCTTTTCAAGATTATCATTAACCCTCCATCCCATTAAGCTTGTCACCAGTGATTCTGTTGTGCAAGTTGACCCTTTTTCCTTCTGGAGATCTATTGAATACTAATTTATACAGTTTCAAAAAAAAAAAAAAATATCCATGACAGTATCAAAATTCTCCCCAAAATCTTCTCTACAGAAACTTGAAATTCTCAAAACAAATTTAATGGGGGAAAAAGAAAAAGAAGTGAAGTAAGAAAGGTTGAAAGTCAATTGGCATATAGAACTAACAATACAAGCATACTCAGCTCTATATTGTACAGGACCATAATACAATACTAAGGATTCACCAAAACATGGAGCACTTAAAGGAAAGGAGGTAAAATAATAGTGAGCATCGTACTCTATTTTATCCTTCCATAATAGCTTCCAGTGAAAAGCAGGGTTACATGCTAGACAACAGATAACCACTGTAACTTTGTGGAAGATCATACATGAAAATGTCAATAAGTACCTGAGCAGAAGTTTCTTTCCCATAAGAAATTCTTTCCAGCTCACGAAATATAAGCCTCGAAATCTCAGCATGCCTATTGGGCCGATGATGACCCCCATCTTCAAAGCAGCTAATCTAGGAATTTGCCCTGTGTTTATCCACTGTATACATACTATATGTTAAAGAAAAAAACCGACAAAATCAACTGGATTATAAAACTAGCACAAATTAGACATCATCAAAATACCTTCAGATAGATAGCTGAATACGCAAGAGCCTCTAAGTGATGCCCACTCTCCACACTTCCAACCAATAGTTCACGAATGACTTCAAGCTATGCCAGTAAAGAAATACAAATAACGGTGCCAACCCCAAAAAAGCTTTTGATGCAAATGAAAGTACAAGAATTTTGGAAAAAAATATTACAAGAGAGGGAAACTTCAATTTAAAACCAAGAGTCATCATTTTGCAAGATTCCAATTTGGAGCCAATCTACGATTTTAAATTAAGTTATTTTTCCATTTTCCTTTAATTAATTGGAAACTACATGTTGCTGAAAGTATATTCTTTTAATCCATACAGTTATTATTCATTGTATACTTATTCTTTGACGAAGTGGACATTACCCACCCAAGAAATGGAAAAGAGAAAAAGAAAAATGCCGCTAAAACATGAAAGTTTAGCTGTTTCTCCCAATTACAGTCTTTAATCATAACATCTTACAAGGGTACATTCCTTTTTCCAATTTCATTCTTCCCTTATTACAGTAGAAGGTCAAATTTCCTTTCACAGGTTTTTATTTATAGTGTGTCTGCTATTACACTACAGTTATCAGTTTTAGATGACAAAAGAACACATATTCCTTCTCTTTCATAAATTTTCTATAGATACGGTGGTTTTCGGTATCGGGGATCATCAAGGGACAACTCAAAACATCCGATTTTGGGGTGCTAAAAGTCGAGTGCATATATACACAATATACAGAAAGATAAATGTTATACTATATCATGGAAAAAAGAATATACCAATGTCATACCTTCCGCCACCAGTTCCGTGAATTCTTGTCACCTTCTACCAACTTTAGAGCAATCCCTTCAAGGCCTGATGTATCCCACTTCCTCTCTTTCTCCATGTCAAGCTGCTCCACAGCTTTGAACGTACAAAAGATGCAACCTTCCCTTGCCACTGTTCAACAAAAGGACTTGCCACTATTTCTGTTTCAGCCACATCGTCAACAACTGTAGAACCATTATCATTCACAGCCTCCACTTCTTCCTCCTCCTTTTCCAAGTCCAAAGGCAGTAAGTCCACAGGCTCACCTGCCATGTTCCAATGACAAACCATTTCAAAACTCCCTCTTCCTGGTAGTAGCAACACCCGGTTATCACCACTCTCCCACACCAGATCCTTGTCCTTCCTCAGGATTACAAATTTATACTCAACAGACTCACCCCCTTGTAACTCCAAATCACAAAGCCATCCATTTTCAGTCCATTCCATCATTACTTCTTTCTTCCATGACCCCAGTTCCTTTGCAGACCCCAAAACTGCAATGTGCTCCCCAAATTCGACCTGGTGATTAACCCAAACCTTTAACTGCACTTTATCATGGCCTTTCTTAGACTGCTTTTTCTTCTTCTGTTTCTTCTCAGAAGTTCTTTCCTGTCCCAAAAGCCATTCTTTAGATCTTCCTTTCCAAAATTTTTAAACAAAAACTTGGACCAAGACTGATAAAAGTAGGTCATCACAAGCTATGCCTCAACACATGTATCCCAATCAATCCCAAAGAGGAATTTGCATCAAGGCCAGAACTCCTGACTAAATAAACGAAAATGTAATACAACAAGATCATGAACTACCCTATTAACCAAGAAAATCAAAACAAAAACCATGAGTTTTACACAGCCTACCTCAATATCTCATTTCTCGTTATTTCTTACTTTACAGATTCTCCCCTGGCCGCCCCTCTATTTTATATCAGTAGTGGAAATTTTAGCTTGAAAAGCTTCCTTACAACACTCAATCTATAGAGAGCGAACAACACATCAACCAAAGTGGTTTCTCAAGATCCCAGACTTACTTTCTCAGGATTCTACTTAATGATTAGTATTAGGCCTGAATCTGTTTTCAAAATTGGTCCTTCAGCTTTAAGATAGGCAGTTTCGGAAAGGCTGATAATGTACCTTTCAATTTATATCATCACAAAGGTTCTTTTAGAAATTTCACAGGTAATATTTGGAAGCTTAGAAGTGAACCTCTTTTACTTGCACCAGAAACTCATACTCTAACAATTAGACGAACATGGTGAAGCAAATAAGAAATCAGGCTTTTGAACTCGAGCAAAAGGCTTCATGGTAATGACTGGTGTTGGTAAAGAGTAATGTCCAACGTTATTCTCAACATTGTGTACAATCAATCTCAGTACCGCTGACATTGCAAATGCAAATTTGCTTGTGTCAGATTCATGTGAGGTATTCATGATGATCACTCGGCATATAAGCACTCCGTTATCAGGCTTTGTTCATATTCATTTTCCAACTCCTTGTAAAATATTCTAATGTGCCAGATATAAAATGACTTTCCAAATTGTGACTTACATTTTATCAATGACTGATAAATGTTCCCTCTTGCAGCTTCTACTTTACTGCCGTAAAACTCCTGATACTGTATAACTTACCTCAATACGAGTAACATAGACATGTATAGATTACTTAAAGGGACATCCTGATGACATGAACACTTCGCAACTTCAAAACAAGAAAACAAAAAGAAAAAACAGCTTGAAGTTAAATGTTACCACCATAATAAAACAGAAGATGCACTCAACCAGAAATAAAAAAAAAAAAACATCTTTCAAATTTTTATATAAATGATATATCCCTTGTGCATTTCTTGCTTCTTTTATCAAATGGTTCCATGAATTTAAGAAAAAAAAACTGTTTGCATGTTAATTTTCTCATACATATTAATCCAAAGTTACTTATTTGTATGGATACTGCCAACTTCAGGTAATGAGAAAAGAAATTACGAACACTGTCGAATGACAAAAATACATTAATTAACAATCATGGGACTCAAAAGGCCAGGCAATGCAATTTTTGGAAAATCACATAGATAATGCTTTAATTTCAAATACCAAAACTGCAGAATGGTAATCTCCTTTCCTCTTGCAACCATCAAAAACATTCTCAAATCCCAATAAAATCTCAAAAAATAAAAAGAAAAATTCAATCTTTTTCCCTTTTTTAAGAATGCTGGCCCTTTTTGGATCTTCCACATTGGTTCAGCTACAATAGTTTTCAGAAGACTACATAACTACAATGTAATGATCACAAATTAACTCAATACACATCATGTTTGCAAGAAAATGGCTTTCTTGAAAATCTATTTCATTTTCCTAGTAAATTTCCAAGTTCCAAGCAGTACCAAAAAGTAATACTATTTTTAAAAAATTCATCAGACAAGAAACTTGCATCAAAACTCACCCGGAGGTTTCAACAGAAGAAACCCCACACAGAATCTTGGAAGACCCTTTATTCATAAAGAACCCCAAGTTTCTATCAACCCCAGAAATCACCAAAGATGGCCTCAACAGCCTCCTCTTTTGCCTCTGCTGTTGAACAACAACTTTGAATTGCCTTGTACTAGAACTAGAACAACTTGAAAAAGACACACAATTGGTTTAGTGTAAAACCAGCAAAGAATCCATTCCAGACTCTTTACAAACACCACTAAAACCAGTGAAAATCGTGAAAAAGGAATGACCCTTTTGAGATGAGCTAATATCAGAGAAGTTCTTGAGGAGTTCTGGGATTTTTTATTTTATTTTTTTTGTATTTTCAAGATTTTGAAGATATTGATGGGATGGAGCTTCTTGAGTGATGAAGTGGAAAAGGAAAAGTGCAGATCCCCATGAGAGATCTGAGGAAATCAATGTAGAGGAAAGTGTGGAACGGAAGTTCTTGGAAGAGTTTGGAGTGATAACGTGATGTATGTGAAAATTGGGAGCTTTTGTTTGTTTGTTTATTTGTTGGGGGAGTCGAGGGAGGACACGTGTTGTGTCAAAAAATTATGATAAATAAGAATTCGATTTTATAATGACGAAACTAAAAATAAATATTTTTGTAAAATGAACTATTATTCTTCTCTCTTTAATTGAACCATGTGTAATATTTTGAATTTGGCAATGTAACCTAATATTAATTTGTTCAATTACTGTTTGTAGAAGGTGCAATGTGTCTACAAGGAATGAATTACATATATATATATATATATATGAAAAACGGTAACATAAAATTGTATTATTATTTTTTTTGGGTAATAATTTATAATATTTATATAGAACCTATAACAGTCATACTTGTTGTATTAAAAAATTATGACAAGACAAATGATCTATTATTAATTTGTTCAATTATCATTAATCATATGTATTAAGGGTATTTATGAAAAGTGTAACATGTCTATGAGATCAATAAATTATTTACTGATTTACCAATTTAAAAAAAAATCAAATCTTACCCAATCTGTTTTAAGAGGTTAACTAAAATCAATTTAGTTTCCCTGATATTTAAACATGTGATTTCATTCCTATTCTTCACTAAAATTTAAAAAAAAAAAAAAAAAAAAATACTACTAGACTGATACCTTGTAAATACGGAAAGAATAATGAAAAATTATACTCATGCAAAGTCTCTTCTCAATATCCTAATTTGTAAAGTCATAAAAATCGTATATATATGGACTAATTGCACACATGTTGATTTAAGAATATGAACAGTTACTCCAAACGATTTTCTAGCTACACAAATCGCTATCCAATCCGATACTAATAATCGCTTTGATTTCCCTTCCTTTAATGTTCGAAATTAATCGATGCATGAGTTTTGGATACATTGATTTTATTTTAACATCCCAAATATAGTCGTAAAAATGAATTACTTATATTTGAAGGAAATAATTTACATGAACTCGGTAGATTCTGGCTTTGGTCTTACTTGTAGATCTTGCGGTCAAAATTAAGTTTATATCATAAATTTCATAATATTTAATCCATACTACAAAATTTATAAGTATGGTAAAAAATCACATCTATTTAAATCTTTCCCATATATAAAAATATGTTACTTGTTCTGTATAGAATACAATTGATGCTTACCTAAATCTAGCTGCTATAGATGCTCTATCTATAAACAGAAGAACTCTCAATTGTATTGCTATGCTACGACAATCAATAAAGTTCAAAAACAAACTCTTAATTTTGTTAGTATACAATTGAAAGAGTCCCGAGTTTTCACATGGCTAATTATAAATTGCACTTTCCCATACAAGAATATCATTTGCAGTCAAATAGCATATTACAGAGTCACCATCTTTCGAAACCTAACTTATTAGGACACTTTGAAATAGTTCTATACATTTTTAGGGGCTTTAAACACGTCAATTATAATTTATCTAAATGAAATTGAATATATAGGTGACTAAAATTGAACTCAGGGACGAAGATAGAGGAACAAATCTGTCCACAACAATAGATAAGGTCTAATCTGTCCACAACATTAGAATCTGTGTGTGAAAGATTCTGCCAATCACCAATCACCATAATCAACTAGTATACAAAATATACAAGTTAGAAATCCCATGGCGAAACTATTTGGTGATTGGCAGACTAAGTGCCTGAAGTAAAAAAGAGTAGCAAACAAATTAAGCCCTACTTTGATAGCAGAGGCCATTAAAGACTCTTTTTCTAGGTTTGGCTTTGTCAAGTTTATAAGGCATGCTCATCATTTTTTCTTTTTTTTTTTTAAATTTTTTATCATTGTCCAAAGTCACTATTATTTAGATCTCTTGCTTTGAACTCATATCTGTATGGTCTTGTGTGTTTGATCTTATCTTTATATGCTATGCCTCCCAACTTCTTTTATTTCTTTTTCAACATCTTTTTTGCTTTGTACATTCAGAAATATTGTCTACTAGCCCTTGTCTTTAATAACCTTTTTGTTTTCAATTGGGACTGTCTTCGACAGATAAGATTTAAACTTTATAATTTGTTTGGTTTGTCTGATGGTATTTTTAGGTATAAATTTATCATGACTAAGGAGTTGGAAGAATTGATGAGAGAATTCTTCTTATCGAAAAGAGAAATGGAGGGAGCTAATTTGAACAGGGAGGATGTACGACAAGGAGTCTCACAGTGTAAGAGTAGCCTGCTTCAAAAGGTGATAGAAGATCCAAGCAAGTTAACTTTGCAGGATTCAGTAATCACTTTAAATAGTTTAAGAATTTCCAAAAAAAATTGAAGTTAACAAAATTGGGTTGTAAACTTTTTTAGTTTATCTTGGTAATGTATCTTATATGCACATAGTGTTAAGTGGAAAACTCTGGTTAAAAGATAATCAATTACTAGTTTTTTTTTAATAATAAAAAAAAAAATCTACAGTGAATCTCTACTTATTCTTTTGGTAATTCAAATTCATGATCAATAAGTGAGAATAAAAATATCTTATCACTTGAGTTGTACTGTATTGTCAAATCAACTCTTAGTTTTACATGAATGGGAAGTGAAATGTGATAAAAACTGAGGAAAGAATTCATGCGTCACATTTTTGGATTGAGGTTTGCTACCTACCTCTAAATTTGTTTTCTAAAAGTGTTGGAATAAAAATTGGCAAGTGTTTCACTTATGTTAAACACGTGATTATTCCTCAAGGGGAACCAAGAAAGGTTAAGGTGAAAATAGATTGGTGTCTTAACCAATTATAAGAGAAAGTTTGATTAGATTAGAATGAGAGCTGAAATTGGTTTAAATGTAAAAAATGTCTAGATTTCTACTATCAATATGGTATCATTTTGGCATACTGAAAATTTTGCAATAAATAATGGTATAAGGGACAGTTGGTGGGTAAGGAACCAAAATTTGGTAACTGCTTAAAAGTTAATTCAGTGAACAGATGGATCCTCCGGTCAGAAATATAATGCAAGATGTTATGATAGTGAACAAGAAGCCCAAGGGTAGCTGGGACACAATCTTCAACTAAACTCACACAGAATAATGATAAAGAGAACCTTAGTAGTATATTTGATACTGGTAATGGAGTTAATCTTGTGCACATAAACCTAAACCAATAAGGACAGAACCAACATCAGTTAGCTGATCATCAAGGAAAGATTGCTCAGATGGTAGAGATACTATTTCATTATGTACAAAGTGGAAAAAAAAAAAAAAAGATATTTGTTGCTCTCAAACCAGAATACTTGAGACCCAATGTTCAATCTTCTTTAACATTGGATGCATGAAACAAAATGAGAAGAAAATTTAACTGGTCAAGACTACAAGAGACTTCCTAAAACAAGAAGATCATAATTATATTGAGACTATTATATGATGGTGTACATATTACCCAGGGAGAAGGAGTCTACTATAATTGAGATGCAAGGGAAAGGTAGTCAAAGGATGCATAAGAGATTACCTAAATCTCTGAAAAAATAACTTGCAGATTAATCAAATAGGATGATTGCGGAGGGATAAGTGATGAAGAAATTTTGTTTGATGAATAAGGCTTTTGACGTGGAACTAGAAGAATTAAGGGATTATTTAAAAAAAAAAAAAAATTGACTGGATTAGCAAGCTAGTAAGGAAATCAAGAGGTCAGGGTAGAAGGCAGCATCCTAATGAGTCTCCACTCAACCAATGATGATGTTGATGTGAAACTATCAAGGAGCAGAGAGCTCCTTGATAGTTCCTTGACTCAATGCTTAGACAGCATACCTTTACTCTCTGGATATGATCGTTCTTAGTGAAACTAAAAAAAAAAAATTAGGAGAAAAATGAAGTTTTATAAGGTATTTCTTGTGGATGCTTTTTAAAAAATCAGGGGTTTGTCTTTTTGGATCAACAACATCAATAGTTTGGAAATTCTGTCTATCAGTTTTACAGTTGAAGTTACGATAAAACCAAATGACAATGAGTAGATCTTTCTTGGTTTTAGGAATTCCATATATGAGAATGGCCTACTGGATTTTGGTTATGAGGGACTACTATTGGAAAGGTAAGAAGGAAGTTAGGCAAAAACTTGATAGGGTTTTATGCTCAACTAAGTGGATGCAATAGGTTTAACAAGGATATTGATAGTTACATCGCAATAGAGGCCTCACATCATAATATGATCATGGTAGACACCAATCCAAGTGCAACTAATAAGAAGAAAATATTTTACCTTGACAAAAAAATTGACTTCAACATGCAGAAGCAGAGAGTATGATTATACTTAAAAAAAAAAAAAAAAGCATGGAAGAAAGATATCAGGGGTTTTAGATTGTTTAAAGTGACTAATAAGATCAAATCTTATAAGGTTGCCCTCCCAAACAGGAACAAAACTCATCACAAAAAAGTTGACACTAGAATTAGTAACATCAAAAAAGAAATCAAGAAGTTTGAACAATCAAATCTAAGAAAAAATGAATAGAAATTGGAAGTTAGCAGAGTTTATAGGGATGAAAAGATATACAAAAGTTAGAAAGTTAGGAATAATTGGTTAAGATAATGAGACAAAAACACTTCCATTTTCCAAGTTAGTGTTGTAGCCAGAGGAAAATGAACAATATCAGTTTTTTGCAAAATGAAAATGGATATTTCTGTCTATACAAGGAAACTTAGAGTTGAGATTGTTAGCTATTATAACCAGTTACTCACATCTTTCCAGTCTTCTTACTTAGAATATATACTGGAAGGAATACCTACACAATTACTAGACAGGTCAATGAAGTCATTACTACAAACCTGTTGAAGTAAATGAGATCAAAGTAGTCTTGTTCTCTATGAATCCAAAATAAAATCTCCTAGTCCGATAGTATGTCTTTATTCTTTTTCCGAAAGTTTTGGCACATAATAGAAAAGGTTGTTGTTAGAGCTATTCAAAGTTTCTTCACATTTTGGATTCCTCTTAAACTTGTCAATAGAACCATCATCAGTCTCATCCCTAAATTTGAAGCACCTTTTAAACTTATATAATTCATGCCTATTGCTTTGTATAGTGTGCTCCGTAACAAATTATTTCTAAATTACTTACTAATAGGATAAAACTTTTCTTGATATGTGCATTAACGAAAATCAATCTATTCTTTTCTTTTGACTGGTAGACAAATCTTAGATAATGTTATAGTGGCTAATTAGTTTGGACTATTTAAAAAATAAAAATAAAAAAGTGGTAAAAATAATTTTTTGGCTTTGAAACTTGACATGGCTAAATCTTATGACAGAATTGAATGCTTCATTTTCTTCCTAGAGCTATATATTATGAGTAAGATGTATTTTTATAACATTTGGATCACTTGGATAATGACTTATTTTTCTTTGTCACTTGTTGTTTTAATCTGAATGGTAACAAGGTTGGCTGCCTCAAATCAACCAGAGAGATTAGACTAGTGGATTCATTCTCCTCTTACATTTTTATAATCTTTGTTGACAATTCTCAAGCCTTCTTAAATAGATTGTAAGTTCCATCAAATCACTAGTCTTAGAATTTGCAAGAAGGGTCGCAATATTTCACATTTATTTTTATATTGATGATGCTACAATTTTTGTAATGCTACAAGTCAAGAAGCAAAGGAGGTTATGACAATAATGAAGAAATATGATATGGTCACGTGATAACTGGTTCATTTGGAGAAGTCTTTTGTCTTCATGAGCAAGAACACCAAGCTAGAAGTCAAGCAGGAAATATGTTCCATTTTAGACAATATACAATGTGTAACTCAGGACAAATACATGGGACTACTAATGTTGTGTGTGGTTTCCAGATCAAAGAATCAAATTTTTGGATCTATAAAGGACAGAGTTTAGGACTGGAAAGAAAGATTTTTAAGTTTAGCAAGAAAGGTGACTTGTTGAAATCTGTAGCCTTAGCTATGACTATTTATATCATTTCCTGTTCAACCTGTCAAAGAAGCTTTTAAATATAGAAATAATTTCATGGCCAAATTCTGGTGGAAAGTAAAGGAGGAAGAGCCAAATATGCACTAGCTGAAGTGGTTTAGATTGACAAACAACAAAAATGGTGGGGATTTAGGCTTCAGGGACATATAATGTTTTAATGATTCTTTGTTGGCTAAATAAGTTTGGAGATTCCACATTAATCCAAATCTATTGGTTAGAAAAGTAAAGTACTACCTTCATTCCTCATTAGTAACCTCAAACGCTCTAAGGGAGATTCCCGATTTTGACAAAGTGTGTGTAAAATTAGATATTTATTGGAGAATAGTTTGAGTAAAAGAGTGGGGGATAAAAGTTCACACTCATTTTTTGATCTGGGAAGATAGGTAGTTACCGAAACCAGAAGTAGGAAGAATTTAGAAAAGAAGAACCTCATATATTCACCTATCTATAAGGGATCGACTTATTAGATGAGCCAATTGGGATAGAGGACTGATAGATTAGATTTTTAACCTAATTGATTCGTAATATACTCTAAAATTCTCAATTAGTACAACCAAGAGAACTAACATGTTGGATTTAGTTTAGATGATTCAACATTTAACGTGCCTTTACGTAAAATAATTATTACTAGATATTTCTTTGATGTAGAAAATACACCTAGTAGGATGTAACTATTTATGAATAGTCATAGAATAGACATATCTCTAATACTCATATCTATTCATGAATGTCATGTCTATTCATGAATAGAGGAACACATCCATTGGGTGTTTTATGAAAGCACATGTATACTAGAAAAGTGTATATTATATTATTTCATTGTTTATAAATATCCAACCCCTATAATCTAAATTCACATTCCATGGATAATATTTATGTTTTCATTCTTTTCGTATTATATACTTCTATTATATGTCCTAAATTCTTTAAAGAGTAGTTGAAAGATTTAGACTTCTTTTGATCTTTTATTTGACTATACATTAGATGATCTCTGTATAGTTCACTATATTGTGGGAGTAGGATGTCATTATTACCATTTACACTAAGGAAGTGGCAGAAATCTATTTTGAAGAAAGTGTCTTTCATAACATGCCTCAAACGGGTTCTTTCACTTACAAACTCCTTTTTTTTTGTTTTGTTGTCAATTAGTAAGTTGCATTTGTGTTATTTGTTTTTTTTTTTTTTTTGTCATTCCCGTTGTTAGTAGTTTGATTCCAACAAGTCCAGAGTAGATCGCTTCTATTTTTAAAAGAAAAAGCATAAAAGATGATTTATTTATTTTTATTTTTTTTGGAAGAACAAAACTCTACAAAGATAGAAAAATTTTCATAGATGTCAAAGTCAATTGTGTATTAGGCTTACCAAAAAAATGCGTTTTTTTGGTAAGCCTATCTAGATTGGTTGACAACTTTGGTACTTTTTTCTGTCATTTCCAATCGTGTTGGACCTTCAAATGGAAACATTGATTCTAGTTCAAGTGACAAAAATGAAAAAGAAACTAAAGTAGACAAGGACTATCTTTGTCATGGTCTTATTTTATCTATTTTATCTAATAATTTTTATGATATTTATTGCACTATGAAAACTACATGTGAATTGTGAAAGTGCTATTAAAAAGAAATATAGTAAAGAAGATGAAGGACTTGATAACTATATTATTGGAAAATATTTGAATTTTAAAATGAATGATAATAAGTCTGTAGTGGAGCAATCACATCTTTTCCAACATCTAATTCATGAATTATATCAAAAAAATATTGACGTGTGTGAGAAATTTCACATGGGTGTCTTACTTGAAAAACTTCCTCCGAAATAAAAACTTTTGCTTTATCCTTAAAACACAAACGTGAAACTCCAACTATAGACAATTTGAATGTTTCTCTTCTAATTGAAGAAAAACTTCGGATTAGACAAAGAGATGAAGAAAAAATGTCCATTGAGTTTGAAGAAAAAGAAAACATTGTTTAAGGGAAAAGTTCAAATTCTAAAAGGAGAAAGTTTTCAAAAGATAATTTTTATAAAAATTCATCCGATATTAACAAGAAAAATAAGAGATGTTGTTTTGTTTGTGAAAATATGGGCATATGGCTAGAGTTTGTTAATATCGCAAAGGCAAAAAAGCATCTAATACACTGGACTCTCAGGTCCATGTTGTGACAAATGAGATTAACGTAAGGTTTGTTTCACTCATTCTTATGGTCAATATAGTGTGTGCATCTATCGATTGGTAGATTGATATCAGTCCAAATATTCATGTTTGTACTAATTGATCTGTGTTCTCATAATATTAGGTCATTGACGAAAAATTCGTATATACGAATAATGCTGGTGTTGCACAAATGATGGGTGAAGGAAGAATGTATTTATTACTAATTTCAGGGAAGACCTTGTCTCTTCATAAAGTGTAACAAGTTACCTAATATTAGCAAAAATCTTATTAGTACCTCTTTTCTTATTAGAGATGGATATAAATAATTATTTGAATCAAATAACGTTGTACTTAGTAAGAATGAATCTTTTATTGGTAAAGGATATGTATTTGACGGTCTTTTCAAGTTAAATGTGTAAAATATTATTTGTAATAAAAATAAAAGTGATAATAGTTCTTCTCTTTATAATGTTGTTCATTCTCCTAATATTTGGTATGGTCATTTACGGCATGTTAATAATATGTCAAAATGATGCATTTAGAATTTATTCCTAAATATGACATAAACTTTCATGAAAAATATAAAACTTGTGTGCAATCTAAATTATTAGGAAAGTATTTTAAATTTGTGACTAGAAACTCTTTCAATTTTAGATATCACACATAGTGATGTTTGTGACATACAATTTTATTATGGAAATGGTAAGAGATACTTTATTACTTTTATAGATGATTATACTAAATATTACTATATTTTACCTATTCTTTGGAACAAAAGAGAAACTTTGGCTATGTTCACTTCATAAAAAATGAAGTTGAAAACCAAAAGGAAAAGAAAATTAAAATCGTTCGTACAAATAGGAGAGAATAGTATGTTTCTACGGAATTTTCAAACTTTTTAATGAGAATGGTATTATCATCAAGTGTCTCCCCCTTACATACTTGAATCAAATGATGTAGGAAAAATAGAACTTTATTAGATATGATAAATTGTATATTATCGAGTTCCTGGCTTCTTAACAATTTATAGAGTGAAGTACTCTTGTCTGCAAGTCACATTCTAAATAGAGTTCCTCAAAAAAAAAAAAAAAAAAAGTAAACAAAACATCATATAAATTATGAAAATGGAGGAAACCCAATTTGATTATTTAAGAATGTGGGGGTATTTGGCAAAATGAAAATTTTGAAAATTAAAAGGAAGAAATAATTTTCTAAAACTATAGATGGAGTTCTTGTAGGTTATTGCCAAGATAGTGTTACTTATAGGATTTTACATACTTATTAATAAAATAAAAAATTCTTGATATAAATGTCAAACACTATCATTGAACTAAGAAATTTTGTATTTTTTTTAGAATATTTTACCCTTAAAAATACAATGAATAAACACAAATATTCATATTAGCACTCGAATTTTAGTAGAGCATGATGAGAAAGATAAAATCAATACGGAAGGTTCTAGACAAGAAAAAAGAGCAACAGTAGAGAAAAATTTTGGAAACGACTTTTATACATATCTAATAGAGGAGGATCTTTAAACATACAAAGAGATCATATTATCTATAGACTCAATGTTTTGGAAACAAGCAATAAATTTTGAAATAGAGTCTTTAGTTGATAGTAAGACTTGGATCTTAACTCAATTGCCCAAAAGGTGTAAATTTATTGGTTGTAAGTGGATATTTAAAGTGAAACTTAAACTCGATGAGTTTATAGTAAAATTCAAGTCAAGACTAGTGGCAAAAGATTATTCCAAAAAAGAAGGGTTTTGACTATTTTGACAGTAATGACTATTCTCGCATAACAAAAATGATGACAATTCAAATCCTTTTTGCTTTAGCATCCATATGTAAGTTAGAAGTCTATCAAATGAACGTTAAAATCACTTTTCCAAATTGTGACTTAGAAGAAGAATTATATACGAAATAACCGGAGGTACTTGTTGTACCAGACCAAGAGAATAAGGTTTGTAAACTATTATAATCCTTATTGGATTAAAACCAACCCCAAAGCAGTAGCATTGAGAAATTTGATAAAAGTTATTTTCTCAAATGGTTTTCTTAATGACTCTGAAAAATGTGTTTATAGTAAAATCACTAATTTTGGTTGTGTTATATTATATCTTTATGCAGATGATATTCTCATCTTCGGTAGCAATATGAGAATTATTAAAGAAATTAAAATTTTCTTGTCAAATAAGATTTAGGAGAGACTAATGTTTGGGAATTAAGATTTTACGAAATTCAATGGATATTAATATTGCGCAATCACATTATATTGAAAGAATATTAAGCAGAAATTTAATAAATATAATTGTAAATGCGTGAGTACTCCTTATGATCCCAATGTGAGGCTAAGAAAAAATGTTGGAGAGTCTATTTCTCAAATGTTATATTTTCAAATTATTGGTCCTCTCATGTATCTAACAAATGCTACAAGACCGGATATAGCACAAGCTGTGGGAAGATTAAGTAAATATACAATTAATTCTAATAAAAGTCATTAGACAACATTAGAAAGGATATTTAATTATGTTAAAGGTACTATATCACGTGGTAAACATTATTCGGGTTACCCCACTGTACTTGAAGGATATAGTGATGCAAACTGGATATCTGATTCAGATGAGACTAAAGCTACCATAGGATATGTTGTCACCTTAGGTGGAGTGGTAGTTGCATGAAAATCTTTTAAGCTAATATGTATTTCTCGATCCTTTATGGAATCCGAGATGATAGCACTTGATGCTAAGGCATACAGCTAGAATAGATTAAGAATTTATTAATAGATATTTGCCATTGTTAAAAAGTTGATTCCTGCAGTTTGTGCTCATTGTGATAATCAAGCTGCTATTGCCAAATGCAAGCAAAAGAACTCAAATGAGCAAAAGAGAAATCTACGCTTGAATCAGAAAACTATTATGAGTTTAATTAAAAATGCAGTAATCGCGTTGGATTACATTCCATCTTCAAAATAATTGAAGATTCATTAATCAAAGACCTAGTTAGAAAGCAATTCATAGAATTTTTAGTAGAGATGGTACTGAAGCCCATAAACTATAAATTATTGATAGTTGCAATCCAAGCTTTCCAACTGGAGATCTCAAGATAAAGGTTCATTGTGGTAAAAACAATCTGTTTCGTAATTGGTGTTATATATGTGTGTGTGTACAAATACATATAAATATACATATACATATATATATATATATATATGTATGTATGTATATATGTGCGTGTGTGTGTATATATATATTAATCCAATCGTGGTTTCATGGTATTTATTGTAGCGGTAAGGGAAAAAGCTTATATTCTGAATGGATTCATAACAAATTATATAGGATATGCTTCCATTACACATATCTTTGCAGAATTCACATATTTGAGTGTGGTTGTAAGGTTGCAATCTATGGGATTGAACTTTTCTCTGGAGCACTCAAGAATCAAGATACTAGTGCAAGGCCGTTAATGCACGTGCCTCTTTATGAACTTGACAAAAATCTCGTATAATGTCTATGATTAATTGAAATTCAAGTTAGAAGATCCTATTTCAAGACGCAAGTTTACTATTGTTCTTCCAAATAGATTTTCTCATAGTAAGTGAAGTTTAAGTCCACAAGACACCTTCACCAAATATATTGTAAAATACTACTTTTGTTTCTCTAAATTTTGAATTATGTGAGGGATTATTGGATTTAGTTTAACTGATTCAATATTTAATGTGCCTTTATGTAAAATAATTATTACTAGACACATTTCTTTGATGTAGAAAATACATCTACTAAGATGTAAATATTGGGTTAATAGCAACTATCGATGAATAGTTACATAGCTTATGAATGAGTAGACACATATCTAATACTCATGTCTATTCATAAATGGAAGAACACATCTATTGTGTATTTCATGACAGTGTATGTCTACCAGGAAAATGTACATTGGTATTGTTTCATTATCTATAAATATCCAACCTCTTGAGTCTAAATTTACATTCCAATATTCAAATCTCAATCTTCTCGTCTCATATACTTCTATCATATGTTCTAAATTCCTTAAAGTGCAGTTGAGAGATTTAGAATTCTTTTAGTCTTCTATTCGAGTGCATATTAGAAGATCTCTGTGTGGTTCATTGTATTTTAGGAGTAAGATGTCATATGGTAGCAGTGAAAATCTATTTTGAAGAAAGTGCCTTTCATAGCGTGTCTCGAATAGGTTCTTTAACTTACAAACTTATTCTCTCTTTTGTTATTAACTAGTAAGTTGCATTCGTATTGTTTGTTCTTCTTATCGTTCCCGTTGTTATTGTAACTTTGGTTCCAACATCCCATAGGTGCTTATACTGTAAACTCAGGCTATGAAGAAGCAAAGAAACTAGAAACTACAGAAAGAATTAGAAGTAAGGTAACTCGAGAGTCTAGCAAGAGAAAATTACCCGCAAAGCTTATGAGCATTCACTTGGACTTAGACTAAGTCTAGGATTAAGCACTTTTTATGAAAATATTTGAGTAAAATCTTATCAGTAAATGAAACTTTTTACACGAGGATATGCAAAGACACACCATAATGCTATGTATATCGAGCAAAGCACAAGGCAACAGATCATATGTTCTTCCATTGCATAAAGGTAGATGAGGTTTGGAAGTTATCACTTATCCATTCGGATGGCTAATAGAGGTAACTACTAACTTTTGGAATTAGTAGGAATTAGTAAAAGAAGCAACTAAGCACAGGAAAAATAAGGATAGTGCAACTTTGACAACCAACATACTCTAGTATATTTGGGAAGGCAAAAACCATGACAAGTTCAATGAAGGAAAATCAACAGGAGGGTAGTATTTTCTTCGTGAAGACAGTATTAGGAAAATCAGCAGAAGAGTTCCCAACAATGAGTGAACTATTTTCAATTATGTGTTTTATCTTCTTGCCAAAAATGGTCATGGTTTAGTTAATTAGTTACATAACTACTTTTGCAGCTAATTTTAAAAATATGGTGATAGAAATCATCTTTCCTGTGGCTAAATGACCTAGCACAAAAACATAATTGAGCATTTTCTTTTTTTATATACTTGTTGATAGGATCCATAGTAATAAAATTTGTTATTATCGCTAGGAAAAAGGTAATTACTAAATTGGTCGCTTAACTTATGTCACATTGCTAATGTGGTACTTTAGTTTAAAAGATTGAACAATATAATTTCTTAACTTGTGAAATTTGAGCCAATTGAGGACCTTTAATGGAAAATTTGTTGACACTAAAAGTTCGACTTATTGTATTTGAGAATTTGTTTAATTTTTTAATTTAGTAAATAAATAGAAAATTTACAATTTATTTTTGTTTTCTTAGTAATATAAAAACAAAAATGGTTGTAAATTCTAGCCCAGTACTTATGCAACTCAAGCCGAATAAAAAGTTTAAAATACATTATTTTTACATACAATGCTCCAAAAATTGTAATTATATGCATAAAAATCATCAAATGCTAAAAGAGAAGTACTTCTCATATGACTTGAACTTAAAGAAATAAACTATAAGGTTGCCCAATGTTCATGTCATCGGTGTGGACAAAAAATATATATTAAATACAAAATACTAAATAGTTTGTTAAATTCTTAAAACTCACCAAAAAAAAAAAAAAAAAAAACACTTCATAATGAAGAAAATAATTCTTGCATTGTGAAATCACCTCAAATCAAATTTCAAACACAAAAGTATTCAAAAGTTCTCATTTTTTAATTTTTTTTTTTTTGAAAAAGTCATAAATTTCATAAATCTAAGAATTAGTTTTTGTATTCCTTTGGTATTATTTTGGGAGCATTTTTCTTTAGATCTTCTCAGTTTTCATACCACTCCTTAAGTTATAAAACTCCTAAATTCCGGACCTATGACTAGGGATGTTAAAAAATCAGTCAAGTCGAATCAAGTTAAAAAAAAAATTTGACTTAACTTGTTCGACTTTTGTCTTGTCTATGACTTCAAATTAAATTAGCTAAGCGATTTATTGACTCAACTTTGACTTCAACTTCCAAGTCAAATTACCGGTCGAATATCAATCTACATATTGATTGGTTTCGTTGTTTTACAGGTTGAACAAGTTGTTTGACTTTACTAGTCAAATGCTGGTCAAATAAGTCAAACAATTATATTTCTATTGATATTTAGCATATGTTATAATAATAATATATTAATATATTTGTGTACATAATATTTTGGACATAATATTTTTAATTTTTAATAATTAAATATGTTAATAACTAATAATATTATTTTCTTAATACTTAAATATCTTTTGTTTGTATACTTATTGGAGTTTTCAATGTAAATGCAATACTTCATTTAATGTGCATTATGTATAATTTATATATACTTATAAATTAATATAAGTGTACAACTTATTAATGTAATACTTTTGTTCAATAACTAATTAAATGGATTACTAATTTCCTTTTAATACATATAGATACTAGATTTAAGTAATTATATGTACTTCAATATTTATTAATTATCTATATATAATATAATTATACATACATGTTCTAATGTTCATATACTACGATTTGTATAAATTATACTTGTAATAAAAATATGTTTTACATAACGTCTAATTTATATACCTATACTACTTAACTTATTAGTGTAACATTTTTACAATTAATAAGTATATTAAATGCATTACTAACTTACTATTAATATAGACAGAGTTAGGTAATTACATATATTCTTGTATACTTATAGGATATAACATAATAGGGGTTAGTGATTCAATAAATTTTTACTATGCGAATTGTCTTTGGTAAATGGTTTTGAATTTATAACTTTATAAATTATTTTTAATATCTATATATTGGATATATATACTAATACACATCGTATATTAATATTTGTAATTATATATATATATAGTATACATACACAAAGAATATGTGCGTAAATTTGTACATATAATCTATTTTTAAACTTGTATATATAATATGTTATGATTGACATTTTGGTGCACACACATTTTATTGAATTATATAATTGTAATTTTGTTATGTATTTTTTATTATCTATGAACTTATATTATCTTGTATTTCTAGTATGCAATATTTTGAATTTGTGAAATGATATGGAATTTGTGGGATGATATACTAAAATTTGGAATTATAATATGGAATGGAAGATAATTTATATTCGACTTGTTCGACTTACCGATCGAATAAGTCGAATTTAAACTACTCGACTTTAATTGACTTTGGGTTTATATGACTTGACTTTGATTTTGAGATTTTTAAGTCAAAAATCAAACCAAGTCAAAAATTCGAACACCTGTGGAATGAATACAAAAATCGATGTTCATTAACTAAGACGGTGAATTCTGGACCGCACAAAAATCGATATACATTAACTAAGACCGTTAAAAAAATTAAAGGCTCTGTTTGGTTACCAAATAATGGCAAGTATTTGCTAAATATTATTTGGTCGACATCAAATACTATTTGGTTAAGTGATGATTATTCACCAAATAATATTACATACTATTCATGTTTTGTCTTGTCCATTATTTGCACTATTCATCTAATTTGATTTATATGAATTATTTATATTGTAAAAAATTCACAAATATTACTGGGTTTAAGAGACGAAGTAGTAATGCTTGTGAAACTAATGAATTAAAGACAAACTGAAAGAGTCGTTACTACTAATAATTTGAAATTAAAAAGTTCGAACATACGATCTTATGCTAAAATTTTGAAGTAATCATCCGAACGTGTGACAGATTTCTATATTAAAGCTTATCTTCTACTTTTCAGACAACTTAATACTCCTTCCCCTCTCTACTTTACTTCCACCCTTCCCCAGCCCCACAACCCACTCTTGTTTTCTACTCAATCCCTTCGCTTCCATCCCTTCTCAACATATCTCTACCCTTTTCAATTTCCTTCGATCTCTACCCCGTCCCTCTCTTCCTGACATCCCTTTTCTCCTACCTCCCTCACAATACTACCATTCCCTAGCCCCACTCAAGCCTTGACTACCCCTCTACCCTAACCCAACCCAGATCTCTTCTCTCCAGCCCCTATCCCCATTTCCTTATCCCTTTGACTTGTTTCCCCAACCCCCATCTCTCTACTACCATTTTCCTTCCTTCTCCACCACTCTTGCCAACCCAATCTCTTTTCTCCACCAACCCCGCCTCTCTAACCTCACTCCTCCACCACCCCGCCACTCCCCAGTTCCACTCCAACCCCGATCAACCCTCTCCTGCCCTTCCTCGGCCCAAATTTCTCTCCCTTATCCTCTTCCACCAAATCCTAATCTTTTAGAGAAAATAGGCTAAATTGAGATGCAATTATGAAGTATTAGATTAGGTAGGATGTGGAATTTCAAAATATGTAATAAACAAAGAATGAGAGGGAAGAGAGAAATTGTGGTGGCTGGAGAAATTTAGGGAGGCGGTGATATTGGCTGGAAAGAGAAATAAAAAGAAATCAGAAAGAAATCCTAAAATAAAATTTCATCTTGAAAGTTACTTTTGTCATTTCATAGACTTTTTAGTTTTATCTGTCGCTTTTTACTGGAAAGATAATTGTTGCATTTTAGTCCAAAGCACGAGTAAGTAAAATGTATATTTCAAAACTATAAGGGTGTAACCCGTACGTTTGTTATACCACAAGGGGTTTTTGTGTAATTTACCCTTCTTGGAAAGCTAAATAATTGGACCATAAGGTCTAATTAGTATAATTTATAATTATTTATACTTGAAATAAATGAAAAGTAAAAGTATTCATTATTTGCAATCCAAACGATTATTTCAAAATATTATTTTATATCTAAACAATTATCTCATTATTTCAAAAGTCAACATTATTTTCAAATGCCACTGAAGTCAAAAATCAAATCAAATAATATTTGTCAAATAACAATCAATTATTTGTTGTCCAAATGGAATAAAATTTCGCAAGTTGTATCCATTCTAAATATAAAATTCAGTATTTTGCTTTAAGTTAGTTAAAATATTATGAACAAAAATCCAAATGAACTCAAGAAAATAATACTTGAGAATTTCAAGCTTTTATGAGTTTAAGTTTTATAATAATTGGATTCACACCTATTTTAGTTTTTTACATTGCTAGGAAATTAAAAACTAAAGTAAATACTATTTATTTAATAAAATAACTAAATAAATAAATAAAATAAATTCTCAAAAATTATTAAAGTAAATTAGAACCCAAAAGTTAAGGGACCAAATTGGTCAACAGTTAAGTTAAACCATTAGGGTCAATTAGAGGTTCTCAATTTACCAAATGTAAGTTTAAGGGATTAGACTATTCAACCTTGTAATTTAAGGGATGACATTGGCCACCGAACATAAGTTAAGGGACCAAATGGGTAATTAGGCTTTGGGTATTCATTTTAACCTACCAACTCAAAAATCTTGCTACCCAGTCTATTTGGATATGAAAAAATAGAGTACTCAAACCATTTAAATATTATAAGGTCGAGTAGAGGATCAGCATTAAGTTTACCTGGTTAGGTAATAGATCGGGAATCTATAACTGACGGTACTCGTCTTGGTCAATATATAAGGTTAATTTTATAATTTTACTTATCATGGTAAAATTTGAAGTGGTATTTTCTCTTACCCTTACTATTTGCAAGGGTATTTTTATAATTACTAGTCAATTTTATTACATTGTTTTAAAAATGTAAACTAAAAAATGCCATAATTAGACTGAGTCGGATAATTGATTATTCAACCAATTTTAGTTTTAACATATACCTGCATAACCAAGTAATCTATGTATGTGGATCGAGTACCAATTTCTAATTCGGTGTTATTGAGTCAGGTCATGTAGTGATCTAATAGACTGACCACGCGGTCCATGAACACCCTATGGCCAATTAACCCAATAAAAAATTAAAAGACAATAATAGTGGTGCAAAGATGTCCCAGACTGTCAGTAAACCCAATACTAGTAAACAATTACTACTAGCTTTGTAATTGTGAATGATTGTTATTTGTTCATCCCTTCCACAATTTACCGTTCACACCATCACTTCCTCAAAAATCCTCAACAATTACAAAAGATGAAGAACCATTCCGGCACAAAAGTTGTTCATCAACAAATCCAAAAGAGAAGCAAAACCATCCACCAGATACAATTTCCCTCTTCTTCCCCTTCTGAACCCATACTTGAAATCGGAAAGCTTCCCAACGAACTCATCATAGAAATCCTCTTATGGCTGAACCTTCCTGAGATTAAGGTGTATTTTGAAATCTTGGCTTTCCTTAATCTCTAGCCCATATTTCATCGAAACCCATCTGAACAAATCCTCCAACAATCATGATTACGCTTGCCACAGCCTTATTTTTCATACAATTGAGGGTTACAATAGTGTATTTAATTTTAAGTTCAAGCGGCTAGTGTCCTCTTCATTCTGCACTGTATTCACCTGCCGCCGAGGCAACCGACATGGTTGATTTTTTGGGATGCAAGAATAATATAAAGAGAGAAATAGATGTGGGTTCTGGTGGTAGATATGACCATCATATAAAAATTGGGGGTTCTTGTAATGGGTTGGTTTTTTTTTGTTTTTTTATGTATCTCGAGGAAGTTTATTCTTGTGGAATCCATCTATTAGAGAGTCAAGAAAATTGCCTAATTTTCGTCCAAGGGCTAAGTGTAAAGGTCCCGTGTTATATGGTTTTGGTTATGATGAGTCCTGTGATGATCACAAAGTATTTAGAATTACTAGCGATGATGGTGGTAGGGATGAAAAGAGTTTGATGTGCATAGTCGAAACACAAATTCTTGGAGGACTATTGAGAATTTTAAGGATGTTGAATACAATGAGAATGTTTATTTTGTGAGAGGTAAGCTACATTGGAAGACGAGAATGGAAGGGAGAATTGTTAGTCTTGATTTGACAGATCGATACATATGGAGAGGTGGAACAAACAAAATATCGGAAGAATTAGTTTGCATTGAATTTGGAAGTGTTAGGAGGATGCCTTGCGCTATTTTGTTTTTATAGGGACCGTCACATGGATGTTTGGATTATGAAAGATTATAGTGTGAAAGAATCTTGGACTAAACTGGTTTTGGTTTCTGGTTGTGAGACATTCTGTAGGCCTGTTTTCTTAGGGAAGGATGGTCAGATTTGTATCAGTTGGGGGAAGCCTTAGTGATTTACACTCAGCTATGTTCGTATTACCAAATCGAAAGCCTTTTTTCTAGTGGATACGCATGTTGAAAGCTTAGTTTTGCTTGATAACCACAGTGAGTAGAAACTAGAGTGGGTCAGAGCATGAAATGTAAAAAGAGATAGGTGTTATCTTGCACTAATTGTAAGTGCTAATCTCCTCACTTTTCATTTATAAGTCCATAATGTTCATCTCTAGTGATGTACGCAATGGAGACGAAACCAACACAATTGTTCTCTAAAGTAGTATTTAGGGGATAATTGAGGTTAAGTTTACATTGAAATTCTTTTGCTATAGGAGAATTAGTAGAGATTAAGGAAACAAAATGGTTAGATTTTGTTTGTACTGCAGATAAATAAACTGATTTAAATGGAAAACAATTTTATTACATGGTCATATTTTGTTTGTAGTCCAAGAATTTGATTTAAAGGGAATAATTTTTATTAAATGGTTTTAATTGTTGAGATTGAAGTTGTAGAAATTTTGTTCTTGAGGAACATAGGAGTATCTTAGACATGGACTATACCTTCTCGTTATAGCTAATTAGTGATATGTGATGTTCTAATTTATGTTTCCCAAGCCTTGTTTTACACGTCAAAGTAATTGGGGAACTCAATTGCATTCTAAGAACCGGTATTTATTTCAAAGAATTGTATAGTGCTTTTGTAAATTATTTTGAGGCATTTTACTTTTTTGAAGTATTTCGTATTCAGTGTTATGTAACTACAATGGTCTCTAACGTATTGTCCCTTTTTTTTTATTGAAAGGACTATATAGTGTAATTTCCTGAAAAATTCTACATTACTTATAAAACTCAAAAACTACAGAGCATTGGGCTTTTCGGAATGATGTTTTATGTTCTTATGAGTACCTTTTTTAGCATGTTACAAATCATGGAATGCTAGGACTTGTACTATCTGCATAATATGTTGTTAGATCGTAACTGTCACATTTCCATTAGCTTCACTGCAGAGCAAAAGTAAGTAGCATTTATCACTTCTCAATGTGTGAAACATTTTGTTGGTGGAGTTGGGGCAAACAGATTAATTTAGTTCTAGTTCAGAAATGAATATTTGAAACTTGATTTTGTGAGACCTATTTGTGATGGTTGATTTTGAACAATAGAAAATATGATTTGGTTTGTCATTGCTATCTATTGTCTTAGTTGATTATATTCCTTGATTTTCTTGATAAATAGCGAAGTTCATTCCTACTAACTAGCTTTAGAAATAGAAGAGTCCTGAACGAATTTATCTCAAAAAGCTCCAGGTAGATGTCATGTCATAGAAATTTGGATTGAACTTTCAACTACTGAAAATACAGAAAAGAAAAAAGAAACTTTTTTTCTATTTAATCTGTGTCTAAGCATTTCTATTTCCCCATCTTTAAAGTGTACGTGTCAAGGCCATGGGTCTCTACTTGATGCTTTCCAGTCTGCAGTACCCACATGGCTGGCAACTTCCAACAATATAGCATATTATTTATTTATGGAGGAAAAATGTGTTTAAATTTCTAATTTTTGCACCATCCCAAAAAAAATAGAAATAAAATAGCGAGCAAAAGTTTCTAGCTCTCCTCATTTTCTGTGTTTTGTCATATTAGCAGAATTAATTTAGTGGCCAAAGTAAAGTATCTTTTTTATGCTTACAATTAAATCAATAATGGTATGCAAGATGGACATCAAGTAGATTTTAAGTAAAATGCTATCTTTACCATCTAAAGGTTCTTTTAAAGAAGAATTTGATCTTTTTCTTGTTTGTAAGTAATTCTCTTACCTTTCCTAGTCTCTTTTCTATCCAACCATGTATTTAGGCTCTTCATTTATGTTGTATTTTGTCTACATAGGTGTTATCTAACTTATCTATTGTGTAACTCTTGATGAGATTGTCATCTGGACAGCTTTTCTTGGTAAGCAATTTATAACTTGTTTACTTCTGCACATTTCTGCTATTATTCTCTTACAGAAGATAAGATGATGCTTCCTGGACGGTATTAGATTAATGAGTAACATTTCTTGTTTTAGTTCCTGCAAAATGGAGATATGTATATTCACATTTGGCATATATGTTTAGTTTCACCAAATGATGAGCTGACACTATCTCTTTACTATACCAAATTGAAGCCACAATAGTGTCAAGTTTGGGAGACCGAAATATAAATGCTTTCGTGTTTAAGTTTGCTTATTTCTCAAACATAGAGGAAGGGGAAGCATGCTTGTTTTGTGGATGGGATATGTTGTTTCCCTTGTGTACTTGGATTATTCTTTTCATACTATCATAAATAGAACACCATAAAATGTCAAGTCTACTATGGCCACAAAGAATCAAATTATCACTATATTTCACAAGATCCTGAGGATCTTTTTTTTTTTTTTTTTTCATTTTGTCGTTTTGAAGCTAAACTATGGAAGGCAACAATAGTAAAGCAGACGCTTCTCTGTTTACTGCTCTATTTATGTTTGCAACAATTTTTATATTGTTAGGACTAGTTTTAGAGCTGCTACTTTTGAATGAGTAAGGGAAACCTTGTTGCCTATCTTAACATACTGAATAAGTTTTGGCTACTCACTCCGCAATGTGGAATGAGTATGACAGCCGTTAAGATTATTGAAAAAGGAGTGGAACCCTCTGTTTTTCAATCATCTAACAGCCTGTAATGCAGAGTGGGTAGCAAAAAAAATTTCCAACATACTATATCTTCTAATCGTGTGAGATTATTGTGAGTACTATATGTTTTAAAGTAAAATCTTTTGTACCTTTACCTTGAAAGATGTCAAGTATTGGTGTAAATGTGAAATTGTAATCAGTGTTTTTAAACCCAGATCGGATTGGCCAATTTGACTAGTTAAATTGCAAACTTGCCAGGACATCGGTTTGGTTGAATTTTAGGGTCGAAAATATTGAAAAACTGAATAAAACCGGTAAAATTCGTTAAATCGGTAAAAACCATTTGAACTAGACAACTCTGGTTTTGTAATTCTTCCGCCCAATCAAGGCCAAAATCCTGAAAAACTTTTCCATAACCAGATCAAACCTCTATCAATCTTCCAAAAATCTGAAACAATTTTCATAATGACTCACAAAATCTACTACTTTATCAAATAAGACGCAATAAAAAAATAAATCTATAAAAAAAGGAGAAGGGGTGAACAGAAAAAGGGGGAGGGTAGCGGGGGAGATGATGGTCAAGGGAGTACAGGGTAATGGTGAAGGATTGAGAAGCTTTATTATGGAAAGATCTTACCAACTGGCATGCTAAGTGGTATTCCCAAACTAATGAGATTTCACTGTTTAAAGTGGTGGGCCTACACATGGGCCTATAAAGATTGGGGGCTGAGGAAGGGGGAAGAAGAAAGTAGACGCAGATTAGACAAGGAAAAAGTGTGGGTTGACAGAGAAGAGAGGGAAAGAGAGTGGGGAAGGGAAGCCAAAAGGGAAGGAGAGAAGCAAAACGGGAAGGAGGGAGGATGGGACAGCCAAGAAGTAGGGAGAAGAAGGACAAGCATGAAGTAGTAAGGAAGGGGAAAGAGAGAAAGAGGAGAGAAGCACTTATGGTATGGAGGAATGAATGGCAAATGATGTAGAGTGGTGAAGGATACGTTAGTGAAGGCTGGGGAGTAGATGGGAAGTTTCTTAGATTGAAAAATAAAAGCAACAAAAAGGGAAAGCATTAAGGAGATGAAAGCAGCAAAAAGGGAAAAAATAAACGAAGTAGCTAAAGGGATTTGAGCTTACGACATAGCTTTAATTGAAAACATAACTATTAGTGTCCTACCACCCGGCAATCTAATGTTTTGGTGAAACAAATGTAACTTTTTTAGTTAAATAAAGTAATAAAGGAAAAAGAAAAAGAAAAATCAAGTGACCTGGCAGTTGAATTGGTCAAACCGATCGACTCGCGAATCAGATAGCTCACCCGATCACCATCCGGACCGAATTTGAAAATATTTCTTGTAATTGTCCCATGCAGTAGTAATATATAGTTTATATTATATACTAGTTTCTTTGTCTTTATATTGTTACTTGTGTTTTGTTTATTCTTCATCTAATGATTTGACTCCCCAAAATTTCATGGTAGGGATATATGTTGCCAATTTTTGATGGTTTTTTTTTTTCAATGGTTGGACCAAAATTCAACTGTTTCGATAGAATTTAGAAGATGGGCGAATCAGCAGGAGGAGCTCAAAGCATCTACATTCACAATCCAAGGCCTTCTTGTTATCAATCCTACATCCTACTAATAGAAATGGACATTGGACACCCGTCAGAAAAAATAAAAAAGACATTTTGAATTATTTCATTACTAGAAGTATTGAGAAAATACTTAGCCCTAATAATATATCGGTCTCGGATCTCACTTGTAGATCTTGTGATCAAAATTGAATCTTAGAAAATCTTTCTAACATGAATTCATTTATTACATAAAATTTTATCCATACTATAGAATTTATAAATAGAATAAAAAACCAGACTACTTTCCTTCAAAATTAACTTGACCGCTTTTGTTTTGTTGAGAAAGATTATTCTACTGCCTGAGGTTTTCACTCCAGGAACAGATGTCCCATTTATTGTCTGGGGTTGGTGATCCTTCCCTCCCTGTTGTTTTCACATTTGTTTTTTATTAAGGCTTTAGATAGCCTTCTATTTCATGTTTCTCAAGACGTTGAAATACCTAATAATATTAACTAAGGAAAAAAAAGAAAGAAATAGAATTATTAAGCATGTAGGGAAGGATATTTTCATTTTTAAACTTGCTAAAGGTACAACTTTGAAGGCCTTTCAACAAAAAACAATGTGCACCTCCACACCTTTATTTTAATTTCAAAAAATAATTTACAAGACTTCTTTTAAATTCAAAGTCACTTACTAAAACTAATTCATGTGACAAAATCATATTGAATTACTAACCTCTAATTTTAATATTTTGTCAGATTTTGTTTATTCTTTTGCGAATCTAGTGACACATCAACGGGTTTAATAATATATTAGCGATTTGTAACTTTGTATAGATACATATTTTAATTTGAAAAAATAGTTTACAAGACTATAAATTCAAAATCACTTACCAAAATTAATTCATGTGGTAAAATCATATTGAATTACCAACTTCTTATTTTAGATATTTAGTTTGATTTTGTTCATTTTTTTTGAATCTAGTGGAACTCCTCTAGTGTCGAGTTTTTCTTAGCATAAGCGGTCCCAAGCCCGGGTAAAGGAGGAGAGTTGCGTTAAGTTGATAGCTAGCCCAAAACTTTGTCAATCTTATAAGATGAATCCACTATGATATTGCGCTAATACTAGGGCGTTCCCCGTAAGCGACGCTTCGCATTGCCTGAGTACGGCGAATAGTGGGCTCCTTCAAGGGCCGCTACATGTCCATGGGGGTTCGGGTATAGTGAAAAATATGCAAGGGTCCTCACATAATAGGGGGTAGTGGGGAAGAAAAATGTTCTGAAGAATAGGATTAGAATAGGAATTTGAAATATTGGAACTCTTACTGGTAAATCAATAGAGGTGGTAGATACAATGATTAGGAGAAGAATTAATATTTTGTGTTTACAATAGACAAAATGGGTAGAAGAAAAGGTTAAACTATTATATAATTTAGGATTTAAACATTGGTACTCAAGAACAAATAGAACTAGAAATGGGGTAGGTATTATTATAGATGGGTCGATGAAAGATGATGTAGTGCAGGTGACTAGGAGAGGAGATAGGATTATGTCCCTTAAACTAATTTTAGGACATCAAACTATTAATATCTTTAGTGTCTATGCGCCTCAAGTAGGTCTAGATGAGTCCATTAAGGCTAAGTTTTGAGAGAATTTAGATGAGATAATAGGTAGTGTCTTCCAAGGTGAGCACAAATTTTATAGGAGGTGATCTAAATGGACATGTGGGAAGAGATAACGAAGATTATGAAGAAGTACATGGAGGATATGGTTATGGGTGAAGAAATGAAGAAGGAAAACCAATCTTGGAGTTTGGAATGGCATTCGACCTTTGCATTATCAAAACTTTTTTCAAGAAGAAGGAGGAACATTTAGTTACCTTTAAAAGTGGTTCAACAAAGTCACAAATTGACTTTCTCCTCACAAGAAAGAGAGATTGAAGGGTTTGTAGAGATTATAAAATCATACTCGGAGAAAGTTTAACCTCACAACATAGGTTTTTGGTGGTGGACTTGAGGCTTAAACATCACATTAGGCAAAGAAACTTACGTAGATCACTAGAATTAAGTAGACAAATTTAAAGAAGGAAAAAGAAGAAATTTTTAAGGAAGATTTGTTAGGGCAAAGTAATTGGGACTTACAAGGAGAATCTGACACTTTATGGAATGGCATAGCAACTAGTGTGAGAATAGTGGCTTAGTATTTAAGAAGGTACTTGGAGAGTCAAGAGGTTATGCCCCTATAAACAAGGATCTTGGTGGTGGGATGAAGGTGCACAAGATAAAATCAAAGTTAAGAGGGCTAACTATAAAGCTTTGTATAGTTGTAGAAGTGACGAAAATATTGAGAAATATAAGCTTGCTAAAAAGGAGGCAAGAAAGGCTATAAGTGAAGCGAGAGATAGGGCTTTTGAAGATTTTTACCAAAAATTAGAGTCTAAGGAGGGGGGAGCGAGATATTTATAAAATTGCTAAACCAAGAGCCCATAGAACGAAGGACTTAACCCAAGTCAAGTGCATCAAGGATGAAAGTAATAAGGTGCTAGTAAGAGATGAAGAAATTAAGGAAATGTGGAAGAGATACTTCTATCATCTAGTCAATGAAGACAATGGAGACGATATCATTTTAGGAGAGTTAGCTAAGTCTGAGGAGTATAGAAACGTAATGTATTATCGAAGAATTCAAAAAATCAGAGGTGAAAGAGGCTGGTATTGAAGAAGATGAAGAAAGGAAAAACAATTGACCCCGATGATATTCCAATCGAGGTATAGAAATATTTAGGACAGAAGGGTATAAGTTGGCTTACCTATCTTTTCAATAAAATATTGAAGAGTAGAAAGATGCATGACCAATGGAAGAAGAGTACTCTCATACTCATATTCAAAAATAAAGGGGATATACAAAATTGTACGAATTACAGAGGTATTAAATTAATGAGCCATACGATGAAACTTTGGGAGAGGGTGATAGAAAGAAGGTTATGAAATGAGACTAAGGTATCAAATAATCAGTTTGGTTTCATGCCAAGGAAATTGACTACTGAAGCCATACATCTCTTAAGGAGACATACCTAGAGATAATGAGATATGAAAAAGGATTTACATTTAATTTTTATTGATATTGAAAAGGCATACGATAGAGTCCCTAGAGAAGTTATGTGGAGAGTTTTAGAAAAAAGAGGAGTTAGAGTAGCATATATAGAATCAATAAAGGATCATGTATATGGATGTAGTTACAAGTATGAGAATACCAGGAGGGTTAACACGAGAGTTCCCTATAAATATAGTTCTGCACCAAGGTTCAGTTCTAAGTCCTTATCTATTTACATTGGTCATAGATGAACTTACAAGGCACATACCGGAGGAAATACCATGGTGTATGTTATTTGCAGATGACATTGACATTGTGTTAGTAGATGAAACAATAGATGGGGTTAATGCTAAACTCGAAGTTTGGAAAGAGACACTTGAGGCAAAAGGGTTTAGAATTAGTTGATCAAAAATAAAATATATGGAATTTAAGTTTAGCAAGGGTGCAAGTAGGAATGGAATAGCCGTTAGTATCAGAGATCAAGAGATACATATACGTGAAAATTTTAAGTATTTAGGATCAGTTCTTCAGAGTGATGGTGGTATAGATCGAGATGTTACACATCGGATACAAGTGGGTTGGACTAAATAGAGAATGGCATTGGAAATATTATGCTACTGCAAAATTCAACTTTACGACTTAAGGGTAAATTCTATAGAACAGCAATTAGGCTAGCGATGCTTTACGGGTCTGAGTATTGGGCAGTGAATTATACACATGAGCAAAAGATGAGAGTAGTAGAAATGCGAATGTTGATATGGATGTGTGGGTACACTAGGATGGACAAGATACACAATAAGTATATTCGTGAGAAGATTGGAGTAGCATCTATTGATGAGAAGATGAGCGAAACACGCTTAAGGTGGTTAGGTCATGTGTTAAGACGCTTGGTGGGTAACTTGTAAGAAAGATATAGCCCATCTAGGAATTGAAGAGAATATGGTCCATGATAGAACACAATAGCGTAACAAGATTCATGCAGCCGACCCTACTTAGTGGGATTAAGGTTTAGTTTGTTTGTTTTGTTTGTTTTTGTGAATCTAGTGGCACATCAGAAGATTTGATGATATATTAGTGATTTCTAATTTTGTATAGATGCATTTTTTTATTTTTTTCAAAGGAGTTTTTTAAATATGATGTTTGATATTTACAAACCCTATTTAACTTCTTACACACCTAATCCCCTATTCATTAGTACAATTAGTTTCTTATACATCTTTTTTTTTTACCTTTTGCACATCCTTCAATTGAACATAATGTACTAATGAATTGTGATAGGAATGTGCAAGAAGGTAAAAGGGATGCGAGAATATCATCTTTTTTTTTTCTTTTTTTTTTTTGTGTGCAGATGCGCTGTTTTATTTTTTTCAAAGGATATAAATAAAGTACGTCTCTACAGGATCATATAATGTTTTATTTTTGCAAAGGACATTACTATCTACATCTATACTATATATAAAGTAAAAGGGTTGATTTGGTGTGATATCATATATGATTTTCCATATTTACCCTTATCATTGTAATGATTTTCATTAGTACTATTCATATGTAACTACCCATAAAAACCTTTTCTTCCTTTTTTTGATTTTTTAATTTTTTTATATAAATTTTGTTTATAATTATACATCCATTAGATTGTGCCTCACCCACTAAATAATATACATAAATAAAAGGCTTGAGACTTTTTTTTCGGGCGCTGTTTTATTAACTTTCTTGTGTATCCCTATAAAAACAAAGGTAAAATTTAACCGTAATATATAATGGTGAGAGGAGTATGCAAGTTTTAACCATCCACCAACATCTTTTCCTGTCCAACTTCAATTGCTTATAATTTTTCAGTTTAAATTTTTTTTGTATAATTTCTTTTTAGATTCAAGTATTTATTTTTCTCTTTTTGTTTTTTTTTTTCAAATTATACACTCATAGAGTGTGCATTTCTTATTAATCTATATTATATCTAAAGTATGAGCACGAATTTTTTATGTATGTCATTTCTTGATTTGCTAATTATACTCTATTAATGATAAAAGCACCCTCTACATATGTGCAATTTTATGGTGGTTTTAAAAGAGTTATTGGATAGTTGGTATTAAAGTTATTTGGTATGGGTTAAAAGAAGTTAATTAGTCGTGTGCGAAACTTGAAAGGAAGTTATGAAAATTATCCACTAAAAATGATAATTACACCAAAAATACTCCAGAGCTACTAAAGCATTAATAGTAACTAGTCCTATTGGCATATCTTGTGTGTGCAATATTATATCTAAAATTGATTGAAAAATAAAATAAAATACAAATTAAAATTAAAATTGGGGTTATGAGAAGTTATGGGAAGTTGATGATCGATTAAATCATTTTGTAGAAAATTACACCAGAATTACTCTTCCATTATATAAAGTAGTAATTGTACCGGGAGTGTTAGTAAGTTATTAAAAGTTTGATAGTTTTTAGGAGAACTGGGTAGTTTGTATAGTTTTTTAGGAAGAAATTAAAGAAAATTACACCAAAAAGGAAAATCACACTAAAAAGGGTTGAAGCATTATTAAAGTAGTAATTTTCATAGTGTAACGACTCATAACTTCCTTCACTCTTCACTAACTATATTATTTCTTAATTTTTAGAATTTTTTTTAACATTTTCCACTATCTTTTTTTTTTTTTTAATGTTGTGTATTTTTTTAAAAAAAAATTACACATCCATAGAGTGTGACTTTCTCACTAGTATGAATAAAGTATATCTCTATACGATCACATAGTGACAAAACCAATAACATTTCACCAACAAAATTTGACTAGATTTTGCCATGTGAATCGATTTTAATGAGTGATCTTGAATTTATTATCTTGTAAATGATTTTCCATAAACAATGGCCTTACTAGTTTAAACACCTAATAACCAATGAAGAAAAGGTTTACGCCAAAATTTGGTACAATAATCCTAAATTATCTTTTCCTTAGAAAAAAAAAACTCCAATAATTTGGTATATTTGATGGGAAAATTTTACAGTTTCATTGTGTGAATCATTTTATTGTACTTTAAAAACTTACATATTGCAATACCAATTAAAAATTTATACTGTATAAACATTTAAAGTCAGTAAAATAATTCTCTTAACAAGACTTTAGAATTTTCCTATTTGTTATTTGTCTTGTTGAACACAATTAATGGAGTGGAGATATTCACATACCAAATCTTGAAATTTTGACCATAAAATAAAATTCTCAACAAAAGGCAAAAATGACAAAAATGTTGGGATCTAACAAGTTTATAATGGAACAATAATTATTTTTGGCTTAATTATAGTTTACCCCTTGTAAATAGGAAATAGTTACAAATTATCCCTATATTTATTTTATCTACAAATTGCCCCCAAGATTTAATAAAATTAAAATTTTCATCTAAAGAAAGTAAAATGTCATAATTGCCCTCAATATTTTTAGTTAGACTTGTGACTTTCTTTATTAAAATTCTTCTCTTAAACTTGAAATGATAATAACTAATATGTATTATTCTAATTTTTTTCTTTTTTTTTTCTAGGTAGAATGAGGGAATGAGTTAATTGATCAATTTAAATTTACTAAAAATATATATTGATTATATCTCAAAGTAGTATATTTATTCAAATAATGTGATTTTTTAAATAAAAAGTGATGAATTAATTATTGATAACAAGGAAAATAAATCTAAATAAAATATAAAACTAAAATAATGTGATTAAAAAAATATGGTACTTTACTTAGATATAAAAATAATAATGACAAAACAAGTATGTGATGGCATGCTAAAATTGGATGAAAAGAAGAAAAAATAAAATAGCAAATTAATTCATACAATTAATATTGAAGGGTAAAAAAAAAATTTAATAATTTTGGTTAAAAAAAACATTGTAACTTTCAATTGACAAATTGTTTATAATAAAATCAGATACCAAAATGCAACTCACCCTAGTTTTATGTTGGTTAAGTCAATTAAAAGAATGAGGGCAATTATGACATTTTACTACTCCTTTTAGATTAAAATTTTAGCTTCATTAAACTATAGAGAGTAATTTGTAGATAAAATAAACATAGGAGACAATTTGTAATTGTTCCCTATTTATAGGGGACAAACTGTAATGAAGCCTTATTTTTTTCCCAAATCCAAATAGTTGCTTGTTAGAAACTCATCATCATATCATGATTATAATGGGAGTCTCTGGGAAATTCTTTTATGGACCTAGTTTATGGCATAGTATCATAGAACTCTTAGTCCATATTTATTGACATCAACAAACATCACCTCGCATCATGCAATTGAGTGATGTGGATCAATATGGACCCTATCTATGTAAGAATTTCCCATCTAACAAATTGTAGTACTACATAAGGTTTTAAAACAAAATGCACCAATAGTTACCAAACGACTAGATTGATGCATACAAGGTCACTGAACTATTTGTTTTACAAATTTGGTTGCTGAGCTACCTAAACTTCCTACTACTTTAAGTGTGCGTCTTGAATCATTCCTTCTATTAACATAGAGATTCTAAAAACACTTAAAGTAGTTCAATGAACAAATTTTCAGTTGACCAATTGTAAGAGTTAAATCAAGTAGTAATAGGAAATAGTCTCGTTTATTAAGTTTTATCTGAATGTGTTTAGGTTTGTGGGTCTGAATCCAAATAGGAATTAGCTTAGTTCCTTTTATATAAATACATTTTCAATTGGTTGCTATCTGTATGTGTGTGTGAGTAGCCTTAAATAATTGTTACTGTGCTGCATAGTAAATCTTCAAGAAGAATAAGAAATTAAAAAATCTTTACAGCCCAATTTACTTTGTGCGTCCGTGTGTGTTTAGATTCAATAGGAATCTTTCTACCTGGGCCTTTGTGCCCTTGAGAAATATTAAAAAAAAAAATTTGTTGCTCCAATTTTTGGCTTGTGTTGCTGTAATTTTATTGCTTCTTCTTCGGTTGACTGTTTCTTTACCTTCTAGAATTATTTGCCTTATTTTCTTGTGGATTAGTTGATTTGAGAGTTTTAAATCCTACAAATTACTATTAGAGTTTTATGTGATCTCGGATAAATAAAAAAAATATTCCATGGATAGTTTATACTTCTTACAAAATTATCCCGTTTTTGTCTTCCATGACAAAAAATCATTTTGAGACTTGGCAAAAAGTGATGAATGATTTTTTCACTTGTATTGGAATATGGTGTATTGTTGATCAGAGGATTTGAAGAACCCCAAGAAGGCACACAGTTGACAGCCAAAGAAACTAAGGAGTTGGAGAAAATAGATAGTTGGATTGCAAGGCACACCATTACCTCAACACTAAAGTCTAGTTGTATGTATTCAACAAATTTATGAATGCAAAAACTACAAAAGAGGCCTGGACAATTTGAATTCAAATCACGGTTTCACTGACATAATAAAAATCAAATTACAAGAGCTCAGGAGACAGTATGAGTTGGCCTAGATGAAACCAAACGAGCCAGTTAAAGATTTTATTAGCAAAATTAATGATCTTGCCAATGATATGAAAACCAATGGTGAGGTTCTTGAAGAATTTAGAGTTGTCAAAAAATCCTATGGTCATTGAGGACAAAATGTCATGCCAAAAAAACGGTTCTTGCGGCGACTAAGGACTTGAATACTTTGAAACTTGATGAACTGGAGGGTGAATTGATAACTTGTGAGATGTCCCTAAGTCAACAAACAACTGATACAGTTGAGGAGATGTTGCAAACCAAGGTGGATCAACCTAAACAAAAGGAAAAGATGGCGAATCTGGCTGAAACAAATCAAAGAGGCCAAATTTTAGATGTAGAGAACGTAATGGCAGAGGTAATTTTCAAGCTTATGGTAGAGGAAATTTTAATTACCAGCAGAGAAATAATAATAGTAATTTTAGGGATGACCGACAGAATAATCAACCGAATAATAATTTTTAAAGAGGTAATAGATCTAAAATTAATGTTATTGTTGTGGTAAAACCGGACATTATCAAAATAAATGTTGGCATAATAAAAATCGTGATGGTGAAGTACGTGAAATGTGGCTAAAAATAATAGTGATAAATAAGAGACTGTTTTCTTCTCTTGTTCTGGGTTTGAAAAAAATAAAAAGAATGAATGGTTTATTGATTTTGGTTGTAGCAATCACATGTGTGAAAAAAATGAGTTATTTTCTGATTTGGATGAATCTTTTAAATCTTATGTGAAGTTTGGAAATAATGAAAAAGCGCTAGTTTTAGGAAAGGAAAAAATTGGTATTCCCTCCATCCTATTTCATTTGGCATGGTCATTCTTGCACACAATTTAGGAATAATTGACATTTGACTAACTAGTAGCATAATTTTTCTATTATTGTCCCTCAATTAAAATTTGTTCGTTGGTTTCTGGTTTTCAAAATTTGAAATGATTTATGAGAGTAATTAGTTGAAACATAACATTAATGCTCCTTTTTTAGAACTTGCATGAAGAGTAAATTAGGTAAATTGATGTATATTTATTTGTCTTTTAAGGAGTGACAAATAATTTAGGACAAACTAAAATAGAAAAAATGACAAATAAAATGGGATAGATGGAGTTTTACTCTGAAAGATAGGTCTTCCAATTTTATATCTGATGTGTTTTATGTGTCAATTTTATATCATAACTTGTTGAGTTTGGGGAAATTGTTTGAAAATGAGTGTATTTTGTGGTTTAAACATGGTGTTAATACTATCATTGATGATAAATTGGAATTTCTAATTACTAAGGTAAATATGAGTCGTAATTGTTTGTGGCCTTTTTTTCTAAACTGTGGTGATTTACCTTGCTTTAGTTCTGTGATTTTTGATGATATTTGGTTGTGGCACTTGCGTTTTGGGCACTTAAATTTTGGGAGTTTGAAATTTCTTGCAAGAAAAATTTAGTTGTTGGTTTGCCTTTTATTAATTATCCTAACAAGTAGTGTGAGTCTTGTATCTTGGAAAAGAAGTACAGAGACCCTTTACCAAAAGGCAAGGCCTGGAGAACAAAGAAACCATTGCAGTTGATTCATTCAGATTTGTGCTCAGTAGAGGTTCCTTCTAATGGTGTTAGTAAGTATTTTATCACCTTTATTAATGATTTTAGCAGGAAGACTTGGGTGTATTTTTAAAAAAAATAAATCTAATGCATGTGATGTGTTCAAGAAGTTCAAATATTATGTGGAGAAATAAAGTGACTATTTCATTAAAATTTTGAGAACTGATAGGGGTATTGAATTTAGGCTTTTTTGTGATGATTTTGCAGAAAAACATGGCATGAAACGTGAATTGACAGTTAGGTATACTCCTCAACAAAATGATGTAGTTGAGAGGAAAAATAGAACAATGATGGACATGGTTTGGTCCATGATGCATTCTAACAATATATCTAAAGGTTTTTAGGCAGAAGCTGTCTCTTGTGTTATTTGTGTTAAACAAGTTCTACAAGGTGTAATTATGGCCAAACTCTATATGAGATTTGGACTGATAAGAAACCACATATTTCTCACTTAAAAGTATTTTGTTGTCTTGCCAATGCTTATGTTCTTAATACTTTGATGAAGAAATTGGATGACAAGGCAGAAAAGTGTATTTTTCTTGGATACAATCATGAAACAAAAGGGTATTAGTTGTTTAATTTTGATACAGAAAAAGTGGTTATTAGCAGGGATGTTACTTTTGATGATCAGAGTACGTGGGATTGGTCTAAAAAGGATCCCAAACCATCATCAAGACCTCCACTAATGATTGTCTCCAATAATAGAGAAGAGAGCTCTAGTAGACAAGCGGATCAGCCAGTTGTTTAGCCTATCCCAACAGAGTTATGCAGTCCCCCTTAGAGACAGCACCAGTTTCCTGCTCGTTTGCAGGATTATGTTATTTCTAACAATAATGATGTGTCTGATGAAGATATTGTTAATTTTGCATTGTTTGTAGATTGTGATTCAGTTACATTTGAAGAAGTTGTCAAAGAAGATCGTTGGGTTCAAGCTATGAATGAGAAGATACATGCCATTGAGAAAAATAGTACGTAGGAGTTGACCACTCTTCCACCAACAAAGAAGCCAATTTGAGTCAAGTAGGTGTACAAGACCAAAGTCAAACCAACTGGAGAAGTGAATCGTTTGAAAGCGAGGTTAGTTATTAAAGTTTACAAGCAGAAGGTAGGTATTGATTATTTTGAGGTCTTTGCACCTGTTGCTGGACTTGATACTGTTGGAATGATTAATTTGCTTGCTACCAATAATTGTTAGAAAATTACATATCAAATGGATGTGAAATCTGCATTTTTAAATGGTGTTTTTGAAGAAGAAATTTATGTTGAATAGCTTTCAGGTTATGTAAAAAGGGGTCAGAAAAATAAAGTTTATAGGTTGAAGAAGGCATTATATGGGTTGAAATAAGCTCCCAGGGCTTGGTACACTCGTATAGACTCATATTTAATTTGTTGATGATAGATTTCAAAGATGCCCATATGAGCATACTTGTATACCAAATTCAATCCAGGTGGAGATGTTCTTATTGTATGCTGATATGTGGATGATTTGATTTTCACAAGTAATAATCCCAAATTAATTTCTGAATTCAAGAAGGCTATGATTAACCATTTTGAAATGATAGATTTGGGGTTAATGTCTTATTTTCTTGGTATTGAAGTTTGTCAAATGGATGATGGTATTTTTATTTTCCAAAAAAAAAAATATGTTGGTGATATTTTGAAAGGTTTAAAATAGATAATGCCAAACCAATGATGACCCCGATTAAAGAAAAATTGAAATTGACAAAAGATGGTACAAGTAAATTTCTAGATGCTACATATTTTAGGAGGTTGGTTAGGAGTCTCAGGTACTTGACTTCTATAAGACTTGACATTACTTTTAGAGTTGGTTGATCAACAAATTTATGGAGTCTCCATGCTAACCCCATTTGCAAGCAGTTAAGAGAATTTTGAGATACATCGAGGTACGCAGTTTGATGGTATTTTTTATTCTTATATTGATAATTCTGGTCTTATTAGATATACAGATAATGATTGAGTTGGTAACATTATTCAAAAACGGAGTACTTCAGGTTACACATTTTATTGGGTAATGTTGTGTTTTCCTAGTTTTCAAAGAAGCAACGTGTGGTAACTTTGTCTACAGTTGAGTGGAGTATATGGCAGTGGCAAGTAGTACTACTCAAGAGTTATGGTTGAGAAGGATGCTTGGGTTTCTACAACACAAGCAAGATAGTCCTACAAGTAATAGCAAGTTTGCTATTGAGTTGACTATGCTATAAAAATCCGGTTTTTCATGGGCGCAATAAATATATTGATATTAAGTTCCACTTCAATCGAGAGTTGGTTCAAGACAATGATATAACCATTGATTATTGCAAGACTGAAGATCAAGTAGCCGACATTTTTACGAAACCATTGAAAGTTAGACTCATTTGTTAAGTTGAAGAAAATGTTGGGCATGTTTAAATTTGAAGATTTTAGTTTAAGGAAGGCAATGTAAGAGTTAAATCAAGTAGTAATTCCCATTTATTAAGTCTTATATGTATGTGTTTAGGTTTGTGGGCCTAAATTCAAATAGGTTTTGGTTTAGTTCCTTTAATATAAATGTTGGTTACTGCCTGTATATGTGTGTGAGTAGTCTTAAAAAATTGTTACTATGCCGCATAGTAAATCTTCAAGAAGAATAAAAAATTAAAAAAAAAATCTTTGCAGCCCAATTTACTTTGTCATCTATGTGTGTTTAGATTCAACAGGAATTTTTCTACCTCGGTTTTTGTGCCTTTGCGGAATATCAAGAAATATTAAAAGTTTGCTTTGCTACTCCAATATTTGGCTTGTGTTGCCGTTTTTTTGTTGCTTCTTCTTCGGTTGACGGTTTCTTTACTTTCTTGAATTATTTGTCTTATTTTCTTGTGGATTAGTTTATTTGAGAGTTTTAAATCCTACAGTAATGAACACCAATGGTACAATCGAGATTCGAGACATAGATAATTGTAGATCCCTCATCCACTTCACAGTCTTTGACTCCACAAATAACATTTTATAGTATCAACCCTAAAAGATCATCAAAAATCACCCAAAAAAATGTAACACTATTCCGACACAAATGTTGATCATTATCAAATCCAAAAGAGAAACAAAACGATCTGTCAGATAGAATTTCTGTTTTCTTGGTTACAATGAGTCTAGTAATAATTACAAAGTGTTCAAAATTACACGGAGTGGGGATAATGGTGCTAGGAATGGGAAGAGTTGGGTTGATGTGTATAGTCGAAAGTCAAAACACTAATTCTTGGAGGGTACGACAGGAAAATTGAGAAATTTGAGGGTATTGTACATGATCACGGGGTTTATTTTGTGAGGGAAATCTACAATGGACGATGGGAAAAGAAGGGAAAATTGTTAATCTTGATTGGAAAGAGAAAACAAATAGAGATGTGAAACAACCAAAATATAGATATGGTTATTTTGATTTGACTTCACAAGTTTCAGGAGGATGCCTTTCGGTGTTTTGTTATTAGGAATAATTTCACATACCTTCCCTGAGGTTGTCATAATTGCAACTACTTCCCTTCACGTTTTAAAAATTATACTTACCTCCTTCCTTTCACTTTCTTTTGTAACAAAACAAACCCATGTGGTTGGTGTGAGCAGAAAATCTTTTTGAATTTCCTAAACTACCCTTATATTTCTCTGGAAAATTAATTTTCTTTTTCCACAACAAAACTTCTCTCCCAGCCCTCTTACTCACCTTGTAAGCATCAATGTACTTGCTTTCAATCTGTACAGACTCTCTATTAGTCATTGGCCTGACCCTCCAACCCCAAACTCCATCACTCCCCATCTAGTAGTTCTCAAACAGATCTGATCCTAAGCCACAACTCCAACAAGTGCCAACATCCTAGTTGTCAATCCACGCTAAACCCCTGCCTCTAGTCCCCAAGCTTTCCACCTAACCAAAAAAATCAATGATTTTGATTTGCTTTTCATGTCTTTACTAAAATTAATGGTTGCCAACAAAGAGAATACAAAAGGTATCTCGTAGCTATATTTGACCATTGCCTTGTGGATTTGATGGTCTCCAACAGCTACGTTTTCTATAGAGTCTAATTCTGATTTTTATGGGGAATATGTGTAGTCTTGGTTTGTGATACATTGACTGGTTAAATTAGAAGAGAGCATTGTAGAAGATATTAGAAGACGAGGGGCATCCAAGGGAGAAAGCGAAAGGAATATGGAGGATTGCTAATGGGTTTGTGAAGAAACTAAGGGATTTGAGATGGTGAATGGAGGCTTCAGAAGATGAACGTGAGACAAAAGTTGGGCTGGTTTTTTAATCTTTATTTATAGAACTCTAGTTGAGTTGGAATTCAGGGACATGATAGTCATTTTAGGTCACCAAGAGAGGTAAGAGTTATTTTCAAAATGCGACGAGAGCTAGCTGCAACTATGATAAACCTCAAGGGAGGTATGTGAAATTATCCCTTTTTATTATCATGACCGTCATGTGGATGCTTGTATGATGAAGAAATATGGTGTGAAAGAATCTTGGACTAAGTTGGATTCACTTCCTTGTTTTAACCAATCTATAGATTATCATACATTCCATAAACCAGTGTTTTTTTTTTTTGACAAAGAATATAATGTTCAGATTTTATTTCAGTTGAGATATAGTTTGGCGATTTACAATTCCAAACGAAACTCTCTCACATATAGGGACAGACCATTGGAAGGGTGGGGATAGTGGCTGCCCCCCAAAATTTTCGAGGTCTTATGCTTGTCCAAGTTTGTTTTTTGTTTTTTGTTTTTTTTTTGTTTTTTTTTTCCACTTTAAATGTTGTTGTACCCAAATTTTTACTTTTCACATTTTCTCACTTTAAATTTCTTAAAATTTCAGTCACAACCTTACAAGATTAAACTTTAGACTTCTAAAATATCACAATTATAAAAAAATCCCAAAATACATGTCTATGTAATCTTATTATAAAACTATTATAACTAATATCTACACCAACTTAATCAAATTCCAATAGTTTGATTTAACCATTTTAAGACATTTTTTTTATATACTATTCTTATTATCTCTATATATTTTTTAATCTTATTTTTAAATAGAGTATCATTAAAATTATTGTAAAAAGTAAGTTATTTTTACATTATTATTTTTTTCATGTCAATTATTCACTAACTTACTCATAAAATATCAACTTATTTGTGTTGAACTATTATTTTATTATTGAATAATTCATTATTTTAATAGTAAATTTTTTGTGTCTATGGCCCTACTTTAAATTAAAATAAGTTAATATGTTGTCTCCTTATATTTTTATTTCATTGATATAAAATATTTAAGATCCATTGTTTGTTTAAGGCCTTAATTTGACTCATTTGTTAATTAAAAGTGTCTATCATGTTTTAGTAATATGTAGTATAAATTGTCTAATTAATTTTCATTATTAATAATTTGCAAATTAAGTTTTCTCTTTTTGATTGTTATTAGAATATGATAAAAAAAAACTTATATCATTAATTGTTAGAGTGTTTAAAAATTACTCAACAAGTTAATAATGTCCCAAAATAATTTATTCTTTCTTTAAAAAATAGGTCGCTGACAGACTTTAAGTAATAATAAAAAATTTGATGTTATTATTTAAATATTATTTCATAGAGTGACATTTTGGTAAAATATTTTTCAAACGTGTGACATAAAAGTCATGGGTTCAAGTTTTCGCAAAAAAAAAAATGCAAAATAAGTCTATTTACTGTAAATCAAATAGTTCGACACTCAAAACCCTACACATAACTTTATGTGGTAAACGGTACACTTTCATATACTTTTGTCTCGTTTCAAACCTTCATCCTGACATCCGTCCCTACTCACATATCCTTATATTACTAAATTGAGAGTTCTTTCGCATGTTCTTATGTTGAAAGATTAGTTTTGCTTAATGAACATGGTGGAGACAGGCACAGGGCATGAAATGTAAGAAGAGGTAAATGTTATTGTGAAAGAATACAATACCACACATTTATTAGCTAAGTTATTCTAAACTAATTAATGACTTTTATGGGTTATCTCATTGATTGTGAATGTATTTTGAAATGGAATTTTTTTAATATGGTATTAAAATTAGACTTAAGTGTTTTTTGATACATACATTACTTGGACTTTTCTATATATTAGACTTGATTTCATGGGTTTATGTCCGCCAATACTTCTGTTGTTTAGATTTAGGTTTGGCTCTTGTCAATTTCTGCCTTGTCAAACTAATTTATTGTCATTGTTTCAACCCAAGTTTTGTGTGAGAGAGGATCTGAAAGTATAAAATATCATACATTGATTAGTCAACTCAAGTGATCCTAAATAAATTACTAAAGTTTATGAATCACCTCATTTATTATCGATTAGTTTTGAAATAGAAGGCCAGTTATTGATATCTGCTGCCTCACTTTTCATTTAAAATTATAAATGTCCATTTCTAATGATCTAAGATATTTGTCCAAGATTAAAGACCAAATCATTACAATTATGAGGTATTGTTCAGAGGTCAATGGGGTTAAGTTTACGTTGAAATTCTTGAGGCTTTAGGGTGCACTTGTTTGGATTGAAAATATTTTTCAAAAATTTTTTTGGTGTCAAACACTGAAATATTTTTCGGTGTAAAATATTTTTCAATTTTCCTTCCTCTGTCTGAAAATAACTTACGAAATTTTTGAGTTTAAGTTATTTTTCGAATAATTCAAGAGTGACATTAAATCTCACATACTTACTTTTATAATTTCATTTGCTAAACTTATTTTCGTTTTTAATTCTTTTCCATTCTTTTTTCTCTTAATCATGGTCCCACACTAATACTAACAGTCTTCATAACTATCATTATGCATATTTTACTACTAAATTGTACTATCATTTAATTTTGAACAAAATTAATCTTTTATTAACCACAATTATTTGTAAGGTATTTATTACCATTGTTATAAGTTTTTTTTAACTTGTATTTGTAAAATTAAACATGAAACCGTTAAAAAATTTTATTTCAAAATATTTGTATTTTGTCAACCAAATACCGAAAAATTGTATGGCAAATGAACTTTTTTATGTAAATTTTTTCAAGGCCAGAAAAATATTTTCAATCCAAACGAACACACCCTTAATAGCGATTAAGCAGTGCATTCCAGTCTGGATTTTAGATAACCTGAACTTCTATGTTCCTGCCTTGCTCCTCATTTGAATCCCTAATAATATTAATCCACGAAGAAAAAAAAAAAGAAACGGAATAATTAAGGACGTAGAGATGGATATTTGCGTTCTCAATTTTGCAGAAGGTATAACTTCGAAGCTCTTTCAACCAAAAAACAATGTGCACTGTGTACCTCTATATTTATTGAAAAATTTTATTGTTCCATCAGCAGTTTCGTTGTTTTTTTGAATACTTGTGCAATGTAAGTTCAGAAAAAATATAATTTTAACTCTCGAAATTTGGGTCGTGGTCCATTTTGATCCCAAATATTTCATGCAAAACACATTTATTCCCAAAACTTTTTAATTTTTACTAATTTAGGACAAATTCGAAAATTTCGTCAATTACAAATAGAAAAGTCACATACTAATTCGAAAATTCTGTCAATGACGAACGAAAAAAGTCATGTCAAATTTCGAACATAGAAAAATGTAATTATAGACATCAAAATTTGGGTCAAGGTTTATTTTAGTCTCTAAAATTCCCAATAAAAAGTATTTAATTTCAAACTTTTTAATTTCTATCAATTTAGAACAAATTTAAAAATTATGTTAATTACAGACGGAAAAAATCACATGTATTACATATGAGTGTTAAATCTATCTTGGGATATAATACTTCCCAATCGATTTCAATCCTAAATTTAATCATATTTTCACTTTTTCCTGTAACTATCTAATCAAGTTTTAACCATTCACCATTCTTGTCTCTATTATAACACTTCTCTACCAATTTCAACTCATTTAACAACGAATTTTTGGCAAAAATCTATCGCTAAACGATTTACTGACGGAATCCACTCGTCGAAAAATGTCTCGTTAGTAAAGTATAGCAACAATTTTACTGACATAATTTCAGTCACAGATTTTTTTGTTAGTAAATCGGTTACTAAATTTGGTTTTGAGACATTGTAAAAAACTTAAATTAGTGACAGTTTTTTTTTTTTTTGCCAAATTTAGCGGTCGAAAATTCCGTTGCTATGAATAATAGTTGTAACGAAAAAAATCCATCAGTGATTAATATTTTAAAACATTTAAAAAATATTTCCATTGTTAATTTAAAAATATTATAAAAGAGATTGCTTATGAGCACATGAAGTACAATTTTGAACTAATATATTAATCATTTAATCTTTTTTTTAAAAAAAAAAAAAAAAAAATGAAAACTCACTCCCCTTATCTACCTTCTAGTAATTCGAACCCGTGACCAATAGTTCATAGGGAAAGCATTTTACCACCTAAGCTACACTTCATTATCATCATATTAATCATTTAATCTTTTTCAGCATTTACAATTAAATATTGAATTTTCATTTATTACACCGAATTCAATAACCATTCCAAAGATTAATCTCAATAAATGAGTTTTATTATACTGTAAAAAGTGAATTATTATTGTTTTATTATACCTCAAAAATTATTCTTGAATTAAATTATTATTTTTAATTTATTAATGAATTATTATTGTGTTATTATTATCCTTTTTTTGGATATAAATTTTCCAACACTTGATTAAATGGGTTGAAATTGGTAGGAAGGTATTATAATCCAATTTAGACTTAGCAGTCATGTGCATTCAAAGTGTTAAATGTAGACATGAATGTTGAATGGTTAGGATTGTTAGAGGAAAAAGTAGAAACATGACTAAATGGGTTGAAATTAGTCGAGAAGTCTTAGATCTGTTATATCCCAAGATAGGTTTAACAATTATGTGCAATGCGTATGATTTTTTCCGTCTGTAATGGACAAAATTTTCAAATTTGTCCTAAATTTATAAATTAAAAGGTTTGAGAACTAAATGCATTTTGTTTGAAATTTTGGGAACCAAAATATACCATAACCCAAACTTTGAGGGCCAAAATTATATTTTTCCATGTTTGGAACTTGAGACTTAATAGGCACGAACTTTGAAGTGACTTTTCCATTTGTAATTGATAGAATTTTCAAATTTTTCCTAAATTGGTTGAAATTAAAAAATTTAAGAATTAAATATTTTTTGCCTAAAACTTTGGGACTAAGATGGACCACGACTCAAACTATGAGAACTAAAATTGTATTTTTTCATATAAATTTTTTAAAGCACATGGTATTTCTTTGTATAGCATTCAAAGTATAATGTGGTGGTTCTTTTCAAGGATGATAGAATTTCATTATTTTTAGTTTAATTTTTTTCACCTTTATATTTTACTGAATGATGGAATGTTGAAAAAGAACAATAGGTAATGATAAAACGAGAAGAGAGTGAGCAAAAAAAAAAAAAAAAAATGAACTTTATAAGGTGAATTAAAGAATAACAAAAGAAAATTTTCTTTTAAAGTCTAGTCAACAAAGGATAAAAATAATGCCTTACTAACTAGTTTAAACACTTAATAACCAAGGAAGAACTTTTGATTTACGTCAAAATTTGGCCCAACGATCCGAATTGTCTTTCTCAGAAAAAAAACTCCAATAATTTAGGATAGTCCTTGAACATAAGCAATAGAATGGTGAAATCCCGAAATTTTGACCAAAAATTTTTCTATAAAATACAAAAAAAAAATAGTTGTATCTTCAAGGTAATGAAGATTGGGTAGAACATAATAATAGTAAGTACTACTGTAAAGAGTCCAGCAAGACATATGATAGTACAATTTAGAACAATTTAGAATTCAAAGGAAAAAAGAATTTCAAATCTTGACAACTACTGAAATTTGTCCGCAACAAATCTTATAATAACACAAATATGTCGTTATACTTTTATTGCGAGTCTTACCTGGATACTCCATTTTTATATTTATATATTTTTCCTCTTTTTGCATGTATGGCTGCAACCAAACCCTCAAAAAGAAACAAAATCATCAACGATATACAATTAATGCCGAATATTCTTGAAGATGTCATCATCGAAATTCTCTCATGGCTTCCGGTCAAATCTCTCTTGAGGATTAGGTGCGTTTCAAAATCATGGCTTTCCTTAATCTCTAGCCCAAATTTCATCAAACTTCATGTAACAAAATCCTTCAACAATCATGAATACACTCGTCATAGACTCGTTTTTCGTAGTTTGGAGGTGGCCGATAACTACTATAAGTTTAGATTCAAGCAGGGTTTCTTTCATCCTACATTTTATGACGCACAAACTACTGAGCCAATCGACATGGATGATTCCATTGGATGCAACGAAGATGTGTTTGTAGGTCCGAGTCCTCGGATGGTCTAACATTACTTCCCCATTGTAAACATTGTCGGTTCTTATAATGGCTTAATTTGTGTTACTAGCTATGGAGACATATTTTTGTGGAATCCATCCATTCGAAAATCAAGAAAGTTGCCTAATTTTCCTCCTAGGTTAAATAGTAACAATGTTTACGAATTTTATGCTTATGGGTACGATGAGTCCAACGATGATTACAAAGTATTCAGAATTTTATGTGGTAGCGAGTATCACGGAACAAAGGGATGCCTCGATTTGTATAGTCGAAACACTAATTCTTGGAGGAGAATTGAGGATTTGAAAGTTGATTTTATTAGAGGGGTTTATTATACAAAAGGGAAGCTACATTGGATCACGGATAAAGGAGAAAAAATGGGTACTCTTGACTTGGCAAGCGAGACATATGGAGAGATGGAACAACCGAGATACGGGGATGAGGGTCTAATTTATTGTGAATTAAAAGGATTTTCAGGATGCCTTTCCTTGATATGTTATTACCAAAGTAGTACTCGATTATGTGGATAATGAAGGAGTATGGAGTAAAAGATTCTTGGACTAATGTGGCTTCATTGCAACACTCTGACTTAAAAATGTGCAGATTAATGAGACCAGTTTTTGTATCCGAGGATGGTGAAATTTTGTTTCATAAATCTGGGACAAGCACGAGATTGGTGATTTACAATCCAAAATGTAACTCACTCGCCTGCCATCAAATTACTAATGTGACACAACTGTTGGAACTGAATATTTTTGTTGAAAGCTTAGTTTTGCCTAGTAATGACCATGATGGAGTATAAAGGTCCAGGGCATGGAACTGAATACATAAACTTTTACAGCTTATATTTAGATCATATTTTGTGATTATTAAGGTCTAATAACATGGTTCCGTGTATCTATGTTCCTCTTTTTTTTTTTCCCTATCAGATGATGATTGATTCCTAAGAGAAGACTTTACACGATTTCATCTTTTATTGGAGTCTTTCAGAATGCGTCTTAACAAATCTAATCTATTTTCATTAAGTCTCTTGCCAGCTAAAAGATTGAAACATGATTTTGTTTGGCTGGACAAGTGGACAACTTTCCGGTCCGGGCTTGCTGATCATGTACATTGAGGTAAAATTTAAAAAAAAAAAAAAAAAAAAAAACCACCCCTCATCCTATCTATCTTAACACCTAAACTACATTTCATCGTTCACCTATAAAGTTCTTATTTATCTATATATTTCCTATCTACATATTTCCTACTGTTTCGGTTAGGAAAAATATTGAATAATTCCACCTGATGTGCAAAAATTTTGCCTATATTTTTTCTATACAAATCTCCGGCAAATGATATTGTCTCAGTTAATTGACAAACTTACCGTTTAGGACATGCCAATTCTTTTGGTCATTTACCCCATCTTCCCAAACTGTTTTCTCCCTCACCCACCTCCCTTCTCGCCACCAACTTTTCTCACCGAGCCTTCTACATCCATTATGGATGACATGAAGATTTTGGGTGCAAGAATCTATAACAATTAATCAAGTCCGCAGTATAGAACAGGAAAAAATCAAAGTGTACTCATCATGGTCACCACCATTTATCAAACAATTTGAAACTTGAGGAAGTGTTTCAGATTTTGTGATTTTATTATATTTTTATAGCACAACAATGGCATGTCTTCATATGCCCTTCCATGTTGACAGAAGTGGAGTATCAGAAGTTTGCCAAGTATTAAGGCCAGGCCCATACCTATCACCCACGACTCCAGCTGAAGTAATTGATTCGAGCTCTGCTATATCTTCCGCTGATAGTTTCACAGACAAAGCTCCTATATTCTGATTGAGATTCTCAATCTTGGTTGTGCCAGGTATTGGACAAACATCATTTCCCTGGTGATGCACCCAGGCCAATGCTAGCTGTGATGGGGTACAACCCTTCCTTGAAGCGATGTCGTAGACCCGCTCGTACAAACTCTTGTTAAGCTCCAAATTCTCTGGTTGAAGCCTTGGTAAAGACTGCAAAATTTAGAATCCAATAATCGTAATGAATTGTAACATTATTTCCAGAATCAATTGCAATCAATTTTTAGGGTATTTTTGTTTCAGGCATTCAAATTTTTTAACAGAAAATAGTGGTGTGAGTACCCTAATCCAGCAATATTATTTGCAGGAAGTAGCTAGTACGCTATGTAGGTCAATCAGCAGAATTGGATCATTATCACCAAACAGGATTCACTAAAAGATACGCAAAAACGCTACCGTCAATCTCTTTAGTCCATTAACATAGCGTGGCACCAAACTTTTTGTAACCTCACATTTGAACCATATTGTTTCCTTTTAAAATTATATTTTTTTAAAAAAAAAGAAAGGAACAAACCCCACCTCTTCTCCTATCCTCAAGTGACTTGAACCATAATGAAAAGTTCGTAGGGAAAGCGTTTTATCACCTAAGATACACTTTGTTATCAACCATATTATTTCCTTAATCTCAAGGTGCGTCAACTTTTGCTACATGTAGCTATTGCTATGTCTCTCGGTTTTATTCTGGACTACTATCATGATTTTAACAATACCGATACAGAATCAATACACTTCGTTATCAACCATATCGTTTCCTTAATCTCAAGGTGCATCAACTTTTTCTACATGTAGCTATTGTTATGTCTCCCCGTTTTAGTCTGGAATATTATCACTGATTTTAGTACCAATACAGAATCAATGCTGACACAGTTATTTTTCCAGCGGCTATAATCTTTACTATTTCATAACTTCATTTTTATATCATGAGGACTGATTCTCTCCTTTAACTTAAAGTTCCTAAACTTGACCAAGAAGTTTTACAATTTCACTTGATTTTAGTACCCAAAAAGAATCCATTTCCTAAAGATCTAATTTGATTGTGAGCTGAATTTTAAGATACTACTATTTCCTTACCTGTAAAAAAATGAAAAAACAAGTATAATTTAGTTCACACAATCCACATGCACTAGAACTGAAAGTCAACAGGTCTCCACACGAGTTCATGTAATCACTTTGTAGTCTTGAGCCAATCCCACATGAAAGCTTTTTAAACAGTGAATATCATGCAATTAACCTTTTCCATTGATGACAAAAAGAGTCATGTCTTCTATCTTCAGTTTGATCAAAATAAGAGGACAAAAATAACTTCATTAGATCTTTAGATACATAGATTATATGAAGGTTTTTCTTATATCATCATGCCTGTTGTAAGATGGTCAAACTATGGCACCATTGTTGAAATTCAGAGTGCGAGAACACCAAATTGAGCACTTATTAGGTAAAATATTCTTGTTTTAAAATTTTGAGTGTGTATGGGGATGAAGTTTTTTATCTCATCAAAGCAATAGAAAACATGCACAAACCTTTCGGAAGTCGCCTTCAGTCAAGTTCTCAACCAGCTTTGGACCTGATGACAAGAATCCGCGTCCAAGTGGACTGTATGCCACAATCCCTATCCCAAGTTCTCTAGAAGATTATAGCATGTAATGAAGTTAGAAGCTCATAATCCTTGCACGCCCCGAGGATAATAAAGCAGAAAGAATACAAACCTGCAAGTGGGCAATAATTATTTCTTCCTCCGCATCCCTGGACCACAGTGACCACTCCAACTGCACAGCTGTTATTGGATGAACAGCATGTGCTCTTCTAATTGTTGAAGCTGAGGCCTCAGATAGACCTATATACTTTATCTTACCCTCTTCAACCAGCTTCTTAAGTTCTCCTATCTGGGAGAAAGAGCATTTCAACAACACCAAAACGCTTCAGTAAGAAGCTCATTACCAAACTTTATCCCAAGGCAAAATTTTAAATGCACAAAATTAGCAACATTTTACAAGTACACATATGTTCAAACACAACAGTGTCTTGAGTCTTTACATTTTAAGAAAGATTCTTCGTTATACTGAAGAAATCTACATAAGCAATTTCTTGCTAAATCCAAGAACCAAAACACACAAAAGAAATCTATATCTATACTATTATAAAAGTGTGAGTTGTGTTTTTTCCGTTAGATGTTGCTTCCTTTTTTGAAATACCTAATTTGTCCATGATTAGAAAACTAATAACTTTAAGATATATGAATTCATGAGTGATAAACATGTAATTGAAAAACATGTAAAATGTAATGAAGTAGTTAATTGGCTCAAGTTATTAATATACGGTAATTCATATACATTGAATTTAACAGAAACTGTAGGGTTAGATGTCCACTGAAATTCTTACTCTCATTGATCTCTTATCAACACAATCCACTTAAAATACAATCTTAATAAAACTCCATTCATAGGCATTAGTTTAATTTTTAATAAATTAGTTAAGACAAATAAAAAATAGACAGCAAAGCTATAGGTTTTGAAAATGGAGTTCGGTTGTTTCTCAAAATGCATTAAATAATTGGCAAATTAGTTATTTGTTTTACAATGGTCAACATTTTGTTACTTGTATCAACTGTATGTTGATTTTTCCCCATGATGAAATTAAACTCCTTTAAATCATTAAAAGTTGTAATAACTTGTTCAAGAAGAACATAATGCATCTCTTAAGCGAAGGATGAGGTAGGTTATAGCAGCTCATTGGTAATGAGCAATGTGAGTATGGAATTTATAATAATTTTTATAATTATTTAGTGAAGATTTTTTCGACTTGTAAACAATTAGAATCTTGAAGCAAATTTCATCAGTATGATATCAGTAGTGTTATTGTCCGATAAAAACAAAATATATACACAAAAGTTTCTAAAACTCTCTCATTGTCGAAAGAGAAAAAGAACTTGTGTGAGAGTCTAAAATATATTATCCATTCATGATTTAGAATAACTCAATGCTATGAAGAAAAATTAATCTACAAAGAAGATCTTTTATATTGGGTTACTATTTACTCTAGACATTTGTATTAGAGTAGAATAGAAACTTGTGTAGAAAGCTCAAAAATTAGATGCTTAACTTCCTATATTATATGGCATTATAAAAGATTATATAAAATTAATTAATGTTGTATCCGATATCTATAATCCATGCTAGGTTGGGAGCTATTCTGTATTTTCCTGGAGTATATTAAAAATGTTTACTTGAGGTGCAAACACTTATTTCTTGCACATTAGTTTGGATATAAATTTACTTATGGCTAAAATATTTGTTAACTTTATTCATAGGAATTGAAAATGTAGTGTTAAAAAAACTTCATTGATTGGTCATTAAACCTTTCAATTGGAAAAAAGAAATTAATTTAAAGGTATTTCTTAACCAAAAAAATATAAAAAATCATTGGAATAAAAAAAAGAATAATTTAAAATAGATAAGTTTAGATAAAAAGCTTGTACTAAAATAAGTGTAAAATCTGGAGACTTTAAGAGCCAATACTTGTTATGCCAATATAAATTTCATATCAAGAGTAAAATAGTTATATCAATTTAAGAGTAATAGAAAAAAACTCTTAATGCGGAGGCACACATGTAGTTGTAAGTGTTTAAGCAGATCTTCTATTACTTGATGTGGGCATAAGTATTTATTATAGGTAACAAAACAATGTCTCTCCATCTTTATGGGTTTCTTTAGTTTTTAATTGTTGATATTTTGTTAGTTATAACCTGTGAGGAAAGTTTATATGAATTAAATTAAGGGTTAATTGTAATATGTACTATTAAATTATTATTATTTTGCTCTTCGCACCCTAAAATATTAATTTTAGCACTTCAATACCTTATGCTATTAATTTTGGCACATTACTCAAATTGATGAAAAATTAGCGAATTTTCTAATTTTTTTTTGGGTAAAAAGGCTTTAGTAGCTGTAATTTACATTTGATTACTAAAACACTATTATTCATGTATTGGTATTAAATTCTTTTTATTAAAAAAAAACTACAAAAAATCACTAAATTTTCAACTAATTTGAGTAATGTACTAAAAAATAATAGTACAAGGAACTAAAGTGATAAAATTAATAGTTTAGGGTGTAAAATGCAAAACAATGATAGTTCAAAAACACGTAGATTTGACCATCTAAAATATATATAAAAAATCTAAATAATAAAAATAATTACAAAATAAAAAAGCAAAATAAAAACTCAAATTATAAACCCTTTAAAAACAATTCAGAGCAATTCATAGAGTCTCAACTATTGCATGTCAAAATATAATAGCATCATATTCTCTCTTATTTATTTGCCAAATATGTTGATTTCTATTTTGGGGCTGCTGGTCACTTGTACAAAAGTTTAGTTAATGTACTAAGATTAAAAAAATAACAAGAAAGAAAATGAAGAATCATGGTTTTGAGTTTTGTAAATTATAGTCTATCGTTAGTATTTGTTTTGCCCTTCATGTGACTTAGTAGTGTAGGCTATTATATTTCTATAAAAGAATAAGATACCTCAAACTTATATTTCAATATTATTAATCTAATTTCAATAAAAGACTAAAGTAGAACCTTAGGAAACGCACATTTACTCCCCACCACATTGTTTATACCTTAAAATTACTAACCATTCGAATATTTGACCAGCAGTTGAAACGATTACATTCAAATGTAGAAAAATTCTTAAACAGCATTTATCAATTACAACTAAAGCTTTTGTCTAATTACTATAACTAAAGGTTGCATCTTAGATACACTATCACAATATTAAATTTTCTTCAAAATATAAATTATTGGCATTACTTTTTAATCAGGTAATTTGTAATTATTTTTAATAAATAGAAGGAAGTAGTTATTTATTAAGATTTATATAATTCATTTGTTCTTAAAAAATTACACCAAAGTGATGCCAAATGTCTCTTGCATTATACAATAGTTTTATCACCTTATTACTTTTGATAAAAGGGACGTTTTAGACCAGAAAAGATATTTTAAAAACAATTGAAAATGAAAAACATGGAGTGAATGAGAATAACAAAAATGGATCTAATTCAAAAACTAACATAGTAACAGTATTCTTTAAAGAGCTTCACAAAATCGTCATTAGTTATGACAAAATTCTAATTAGGTAAATATTGGTATTAAGGCATATAATTGCTTGTGTAATTGAGACGGATTGGTGGTGGCTTAATTCGTTAAAATCCACAGAAATAAAAAATTAAACTTACATATTTTTCTAATATTTATGTAACTGTCCATATATTTTGGTTTTTGTATATGAATGACAAAAACATGATTAAGAAGTCAAAGGAACAAAATATGACAAATTATGCCTTGTGAAGTGTCATCCACATATCCAAAACATTATAATTAGAGTCCCCAAGAACAGTAAAATTTTCACCAAAAAAGGAAATAAATTCAGTATCTCAATATTTTGAAACACTGTTAAAAAATATAGTAAAACCATTAATTTGATCCTAATCATATTCTAAAATATTAATGAAACAAGACAAAAACAAAGATTATAAAAATGACTAATTATAAGATAAAAATAATAAAGCCTAAATTAATGTTTAGTAGAAAGGAACAAATATATTTAGTTGATATTCAAGGTGAAAAGGAGAATAAAGTAAAGGTGTCCAATTTATAAAACAAATGTTGCAAATTCAAGTGCCAAAAAAAATTAATAAACATTGTAAAATCATCAATTTAATATACAACATTTCATAATATTAAAGATATATGAAAAAAGTGATGAACATAAATTTTATAATTAAATATCAGATCTAAAATCAATAATTCCTAAACAAGTTTTTAATATTTAATAGATATTCAAGATATTCACCACTTACAAAAATAAACATGTAGAGCTTCACAATATAATACTCTAGAGTATAGCAAATACAAAACTTAAGATTTTAGGTGCAAAATAAACTGATAAACCTTCCTAGGCTAAACTGCTAATTTTCTACTCCAATTTAAGTTGAAGTATGTAAAAATAATTTTTAGAACTTCCATGAAAGCTATTAGTTGATTTGTTAATATTTTGTTTCCGACAAGCATTAGATAATTTGTTAAAAAAAAACCAATTTAGTCCTTTATTTTTGGAGTATCGGTCAGTTTGGTCCCTTATCTATTACAACACACTAATTTGGTCCCTTATCTTTCAAAAATTAACAAATTTAGGATCTATAACTAAAATTATGGACAAATTAATGGACCAAGACACGTGATAATCATGTACCTGTTAAAATGCCATAAGTATGTTGTCAGTAGTACTCTATTAGTTTGTTCATAATTTCCATCACAAGTCTTAAATTAGTTAATTTTTATAAGGACAAGAGACCAAATTAGTCTTTTTGATAGATAAGGGACCAAATTAATCGATACTCTAAAGATAAGAGACCAAATTAATTTTTTTCCCCTTGTAAAAATAACTAGAATTATATATGTGTTTAGGAAGTCAAATCTAGAAAAAAAAAGTTCAATGTTCATAATAGAAATTTAGTTAGCTTTAAAGTCCCTGAGGAAAACACTAAGATATATATTATAAGAACATAAAGTTGATATAGGATTCGAATTTGAAAAGAAAACCAAAGCATATAAATATTAAAGAACAAATATAATAAGCATAAACAGAGAGTATTTATATGTATTTACTGGCTTTTATTTCATTTTGGCCCTAATAAGTATTGTTTTAGAATTAATGCACAAAATAATTACTTATAATTTATCAAGTTTTTGTCATGTTTTGTATACGTGCAAAACACGTACATTTTCCTAGATCTACATAAAAGTCCATTTTGGTGAAAAAAGACAACCATGTAAAGTAAGATGTCAAATTATGAATGTTCATCTGCATTGCTGAAGCCATTTATGAAAGGAATACACAAGTGGATACTGGTTCAGAATGTAGTTTGCTGGTTATGGTTCAGAAAGCAAACTGAAAATGCAGTTATCTAGGTGGCTGAATCAAATGCAATGAACCTATTTTGGCAACTTACTATGTTGACAGGGTAGTTATGTTCCCTGCTTCATGTATCTCAAAACTTTCCAAATTCCAGAAAGAACGAGGAAAAGAAAAGAAACAGAATTTGAAGAAACAGAACGCCAGATTTTCTCTCTCATTCAAAACTGCGTTAAGGAAAAAGCAGTGAGTTGCCAGAAGCAAACATTTCTTTCCAATTCCTGACCAATTTGAAGAAAAAACGGTGAATCGACTATCTAGTATTTCAAGAAAAAGTACAAGACAATATTAGTGCAAATTACCCTACCCATGTAAAGACACCTACAGCCAGCAGATGATATCAAAGGATGCCACATTTTCACTGACAGAATCAGAAAGGAAAAATGCTCGTGTGCAGTCTGAAGGGCTGGAGAATGGAAATGTTCCCTTTCTTTACTTTGTAGGAGAATTGGCTAATACTCCTTCACCACAGTTCTACATAGTTATAGAATGCCAGATTCATCTGTACCTACAATCTACTCATGCTTACTAATTGAGCTCCCATGCTTCTCAGGAATAAAAAGGTCCAGGGACAGGAATCACAAACTTCATTGAATTGACAAACATATGAAGTTTCATTTCATAAAATGTGATCAACTGGAATACAACATCACAGAATGAAAACGGACAAACCGTGACTTCAATGGGTAGACGTGTATCAATTCGATGTTGATAGTAGAGATCAATGCAGTCAACATCAAGCCGTTTCAAGCTGGACTCGCACGCTGCTCTAACATAGGCCGGGTCACCACATATCTCCGGCTTCCAATCCTCCTGCAAATCGGACTCCAAATTTCGTTGCTAGCTCTACTTTCTCTCTCATTCCTTCCTTCAAAGCCTGCATAACCGTGTTTTGATAACATTAATCATTCAGGACATATACATTTTATTACATGTCACATAGAATGTGGATTTGTGAACAATGCTTGGCAGTCAGAGTCTATCCGAGTCTTTCCAACTTTTTATTTTTCAACACAATGCTAATTTTTTTTTTTTTTTAACACACAAGATTTTTAAGTCCAAAATATGTGCTCCTATTTACACATTTTTATGTAAACGCTCATGCAGTCCATCAGGTAAACACATAACTATCATCATCACAGTTTTTGGTGAAATGAAAATTTTCTGGAGACAACATGTTGTATAGTAGTGTTTTATTTTTATTTTTTATTTTTTATTTTTAATTTCTGGAAAAAAAATACTACAATGGAATGTGGGAATTCTTTGAGATCATTCGAATCAAGAAACGTCGTAAAATAACTTAACAAGTGAGCATAAAAACATCTAGGTTGAATCCAAATAAAAAACTATCTGGCCAAAAAATCAAGTTTGACATTTTATGATTGCTACCACTTTGACCAATTGAGTATTTTCTATTCCCTTAGGTTCGTTTGGTTCACAAATAAATCATTCTTGGATAATTTATCTTCGGATGATAATCCTAGGATGTGTCATCCTCATATTTGAATTATGTGTTTGGTTTGTTTAGGATATTGACACGATATTTTGATAATTATACAATTTTATATTTTTTATTGAAAGTGATATATAGAGGAGAATTGTAGATATTAAAATATTCTCTTACTATTACCTACTATCCTTAATTACTTTAAAATTTTCACACATAAAATAGTTTTTAAATCGTATAATGTCATGTTTAAAAATAAATAAACTAATAAAATTATTGGAATATATACGTAAATTAGTAAGGAATGATAAAATTTGTAATAGTAGCACTATGTTGAATTAATTTTGAAAAAAAAAACTAGTAGTTACATTCATGAATTATCAATATAAAGAATATAGTATCTTGATACAATTAGATCTTTCCATTTAGTTAATAGTATTTTACTATACTTGAAAATATATGTTTCATAAAAAAAGAAACATTTAAATAAAAATAAGGCATTATACTTTGTAAAATTAAAAAAAAAATGATAAAATAAAAGAACAAGTGTGCATCATATACTAAAATATGCATTTTTTCACATAAAATTAAAAAAATGATATAATGATCATTTTTTTGAAGAAAAAAAATAACAATTATAAGAAAATATATTAATTTAATAGGTAGTATAGGCATCTTATGTTTTATCCAGTTTGATAGGATTATTAATACCAAAGACCTCCATGGGATATGTAATCCATATAGTCCAGGGAAAGGGGGATTAAGTAAGTTAACTGGGATGATAATCCCATATTTAAAATTCAACCGAACATGAGATAATATGAGATTACTTATCCAATTATAAGTCATCCCATAAACAAACAGACCCTTAGTTGTTGAAAAACTAGCATAACATAGTCCCAGTGCTTTGAGGCATTGAACCAACTCCACTTAGTGGAGTTGGTCAGGAAATGCCTCACAAGACACTTATGAGGTCTAGGGTTCAAATTCCAAATCTTGTAGAAATCCTTCAGTCCAGTTGAGTCCCCTTGTATCCCCTTATAAAGTAAATTAAGTTAGTATGTTGTCGTTTTGACCAAAAAAAAAATAGTGCTTTGAGCCGTTGGCTCATAACCCACATGTCATTTTTGGATAGACCCAATCTAAGGTACGGGTCTATTTTAGAATTTTTCTAGTTAGACAGCATGCTCTGTAGTATAGGATAATGGCTGAGGGTGAAGGCCGCCCTCCTCCTCCCCTAAACTTTTGGAAAATTTGGCATTGACCTTATGAATTTTATATTGTTTTCTCCTAACTCTCCTTCTTGCCCCCTTAAAATTTTATTTAATTTCTCACTGTTAGCCTAAAGTTTTCTCCAAAATATCTTTTTTTGTAAGAATGGTTAGATAAGATATCTACTTTCCTCGGATACATAAAGAAATGCAATATTTTAGTTAGTTAAATTGAATTTCAATGTAAAATATCACTAAAAAAAAGTATCCATGCAAATTAAAATACTTATTTAAAGAAATCAATCCTCCATAGGCAAGGAAAAAGGGATCTTCCAATTTACCTATTACTAGTGACAAATCTAATAATACTAATAGTCATAAAGATCAAATGACCCAAGAAAGTGATATTTGAAGGTGACTCAACTGTTGTAATTTCTGCCCTTAGAAATGAATGCCTTCAATTGGACTGGTCATGCGTAATGGACATACAAGAAGTAAGGAAGTATTCTCCCAAATGGCCCAAGTGGAGATTGAGGAAATTACCAAGAAATATTAACTCTGCTGCTCACTGAATTGCAAAATAATGGGCGTTTGCAAGGAAATGAGTTGGTTACATCCCCTCAAATGTTTTGTCTAATGTCTTGTCATTTGAGGGGAAGTTAACTGACTTATCATGTGATGTAATTTTATACTCTTCTAAGTGAATGAATGAATGTTTATTTACCAAAAAATAAATAAATAAAGATCAAAATCCTTCGTGTTATGTTTGAATAGTGAATTTAGATTTTAAATTCAAATCATTCTTAAGTTGTTCAGACAAGTCGAGAAATTTAGTTTTTTGAGATTTAAAATCCACTAATACTTTGTTATGGCATTTCAAAGGTTAATTGGATGTACTATAAATTCACCTGGGTCCATTTAGATTGGTAGATTTGATTTGTAAAATAAATTGAAATAAATGGATTTTAAATAGATAGATTTGAAATCAGTTTAAAATTTGAATAAATTTAAAATTAACCATTGAAATCCAACTTCAGGTGAATTTCAGATTCACAATTAAATCTCTAAACTTGTTTAAATAATTGGGGTCCAAACAGAATCCCAAATTCTGTATCACTTCAAATTCTACCATTTCCATTTCCATTTCCTTCCTTTCAAATTCTACTATCAAAACGGTCATACAATTTTTGCTTAATTAGATGATTTTATTAGATGTTATATATATTTGTAGGAAACTCTAACTTAATCGTCGTGGAATAAATAGTGTGGTCGAATAGTTTTCAGAAATTTTAAAATGTATACTAAACTGAGGAAAATATTTAAAGCTATCCAAAGACCACGGGGGTACTATCTTAGAAGCTCAAGGTACAACCAGTCAGTTAACGGCAAATGAATCGGCAAATAAAAAGGAAACTCCAAATAAACTGATGGGAAATTCTACGGCAATTTTGTTGGATTTATGAGTTTGTACAGTATAAGTTCATAAAACACATTATTTTGTATTATATAAATTTTTAAAATATAAAAAAATAGTTCAAAAAATACCTAATAAAATATTCTTTGTAAAATCTGAATTTAGAGTTTAGTCCAGACAAATACCAAAACACCTTTAGTTTGAAGGGTATCTTCCTCTAATTCCTTAACAGTGTCTCGTTAGATTTTCTTTTATAAAGTATATTATATTAAAATGTTATTGATTTGACAAAGAATTTATTTAAGAAAAAAAAAAATAGAACAGAATTTAAACAAGGTAAAAAAGGCAAACCCTATTGCATTACACATACAAAAAAAAAATTTGTATAGACTAAATCTATGATAAGGCCCAATATATTTTATAGTCTATATTTATTAATTTTTTTAAAAATTAATAAATATAAATAAATATAAATCACAAAATGTATAATCTATAACATTCAATAATTTTCAAACTACTTGGGACTCAAATTTATAAATTTTTTATATAGGATGTACACTTTAGTGCCCTATATTTATCCACAATAATTAATTTTTTTAAAAACATTAAAAATTAAAATACTGCATTAATAATTTGATGAATGTATATAAATACGGATCAGAACACTTTGATCGATATTAGAATTTTTCCTCAAATTTATTTGTACCTTGCCCAGGAGTAACTCATTTGTGTGGGGCCCATATATATCGGACGTGTCAAGATGGGTGATCCCTCTGTGAACAGCATAGTGGATGAGTTTAATCATGTCGGGCTCGGGCTCAAGAATGGGCGGGCCGTAGAAGGCTGACATGCCCATACAGCCCAGCCCTTGAGCTGAAACTTCAAACCCCTGCGAGCCCAACTTGATTCTTGGAACGTTCACTTCTTCTGTTGCCATTTTTCAGCCAAAAAAACACAGACCAGATAGATAGGAAGGAGTAGAGGAGAATTTTCTGTTTATAGTGAATTGAAGGTCGGAGTAGTAGTATTGTTAAATGTTAATCTGGCCTAAATATAGATGACCAATGGCCTGGCTGTAGTTGGTGCACTTTAGGCTTGTGGTGGGGCAGGTTGATGACCAAAATTGAATAAATAATATATATAGCGAAAATTTTTAATAATAAATAAAATAAATTTTTTGATTTATATTATTTTTAAAAAAATTATTTTTAATAAATTAGAATAATATGAATAAATATAAATAAAGAATTTATCCCAATTATTATGAAGAGGATCTATATAAAAACTCCACCACATATCAATAAGAATATAACATTTTGAAGGAGTGACGTGGTTTTATTTTTTCAATTCAAATTTCTTTATGTATATTTCAATAATATTTTATGATTATAAATTAACCACAAATAAGAGATTGAGAGTTGAGTATAAACAGTGGACTTTTACTTGAAGGGACAAGAATTTAAAGATAATTTTATTTATAAGATTAAAATATACTTCTTTTAAAGTTTTAAGGAGCAAAATATATACAAATACAAAAATAAAATTTTGAAAGTTAAAAACATAAATTTCAAAATTTTGGAGTGAGGACGGTCGCCCCTACCTGTCTGCCTCTACTAATAGTCAAATCTTATTTCAGTTATTTTCATGATTTATAAATTATTCACAAAAAAGAGATTGAGAGTCAAGGAGGACAAAGGACTTTCAATTTAAGGGAATAAGAATTTAAAGAAAATTTTATTTATAAGAAGATTAAGGTATACCTCTTTTAGAATTTTAAAGGAGCGAAGTATATGTAAAGATAAGAATAAAATTTTAAAGATAAAAAACATAAAATATCCCAACCCCTTGAAAGACCTGAAGATATTCTAAGTTTTTAATTTAGATCAAGAGTGCTCGAATATCCTATCTCAAAATATCCCCAATTGGTTTATCCATTGGTGGACTACCCATGGACCCTCAGTAAAAATTTTACCTGAGCCATTTCTTCATTTATACCATTCATGGATAAAATTTTCACCTACTTCCTTCCTCAAAAAGTTATACTCTCAGGAAAATATTCCTCTACCCACAGAAATAGCTACCATTTATTTCTTTATTGAATTTTCAATCCCTTGGATTTATAAATGGGAACCCGAATTTGGTTATACCTCCGATCATTTCCCTTGTTTATATCGAACCTATTATACCAAATTCAGGATAAACTCATGAAAATAGACCCGATAGGTCTGTCTCTTATACACATCTATAATGTGTGTTTAAGACAGCCATTGCTTTGGTAATTGCACTGTTCTCTGTATAATGTTTGAATAGATGGCAAGCTCAATTAACTCCTTTTGATATTGCCAGGAAACTAAAAAAGGAATCAGGCACTATCTACAAAAGATGAAATTATTGATGCTTATATGGAGCAAGTTAAAGATCATCTAAATGAACATATTAAACAAGATCTGTCTATTATACACATCTAGATGATGTATAAGAGAAAATGATACGTGATAAATAATCAACAGAATCTCTTGGACTCATTTTCAGTAACAACCACTTGAAAGACACGAAGATATTCTTCAAAGTGTTTTAGACACACTCAAGCAAAAGAAGCAATGAAGATATTCAAGACGAAATATCACAAGATCTCAAGCATCGATATTCAAGACGAAATGTCAAAGCATCATCAAGCATCAAAGAAAAATTTTACAAAAACAGAAATTTTACTGTTCATAGTTCTTGTTTAAATAGTAAAATCACTGTGCATTCACGGATTTACTGTACAAATACTGTACAAACAGTAAATTCACTGTAGAAACAGTAATTTCACTGTGCGGATTTCAAAAATCCTACTGTACATTTAATTTTTTTGACGTCCGGCTTGTCTATAAATATCCTCAATTGTATAGCCGAGGATAAGAGCCAAAAGACAGTACCATTCTTTCTTTTGTATCTGACATTCTCTCCCTCCAGATCATATCTCTTATACTCTTTTGTAATTACTTTAGTTTAATATCCAGAATAAACCCCGAGGTATTCCTCATCAGCCTCTTCTGAAGGGTACCTTCTTCCCTTTCCCTTTTAATTTATTTAGTCCTGACATAATATGTCAGGCTAATTATCATATGTTGATGGTTGTCTTATCTTAAGTATTGGTGTATAATTTCTTTTTCTGGTCTCTTATAATAAGACTTAGAATCTGATTCAGATTCATTTTCAGTAACCGAAGCATAGGTTATACCTTTATGATGTTGTAGCAAGTATTCTTGCAATTGTCCATATAATGGATGATCTTTTGGGATATTACCCAGATCAATATTGGATGTGGATGAGGATCCATATCCTGATAATCCAGATATATCTGAATTATATAATGTTTTTCCACCCCTAGATATGACTGGGGTTCTTCCACCTCGTCCCCTATAAGGAGACTGAGAACTTCCACGTCTCATGAAACCTGTAAAAATTCTCGAAGAGTTTATTAAATTGACAATTCATATAATTTTCTTATTTTCGAATGATATATATTTTTACAGAAATCTATTTCTGATTGCTCTATATGCAATTCGTTGTTGAAATAAAGCATGTGTCCATAACGGATCTTGTTCTTGTATATAATATATGAGTTAGTTATATTCTTCTTTTTATTGTTTCTAATCTATTTTTTGCTATAATAATACTAGATCGAGAATTTATACAGGTTTCATGAGACGTGGAAGTTCTCAGTCTCCTTATAGGCTGTCTCTTATACACATCTAGATGTGTATAAGAGACAGGTCTAGGATAATCGAATATTTTCCAAATATTTTAATTTCAATGCTCTTCCTTTGAAGAATGAGAAGAAGCGGCTTTATCAATCATCCTTTGTCTTGAAAATATTTTACTCGCAAAACCGTTTCTGTCTCTTATACACATCTAGATGTGTATATAGAGACAGGGCTAGGTTCCGGTTCATATTTATTTGAAAATCTTGAAATTGAGAAAGAATGTTATAATATTCTTTGTAATTTATACACATCTATTGTATAATAATATAGTTAAGGGATGATGATATCGAATCAGAGAATCATGCATATTAATTCGATCGAATCATAATCATCGAATCATCGAATCAAAATCGGTATTATCATTACTAGAACTATTATTATCTCGTATTTATATCTATTATTTTGTAAATTTCATTTTTAATTTCGTCATCTAAATCTAATTGTTTAATTTTTTCTTTTTTATTTTCATGACAATTTGGGGCTATATGACCTTTTTTGCCACATTTATAACATATAATTGGTTTTTTCCTAGATTTTCTAGGTTGAGATTCTCTCTGTTTTTTACGAAATTCTCTCTTTTCTTTTTGTTTTTCTGTTGATCTAACAGGTTTTAACCTTTTATCTTTACGCCATGAAGGTCGTTGATATGATCTTTTCTGTGTAGAAGATATGTCTTCTAAACCAAATGAATCTGACTGCAAAATTGACCTAATTGTCTTTTTTCAGTTAATTGTTGTCTTTTTAATTGTTGATTTAATTTAATTTCATTACATAAAGCTATACCTTCTTGAACACAAGTATTGACCAATTTGCCATAAGTATAATAATCATAAGGAATAGAAATATTATCTTTCCTAAGAGCTTTTTTAATTCTTTCAGCAAATAATGCAGGTAAGCCATCAATAAATTTGGCTTTCCAGTAGTTACTATTACTTTCTGGAAGATCAAATACTCTAGATAAAAATGTATCTTTATACCATCGAAAAGACGTAAGTGTTTTACATCTTAATCCATTTAATAAAGTACGAATATTTTCATGATTAGTTGTATAACGTCTGTAAAATGATCTAAAATATTGACCATGAGTGTATAAACTGCATCTTCAAAAACATGAGATGTATTAGGTTCTGTTTTAACAGTATTCAAAATATCATCACGATTTTGTTGAGTGAAATAATTATCCCACCAACCTTTATTTTTAGTTGACCAGTAAAACCGGCAATTATCATTGAAGCAACACGTTTGTCACTATTATTATTTGCTTTTGCTACTGTGGAATACATTAGCATGCGATGAATTAAATTACTAATTTGTCTTTCAGTATAACCATCTAAATTCCATTCATAAATTTCTTTCCAGAATAACTATTATTAATTACATGCTGTTGTTCTTCATATAAAATATCCTGAGGAGTAGGTCTAGGATAATAATAATGATACATGGTTGGTTTATCACCAAACTTATAAGAATTACGAAGTTATTAAAGAAAATAATTTATCCATTTTATTATGAAGAGAACTAATTTGTTCACTTAAAACTTTTATAAAAATATTAGTATAATTATTTTGCTGATACATATTATTAATATGTTGCAAAGTAATAGGTAGAGTATTATTGTCTACTAATTTTTGAAAAGCATTAAATGAAAGCGAAGTATTATTTGGTAAAGTAAATAATTTTTGTGGAGGATATAACTCACTAGTCTTTGTTTACCATCAGAAAATTGATATGTTCGTTCAAGAACATTAATATAATTATTTAAATAAGTAGTTATAAACCACTAGAACAAAATAATTATTTTCAATGTAAAGCATCAAAATCATATTATTCTTAAGACAAAATCGTGATGATATTCAGAAGAATACTGTTAAAACAGGTTTCATGAGACGTGGAAGTTCTCAGTCTCCTTATAGGGGACGAGGTGGAAGAACCCCAGTCATATCTCTGTCTCTTATACACATCTAGATGTGTATAAGAGACAGTCCTTATAGGACGTTTTCCAAGGAAATACATTATCTAGAATTCCTATAACTATATTATTATTTATATGTAAATGATTTACATGTGATGTAGATGGAGTATTACTATCTATTGTATGTAATGATGCAGGTTTTGAACGTGCAGGAATATAGTCATCAAATAATGAAATTTGAGATTTTGAAGAAAACGTCCTATAAGGATGTCTAGATGATGATGGTCTAAACTAGAACCAATACTATGTCTAGATGGAACATTTGATGTATCAAAACGAAGAACAATTTGTCCATTCGGAGTTGATATAATCTGAGGATCATGCTGTGTAATATTCAAAGCATTAGATGAAGAAGAAATGTCTTCATTTATTATCCAATGATTAGGAAATTGAATTTCATTCCATTTAATTGGTTGTCTAGTTATAATCTGAGATTTATTAAAATTAGTTTCAATTAAAATTGTTTCATCATTAGAAATATTAATCAATTTACACTTTGGATTCAAAGTCGAAAGTAGTTTAAAACAAACTCTATAACATAAACATATAAGTTCAGATCCTGGTACATAATTGTAACCATGAATTTTAACATTTAATGTTAAAGCATTAAGTATATTAACATCAGATAAAGATAATTGTAAATTAGGATAAACATTAAAATAAACTTTCTTTCTTACAAAACTTTTTAATAACCATATTATCTTGGTTCGGTTCTTAAAAATTTTCAGTCATAATCGTGTTAGTTATTTAATTTATTTTGTTGGCCTTGAAAAGTACCCGCTTAGCCGTTGAGAAAGGCGTTTAGGGGAAGAATCGGCAACATAGCAAAATAAATTAAATAGTTTTTATCGACAGAAAATTTTAAAGGTAAATTATCCAAAAACCGGAGATTTATGATTATTAAAAATAATTTTCTAAAGAAAGAATTTGACTCTAGTTTAAATGTTTGAGGTTAAGTGTGGCGGCCGGTCTTGGGCTAACCGCCTTTGATCTAAATTCTGGACTTAGTTTTAATACGATTTGCAAGCCAATACGGGATTCCAATACGGTGATAAGCCAATACGGGATTCCAATACGGTCTTGGGCTTTGTATTAAGGCGACTGGACCATTAGCCAAACTGGATTGTATAATACCCATTAAGGATTTTTTCCAATCAAGATTACGAGCATCTCGTAAAGCAGCTATAAAAGATTCAGGTAAACCTTTTAAAGTTAACGGTTTAAAAGCAATTTGCACTAAACCAATATGCATAAAATTAAATTTACCAGCAGTTCTATAAGAATCAATATCATTTGAATCTAATAATTGTATAACATGTTCATCAGAATTTAAAGGAAATGATTTTTCAGTTGTTTTAACAACATATTTTGATATAATATTATCAAATAAACCATATTTATAAATAACAGATGGTGAAATTTTAGGAATTGTCCACTTATTAAGTAGATTCATATCTTGAGGAATATCATATTCTTCTTTTAATTTATTTTTATCATATGAGACAGATGATAAAGATAAGTTTTCTTCCATTATTAAGGAAAGAAATATGTCGATTGTTATCAAATTAAATTAAATCAACAATTAAAAAGACAACAATTAACTGAAAAAAGACAATTAGGTCAATTTTGCAGTCAATTTGGTTTAGAAGACATATCTTCTACACAGAAAAGATCATATCAACGACCTATAACATAAACATATAAGTTCAGTTAAACTAGAGTCAAATTCTTTCTTTAGAAAATGATTCTAATGATTATGATTCTGATCAAATTAATATGCATGATTCTACAGATTCTGATAATATTCAAAAGAATTGTTGTAATTCTTGTAATACAATATATGATGATAAAAATAAAGAATATTATAACATTCTTTCTCAATTTCAAGATTTTCAAATAAATATGGTTTTAAGTGATAATATTATTATTCCTGATAATAATAATTTTAAAGACATTTCTTCTCAGTTTATAACTATTATCTTCATTAACTTTAAATTAATTATAATTCTATATTAAATTTCTTATTACAAAACCTTATTCCGTTTTGCGTAAAATATTTTCAAGACAAAGGATGATTGATAAAGCCATTCTTCTCATTCTTCGAAAGGAAGAGCATTGAAATTAAAATATTTGGAAAATATTCGAAAATGGATTATACAAATATAGAATACCCTATTAGAAATTATTATAATCAAAATTATAATAATTATAAAAAAGATTTAATAAGAAGTAAAAATTAATTAAAATCTAGATCAGAAGAATATTACTTCAATTAGGATCTAAACATTAAATGAACTGGGTTTAACTCATGATTATATACAAGAACAAGATCCGTTATGGACACATGCTTTATTTCAACACGAATTGCATATAGAGCAATCAGAAATAGATTTCTGTAAAAATATATATCATTCGAAAATAAGAAAATTATATGAATTGTCAATTTAATAAACTCTTCGAGAATTTTTACAGGTTTCATGAGACGTGGAAGTTCTCAGTCTCCTTATAGGGGACGAGGTGGAAGAACCCTCCATATCTAGGGTGGAAAAACATTATATAATTCAGATATATCTGGATTATCAGGATATGGATCCTCATCCACATCCAATATTGATCTGGGTAATATCCCAAAAGATCATCAATTATTTGGACAATTGCAAGAATACTTGCTACAACAGCATAAAGGTAATACCTATGCTTCGGTTACTGAAAATGAATCTGAATCAGATTCTAAGTCTTATCATAAGAGACCAGAAAAAGAAATTATATTTCTTCTTGATGAAAAAGATTGCCAATGGCAGGATCAACCTTGGAAAATTCTTCAAAGGTATTTGACTGATAAAGTTATGTTTCCAGGCGAATCATATAAGACTCGCACATATTATGAAAAAATTCTTACTAATAGTGAAAATGGTATTCCTCATCAGCCTCTTCTGAGGTACCTTCTTCCCTTTCCCTTTTAATTTATTTAGTCCTGACATAATATGTCAGGCTAATAGTTTATCATATGTTGATGGTTGTCTTATCTTAAGTATTTGAACTATGTTTAAACTATTTTGAATTTCTTTCTTACAAAACTTTTTAATAACCATATTATCTTGGTTCGGTTCTTAAAAATTTTCAGTCATAATGTTATTTAATTTATTTTGTTGGCCTTGAAAAGTACCCGCTTAGCCGTTGAGAAAGGCGTTTAGGGGAAGAATCGGCAACATAGCAAAATAAATTAAATAGTTTTTATCGACAGAAAATTTTAAAGGTAAATTATCCAAAAACCGGAGATTTATGATTATTAAAAATAATTTTCTAAAGAAAGAATTTGACTCTAGTTTAAATGTTTGAGGTTAAGTGTGGCGGCCGGTCTTGGGCTAACCGCCTTTGATCTAAATTCTGGACTTAGTTTTAATACGATTTGCAAGCCAATACGGGATTCCAATACGGTGATAAGCCAATACGGGATTCCAATACGGTCTTGGGCTTTGTATTAAGGCTAGGTTCCGGCTTTTAGTGAAAATGGTATCAGAGCTCAGAGACTTAAGATTTGATAACAATCGACATATTTCTTTCCTTAATAATGGAAGAAAACTTATCTTTATCATCTGTCTCATATGATAAAAATAAATTAAAAGAAGAATATGATATTCCTCAAGATATGAATCTACTTAATAAGTGGACAATTCCTAAAATTTCACCATCTGTTATTTATAATTCAGGTATAAGAGAAAGTTAATAATCTTAAGTCTCTGAGCTCTGATACCATTTTCACTAAAAGCCGGAACCTAGCCTTAATACAATTTAGACAGATTGTGCTATGATATTGATTCTTATATTGGAACTGCTCTTATACACATCTAATGTGTATAAGACCTGTCTCTTATACACATCTAGATGTGTATAAGAGACAACTTTAATAAGGTTTACCTAATCTTTTATAGATGCTTTAAGAAATGTCTTATAAGGATTGGATCTAATGATAGAGGAAATAGAACCAATACTATGGTCTAGATTTTCAATGTTTATCCTAATTTACAATTATCTTTATCTGATGTTAATATACTTGATGCTTTAACATTAAATGTTAAAATTCATGGTTACAATTATGTACCAGGATCTGAACTTATATGTTTATGTTATAGAGTTTGTTTTAAACTACTTTCGACTTTGAATCCAAAGTGTAAATTGATTAATATTTCTAATGATGAAACAATTTTAATTGAGACTAATTTTAATAAATCTCAGATAATAACTAGACAACCAATTAAATGGAATGAAATTCAATTTTCTAATCATTGGATAATAAATGAAGACATTTCTTCTTCATCTAATGCTTTGAATATTACACAGCATGATCCTCAGATTATATCAACTCCGAATGGACAAATTGTTCTTCGTTTTGATACATCAAATGTTCCATCTAGACATAGTATTGGTTCTAGACCATCATCATCTAGACATCCTTATAGGACGTTTTCTTCAAAATCTCAAATTTCATTATTTGATGACTATATTCCTAGTTATATCCTCCACAAAAATTATTTACTTTACCAAATAATACTTCGCTTTCATTTAATGCTTTTCAAAAATTACTGTAGACAATAATACTCTACCTATTACTTTGCAACATATTAATAATATGTATCAACAAAATAATTATACTAATATTTTTATAAAAGTTTTAAGTGAACAAATTAGTTCTCTTCATAATAAAATGGATAAATTATTTTCTTTAATACAAAAAATTTCAAATTCTATTTCGACTAATAATGTACGAATATTTTCATGATTCAAAAGCTTCTAAACCTCCACCTATTATTAATGATTTTAATTTTAAACCTATTTCTGATCTTGAAAAACTTCTTGATAAAAAATTTTCTTCATTAAAAATTAATACTCTTGATTCTCAAAATAATTCACAAATAAATTCAACTATAAGGAAAAATAATTCCTTCTGAAATTAATAAACTTCGTAATTCTTATAAGTTTGGTGATAAACCAACCATGTATCATTATTATTATCCTAGACCTACTCCTCAGGATATTTTATATGAAGAACAACAGCATGTAATTAATAATAGTTATTCTGGAATTAAGAAATTTATGAATGGAATTTAATGGTTATACTGAAAGACAAATTATAATTTATTTCATGTGCATTGAATGTATTAGGTTCTGTTTTAACAGTATTAAAAATATCACAAACGTGTTGCTTCAATGATAATTGCCGGTTTTACTGGTCAACTTAAAGGTTGGTGGGATAATTATTTCACTCAACAAAATCGTGATGATATTTTGAATACTGTTAAAACAGAACCTAATACATCTCATGTTTTTGAAGATGCAGTTTATACACTCATCTCTCTCTCCACTTTAGATCTCTAGTTGTATTACGTCTGTCTCTTATACACATCTAGATGTGTATAAGAGACAGGTATAGAATGTGATTCTCTTATTTTTCTAGATGTGTATAAGAGACAAACTATTGAATATCGATGCTTTTCTATTCCTTATGATTATTATACTTATGGCAAATTGGTCAATACTTGTGTTCAAGAAGGTACCTCAGAAGAGGCTGATGAGGAATACCTCAATCTTCTTCTTTTATTAAACAAAAGTAATTACAAAAGAGTAGTAGAGATTTACAGTGGAGGGAGAGTTAGACCATTCAAAAAAGTCAAGACGATTTCAGAGGTTAAAAAATTATAACAGTACCTGTAAAAGAGACAGTCTATAAATATTGACCATGAGTGTATAAACTACGGTAGGATTTTGAAATCCGCATGAAATTATGTTTCTACGGTGAATTTACTGTTTGTACAAAGATTTGTACAAGAACCGTGAATGCACAAGTGATTTTACTATTTAAACAAGAACTATGAACAAGAAAATTTCTGTTTTTGTAAAATTTTTCTTTGATGCTTGATGATGCTTTGACATTTCGTCTTGAATATCGATGCTTGACAGATCTTGTGATATTTCGTCTTGAATATTAATCATTGTTTCTTTTGCTTGAGTGTGTCTAAAACACTTTGAAGAATATCTTCAGGTCTTTCAAGTGGTTGTGATTCACCAGCTAATGAATTATTAGAGTCCATAGAACGTGATTCATTATCATCAATTTGATTAAGATCAATAGAAAGATCTTGTTTAATATGTTCTTTTAATTGATCTTTAACTTGCTCCATATAAGCCGCAATAATTTCATCTTTTGTCATAGTGCCTGATTGCACTTGTAGTTTCCTGGCAATATGCCTGAAATGGCTTGGCTCCATTGCTTTGGTAATTGCACTGGTATCTGTATAACTTTGAATTGTTTCTTTTATTTGATCCAATAATTCTTGACCAAATAATTGTTTGGTTTCTGGGTCTATTTTCATGAGTTTATCCCAGAATTTGGTATAATAGGTTCGATATAAACAAGGGAAATTATTTACAAGATTTTTTTATAATAAAATTTCTTACACCATTATCATCTATTTTTAAAAGTAAAAATTATGAACTTCAAAATTATTTTGGGGGCATCCCGGCCCCCTCTCCTGACCATTCTTAGTCCTAACCAAACTCTGTTGACAATCAATTGACCATTGTCATCACATCAAGAAAGTAGAAGTTGGAATTTTTTTTTATCTCGATCACAATATAGTTTTCAAACAAAAAAATAAAAATAAAAATTGTACTTTTGTTCCAATTTGGCATATTGGAGATGCACTAAATTAACCCTGTTAAAACTAATGCAATTTTTTATCAATAGAGAACCTACAGGTAAAATCTTTCTATGATTGTGTGTGCCATAAATTTACACTTTTCGTTTCAATTAATTTTTAAAAGCTAATGTTTTATGTCCCTTTCTTAACAGTAGAAGAATATATGGTTAGACGTATAATTCAAGTAATAAATATTTTTGCAGCAAATTTTCTTTTAATCAGCTTCTGCTATTAAGCCTGAGAGTTCAGCGACCTCTGTAGATCTAATGAACTAAATTTCTTTGATTTATGTAGGCATGTTAAAACATAACGGACATATCTTCATAATGGTTGTTCAAAGCCAATAAGAGTTAGTTTAAACGATAATTATATCAAATTATCAAAAGATAAATAATTTAATTTTTGGTCCTCAATTTCCTTTCTGGTAATGGTTGGCAAGGTCAATATGCAAGTTGGAGGCCTGTCAATACCTTAGAAAAAAATATATGTTCTTTTTTTAAAGGTCAAACGACCTTGTAGCCCCTTGAACTTTCAACTTTATCAAATTTTGACCATTGTACTATTAAACATATCAAATTACCCTTCGAACTTCTTAAAAATATACACTTTTGGTCATTCCGTCAAAAATCACCATTAAATGTAACTATGTGAGGGATAAGCTTGTCATTTCAATATTTTCTTTTAATTTTTGGTTTATTTTCATCATGTATCATTAAAACGACGTGGTTTTTATGTTGCAAACTTTTATCCATCGGGAAAAAAAAAAACACGCACTAAACACACACTAAAATCAAGTACACACAATTCACACACTTAACCACACAAACCCTCCCGTTTGCTTCCTCTTCACCTACTTATGCTCCACCACCCACACCCCCAGTAGCCCTTCCCATCCATCTCCAATCACTGCAACTCTCTACTGCCTCCTCCATCGTTCTTATAGTCTTTCCAGCTTTTCCTCCCACTTCTACTTCCCTAAAATCCTTCAAAACAAAAGTAAAATCTTACTTACCCACGCCTGAGTGCTAGCGATTCAATCATAATGTGAATAGATTCTTTGGGTTATAAAGAACAAAATCTACAAAAAAAAAAAATAAAAAAAAAATCATATCTTAATGTGCCATTTTTGAGTTTCAGGTTCTTGAAGCTTGTATTTTTTTAATATTTCCATAAGCCCTAAAATTAAAAAAGAAAAACAAGTATTAAAACAAAGTTAGATCCATCTCAGAATCTTTATTTCTCAATATCTGTTCCATATCAACTTCTTGTCTAGTGGCGGCACCCACTACCCTTTCACGACTTTCGGCGGCAAGAAACACATGTGGTTATTAAGTGTTGTATGGACGTTTAAGGGAAAGTTGTAGGTAGGTAAAGAGTGGATTGGAGAAAGATGCGAGGAAGGGAAATGGCTGTTAGAGGTGGAAGTAGGTTGGAGACGGGATGGGAGGTGGAGGTGCAAGAGACCTAAAGAAGAGTGTGGATTATTGGAGGTAAAAAAGGCTAGAAATGGGTGAAAATAAATAAAAAATTAAAAGAAAATATGGAAATGACAAGCTTATCCCTCACATAGTTATGCTTAACGGTGATTTTTAACGGAATAATCAAAAGTATACATTTTAAGAAGTTCAATGGGTAATTTGATATGTTTAACAGTACAATGGCCAAAACTTTACAAAGTTGAAAGTTCAAGGGGCTACATGGTCATTTGCCCTTTTTAAAACTTTATTACCCCAAAAGGAAAAAATAATCGTTTGCTACTTCCTTGTAAGTTCCCGCCTCAAATCCTCTGTCCAAACTTTGGTGTCCAATTCTCTGTCCAATTCAAAATGACAGAGTTTTCACACCAGAGAAATTGTTGACGCGACCACTTGTTTTGGAGGTGGGACCGACCTATTTTATTTTAAAATATAAACTGCTAACTTTATTGATATGGGCCCACATATTTAGAATAAAATCTAATCACAATAATGCTTCACTTCTACAGCCGGGAGACTTGATCGGAATCGAAAAATTTTGACAGAGCTGAGAACAAGCCAGCACAAATCTATAAAAGTGGCCATTTGTTCAAAACTTAATTGCAGTCTTCAAGGCCAAATAGTTAACTTAGATAAATGCTGAAACGACCCATTATTTGAAACGCAAACCTCCAATTATTGCTCATAATATTTCTCCAAGAAAATCCCTTATCTACAAATTATTTAAGCCCTAGTTGAATCTTTTATTGTCCTTCAAAAATCATATAAATTATCTCAGACGGAGGATCGAGAGTTATTTGGAGTCACTATTAACTAAAGCTTTGGAGCTCGTTAAATTTATCGAGCATCGAAAATGAAAAATTATATGGGAATAGTCACAATGCCAAAATTAATAGCCTAAATAAAGAAAAAACTGCTTCATGGATAGAGAGAGAAGGAAAGGGAAAGTTGAAAAGAGGGAGCAGCAAAGATAAGAAGAAAAAAAATGGGAAGGGGAAGGGAGAGAATGTTCAAACGGGCTCTACTTAAAAGAGAAGGTTTGCAATTTATTTTGAAAATTTTCTAAAACTGAATTTATTTTTAAAATTATTCTTTTTTTATGTCGATTGAAAAAACGAATTTCGAAAAAAGGAAACTCGCATTGGACTCTACTTAAAAGAAAAGGTTTGTCATTTATTTTGAAAAATTTCTAAAACTGTTTTTGTTTTTTAAATTATTTTTTTTTATGCCGATTGAAAAAACGAATTCCTAGACAGGGAACTCGAATGCGAGTTCAAATGTAAAAATAAAATAAAAAATTCCCACTCTAAAGGCAAATTGTCACGTTTTTTAACTTTTTGTGTTAAACGATACCCTTTTTTTGTTGGACTGGACACAGTAAACTTGGACAATCAAGAATTGAACCTGTAAGTTCCATGGTGGTCGCACGTGCATCGCTCCCACCATACAATTGAAATAGAATAGACCATTTAAAAATTCTCAAACACAATAGATGAAATTTGACGTGAATTCAACTGCAACAAACTATACGGTGTTTATTCAACTAACCAAATCTTTATTCATTACACCCTCGTTGTTCGGCTCTTTCCTATAGTAAATTAACTTTACATATATAATAGCTCTCCTGAAGAAACAAGCACATACTAGAATCATGAGCATTGAAAATTTATTTAAATAGATTCAAACTGCAAAATCCTCAACACAGTAAATATTAGCATGACAAAAAGCATGTCTTCATGTACCCTTCCATGTTGACAAAGGTGGAGTATCAGAAGTACGCCAAGTACTAACACCAGGCCCATATCTATCACCCTTGACTCCAACTGAAGCAATGGATTCAAGCTCAGCCAAATCTTCTGCTGACAATTTTATAGACAGAGCTCCTATATTCTCTCCATACATGAGGTTCTCAATCTTGGTAGTGCCAGGTATGGGACAAACATCATTTCCCTGGTAATGGACCCAGGCTAATGCTAGCTGTGATGGGGTACAACCTTTCCTTGAAGCAATGTCATTGACCCGCTCATACAAGCTCTTGTTATGCTCCATATTCTCTGGTTGTAACCTTGGCGAATACTGAAAGTTGTAAACTTCAACTTCAATAGTCAAATATAGTGGCAGAATGCCGAAGGGACTAAAGCAAGTAAAATATATGCTTACTGCACTCAAAATACATAATTCAAAGAAACACAAACAAATGTGGAAATTTAGAAAAAAAAGAAAATGTGTAAGAAGGATTGAGCTCCAGGTCAAAAACATCAATTGCAAAAAGTAATGATTAATCCAAGATAAGATGCAGTATGATTTAGAAATATATTTACATTGTCACAGATCAGATGCAGTGTGATTTAAAAATATATTTAACTTGTCACGTTGTATTTATGAGGTGGCCAAAGTCTAGGGATATAGTTCTAATTATCATACTTTTTTCAAAAAAACCAAGAGATGAACTAGCATTTCACATTCATCTACACAACTTTATAAAGATGAAGTTTTCATGTTCAACAATTAAACTAGACAGTTTAGCTTTACCAACTGCGGGCAATGAAACAAACTGGCCAAGAAACTTCTTGTCATATTCTGTTTCCTTCTTAGCATTGTTGTGTGCCTTTGAATTAGAAAAGCATGTAAATTTTGGACAACAGTATGAAAAATAGTGTTAATGAATGTGATATATGTAAATTACTAAGAAACTCATTATTCATAAGTAACTTACAACAACCATTCTATACTAAGAAATGCAATATATGGATGGATATGCACAAACCTTTCGTGAGTCACCTTCACCCAAATTCTCGAGTAGCTTTGGACCTGATGATAAGAATCCTTGTCCAAGTGGACTGTATGCCACAATCCCTATCCCAAGTTCTCTGAAAGATAAAGCAAAAGGTTAGAATAGCATATTCATTGCATTACACTGTAGAGTATAAAGCAAGATATAATAACCTGCATGTGGGAATTATCTCTTCCTCCACATCTCTGGACCACAACGACCACTCCAACTGTATAGCTGTTATTGGATGAATAGCATGTGCTCTTCTGATTGTTGATGCTGAAGCCTCAGATAGACCAATGTACTTTATCTTACCCTCTTCAACCAATTTCTTAAGTTCTCCAATCTAGGAAAAACAAAATTCAAGGAATAAGAAAATCTTCCCATAGGAAGCTCAAGTAGTATTATTTATCCCAAGGCACGCAGTTGAAATTTCAAATAGATAAAGTAAAAATAGCGTTAGTTCCTTGGAGCACAACTTTGAAGAAGTAATGATACACTAGAAAAGATCACATATAAAATGGTAATGAGCCATGAATAATAGTTGCTTCTGTAAAGGATTTTGTCTTCAACTCCACTAGTTGAATTAGCTCTTCTGCAGGATACAAATATAATGCTCCTCCAATCGCATGTATATGACATGTACTGTTCACTTTTCTAAACAAAATAATATATATGTTATACCTATTGTTCTTTGTCACTTTTCTTTGATTTGTTTCAAACTTTGTGTTGTTAGTCATTGTATTTTGAGAAAGTGTCTTCCTAATACTGAAGAAATCAACATAAGAACTATTTTCTCATTAAACTAGAAGAGAAATCACACAGACAACATGCCTAAAAAAGTTGAAAAACCATGTATTATAAGATGTCAAATAATGGACTTGTTTCCATTGCTTACAATACTTCCTACAACGAAGCAATAAGGTGGATAGACTCTTATATTGATTTTCAACCCATTGATATTTAAAATTAAAGAGAATGCACATGACATCAGGTTCCTTGAAAAAGTTCATATATAGTGTAACATTATATCCAAGGCTATCAAGTTATATAGGCATACAAGACACATTTCTTTGATCTTTTTCCTTTTCTTTTTCAAGTGAATATGAAAATGACAAGTCGTCACATAGATTAGCATACATGCTAGACTAGACCATAATTGTGAAGAACCTTTCTACACCGTTTTTGAATAAATTGTGCAAGATATTAAGCTCAATTAGCCTCCCAAAGGCGAAGTTCACAACATTTAATATATTCCAAATCTCCTATATTGAGTTTCATAGTCGTTAGTAGCTAAAGGGCACATAGTTGATTCCCTAAGAAATGCCGTTTGTTCTGAAATTATGTCCATACATGCGTTCCCTGAAATTAGGATGGTTAAATTAACTACTCTTTTGGCAATTATTCACTAAAGATAGTTTTGCTCGATATATATTTTGAATAGAAGTAGTCACTGTTAAGTTTCAAGATTTTATAGGACTTGGAAGATGCCATCACAAAGAAAGTCTTCTTTTCTTGATAAATCTGCAATATTTTGGAATCCCAAATGAAGATTGCAATAATCGATGCTTAGCATGCACTACATACTAAAACACATGGTACGTAGTTTCATACTTCTCTTTGGTGTACCATAGGCAAAAGCATATTCTTCAAAGAGAAATAGAGGGAGGAAGTGATCTAATCTAGCAATTTATTAAGCAAATATTGAAGTATTAAACCGTTGGCCAAATATCAAAAACTAAGCACCAAAAGAAAGAGAAAAAGCATAGGATAAGACTTCACTTTCAGTTTGTATAGCATGTTTATAAAGCCATAACATAAATTTGAAACCACAATGCTTGATAATATGCAAAGTAAATTGAGAAGATAGAGCGAAAATAAATATTGCTCCTTAACCAAGTGATAAGCCTGTGGAAAAAATATCAGGTACCCAGGCAGCATTTTAAAGGTCAAAAGCACAACAGTCAAATTCCTATATCAGGTATTCCACAAATGTGCTTTCCTAAAATACGCGCTCTTACATAATAAGATAACTGTATTGTTGAATGATACTTGCATTCCTTTTTTATTTTATTTTTGCTTTCGAAAAAAGAAAAAAGAAAAGAAAACTGATTCTACATTTTCTTAGCATGATTTGGGGCTAGAAAATAAAGTTCATAAAGACACTTAACAAATGTAGTTTTGATACTTTTATGACCTTGGTCAAGCCATATCAGCGCAAGTAAAAGAACAATACGTACTAAACCCATCCGGAGGAAAGAAAAATACAGTAATTAGCTGAAATGAGGCTTTCTAATGAACTTTAAAGAAACAAGTCAAATTTGTCCTATTTGTTGTATTTCATTTTCATCCAGCACTCACCTATCCTCCCGCATTTTCCAAACAATGTCTGCTAATTACGTGAAGACATAAAATTTTTTTGCTCCTAGTTGAATTTGATATATTTGACTTATAACAAATCTTTTGTTAAGATATTGACATTCTACTACCAATCCTTGCAACGTTATGCAACAATATACTATTAAATCTGTCTATTTTCAAATTCTATATCCTAATGAATACCCCGAATTTTACAAATCTTGAGTATTTGACTCACACTTTATATACGTTTACTTAACTCCTATGATGCACTTATAACTATATTACATATGACCAATGTTGTTATCTTTCCTCGGTTCATACTTTTACTAAACACTTGAGCATACATACGAGTATTGGTCAGCTGACATGATAACCCTACAACATAGCCACATTCATCTCAAAGGTCCTCAATTTCAAAAGGAAAAAGGAAAAAAAATAAAAGAAAGAATTACAGTATAAAGGTCTCAGAGATGGGAAAGTGCATAAACAATGAAGTATCTCTTTTAAATTTTACAAATGGCCGAAGATACAATTTTCTTTGTCTATATTTGTTAACAAATGAATTTGCATGTTACTGCACCATATCACTAGATAGATTAGTATCCAGGGTTGTCATATTTGTATGAACTACCTATACAATTCTCTTGTTAACAATAGCTATATCAAATGTTGCCAAGACTTTGCGATCCAGCAGTTACAGACAGATCTGAGATGTTAATATATAGCCAGTGTGGATGTACACAACCAATTGTTTTGCCCTTGTTTCCTTACTTCACATACACCAGGTGTTCAAGAATCCCTTATTGAGTATACGTTTTACCACCAACCAAGTAAAGTCACTTCAAATATATTCACCGTTCACAAATACTGTATATTACGCATTTTTTTTACCTGTATTTCAATCTCAGAAACTTGTTAAGTGAAAGAGAATGAACTCATAGTTCTCTCCTAACATTACCAAGCAGAATAACACTTTTCCATGTAAAGACAACTAAAACCAGCAATGATACGAAAATGATGCCACATTTCCTACATAGGGTACAATTCTTAACAGAGCTGAATAACAAAAATTGTTCCTTTTCTTTCCTTTTCACGCATGAATCATATCTAGTGTAAATTTCTCACTTAAATTAGAAAAGTGACGAATGTTTTTGTGAGTCATAGATAGTTCTATTTCGTTATAGATTGTCGACCTCTTTCTCATAGATTTTTAGCCTCTTAAATACACAATTACTAACGTAATAGTCAAAATATTCCTATTTCTCAGGATTAATAAGATTCCAGAGATAAAAATAATGAAATTTGATTGGTATCACATCTAACAAGTATATGAAACAAAACATATATATGAATTTTCATTTCATCAGGTCTGAGCTCTAAGAAACTAAAAGCACGCAAGGAAAGTGCAACTAACCGTGACTTCAATAGGCAGGCGGGTATCAATGCGAATTTGATAGTGGAGGTCAATGCAGTCAACGCCAAGCCGTTTCAAGCTGCCCTCACATGCAGCCCGTACATAGGCCGGATCACCACAAACCTTGCGTTTCCCATCCACAAGTCTGACACCACATTTGGTTGCTAACTCCACTTTCTCTCGTATCCCTCCATTCAAAGCCTAAAACCATTCTTTCACCTCATCAATCATCCACGACATGAAAATTAAAAATATGACATATAATTGAATATTACGTAAAATTCAAAATTTCAATGTATGTTAGGGCTAAAATATTAACTAGGTTACTAAATAATAATAGCTCACTGCAACTTAATAAGGGCTTGCTGCCCACTAACTAATCAAACCAAACATGATAAAGATTTATAATTTTCTTAAAGCTTTAAACCAAAATTCGAGTTGGGCTCATAAATATAAAATTTGAAATTTATACATAAAAATTCAAACTACGTTGAGTTTGAGATGGTAACAATAAGTTAGAGTCTAAAAATAAACAAGTTCAACAAGTCAATATTGAATATATTTATGCTCGATAAAATAAGGGCAATTATTTTGGCACTGCTTATAAAGCTTCTCGCACTTCACTCAAAGTATTTCACTAAAAAAAATTGACCTAAACACCCTCATAACATTTTAAATAACAAACTTTCCCTTACATTTTACTGTTATAATACTACCAAAAAGAGTTTTTTTTTTAACTTCTCATATGACTCCCAAAAAAAAAAACATTCTTCTCATAAGGTTTTCTAAATGTTATGTTTTATTTGATCTTTACTCTTTTTTTTGAAGGTTATAATTTTTTTTTAAAAAAAAATCCAAAAGAAAATAGTTGGCAATAATATTTCTTATTATGAATTGGACAAGAAATTTTTATATGGTAATGTGTTTCATTCACTTGAGATTTTAATTTGATCGAACTTTTTCTCTAGTTTTAACACTTTTTATATATGTGATTATATACTTTTTAAGCATATATTTCATATCCACTATGACTTTGACTTTGCATAATTTTGATATTAAACTTAATCTGAAAATGGGTATTTATGTCCTTTATATTTTTATCAATGAAAAGTATTAGTGGAGTGACTTAAACTAATTATGGAGTGCCAAAGTCACTCTTAAACAATTTTCCCTCCTAATCTTACAAGGAATTATTTTAAAAAGAGTATAATCTTTATAGCAACAAGGTAGGAAAAACCAAATGTTAACTTGTAAAACAAGAAATTCTTTGAATTTAGCGGGAAAAAAAACCAATTTAGTCTAATAAGGTATCAATTAATTTAGTTACTTATTTATCACAATAGACTAATTTAGTCACTTATCTTCAAAAAATTAATCAGGCTAATGTTAATATGAACAAATTAATGATCCAAACCACGACGTGGTCATTAAATAGATGTATTGTCAATGATTTAGTCAATATGTCCATTATTTCTGTTATAAGTGTTAAATCAGTTAATTTTTTTGGGATGATAAACCAAATTAATCTTTTTGATAAATAAAAAACTAAATTAGTCGATATCTTAAATATGGTACTAAATTATTTTTTTCCCTTAAATTTAATAGGAAAAAGTGAGATTTGCACAAGGTACAAGCTTATTTGCACAAGGTACAACACTTCATCGATGTTGGCGTATTGCAGATGGGTTAAAAAAGTAGACTACCTTGCCGAGGAGTGCTTCGTTGGTGTAGTACAGCTCGGCTGTATCGAGATGGGTGATCCCTCTATCAATAGCATGGTGGATGAGTTTGATCATGTCGGGCTCGGGCTTGGGCGGGCCATAGGAGGCTGACATACCCATACAGCCCAGCCCTTGAGCTGAAACTTCAAGGCCTTGTGAGCCCAACTTGATTCTCGGCACTTTCACCTCTTCGGTTGCCATTTTCAACGACCAGACAGAGGAAGGAAAGGGTTGGAGTGGAATGGAAGAGGTGTTTTTAGCAGGTAAGGAGGGACTGATTAAATAAAGTATTGCTGTTAAATTCTGACTAATGGTCGAGAGTAGTTGTGGACTTGGACTATTGCAATAGGATGACCAAATACGAGTAATGAACTCAGAATTACATGATCATCTACAATATGCTATTTGTCGTTTTCTCTTTTTTGGCCAAGTATTTATCGTTGACTCTAATTATGTCTTGGATTATTTCGTATGTACTTGGACACATCATTTGTGGCGCACCAATACATTTGATAAATAAAAGGGTAAAAAAAAAATTTAGTTTTCAAAGTTTGGTTCAATGATATTTTTAATCCCTATAGTTTTATAAAAAATAAATTACGTCTCTTATTTTTTAAATTTTAATTCTGGCAGGATAATTGACATAAAAATAATATGATTTTCGGTTTCTATATTTCTATCTTAACAAATATTTTATTCATTATCTGATAAATCTTGAAAAAATACATTCTATCTTTACTTTCTCTAGGTTACACCAACAAAAATTGTTGTTTCTCATAAATTTTAACAAAAAATTATATTATTTTTCTATCAATTATCCTAATCCAATAAAAATTTGAAAGATGAGAGACGTGATTTATTTTTTGTAAAATGTTAATTGCCAAAAATGTCACTGGACCAAACTTTAGGGAGTAGATGTGTTTTTTATCCTAAACAAAACTTTGTTGGTTGTCAACTTAACTCTCGTTAGACTTCTATTTCAATTACGAGTTTTGGCGTATGAAGAGTATTAAGGAAAAAAAAAAAAAAGAAGAAAGTTTAAGTTCAACTTTGTACAAAACAAATTACACCACAATACAAGTTTACTTAATATAATACAAGAAAAACTTATATAAATCCGATTCATGATATAATATCATAGATCCTTTAATCCATGTAAGTCTACATTACCTGACAAAAAATTCTTAAAGTGATGTGTGTGATTTGGATTTTCATGGACTACTCTTAGAGATCTACGACATTATATCCTGAATCAGAACCATATAAGTATTTCCCATTATATACATATTAAGTTAATTTATAAGTATCATTTAATCTATTACAATTGAGAAGAGTAGCATGTAGCTTAATGATCAAAAAGGGATTAAGTAAAATTATAACAAAAACTCAATTCCAGTCTATCAAAAAGGGATTAAGTAAAATTATAACAAAAACTCAATTCCAGTCTAGCTGACACTTGTGATCTTACCAACAGCTCCTACTCTTCTAGATCTAAAAAAAAAAAAAAAAAATTGAAACAAAATAAATTGTGTGAGTTTACACCCATTAAAAATCCATGTGTGCAAATGAGAGTTCTTTTTAAAAGAAACTACTTTTTTATTTATCAAACAATATTCCCACTTTTGAAATTTTCATATGTGTAACTTTAAGATGCAATTACTAGCAAGTAAAATATTTCAATAACATTATAATTAACACTTTATATAAGCAATTGCAGTTCAATCATAATTCGATTAAGCTTTTGGATGTTTATCGATCACTTTATTAACTTTATATCCCTTAGGGTGTACACGACTAAGAACTACCTCAACACTCCAAAATTTAAATTGGCTAATTCAATATATCTTAACTTTACTAGAAGAAATGTTCAGAGTAAATTTGAAGTAATTACCAACCTAATTCCTTCTCAATAACTTTTGACTACAAACGATTGAGCCCTAATTAATATGCACGGTAGATAGTACAAGACATAAACTCACAATAAATGTATCCGTTAAGTTTCAAAAGAGCACGTGAGAATAATTTGTATACATTATGGCAACTTACAATCAAGTATTATACATAAATTAAGAGAATTTGAACAATACTTTTATGTCGTGGTCGTCCTCTTCTTCTTCTTATTATTTTCTTTCTTGAACAAAATAATTCTTTTCTTATTTCTTCCTAACCAAATCCTGACGGAAAATTTGCCTCTTCTAGAATAGGTTTGCAACTAATGTTTCACAAAATTATTTAGGCATGAAATTCAAAAATATTTTCAACTTATAAAATCTAAAAAGTCTATATCCATGCTATCTATTTAACTTGACAAAAGCACTGAGAAAGTGCTTAAACTAGTTGTGAAAAGAGTTTAGGATTAATTATGTTTAGGCAGAATGAATTAAACCTAATCAAGGTTCATATTTAAAATTTATTGGTTTACTAACCTTATTAGCTAAGAATAGCTTTGCACTTTTCGAACGACATCCTTCCAAGAAAAGGACTTATATTTATTTCTTGTTACCCTCCTTTCTTTCTATCAACTAATTAACATATCCATGTTGTACTAGAGTTACAATTACATTAAGTTAAACTTGTACAGAGGGTATAATAGTTATAATGACAGCTAATCTTACTAATCAAGTAGCCCAACAAGCATGTGATCGTGTAAAATGCAAATAATCCCTCGTTATTAAGCAAATAAGCACTTTAACCTCAGTGATTATTAAATATGCATTTGACACCCTTATAGTTCAATTGATTTTTGCAAAAGTGACGGAATCCATCAAAATTAACCGACTGCGTATGTCACGTGCTTGAAATTGTTTTTTCAAAAAATTAGATGTGTAAAATAATATTTAATTGACCTTTTTATCCCAAAAACCCAAACCCTTCCTATTGCTTGCCACCTATTCCTTCTACCCACATCAGCTACCACCACTGCAGCCTGCCATCCACTTTTCCCATCTTTAATCGCCAATCCCAACCCCATCCCCCGTCTCCTATACACATCTACCACCTTCCTCAATAGACATCTCCACCTATTCCCCACAATTTGGTAGCCCCTTTCACCCTTACCTAAGACCATGTATCCATCTCCTTCCTCTCCTCATCACCTTTCTCCCCAGCCCCATCAGAGATTCAACAGTTAGCCATCCCTTTCCCATTACCTTCCTCTCTACCTCACCCCAGATTCTTAGCCACTCCACTCCTTCTTCAATCCATTACCTTTCTCCTTACCTCACCTTTGAAATGGAATAAATTGGTTTACCCGTATAGGTGGAAGAGATTTGTTTTGGTTTTGCTTGTTTTTTTTGGTTTGAAATTGAAGATCTTTTGGCATTTTTTGTTTGTGATTTTACTGAGGTATGGAGGGAGACTAGGATTTGGAGAAGGAGGACAACGGTGGCGAGAGAGGAGGCTTGAAAGGAGATCGGTGAGGGAGGAGGAAGGGGTCAGTTTGCAGTAATAGGATACTAGTGGTAGCGGAGGCTAAGGTAGGGGCGGCAGAGGCTAAGGTAGTAGTAGTGGGGGTTGGCCGCTATGTAGAGAAGGAAAGAAAAATGAAAGAAATGTTAAGATTTTTTGAATTTTCAATTTGTCCCCAAAACTTGTAAGACACTTGAATTGGTTAGGGGCATATAACACTAATTTGTTTCTCAAGTTTGTGTTAATTTAGATGATTTCTACCTACTTTGCCAAAAAAAAAAAAATTAAAGCAGAAAGAGTCAAATGCTAATCACAAAAGATTGAAATGCTTATTCGCTTAACCACTATCGAGTTATTTGCATTTTACTCCTTAATTCTTTTGAAGTTCCTTGAAGTTTCATTCATTTGCAAATGATTTGCTTGTGAATATATCTATATATAATTGGGTTACAACTAACCAGGATATGAAACATACCAATTCCCATTATAAACAAACCAAGATAATGTTGGTAAAGATTGGAAATAGCCGCACAGATCTTTTGGATTATTATCTCAAAATATAATGAATGAAGAATTACATGATCATATAGAATATGCTATTTGTTGTTGTTGTTGCTGTTTTTTTTTGGCTAGGTATTTGTCATTCTTGTACTGACTCGTATTATGTCTTGGATTATTTTGTCAAGATTTTGACACATCATTTGCGGAGCACCAATGCGTTTGATAAACAAAACTTAGTTGGACATTAACCTAACTCTCGTTGGACCTCTATTTTAATTACGAGTTTGGTGTTTAAAGCATATTAGGGGAAAAAAAAGAAAGAAAGAGAAAGAGGTAGACTTTAAGTTCAACTCTGAACAAAACAAAATTTTACACCACAATACAAGTTTAATTATTATAATACATACTAAGTTAATTCACAAGTAACATTTAAGCTATTACAATTAAGTTGAGTAGTACGTAGCTTAATGATAAAAAAGGAACTGAGTAAAATTATAACAAAAACTCAATTCCAATTTGGCTAACACTTGTGATTTTTCTAGCAGCTCCTACTCCTCCAGATCTAAAACAAAACAAAACAAAACAAAACAAAACAAAACAAAACAAAAATTGGAAGAAAACAAAATCATGTGAGCTTATACGAGTAAAAAATTTCATGTATACAAATGAGAGTTTTCTTTTTTAACAGAAACAACTTTTTTATTTAACTTTAAGATGCAATTACTAACAAGTAATATAATTCAATACCATTATAATTAACACTTTATAGAAGCAATTGCAATTCAATTATACTTTATACTTTTGGAAGTTTACTGATCACTTTACAAACTTTATAGCCCCTAGAGTGTGCACGATTTAGAGTTACCTCAACACTCCAATTAATTCAAATTGGCCAATTCAATATATCCTAACTTTACTAGAAGAAACGTGTCAGAGTGAATTTTAGATAAATTATCGGCCCAATACCTTACCAATAACCTTTTATCACAAACTACTAAATGCCAATTAATACACACAGTAGATAGTACAAGACATAAACTCATAGTGATTTTATCAATTAAGTTTCAAAAGAGCATGTGAGAGTAATTTGTATACACTATGGCAAGTTACGATCAATTATTATGCATAAAATAAGAGAATTTGAATGGTACTTTTATATGTCATCGTTGTCTTCTTCTTCTTCTTCTTATTATTATTATTATTTTCTTCCTTGAACAAAAGAATTCTTTTCTTATTTCTTCCTAATCAAATCCTAACGGAAAATTTTCCTATTCTGGAATAGGTTTGTAACAAATGTTTCACAAAATTATTTGGCATGAAATTTAAAAATATTTTCAACTTATAAAGTCTAAAAAGTCAATATCAATGACACCTATTTAACTTGTAACAAAAACACTGAGAATGTGCTTAAACTAGTTGTGAAAAGAGTTTAGGATTAATTATGTTTAGGCAGGATGAATCAAACCAAATCAAAGTTCATATTTAAAATTTATTGGTTTACTAACCTTATTAGTTAAGAATAGCATTGCACTTTTAGAACTACATTCTTCCAAGAAAAGGACTTATATTTATTTCTTGCTACCCTCATTTCTTTCTATCAACTAATTAACATATCCATGTTGTACTAGAGTTTCAATTACATTAAGGTAAACTAGTACAAAAGGTAGAAAAGTAATAATGGCAGCTAATCTAACTAATCAAGTATCCCAACAAGCATGTGATCGTGTAAAATACAAATAATCCCTTGTTGTTAGGTGAAAAAGTACTTTAACCCTCTGTGATTATTAAATACGCATTTGACTCACTTATAGTTCAATTATTTTTGCAAAATTAGAAAAATCCGTCAAAATTAACCAATGGTGTATGTCACGTGCCTAAAATTATTTTATTCAAAAAAAGTTAACATTAAAGTAATATTTAATTGTCCTTTTTACCCTAAAAACCCCAACCCTTCCAATCACTTGTCACCTCCTCCTCTTCCTCCTCCTTCTTCCCACATTAGCCATCACTACTACAGGCTACCACCCCATCCTTCACCTCCTTAACCATCATCCCCAACCCCATCCCCACACTTGTCCCCTATCCCCAATCCACCACCTTTCTCAAAAGCCATCTCTACCCATTCCCTACAATTTTGTAGCCTCTTCCACCCTCACCTAAGACCCAGCATCTACCTTTTTCCTCTCCTTGTCAGCTTTCTCCCTACCCCCACCTAGATCTAACAGCCACCTAGCCCTTTCCCGTCACATTCCCCCTTACCCCGTCCCACCCTAGATTCCTAGCCACTCCATGCCTTCTCCAACCCTTCACCTTCCTACTTAATAAATTGGTTTAGATTTGTTGTGGTTTTGCTTGCTTTTTTTGGTTTGAAATTGAAGATCTTTTGGTATTTTTTCAAATGTTGGTGATTTTACTGGGGTATGGAGGGAGACTAGGATTTGGAGTAGGAAAACAAGTGTAGCGAGAGTGGAGGCTGGAAGCCTGGAAAGAGAGATCAATGGAGAAGGAAGAAGGTGTCGGTTTGCAGTGATAGGATTCTAGTAGCGGCTGAGGCTAAGATGGGGGTAGCGAAGGCTAAGGTAGTGGTGGTAGGGGTTGGCCGCTACGTAGAGAAGGGAAGCAAAAGGAAGAAGTGTTAGGATTTTTTGAATTCTCAATTTGACCCCTTTTCTATTTTTAATTTGACCTTAAAACTTTTTTTTTTTTGAGCAACCACCGAAAAGGTGGAGGTAGTCCCTTTTATTAAATTAAAAAAGAAAAGGTACACGGAGGCTAACATGTGTTCAAGCTCTCCAACAATAGGAGAATGAATTAAAAAACATACCCTTTGAATTCTTGCACCTTGTAGAATCTAGAATACTTGATACTAAAAAGTGGCCTATTAAATTATAGATCTAAAACAGCAAATTGGAATTTTTAACATCCTCTAATGCTATGTATTTGTCTTTAACACATGGAGCTAAATGAGAGAAAGGGACTTGGAGGTCATCCTGGTTCGCATTGCCCTTGGCATGTTGTATGTCCTCTTACGTCTTCCTTTCTTTTTTGGGGCGAGAATGTCTAATTCTTGTATTGGGTGCACTTCTTGCTCATCAGGCGACTCATTATCTGAAAAGTAGCATGTTTGTTCTGCTAACACCTTATTATTTGGCATGATGGAATCATCAACGGATTTAAAACATTGGTTGTTGGGGAGAAGGTAGGCTGGATAACCAGTTGGTGTCGTTGCTGCCCAAGAGTTTGCTTGGGTGTTTGTTGATGACAATTTTCTTGAATGTAGGCTTATCCATTTTTAGTTCGTGATTGCCATTAGGATCTTGTCCTTTCTTTGATTTATTCAAGGCTGTTGGTGTGGTAGCGGACGTGCCTCTTGAATTTTGCATGGATTCTTCCATCCCATGCAATGAGGGAGGTATCCTAAGTGTTGGGACTAGGAGAGTCCAGACCATCTTGCATGGAATTTGCATGTGGTAAGAGAAGATCATCTTTAGGCAGCCCCCTGGAGTTTTGAATTTGTAGATTTTGAGGGGATCCTAGTTGGGAATCGTCCTCATTTCCAGAGAAATAGCATGGCATTTCTTGCATGAATTGTGCATGTGGTAAGGAAGAATCATCCTTGGACAGCTTCCTTGAATTTTGGGTGTAGGGATTTGTAGGGGATTGTGGCTGAGTTGGAATGGTCAGCATTTGGACAGCCAAGTTGTTACATTCAAATTTCAATTTGCAATTCCTTGATCCAAGGGGGTTGAATTGGTCAACACTTCTTGAACCGAATTTGTTACAGCTGCATGCAAGTTTGAATTTTCAATCCCTTGATTCAAGAGGTTCAAATTTTTAGCTCCCAGATTTTTGGAAGGGGAAGTTAGGGCACCCCCAGCAGTGTGAATTTCCAAAATTACCCCCACCAGTGTCATCCTCTCCAATGGTTCCACGTCCCTTGGTGCATCCGCCACCTAGTGGTGTTCCTTGCATTGCTCCTCCATCCTTGGCTGGTCAGCCCTCATATGATGATCGTTCACAAATTATTGTTCCATTGTTTACTTGCCATGCGATTCCAAACTTGGTGCAGTATCAACATGATCTTTTTTGTGAGCTATTCCAGAAGGACTTTCTTCTTTCTTGTTGATTGGTTGCCATTGCATGTCTTCATTTTTTTTAGACGTAGTTTTGTTGGGAGTCGAGTTAGCTTGCTGCATTTTTTGCCTAGCAAAACAATCAACCAGAGAATGACCAATCTTGTGACATTTGGTGCAGTAGGATGGAATATCCTCATAGATGATCTTTTGCCATTTGCCTTTGTTTCCAACTCCTAGCGAAACCCTCGAAGGAAGATTGGCCAAGAGGTCCACTTCGACACATACCTTAGCCGTGTTTGGTCGAGTAAAATTTTCTGTTGCCATGTCTAGTTTGAGAGGGGTTCCAACAGCTTGTGCAAGGCTTTGAAAAACTGCATGCTTTTGTGAAAAAGGGTGCTAGTAATCCCTCAAATGTGACCCATACGGGCATAAATGAAGGTTCAATTTCTGGGATAAATAGAGGGTGCCATTTGAGAACGCGCATGTAGAAGCCATTGATAAACCACTTATTCTTGAGCCAACAACGGAGATAGTCCTCCTCCAAGGCAAATCGAATGAGCACATGCTTGTAATCAAGAAAACCAACTGAAAAATCAACTTTGAAACCAATTGTGTGAAAACTCTTTCTCATTGTTTCCATGTTGGGCTTGCCTCATGGGAAGTTTCCAACCAAAGTGAAGCAAAATGGGGCTGCTAGCCTTTGAACTTCTTCTTCAGCGAAAAATATGGCTGGCTCTCCTTTGTATGATTGGAGCATCTTCAAAGGCTGTTCGGGCTGTGTTATTGGTGTTAAGGATTGATTCGTACCCTTGAGAGCATCTAGAAAAGATATTTTTTGTCCCTTAGCCGAGGGCTGAAGAGATTCCTCTTTGTGGCCATGATAATATGTAGCTTAATGATAAAAAATGAATTGAGTAAAATTATAACAAAACTCAATTCCAGTCTAACTGACACTTGTACTCTTACCAGCAACTCCTACTCCTCCAGATCTTAAAAAAAAAAAATGAAACAAAACAAAATCATGTGAGGTTACACCCAGTGAAAATCTCTGTGTGCAAATGAGAATTTTCTTTTTAAAAGAAAATACTTTTTTATGTATCAAATAATATTCCCACTTCTGAAAATTTCATATTTTGTAACTTTAAGATGCAATTACTACCAGGTAAAATATTTCAATACCATTTTAATGAATACTTTATATAAGCAATTGCAGTTCAATCATAATTTAAGCTTTTGGAAGTTTATCAATCACTTTACCAACTTTATATCTCCTATGGTGTGCACCACTTAAAGCTATCTCAACACTCCAAAATTCAAATTGACCAATTCAATATATCCTAACTTTAATGAAAGAAACGTCTTGGAGTAAATTTTAAGTAAAAATTATAGACCCAATACCTTACCAATAAATTTTGATCACAAACGACTGACCCCAATTTAATACACACGGTAGATAGTACAAGAATAAACTCACAATAATTGTATCAATTAAGTTTCAAAAGAGCATGTGAGAGTAATTTGTATACATTGTGACAATTTACAATCAAGTATTATGCATAAAATAAGAGAATTTGAATGGTACTTTTATATGTATTATTATTATTATTTTCTTCCTTGAGTAAAAGAAATCTTTTCTTATTTCTTCCTAATCAAATCCTAACGGAAAATTATCCTATTATGGAATAGGTTTGTAACAAATGTTTCACAAAATTATTTGGCATGAAATTTAAAAATATTTTCAACTTATAAAGTCTAAAAATTCAATATCCATGCTACCTATTTAACTTGACAAAAGCACTGAGAAAGTGCTTAAACTAGTTGTCGAAAGAGTTTAGGATTAATTGTGCTTAGGCAGGTTTAATCAAACCGAATCAAGGTTCATAAACTTTTTAAAATTTATTGGTTTACTAACCTTATTAGTTAAGAATAGCAATGCACTTTTCGAACTACATCCTTCCAAGAAAAGGACTTATATTTACTTCTTGTTACCCTCCTTTCTTTCTATCAACTCATTAACATGTCTCCATGTTGTACTAGAGTTGCAATTACATTAAGTTAAACTTGTACAGAGGGTAGAATAGTAATAATGGCAGCTGATCTTACTAATCAAGTACCCCAACAAGCATGTGATCATGTAAAACGTAAATAACTCCTTGTTGTTAGGTAATAAACACTTTAACTTTCTGTAATTATTAAATGTGCATTTGATTCCCTTATAGTTCAATTGTTTTTGCAAAATTGATGGAATCCGCCAAAATTAACCGACAATGTATGTCACGTGCCTGAAATTGTTTTTCCAAAAAGAGTTAACATTAAAATAATATTTAATTGACCTTTTTATCCTAAAAATCCTAACCCTTCCTATCACTTGCCATCTCCCTCCCACATTAGCACACCACCACCACTACAGCTTGCCACCTTACCCTCTCCTTCTTAATCGCCATCACCAAACCCACCCCTACTCCCGTCCCCTACCCCGAATCTACTACCTTCCAATAGCCACCTCCACCCGTCCCCTTCCACTCGCACCTATGACCTTTATCCATCTCTAGCCCTCCTCGTGGACTTACAACACCCCTACCCCAGATCCAATTGGGGGAGGGATGTGCCCCCGCCACCTTCTTCCCTACCCTATCCTACCCCAAATTTGTAGATGCTCCATCTATTCTCCAACCCATCACCCTCCTCCTTACCTCATCCCTGATGTGGAATAAATTGGTTCAGATTTGTTGTGGTTTTGCTTGCTTTTTTGGTTTGAAATTGAAGATCTTTTGATATTTTTTGTTGGTGATTTTATTGGGGTGTGGAGGGAGACCAGGATTTGGAGAAGGAGGATAAGGGTGGTGAGATGGGACGCTGGAAATGGAGATTGGTGGGGGAGGGGAAAGGGGGACGATTTACAGAAATTATGATACTAGCGGTAGCGGAGTCTAAGATAGGGGCGGCGGAGGCTAAGGTAGTGGTGGTAGGGTTTGCCACTATGAAGATCAGGGAAGGAAAGGGGAAGAAGTGTTAGGATTTTTTTTTTTTTAGTTTTTAATTTGACCTATTTTTTATTTTTAATTTGACCTTAAAACTTTTTAATCCTTTTTCTATTTTCAATTTGGCTCGAAAACTTGTTAAACACTTGAATTAGCTAGGAGTATATCGCACCCCCCCTTACCGCGCGCTTACCGACCCGCGGTCCGGCTGCACCGGTGGGACCGGCATCGTCCCCAAGAGTGGTGCTCGTGAAATAGGTGATTGAATGCAAAATCCTACTTACAATTTACAAACATAAATTACCTACTTACTATTACAAATTTAAATGAATCACCTATTTACTATTACATAACCATATGTTATTTCACTCGACCAAACACGGACAGGTACTGTCTCTTACTACACATTAACACATCGAGTGGCCACCCGGTGTCTGGTGCAGCCAGGACACAAAAATACATCAAAATTTAAAAAAGAAAATAAACCCTAGTATAGATTGACTAGACGTGTACCACGTAACTCAAGAAAATGAGTTCGGGAATCCTGTTGTAAAATGGGAAGGTTTGGGATGGATTTGAATTTTTCTTGGCACCCACTTTACCGGGCGTTGGACCGGTTGCGTGATTTTATCACGTTTCCCTTTTCAATTTTAGTATTAATTATTGCCGGCTTTGTAGCATACGTGTGCTTTGAGATAGTTTAAAAGTAATAAAATATGTACATGTTAACGAGGAAATGAAAATAAATGGTAAATATTAACATTGACAGGTAGATTTAGCCCGGGTCCAATTAAAAGTCGCACACATTGAGCTTGTAGTGCCCTTTAACTCCCAAGGGGCAAAATAGTCATTTATCATGCACGCCGGAGTTTATTTCTATCCCAATTTTATATTATTGATACAATTATTAAGTCCTGGGCTAAATTGAATTTGATTCAAATATTTAACGTCCTAGTTGTGCAACTAATCCAAAATTTGAGGGCAAAAAAGTAAATTCACATAATTTAACAAGTAAGATAAGGCATAAATATTATATTGAGACCAACAAACATTATAAATAAAGCACCAATCATCACAAAAGCAATTAATCAAAAAATATGTGCAAAGATCAAAGTCTATTTACAATTTAATACTCATAAGGACAAAACAATAATTTCACAATCAAAGGGTAATTAAAACGTATTAAAATGCCAAATAGAAATCAAAGTAAAACTTGGTGGTTATTGACATAAAACATGTAATTTGGAAGAAATTTGAAGAGAAAAAACAGTAATATTAAAGAAAATTCCTTAAGGGCCTAAATGTAATTTAAAAAAATTATTTGAGGGCTAAAAATGCAGAAATCTGAAATCTGGAAGGCCAAAACGCAAATAAAATTTTTTTTGAAATTTTGAATTTTTTTTTGAAATCTCACGTTATCGCTGACGTGGCGCAATCTGGTGGTGCCACGTCATCGAGTACGTGGTATTACACAATATGGTGGTGCCACATCATCGATAATGTGGCACAATCTGGTGGTGCCACGTCATCGATGACGTGGCGCAATCTGGGGAGTGCCACGCATCCATGACGTGGCACAATCTGGTGATGCCACGTCATCCGAGACGTGGCGCAATCTGGTGGTGCCACGTCTTCAATGGCGTGGCATCAAGTGGGCCCTATTAGAAGGGCCTAAATGTAATTTAAGAAAATATTCTCGGGGTAAAATGAAAAAAACTGAAATCTGGAGGAGTAAAATGGAAATAAAATTTTTCTAACCTTTCCTTTTTTTTTTTGTGCAGATTTTTGTGGGCTACCAGCCTTCTTCCAGCACGCTTTTGACCCACCAGATCAACGATTTTGCTTCGGGTTTGAAAAGAGAAGTTGTAGCTCCAGGAACCCTCTACAATTTTTATTCTTTGATTTTACTCCAGTTCCTCCTCCATCGCTTGAAATCTTGGCTCAAAGTTGGTTGTCTGGAAAATTTTCAAGACTTAGAAGATTTTTTCTGCAGATCCTCTGGACCAACAGCCTTTTTCTACCACGTTTTTGACCCTCTAAATGGACCATTTTGCTTAACATTTACAAAGAGAAGTTGTAGCCCCAGGAACCCTCTACAATTTTTCTTCTTTTAGTTTAGTCTAATTCCTCTCCGATCGTATGGAATTTTGGCTCAAAGTTGGCTATTTGGCAGGTTTTTTAGGCTTAAGAAAATTTTTTCTCTTAAAAATTTTTCCCCTACTTTAGACTGATTTTTTGTGCTTTTAATGAATTGGATTGACCAGTGTAAAAATGTGTCTTAAGACCACAAATGTGGGGAGTATGGGCATCTAAAATTTTTGGTGAAAAATCTAGAATGTGTATAAGATGTTATATTCACGCGCTGACTTTTTTTTTTTTTTTTTTTAAAGAAAATTTAAACCAATTAATTAATTTAATTTCTAATTTAATTAATAATTAATTAATTAATAATAATTTAATTAAATTTTTTTTTAAATCTAAAAATGAATTTTCAATAATATTAGAACTCATTCTTAGTATTTCAAAAGCATAAAACGCATAAGAATAATTAAACATCATAACATAAATTAAGAAGGAATTAAAGGGTAAATTAAAAGAAAATCAAAGAGCAGGTTAAAAAGACATTAAAAAGAAAAAATTAAAAGAAAATTGAGAGATAAATTAAAAGGAAAATAGGGGACAACTTAAGGGACAAGAATAGGTGTCTACAGAGTATGTATGACGTTTCACAAGTTAGTGTTAGTTTAGACAGTTTCTATCCAGTTTGCAAAAAAAATTTAAAGCATAAAGAGTCAAAAGCTAATCATAGGAGGTTAAAATACTTATTCGCTTAACTACTAAGAAATTATTTGCATTTTACCCTTAATTCTTGTGAAGTTCCTTGAAGTTTCATTCGTTTGCAAATGATTCGCTTGTGAATATACCTATGTGTAATTCGGTTACAACTAACCGGTGTTGAAGCATACCAATTCCCATCATAAACAAAACAAGATCGAGTAATGTTGGTTAAGATTGGAAATAACCGCACAGATCTTTTGGATTTTTATCTCAAAACGTTCACCTCAATCACAACTATGCATATCAATTTGTTATTAAACTAGTCATAGCATTAGAAAGCCTTGTACGGTTTATCTCAACCAATCATTTACTTTCTCAATCCATTTATCAATTATTACGTAGTATACATTCTGCCAACCCTCAAGTTTTCAGTTTCAAGACTTGAACTCATTAGCTTTTGTCTTCCTCGTTCTATGTCAACACATATTGATACCATACCACATGATAATACATAAACATATAACACTGGTTAATTATGTTTTAAATAAATAAAGTGAAAAATCACCTTATAATTGTAGAATTCTACCACTCCTTAATATTTGTAAGAACTTGAATAATTCTCTCTCTCACAAACACACAATCTTAGTTAAAGAGAGAAAAAAAAAATAGAAGAGAAAGGATGAGAGTTGTAGAGGGTAACAATTTTTATAGGGGTTTGGGATAGTTAGCTTTCTACATGGAGAATAAAATTTAACTGAGTGGCCTTTCTCTCCTTACACATATCAAAAACCACCCATCCCTAGACCACGCTGCCCTTGATTTTAACTGATTCCAATTTTTATTTATTTTTTATTTTTTATGGGAGGTGTATGGGCTAGGATTTGGGTCAAATTTTCCTAATTTTATTATGGGTTGCAGTAGTATTTGAATTTAACGAATAACATAACCCAAAACTCTAAAATATACAAATATAAGTCAAGACCGAGAAATTTTATCTTGGTCAGGAGTAACTACTGGGCTTGTCCAATAGTTACTCCTTAACCAATGGGCACCCTATTTGGAGTGAGCTGCATTTCTGAAAAATAGGGGGCCATCCTATTCAGTAAAATGGACCCTCCGCTCCAAATAGAGAGCTCCCATTGGTTGAGGAGTAACTACTTAACATGTTTAGTAGTTGCTACTAATGAAAATAAAAATTTCCTTCAAGAACTAATGGGCTAATCTTTACTAATAGTCAAACTACAATTTAAAGTGTTTAAAATGCCACTTAATAATATGTACACACACAAAAAAAATGAGTTTTTATTTTTTTGTCATATTAAACATAATATGAACCAATCATAGATGATTAATTCTAAATATTGAATTTTATAAAGGGGTCTCACATCACTCATATGATATAGGTAACATGTCTAAATTGAACGAAAGTATGTTCAAGACATAATACCACGAAAAGAATCCATTTTAGAATTTTCTGTTCATTTGCTAGTACTCAAACAGTATTTTTAGATCACAAGTTACTTTTTTAGTAACTTTATAACATAATATCAAGAAAAATAGGAATTTTTTTGCTAAAATAACCGCTTTTCAATAAAATATTTTCAAAGTAATTCTATTTGAAATTACATTCCCAGTTTGATGTTTTAATGTCATTATTAGAAGAGAATACTATATTCGCCTCAATTCCTTTCTTTCCATCTTCCCTTTCTTTTCCCTTCTCTTTCTTTTCCCTGCTCTTTCTTCTTCCTCTTTTTGCTTGTCTTTATACCCAGAGGACTATCTCTAATATAACCATGAATAAAGGGTCCTTATTACAAGTGGGTTTTAACAATTAAAAGCACAAATTTACATATCAAAAATTTGGAGAAAAACAAGTATTTTTCTTGGGCAAATCTAAACTGTTAAAAGAAAAAGATACAATAAACGAAGTAGTGCACACCTATTTTACAAGCCAGGAGTGGTAGATGAAATGGACGAATTAGTCCCACAACTATTTTACAAGCCGAGTGGTATTGATTCCAAACAGGAAGTGTTATGTATTTTGTGATCAATATAAGCAAGATTCCTCGTACAATTAGATTGGAGTTGAACGATCAACTCCACAAAAATCCAAGCAAAAGGGATTTGATGGGCAACATGGCCATTCCATTATCTTCAATCAATTAGCTTCAAGTTCTCTGTCTAGTATGAGGAGTTGTTAGTGTATTGAGAGGAAACAGTTGTATTCTTCTTTTTCTCTTTGATGTTTCCATGTTCCACAAAGAATAAAATAGATCTACAACAATCTCTTCCTAGAAGTACAATTCTGGGAAGATACCATAGGCGAGAAATTTGTTAAGAATATGTTTCCTATTTCCTACTAAAATATTTACATTATTTCATTAGATAATTTATACTTAAATATATGCTTAAGATAAGATGTGTACTTGAGGAACAAGTGTGGCTTGATAGAATTATTTACACTCCAAAGGAAAGAAAGTTTAGGGTTTTAAGGTTGAGTTTGGGAGTTTAGTAAGAAAGAAAAGAGAAGAGAAAGTTTTTAATGAGGAGGGAAGAGAAGGGAAGAGAAGTTTCTTTCAAGTTATTTGAGAGTTTTGGAAGAAAAATTTCATTAATGTCACTTTTTTACTAAAGTGCCCCTACTATTGATATTTTTGTATTTTTTTTGGAAGAAAAATATAACATTTCATAATTAATTGTAGAATAGTCTAACTTTCCCTTACACTTCCTTTCACCTATGGAAGTAAAGTTTTTTTTTTTTTTTAATTTTTATCCGTCCATCTCCCTTATTTTCTCTTCTTTTTCCTCCACTTAAAACTCCAAAACAAAGAAAAAAATTCTATTTTTTCCTTCATATCTCTTCTCTTCCTTCCATTTTCGTCCATCCAAACTCATAGGCCGAAAACCTAGGTGGTGACTGAAATCTACCTGAAACTAAAACCACTAGAAAGGGAATATAATTCTAAATTAGATTACCTTGGAGATATGTTTTATAAACAAGGTTACTTTGGCCAAAAGCAAGGCGACATCTATACCATAAATAAATGGAGATGAGACGGTTTGGTGTATGTCATTTTTTATTTTATCATTTTTACCCTTATTATATGTGTAATTAACCATAACTTCATTTTACTCATAATTTCCTTCAACCTTCCACCACACATACTATTTTTTAATTTCTTTTGTGTAATTTTTTTACTAGCATTTCCCCTAGTTTTTTTTAAAAAATTGAGTAAATCTTTTTTTTGTTTGAATTTCACATTCATAGGGTGTGCCTTTCCCCACTCTTTAATAAATATAATGAAAGGAATAAAGAAACTTATTTGGATTGATGTTTTGTCTTGTAGCCTTGTAAGTGGCTTGGATGGGAGAGGTTGTGTACTAGAGGAGGTAAATTCTTAGGTAGATCAAGGTGTATAACCCCATTATACACTTTGCGGTCTTTATTAATTAAGCCACATAAGTATATGACTTCACAATCTCCTTTTAATTTTTAGATTTTTAAAAAGAGATAGACTATATGGCTTAATAAAGACCATAAGGTATATGGTATGATCATACAACTTAATCTATCAAAAATTTTACCCTAGATGAGAGAGGAGGGACTAGCATGGCTTGAGGAGGCTCAAAAGGGTGCCACGAGGGAAAGGGAAGGCCTAGAAAGAAAGTAGGCTGCGCAAAAAAAAGGTGTAATCTAAATTAAAGAGAACTACTAAAAGTCTTTAATCTACAACTAAGTGTTTTGAAACTATACTAAACTACAAATTCTCCCCAAATGGGGAGGAAAATGGACTGAACTAAGAACTACACTACACTAAGCTTTCTACTCTACTCCTACAACTAAGTCTACATTGCTTAGCCTCTAAGGAGGTTTAAAAGAGGTATTTATAGTATAGAGTTAGAGAAGAAAGCATTAGCCACAATTTGTAACATAATGGACGAATTTGCCGCCCAAAAAAATTGACCGCAGTAAAAAATATTGACCCTAATCAATGAGCGCGGTCAAAGTTCTAGCAATACTAACCTAGGTTAATAATTTTCCTTCTTCAAAATCTTGACCTTGGTCAATATTACTTGACGGCTTGAATTGATCTATTTCTCACCCGATTGTTATTTTGTTTTCTCCAATTAAACTCCACAAATAAATACACTCTATTGATTATATAAAAATACTAAAATAATATTAAAAACTCTAAATTAACACAATTACTATATTTTAGAACATAAATGCAAAAACTAGCAAACATAACACTCAAACCCTAAAAATATTCGAAACTAGGGAAAAAATACTTAAATTTAGGATACATATAACTTTAGTTTCCTAGATTTATCACACATTCTAAGGTTACGACACTTTTGCCCTTTTCTTTCTGCATGCATGGCTGCAACAAAACCCTCAAAACAAATTGTCACGATTGAAGCCGAGTCACAACCAAATTTTCATCATCAACAACCTAAGAGAAACAAAACCATCAACAAGACATAATTAATACCAGATATTCCTGCAGATCTTATCATTGAAATCCTCTCATGGCTTTCAGTCAAATCTCTCCTAAGGATCAGGTGCGTTTCAAAATCATGGTTTTCCTTCATCTCTTGCCCAAAATTTTCAAAGTTCATGTGACAAAATCCAACAATCATGAATATACTCATCATAGGCTCATTTTTCGTAGATTGGAGGTGGCCAATAACTACTACAAGTTTGGATTCAAGCAGGGTTTCCTTCATCCTACATTATATAATGCACAAATTAGTGAGCCAACCGGCAAGCATGATTCCATTGGAAGCAACCGAGATATGTTTGATAGTAGGTCCGAGTCCTTGGATGGTTACTTCCCCATTGTAAATATTGTCGGTTCTTGTAGTGGCTTAATTTGTATTACTACATACGGAGACGTATTTTTGTGCAATCTATCAATTCGAAAATCAAGAAAATTGCCTAATTTTTCTCCCAAGTTAAATAGTAACAATGTTTATGAATTTTATTCTTGTGGGTATGACAAGTCTAATGATAATTACTAAGTATTCAGAATTTTATGTGGTAGTGAGAATTATAGATCAAAGGGATGCCTCGATTTGTACAGTGGAAACACAAATTCTTGGAGGAGGATCGAGGATTTGAACCTTGGTTTCATTAGAGGGGTTTATTATACAAGAGGGAAGCTATATTGCATCATGGATAGAGAAGAAAAAATGGGTACTCTTGACTTGGCGAGCGAGACACATGGAGAGGTGGAACAACTTAGATATGAGAATGGGGGGCTAATATATTATGATTTAAAAGGATTTTTAAGATGCCTTTACATGGTACGCTTATCATCAAAGTCGAACGACTATTTGGATAATGATGGAGTATGGAATGAAAGATAATGTAGGACTATTTGGATAATGAAGGAGTATGGAGTGAAAGATATTGTAGGTGATGAAGCTAGAATTTAGCTTCTATGTAGAGAGAGAAAGCAGAAGAGCTGAGGAGAGTTTGTAACTGGAATTAGTATAGAAAGATTAGTACAGAGAGTGCAACCACCTTTTCCTTGGTACCCAAATCCCTTATTTATAGATGTACATGAGGGGGGGTGAGGTTACTATTCTACTAGCTCATTTGGGGCTAAATTACATAACTACCCTTAATGCGACTGTCACGTAAGCACTTCTAGAATAATCTAGAGAGAGTGCCAAGTGTCACTAATCAGTATCATCAATAGTCCCCTCAGCTAGGTGCCGAGTTTCGAGCAGGGGCCGAGCCGAAACTACTGCCTACAGGCCGTAGTCCCCAAATACCTATGACCGATTCTCTTACACTAACCTGAGGTCATAAGCCTTGGACTGCATCCCTATGCTTGCCACACCGATCCGAGGCCGAAGTACCACGTGGGCCCCTTGACAAGACATGGCAACAATATTAACTCATGGGTGACGTTTTTGCTAAGTTCCCATGCACTGAATTTTCATTTACTGCGCTGCATTACTCGCTCCGATTTTGCTGCAAAACGCCTCATTTTTCACTCCAAAATGCCTCACTTTTCATGCCATTACGCATCGCTTTTCACGCCATAACGCCTCGCTTTTCCCGCCTAAACGCCTTGTTTCATTTAAAAACCGTCTGTTTTTCCACCTGAATTCATAGAATACTCTGGAAGGTTCCTCTTCTATTTATACCCCCATTCTCTCCAAGTCTTTTTTTCTTTCCCTTACTCATTTTACTTCCTTCCTTCAACTTATTTCTACTCTCTTCACTCACTTTGCTCCTTTACTCCCTTAGAATTTCACATACTCTCCCTTCCTCACCATCATCTTCCTGTTCCCTTTGCCTCCGATTTCATTCATTGCCAACTGCCGACCGTCGCCCAACGTCGCCGCCGGATACTACAAGAAGTCTCCCAAAAACCTTACTCGCCTTCCAAACAGAAGATCATGGCCAGTACGTTCACTCCTACCTCTCTTATTAGCACGCCGGTCCCCCCTTCCCTTGTAGATGCCACCGATAGGCTACTGAACCCTTCTGATGAGGTTCTCCTGGCAGCAGTGCCACTAAACTTTCCCCCCGAACCTATCTTTGCCGAACCTCTACAGAACGACAACCCAACCTCCAAACACTAGACATATCAAACACTCTCGACCCTGAGCATATCAAAATACTTAGGGATATATATCATTTTCCTAAGAACGTGCGCATCAAACTCCCTGTCCCCGAGGACCGAGGTCACCTGCCTCCTCCTGGTTACCTAACAGTTAACCAGGGACAGTTTGAAGCGGGGCTGAGGTTACAAATAGCACCACTCCTCGTCCACCTGTCTGACCACTGGGATATTAGTATATCCCAGCTGACCCCAAACGCACTTCGGCTTATTGCTGGCTTCTGTCTTTCTTGTGTAGATTACACAACATCCCCCTTTCCTTAGACACCTTTAGGATGATGTTAAAACTATCCCTTACGAAGGGATTCATTTACATTTCTCCCCAACCGCGAGCAAATAGCTCACTTCGGGTAACCCTTCATCCATTCACGACTGGAAAAAGTCATTTTTCTTTATCAGATACCTCGACCCTCCAATGCCTAGGAGCCTGTGGAACCTTGCCAAAGAAAACCTCAAAACCAAAAATGCCTCTCATCCGGACTCCATACACGCCAGGAGGCTCATAGAATCCAACCTTAGAATAAACTTTAACAACCAACCTGCCATCTTATCCAACAACATCCTTGCCTGGGCGGTACTATTCCCTACCCATGACATCCTTCCGAGCTACGACCCTCATAAAGGTCATTTCATTCATTCATTTTTTTTAAATCATCACTTCATCGTAATACTGACCTCTTATCCTTTGCAGAGCTCGGAGCATTTCTCAGGGGGCTAGTGTCTACCACAACCTACTACTGGTGCAGGCACTTTCAACCAGCCTTCTTCATCATCAGCAAGCGGATCCTCATCCGCCACTACTAGAGCACATTCGGGGAGTGCTGGAGCTACCCCAAAAACTTCAGTCCCCCCGAACCAACCTGAGATCGGAAGAGCCCCAGAGGGTTCAGATGGGGAGGTCACTCTGGCCTTCCAAGTCACCGAACCTGAACCGATTCGGGTCACTTGAAAGAGGTCAAGGGAGGCTGCTAGCCTCAGGGAGGGTCCCTCCTCGGTAATGACCCTCTCCTCTACGTCATCGCCCCTGAGGCCCTCCAATCCAGTGACGCAGGTAACGACTCCAGGGACAGTTTCTAGAAATGTCTCGCTGTCAAAGCAGCTCATCACCTCGTATGGTAAGGACTACCGTACCTCATCTTTCTCGCTTTCTGTTCTTCCTTCTCAGTTGAGGGTTGACACCCTTCTCCTTTCAGGTGATAAAAAATACACTCCTGAAGAGGAGAGAAAGTCTGCAGGGTCAAAATATTTGCTAGAAGACCTGTGGTCGACTGTCCGTCTATCCTCTTCCGGTTTCCCCCATCTCGGGGAGTACTGATCTCTGACCCATCCCGCCGATCGACATAAACGATCGGGTACAATTCCCGAGGGTGGCTCGCGAGCAGGCCAAAATGGTTGTCCTACCTTGGGACGTAGCCTACGTAAAGAAGCTTATTCCCCAACAGAGGCTGGACGAGTTTCACGTCAGCCTAATGAACGTAAGTCTGACTAACCTGTCTTGAAATTTCAATTTTTTGCACTTCGTACTTTAATTCACACCTTTGCCCCTTTGCAGGCTATTACTATCTTGCCCTCCATTGTTGAACGCGAGTCCTCCTTTAACTCTACCATTAACTCCATGAAGCAGGAGTTGGCTCACGCCAAGTTCGGTGTGGATCAGGTAGTGAAGGCGGCTGTTAAAGCCAATGAGCTGAAATGCAACATTGAACCAGGCAAGAAGTATGACGAGTGGAAAGCCGAGCTAATAGAAGTGAGAGACAAGCTTTGTCTCTGTCCAAGTCGAGCTGGAAAAGAAGACCCTCCAGGTTGACATCAGCGATCGGGACAAGAGGATCGCTGATCTAGAGCAGAGGGTCCTTCAAGTTCAAGAAGAGGCTCAGTTGGCCGAAGCTAAGTTTGATTCTCGGGAGGGGGAGTTGCGGATTCAAGGAAGAAACCAGTTCGTGGCTTCGACCGAGGTAGATGAGATGCTGAAGGAGTTCACCAAGAAGGTCTTCTCCATGGGGTCCACACTGGCCTGTGATCACTTGGTGAAGAACCCTGACTTGTACGAGAGTTTGCCATATGATGCCTCTATTACTGAGGAGGTCATCAACGGCTAACAAGCTCAATTTAAGGACCCCGTACTGATCCCTGGAACTTCTGAAGCGACTCTCTTGATTCAGGGTTAAGGCCCCGAAGTCGAATCTAAACTAGTGAATCAAGCCTCCCCTTCTTCAGCCGAGCCTTCCACTTCTGCTTTGCAGGCTGACATAATACTTTTGTAATAGTTAGGAGCTTTTATGTAATAGCTAGGACCATTCAATGAAATTTTCAAGTTTTGACAACTTCGTCTTCTCTATAAGAGCCTTGACTTTTCTTTACTTTTTGCTTTTACCTGCTTTTCATTTTCTTGGTTTCGTGCATGCAAGGAAAAAGTCTTATGATAGAATGAGATAACAAGATTATAACACTTAAGAACGATAGCACGAAAAATTGTCTAAGTCTCCCTTTTGTTTTGAACTTAGGCCTTGTTTTGACCCTTCTGGGTTGAGGCAAAAGAACTAAGCTTAGTTCCTTATGTTTACCTTAGCCATATAACTTGAATCAGACCTTCCAGGGTCAAAGAAATACTGCTTTGTTTGAGCAGGGTTATCGAGCCTCTCTGAGGATCGGATCCTCTCAAATTCATTAAGGAGAGAGGACTGCTAAGCCTCAACCCCCAAACTTTCCTTCTGTGCTGAACTGGACCCGGACCTCTGAGGGTCGGTATAGTTCAATTTCGTCTTCTGTTGAGCTAGGCTCAGACCTCTGAGGGTCAAAACTGCTCCTGCATATATTTAGGGGGGGATGCTAAACCTCTGTCTTTGAAGGGTGACTACTAAGTCTCAGCTCTCAATCTTTGCATTAATGTTGAGCTTGAGCCGAACCTCTGAGGGTTGGTGTAGCTCAAATTTGCTTGGAGGGGCTAAGTGTCTGCTCTTGAGGGGGGACTGCTAAGCCTCAGCCCTCAATTTTTGCATTTATGTTGAACTGGATCCAAACCTCTGAGGGTTGGAGCAGCTCGATTTTGTCTTTTATTGAGCTTGAACCGAACCTATGAGGGTTGGTGCAGCTCGAGTTTGCTTGGGGGGGCTAAGCCTCTGTCCTTGAGGGGGGACTGCTAAGCCTCAGCCCTCAATCTTTGCATTGATGTTGAGCTTGAACCGAACCTCTGAGGGTTGGTACAGCTCGAATTTGCTTGGGAGGGCTAAGCCTCTGCCCTTGAGAGGGGACTGCTAAGCCTCAACCCTTAATCTTTGCATTTATGTTGAACTGGATCCGAACCTCTAAGGGTTGGACCCAACTCAATTTTGTCTTTTGTATTTTTTAAGCTCTTCGAAGGCTTTCTGAGCCTCTTCAGTCCATTAAAAATTCTCGATTTTCTTTATAAGCCGAAAGAACGGTAGGCCTCTTTCCGCCGACTTGGGCAAAAATTGATTCAGGGCTCCCATCCTACCAGCGAGTCTCTGAACATCCTTGATCGAGGTGGGGGCTTTCATATCGATTATGGCTTGCACCTTTTCAGGGTTCGCCTCAATTCCTCGATGAGAGACAATGAATCCCAAGAATTTTTTTGAGGGGACCCCGAATATACATTTTTTTGGGGTTCAGCCTCATTCGGATCGACCTTAATGTCTCAAATATTTCCCTGAGATCTTCCAGGGCTTCCTCGTAGGTTCGGCTCTTGACAACCATGTCATCAATATATACCTCCATGTTTCGTCCTATTTGAGACTTGAAGGTTTTGTTGACGAGGTGTTGATATGTGGCCCCGATATTTTTGAGTCCGAAGGGCATCGTGATGTAACAATACGATTTGCCTTGGTCGGTGATGAAAGAAATTTTCTCTTCATCTTCTTTGGCCATGTATATCTGATGATAGCCCTTGAATGCTTCTAAGAAGTTCAAAATGTAAAATCCAATAAATGAATCTACTACCGTATCGATTCGGGGTACGGGTAACTGTCTTTTGGACAGGCTTTATTAAGATCAGTAAAATCTTGGCATATTCGCCAAGAAGAATCTTGCTTAGTTACAAGGACTGGGTTATAAAGCCAAGATGGATACAACACTTCTCTAATTAGTTTAGCCAATAAGAGTTTATCCACCACGGTTTCCATTATTAAACTGCGCTCTGGATCGAAGAGGAGCTTCTTCTGCTTCATTGGTCTGTATGCCGGGTCCACTCCGAGTTTGTGCTCGATTATTTCCCGAGGGACGCACGGCATGTCTTCGACGGTCCAGGCTAACATGGCCTTGTACTCAGCCAGAAGGCTGAAGAGAAGGGCTTTGAATTCTACTGGGAGGGTAGCACAGATCTTAATTTTTAGACTGATCAGGGAGGCTCGGATCTAGTGGTAATTCCTCAATGGGGACCTCATCTTGGGGCTCAACTTTTGCTTTGCCTTTCTTCTTGGGTTCGGGAATCTCAGTAGCGCTTTTTCGAGGCCCCACATTTTCTTTCCCCCTCAGGCCATCCCAGGTAGATGAGGCATCAAAAGTTTACAAGTAGGCCTTGTCAGCGATGGACATGGTTTGCGACTGGGACCGTAAGGACATCATGTAGCAGGCTCGGGCCTCCTGCTGGCTTCCAATGACCGTTCCTTCAGATCCATCCCTCAACATGAATTTTATTCCAATATGGAACACGGAGGGATAGATTCTATAGGTGTATTGTGTGGGTCAGCCTATGATCATGTTGTAGGAACTGTCCCTTTTGACGATGACGAAATTGGTCATCTCAATTCTGTGCTTCGGGGAAGCTCCGAGACACAATTGGAGCATTATCTATTCCTCAGGCACGACCGAGTCACCAGTGAAGCCAACCAGTGGGGTTTTGATTAAATCTCAAAGGTTTTATTAAGGAGGCATCCATGTGCATTTTGACCCAAGCGTCCCAAAAAATAATGTCTGCCGAGCTTCCGGTGTCGACTAACACACGGTGCATTTCATAACCGACCACATTTACATGAATTACCACGGGGTCGTTGTGTGGCATTCGTCTAGGAATAGGGTCTTCGGAAGTGTATTCGAGACTCATGAATGGCTTCAATCGCTTATCCCGATCCTCGCCCGAAAGAATGTTCCGGGCATATTTTTTCCTGGCATTGTTAGAGTCTCCGATCGTCGGTCCTCCGACTATTGTGTTTATCACCCCGGCTACTCGGATATGCTCATCTTGATTTGCCGGAGGATTGTTTCTATTTTGGCCGCCTCAATTTTACTGACGAGGCGGGCGAGGATGCGCTGGATTTTCTCTGTTGGCAGTGTTTCTTTAGAACTCTGTTGCGATTCAGCAGATGAACTGCTGCAGGTGTCCTTCCTGAATGGCCCTCTCAATTTCGACCTTTAGGTGGTTGACTCCAAGCCTCGGTATCATGGCCGTGTTGACCATGAAAGGCGCAGTACTTTGCCCTGTCTCTTTTGTCCGGGGCTGACACCATTCGAGGGGGTGGCTCTAAGAACCCAAAATGTTGTACTTGGTACAGAATTTTCCTCCTTGATGTATTGAGTGGTGTAAAGTCAGAATCCAGATGGCTCCTTGTTCACGGGGGTCGGTTCCCGATGTTATTGTCCAGGTAGACCACCCGACTCGCCAACAGTCCGGCTGTGGGATAACTCAACCTATCTGTGACCCTCAGCTTTTTAGAAGATGAGGGGTTCGGAAACTTCATGACATTCTCTTTTTGTGTATCGTAAAGTTCTCTTTTCCTCCTGTTTGACTCCTCGCCCAGTATGAACTCCGACGCTCTCTCCAGGAGCTCGGAGTAGGAGCTCGGCATCCTTTTGGCCAGATCGGAGTTGAAGGTGCCAGGTCGAATGCCGCTGCAGAAAGCAGCCACCGAAATTCTTTCATCTACATTTTTTATTTGGACTACTTCATCATTGAAGCAAGTCGAAACTGGGTCCACAAATTTGTTAAGCGATTCGTCGGCCCTCTGTCGAATGTTCATGAGGTGCTACGTGTCCTTCTGCAATATTGATTTGCTTCAAAATGGTAGAGAAAGTACTTCGCCAGGTCATTGAAAGTGGCGATTGTGTTCGTCGGCAGCTCCTGGAACCACTTCTGAGCCTGACCTCGAAGGGTGGTGGCAAATAGCTTGCAGCGGGTGGCGTCACTATAGCCATAAAGGCTTGTGACCGCTACCACGTACTGAAGATGATCGGATGGATCAGAATCTCCCTTGTAGCAGTCGAGGTCCGGTAGCTTGAATTGCATTGGAAGAGATTCAATCTTGATAGAGATTGTCAATGGATCTCTATCAATATCTGTCAGAGCAGGAGTATTCAGAACAAAATTATTTTTTCTCAAAATCTCTTAAATTTTATTTTCGAGACTCTGCTCCTCAAGCTGTTTTAGAACAGCCGGGGAGGGTCCTTTGGAGTCAGAGTTTTTTGAGGAATGCGCGCCGAGTCTTAGATTTCGCGCAGTGGTAATTTCTTTGATCCGCTCGTCGACGAGTGTGATTCGTTAGATCGTTCGTCCAAGTGTGACTTCGTTATTTTGTGGCGCAGGTCGGTTGGACTCATGGCGTTAACCGGCTGTTTCCCAGGCCTTCGGCCAGGAGCGCGTTGTTGTTCAGCTTGTGGAGTAGCTGCTCGGTTTGAGCGGTCGGATGGAGTCTTGTTCTCCGGCTGCTCCACGAACACTCAGAAAGATTCAAAATGATCGGAGATGTATTTCAGAATGTCGTTCTGCTTCTGTTGGGCCTCGGCTGGTGTACCGACGTTTTCCTCGTCATCGGTATGCACCACGAGGTGCTGGTTCGATTCCCACAGACGGCGCCAAATGACGAAGGTAGAATTTAGCTTCTATGTAGAGAGAGAAAGTAGAAGAGTTGTGGAGAATTTGTAGCTGGAATTAGTATAGAAAGATTAGTACGGAGAGTGCAACCATCATTTCCTTGGTACCCAAACCCCTTATTTATAGATATACATGAGGGGTGAGGTTACCATTTTACTAGCTCATCTGGGGCTAAATTACATAACTACCCTTAATAAGAATGCCACGTAAGCACTTCTAGAACAATCTAGAGAGAGTGCCAAGTGTCACTAATTAGCATCATCAGTAGGCTTCCTGATGCACCATAATTTGCATAAATTTCAACCACAATGTGGTAGAATTTCGTTTTTCGCTATCTAAACAAAGTCTACCTTTTGTCTTTTTCAGCGTAGTAGGTGGAGTTATTGTCATTTTTGGTCTTTATTTGCTGCTGTGGGGCAAAGAAAATGACCAACAAACACCAACAAATTCGGATGAGGAATGCATACTAATAGATTGAGGCTAAGTGAATCCAGTCGTTTAATAGCCCGAAGACCTTTTTCGTGCTCAGGTAGTATTCATTTTATAGACTAATTGATCTCTGAATCCTAGAATGGAAACATGCTTTACATTACTTACCTGAGAATAAAATGTAACAATTCTCAAAATATAATGTCTCAATAAATTTGATTAATGATTTCTTTAGCTCTAAGACCGTATAATAAATAAGAAATCACAAACATCTATTCTTTGATTATTTCTAATTTGAAATTCTCTAAGCATTGAACAGCACAAAGATGGTCGAAGAAATTTAGTTTTGTTTTCAATCTAACTGTAGCTCTTTTTTATTTTTTTTATTTTTTGGGTAAAAAGTAAAATTTGTATTAATATCAAAATTGTGGAATATTTACAAAGTTTACAATTAACTATCAGAGCACTACTCTATTCTAACTGTAGCTCAATGACTAATTAGATAAAACAATAAAAAAGTTTGATTTCACTGGCTGGCTTAGTTACTTGTAAGCTAATTTACGGACAAACCAAAAAATGAGATACTGAAGAATAGAGAGCCAAAATTTTGCATTGGAAATTTGTTGCCTGATGAGACAGATGACTAATTTCTTATGTAAAATGCATTGTACAATATCACGATGGACAAATTACATTTGGACTCCTATAATATATTCAATTCTTTGTTCAATTCAATTTTAATACCGTCAGTTAAATTAACAGAATTTTTATATATACATTCAAAATATTATGATAGATTTTATATATTCTACTGAATTTATTGTACGTGCATAAAAATATATATTAAATTGGGTGACAGTACTAAAAATTTAATTGAATTGAGTGAGATTTGAAAATTATAATATATCGTGTCTAAACTAAGATATAGAATGCAATGGTGCAAAGTAAAATTTACTTATACACTGAAGGGTTCAAGGGGGAATTAGTCCTATCTTGATTGATGAAAGTTCTTTTACGTCTCCGAGGTCTCAGAAGACTTGATAAAGAGGTTGTCACTTTTATTGTGGAAAAAATGTCTAGGCTAGCTACGAAATTTCACCTTGATCCCTGTGGTTGGTAAGATACAACTAAGATACCTTAATAAAAAATTAAAAAAAAATGCTACTAAGACTATTCTGTTTACCTAAATGGGCTGCAAATGAGGGTATGCTTCACTTATCTTGGGAAGTCATGACAAATTAGTAGGATGGATAGTGCATCAATCAAATTCAAGTCATGACATGGGCAGTAGTATTTATATGGATAGTGCTTGATGGATAATACTATTTAATCACAGTGACTGAATATGTGCCTAGTCTCCACTTTGGCTCACCCGAAGGGAGGCTTCTGAGTTCAATTATTTGCACAATCCTAAAAAAGTAATCCTCCGTTCTAAAATAATAATTATTTTAAATAAATTATTTTGTATCAAATTATTTATTATTTTAAAAAAATTAAAAAAATATTAAACGATATTTTTTTAACATTTACTCATAATGCCATATTAATAAAGAGATGATTATATAGTTAGGGTATTAATGTAAAAGGGTAATTTAGTCACTTTACATTATATTTTTATAAAATTGATATAATTTAATAATTTTTTAATTAGTATACACCAATTAAAGGCATCAATTATTAATCATAAGACGTGAAAATACTCATTTCAACTAAAATTGAATTTTTTTAAAAAAACTTACTCCATTATTCTATATGTGACAATAAAATTGAGATGGATGGAAGGAAATATTTCAGGACATGGTTCAATGCATATTCTAGATAATTAGTCCTTAAAATCATGATAATTTGGTTATAGTTATTGAATTGATATTTACTATTAGCACATATATATTCCAATGGGTGCATTCATTACATTATGTTCTACACAATTACGTAAAGTTGCTAATTGTTTTGGAAAAGTTGAAAAGTATTTATACCGCAATCTACATCCAGGGTCAATTTTTGCTCCCTGCTCCACTGCTCTGTGGTTGCTAGCGTACTCGATTACGTTGTAAAAAACATTTCGGAAATACTATTGTGGACACGCAAGCAGCCAATTCAAAGGGAAATTTTTAAACGAATTGTGTTGTGAATTTTTTTTATTTATGTTATGACACATTATTTATTTATATGATGTGAAGTGATGTTATGTGATATGTCTTAATATGGATCAAGAGATTCATGGTACGATTTATATAAAATTTTTTTCAATAGCTTTAAAGAGTTTGGAAAGCATTACCATACTGTTTACAAGGAAAAGGAATTCTGTATTAAGCGAATTATCGTATTGGTTTTAAAAAATTTAAAAATTTATAAAGTATAAATTTTTAAAATATATAATAATAAATTATATAATGGAAAAAAAATTCTGTATTAAGCGAATTATCGTATTAATTTTAAAAATTTAAAAATTTATAAAGTATAAAATTTTAAAATATATAATAATATATTATATAATTTTTTAAAATATAATAAAATAATTCCACTGTAAAATTTTCCAACAAAGAAATCCTGACAGTTACGTTTGGTTTCACCTACATAAGCCCAAAATGACGGTAGAAAAATGAGAGCCAGGCATGTTGAGAGTTGAGGTCAACTATGACTGCTCATAGGCCCACAATTATTTTGGGCTTTAAAAGTATTAAAAGAGAATCTTTTATACGTGAGTGAGATATTATGCCTAAACAGAGACCCATCTTTATATTTGTCTCCATAAAGAATTTTTCAAAATTTACACGTAGACTAAATTTATACTCAAATTAAATCTTTACATGTAGATTTATTAGTAGAAATACAAATGGCAGAGTTACAAAAGACAAATTTTATGATAAAGAATAAAAAATTAAAATATAATGTGTAAGAAGAAAAGTTAATAATGGAATCACCTTTTAAAAAAAATTTTGTCCGATATTTGCAATTTTGTCCCTAAAAGATTATTTGCATAAATATCAGAGGAGGTTAATGAAATTATCCTATTTATCTTCCGACTAACATCACATTGAATGATAGCCTTTTTGGTGGTAATTGATGATATGTGCAATGATCTTATATGAACCTCAATTTTTGTACTTCAATTTTTCTCTTTCATGTTATCCAAATCCTCTAGGGGTTCCAATCATAGAAGATAAAAGAATGCTACTGTGGGATTTATTATTTTTTGAAAATTCTTTTATTATTTCAACTAAAAGGATGGTAGAAGTCAATCTATTTTCCCTTGAACATTGTCTTGTAACTTAATTGGTCAATTAACCCCTCCTTGTTTTAACTTTGCTTTTTATCCCTTTCCCATAAGATTGGAAGCACCAAATCCTTCCAATGCTTAACTTTTAAACGTGTATCATAATATTTTTATTTTATATTTAGAATAAAATTCTAGATTTTCTTTAACTCATTGCTTCATTTTATTATACTATATTCTTTTTCCATGTATTTTACTGCTAAGAATTGATTAATTATAAATTGGGTTAATAACATTTTGCCCCCTAAATTATATGAATAATTACACTTTGTCCCCATTCAAAATATTCATCTTTTAAAAATTTTAAAATATCAAGAAAATTTAGTTAGATGACTAAATTATCCTTGGTACTATATTTTGATTTTTATGTATTTAAATTTTGATAGTGATGTGATAATTATTTAAAAATAAGCACAAATAAACTATATAATATTTCAATGTAATCTATATCAATATATTTCTTCGTTAAATTTTTAAAATTTTTAGATTTCAGTTTTATATTATTTCGAATTTGAATGTTTAATTGTAACGATGGAACATTTCCAAACGGGACTGTTTTCTACGAATTTTTTTTTCTAAAGGTATTGTATGAAAATCTAATTTCTATAAAAGTTTGTAATTTTTTTCGATATTTCTTAGTATTTTATAATTTTATTATTTGATTTAATCTATACAAATTACGATGTCGGATATAATGTAATTCAATAATTTCTCATATTTTTATTCCCTAAAGCCCAAGATATCAATGTGTTATTATATTTTATTTTTTTGCTAATCCTTTTATAACTATCGAAAATCAATTAAATATATGAAAAATCAAAATATGATATGAAGGATATTTTAGTCGTCCAACTAAATTTTCTTGATATTTTAAAATTTTTAAAAGATGAATAATGTGAATAGGGGACAAAGTGTATATTTCTATAGTTTAGAAGGGCCAAAGTGTAATTACCTATATAGTTCAAGGGGGTAAAGTGTTATTAACCCTTATAAATTTTAAGGGTCTTTTGTATCTACTTATATAATTGAAATACTATATTAATTAAGTATATCTTGAAACTAACTCCAACTCCAACTCCAACTCCAACTCCAAACATCTCTGACAAATAAAACAGACACAAATTGTTACCCTAACAACTTTAAGTAATAATTTTCTCCCCTAGTACTCGTATTGTATCTAAATTAAGACGTCTAGTATGGGAGAAAGGGTTAGTAAATTTTGAACAATATTTTTTCATACTTTTTGCATGATGAAAAAAGATTATGGTTATTTTTGCATGATTTAAACCCATGCACAAATTTAAAGTGAAGGAATATATCTTCCTATTGATAAAGCACAAAGTCTAATTCGTAAAATTTAATGTTATTCCTAATATGTCTTTTATAAATTACTACGTAACTATCTATAACACAATGACTTCCTATCCCACTACTTCCTATAGTTGCCTAACTTCTTCACTTTATCCATCATGTAAATTTCAATAATATTTTCTTCAAAAAAAAAAAAAAAATTTGATAAAAATTTCAAGAAATTAACAAGTTATTATGCTATATATATATATATTTTTTTTTTTCGTAGTACATCTTTAGTACAATCATAAACTGTGCTAAAATTAATACTAAAGGTTGATATCTTTACATCGCGAGTAATATATATTGAGTATGCATAGTATTTTTTGTTTTATCCCACATTAGTTAGGTAAGAGTTTTACTCTTCCACTTAAAGTTATAAATTAAGGGCTGTATTTGAGATTATAAGTGCACAAAGTCAAGAGAGCTTTAAGGGGCTTTTAGGGCCTTTATGACTATCCAAGCTTTTATTTTGTTTGGGCTCTCTTGTGCTTTGTTATAGTGGTGCCTATAGCTCATTTTGTCTTATTTGTATACACCTTCTGGTGAGAGCGAATTAAGTTTTTTAGGCCCATTAGTCTATTATGGCTTTCTTAAGTTTTTGGGTGTTTTGTTTGCTCTTTTGGGCTTTGTGGAGATTTCTTCAAAATTGTAATCCTCTTGTTGACTTACTGATGTGAATTTCTCTCCTTCGTCTGTGGACGTAAATTTTTCAACCGAACTATGTAAATTTTTATGTCCCTATTGTTACAATATTTCTTTTTGTTTATCTTCGTTATCATGTTCAATGGCTTGCTAAGTAATTTTTGCATATTTCTGAAGTTCTGATCCTAACAAACTGGAATCAGAGTTGGGGACCCAGGTTAAGTTTCGGCATTCAGTTCAAGCATTCAGTTAACCAATTTGGTTAAGTTCAAGCACCAATGACGAAGTTATGTGTTGAGAAATTTCGATGAAGTTTTGGTATGAATATTTGGCCACTCATTGGCAGGCAATTCTTCCTGGTGTTAGGCCATTATGTTGATCTCTTCTTTGTGTTTGTGAACCTTTGGATTTTCGGAGGTTCGTTTGGTATTTGTGAAGTGATAAGTCGGACATATCTTGTTGATGAAGAGTTGACTTGCGTTGAATATAGATTTGAGAATTTCTTAGACAAGGTAGAGCTAATTATGTTGATCCATTTGTCGTTGAATTGTGGATCTGGGCTATTGGGCTTTTGTGGTGAAGATGGAGAAATTTCACTTTGTGAAGATTTGCCATTTTATGAGGGTTTGTTATGCGAAACAAGTTAGAAATTTGTTGAGTATACTTTGTATTTTTTGTTTTATCCTATATCGTTTGGGTAAGAGTTTTACTCTTCCACTTAAAGTTATAAATTAAGGGTTTCAACTAAGGTTTTAAGTGCACCGAGACGAGAACTTTAGTGGGGTTACAAGGACTTTATAATCATCTAGTCTTTTGTCTTATTTGGACTCTCTTGTGCTTTTATTATAATGGTGGCTATAGCTCATTTTGTCTTATTTGTATACACCTTTTGGTGAGAGCGAATTGGGTCTTTTAGGGCCTTTAGTAAATTATGGCTCTCTTAGGTTTTTGGATGTTTTGTTTGGACTCTGTTGACCTTTGTGGAGGTTTCTTTAAAATTATAATCCTTTTGTTGACTTAGTAGATTTCTCTCCCTTGTCTGTGGATAGATATTATAGACTGTCTCTTATGTAGATCTTTTGACCGAATCACATAAATCTTTGTGTTTCTTTTGTTGTAATATTTCTCTTTGTTTATCTTCGTTATCGTCTTTAATTGCTTGTTAAGTAAATTTTGCATATTCTTGAGGTTTCGATCCTAACAACAACTAAAGCTTCACACATGGTCAAATCAGAATATTGATATTGAAAACATCCTTAATTATCTATGGAAGAAGAAAAATAAAAAATTTGTTCGTCTATGGATGGAAAATTCTTAGGTGAATCGAGTTCATAATAGGTGTCATGGACACTTAGTTTGAAATCATCTACATCACTTTAAACTAAAAAAATGAATATAACAATTCCATAATCATTCTCATTAGTAGTGATAAAGTAAGCGCAAAATGAATATATTCTCTATATTATTGATGTGTGTTTCAAGTACAATAGTTGAGTCTATATATAGACCAAAGATAACTACAAACATAGTTTTAGGATAACTATAAGTAAGATAAACAAAATATACATGTAGACAATTGATATTCTAGATAACTACATTTAACACCCTTCCTCAAATTCAAGGTGAAAAAGTTGACAACAATTTGAGTTTGGTCACAAGTGCATGAAAACGACTAGGTAGATGTGTCTTAGTTAAAAGATCAGGAACTTGATACACTACAAGAAAATGAGGCTTTAGTCACCATGTCAAGTCGTCAGAAAAAGTTAAGAAGTCGTCACTAAAATACTTTAGAGACGACGATTCAGCTCGTCACTGTGCGTGGCTAAAGGCTCGATGCTAAAGCCTTATAGTGACGACAATTGAAAGTCGTCACTGAATGAGTGTTTTTAGCGACGACAAACGTTCGTCACAAAATAGTGACGAGTATACGTAGACACAAAAGGCACTAAAAAATGGTAACTAAATATGGCACGTCGTCACTAAATGCTATATTTTGTGTCGACATTTTGTGACGACCAAATGACGCAACTAAAAGTATGTACACGGTCAACGCATTTAGTGACAATATTTTGTGACGACGGTGGTTTGACGAATAAAAGTAGTCACTAATAACATGTGTGTTCGGTCAGCACATTTAGTGACGACTTTCTAAACTTTTGTGTGACAAGTGATGTTGGTCACAAGTTTTCCAAACCTGTAAGCAATTTTCCTTGGAAATGTAATTACTAACAATGCCAAAACCAAAAAACACATTGACATTTTACTGAAATCCAATTATAAAACTAAACTTATAACCTGGAAAATAGGATTTCATTGTCATAATGACAGTCCAACAACATAATGACAGTCCAACAGCATAAAAGAGTGCCAAATAACTATAATAGTCAACACCTACTAGATTACAATATCCATGTCTTCAAATATAACTAACATTAATTCAACTTAGACAAAAGAGCCAAACAAGGCCTATGACATCAAAAGCATGGGCAAGAAAAAAGTTACACTTCTTCCCAAATAAGCTTGCTTGTCGGTGAGCTTCACTGCAAGATAAAATACGTTAATTAACAAATTTATTAGGTCCATTAAAGTATGACAACTGGACTTATTAAACAAATACCAAATTCAATAAACATTTGTTGAATATGTTAAACATAAGGAAAACAAAAATGATAGGCAACCAAGACAGATAACGAACTTCTTTTTATGAGACGGAAAAAAATAAGCCTAATTTTTCTTCAATTGTCTAGGATACACAAGCATAATGACAAGCACATAATGCTGAACAGATATGCTGAAAAGATATGCTGAATCACGGTTACTTTATCTAGCTATGGAAGAAAAGATGAAGGGATGAAACAAAAACCAAATAACAAGTAAGAATTGCAGGAAAGCTAATATATATACACACACATATACATAGGAGTTGAGAGCATAAATAAAACATATTCTTGCCACTAAATTAAGCAAGATTCCTGACAACAAAAAGCACAAAAAAATGCCCAAAAATCACAACCACTTAACAGGCACGAATTCCAGTACGGTTAATATATACACACAGAAACACATACATACATAAATATATACAGGAGTAACTAGAAAGAAAAATAAAACTGCTGAAAAAAGTAACTAGAACACCAATCAACAGTCACAACTTGTCACAAGTCACAACATTTGAAGTAGATATTCCCATTTCATTTAAGAAAAGAGCTACACATGTAATTAAAAAAATTTATACTCTTTTAACACAAAAAGAAAGCACATCTCAGGTTCACATTACATTTGATACAGTTTCTTACCAGGACTCAGCTAAAAATTAGCTCCAAAAAGCATATGCAGACCATTAACATCTCACTCCCATACATAGTATCCCCAAAATCCAGGCTTTCTCTAGCTTTTATTCTATATTTTGCCTATTTTAAAGTACTCACTAAACTTCTAGCAGCCTATATCAACCAAACCAATCTTCGAATCACAAAATTCCTTTTGATATACCTTTAAAACAGCATAACATTTCTATTCTATCTCCTAGAAAATCAAACTTATAAAAACACTTTTTACTACATAAATCAATTCATATTACATAACCAAAAGAAATGGTCCACTGACGTTTTTATCTGCTTTAATTTTCCATTAATGAATGATAGTCTGGTACCATAATATTTTTAGAATATGCTCAATTATGTGTAGCAATTATATTTTCTGATTTTGGTGGAAGATCATATATAATTGATGACAGCAATCCATACACAATTCAAAAAATGTAAAAGCTAAATGGATGATAACTTACATTTTTTTCGGATTGCATCGTAACTAATAGACCAACTTTGTCAAGAAGTGTATCCATCTTCGCATCGGTAGCCATTTGTTGGTCTTTGAGCTCTTTGATCAATTCTTGTTGAGTATTGACTTGCTGGACCAAAGCTGTTGCACGTTCTTCAGCTTCGTTTGCTCTTTGTTTCTCTTTTTCAACTTCAGTGCGATATCTTTCAAAGGCAAGAAGCTGCCCCTTTGGTAAAACTTGCTGACATATCTCTAGCACATGTCCAGGTATGAAGTTAAACATCTTGATGTTTTTTTGACATTTGGTGACAATCAAAAGAAATTGTAAACTTTCCAATTTTTCCTACAGTGAAGGAAATACTTTAGTATGAGTTTTAACATGTTCGGCCATAACAATTGATCATGTAATAATAACTCTAAGTACTCACCAATATTTCACTAGCTAGATCATTAACCATCTTGCCCTTCTTTTTCGAGAAATGAGCCATCCTATAAGCATCAATGGCAGAAACATCTTGGCCTTCAACCTTCCTCTGTGGCAATTTCAATACATATTTGTTAAGGTGCAAAACATATGAAAGAAGATTTCATGTAAAATAAATCAAACTGTGTATACCTTTTCATCGATCATCCTTGCAATTGACTTTGTCCCAACAGTAGTTGGAGTTCGACATCCTGCACGGTTTTTCTGATTTCTTGCACTTTGATCCTTTAAAAAAAAAAACCAGTTTTGAAAGGACATATAAAAATGCAATTGATGCTTCAATATAAAATTGTGTCATTACATAGCAACATGGTCATAACTTGTGTATAGTGAACTTTTTTTATAATAGAATCACTTCAAAATCTATTTAAGGTTGATGCCTTGACTAGGATGAAAACTCTCTTTTGTTACTTTAAATAACCACACACAAACAGATCCATCTTTCACAAATCTATGATCTATCATTCAAAATTTCAAACTTCATACTTATATCCTATGAAAGTATGCACTTATAGAAAAATAGAAATAAAAGAAATTTAAAACTACGCAACATACCTTGAAATCTTTAGAGTCAAATTCCTCGCATAATTTAATCCACGCCTCTCAATCAAAGCCCTAAGGAACATGCTATCATTGCCTGAAGCTTGATGGACACATCTGAGAAGCGTATAACTAGCCTATGTTTAAATGACTTCATTTGAGAAGCATTAGGCTTCATTTTTTTACGTCTCATAATAAAGTAGTTCCAACCTCATATTGTTGCTACATTTACAAAAATCATGCAAATTAAATGTTGATATAGGCAGATGTGTATAAGATAGCAGCCTTTACGAACAATGTCATCCACTCTCACTTATGAAATGCTGAGCATCATCCCCAACTACCCTTCCAGATACTTCATCTATACAAATAGACAAAGGTGAGCTTTTCCTCCTATTGGCCAATTTGATATTCCTTGTAGGACCCCTCTTTGCCAATACAACTGTTCATTTATTATAAGACACAGAAATAGTTAGTATTGGAACACTTTAGGGATGACATATAAGAAATGCATGTAATAATTGCATTGTATAGGATTTAATGCAGTTGAATTTGAAAAAGGAGTTGCACTTAGATGTGTACCAGAACAGGAACATTCTTATCTGTGGTTGCCCTAAGAAACACAAGAAAGCAGTGCATAAAGCAAGAAATAATGTTATGATGAGGTATTCTTGGATCCCTATTTAAGTAAAAATAGAAACTGAGGAAACAAAAACAAAAATGCACCCTGACTCGAGTAAAAGGAAAATTGAACCCAACCCAAAGAAGAAAAGAAAATGTAGAATTCTTTAAAGTAGTTGAGTATAGATGTAGGAAATTGTTTCCCTATCCAATAAGAGCTATAGATACCAATATCTTACTTTTGCAATCATATCTTCCACATCTTCTTCATTATTCTCATGGTGGTTGTGCAATCTTCTTGATCATTCTCACGCTGGTTGTGCCCATCTTCTTCATCATTTTCATGGTGCTTGTGATTATTAATGTGTAGATGTGTATAAGTTGACAGGCCCAGACACACTGGTGTCAAATTTAAAGAGCGCCTTGTTCTAGAACTGTTGCCTACATTTCTTTGTGAAGTGGCTGCTCTGGTTCATTTTCGATTCATTCGTAAGATCAAAAGTAGTGGTGACCTTGTTAGGTGTAAGGCGTGCACTTCGTCTGGGAGAATTTATGTAGTAAAAGAACAAAAGATGAAACAATATTGTAAAAATAAAATAAAATTGATGACAACTTAAGTATACAAATTAAGATGTTGCACATAAACTAGTAAACAACTACAAAATTAAAAAAAAAATAAAATGCAAAGCACCAATTTGCGAAACACTAGTCATTAGGCCACAAGTCTTCATTTTCATCGTGCGAGATTGATTGATTTCCATTAATGTCATCATCATTGATAAAGTCATCATCATGAACTAGAGGGACCCTTGATGAACCCTTCATTGCATTGGTGTGAACTGAATATCCAATGTTAGCATGCAACATCTGCAAAGACAAAGTGCCCCTTGCAAGAGATGGCATGTCGAAGTTCAAATCAACGACTAGGTTTATGCTTGGTTCTTCTTCTTGAAAAACTTCTTCATCTGGCCCGTTGTCTGGCCGTTGTGGAACATCATACGAGTTACGAGGACTAAACCTTTGTACAACATGCCAATGTCTACCTAATCTAAGATCATTCAAATAAAAAACTTGGTGAACTTGATCTGCTAGAATATAAGGCTGATCATTATACCATGTTTTAGAAAAATTAACACTACAAATATTCCCTTCTTTATCAATATGTAATCCATTCCTATCTCCAGTGTTCCACCATTTACATTTAAATATCAACCCTTGATGAACCCTTCATTGCATAATCTTTACTAATTCCATGCACCATCAAATGATGCTCCACAATTTCTTTTGATTGATTACGAAAGTTATTGCAAGATTTGCAAGGACATGAAATTTTAGTGGACTGGTCTTTATTAGAAACTTTATGCAAATTTTAAAAACCCCTGAACACCCAATGCATATCGTTCGTCCCTCCGGTTGTCAATTGTCATCCAACTCTTGTCCATATCCTAAATATGATTTTCATAAAAATTATACAACTTACTTAAAATCAACCACTAAATATGCAGTATCAGACACTAAACTAATTAAAAAACTTATTTTCATTCCAACGCTTCGAAACAGAAACCAATTTTTGTATAAGTTCAATAACTTCAAAATTAATGAAGTCAAACATTCAATAACCAATAAAGACAAAAAATGGCACTTTCACATATTGATGGAAAATCATCACTAAAACATGTTTACATCTTTCCATGGACATCTCAACAAATCAAGAAACATATCAAAAGTTTTATTGCTCAATTTGCCTAGGCATTTGATATGAAGCAAACGAATAATGAAAGAAAGTTTGGAAAAGCTTTTACACCCTGGATAGTGCTCTTGTTGAGAATCATCATTTAATTTGTAAAATTTTTCAACTTCTGCATTGAGGTCGATCCCCGTCAAATTCTGTTCTACCACCCAAAGTAGAATCATGTTGAGGAACTCCTAATGCATCATGAACTAGATTATGCATGTTATCAGTCATATACATCATGTGAAACATCATTAGATGTAGATGTCGATTGAGCTGAATCTTATAAACATCTAGATGTGTACCCATTGTGTGTATCCCTTAAGAAATCCAGAGACTTTCAAATCTAGTTTGGCTTCTTTTCTAGACAGTGCTACTCCATACTTGCACTCTGAACATGGACATGCAATCATTCTTATACACTTGAATGCTTAAATGCATAATCTAAAAATGCTTTTAAACCTTTCCGAATTCATCACTTCGCATATCTTTTTGCATCCATCTCTTATCCATATGTATATTATGAGTATCTTAAAAAGAAATTAAATAAGCCAAAAACTAGTTTCCATATAAGAAAAAGAAATTCAACAGCAACTAATTACTCATATAACCACAAATATCCTATGAACAATTTTATGAAAACCAAGGTTGCACGCATAATACGTGCCTCGATTTCTCTACTCTCCCCCTTTTCCCTTCTCAAATATAAAAAAAATCTCAACTTTTATGTACATCAAGCTCCCCCGTTTCCTTTCAGCCGCAAAGGTCAAAAAGCCTTTTTGTTTTTTAATTACCAAAATACACACAGTTTTCTCAAGGATATTAACAATAAAGACTTGAACAACAATTATATTCAAGGTTTAGAAACTGTAATAAAAAAATTTCTTTGATTTCAGTCATTCATGTTTTTATACCTAAATTTAAAACCTTAAATTTTCTGTAAAAATCTTACCGTACCTCCAATATTGAGATGCCAAACCAGTGGACTGCTACAAAAACGACTTATCAACAAAAAAACAGCCTCTGGAGCAACAGTCAAAGGATTAATCTGAGGTTTCAAACAAAAAAAAATTATAAGACAAAATATTAGAAAGTTGAAAAGACAGAAGGATAGGGGAGAGAAGACTTACATAGATCTTCCGAAAATTAATGAGAAAAGGAGACTTGTGGATAATTTGGAAATTGGGGGAAGGGGAAATTTGGGGCGGCAGAGGAGAAGCGCTTCTGAAAATTGCTAGAAAAAGAACTATAAATGACTTTCCAGCTTATGCAATGTTATCTGGATGGAGCACCAAAGGAAAGATTTGAATGGATATATGGCATGATTAGATACAATATATGAAAATTGTCTACTCTTATATTTTTAGCAGGTTAAGTTTAACTCTATTTTTTTCAGAATTTTTTTTTTACAAGTTTCCTTTGCGTTGTCGTTTAAATTATAATTTTCTAATTTTATGTGGCACTTACTCATAAGTGCCTCATAAATTATTTTTTAAGGCATTCTTGTTACAGTGCTTCTATAGATATGTTATAATAGGGGTATTTTATTGTAGTGACAGAAATAAATATCATGCATTAATTAAATTTTTAGGACAAAATTATAAAAAATTAATCAAAAAAATTGATTAAACGTAAGTATCACATTATAAATTTATGAACCACCAAATTAAGCTTATATGAAACCATCTTAAGATAATAATATATATAGACTTTTAATTGGGCTATCAAGTATCAAGCCCAATTAGTTACATTATGTATCATAATTTCTTATTTAATGGGTCAATATATATATATATATATATATATATATATATATATATATATCTTAATGTGTTATCTACCCACTTGGGCTACAACATACCACTAACACAAGCCAACTAAATGGCCTATTTGGCTCATACATGCATACATTGGCATGTTATGTGGCAACAAATTGTTTGGCCTTTTTTTATATATAGTTGGACTTTCGAATTAGAATTAATTTCCTTGATGGGTAAGCATCCAATAAGGTAGTCTAATTAATTTTTTTCATCTCATTTGGGCCATTATACTGATTGTTACAAAATATTAATTAATTCCTTTAATATTTAGTTTATTTAATGGGGCCATTCTATTAGGGAAAAGACAATTTTTTCCCCTTCAATTACAAATGTTGGATTAGAATTTACAGTAATAAAATTTAGAATCTTTACAAATATATAACTTAAAATTATATATCATAAACAATATAATTTTTTTTTTCTTTAACTCAATATTTATTTTATTATTTTCATTTAAAATAACACATCTAAATTGTTTATTTCCTGTAATCCAAAATTAATATCTAAAAAAATAATTACACAAACTAACTAACTTTTTTCAACACAATCCAGCGATAAAAAACCCACTTTGAAAAATTTTCAAACATTTACTTTCTATATGTAAAGTCAGTACTAATAACTAAAACCAATAATTAATACTAAAAATATCAATGATGAATAATTGTCACTAAATCCTAGAATACTCTTAAAATATTAGCGACGATGAAACATCGTCACTAACACTGAAAATATTAGTGACAACAACATATCGTAACTAAATCCTAGATATTTCCGCGCAATTTTCAGCTTAATCTTTAGTGATGACGTAATGACAATTTAGTGACGACTTTATAGTCTTTCGTCACTAAAAGGCAAATCCTTCCATTTTGTAGTGACCAAGTCACAAGTCGTCACTAATAACACCCTTTATTGACGAGATTTCGTGTCGTCACTATGCTTTTCGTTACTAAAGCCTCATTTTCTTGTAGTGATACTCAGATGAAATAGAGACAAGAGTGAGGGTCTACTGTAGAAAATGATGTTGTATAAAGTGAGAATCAATCTCAATGTGTTTTGTATAAGTTTATGAAAGACATCATTGTGAGTGATTTGAATAGCACTTTGACTATCATAATAAATAGTTGTATGATCTTGGACAGAAACACCCATGTCATGAAGAGTTCATTCCAACCAAAGTAGTTCATATGTAGTATCAGGAAGAGCACGGTGCTTAGATTCTGAACTAGAACGAGAAACAACAGACTATTTCTTACTTCGTCAGGAAATAAGAGAATCATGAAGAAAGAAACAATAGCCAGTGGTAGAACAACGATTAGTAAGATCTCCAGTCCAATAAACATTAGAATATGCCTATAACTCCAATGAGGATGAAAATAGAAAGGGTAATCTATGAAAGATTGTGGCTTTTACATATCTCAAAATCTGTAGGACAGTAGAAAAGTGCATGAAGTGTGGAGTAGACATAAGTTGACTCACTAGATGCACAACATAAGCTATATCTGGTCGAGTAATGGTTAGATAGACAAGACTACTAACTGACTGACAATATCCTGTCGGATCTGTGAGAAGTTCCCCATCAGTAGGACGCAACTGGATATTTGTTTCAAGTGGAGTATCTATAGTTTGAGCATCCATGATTCCCGCATGGGAAAGAAAATTTGAGGCATATTTAGCTTGGGACAAATGATAACCTGTAGAAGATTTAGAGACTTCTAAACCAAGAAAATACCAAAGTGATCCTAGATCCTTTATTTCAAATTGTGTGCTGTGGAATTCTTTCAATTATTCAATGTCTGAGATATTGTCGCCTGTAATGATCCTGTCATCTACATAAAGAAGAAGAAATAATACCCAATGAAATTACTCAATGGACAAAGTAGAATCATAGTACTAGTAGACAAGCTCAACTTGACTGAATTGATGCTGAATTTTGAAAACCAAGCTCGAGAAACTAGCATGAGAAGTGTTTTCAATCCATGAAGGATATGGCTTAGAAATTGACCTTGAGTAAGTATTTTCTCCTCCCTCATATTGGTTGAATTGTTTCCTTATTGTGTCATTAATGTTAAGACTGATAAGGTTAGGATCTATATTACTCATGCTAACTCCAGGCTAGATATAATTCCCTTCAACATTTGGACAAGAATTTTCCCAAATATTATTGTTCATTTTTCCACTGTCCCTAGTGTTGGGGTAAAAAATTTCCATGGATTAGCACTGCAGCTGGCTTGCCCATTGCCCCTAGCATATACTAAGAATTGTGGCATTGTTACGGTTGAACATGTTTTCCCTCTTGTTAAGATAGTCTAGCATTAATATTTTCTATCTTATCTATGACTTTTTCTTGGGTTTTTCCAATTCTTCCTCTGTCAATTTTTTTCTCCTATCATTCTCAATTTTTGTTGCCATGAATGTAACTTTCTCTAATTGCCTTTTTTTGTCTTTAATAAGATATGAAGTTTCCTCAATGATGATCCCTTAATTGGGATTTGCAAGTTTTCCCCAATATTGACTCCTTTAGATATGGAACGAGTGATTTGCCTTTGTCCATCCTGACAAGTCATCACTGCTTCACATCTAGATGTCCCTTTTTGTAGGGTTCCTTTCTAATGGACCAATAGTTGATCTAGTTGAACTCTCTTGACCTTCCTTGTTTTTCTTTCGACATTTTTGGTTCTTTTTGTTAGCATTGATACCATTTTTGAAGGACCTAAGGTCTCATTGGAATGGATTTCTCCTGTCTCTTTATTTCCATCTTGATTTATGGATCAAGGGGTTCAACAGGTTTTACTTCTGCTATTATCATAGTTACTACATTTATTGAGTAGAAGTTTTCTTTTGGTCTAAGTAAAGCTTTACCATCCCTAAGAATTGATAGATTACTTCTTTGAACCCGAGGCACAGTGGGTCGAATGGGTCTGCCTTGGTACAAGGCTTTAACTTCCCCTGAATGTACTGTTTGACCCAATTGTGGGGCTTTGAAGTTAAAATTCGCAATAGTTCCTTTAAGTCTATTGCACTGTATGCAAATGACTTCATCCCTTTTTGGGGAATCTAAGCTTTTAAGATTTTCATGCCTTCTACTTGTTCGCTTGTCTCGGCATGATTTTCTTGCTCTGTTGATCCATTTTATTCCATTGAGGACAAGGTTCATGTATCTTGATTATTTGTCTTCTCTCTGGGATGAATGATTTCTTCTAGTGAAAAAAATCCTTATCAAAGTGAATCAAAGGATTCCATTATTTTTGAACTTTGTTTTCATAAAACCCTTTTTTTTGGTGAAGAGATTATCCAAGGGTGGACAACCGTTTTTTTATTTGAAGCTCCACTTCTATAAAGCGGTGTAAGTGTTCCCTGTGAAGAGTAAATCATTTTTGAAATTGGAGCTCTATTTTCATTAGAACACCATTATTTGTGGAGAGATTCCCTTTGGAAAGATAGCTGTTTTTTGGGATGAGGTTCCATGGAACGATTTTTTTCCTAAAGGGTGACTCATGCCTTGTGTAGGAGCTCTATTTTAATAGAAAACCACATTTTTGAGGTTTTCCCCTTGAAGGGTGCACAAAATTCTATTAGGGGGCTCTGTTATTATAGAGCGTTGTTTTTGCTTCACTATGGAGAGCTTGTCTTATGATAGACAATTGCATTTCCATTTGGAACTCCATTTTCATGGAACACCAAAGGAATTTTCTTAGTAAGAAGGGCTATTTTTTGGTATGGAATTCTATTTTCATAAAACTCCAAATTTGAAGGCATGGCTCTTCCATTTGGACTTATCCTTTCTTTGTTTAATTTCCTTTTTGTGAAGGGAGCCAACTTTGGGTAGGGCTCCTTCCCGTAGGAAGGGCACTTTTGGAGTAAGGAGTTTTCTTAAAAGGAAACACTATTTTTATGTTGCCCGGAAGTCTTGAATTGTTCCTTGCATGAGCCCTCTTAATGGATGATGCATGAGATATCTCAAAGGTACCTCCAATTATGCCTTATGCTATCAGGAAAGTCATCTATGACTGGTAGGTCTCTGATGCAGATCGGAGTGGTGACCTAGATGAATGAAAATTCACGTCAGGAATTGTATTTAGCTAAATAATGGCATCATATTTTAAAGTAGCAAGAAACAGAAAAACATGCACAGCAATGTCCATCATGGAGGCTGAGTTTGTGACATGTGTAGTAGCTATGCAAGAGGCTATCTGGCTTAAAAGATTTTAACAAAATTTGAAAGTTGTTGCCAATGCCTCTATGCCTACAGTGATCAATTGTTATAGTCAAACAACTATTGACTATACTAGAGATTCAAAATATCATAGTAGGACAAAACATAAAGACACAAAATATCATTTTGATAGAGATATTGTGGCACAAAAGGAAGTGACTTTACAACATATATCTGCGCATATGATGGTTGCAGATCCTCTTATTAAACCAATTCCTAGAGACATATTTTTGTATCATGTTAAAGTTCTAGGATTGCGTGGATTGTGATAATATGTTGTATTATGTTTTTATGCCATGATGTAAATAAACTACGTTTGAATGAATGCATATGGTATCTATCATTTACAGGTTCATTTCCTAAGCACTGATGTACATTATCACAAGTATGTTACTAAGCATAGGTCGACAAGATAAGACTCTCTCATACGAGTGACCGCCATAGGCACCATAGGAGTGAGTTGACATGAGACTAAAACACAGTATCAAGAAATGGTAGCTAGCCTAAATTAGGTGCTATCTACTATGTAGTGTCGCCTTGATTGGGGTCAAGATGAGGTCTAAATGTTGTATAGACCGAACATGATACCCCACGATCATGTAAGTTTGGGTGAAAGTTGGATGCGAAGTCTTAATGAAGCGCTTGTGATAGCGAGTTGTTAAAGAGTCAGGCTAGGCGCACATGAGATGTTGTGACTGAGCTAAGATCCATATGGTGGTATATACAAAAATTGACATACATTCTTATGTATAGAGTTTTTCCACCATAACATGTGTTTCATACCAAGTGCTAAAAATGACTAGAAAAGGTAAGTGAGTGAGTTTTTTTTTTTTTTACGTAAACATCTGCCTCCTCACTTGTGTGCCTCCTCACTTGTGTGAATCCCTTTGATTGTGCCCTTTGTGACTTTTGACCATGTTTGATACGAGGTGGTGAGTAAATGTTCACTACTTTAGCATGTTCCTTATGGTCATAATTCATTCAAACTTCTGGGCATAACTGGGAAAGCAATTTATTCATTATTGAGTAACATGTGTGTGAAGGGAAGACTATTTTGATTACACCCTTCACATGTATTCACTGGTTGACCAATTCTGTTTCCCTTTGGGTTGAAACATGATTGTGAATGCATGGCGGATTAAGGATAACAAGTATGACCTTTGAGAGATTGGGTATACTTTAATTGGTGCAACAAAATGAGTCTGGGGCACAATGAGACACAATATTTTATGGGTTGAAACCGCTATGTTATACTTAACAAGTGCATAGTTTGAGCTCCCAGAGTACAAGTGTACTCATAGGTTGCAATACATATTTTCTTGTATGAAAGTTATGATTTCTTAGAGAGGTTGATGAGATATTTGACAGGTCTGCCCATCATGTGCAAATGGGAGAATGTAGAAACAAATGAGTGGGTCGCCGACCCTAGTTTCTAATTATACAAAAAAAGGATGATGATTAATCAAAAGGAAGGAGCAGGCAGAACCTCATGCTCTAAAATTTCCACCTCTAACTTGTCCTTTCAAGAAGACAGAGCGAAGAGGCTCAGTATATAAGAGCTTTTGGAGCTGTTGAATGATAAGCTTAAGAATAAAAACTTTCTCCACCCCTAATTTCCATCTCTCTAAAAATCATAGGACAGAACTTGGGTTGTGGATTATGTGTATTTTCTATTTGTGATTATACACTGACTTGACCACGTGATTCGATCTGAGAAGATTTGAAATTCTGCAATGATCGTAAAAGTTTCGGTAAAGAGGTAACGCTTCTAACACTTGGCATTTACTGGAAGATGTAAACTTCAACTTCAATAATCAAATATAGAGACATAATGTCAAAGGGACTAAAGTAGGAAAAAATAGATGCTTATTGCACTCAAAATACATAATTCAAAGAACCACAGGAACCCTTACTTCGAATGCTGAAAATTATCAGAAAAAGAAAATATGTGTAAGGAGGACAGAGCTCTAGGTCAATAACATCAATTGCAAAAGTAACGATCAATCTAGGATAAGATGCAATATGATTTAAAAATATATTTACAACTATCATAGATCCGATGCATTGTGATTTAGAAATATATTTAACCTGTCATGTTGTAATTATGAGGGGACCAAAGTCTATGATTCTTATCATACTTATTTCAGGGAAAGCAAGATACGAGCTAGCATTTCACCTTCATCTACACCTAGCCAAGAAACTTCTTGTCATATTTTGTTTCCTTCTTAGCATTGTTGTAGGCCTTTAAATTAGAAAAGCATGTAAAATTTGGACAACAATATGAAAAATAGTGTTAACGAATGTAATATATGTAAATTACTAAGAAACTCATTAGTTGTAAGTAACTTACAATAACCATTCTATACTAAGAAATTCAATATATGGGTAGCTATGTACGACTTTGGGTTTCCTATGACACTTGTGTAACTCTTGATATACTTAGATGAGTCACATGTGTACTCAGGGTAATATGTGTCACTCATCTAAATAGTGTCACAAAAGAGTCATACCAAAAAGTGTCAGAGGAAACCCACACCCGATATTCACAAACATTTCGGGAGTTACCTTCAGTCAAATTCTCCATCAGCTATGGACCTGATGAGAAGAATCCTCGGCCAAGTGGATTGTAAGCCACAATCCCTATCCCAAGTTCTCTAAAAGATAAAGCAAAAGGTTAGAACAATATATTCATTGCACACTGTAGAGTATTGACAATACCAAAAGTGTTTGATATTGCTCGACAAGTATTAAAACAGATATTTAGATAATGATTCAAGAGGAAATCTGAGGCATAAAGACGACATACACTTTATTACCCAATAAAAATCCCAAAGTATTTTTTTTCCTTCCTATGGAGGGAAGTGTCCTATTTATACATACTATATTTCACTGTTCCTAGACCCTCGTTGAACAATGCCGAACAACTTGTTGTAGGTCCGACTAACTGAGAACCTACTTAACTACTGACAGCGACTGTAGCTGTACTTCCCGAATAGGTTGAGGTCTGATCGACTTGTTCATACATTCCCTGAGAAGGTGGGAACAACATAGGGGTTCGATAGTTCGTCCTCTGGTTTTCGGATCCGACCCTCAACTTTTAAGATGTCGTCATAAGCCCCCTCGATGTATCTTCAATATTTTGAATTTACATCGATTTATTTCTCATTTAATATTTTCATTATGTCTCTTGATATTTCTTTATTAAATGTGGGCGGTTACCTTTTTCCCAAACGTCGCTTCATAACATGTGGGAGGTACCTTTTTAAACTTCAAGTCCACTCCAAAAAATTATCACCACTACTTTTACTTTTCATTTTCTCCCTTCTTCTTCAAGAACTCCATGGCTGCTAAATCAAGACAAGGTTCTTCTGAGAATGTCCCATCGGAGGACAAATTCGATATGGGATCGGTGATGCTAGGTGGTCGTGGTACTTCAATTATTTTGAAAAGACCTCGAACGTGAGCTGTCTCTTAAGCAACAAGCCCTACTGCACAACAGTCTCGTAATGAAGAAGAATTGGACACGTGGGATTTAGGGTTCCAAATCCCAATTGATGAGTAGATCTGAACCTTCTCCTCAAGAGGTTATATCATCTAGGATGAGGAGAGCTTCTCAATCACCTGAGAAAGCTATAACTTCTTTCGAGTCAAGCATCCCATTGGAATCTGAACAACCTGTTCCCGTTCTGAAGATTCTGGCAGGAAAATCACCGATTCCAGATTCCCAAAGAGATGAAGAACCTCCAATTTCATTGTATCTTGATTCTCAGCGATTTGACCCTGAATGGCCAATCTCGGCGAGCGATTGCGTTATGGGGTCTTCCAAAGCCCTTGACTACCTTTTTAATGCATTCCCGAGAGAAGATAGTGAAGAGACTAACATCTGCCCAGATAAACAAAAAGCAATTCGGGTAGTCGTCGGTTGGTATTCATCTGGATGTTACATGCGTAACATCATGCTCTCTTGGTTGGGAGAACAAAGTTGCCTCAATCAAGAATTGAAAATGTCGTTGGAACACTCCTTCCGAGAGAGGACTATTCTCCTGGAGGAAGTCAAGAAGTCTGAGCAAGAAAGACTCTAGAAGGAATGATCTGACCTGGAAGCGTAGTTTCTGCTCAGGCAAGAAGAGCTGCACTCTATACATTCAGCTAAGCTGGCGCGGATGAGAGAAGAGTACCATCAGGTCTCTCAAAACTTATCTTCCAAATCAATCGAGCTCATCACTGCCCAATCCAAGATAGACAAGCTTAAGGGCGAAGTTTCTCGCCTCCAATCTACAGCTGAGAATTTGAGGAAGAATCTTTCCCTTGAGAGTGTAAACTCTTTTTTGAAGTCGAATGCCTTAGGAGAGGACCTGGGGAGATTTTGTACGATGAGTGCCAAAACGGGTTTCGACAAAGCTTTAGCCGATCTCCGAGGGCAATTCCCTAATTTACCCTTTAATGAAAATAATTTTGATTTTTATGACCCCTCGGACACTTTTTCCTTGATGACCGAGTTAGGTAGGATCTTTAGGAGACTTCGAACCTCTACTACTTTGGACCGAAGTGTCTTAGTATTGGATCATTTTGAGGCTTTAGAAAAGCATGAAGTAGAAGTAGAAATACCCGATCAGGAGGTAAATGTATCTAACCTGTTAGACAGTATGAGCAATAAGCCATGCTTCTCTTTAAGTACAGATGCTTTTGAAATAGATCCTCTAACCTTTTTTCTTTTTGATGATCAAGATGTAACAAGACCTTCTACCTCGGTTGAAAATCCTTCAGTAAAGCAAGATGAAGGAGATCAACGGAATGTAGAATAAACTTTTGCAATTTCTTTGGATGATTGTAATAAAAATAATTTTTCTTGTATTCCTGTTTGTCTTCTTCTCTTTTTTTTTTTAAGTAATAAACACTCATGCGATTTTTTCGATCTGGTTCTCGGATTGTAATAACCGCTCTGTATGCTATTCTTTATAATAAGAACAACTTTACTTCTAGGTTGATTTGTTCTGACCCAAAATGCCCCTTTCTTTTTGATAATTCCATTCATCCAGTCTTCGTTCCCCGATCGAGCATGTTCTCATTTATAATGGCTACTTGTGTATTTTGGCGAGCCTGACATTTAATTTATGTCATCAAATTAGGGACTTAAGGCCATTTGTAGCGCTTTGGCGAGCCATCCCTCATTCAACCGACCTATTACTCGGTTTATAATAGGCCAACCTAAACTCTTTATGATCGGAGAAGAGCTGGTCCTTTGCATTCTCATTAAGTTACAACTTTAATTACAACTTAATGACGGGTTTACGAAGAGTCATGTTCTAATTATCAGGCACATTTATGGGTAATAAATCAAGTCCACTACCTTTTCAGTTCCCAAGAATCCAAGTTTCCTTTCATAAATACCCATTCCTTTTGTCTTTTCATTTTTACCAGAACTCTCGAAATCCTTCATTTGCAAAACTTCTTTTTGCTTTAAACTTTCCAAATTTTGTCAATGGCATCTTCTTCTAATATTGTTATTGTTGCTCTCACCAACCGATCACTTCAGTTCCTCCTTCGAGGGGACCGTCTCCTCCACCAAAACAAACTCCGGCTACAGTCGAGGTCAGGTCTACTCTCCAAGTAGATAACATTGCTCATCTAAGGGCTACTTATCAGATACCAGATACGGTAGCTATTCAAAATTTGGATGAAGAGGATAGGGCTCACAACCCCCCTGAAGGGTTTGTCACTGTGTTCGAAGACCAATTGAGGGTAGGTCTTCGTTTCCCCTTGAGTGAAATTCTCTTATCCCTCTACTCTTTCTTTGGCATATGCTTTTCATAACTGATGCCTAACTCCTTCCGCCTTCTCATAGCATATGCTTTGATACGTAAATATTCGGATATCAGGGCATCTGCTCACGGCTTCAGGTGCTTCTACAAAGTAGAACAGGGAAAGGAGTTTGGCTTCTATTACTTTGCTGATCTATTCAAAAGGGCGAGCATGGCCTCAGATATGGGAGTTCCATAAAGAACTGGAAGTCAAACTTCTTTTTTGCTGTACATTTAAGAGACAGATAGTGGATATGGGAAAGATCAAGACCAAGTAGTCATTTTCAGATAGAGACCCTATCCTTAACTCTGACCCTCTCGGGGATTTAGACCTCGAATCTTATATTGAGGTGACAAAAATTGACCAGATGAAAATGTCCATAACCTTTGGAGGGAGGAATGCTGTAATGGACCATAACTTACTAATAGTTGAAGGAGAAAATGTCCCTCCGAACTTCAACGGATGTAAGTAAAAATTGATTTTGTTTTCTGGTACACTTCTTCGAATTAAGGTTTCGTCTGACTTTTTCTCTCTTTATCCTGCTCAGGTGCCTTAGAAAAATCAATTTTACATATTCCAATCGAGAAGGGCAAGCAATCCACTATTCCCGAGCGTGTTCAAATTGTGGAACACTTTTCTCTGACCTCCCAAAGTGCAAAAGAGAGCAGCAGTGGCATTGTGGTAGGTCGAAAACAAAAAGAACCCATTGCTGCTGCTCTTATGCAGAAAAGGATGAGGACAAGGTAGCCCTTGGTGGACTAAGGAAACAGAGGAAGAAAGTCCCATGATTCCTCCTTTGGCTGCTCGGCCTCGTAAGAGAAGACCTACTTCTGACTCTTCTTCCATTCTTTCTTCAGTTCCACTAATCCGGACTCCTTCTTCAATTCTTCCAATTTCAGGTGGGTCTTTCTGCCCCTGGTCATATAAGCCTAGAGATTTTTGCGTCCCGAAAAACCCTAAATTAACTGCCTGGTATGCAGTTTCAGGGGCTCGCGACTAGACTCCTGAAGATGAGTGGGTGTCTAGTAGATCTCAAAATCTTCCCTGGACGACCAGAACAGTTCAGCCGATCCGGACACTTGAAGGTGATCTAGACACAACTCCCTTCATTCCACCTGGTCTTTGTTCATAAATGACAGAGGTCAACATTCCCCGGTGGTCAATGAATATCTGGGCAAAGTATTTATGGATCGGGACCGGTCATACGCGGTCGACCTTTCATATGCCCAACTCCGTTCTGAGGCTGCCCAATCTTTATACAAGGTAAGGCTTTATATATATATATTCCGTCTTACAGCTCGGGAATGCCTTAAGTGAAGACCATCGTCGGAGCTCGAGATTAGATAAACAAATTGAACAGCTGAACGAGAAGCTTCGGAGGTCCCTTGCCAATGAAGAAGCCTTAAAGAGGAGGTTCCAATCTCAAAGCTCCGACGTCATTACTTCGACAACTTATTCTTCAAAAGAAGAAGAACAAGAGGACTTGGGGAACCTGAGAGAGCAAGTCCTTGATCTGAATGCCTAGCTCAACTCTAAGCATGAAGAATCCAAAAAGCTCAGGCAAGAGGTCGATCAACTGAAGTGGGAAGTTAATCAACTAAGATCAGAACGAGCTGAGCCTTCTTCCTCTGCAACTTCCTTGATCGATCATGTCAACTAGTATCTCGGTTCTACTGCCTTAAAGGGCGATCTTATGACGTTTTGTCAAAAATCTTGTGCTTTAGGGTATAGAAAGGCTTTAGAAGAAATGAAGAAGAGGTTCCCAAACGTCCTCTTAGATCTAAAATTTTCTTATTTTACTGATTACAATGATGATGTAGATAGGTCACTTCTTACGGAGCTCGGAAACATGTTCGTCAAGCCCCAAATTGAAGCAACTGTGTTTAAAATTGTTTTAACAAAAGATGAATAAATTTTAGCTTTTAAATTCCTATATAGTATTTCTTTAAATTTATTACATTCCATGTATGAGGAACAAGATGACTGAATTGATCTTGTAATTTGTAATATCCAGTTGGATAAGCTTCAATTATTTTGTAAGGACCTTCCTAGTTTTCATCTAACTTATGGCTTCCATCCGTTCGGCAAAACTCATTCTTCTGGAGAACTAAGTCCCCAGGTCTAAACTTGTTCGAATAGCAGAATTATAATTTTCTTGAGGTGCTATTTATAAGTGGCTTCTCGGATTGCAGCTTCCAATCTACGTTCTTCGACCAAATCCAACTCTTCTCTTCGTGCTTCCTCATTACTAGCCTGAAACGTTCCCAGCGTTCGGACCATTCTCATCCCTTGGATCTCGGAAGGGATAACCGCTTTAGATCCATAGACCAAACTAAAATGTGTTTCACCATGTGATGTCTTTGGGGTAGTTCGATTGGACCACAGGACGCTTGGTAACTCCTCGACCCAAGCCCCTTTAGCTCGATCCAACCGAGTCTTAAGACCATTGAATAGGATGCGGTTGGAAAGTTTGACTTGTCCATTAGCTTGGGGATGAGCTACTGAAGTCGTATGCATTTGTATCCCTAATTCTTCACAGAAGTGCCTGAATGATTTTTCTAAGAATTGAATTCCATTATCAGTAACGATGTCCCGAGGAATACCATTTCGGCATACAATATTCTTCCATAAGAACTTTTTCACGACATTTCCTGAAATGGTTCTCAAGGGTTCTGCTTCTATCCATTTGGAGAAATAGTTGGCTGCTATAGTAAAAAATTTTAACCACTAACTCCTTTGGGAAAAGGTCCCAAAATATCCAATCCCCATTGTTGAAAGGGCCAAGATCCCAAAATCCAAGCGTCATGCCAGTTACAGTTTTCCTAATAATAGGAGCATGTACTTGGCACTTGTGACAATTTTTTACTATTTGAGTAGCGTGATAATACATAGTCTGCCAATAATACCCAGCAAGCATGGCCTTTCTCACCAAGGTTCGTGCTCTAACATGGCTTCCACATATTCCTTCATGAATTTCTTGGAGAACATAATCTGCTTTTTCAAGAGCGAGGCATCTAAGGAGATGATGTAAATAGGAGTGTCGGTATAATATCCCCTGGTGCATTCGATATTTCAAAGCTCGGATATAAAGTCTTCTGGCCTGAACTTGATCTTCAGGGATTTTTCCCTTTGTCAAATATTCAATGATCGGACTCATCCAGTTTGGCTGGTCTTTAACCTAAATTATTTCTTGCTCCTCTATAGCTCGCCAAACCTTGACTTCGACTAATATTTCTTTTGTTAAGTGTGAATACAAAGCCGTAGCTAGATTAGAGAGTGCATTGCATGCAGGTTTTTGAACCTTGGGAATCAATTTTGACAAACTCCACGGATTGGAACATCCTCTTCATTTCCCATACTTTTGTAAGATATTTTCGAAGAATATCTCCCCGAGTTTCAAAATTTCTAAGGATCTGATTAATGGCGATCAAGGAGTCGCTATGAATGTGTAAGGCTCGAGCCCGCAATTTTTTAGCGAGCTTCATACCATTTATCAATGCTTCGTATTCGATTTCATTGTTAGTTGTTTGGAATTCAAACCGAATAGCATACGTGAGTTGATCTCCTTCAGGAGTCTTTAAAAGAATCCCAGCCCCTGATCCGACCTCATTTGAGGAACCATCTACATACAATTCCCAAAGTGATTCATGTTCCTCAGCCACTGTCAGAATTGATTCACTAGGAAAGGTGCTTTCCACGATGAAGTCGGTGAGTGCTTGTGCCTTGATGGCAGTCCTCGGCTAGAATTTGAGATCATACTCTAGGAGCTTGATACACTATTTGAGAACGCTCCCGATACATCTGGTTTTGTCAATATCACTTTGAATACATAGGGAAATTGATGTTTACTACAATGGTATGACACTGAAATTAAGGTCGTAATTTTCGAGCAACGATCACAAGAGCGTAAGCTACCTTTTTGAGATTTGAATAATTTAATTCAGGACCTTGCCGGACTTTGCTTACGAAATAAATCGGCTGTTGGACGCTACTTCTTTCAGCTACCAGGACAGCACTAACAGCAATCTGAGTTGCTGATAGGTAGAGAATGAGAACCTCATTTTTCATCGGTGATATTAAACAGGGTATCGTCATCAAATATTTTTTGAGATCTTCAAAGGCCTCCTGGCATTGATCAGTCAATTGAAAATTTTTGGCCATGGTGATGGCTTGGAAGTACGGAAGCCCCGCTCAGCTGATTTAGACAAAAACCGATTAAGGGCTGCCATTTGTCCAGTTAAACACTAAACCTCTTTCACAGATCGAGGTGGATTCATGTCGAGTATAGCTTGAACCTTATTTGGATTTGCCTTAATCCCTCTTTTCGAGACTAGAAACCCTAAGAAGGCATTCCCGAGGGAACTCCAAAGGTGCATTTTTGCGGATTTAGGCGAAGGATCACCGTTCTCATGATGGTAAAATTTCTCAGAAATCTGTGAGAGTGTTGTCATGAGTTCAACTTTTCACCACCATATCGTCGACGTAGACTTCCATATTTCGTCCGATCTATTTTTTGAAGATTTTGTTTACCAATCTCTGGTATGTTGCTCCAACATTCTTCAAACCAAAAGGCATAGTTTGATAACAATAAGTGCCTCTATCGGTGATGAAGACTGTTTTCTCTTCATCTTCCTTGCTGAGGAAGATCTGATGATATCCTTTATAAGCATCTAAAAAATGTTTTATTTTACATCCTACTAACGAATCTACTATGTATCGATTCGAGGTAAAGAATAACTATCTTTTGGACAGGCTTTATTTAGATCAGTGTAATCAATACACATTCTCCAGTTCAAGTCTGATTTAGGTACAAGTACAGGATTAGACAACCAAGTCGGATAGAATACTTCCTTAACAACTATCCAGCTACTAACAGTTTGTCAACCTCTTTCTCAATGACCTGACAACGTACGGTCACGAAAAGCCTTTTCTTTTGTCGTACAGGTCTGTGTGCTGGGTCAATCCCAAGCTTGTGTTCAATTATGTCTCTAGGGATTCTAGGCATGTCTGGGGGAGACCAAGCGAAAATGTCTCTGTACTCATACAGGAGCTTCAAAAATTTCTCTCAGAAACTGATTAGAAGTTGTGCGTATAACTTTAGTCTCCTCTCAGGGAACTCCGGGTCGAAAGAAACTTCTTCTATGGCCAACTTCTCTATTTTGTCAATGTTATCCAAAACTGAGGAGTGTTTTTCTTCTGGAAAAGATGCTACCGGTGAAGATGGACTTGCTACATTTATTATTCGATTCCGTTGAATGGATAGCATATAACATTCTCGAGCTTCGCTTTGGTTTCCCCATATTTCTCCAACAGTTCCGTCTCGGAGAGCGAATTTGATGCCGAGATGATAGACTGATGGTGGCACTAAATAAAAGTGTACAAAGAAGGTCGGCCAAGGATCATGTTGTAGGTCGAGCTTTTCTTTACCAACGTGAAGTTGATCATCTCAGTCCAACACTGCGGGAATTCTCTGAGAGTTAGGGTAAGCATGACAGAACCTTCCGCCTCAATGGTGTCACCGGTAAATCCGACTAGGGGTGTCTTGATGGGCCTGACCTGACCAGGGTCCATTTTCATCCTTTCCCAGGCATGCCAGTAAATGATATCTACTGAGCTTCCATTGTCAATGAAAACCTTGTGGACGCGGAAGTCTCCTACCCAAACGTGAATCACAATCAGATCGACATGTGGTGTCTGATCGGGAATAGGATCATTCTCGGTGAAACTCAAGTCAAGGCTATATCTGGGCCTTCGCAAAACCCTTTCGCCATCATTCTGACCACGGGCATATTTCTTCCGAGCATTTGATGAATCCCCGCCTGTCGGTTCGCCATCTATTATAGATATAACCCCTGCCACATCCTCATTATTTTGTGGACCAGGTCCCTGGGGAACCGTATTATGAATATTTTGAGATCTGTGAGTGACTCAGGAAGGCCCCTCACCCACAGCAGGTCATTTTTCATTTCAGCAGAATTGGTCAGCCGCTCGGAGAATGTATTCCGACAAATGTCCATTTTTGATAGCTTTTTCAATCTCAATTTTTAAAACATTACATTCATCCGTATCATGGCCATGATCACCATGATGCGCACAATATTTGGATCGATCTCTCCGATAGAACTGTGACCGATTAGGCAGAAGGGGAGCAATGATCCCTGAATTACAGACCTGGTACAAAATTTCCCTTCTAGGTGTGTTTAGAGGGGTAAAATCTTCATCCGGGATAATCGAAGTACGTTGATAAGATGGTACTTCTGATATCTTGTGGACGAAAATGGGAGGTCGGTTTGTCGCGTATCGTGGAAGGTTGCTAGGCGTACTCGAGTCAACTCGCTTCTTCTTGTTTGTTTCAACAGACTTCTCCTAACCTTTCTAAGGTTTTTCTCGGGGTTCTCTTGGAGCTCTCTTTTGGCCCGATTTGATTCCTCACCTCTGATGTAGTTATCTGCTCATTGGAACAGTTCTCTAAAGGTTTTAGGAACTGATGACGTGAGATCGGCATTGAACATGCCAGGTCGGATGCCTCCCATAAAGGTAGCAATAAGAACCGTTTCATCAGCATTGCGAATGTGTATTGCTTCATCATTGAAACGCCCAATATATTACTTCAGGGATTCGTCTTGCCTTTGTCGTACACTCAATAGGTGAGATGCCTCTCTTTGAATGGTCTTCCGGCTCATAAAGTGCCTCAAGAACTTCTTCGCGAGATCAACAAAAGAATATACTAATCTGAGCAGTAGTTCTTTAAACCACTTTTGCACCGACTCCCTGAGAGTTATGGCAAAAAGCTTGCATGTCAGGGCATCTGAATACCCAAAATGTCTGGATATTGAGGAGATGTGTGCAATGTGGTCAGCTGGGTCAAAAGTTCCTTTGTAAGTATCCAAATCAGGTTGTTTGAATCATATGGAAAGATTAATTCATTCTGAATAGCTGGGGTAAAAGGGTCTTCGCCAACAGATAGCATTTTGAAAGATGGGACAATTTTCTTTCCTTAAAGTTCTTGTACATGTTGATCCACCTTGAACATAATTTCCTCTTCTCGACGGTTCTCACCCTCAACTTCAACAGCATTATGCCTTGTTCTTACCGGATTGGGACCTATTCTGTCAAAGACTGATCCTTCCCGGGAGAGACAGGGGATAAAGCTGTATGAATGCGGTGAGAACTGAAGATTGCATCATCTCTGGTGGTGTGAGGTTGCTGTTGGTTTTCCACAAAATCCTTAATCTTTTGGAAATTGTTTACAAAGAGTTCGACCATCTCCTCCCTTGAGGGAAAAGCTATTCAAGATTGACTGGCATTTTCTGTAGTAGCTGGGGTAGAAGTGGCAACAACATCATTCTGTGTTGAACTTTGGTTGTGGTTTTTCTTGTTGCATCTAGCCATCTTTACAATAGAGCCTATAACTTTTCCGACACATGTCTGTATCAAGTGATTCCCACAGACGGTGCCAATTGACGATACCAAAAGTGTTTGATATCACTCGACAAGTATTAAAATAGATATTTAGATAATGATTCAAGAGGAAATCTGAGGCATAAAGACGACATACACTTTATTACTGAATAATAATCCCAAAGTATTTTTTTTTCTTCCTATGGAGGAAAGTGTCCTATTTATACATACTATATTTCACTGTTCCTAGACCCTAGGTGAACAATGCCGAACAACTTGTTGTAGGTCCGACTAACTGAACCTACTTAACTACTGTTCGTCTGACCCTACTGTACTTCCCGAATAGCTTGAGGTCCGATCGACTTGTTCATACATTCCCCGAGAAGGTGGGAACAACATAGGGGTTCGGTAGTTCGTCGCTCTAGTTTTTGGATCCGACCCTCAACTTTTAAGGTGTCGTCAAGAATAGAGTAGGAAATAAATACTTGCACGTGAGAATTATGTCTTCCTTCACATCTCTGGACCACAATCACTTATCACTCCAACTGTATAGCTATTTTTGGATGAACAACATGTGCTCTTCTAATTGTTGAAGCTGAGGCCTTGGATAGACCTATATACTTTATCTTACACTGTTCGACCAGTTTCTTAAGTTCTCCGATCTAGGAAAAAAATTTAAGGAATAACAAAGTCTTCCCATAGGAAGCTTAGGTAGTATTATTTTTTCCAAGGCACGCAATCGAAATTTCAAGTAGATAAAGTAAAAGTAGCTTTAGTTGCTTGGAGCACAACTTTGAAGAAGTAATGATAAACTAGAAAACATCACACATAAAATGATAATGAGCCATGAATAATAGTTGCTTCTATAAAGGATATTGTCTTTAACTGTATGGGTTGAATAATATCTTCTTGAGGATACAAATATAACGCTTCTCCAATCACATGTGTATGGTAGTGTTCACTTTTCTAAACAAAATAATATATGTGCTATACTAACTGTTCATTGTCACTTTTCTTTGATTTGTTTCAAACTTGACTGTATTTTATGTTGTTAGTCATTATATTTTGAGAAAATGTCTTCCTAATACTAAAGAAATCAACATAAAAACTATTTCCTAATTAAACTAGAAGAGAAATCACATAGACAACATGCCAAAAAAAGTTGAACAATCATGTATTATAAGATTATAAATAATGGATGCCTATATCTATTGCTTAAGGTACTTCCGGCAATGAAGCAACAAGTGGATAGACTATTATATTGATTTCAACCCACTGATACTTCAAAATAAAGAGAATGACATCAGGTTCCTAAAAAAAGTTCATATATAGTGTAACATTATATCCACTTGTTTCACCCTCAACAATGGCTATCAAGCTATTTAGGCATACAAGACACATTTCTTTAATCTTTTTCCTTTTTTCTTCAAGTGTGTATGACAATGCCAACTCATCCATAGATTAGCATGCGTAATATTGGACCATAATTGTGAAGAACCTTTCTAAGCCATTTTTGAATCAATTGTGCAAGATATTAAGCTCAATCAGTCATTGTTCTAAAGGCGAAGTTCACAACATTTAATATATTCTAGATCTCCTATATTGAGTTTCATAGTCTTTAGTAGCTAAAGAGCACATAGTTAATTACCTAAGAAGTGCCTTTTCTTCTGAAATTATGCCTATACATGTGTTCCCTGAAATTAGGATGGTTAAATTAACTACTTTTTTGGTAATTATTTAAATCCATACCTAACTAAAGATAGTTTTGCAACTTATATCTTTTGAATAGAAGTGGTCCCTGTTAATTTTTCAAGATTTTAAAGGACTTGGAAGATGCCATCACAAAGAAAATATTCTTTTCTTCATAAATCGGAAATATTTTGGAATCCCAAATGAAGATTGCAAAAATTAGTGTCTTAGCACACACAGCATACTAAAACATATAGTACATAGTTTCATACTTCTCTCTGGTGTACTATAGACAAAAGCATATTCTTAAAGAGAAATAGAAGGAGGAAGTGATCTTATATAGCTATTTATTAAGCAAACGTTGAAGTTTATTAAACTGTTGGCCAATATCAAAAACTAAGCACCAAAAGAAAGAGAAAAAGCACAAGATAAGACTTCACTTTCAATTTGTTTAGCATGTTTACGAATCCATAACATAAATTTGAAACTACAATGCTTGATGATATGCCAAGTACATTGAGAAGATATAGTGAAAATAAATATTGCCCTTCAACCAAGTGATAAGCTAATGGCAAAAATATCAGGTACCCAGGCAGCATTTAAAAGGCCAAAAGAACAACAGTCAAATTCTCATATTAGGTGTTCCACAAATGAGCTTTCTTGAATTACGCGCTCTTAGATAATAAGATTACTGAAAAATACTTGTATTCTTTTTTTATTTTATTTTATTTTAGCTTTTGAAAAAAGAAAAGAAAAGAAAACTAATTCGACATTTTCTTAGCATGATTTGGGGCTAGAAAATAAAATAAAGACTTAACAAATGCAGTTTTCTGATACTTTTATGAGCTTGGTCAAGCCATATTAGTGCAAGTGAAAGAATAGTAGGTACTGAACCCATTTGGAGGGAAGAAAAATACAATAATTAGCTGAAATGAGGCTTTCTAATGAACTTTCAAGAAACTCAAATTTCTCTTGTTTGTTATATTTCATTTTCATCCAGCATTCACCTATCCCCCCTCTGCCTGCCCGTATTTTCCCTGGAATGTATGCTATTTACGTGAAGACATAAATTTTTTTTGCATGTAGTTAAATTTGATATATTTAACTTATAACAGATCTTTTGTCGAGATGTTGACATTCTACTAACAATCCATGCAACATTACGCCACAATGTGCTGTTAATTCTATCTATTTTCAAAATTCTATATCATAATGAATACATTTGAAAATTTTACAAATCTTGAGTATTTGACACACCCTTTATACACACTAATATGGAAGCACGTCCTTTGCACTTTTGAAGATACTAATTGTTTAATTTTTATTACTATGAATTAAATAGTAAACCGTGTTTGAAGATACTAACGACATAGCTCACTTCAATTTTTTGCTTATGTAATTTTTGCTTAATGTTGCTAAGCCAAAGACTTTTTGTAGTTCGTACCAGTTTATATATCTGTTTAGTTTAAGAGTTCAAATAATTTCATAAAATTTAAATAGCTATGTCCTATTAATAACACATCTACCTTATAATTTTAAAAATAAAACTCCATTTGCCTGGTTGAGAATTATTGAAAAATTATACAATGAACTCATTTATACACTATACAGCTTTAAAAATAGGAAAAGTTTAAAGGATCACTAAACTGGAGTACAATGCATGACATGAAATAGTATTAGAGTTTATATCCATTCTATAAATTTAATAATTAAAAAGCGAAGTGTAGTCCTAAAAGATGTTGACGATTCTTTTCAATTATTCAAGTTCTTTCCTAACAATTTTGAATTTATCAAGCATTAGGGTATTTAATTATTCTTGAATCTCTAGACCTCTCTTGGAACCAACTTGAATGAACCTATTGAACCCTAGTTATGATAATCATGATGTTTTGATAATCACCAAATCGTACTAGCGACTTGAAAACAAGTATGCAAAAAAACAAGAAGGTCAAAAGTAAATGATCGTCCGAACACAATCAAGAAAATAACCAGAAGACTCTATGGATGCTGATGTGCGAAAAGAAGACACTTTAGACGATGGTGATCGTTTGATACAGAGAACCTAAAGCAGCCTCGGATGAAGAGTAGTGTTCGATCAATTGAGGCAAAATTCTAGAAGTCACTGACCATCGACCGGATACAGTTTCGGATGTAGCCTCAGACGTTAGAACGGAGGAAAGACAAAATACCCTCTAGAGAACAGACTCAGCGTCAGACGCAGAGTTTAGCAGCGACTATCCAAAAGGTCCAATAGCTAGTTCTTTCTAACGCACACTTACTATATCGACCGTTCAAAAGCTCTAACGGCTAGGTTTTTGGTAAATAGAAAATAATCGTTGGAGAGTTGTTAGAGGCAGTTTTTGGGCATCAATAAATACCCAAAGGCAGAGGCGCATGTAGAACTATTCATCATTTGCAAGACGTAACTTCCCACTATTTTTTATCCATTGCTGATAGCTCTACTACAATCTTAATTACTGCTACGCTGATAGATGATAATTATTCAACCTGGAGGCGTGCGATGATTAATGCCTTGAAAGGACGAAACAAATTAAGTTTTGTTAATGGAACTCTCAAGGAATCAAATCCAGATAGTCGGGAAGAGTTAGCATGGCAAAAGTGCAACTCCACAGTCATAACATAGATCAATAATTCGATTGCACCTAATCTTCACAATAGTATTGCCTTTTACGAGGATGCTCACGAGATATGGGTTGACTTTCAGGAATGATTTGCTCAAAGCAATCATGCACGAATTTTTGAACTCAAAGATGCCATATATCAAACCAAACAAGAAGATCTGTCTGTAACCACATATTATACCAAGATGAAGGGCCATTTGGACGAAATTTTAGCCAACACTCAAGTAGTCAGTTGTTCTTGTGCAAGAATCTCAATTATCTGAGAAAGAATTTGAAAACTTGCACCAATTTCTTTCTGGAATCAATATCGAGAAATTTAAGGTGACTTGATCTCAAATACTTGGTATGGAACCACTACCCTCAATATCCCATGCATATAGTATGTTAATCAAGAAAAAAAACAATTAATGATAGAGAGTAATAGGATACCTATTTAGGCTGCAGCATTCACAGCCAAACAAATGAATGATGATTCACGCCTAACTATTTGGGATTGAGACAAAAACCAGGCAAAAGGTCGTGGGTTTGGTGGACGTGTTCGATGTGATCATTGTCAAGGCAGTGGTCATATAAAGGACCATTGCTATGAACTTATTGGGTGCCCATCAGATTGGAATACTTGTGGTTGAGGAAGAGGACTTGGGCGTGGTACACAAGGAGTTGTACATACGGCTGAAACAAGAGATGCTACTACAGGGAGAGTTCCTAATATAATGCTGCAGAAACCCATAGGTATGCTGAGTAATAAACTTATTGGGTTGTCATTTCAACCCCAAACAAATTGAACAACTTCTACAATTGTTCGAGAATGACAAGAAATTAAGCACATCGGCAAACTTTGTGGGTAAAGTCTCTTTTTCAAAAAAATTGTGATTGGATTTTTGATTCAGGTGCTTCTGATCATTTGGTTTCCTATGACAAATTTTTGTGAGTTCACAGCCTATAAGTCCTAACATTCCTGTAACTCTGCCAAATGGTGACAATCTTTTTTGTTCAATCCTGTGGAGCAGTGTCTCTGGATGAAAACCTTACCTTCAATCATGCATCGCATGTGCCATCATTTAATTGCAATTTGATTTCCATTAGCAAACTTACCAAACAACTAAATTGTGTAGCCTTATTTTTTCCATCCTTCTGTGTTCTTTAGGACCTTACAACGAGGAAATTGATTGGAGTGGGTGAAGAACGTGATGGTTTATATTTTTTCAAGGGGGTGTCTTGCAATAACGTTATCAGTAATACTATTAATAGGTCAGTAGATCTTTGGCACAAGCATTTAGAACATGTTATATTGTTCTTTTCAGCGGTTAGCATCTATTTCAAATTTGTTTGATTTTTCTTTTAAAAATCAGAAAGGACTATTTGATGTTTTTCATCGAGCTAAACAAATTCGATTATCTTTTCCATTCAGTATTAATAAGTCACCAGTTAATTTGGTCTTATTCCTTGTGATATTTAGGGTCCCTACCGAACTCCATCCCATTTTGATGCTCGTTATTTTTTGACCTTAGTAGATGATTGTAGTCGTGCAACTTGGGTGTTTTTATTGAAAAATAAATATGATGTTCCTCAAATTTTCAAATTTTTTATGCCCTAATAAAAAATCAATTTAATATAACAGTTAATAGGGTTAGAAGTGACAATGCTCAAGCATTGATTGAGAGACCAATGAGAATATTTTTTTGAAGAAAAAGGAATTTTGCATGACATCTCATGTGTAGATACACCACAACAAAATGGTATTGTTGAGAGAAAATATCGGCGCCTTCTTGAGGTAGACAGAGCATTGCGTTGTCATGGAAGTTTACCTATTTGTTTTTGGGGAGAATGTGTTCTTACTGCTACATATCTTATCAATCTTACACATATATCCAAATTGAATGGAAAAACTCCTCATAACATTCTTTTTATCAATGCATACGTATTTTTCGATGTCTATGTTATGTACATGATACGAAAGGGTCAAAAGATAAATTTAATTCTCGAGCAAAAACTTGTGTTTTCATTGGATATCCCCTTGGACAAAGGGATTTCATCTTTACAATTTAGAAAATCAAAAAATTTTGTTTCAAGAGTTGTCATTTTTTATGAAAATATTTTTCCTTTTAAAATTTAAAATTTCTCTTCCCAATCACTTTCTAGTGCACAGCATCAGTCTCTACATAGTTCAATTCCTTTAGAAGATGACATTTCACCAAATATTCCAACGGTTGTGCCACAAGAAAATCCAATTTCTACAGTTTCTGCTCAACAAGGAAATAATAGGCCTACACGGTTTCGACGTGCACCTATTTATTGCCTACAAGATTACATTGTTGAGACCCTCGGTGTAAACAACATCATCTTCACATGTCCATTCAATTTCTTCGGGTAAGACACATCTTTTTTTTTCCTATTTTTCTAACGCTCGTTTTACATCATCTCACATGATCTTTTTATCCAACATTTATTCTCTTGAGAAGCCTAAATCTGATTCACAGAATATGAAAGATTCAAAATCGCAGCAAGCTATATTAGAGGAAATCAAAGCTTTAGAGCTAACAACACATGGACTTTGTGTGAATTACCTGAAGGTAAAAAACATATTGGTTGTAAGTGGGTTTACAAGATCAAGGTCAAGGCAGATGGGACTGTGGAGAGATACAAAGTACGGTTAGTAGCAATGGGTTACAATCAAGTTGATTGTCTTGATTACAATGAAACCATTGCTCCAATAGCTAAAATGACAACTATGCGATGTTTACTTGCTGTGGTAGCTCCTAAGCATTAGAGTTTATACCAAATAGATGTCAATATTGCATTTCAATTCATGGAAATCTCAATGAAGAAGTTTATATGATTCCTCTTTCTGGCTTCTGTAATTCTAGAAATAAGCGAGTATGTCACTTATAAAAATCATTATATGGACTCAAGCAAGTTTCTAGACAGTGGTTTGCAAAGTTTTCTTCGGTCCTTCTTCAATCCGATTTTCGACAATCTAAGGCAAATCATTCTTTATTTACTTTATGCCCTCATTAATCTTTTCTTGCTGTTCCGGTTTATGTTGATCACCTAGTCATTACAAGTAACGACAATTTTCAGTGTGCAACATTTAAAAAAGTATTTTCAGGAGTGTTTTTCTGTAAAAGATTTGGGCACTTTAAAATATTTTCTTGGTCTTGTGATGTCTCGATCACCTTCTGGCATTTTTTTTATCTCAACACAAATATGCACTTGATATTTTGAAGGATAGTGGAATGCTTGGTTGTCGCCTAGTATCTATTCCCATGTTACAACACCAACAACTCTTCTTGGCGAATGATGATATAATTGACAGATGTTAGTGAATATCGTAGATTAGTGGGATGACTCATTTACTTGACAATTACCCGTCCTAAAATTACTTATTCTGTCAATATGTTCAGCCAATTTATGCATGCACCGAAAAAATCTCATCTACAAGTTGCTTATAGGGTGTGACGTTACTTGAACTCTTGTCCAGGTCAAGGTTTATTTTTTTCATCTCAGAATAATTTTTAGTTGTATGCCCATGCAGATGCAGATTGCAAAGGATGTGCTTCTAGTCGCCGTTCTACTACAGGTTTTTTAATCCAACTAGGTTCTGCTCTTGTTATGTGGAAAACAAATAAACTGGTTACTATTTCTTGATCTTCTACTGAGATCATTCAATGGCTTTGACAGTTACCGAGTTGCTTTGGTTTCGAGCGCTTCTTCTTGATCTTATAATCCAACATTCGTAACCCATGTTATTGGATTGTGACAATCAAGCAACAGTTTACATTGCCAATAGTCTGGTCTTCCAAGAGTACACTAAACATGTTCTCTCTTATAGAGGTGGATTGTTCTTTTGTTCGTGATCATATTCTTAATGGTAATATTTGTACTCAACATGTCTCCCCTCAACATTAGATAGCTAACGTTTTCACCAAAGCGCTTGGATTTGATACTTTTCAACAACTCATTGGCAAGTTGGGCATTCAAAATCTTCATGCTCCAACTTGAGGGAAAATGTTAATATTTCCTATATTTGTGTATATCTATATATTTTAGATAAATATCTAGTTTTTTAGAACATATCAACGTAGTAGTATTTTTCTAGTTGGATGTCTTGTATTTCATCCATATATAGATTATTCATCTATCGTTGTAAATATACATAAGAAAATAAAGTTTTTCACAAGAACAAAAGAAGTCATTGCTTAGAGCTAAATATGAATCTTTCAAAATAGAACCTCATGAGAGCATTGATATGATGTATTGTAGTTTTAATGGCATTATGAAAGATTTGGAGGCATTAGGTATAGAGTATTCATTGGGTGAAAATAATAGAAAGCATAATTTTGAATGCTTTACCTAAGGAATAGAAAAATAAATCTATTACTATAGAAGATGCTAAAAATCTAAATTCTTTATCTATTGAATCATTGATTACATCACTGACCTCCCATGAATTGAAGCAAAAATATAAGATACAAGATGATGAGAAGGCAAGGGTAAAAAGAAGTATAGCATTGAAGGCTTCACAAAAAGATACAAGCAAGATGCCAAGTGAAAAATGCTATGAATATGGCCAAGTGGGACATTTTGCAAATGAATGTCCATTCAAAAAAAAAAAAAAAAGGAAAGGAAAGGGGGAGTTTTCATTTTTCAAATAGCTTATCTATTAGAAATTAATTTAACGCACAAGAAATTGCATCACATATGCTTCTTTTGGTAAGGAATGAATGAAAACTGCCTTGATGTTAATCCTATGCATATATTCCATAGGAAATAAATGTTTTTAACTTGATTTTTCCCATGTACTAACTTGAATTACATGCACTTTTTTAGAGGGGGGGCTAAGTTAATGAGAATTGTTAGGTTATCAAATTTGGAGGACATTAAACTTAGGGGGTGCCTAAAATTGGTTTTTACTCTTATGTTTTCGTAATGCCAAAAGCGGAAAAAATAATAGACAAAGCCTCTTGTCTTGTACTTCGTATTTTATGATTTTTTTTTAGAATTGTCTAATTGATTTGTCATCATCAAAAAGGGGTAGATTGTTGAAACCCAGTTATGATAATCATGTTTTGATGATGACCAAATCGTACTAACGACTTGAAAACAAATGTGCAGAAAAATAGAAAAGTTCGGACATAAATGATTGTCTGAACAAAATCAAGAAAATAATTAGAAGACTCTACGGATGCTGATGATCGTCTGAAAGAAAGACACTTCAGAAGATGGTGATCGTCTGACACAGAGAACCTGAAGTAGCCTCGGACCAAGAATAGTGTCTGATCAATTGAGGCAAAATTTCAGAAGTCACTGACAATTGACCGAACACTGGTTCGAATGCAGCCTCAGATGTCTCTCGAATGAAGGAAGGACAAAACACCCTGTAGAGAATGGATGCAATGTCAGATGCAGAGCTTAGCAATGGTCATCCGAAAGGTCCAACAGCTTGTTCTTTCGGACGTACACTCACTACATCGATTGTCTGAAAGCTATAACAGCTAGTTTTTCAGTAAATAGAAAATAGTCGTTGGAGAGTTATTGGAGGCAATTTTTGGGCATCAATAAATTCCCCCCTAGCCCAAAAATATAAAGACAACTATTATATTCAATACAAACACTTGTAAGAAATATTTTGGGAGAAATAGGAAAGAATATTGTCACACCTCTGACTGGCACTTATCAGGCACATGTCATTTGTCGTATCTATGAGACTATACTCCTACGAATACAAGGCATCATTCATATATAGTAACCCCAAATATAATTACGCAGCAAAAATATCTACTCACAAATGATATCCAATTTAATACAGTACTTATTCAAATAATAAATCCCAAAATAACAAAGTTACTAAATAAAAACCTGTGTGTGTCACGAGCACACATGCTCTACTTATTAAAACAGATAGACTATTCAAAGTCAAATAACTAAAGTAGAATCCTATTACTAAATAACAATCTTCTTTGTCTGAGTGTGTCTATGCTTCGTCCTCTATGATGACATACTCGTACTCGTCGTCTGTTCAAAAATATAAGGGATGGGGTAAGCGACAAGTCACCCAATAGATTGCACTTACACCCTGCCATTATTAACAACATAATCTAGCAAGCGGGTTGGTAAATGTCATTGTTGCTGTGGGCGACTAGATGACTTTCCAAAAGTAGGTTGTGAACTAGATGGCTGTTCGTCATACTTTTCCTCCATAATTGTTGGCATTAATGGAAGTGCTGGTGAAGAATTTGACTTTTTCTTGGACCAATCCCAAGAACCTTACTCATCGAAGATGACATCCCTACTAACAATCATCTTTTCAGTATCCGGATTGAACAACTTGTACCCCTTTATCTCATGACCATAGCCAACAAACACACAATTTTTTCTGCTTTGTCATTCAACTTTTTTCTTATTGCATCTGGAACATGAGCAAAAGCAAGACAACCAAATACCTTTAAATGAGAAATATTTGGTTTCTTACTAGTCTAAACCTGTTGCGATGTCTTCCTACTATTACAGCGTGTAGGACACTTGTTAGACACATAAACTGCACAAGAAACAGTTTCTGCCCAAAAACCTTTAAGCATATTTTTAGTATGCATCATGGATCTCACCATATCCATCACAGTTTTATTTTTTCTCTCAGCCACACCATTTCCTGAAGAGTTATCTATCAGTCATTTAGTGTCTAATACCATGTTTCTCAAAAAAAATTATCACAGACAGTAAATTCAGTGCCTCTATCAGTTCTCAAAGTTTTGATCAAGTATCCACTTTGTTTTTCCACATACACTTTAAAACTTTTGAAAACAACGCATGCATCAGATTTATTCTTCAAAGAATAAACCCAAGTTTTCCTACTAAAATTATCAATAAAAGTAACAAAATATGCTGCTACTACCATTTGAAGGAATCTCAATTGAGCATAAATCTGAATGAATTAATTCCAAAGATTTCTTAGCCCTCCAAACCTTGCCTTTATGAAAAGAATCTCTATGTTTCTTTCCCAAAATACAAGACTCACAGTGCTTTTTTGAAAAATTAATTTTGGGCAAACCATAAACCATTTTTCTCCTAACAAGAAAACTTAGACTATCAAAATTCAAATGACCAAAATGCATGTACCACAACCAAGTATCATCAAAATTCACGAAACTAAAACAAGGTAAATCACCACAATTTAGAGAAATAGGCCATAAACGATTGTGATTCATATTTATTTTTGCAATTAGTCCCAAATGATCATCACTAATACTACCAACGCCATATTTGAAATGCAAATCATACCCCTTTTAAGAAAATTGTCCCAAACTCAAAAAATTATGATAAAGGTTTGACACATAATACACATCAGATATAAAATTAGCAGATCCATTCTTCAAAGTAATACCAAGTTCCCTTTACCTAGAACATGCACCTTTTTCATTATTTTCAAATTCAATATAGGATCTGAAAGACTCATCCAGTTCATAAAACATATCCTTATTTCCACACATATGATTACTACAACCAAAGTCTATGAACCAATCCTCAGAACCAGAACTGAAAAACAAAATTGTCTCATCTTTTTCATCATGATTTTCGGCCACTTTAGCATGCACACCCCTATTATCAGATTTATTTGACCAACATTCAAATTTGTAATGACAAAATTTTTGACAATTATGGCATTGAATTTTACGTCTGCCAACATTATAATTTTGCTCATTATTTGGACCATGATTATTATCTCTTTGTTGATAATAATAATAATTACCTCTACCACGGCCTCTAAAATTAGCTCTGGCTTCACGACCTTTTCCACGTCCTTCGAAGTTTTGATTCCATTGGTTTGAATTTTCACCCTTCGCTTTTGCCTTGTTTGTTTTCACTTGCTACGCCTTTTCAACCATTTCTTTTTCCTGCACTATCATCCAGTTTCCCGTTAATTCTCTGTTCATGAAAAATTAACAAACCCTAAAAATATTCAGGGCTCAAATTTGACAAATCTTTTGTCTCTTGAATCACCGCTACCACATGATCAAATTTCATGGAGTGTATTGAGAATTTTCTCAACAAACATCTCATCACTGAGATCATAGCCATTTAACGCCATCTCGTTCTTGATAGCTCTCACTCGGGAAAAGTAAGATTCAATTGTTTTCGACTTTTCCATGGTGATGAGCTCAAATTTTCTCTTCAACATCAACAAATTATTTTGCTAGAGTCGATCAACTCCATGATGTGTTTGCCAAAATATCCCATGCCTGCTTTGCGGTTTTGGCATTTGCAATTTTGCTAAAAATTGACACGTCAACGACTTGATGAATTTGACACAATGCCAAACTCGCTCTCCTCTTTGTATTGGCGTTGGTGTTTTCTTCAATTTTTTGGAGAGCATACCCACATAAAGTATTTGCCTGAAAGGTGGGTCTCTATCTAAGTTCTCCAAAAATTGTAATATTTTTTTCCTGTGAGTTTGGAACTACACAGATGACATTATTATTATTTTCTGACATAACTTCTCAAATAAATCTAACTTTGATACCAATTTGAAGGAGTTTAAACTCTAAATAATTTATTTAACCTACACGAATTAAGAACAAAGAAACGATGACCAAGAAACGAAATAAGCAGCAATAGCAACGCACAAGAATTGTGCAGCAAAGAATTTTTTAAATTCTTCTGAAACACACAAACTAGGCAGCAAACAAATGAATTTGGGAGACAAAGTATTTTCTATTCAACAAAACTCAATTTTTGGGACGTCACCGCAAACTTGCGACATCTCAAATTTCACTAACTTTGTTCACACACAAAAACATAGCAGCAGCAACACACACACACACATACACATGTATATATATATTATTTTACATATTAACTTCCTAAACCAATTGAATATAGAAAATCAAATCAAACTAGAATTTAGATGACTACTCACAATTAAAAATAACTTAGAAAACTAATTAACAAATTATTCTAATACTAAAACTCTTAATTAAAATATACTTTGGTTTAATTTCCTACAGGTCTGAGTTCTAACCCATTACGACCTTGCTATCCCAGAGACATTTCTTGAGTTCATGTTTGACTCCCACAATCAGTCAATCTCCATTAAGTTTGTGAAATTTGTGATTATATTTGTTGAGATTGGCCAAGGTGAAACTAGTGAATTGGTTAGATTTTCTAAGGCTTGGAATTGGATTGTGAATTGTAAAGTTAGAATTGGGAAATAAAAGGAAGGGAAATGGAAGAAAGTTCTCTCTCCGGCTGCCTAAGAAGTTGAGATGGTGCTTCACTCTGATGGGGGCAATTTTGAGATTTTAAAAAAAAAAAAAATTTGTTGTGGCACTATCATTGCCCTACGGCCAAGGAGCTGAATGTGGTTGGTGGACTTGGACTACTGCTGTAGGTAGATGTGATGACCGACAATCATATCACATCTAGAATATGAGAAAATACTTATCCGAATCCAGTTTATGAGTGGGGCCGTGGACCCCTTAATCTAGGTAAGTTCGCATTGCCTCTCCCCTCATAAAATAAAAGGTCAATCCACTTATTTTGGATGAGAGGGGTAATGTGGACTTACCTGGACCAAAAGATCCACGACCCCACCCGTAAACCAAATCCATGTAAATATTTTTCTAGAATATACTATTTGATTTATGTCGTTTTAAGACATTATGTCTTTTTTAATAATATAGGTGATGTGCATAATCACAATATCTTTGACTTAGATCTATTTTAAAATTTTTTGTCTATTTTCTGGCATTTGAAGAGCTTTTCCAAATCACAAGTTACTTTTTTAGTAAATTGGTAACAAAGCAACAAAAAAATTGAGTTTAAATAGAAATTAACTTGTTATTCTCAACTTTTATGAAAAAATGATTCTAAGACTATTTGATGTTTAAGAATGCTGGTGAAGGAAAAACACATTAATAATCTTCTACTGCCATTTTACGTTTGTATTTTTGTTAGGCCCTTACATTTAAAATGGTGCAAAAGAATCCCTCACAAATTCAAAACTATCATTTTGGTTATTAAACAAAATTCTATGTTATATTTTTGTATGAAATAGTCACATGCGCACTAGGTGTCATATTTTTTAGCACAAAATCTATAACTAAAATTTTCCTCTCGTTTATGGCTTTCTCTTTTTTTTTTTTTTTTTGACAAACTTGTGAATGCCATTTAAATAGTCTCACACATTTCATGTTATTCTTTAGTCTCTCATATTCAAATTATGCAAATTTGCCCACCACAAATTGAAATGTATTATTTTGGTCCCTAAACAAAATTCTAGTCATATTTTGAATTGAAATAGTCATATGTATATCACGAATTAAATCTTTTAAAGACAAAATTGATAATATACAAACCCTAGACACTAAATAACTTGTCTTGGCCACCAACAACAACACAAACCGACTACCATCATTTCCTCTTCTCTCAGAACCCCTCTAAACAACCTTCTCTCCCTTTCTCCCAATTCTTTCCAACTTATTTTTGGGTTAAAGACTTTGACCAACAAGGCAAAATGAAAATAGTGGAAGGAATGAGAAGTTTGGAGGCTTGGAGGATAGAGGCTATGTACTAGATGGGAGGGAAAAGTACTAGAGTGGCTTGAGGAGGCTTGAAATAGTGCTACTAGGGAAAGGGAAGCGGTAGAAAGGAAGGGGCCGTGGGAAAAAAGGTTGCAAGGGATGGGTTATAAGGCATAGGAAGGAGATAAAGAAGAAGTAGGTTTCGAAGAAAAGAAAATGATGGTAACATCTTGGTAGGGGTTCTACAGTGGGGCGATAGTGGTAGGAGAGATTTCGTGTTAGTGGTTGGTGAGGTTTTGGGATGATGAGTTATTTGGTATTTATGGTAGGGATAGGAAGAGGATAAAAAGAAGTAGGTTTCGAAGAAAAGAAAATGATGGTGATAGCCTGGTAGGGGTTCTAAAGGGTTAGCAATGGTATTGGGTTATGCGGTTGGGAGAGATTTCAGGTTAGTGGTTGGGGAGGTTTTAAGATGGTGGATTATTTAGTATTTATGATTTATGTGTTACCAATTTTTGTCCTCAACATAATGTGCATGTATCTATTTCAGGGTAAAATATAGTTGGAATTGTTCTCAAGGACAAAAAATGGTATCTTTGTAAGGGACCAAATTGTATTGTTTTAAATGTGAGAGATGAAATAAATATAAACATGAAACGTGATGGACTATTTAAGTTTGTTAAATATAAAGGAAATGTGAGTTATCATTTTTTATCTTAAAAAGTAAGGAACGTAGTGTACAATGACTATTTTGGGCAAAAATATGACGGAAACATTTTTTAAGGATCAAAATGATGTATGAATTTGTGAGGGACTCTTTTGCATAATTTTGAATGTGATAGAATTTTTTTAAAATAAAAAAAAAAACACATACACACACAACTTTAAAATTTGAGGAACTATTTAGATCATATTGCCTTTGGTAAGTTCAAATGGCAGGAATTTCGTACCAAACTGTAAATCAGTTTAATTTTTATGGGACTAAAATCTCTCTATGTAAGGATATAGAGAGGATTCTTTCTTGATTTTATAAATTATTTTTAAAGATCAACACAATTTATTTTAATTCATTCAACATGTACATAAACTGTTTTAGAAATAGAAACTCAATATTTCAATGTTTAATCAAGCAATTTAAATTTGGTCTTAGGGGTACTTAGTTGTAGGATTTCAGAATCGGGAATCGAAATAATCCTCATATATGTGGTTGGATTAATTCTATGGGAATGAAATTTTTGAAATCATTACACAAAACTAGCAATCCTCCATACCCAAATAATTTGGGTATTTGGACAAAACCCTCATCTGGTTCCACTTTGCCTAAATTTAAGCCATCTTTGCCCATTTTATTGCCCAAAAAACTAGAAACAAAACAACCTTATCAAAAACCAGAATGAACCACCCATACCCACACACCACCACCACCACAACCATCATTATACCCACCACCCGACATAAGATACCCCTCTATAGCTTCGTTTTCCATCATTCTCCTCTTTATTTTTGAACTAATCCAATCCCAATCCCATTCACATCCACTACGTGCATCGTCATAATCATCGGCCTCATCCCAATCATCAATGGTGACCATGTCTATATGGGATAGTTTACAAATTGCAAATGGTCCACTTCAATATCCCTTGAAATCATCAGCCAATTATTCTAATTGGGATTGTTTCTTGAAATACAAAGATGGGATTTTCCAATTGTTAATTCATCATCAACCCTTTAAAATTAGTTATTGAGATCTTTCTATTTCAGAATATTTATAACAATTTTTTTTTGGTCAAAATAATCTGGTGATGGCAATGACTATGATGTGAAATTGATAATAAGTTATTAGGTTGCTTGTCTCGGTTGCTAGTGGTGGTGATCAATGGTGGCAGGCACAATGGATACTAGTATTATAGGCTACGGGAGGGAAGGAGAAGTGAGGAAGGGCAAAAAAAGAAAATAAAAATTATGAATCTAATTTTTAAAAATATTTATAAAACACTAGTTATTTCAATGATTTTAGTAGAAAAGACCTATAACAATTTTTTTTATATGATCCGATTACAATTTCAATTCTGAAACATGAACGAAGCACCTCCTTAGTTTATATATATATATTCTACCATCCAAATACTACATCTTGATAAAATTGCAAAACAATTTCTAAACTAATAGAATATTTTAATCTCATAAATTATTTAATTTTGATTACTCATACTATATCTTAATGGGTAAGTGTTATGAGGGGATAAAATAACGAAATACAATTTAAGTGGTAAGACACTTCTCTTATATTCTATTGATCATAAATTTGAATCATTAGATGATGGAAGGAATGGTGAGTTATATATACATATATACACACACGAGGAGATAAACAAAAAATATCCAAATCCTGAATTTTATGTTGCCTTTGTAATAGGGTTAATTATATTTACTTCCCCCGAGGTTTGACGAAGCTGTCAATCAAACCCTTGAGTGAGGTCTAGCAAAATAACAAACACCACCTTGGAATGTGTAAACCTTTATCAAAACCACCCTTGTCGTTTGAGATAGTTACTTATCTAGCTGATGTCAAACAAAAAACTAATGTCAAAACCCAAAAACACCCTTATAAAATCCGATCAAACATAATTAACTCAAATCTTGAATTTTAAGTAGTTTAAGCTTCTGTTGAGCATGGCCAGATGCAACCTTCCAAAACCACCTTCAAACAAAACTTAACAATCCCATTCCCACCAACTATAATTAGCAAAAACATGTGATAATCTTCAAAGAAATACAACAACAAATTCTTGAAACACTCCTTAGTCCTAATGTTTCACAATAGATAATTATTCAAACTGATGACAATCGGACCTGATGGAGGTCGGGTTCACATAATCAGACTTTGAGTCAGTTAGGTTTTGTTTATAATTCTTGTTGGCAATGATCTTTTTCAGGATTGGTTTTTGGGCTTATGATCTTATAAGAGAGGGCTTCGTCCTCTCTCAAGGACCAAAAAATCTTTTACATCCATGATTTTACCTCTTGACAGAGCCAATAAGCTTTGAGAGATTCATAAAATCTATTAGAACCTCATGCACAGAACAAACCCAACTCTCATACACAGTCTTTTCAGTCAAAATCATTCTATTCATTGATGCCATACTCAATAAACAATCTAGGCTGATTTTTCAGCAAATTTAGAATATTGGGTTCAGGAAATTTCACTGTTAGCTACCATCGAACTTCGAAAATTTAGAATGTCTAATGTATTTTTTACCCCTTCTTTCCCTTCATTTCTTTGTCTTTACGAAGCTATACTGAGGTTTCATAGGAGGAAGGGTTGAGGAAGGGAGAGAGATACGATGGTGGTGACGATGCCACTGATTGTTGAGGCGATAGTGTATGGCGATATTTGGGGGCAATAGGAATGGTTGAAGGGCTTAGACACGAGAGAGAGGACATAAAACTGAAAAGGGGTGAGGGAAGGGCTTGAATTTTTGTAACCTCTTATAAAATGGGAGATTTAGGCTCACCTGATTTTGAGATTAGGAAGAGGACTAATGGGGATCAAAGATGTGCATAATAGGAGAGTAGGAGAAGATCAAATTAGGAGAGGAGAGGGTTTTAAGATTATAAGGAGAAAGACAACGTAGATTTCTTTTCCTTAGAACTGTTAAATTAAATTAACAAACGTTATTACTAAGGAGGTGTTTGTTATTTTGCCAAATCTCAAAATTTGATTGGTAGTTTGGTCAAATTTTAAGGAAGGTAAATATAATTAATCCTAATATTTAAAGAAACAATTACCCAATTTGTTTTTGGATAGAATTACATGTGTCTACAATAATGGAATCAATATCAACATCAACAATTAAAATTCAATAAGATCACAATTAACCCACAAACCAAAACTCCGGACCTCTAATTCCTAGAGTTTGACCCTTAGTTGTTTTATCACTAAACTAAGATCCCCTTGACTTTATAAGAAGAAGTTAAAAGGTATCAATTAGGACCTTCATACCTAGGACAAAAAATACAATTTATTGATTTTGGTAATTATATCACCAAGTAATGGATAAATTTGAATATATATCTCATCCTATTTTAAGTCACTTTTGCGGAATTATAAAATTGTTAAACTATTGTTAAATTTCACAAGTTAAAAAGAAAGGAAAAATGCAATTATATCCCTTAAAATTTGAATCAAAATCTATCTTGGTCCCCAAAATTTCAGATAAAATATATTTAGTCCTTAAACTTTCAATTTTTACTAATTTATGACAAATTTAAAAATTCCGTCAATTACAAACGGAAAAAATCACGTGCTTTAAATCTCAAATTTCAAATGTGGAAAAAATATAATTTTAACCCTCAAAGTTTGGGTTATGATCTATTTTGGTTTCCAATGTTCCAAATAAAACATATTTAATCCTCTATTTTAGTCTCCAAAGTTTCAAATAAAACATATTTAATTCTCAAACTTTCTAATTTCTACCAATTTAGGACAAATTTGAAATTTGATTCTGTCAATCACAGAGGAAAAAAGTCATGTGCATTGCACGTGACTATTAAATTTATCCTATGTTATAACACTTTTCGAACGATTTCAACCATTTAACGATGTTTCTATTTTTTTCTCTGACTATCAATGCCTAACTATTCAACTTTATTGTTTACATTATTAAGAACTGTTTCATCATCCTCATCATTACTCATATCATAGTCAAGTCAGCTAGGAAAAACTATTCTACAGAACTATCAAATTCATTGTTACTACTACTATTTGTGGCATCATTATCCAACTACTACCCATTATTATACCCATTATTCCAATATTAAAAACTAGCACTCCCATTTTCAAAACCATCACTACTATCTTTAGAACCAACACTTCTATTTCCGCAACCACCACTCCTATTCTCTGGATTTTCTAATTTAATCTAGTTGTTGAACTATAGTTTCATGAAGAAACTCCTCTTTGTTGTTAATTATAATAAAAAATTTATTTGTGAGTGAGACACTTGTCATGAAGCCTGAAGCCTACCTAATTGCATTATTTGGAAGAAGTATTCCAGCTAATTGGTTAAAATGCGCTCTTAAATATAACAATCTCACAAAATCATAATATAATAACTGCATAACTACGCTAACCTATACTAAAATATCAAGGAAAATGGAAAAAAAAAAATAACGTTAAAACTTCTAACCTCAAACAACTATTTTCTATTATCTAAAAACTACTATAAATAAGAGTCTTTTCTAACACAAATAAACAAATCTAATACAATACATACTATGTAATTTCTTTCCCTAATTGAAGTCTGTATTATTATAAGCACTATACTAAACCACACTTTACTATACTCTATATCCAAATAATTGAGTATAAGGGCAATAGCGGTTTGTGGTTAGTGTTTTGCTATGTCAAACTTACTTAGAGATCATTGTATTTTGGTGAAAGAACGCAACACCAACCCAATATAGTAAAGGAACGTATCACTCCTAAGAAGAGCACTAACTAATGTGCCTTGACCATAAATCAATTCAAGATTTTCTAATCACTGAATTAAATTATTATTTTAATTTATTAGAAAATTATTATTGTGTAATTATTATCCTTTCTTTGGATATAACATTTTCAATACCAGATTAAATTGGTTGAAATTGGTTGAAAAATATTATAATCTAGATTAGATTTAACAGTAACGCTCGTTGTATGTGATTTTTTCTGTTTTAATTTATAAAATTTTCAATTTGTCCTAAATTGGTAGAAATTAGAGAATTTAAGGATTAAATGCATTTTATTTGAAACTTTAAGGATCAAGATGAACCATAACCCAAATTTTAGGGGCTAAAATTACATTTTTTCCATGTTTGGATCTTGAAATTTAATAGTAACGTGCATTGCAAGTGATTTTTCCGTTTGTAATCAATAGAATTTTTAAATTGTCTTAAATTGGTTGAAATTGAAAAGTTTGGAAACTCATGCATTTCGCCTAAAATTTTAGAGATTATGATAGACCGCGACCCAAATTTTGATAACTAAGAATTACATTTTTTTTTCCTTAAAAGAAAACCCATAAAAGTATTACATACATGGTAATAATTTTTTGCCTTAAATTATTAAGTCAAGATATAATCGCTAGGATTATTTGCTACTCCTATTAAAACATAGATAATAGATTAGTCACATTTGAATAAATGACAATGATATTGCCACAGCAATAATCTTATTGTCACAGTTAAGGAAGGAGTATCAAAATACCATTATTATCCTTGTCTAGCAAATAATTTCTCCTTTTTTGTTTTTTTGGGGATCCCACAAAAATAAAGAGTTTGTCTCTTCTCCTTATCTCCTTCCTTTCGGAATTGCCCCTCCATCCTACCAAACTTCAACCATGAAAACCATCGACACATGACAAGGCAAGATGTTAGGAAAATTGCTAAATTTCTTTTTAGGTAATTTTTTTATGTAGGAAGTAAATAATTTCTTAATAATTTATTTATTTAGAATAGTTATCAAGTAATTATCTATTTATATAGAATTTAAGCTGTACTATACAAGTTATTTCATATATTACTTAGACTGGTGATTAAGTATATAAATAGGTAAGTTGACTAATTATAAAGACACAATATATGAGGAAAAAAATATAAGTTAGAAACTATACAGTATATTTTATTGTGTTTTAAAAGTATTACAACACGAGGAGAAAAATAAAAATATAAATTAAAAATCATGTAATCTAATTTATTGTGATTTAATAGGAATTTTAGGATGCCTTTACGTGGTATGTAATTACCAAAAGTCGTACGACTATTTGGATTATGCAGTATGTAGTGAAATATTCTTGGACTGAAGTGGCTACATTGCAAGACCCTGACTTGAAAATGTACAGATTAGTGAGATCAGATTTTGTATCCGAGGACGGTTCCGGTACAAGTACGAGATTGGTGCTTTATAATCCAAAATGTAACTTGCTTGCCATCAAATTACTAGCTGAAACTGAATATTTTTATTGAAAGTTTAGTAAGTGTTTAGTTTATATTCGAGAATTATAGACAAATTAGAATATAAATTATAAATTTCATTTATCGATATGTACATGTCATTCTTTCTTATTTTTTTTGATTTGACTAAAGAATAGATTTCATTATATTAATAAGTTCATAAATTTGAAACTCGTGTCACAAGTAAAGAATAAAAATAAACATTTTCTAACACTTTCATTCTTATAAAATAACTCCCATAGTAATTAATCAAATAACATCTATAAATATCATTAACCTTAATTCTTATTCTTTCTTCTCATACCCATAAACCAAACACTCCTTAGTTTTGCCTGGTAATGACCATGACAGAATGGAATAATAGAAAGTTCCTGTACCAAACAATATGGTGTTTATCCCCATGACGAGATATTTATTCATTATAAGTAACCTCTTTGTTCAGCTCTTTCCTTGGGTAAATTAACTTGACATAGCTCTCCTAAAGAAACAGGTATGTAATGGGTATGTACTTGTATTGCGACCATTAGCAAATTTATTCAAACAAATTCAACCTGCAATAAAAGAATCCTCACCACAGTGCAGGAAAGTATCAGATAGATAGCAGGGAGTAGCGCAACAAAAACTATGTCTTCATGTACCTTTCCATGTTGACAAAGGTGGAGTATCAGAAGTACGCCAAGTACTAACGCCAGGCACGTATCTATCACCCTTAACTCCAACTGAAGCAATGGATTCAAGCTCAGACATCTCCTCTGCTGACAATTTTACAGACAAAGCATCTATATTTTCTTTGAGGTTCTCAATCTTGGTAGTGCCAGGTATGGGACAAACATCTCCCTGGTGATGGACCCAGGCCAATGCTAGCTGTGATGGGGTACAACCTTTCCTTGAAGCGATGTCATTGACCCGCTCATACAAGCTCTTGTTATGCTCCATATTCTCTGGTTGCAATCTCGGCATGTACTGGAAGATATAAACTTCAGCTTCAATAATCAATTATAAAGGCAGAATTTGGAAGGGACTAGAGCAGGAAAATAGATGTTTACTGCACTCAAAATACATTGGCCTCATTTGTATTCAAAGAAACATAAGAACTCTTGTTTCAATTGCGCAAATTTAGAGGAAAAATAAAACGTGCAAGGATGACTGAGTTCTCCAGGTTAAAAACATCAATTGCAGAAAGTAACAATCAAACTAGGATACGATGCAGTATGATTTAGAAATATATTTATTGCCATAGATCAGATGCAGTGTCATTTAGAAATATATTTAACCTGTCACGTTGTACCTATGAGGTCACTAAAGTCTAGTGTTCTAATTATCATACTTTTTTCAGGGAAACCAAGAAATGAACTAGCATTTCACAGTCATCTACACAACTTTATAAGATGAAGTTCTTGTGTTCAACTATTAAACTGGATGGTTTAGCTTTGGCAACTGCAGGCAAGGAAACAAACTGGCCAAGATACTTCTTGTCATATTCTGTTTCCTTCTTAGCATTGTTGTATACCTTTTGAATTAGAAAAGCATGTAAATTTTGGACAACAGTATGAAAAATAGTTAATGAATGTGATAATATGCAAATTACTAAGAAACTCATTATCCGCAAGTAACTTACAACAACCATTCTATACTAAGAAACTCAATATATGGGTGGATATGCACAAACCTTTCGGAAGTCACCTTCAGTCAAATTCTCCATCAGCTTTGGACCTGATGAGAAGAATCCTCGTCCAAGTGGACTGTATGCCACAATCCCTATCCCAAGTTCTCTGAAAGATAAAACAAATGGTTAGACCAGTGTATTCATTGCAAACTGTAGAAAGCAGGATATAAATACCTGCACGTGGGAATTATCTCTTCCTCCACATCTCTGGACCACAATGACCACTCCAACTGTATAGCTGTTACTGGATGTACAGCATGTGCTCTTCTGATTGTTGAAGCTGAGGCCTCAGATAGACCTATATACTTTATCTTACCTTCTTCAACCAGTTTCTTAAGTTCTCCAATCTAAAAAAAAAAAAAAAAAAAAAAAAATCAATGAGTAAGAAAATTTTCCCATAGGAACCTTGGTAGTATTATACTAGATGTTATCCCAAGGCAGGCAATTGAAATTTCAAATGCATAAAGTAAAAGTAGCATTAGCTCCTTGGAGCACAACTTTGAAGAAGTAATGATAAACCAGAAAGCATCACACATAAAATGGTAATGAGCCATATAATAGTTGCTTCTGTTAAGGATTTTGTCTTCAACCCCGCTGGTTGAATTAGCTCTTCTACAGGATACAAATATAATGCCCCTCCAATCACATGTGTATGAAATTGTTCACTTTTTCTAAACAAAATAATATCTGTGCCGTACCAATTGTTCATTGTCACTTTCCTTTGATTTGTTTCAAACTTGACTTTGTTGTTAGTCATAGGATTTTGAGAAAATGCCTTAGCAATACTGAAGAAATCGACATAAGAACTATTTCCTGATTAAACTAGAAGACGAATCACACAGACAACATGCCACAAGAAGTTGATTGTAATGAAAATAACAAGTCATGTACTATAAGATGTCAAATAATGGATGCCTGTCTCCATTGCCTATTAAGGTACTTGCTGCAACGAAGTAACAAGGTGGATAGACTAGTGTATTGACTTTCAACCCACTGTATACTTCAAATTAAAGAGAATGCACATGACATCAGGTTCCTGAAAAAGGTTCATATAATGTGTAACATTAAATCCACTTGTATCACCCTCAGCAAGGGCATTTGCGCTATATAGGCATACAAGACACATTTCTTTGATCTTTTTCCTTTTCTTTTTCAAGTATATATGACAATGCCAAGTCATCACGTAGATTAGCATGCATGCTACTAGACCATAATTGTGAAGAACCTTTCTACGCCACTTTTGAAGAAATTGTGCAAGATATTAAACTCAATCAGCCTCCTAACGGTGAAGTTCCACAACATTTAATCTATTCCAAATCTCCTATATTGAATTTCATAGTTTTTACTAGCTAAAGAGCACATAGTTGATTCCCTAAGAAGTACTTTGTCTTCCAAAATTATGCCCATACATGTGTTCCCCGAAATTAGGATACGGTGTTAGATTAACTACTCTTTCGGCATTATTCGTATCCATACCGAACATAAGATAGTTTTGCTCTACCTATATGTTTTGAATCGAGGTGGTCACCATTAAGCTTTCAAGATTTATAGGACTTGGAAGATGCCATCACAAAGAAAATCTTCGTTTCTTGATAAATTGGCAATGTTTTGGAATCCCAAATGAAGACTGCAATAATTGGTGCCTTAGTATGCACAACATACTAAAACACACAGTACATAGTTTCATACTTCTCTCCGGTGTACCATAGGCAAAAGTATATTCTTAAAGAGGAGGAAGTGATCTTATATAGCAATTTATTAAGGAAATATTGAAGTATTACACCGTCGGCAAAATATCAAAAACTAAGCACCAAAAGACAGAGAAAAAGCACAAGATAAGATTTCGTTTAGCATGTTTATGAAGCCACAACATAAATTTGAAACTACAATGCTTGATGAAATGCTAAGCAAATTGAGAAGATATAGTGAAAATAAATCCATTGCCCCTTACCAAGTGATAAACCTGTAGTAAAAATATCAGGTACCCATGCAGCAGTTAAAAGGTCAAAAGTACAACAGTCAAATTCTCATATCAGGCATTCCACAAATGTGCTTTCCTGAAATACGCACTCTTACATAATTAAGATAACTGTATTGCTGAATAATACTTGCATTCCTTTTTTTTGCTTTCGGGGAAAAAAAAAAAAAAGAAAACTGATTCTGACATTTCCTTAGCATGATTTGGGGCTAGAAAATAAAATAAAGACACTTAACAAATGCAGGTTTGATACTTTTATGACCTTGGTCAATCCATATTAGTGCAGGTCAAAGAAGAGTAGGTACTGAACCCATCCAGAGGGAAGAAAAATATAGTAATCAGCTGAAATGAGGCTTTCTAACGAACTTTCAAGAAACAAGTCAAATTTGTCCTGTTTCTTATATTTCATTTTCCTCCAGCACTCACCTATCCTCCGCATTTTCCCAGGAATGTCTGCTAATTCCAGTGGAGACATAAAAATTGTTTACACATAATTAAATTTGATATATTCGACTTATAACAGATCTTTTATCAAGAGCTTGACATTCTACTAACAATCCATGCAACATTATGCAACAATGTGCTATTAAATCTGTCTATTTTCAAATTCTATATCCTAATGAATACATTTGAAGAAAAGAATACCCGAATTTTACAGATCTTGAGTATTTGACTCATACTTTATATACGTTTACTTAAATCCTATGATGCACTTGTAACTATATTAAATATGACCAACGCTTTTCTCGGTTCGTACTTTCACTAAACACTTGAGCATACATATGAGTATTGGTCAGCTGACATGATAACTCTACAAAATAACCACATTCATCTCAAAGGTCTCTAATTTCAAAAGGAAAAAGGAAAAAAATAAAAGAAAGAATTACATGTATAAAGGTCACAGAGATGCAGGAATGCATAAACAATGAAGTATCTCTTTTCAATTTTACAAATGGCCAGTGATACATTTTGTACAATTTTCTTTGTCTATATTTGTTAACAGATGAATTGCATGTTAGTGCACCATATGACCAGACAGATCATTATGCAGGGTTGTCATATTTGTGTGAACTACCAATACAATTCTCTCATTAACAACAGATGTATCAAATGTTGCCTAGACTTTGAGATCCAGCAGTTACAGACAGATCTGCGATGTTAATACAATAGCCAGTGTGGATGTACACAACCAATTGTTTGCCCTTGTTTCTTTACTTCACATACACTAGATGTTCAAGAATCGCCTATTTGTTTTACCACCAACCAAGTAAAGCCACTTCAAATATATCCACCATTCACAAGTACTGTATATCACGTACTTTTTTTTACCTGTATTTCAATCTCAGAAACTTGAACTTCATATATATATATATATGTGTGTGTGTGTGTGTGTGTGTGTGTGTGTGTGCTGTGTTAACTGAAAGAGATTGAATTCATAGTTCTCTCCTGACATTACCAAGCAGAATAACACTTTAACAACTATTGTAAAGACAACTAAAACCAGCAGATGATACCAAAATGATGCCACATTTCCTACATAGGATACAATTCTCAACAGAGCTGAATAACAAAAATTGTTCCTTTTCTTTTCTTTTCACTCATGAGTCACATCTAGTGTAAATTTCTCACTTAAATTAGAAGAGTGATGGATATTTTTGTAAGTCATAGATAGTTCCGTTTTGTTATAGATTGTCGGCCTCTTAAATACACAATTACTCATGTAATAATGAAAACTTTCCTGCTTCTCAGGATTAATAAGATTCCAGATATAGAAATCATGAAATTTGATTGGTATAACAAGTATATGAAACAAATAACATATATATGAAGTTTCATTTCATCAGGTCTGAGCTCTAAGAAACTATAAGCACACAAGGAAAGTGCAGCTAACCGTGACTTCGATGGGCAGGCTGGTATCAATGCGATGTTGATAGTAAAGATCAATGCAGTCAACACCAAGCCGCTTCAAGCTTCCCTCACATGCCAACAAGCCCGTACATAGGCCGGATCACCACAAATCTCGCGTTTCCCATCCACAAATCTGACACCACATTTTGTTGCTAACTCCACTTTCTCTCTTATCCCTCCATTGAAAGCCTAAAACCATTCTTTCACCACATCAATCATCCACAACATGAAAATTAAAACATCACATATAATTGAATATTATGTAAAATTCATAATTTCAATGTATGTTAGGGCAAAAATATTAACCAGGTTACTCAATAATAATATCAAGCTCACCGCAACTTAATAAGGGCTCGTTCGAGCTTGGTCCACCAACTAATCAAACCAAACACTATAAAGATTTATATTTTCTTAAAGTTTCAAACCAAATTTCGAGCTGAGTTCATAAATATAAAATTTGTAATGTAATGTATGCATAAAAAATTCAAACTACGACTTGAGCTCAATATGGTAACAATAAGCTAGAGTCTAAACATAAACAAGTTCAACAAGTCAACATTGAATATTTTCATCCTCGATAAAACCTAAGGGCAATGATTTTGGCACTCCTTATACGCTTCTAGCACTCCACTCAAAGTATTTCACTAAAAAAATTAACCTAAACACCCTCGTAACATTTTAAATAGCAAACTTTCCCTTACATTTACTGCTATAATACTACCAAAAAGAGTTTTTTTTTTTTTCCCAATTCTTATATGACTCCCAAAAAAAAAAAATATATATATATATATATATATCCTCTCATAAGGTTTTCTAAATGTTAACTTTTATCCAATCTTTACTCTCTTTTTTTGAAGGTACTAAATTTTTTTAAAAGCCAAAAAAAAAAAATTAGTTAGCAATAATATTTCTTATTATGAATTGGACAAGAAATTTTTATATTGTATGTGTTTCATTCACTTGGGATTTTAATTTGACCCAACTTTTCCCTAATTTTAACACTTTTTATACAGGTGATTATATATGTTTTTTAGCATATATTTCATATCCACTATGACTTTGACTTTGAGTAGTTTTGATATTAAACTTAATTTGGACAATGGATATTTAGGTCATTCTTATTTTTATCAACGAAAAGTGTGAGTGGAGTAGGGGTGTTCATGGACCAGTTAACCTGTGGAGTGATCCGAACTAGTGTTACCGGTTCACTAATTTTTTGAACCGTATCCGGTCCATACATTTTGGGTAACTGGTTTCGGAACCCACGGATACCTGAATCGGTGTGACCAAAAAAAAACAAAAACTCCCCCAAAAACCCCAAAAATTAAAAGTTCATATTAACTTTATGTACTTATAAAATAAAATAAAATCCCTTTTCCAAACTAAAATTATAATTTAGACAAATATACTTTTTCTCTTAAATTATCAAATATCCCTTTAGACAAAATATATATATATATAACTCAGTCATGCATATGAACATAAAAGGGAGAAAAAAAAACTTAATATCAAAATAAATTATCAAATATCTCTTTATGCAAATTATCAAAAAAAAAAAAAATGAATTATCAAATATCTGTTTAAGCAAATTTAAAGTCACAAAATAAATAGACAGTGCAATAATTTATTAATATGTGAATAAAAAAATTTAGCCATATTAAGAGAAATTACACAATTACCCTTGATTATAGACCAATTCGAGTAACCAGCGGTTTATCAAAGAGAAAACCGATACCGAGACTGGTTTCCTATTCAAACCGATTGTTTGATCCAATTCAAATACCCTTCTTTTACTGTTTTAATAGATTTTTCATATCAGCCAATTATTTTGAACACGAGTGGAGTGACATAAACTAATTATGGAGTGCTAAAGTCACTCTGAAACAATTTTCCCTCCTCATCTTAAAAGGAATTATTTTAAAAAGAGTATAATATTTATAGCAACAAGGTAGAAATTACCAATTGTTAGTGTATGGAACGTATTTGTACCTCGTAAAAAAAGACTTTTTTGTTTTGTGGAATTAACTATTTTCTTTCTTTTGAAATTCTTTAAATTTAGGGGGAAAAAATCAATTTAGTCAATAAGGTATTAATTAATTTAGTTACTTATTTATCATATTTAGGTCTCATAAAAACTAATTTAATCCAGTCTAATATTAATCATGGACAAATTAATAAACCAAACCATGACGTAGCTATTAAGTAGATGTATTATCAATGATTTTTTTAAATATGTCTATTAATTTAGTTATAAATATTAAATTAATTAATTTTTTTTAGAAATGAAAGACCATATTAGTCTCTTTTTTTTTTTCTTGAATTGAATAGGAAAAAGAGAGATTTGAACGAGGTACAAGTTCAAATGCATGAGGTACAACACTTTATCGATGTTGGGGTGTTGCATATAGTGAAAAAAAAGTAGAATACCTTGCCGAGGAGTACTTCGTTGGTGTAGGGACCATACATCTCGGCGGTGTCGAGATGGGTGATCCCTCTACCAATAGCATAATGGATGAGTTTGATCATGTCGGGCTCGGGCTTGGGCGGGCCGTAGAAGGCTGACATACCCATACAGCCCAGCCCTTGAGCTGAAACTTCAAGGCCTTGTGAGCCCAACTTGATTCTCGGCACTTTCTCTCCCACCTCTTCGGTTGCCATTTTCAGACCAGACAGAGGAAGGAAAGGGTTGGAGTGGAATGGAAGAGGTGTTTTTAGCAGGTAAGGAGGGACTGATTAAATAAAGTATTGGGATGAGCGGTTGAGATCGTCGTGCTGTTAAATTCTGACTAATGGTCGAGAGTAGCTGTGGACTTGGACTATTGCAGTAGGATGACCAAATACGAGTAATGAACTTAGAATTACATGATCATCTACAATATGCTATTTGTCGTTTTCTCTTTTTTGGCGCACCAATACATTTGATAAATAAAAGGGTAAAAAAAAAAATTAGTTTTCAAAGTTTGGCTTAATGATATTTTTAATTCTTAAAATTTTATAAAAAATAAATTACGTCTTTTATTTTTTAAATTTTAATTTTATTAGGATAATTGATATAAAAATAATATGATTTTCGGTTTCTATATCTTTATCCTAACAAATATTTTATTCATTATCTGATAAATTTTTTAAAAAAATACCTTCATCTTATCTTACTTTCTCTAGGTTAAACTAATAAAAATTGTTGTTTCTCATAAATTTTAACAGAAAGTTATATTATTTTTCTATCAATTATCCTAATCCAATAAAAATTTAAAAAATGAGAAACATAATTTATTTTTTGTAAAATTCTAAATACCAAAAATGTCACTGAACCAAACTTTAGGGAGTAGATGTGTTTTTTATCCTAAACAAAACTTTGTTGGTTGTCAACTTAACTCTCGTTAGACTTCTATTTCAATTACGAGTTTTGGCGTATGAAGAGTATTAAGGAAAAAACCAAAAAAAAAGAAGAAGAGTAGTTTAAGTTCAACTCTATACAAAACAAATTACACCACAATACAAGTTTACTTATTATAATATAAGAAAAATTTATATAAATTCGATTCATAATATAGTATCATAGATCCTTTAATCCATGTAAGTCTATATTACCTGACAAAAAATTCTTGAAGTGCTGTGTGTGATTTGAATTTACATGGACTAAGAGATCTACGACATTATACTTTTGTCCCAGATTCATGTCCTGAATCAGAACCATATAAGCATTTCCCATTATAATACATATTAAGTTAATTTACAAATATCATTTAATGTATTACAATTGAAAAGAGTAGCACGTAGCTTAATGATCAAAAAGGGATTAAGTAAAATTATAACAAAAACTCAATTCATGTCTGGATGACACTTGTGATCTTACCAACAGCTCCTACTCTTCTAGATCTTAAAAAAAAAATTGAAACAAAACAAAATTGTGTGAGTTTACACCCATTAAAAATTCATGTGTGCAAATGAGAGTTCTTTTTAAAAGAATCTACTTTTTTATTTATCAAACAATATTCCCATTTTTGAAATTTTCATATGTGCAACTTTAAAATGCAATTACTATCGAGTAAAATATTTCAATAACATTATAATTAACACTCTATATAAGCAATTGCAGTTCAATCATAATTTAAACTTTTGGAAGTTCATCGATCACTTTATTAACTTTATATCCCTTAGGGTGTATACGACTTAGAACTACACTCAATATCTCAACACTCCAAAATTTAAATTGGCTAATTCAATGTATCTTAACTTTACTAGAAGAAATGTTCAGAGTAAATTTTAAGTAAATTACCGACCTAATTCTTTCTCAATAACTTTTGACTACAAACGATTGACCCCTAATTAATATGCACGGTAGATAATACAAGACATAAACTCACAATAAATGTATCCATTAAGTTTCAAAAGAGCACGTGAGAATAATTTGTATACATTATGGCAGCCTACAATCAAGTATTATGCATAAATTAAGAGAATTTGAACAGTACTTTAATGTCGTGGTCGTCCTCTTATTATTATTATTATTTTCTTTCTTGAACAAAATAATTCTTTTCTTATTTCTTCCTAACCAAATCCTAACGGAAAAATTTGCCTCTTCTAGAATAGGTTTGCAACTAATGTTTCACAAAATTATTTGGCATGAAATTTAAAAATATTTTCAACTTATAAAATCTAAAAAGTCTATATCCATGCTATCTATTTAACTGATAATTTTGTGACAAAAGCACTGAGAAAGTGCTTAAACTAGTTGTCAAAAGAGTTTAGGATTAATTGTGTTTAGGCAAAATGAATTAAACCTAATCAAGGTTCATATTTAAAATTTATGGGTTTACTAACCTTATTAGCTAAGAATAGCTTTGCACTTTTCGAACGACATCCTTCCAAGAAAAGGACTTATATTTATTTCTTGTTACCCTCCTTTCTTTCTATCAACTAATTAACATATCCATGTTGTACTAGAGTTACAATTACCTTAAGTCAAACTTGTACAGAGGGTAGAATAGTAATAATGACAACTAATCTAACTAATCAAGTAGCCCAACAAGCATGTGATCGTGTAAAATGCAAATAATCCCTCGTTATTAAGTAAATAAGCACTTTAACCTCAGTGATTATTAAATATGCATTTGACACCCTTATAGTTCAATTGTTTTTGCAAAATTGACGGAATCCATCAAAATTAACCGACTGCGTATGTCACGTGCTTGAAATTGTTTTTTTTCAAAAAATTAACATTAAAATAATATTTAATTGACCTTTTTATCCCAAAAACCCAAACCCTTCCTATTGCTTGCCACCTATTCCTTCTACCCACATCAGCTACCACCACTGCAACCTGCCACCCCACTCTTCCCCTCTTTAATCGCCAATCCCAACCCCATCACCCGTCCCCTACCCCCAATCCACCACCTTCCTCAATAGACATCTCCACCTATTCCCCACAATTTGGTAGCCCCTTTCACCCTCACCGAAGACCTGTATCCATCTCCTTCCTCTCCTCATCACATTTATAAGAGCCCCATCGGAGATTCAACAGTTTGCCATCCCTTCCCCATTGCCTTCCTCTCTACCCCACCCTAAATTCTTAGCCACTCCACCCGTTCTTCAACCCATTACCTTTCTTCTTACCTCACCTTTGAAATGGAATAAATTGGTTTAGATTTGTTTTGGTTTTGCTTGTTTTTTTGGTTTGAAATTGAAGATCTTTTGGTATTTTTTGTTTGTGGTGATTTTACTGAGGTTTGGAGGGAGACCAGGATTTGGAGAAGAAAGACAATGGTGGCGAGAGAGGAGGCTTGAAAAGGAGATCGATGAGGGAGGAGGAAGGGGCCAGTTTGCAGTAATAGGATACTGGTGGTAGCGGAGGCTAAGGTAGGGGTGGCAGAGGCTAAGGTAATGGTAGTGGGGGTTGGCCGCTATGTAGAGAAGGAAAGAAAAATGAAAGAAATGTTAGGATTTTTTGAATTTTCAATTTGTCCCCAAAACTTGTTAGACACTTGAATTGGTTAGGGACATTTAACACTAATTTGTTTCTCAAGTTAGTGTTAATTTAGATGATTTCTACCTACTTTGCCAAAAAAAAAAAAAAAATTAAAGCAGAAAGAGTCAAATGCTAATCACAAAAGATTGAAATGCTTATTCGCTTAACCACTATCAAGTTATTTGCATTTTACCCTTAATTCTTTTGAAGTTCCTTGAAGTTTCATTCATTTGCAAATGATTTGCTTGTGAATATACCACATATATATAATTGGGTTACAACTAACCAGGATATGAAACATACCAATTCCCATTATAAACAAACCAAGATAATGTTCGTAAAGACTGGAAATAGCCGCACAGATCTTTTGGATTATTATCTCAAAATATAATGAATGAAGAATTACATGATCATATAGAATATGCTATTTGTTGTTGTTGTTTTTTTTTTTTGTTGGCTAGGTATTTGTCATTCTTGCACTGACTCGTATTATGTCTTGGATTATGTTGTCAAGATTTTGACACATCATTTGCTGCGCACCAATGCGTCTGATAAACAAAACTTAGTTGGACATTAACATAACTCTCGTTGGACCTCTATTTTAATTACGAGTTTGGTGTTTAAAGCATATTAGAGGGAAAAAAGAAAGAGAGAGAAAGAGGTAGAGTTTAAGTTCAACTCCGAACAAAACAAAATTTTACACCACAATACAAGTTTAATTATTATAATACATACTAAGTTAATTCACAAGTAACATTTAAGCTATTTACAATTAAGTTGAGTAGTACGTAGCTTAATGATAAAAAAGGAACTGAGTAAAATTATAACAAAAACTCAATTCCAATTTGGCTAACACTTGTGATTTTACTTGCAACTCCTCCTCCTCCAGATCTAAAACAAAAAAGCAAAAAAAAAAAAAAAAAAAAAAAAAATTGGAAGAAAACAAAATCATGTGAGCTTATACGAGTGAAAATTTTCATGTATACAAATGAGAGTTTTCTTTTTTAACAGAAACAACTTTTTTATTTATCAAATATTATTTCTAATTTTGAAAATTTCATATGTGTAACTTTAAGATGCAATTACTAACAAGTAATATATTTCAATACCATTATAATTAACACTTTATATAAGCAATTGCAATTCAATTATACTTTATACTTTTGGAAGTTTACTAATCACTTTACAAACTTTATATCCCCTAGAGTGTACACGATTTAGAGTTACCTCAACACTCCAAAATTCAAATTGTCCAATTCAATATATCCTAACTTTACAGGTTATATAAGAAACGTGTCAGAGTGAGTTTTAGATAAATTATCGGCCCAATACCTTACCAATAACCTTTTTTCACAAACGACTAAACGCCAATTAATACACACGGTAGATAGTACAAGACATAAACTCACAATAATTGTATCAATTACGTTTCAAAAGAGCATGTGAGAGTAGTTTGTATACACTATGGCAAGTTACGATCAATTATTATGCATAAAATAAGAGAATTTGAATGGTATTTTTATATGTCATCGTTGAACAAAAGAATTCTTTTCTTATTTCTTCCTAATCAAATCCTAACAGAAAATTTTCCTATTCTGGAATAGGTTTGTAACAAATGTTTCACAAAATTATTTGGCATGAAATTTAAAAATATTTTCAACTTATAATGTCTAAAAAGTCAATATTAATGCCACCTATTTAACTTGACAAAAACACTGAAAATGTGCTTAAACTAGTTGTGAAAAGAGTTCAGGATTAATTGTGTTTAGGCAGGATGAATCAAACCCTAATAATGAAGGTCTTCTTCTTCTTCTTCTTCTTATTATTATTATGTTCCTTGAACAAAAGAATTCTTTTCTTATTTCTTCCTAATCAAATCATAACGGAAAATTTTCCTATTCTGGAATAGGTTTGTAACAAATGTTTCACAAAATTATTTGGCATGAAATTTATAAATATTTTCAACTTATAAAGTCTAAAAAGTCAATATCAATGCCACCTATTTAACTTGACAAAAACACTGAGAATGTGCTTTAACTAGTTGTGAAAAGAGTTTAGGATTAATTATGTTTAGGCAGGATGAATCAAACCAAATCAAGGTTCATATTTAAAATTATTGGTTTACTAACCTTATTAGCTAAGAATAGCATTGCACTTTTTGAACTACATTCTTCCAAGAAAAGGACTTATAGTTATTTCTTGCTACCCTCCTTTCTTTCTATCAACTAATTAACATATCCATGTTGTACTAGAGTTTCAATTACATTAAGGTAAACTAGTACAAAAGTCAGAAAGAGTAATAATGGCAGCTAATCTTACTAATCAAGTATCCCAACAAGCATGTGATGGTGTAAAATACAAATAATCTCTTGTTGTTAGGTAAATAAGTACTTTAACCCTCTGTGCATTTGACTCACTTATAGTTCAATTATTTTTGCAAAATTGGAAAAATTCGTCAAAATTAACCAATGGTGTATGTCACGTGCCTAAAATTATTTTTTCAAAAAAAGTTAACATTAAAGTAATATTTAATTGTCCTTTTTACCCTAAAACCCCCAACCCTTCCAATCACTTGTCACCTCCTCCTCTTCCTCCTCCTTCTTCCCACATTAGCCATCACTACTACAGCCTACCACCCCATCCTTCACCTCCTTAACCATCATCCCCAACTAGATGTGTATAAGAGACACTTGTCCCCTATCCCCAATCCACCACCTTTCTCAAAAGCCATCTCTACCCATTCCCTACAATTTTGTAGCCTCTTCCACCCTCACCTAAGACCCAGCATCTACCTTTTTCCTCTCCTGAAAATTGTATTGTTTCTTTCTCCCTACCCCCACCCAGATCTAACAGCCACCTAGCCCTTCCCCGTCACATTCCTCCTTACCCCATCCCACCCTAGATTCCTAGCCACTCCATGCCTTCTCCAACCCTTCACCTTCCTACTTAATAAATTGGTTTAGATTTGTTGTGGTTTTGCTTGCTTTTTTTGGGTTGAAATTGAAGATCTTTTTGGTATTTTTTGTTGGTGATTTTTCTGGGGTGTGGAGGGAGCCTAGGATTTGGAGTAGGAAAACAAGTGTAGCAAGAGGGGAGGCTGGAAAGAGAGATCAATGAAGGAGGAAGAAGGTGTCGGTTTGCAGTAATAGGATTCTAGTAGCAGCTAAGGCTACGATGGGGGTAGCGAAGGCTAAGGTAGTGGTGGTAGGGGTTGGCCGCTACGTAGAGAAGGGAAGCAAAGGGAAGAAGTGTTAGGATTTTTTGAATTCTCAATTTGACCCTTTTTCTATTTTTAATTTGACCTTAAAACTTTTTTTTTTTTGATTGCAACCACCGAAAAGGTGGAGGTAGTCTCTTTTATTAAATTAAAAAAGAAAAGGTACATGGATGCTAACATGTGTTCAAGCTCTCCAGCAATAAGAGAATGAATTAAAAAACATACCCTTTGAATTCTGGCAACTTGTAGAATCTAGAATACTTGATACTAAAAAGTGGCCTATTACACTATAGATCTAAAACAGCAAATTGATTTTTTAACATCCTCTAATGCTATGTATTTGTCTTTAACACATGGAGCTAAATGAGAGAAAGGGACTTGGAGGTCATTCTAGTTCGCATTGCCCTTGGCATGTTGTATGTCCTCTTACGTCTTCCTTTCTTTTTTGGGGCGAGAATGTCTAATTCTTATATTGGGTGCACTTCTCGCTCATCAGGCGACTCATTATCTGAAAAGTAGCATGTTTGTTCTACTAACACCTTATTATTTGGCATGATGGAATCATCAACAGATTTAAACATTGGCTGTTGGGGAGAAGGTAGGCTGGATAAGCAGTTAAGTGTCATTGCTGCCCAAGAGTTTGCTTGGGTGTTTGTTGATGACAATTTCCCTGAATGTAGGCTTATCCATTTTTAGATCGTGATTGCCGTTTGGATCTTGTCCTTTCTTTGATTTATTCAAGGCTGTTGGTGTGGTAGCGGACGTGCCTCTTGAATTTTGCATGGATTCTTCCATCCCATGAAATGAGGGAGGTGTGTTGGGACTAGGAAAGTCCAGACCATCTTGCATGGAATTTTCATGTGGTAAGAGAAGATCATCTTTAGGCAGCCCCCTGGAGTTTCAAATTTGTAGATTTTGAGGGGATCCTAGTTGGGAATCGTCCTCATTTCCAGAAAAATAGCATGGCATTTCTTGCATGAATTGTGCATGTGGTAAGGAAGAATCATCCTTGGACAGCTCCCTTGAATTTTGGGTGTAGGGGTTTGTAGGGGATTGTGGCTGAGTTGGCATGGTTAGCATTTGGACAGCCAAGTTGTTACATTCAAATTTGAATTTGTAATTCGTACTTGATCCAAGGGGGTTGAATTGGTCAACACTTCTTGAACCAAATTTGTCACAACTACATGCAAGTTTGAATTTTCAATCCCTTGATTCAAGGGGTTCAAATTTTTAGCTCCTAGATTTTTCGAAGGGGAAGTTAGGGCACCCCCAGCAGTGTGAATTTCCAAAGCTACCCCCACCAGTGTCATCCCCTCCAAGGGTTCCACCCTTGGTGCATCCACCACCTAGTGGTGTTCCTTGCATTGCTCCTCCATCCTTGGCTGGTTAGCCCTCGTATGATGATTGTTCACAAATTATTGTTCCATTGTTTGCTTGCCATGCGATTCCAAACTTGGTACAGTATCAACATGGTCTTTTTCGTGAGCTATTCCAGAAGGACCTTCTCCATTCTTGTTGATTGGTTTCCATTGCATGCCTTCATTTTTTTTGGACGTAGTTTTGTTGGGAGTCGAGTTAGCTTGCTGTATTTTTTGCCTAGCAAAACAATCAACCAGAGAATGACCAATCTTGTGACATTCCTCTTGGTGCAGTAGGGTGGAATATCCTCGTAGATGATCTTTTGCCATTTGCCTTTGTTTCCAACTCCTAGCCAAACCCTCAAAGGAAGATTGGCCAAGAGGTCCACTTCGACGCATATCTTAGCCGTGTTTGGTCGAGTAAAATTTTCTGTTGCCATGTCTAGTTTGATAGGGGTTCCAACAGCTTGTGCAATGCTAAAAATTGCATGCTTTATGAAAAAGGGTGCTGGTAATCCCTCAAACGTGACCCATACAGGCATAAATGAAGGTTCAATTTCTGGGGTAAATGGAGGGTGCCATTTGAGAACGCGCATGTAGAAGCCATTGATAAACCACTTATTCTTGAGCTAACAACGGAGATAGTCCTCCTCCAAGGCAAATCGAATGAGCACATGCTTGTAGTCAAGAAAACCAACTGAAAAATCACCTTTGAAACCAATTGTGTGAAAACTCTTTCTCATTGTTTCCATGTTGGGCTTGCCTCGTGGGAAGTTTCCAACCAAAGTTGAAGCAAAATGGGGCTGCTAGCCTTTGAACTTCTTCTTTAGTGAAAAATATGCCTGTCTCTCCTTTGTATGATTGGAGCATCTTCAAAGGCTGTTCGGGCTGTGTTATTGGTGTTAAGGATTGATTTGTACTCTTGAAAGCATCTAGAAAAGATATTTTTTGTCCCACAGCCAAGGGCTGAAGAGATTCCTCTTCGGCCATGGCCGAGAGTGGCCGAGGAGGATGGCTATGGGTGCTGGTTTTAGTGAGAGAAAGGTTAGAGAGAAGGAGGAGGATTTTGCCTTTATTTCTTCTAGCAGGAGGTGGCGTTATTCGAGATTGACCTTAAAACTTGTTAATCCTTTTTTTTTTTTCAATTGCCCCTAGAACTTATTAGACACTTGAATTGGTTAGGGACATATATGACGTTTCAGAAGTTAGTGTTAGTTTAGACAGTTTCTATTCACTTTGCAAAAAAAAAAAAAAAATAAAATAAAATCTCAAAGAGTCAAATGCTAAATCACAAAAAATTAAAAGGGCTTATTCGCTTAACTACTAAGGAGTTATTTACATTTTACCCTTATTTCTTTTGAAGTTCCTTGAAGTTTCATTCGTTTGTAAATAATTTGCTTGTGAATATACTTATATACTAGACTAAAAATTCGTGCAATGCACATGTACAAAAATATTACAAAATTTAAATATAAAGAATATAAATTAATGGTATAAACAAACAGATAATGTTGGTAAAGATTGGAAATAGCCGCACAGATATTTTGGATTATTATCTTGAAACGTTCACCGCAATCACATCTATGCATATCAATTTGACATTAAAATAGTCACAGCATTACAAAGCCTCACACAGTTTATCTCAACCAATAAATTACTTTCTCAATCCATTTATCAATTATTACATTGTATAAATTCTACCAACCCTCAAGTTTTCAGTTCAAAACTTGAACTCATTAGCTTTTGTCTTACACATTCATATATCAACCATACATATTGATACCATACCACATGATAATACATACTATAAACACATAGCACTCGTTAATTTTGTTTTAAATAAATAAAGTGGAAACTCACCTTATAATTGTAGAATTCTATCACTCCTTAATACTTGTAAGAACTTTGAATAATTCTCTTTCTCCCTCACATACACAATCTTAGTTAACGAGAAGGAAAAAGAGAGAGAGAGAAAGGATGAGGGATATAGAATGTAAGGATTTTTATAGGGATTTGGGTTAGTAATATTTAACTGAGTGACCTTACTCTCCCTGCCTAGACCACATAGCCTTTGATTTTAATGTTAAACTGATTCTAGTTGTTGTTATTGTTGTTGGTTTTTTTTTTTTTTTCTGGCAGGTGAATGGGCTTAGGATTTGGGTCAATTTTTTACTCATTTGATTATTGGGCTGCAATAAGTATTTAAATTTGTCCAATAACATAACCCAATACTCTAAAAAAATACAAATATAAGTCATGACCTAATGGGCTAACCTTTAGGAATAGTCAAACTACAATTTAAGTTTGAAATGTCACTGTAATAATACACACACACACACACACACACACTAAAAATAAGTTTTTTATTTTTTGTCATATTAAACATAATATGAACTCATCATAGATGATTAATTCTAAACATTGAATTTATAGAGGGGTCTCACATCACTCGAATGATATGGGTAACATGTCTAAATTTGAACGAAAGGATGTTCAAGACATAACACCTTAAAAGGAATCCATTTTAGAATTTTTTACTATTTGCTAGCATTCTAAGAGTATTTTTAGATCACAAGTTACTTTTTTTAGTAACTTTGTAACATAATATCGAGAAAATTAGGAATTTTTTTGCTAAAATAATCGTTTTTCAATAAAAATATCTTCAAAGTAATTCTATTTGAAATTATATTCCTAGTTTGATGTTTTAATGTCATTATCATACGAGAATACCATATTTGCCTCAATTCCTATCTTCCCATCCTCCCATCTTCCCTTTCTTCTCAATCAATTAGCATCAAGTTCTCTGTCAAGTATGAGGAGTTGTTAGTATATTGAGAGGAAATAGTTGTATTCTTCTTTTTCTCTTCGATGTTTCCATGTTCCACAAATTGATCTACAGCAATCTCCTCCCAGAACTACAGTGTTGGAGAGATACCGTAGGCTAGAAATTTTTTAAGAATATGTTTCCTATTTCCTACTAAAATATTCACATTATTGCATTAGATAATTCATACTTAAATATATGCTTAAGATAAGATGCGTACTCATGGAACACGCATGGCTTGACAGAATTATATACACTCTAAAGAAAAGAAAGTTTTAAGTTTTAAGGTGGAGTTTGGAAGTTTCAAGTTTGGGAAGGAAGAGAAAAGAAAAGAGTTTTTTAATGAGGAAAGAGAAAGAAAGAAAGGGAATGCTCTCTTCCTTATCCTTCTGCTCACCATTGCTCTAGGGTTTCTAGGGTTTGATTGCTCTCATGGTTGCCCTCCAATCCATGACTGGAGGGCATCCTCTAGCTTATGCTCTTAAATCTTTTGCAGATTTAGTTAGATGGTCCTTCTCTGACGTTGTCAAGAAGCCTGGATCTTGTAGAGGTGAACCAGCCCTATTTTTTTCTCTGAAGAGGAAGTTAAGATTCTCTACTCTCTCTAGGCCATTGAAGCACACCCTTATGGGTAAATTTGCCCGTGGGAAACCAAGTATGAATTCATTACACAAGGATTTCTCCTAGGTTGGTTTCAAGGGCTCCTTTTGTTCAGATTCATAGGCTATCATCCTATGCTTATTAGATTCAATCTTGAAAAAGATTATCACAGATGCTGGTTGGGTTTTTATTCTTTTGAAGGTTTTGGAATGTGAGTCTTTAAATGGACTTCGAATTTTCAAGCTGACAAAGAATCGCCGGTTGCATCGGTTTGGGTTTCACCAGAGCAATTGCTTTTCCATCATTATAAAAAGCAATCCCTTTCCTCAATCGCCTCCATGATTGGATAGCCATTGAAGATGAATGCATCGACCACTTCTTTATCACGTCCGAGTGTTGCTCGATTTTGTGTAGCAAAATCAAAATTGATGTTTCAAAGCCATTGCTGAAACGTTTCTGGATAACTTGGGGCAATGTTGGCTGATGGCAATATATTAAATATGAGGAACTTCCCATTTATAGCTCTCATTTCAAAATTATGGCACTCTCTTGAAGAGTGCAAGGTTCTTCATCCCACGTCTGAGGGTTCAAATGCTTAGAAATCTGTTGAAATTACCTGTGTTCCATAGCTGAAAGTGGAGAAATAGTGGCAATTGAAAGCTATCCTTTCCGGAGATCAAGGTGTCAAAACCCTAAAAAATGGTGCATCATCCGGCCTTACACACAAAGAAAAAGAAGCTTTGGAAAAAGCTCCTATGGTTCTTGTACCTCGGGCCTCACAATCGCTGACAACAAGTATGGAGGCTAATAGCTTAAGCGTTAACCTTAGTTCACATACAAATGCCATTACTGAGATATTGGGCGAACTCGTCGCTAGCTGTCCGTCGCAAAATAATGCCACTGCTACCTGTCCGTCACATAAGGTAGTAGTGCCTACCAAAACTGTCACTAATGGAGCCCCAGTTCATCATAGGGTTGCTGAGGCAGATTATGCATTGCCTGCAACCCCTCATACTGTGGTTAACCTTGGGAAAATATGTTTCCAACTGGTGGTTTCGGTTAAACATATTTGACCGAAATGGAATTTGGTTGAGAATGCGCAGTAAATTGATTTCAATGTGGTAGATTTTGCTGCCTCTATGAAGCTACATGCTGAAATTGTGGACAATTACCATTCAAAATTTCAAGCTTGTAAAAAGTGGAGGATCTCTCAGAAATAGACAGATTTGAATCTCAGAGTAATTTGGATGCCATGGCTCAGGTTGATGTCTCCCGCAGATAAGCCTTATCTAAGCTATGAGATTGTATGCAACAACTCTTTTCCCTTCATTTTGATTCTAACAATCCAAACAAGCATCGAAAGCATAAGCAATATACTTTGTTACGCATACTATGATAACACGACAAGCTTCTAAGTCAAACTTTAGCTCTTTCGAGAGCAAATGTTTAAATGATTAATGCTATGATCTAGAATATCCAAGGAATTTCTAAAAAATCTTTGGTTCGTAGGTTGAAGTTTTTTATATGAATTCCCAATATCTCTTTTTTAGCAATCACAGAGCCCTTAGTGAACCATTCCAGACTCGAAGAGTTTTGGGTGCGGTTAGGGTTCCACCATTTTATGCTCAACCCGACTAAAAAATCTGGTTATTTTGGAGTCCTGGATTTCGTGCCCACTACTTGTTTTATTCTGATCAATTGCTACATATTCAATTATTACATGATGACTGGGATTCTCCTATTTTTGCTTCTTTTGTTTACACTAAATGCACAATAGTTGATAGACGAAGTTTATGGGAGGACTTGCATTGTTTATCGACTCAAATTTCTGCACCTTGGCTAATTGGGGGTGATTTCAATGTCATATCCTCGATGTCTAAATATTTTGGGTTGGCAACTCAAAATGTTGGGGTGATTTCTGAGTTTAATGATGCTTTACAAGAGGTTGTGGTCTATTGAAGCTTCCTTTTTTAGGCAATAATTATACTTGGTCAGGAGTTAGGCATGGTCACACAGTTTGGAAGTGTTTGGATCGTATTCTTACAAACATTGACTGGCTGAACAATTTTCCTTCTCTCTCAGTTCATTATCTCAATAGAGCCTTTTTTGATCACTCTTCATTACTTCTTTCAATTCAACTTGATCGCCAATCCGTTCTAAAGCTATTTCACTTTCAGCATATATGGATTGAACATCATGGTTTTCTTGATACGGTCAAAAAGAGTTGGAGGGAACTAGTAATAACCTATGATATGGCAGCTTTCGGATGCAAATTAAGAAGGTTGAAATTAGTGTTGCGACAGTAGAACAGGGATTTTTTGGGGATATTTTTCATTCCATACAATTGGTAAAGAATATGGTTCGGGACTTGGAGATGTTATATGAGTCCTCATAGTCTATAGAGGTTCAGAAATGCCTTCATGCTGCGCAAGTAGGCTTGTTCTCCAAGCTTCTTACCTCGAAGAAACCTTCTGGAAACAAAAAGCTAGATGCAAGTGGCTAGCAGATGGTGACCTTAATACGAAGTTTTTTCACACTTCTGTAACCTCTAATCATTCTCGCTTGGCTATCGTAGAATTAAGAACTCATCAAGTGCTTGGCTTCATAATATTGATGAGATTGCTAAGACGGAAATTTTTTCAAGGACTTGCTTAGGGATGAGGGTGTTAATGATGTCTATCTGAATCACCTTATTGATCTTATTCCTGAATTGGTTGGGGCTGAGCATCATGAGGCTCTGGTTTATCCCCTTTCCATAGAGAAGATCAAAGATGTTGTTTGGCAACTAGACAAATAGAGTGTGCCGGGACCGGATGGATTTACTAGGTTCTTTTTCTCTTCTTCTTGGGACATAATTTCCTCGGATCATCTACATGCTGTCATGGATTTTTTTGCCGAAGCTCCTATCCCTCATTGTATTGTGAGTGCTCTGCTTGTTCTTATTCCAAAGAAGGATAATCTTTCTTCCTTTGCAAACTTTCGTCCAACCTCTTTGTGTAATTTTATTAATAAGATTTTCTCAAAGATCGTGGCTAACAGGTTGACGGCGATTCTTTCTTCTTTGATCTCTATAGAATAATCTTGATTTGTGAAGGGCCAGACAGTGGTGAATAACATCTTGTTACATAGGAATTATTTCATTCTCAGGATAAAAAGGTTAGGGGGCAAAACTTGACCATCAAGCTTGACATGATGAAAGCATTTGATAGAGTTTTTTGGCGTTTTCTTGCACATGTGCTGAGCAAGATGGGGTTTTCCGACCGTTTCTGCTTGCTAGTTATGAATAATCTTCAGGCAAGTTGGTTCTCTTTAATGATTAATGGGGAAGTCACCGGTTTTTTCAAATCTTCCAAGGGCGTTAAGCAGGGGGATTCTCTCTTGCCTCTCTTATTTATTCTGACCTCTAAAGCCCTCTCAGCTGGAATGCGAAATTTGGTTTTATCTGGCTCTTCCTTATTCTTTGCCTCATGTTTTTGTTGATTTCACATTTGGCATATGCTGATGACTTCATTATATATACTCGGGGGGGCCAAGAACTCCTTGAGTCGGCTCTTTGGTTTCATGGATATTTATCAGCGAGGTTCAAGACGGAAGATTAATTTTACCAAGAGTTCCTTGATTTTTCCAAGGAAATGCAGTAGTGTGGCAAAGATAGTTATTGAAAACTTAACGGGGATGCGTCGTACGACTTTGCCTATTACTTACTTACGTTACCCAGTTTTTCTTGAGAGGAAATCTAAAGTTATTTTTGAGCCTTTGATGGCCAAGGTACATAAGAAAATGGATGGCTAGAAATAGAAGCTTTTATCCCTGGGAGGCCGCTTAATCTTAATTAAACATATCCTTTCATCTATTTCTATACATGTCTTATCTATCTTAGATCCCCCTAAAGGAGTTATTCAGATTTGGGAGAAATGTTTTGCTTCCTTTTTTTGGAAGGAGTCGGAGTAGAAAGATCGACGTCACTGGATGTGGAGTGATCTTTGCTCTCCTACCCTTATAACGAGAACGGCTTAGGGTTTCGTTCTTTTCTACCATTGTTGATTCTTTTACCTTGAAAATGTGGTGGAATTTCTTTAACTCAACCTCACTATGGGAAACTTTTATGAGAAAACGATACGAGCATTCCACAGTTTCGCATTCCTCAAGGGTTTGGCAGAGAATGAACAAAATGCAGTACGAGGCTAAGTTACAATTCCAGACTCTTATTCGGTTTGGGAAGGCTAAATTTTGGATGGAGAATTGGCTTGGAAATGGTGTTCTTGTGGATATGGTTGACCGCGTTGCTCTTCCTGAGATTCAAATTAAATCCTTTTACTTGAATGATCATGGCTATAATTTTTCTCAACCGATCCCTGATATGGTAGTGCAATGAGTCTTGACTAGTCATATTTATGTCTATAGATAATGACACTAAAATTTGGAATTTACACTCTAACGGGTTGTTTTCCACTTCTTGGACTTATAAACTTCTTTAGGCTCGTCGAAATAAGCTCTTAACAAATTCACGAGCATATATTTGAAGCGTGAAAATACCTCTTAAGCTCTCGGTTTTTCTCTGGGGACTATTGAACCGCCTGCTCCTTTTTGATGATATCTTATCGGATATGGGTTTCCACAGGCCTTTAAAATGCTGTTTTTGTAATACGGTGGAGATTTTGGATCACGTGTTTGTTGCTTGTTGTTTCTCCAATAAGATATGGTCACAATTGGAATCTATGTTGAGCATTCCTAAGGTTGCTGTTTCTTGTTTGCTCCATAAGTTTCAGGTTTGGTGGATATATTCATCTCCTTCCGTGAATGGTCAGTTGAGGTTCTTGCTCTCGGCTTTAGTTTGTTCGCACAGCTAGTTAGCATGGAATGCTTTTCTCTATGAAAGCTGTATACTCTCATTCTTTGTTGCAGATAAGAGACGGCTCCATATGGCATAGAAAATTATAATTCTTCATCATCCTTTTTCTGCAATGGGTGCAGTTACTCTTGTTCTCCCATGTAAAATTCGGCGTCATACCTCGGCATGCTCCCTAGTCATTGTTCAATGGACTGTTCCACACGAAGTATCTTTTAAACTCAATATGGACGATTCATCTCTTAGTTCAGGTCAAATAGGCAGTAGATTGGTTCTTCGAGACTCATTTGGTGCTCCGATCCTGGCTTCGATCAACTCCTACGATTTGGCTACCAATATGGTGGCAGAGGCTTGGGCTCTATTGGATGGTATTCGTCATTCCTATAATTCGGGATTTCATGGTATTTATATTGAATCGAACTCAAAATTTTTTACAAAATAATTAGTGGTTCTCTTCGTATCCCTTGGATGATTGATGGTTTTGTTAGGAAAATTTGCTTTTTAATGTCTCAGGGAATCTTTTCATAAAGGCACATTTATCGAGAGGCAAACTCGGTTGCAGATCATCTAGCTGGTATCGACTCTTCTTCTCAATTGCCTCAGTTATTTTCTTCATCACAATTTTCTTTTGCATTACGCAACTTGCTACTCTCTGACAGTTGCAGCATTCCTTCCCATTTAGATGGAAAACTTTAGCATGATTTTGCTATTTTTTTCCTTATTGTTATTACTTTTGTACTTCCACTCTTTGGAGGTTTTGGCCTAGTCCCCCTACTTGTAAATATCTCTACCTTTTAATAAATAAAATCTGAGAGTAACACTTCCCCACTATAGTACCGGTGGTTAGCTTAAAAAAAAGAAAGAGAGAAGGAAAGAAAAGTTTCCTTCAAGTTGTTTAGGAGTTTTCAGAGGAAAATTTTATTGATGTTGGTCTTTTACTAAAGTGCTCTTCCTTTTGATATTTTTGTATTATATTTGGAAGACAAATATGACATTTCATAATTAATTGCATAATAGTCCACCTTTTCCTTCTATTTTCTCCCACCTATAGAAGGAAAGTTTTTTTTTTTTTAATTTTTATCCCTCAATTGCCCTCCTTTTCTCTTCCTTTCCATCAACTTAAAACTTCCAAATAAAGGAAAAACTCTAATATTTCCTTCTTTTCTCTTCTCTTCCTTCCATTTATCTTCTTCCATCCAAACTCATAGGCCAAAAACCTAGGTGGTGACTGAATTCTACCTGAAACTAAAACCACTGGAAAGGGAATATAATTCTAAATTATATTACTCTAGAAATATGTTTTAAAAACAAGGTTACTTTGGCCAAAAGCAAAGCGATATCTATACTATATATAAAGGGAGATAAGAGTGTTTGGTGTCTGTCATTTTTTGTTTTACTATTTTTACCCTTTTTATATATGTAATTAACCATAATTTCTTTCTACTCATAACTTCCTTCAACCCTTCACTACATATTATTTTTTAAATTTTTTGTATAATTTTTTTACAAGTATTTCCACTATTTTTTTTAAAAAAAAATAATAATATTTTTTTTAAATTTTACACTAATAAGGTGTGCCTTTCCTCACTAGTAAATATAATAAAAGGAATAAAGAAACTTATTTGGATCAATGTTTTGCTTTGTAGCCTTGTAAAGGGCTTGGATGGGAGAGGTTGTGTACTAGAAGGTGTAAATTCTTGGTAGATCAAAGTGTATAGCCCTATATACACCTTGTGGTCTTTATTAATTAAGTCACATAAGTATATGACTCCACAATCTCCTTTTAATTTTTGGATTTTCAAAAATAGATAGCAAAAGAGTGCTACTTGGGAAAGGGAAGGGCTAGAACCAAAGGGGGCTTTGTGAAAAAAGAGGTATAATCTAAATTTAAGAGAACTTATGCTAGTAGTCTTTAATCTATAACTAAGAATTTTGAAACTATACTAAACTACACCTAATCTAAGAAAATCATCCTCAAATGGAGAGAAAAATGAAGAACTACACTATACTAAGGCTTTCTACTCATTCGAGAAGAAAGAGCCACAATTTGTCATGGAATGGGCGAATTTACCCCTCGAAAATATTGATTGCAGTAAAAAATATTGACCCCAGTCAATGAGCACGGTGAAAGTTTTAGTAGCAATTTTCTATATTGACCCAAGTCAATAATTTTCCTTCTTCAAAATCTTAACCTCAGTCAATGGTCTATACTGTCTATTGCTTGACAGCTTGAATTGATCCGTTTCTTGTCCGATTGTTGTGCCATTTTCTTTGATCAAACCCTATAAATAATATACTCTATTAGTTATATAAAAACACTAAAATAACATTAAAAATACTAAATTAATGAAACTACTATATTTTAGAACATAAACGCAAAAACTAAGTAAAAACAACACTTAAATCCTAAAAATGTTCAAAACTAGTGCAAATATACTTAAATTTAAGGTACATATATCTCTAATTTTCTAGAGTTATCACACATCAAGCTTAGGCTTTCTCTAAGGGTTACGATGCATGGCTACAACCAAACCCTCAAAACAAATTGTCACATGGAAGACGATTTACAAACAAATTATCATCATCAATAACCTAAGAGAAACAAAATCATCAATGAGATAAAACTAATACCAAATATTTCGAATGATCATATCATCAAAATCAACTCATGGCTCCCAGTCAAATATCCCCTAAGGATCAGGTGCGTTTCAAAATCATTAGGCTTTTCTTAATCTCCAATCCAAATTTCATCAAAATTCAAGTGACAAAATCCTCTAATAATCATGAATATACCCATCATAGGCTCGTTTTTCGTACTTTGGAGGTGGCAGACAATTACTACAAGTTTAGGTTCAAGGAGTGTTTTCTTCATCCTACTTTGCATAATGCACAAATTACTGAAACGATCGACATGAATGATTCCGCTCGATGCAACCAAGATATGTTTTTAGGTCCAATTCCTCGAATGGTATACTTCAACATGGTAAACATTATCGGCTCTTATAATGGCTTAATTTGTATTACAACATATGGAGACATTTTTTTTGTGGAACTCATCCATCCGAAAATCAAGAAAGATGCCTAATTTTCCTTCCAAGTTAAAATGTAACAATGTTTATGAATTTTATGCTTATGGGTATGATGAATCTAATGATGATTACGAAGTATTCAGAATTTTATGTGGCCGTGCATATTATAGAACAGAGGGATGCCCCGATTTGTTTTCCTATAGTCAAAACACGAATTCTTGGAAGAGGATCGAGGATTTGAACCTTGGGTTTATTAGAGGGGTTCATTATACAAGAGACCAGCTACATTGGATCATGGATAGAGGAGAAAAAATGGGTACCCTTGACTTGGAAAGCGAGACATATGGAGAGGTGGAACAAACAAGATACGAGGATGAGGGTCTAATGTATTGCAATTTAAAAGGACTTTTAGGATGCCTTGATATGGTATGTTATTACCAAAGTCGTACGACTATTTGGATAATAAAAGAGTATGGAGTGAAAGATTCTTGGACTAAAGTGGCTAAATTGCAAGACCCTAACTTAAAAATATGCAGAGTAATGAGACCAGTTTTTGTATCCAAGGATGGTGAAATTTGTTTAATCTGGGACAAGTACAAGATTGGCGCTTTATAATTCAAATTGTAACTTAGTTGCTTGCCATCAAATTACTAACGCGAAAGAACTGTTGGAACTGAAATAATTTTATTGAAAGCTTAGTTTTGCCTGTAATGACCTAAATTGTATAAGATATTAAGTTCAATCAACCTCCTAAAGGCGAAGTTCACAACATTTAATATATTATAGATCTATATATTGAGTTTTGTATTCTTTAGTAGCTAAAAGTACATAGTTGATTCTCTAAGAAGTGCCTTTTCTTCAAAAATTATGCCCATACTTGGGTTCCCTAAAATTAGGATGGTTAAATTAACTACTCTTTTGGCAATTATTCATATCGTACTGAATTGAAGATTGTTTTGTTGCCCATATCTTTTGAATAGAAGTGGTCACCATTATTATTTTCAAGATTTTATAGGACTTGGAAGATGCCATTACCAAGAAAATCTTCTTTTCTTGATAAATCGACAATATTTTTTAATCCCAAATAAAGATTACAATAATTGGTGCCTAAGCATGCACCACATACTAAAACACATAGTACATAGATTCACACTTCTCTCTGGGGTACCATAGGCAAAAGCAGATTCTTAAAGAGAAATAGTATAACAAAAGGAGGAAAAGACCTTATATAGCAATTTATTAAGCAAATATTGAAGTATTAAACCGTTGGCCAAATATAAAAAACTAAGCACCAAAAGAAAGAGAAGAAGCACAAAATAAGACTTCATTTTCAATTTGTTTAGCATGTTTATGAAACCATAACATAAATTTGAAACTGCAATGCTTGCTTGATGATATGCTAAGTAAATTGAGAAGATACAATAAAAATAAATACTGTCCCTCAACCAAGTGATAAACCTATGGTAAAAATATTATATACGCAGGCATCATTTTAAAGGTCAAAAGCACAACAGTCAAATTTTCATATCAGGTATTTCACAAATCTGCTTTCCTGAAATATGTGCTCTTACATAAAGAGATAACTGTATTGCTAAATAATACTTGCACTCTTTATTTATTTATTTATTTATTCTTTTGAAAAAAAGAAAAAGAAAAGAAAACTGATTCTACATTTTTTTTAGCAAGATTTGGGTCTAGAAAACAAAATAAAGTTTTGTACACTTAACAACTGATACTTTTATGACCTTGGTCAAGCCATATTAATTCAAGAAAAAGAACAGCAGGTACTGAACGCTTCTAGACGGAAGAAAAATACAGTAATTAGCTGCAAATTTATCTTGTTTGTTATATTTCATTTTCATCCAGCAGTTACCTATACCCTCGCATTTTCCAGGAATGTCTACTAATTACGTGAAGGCATAAAAATTTATTGCACCCAGTTAAATTTGACATATTTGATTTATAGCAGATCTTTTATCAAGAGCTTGACATTCTGCTAACAATCCATGCAACATTTTGCAACAATATGCTATTAAATCTGTCTATTTTCAAATTCTATATCATAATGAATACATTGGAAGGAAAAAAAAAACCCTTGAATTATACAAATCTTGAGTATTTGACTCATACTCTATATACATTTACTTAACTCCTATGATACACTTGTAACTATATTACATATCAACCAATACTTTCCCCAGTTCATACTTTCATTAAATACTAAGTTGAGCATACATATGAGTATTGGTTAGTTGTCACGACTTCTCTATAATATAACCACATGCATCTCAAAGTTCTCCAATTTCAAAATGAAGAAGGAAAAAAATGAAAGAAAGAATTACATGTATAAAGGTCACAGAAATGGGGAGTGCATAAAAAATGAAGTATCTTTTTTCAATTTTACGAATGGCCAGAGATAGTTTTTCTTTGTCTATATTTGCTAACAGATGAATTTGCATGTTATTGCACCATATCACCAGATAGATTAGTTTGCAGGGTTGTCATATTTGTATGAACTACCAATACAATTCTCTCATTAACAACAGACTATCAAATGTTGCCAAGACTTTGAGATCTAACAGTTACAGACACCGAGGATGTACACAACCAATTGTTTGCCCTTCTTTCTTTACTTCATATACACCAGATGTCCAAGAATCCCCTATTTGTTTTACCACCAACCAAGTAAAGCCACTTTAAATATATTCAACATTCACAAGTACTATATATGTAGTATACACGTATTTTTTTTTTACCTTATTTCAATCTCAGAAAATTGAACTTCATATATATATATATATATATATATATATATATATATATATATATATATGTGCGCGTGCAGAGGCGAATCATAGGGGGCTAGGAAGGGGCAATCGCCCCCCAAGATATTCAAAAATCAAAATTACGTTTTTCTCCTTTTAAAGTTTTTTAAATTATTACTATACTATTATAAAGATTAAATTTTGTCCCCTCCAAAATTTTAGAGAATGTAAAAAAAGTGTTTCCTACGTTTGTATCTATATAGTCTTATTCCTTAAGAATTTCAAAAATATATTATTTTTTTATATTTTTTAAAAATTTCAATAACTCTATTTAAAAAATTAGACTTTATCTAGTAAAACTATACAAAATTTATAAAACTATTTCTCTAAGAATATGCATATATAATTTTTGACCCCAAAGTTCGACTTCTGAACCCGCCTCTGTGTGTGTGCGCTCTGTGTATTAACTAAAAGAGAATGAATACGTACATAGTTCACTCCTTACGTTAATAACAAAAATTGTTCCTTTTTTTTTTTTTTTCCTTTTCACTCATGAGTCACATCTAGTACAAATCACTTAAATTAGAAAAGTGCCTAATAATTTTGTGAGTCATAGATAATTTCGTTTTGTTATAGATTGTCAGTATCTTAAATACACAATTATTCATGTAACAATCAAAATTTTCCTGTTTCTCGGGATTAATAATATTCTACAGATAGAAGTCATGAAATGTGACTGGTATAACAAGTATATGAAATAAATAACATATGAAGTTTCATTTCATTAGGTCTGAGCTATAAGAAACTAAAAGCACACAAGCAAAAGTACAGCTAACCGTGACATCGATGGGTAGGCGGGCATCAATGCGATGTTGACAGTAGTGATCAATACAGTCAAACACCTAGCCGCTTCAAGCGGCCCTCACATGCAGCCCTACATAGGCCGGATCACCACAAACCTCGCGTTTCCCATCCACAAATCTAGCACCAAACTTGCTTTTGTTGCTAACTCCACTTTTTCTCTAATCCCTCCATTCAAAGCCTAAAACCATTCTTTCACCACATCAATCATCCACGACATGAAAATTAAAATATGACATATAATTGAATATTCTGTAAAATTCAAAATTTTAATGTATGTTAGAGTTAAAATATTAATCCGACTACTCGATAATAATAACAAACTCATCGCAATTTAATAAGAGCTCGCTCGAGCTGGGTCCACCAACTAATCAAACCATACATGATAAAGATTTATATTTTCTTAAAGTTTTAAACCAAATTTCGAGCTAAGCTCATAAATATAATATTTGAAATTTATACACAAAAAATTCAAACTACGACTTGAGCTTGACATGGTAACATTAAACTAGAGTCTAAAAATAAAAATTGAACAAGTCAACGTTGAATATATTTACGCTCGATAAAATAAAGGGAATAATTTTGGCACTTCTTATAAAACTTCTTGCACTCCACTCAAAGTATTTCACTAAAAAATGACCAAACACCACTCATAACATTTTAAGCAACAAACTTTCCGTTGCATATTACTACTAATATACTATCAAAAAAGTTTTTTTATTTTTTTATTTTAACAGAGGGTATGAGTTCTAAAAAAAAATTCTCATAAGGTTTTCTAAATGTTAATTTCTTTTTTTGAAGGTAATAATTTTAAAAAAAATCCAAAGAAAATATTTAGTTGGCAATAATATTTCTTATTATGAATTGGATAAGAAATTTTTATATGGTAAATGTGTTTCATTCACTTGGGATTTTAATTTGATCGAACTTTTTCTCTAAATTTTATCACTTTTTATACTGGTGACATGAAATATATGTTTTTAGCATACATTCGTGAAGTTAGGGATGTCAATAGGTCGAGTTGTCAGGTTTTCATGTCATGTCAACCTGTTTTTTATCATGTCAAGTTTGCGTCGTCTCATATAGAGCCCATTTCTTATCATGTTGAGTTCACATCTAACCTGTTCAGCTTCATGTCGGATTCGTGTCTGACACGTTTATTATTTGACATATAGTATTAACCTATTTGACAAATTAAATATCTTGCAATCCTATTTGAGTTAAAATCTTAAATTTTAATTATTTAAACTTAAACAATTATTAATACAAAACTTCTTGTCATAATAATTTAAAACACATAATTAAAATTATTAAATTTTTTTGAATAATATTTAAAATAATTATTATATTTGATTTAATAATCTTATATTAAATTTATAATTCACAATCTTAAATTACATTATATTCAATTATAATAAAGAAAAAATATTTGTTCATACGGTTATCGTGTCAACTCATGTGTTGACCTAACTTAACCTATTTAATTTCGTATCATAAACAGGTTAACTCAAATGGTCTGATAAATTTCGAGTCGTATTATAACCTATTCATTTTGTATCGTGTTATCGAGTCGTGTGAGAAATTGAGAGCCTACATAAAGTTTATCCACTAGTAGTTTTGATATTAAACATAATTTGAGAATGGGTATTTAGGTCATTTTCATCATTACGAAAAGTGTGAATGGAGTGACTTAAACTAATTATGAAGTCACTTAAACAATTTTCGCTCCTATCTGAAAAGGAATTATTTAAAAAAGTATAATCTTTATAGCGACAAGGTGGAAGCTGCCAAATTTTAATGTATAAAACAAGAAATTCTTTAAAAAATTAACCAGTTTACTGTCTATGATAAAAATTATGGACAAATTAATAAATCAAATCACGACTTGATCATTATTTTCGTCACAAATATTAAATTAGTTAATTTCTTTTTAAAGATGAAGTACCAAACTAATCTATATTCTAAATATAAGGGAGCAAATTAGTTTTTTTTCCCTTGAATTTAATAGGGAAAAGAGATAGTTGAACAAGGTACAAGCATAAATGCACGAGGTACAACACTTTATTGAAGTTGGCGTCGCATGTGATAGTAAAATGTAGAATACCTTGCCGATAAGCAGTTCATTGGTGTAGGGCCCATAAACTAGGCGGTATCTAGTTGGGTGCTCCCTCCACCTCAGTAGCATTAGCATGGTGGATGAGTTTGATGATGTTGGGCTCGGGTTTTGGGGGGCCGTAGAAGGCGACATACCCATACAGCCCAGCCCTTGAGCTGAAACTTTAAGGCCTTGTGAGCCCAACTTGATTCTTGGCACTTTCACCTCTTCTGATGCCAGTTTCAGTCTAGACAGAGAAAGGAAAGAGTTTTGAGAGGAATGGAAGAGGAGGTGTTTTTGGGTAGACTGGATTAGGTAGCTGTGTCGTTTAATTATGGATAATGGTCGAGTGTGGTTGGTGGACTTGGACTACTGTAGTAGGTGGATGTGATGACCAAATGGAAGTAATGAAATGTAGAATAGAATATGCTATTTGTCATTCTTGCATTGATGTCTTCGATTCTTTGGTCTAGTTTTAGACATGGTGATACAAAAATATTACGCTCATTGAAAAATATATATGTGGTTATCGTAAGTGCTCATTAGCATTATTTTGATAATTTTACTTTTATAACCAAACTCAAATTTAAATGGATCAAATAAATATTTATAAATTCATAGATTAACCTAACCTATCCATTAAAGATATAAATATCAAAATGACAGGTCTAATTCAATTTATTCTCACATTCTTAATGTGATACACAAAAACTTTTTAGGGTTAATCTGTAATATTTTGTTATTACTTGTAAATAATTAAGGGTTTTGTGTTAGTGTCTTAAACCTTGGAGGACCTATTGACCAATTTTGGAAAAATTACTAATTAAACTGACGTAACCCATGTTTTTCAATTATTTTCAATACTCCTTAGACCTGACAATAGACTTCTTCTCACAGAAGAAGGAGGGGGACTTGACAATTTTTAGAGGGAATTCTCAAAGAGATCTTACTAGTAAAGGTAATTCTCATTTTTCTTGGTTCTAAGTATGTTTATATGGTTGTTAAGTAGCTTTTAGGGTATGTTTGGTTCGACGTCAAATATTTTCCCTAGGAAAATATCTTCCAAGCACCAGCAGATAAACAAATCAGTAAGACAAAATAATACTATAATAGCATTATTAATAGCAACACAAATTAAAATTATAACATCTAAATGGTAGTAAAAACAGAAGAATATTTAAAAGAATTAGCCTCACATAAAGAATTAGATGAATTAGCAGAAGCAATTAATAAAATGGACTGAGGAACAAAAGGAAAGAAAAAGGTTAGACAACTATCTGTTTGGACATTTTTACAATCTAAACAATAATGCCCAGATTAGAAACAGTGAGTCCAAGTCAGATGTTTAGAAGGAGAAACAGTTCATCTACATTTAGTAACCCCATCTCATAGACAAAGACTTTTAGAATGAAATTTTAGATTAACCCATCTACGATTAATTGTAATAGGCATAAAAGCCCTACACAGAACAAACTTAGGAGGAAAAGTATTATTATTAATTATGGATACTAAGATAAATGACGCACATAAGGCTATTATAGGAGGAACAGAAATAGACATGCAGACAGGAGGTGGAATATTTTATTGTTGTCCTAATTATATGTTGGATACTAGAGAATTTGCAAAACATATTCAAATAAAAATAATGACCAGAGGATATCAAGATTTTGAAGGAAAAAATTTATTATTATGCACAGCATTTTTAGGAAAATTGACTCAAAGTAATACACCTAGACATAAAGTAAATATAAAAACACTGTAGAAATGTTAGAAAATAGAGGGATAAAACTTTTATCCCCACTAAATATAGATAATACAGACCAATCATGATTACCATGGAAATTGGACAAATTAGTAAATAATCCAGAAAAGGTAATAATCCCACAAAATAGTATTTATTATGAGGATACCATAGGAAGAAAATCTATAAGATTTGCAGATTATATAGAAGCAAGTACGAGTCAAAGTAATAATAATGAAGAAGATGAATAGAGAAATATTAGAAATCTTAAAAATTTTAGAAAAAGATACAGACTTTTATTTAGAAACACAAGATGATATAATTTGGGAAAAATTAGTTAATATTTTAAAAATAAAAAACAAAGAAAATAGAAAAATTAATTGTACAGGATGTAAAGAAGAATTTGATAACATTAATATAATATTTAGACATGTAAGAAATGATAATTTAATGATAAGACAACAAACAAAAATAATGGAAAGTTTAGAAATAGAAGATGATATGAATTTCGAAGCATATGAATGTACTTCAGTCTGGGTCATAGGTATACTAGTTCCTCTTCCTAAAATAGCTAAGTGCTTATTAGTCTTTCTATATCTGTCATGCTAGACATGGTTTTTGTTCTTAATACTTTCTTTAATGCTTGTTTATAATATTTTATTTCTAAATTAAAAACATCCATAGCATAGGCTAATCTAATCGAAATCTATCTTTTAAATATTGTATTTCTCTTATGCATAAGTTAAATAAAAAGTCTGGTCTTTAACACTTACTATCATATTTCTCAATATTAAATTCTTTATCTGTTGTTTCCTACTGTGATTTCTATTTAACCAAATATGTTGTCTAGCAAATTCTTGTTCTGAACTCTAGACTAAGTAGGTTCCCCAATACAACCGCCATGAGTTCAGAACAAGAATTTGCTAGACAACATATTTGGTTAAATAGAAATCACAGTAGGAAACAACAGATAAAGAATTTAATATTCAGAAATATGATAGTAAGTGTTAAAGACCAGACTTTTTATTTAACTTACTGCATAAGAGAAATACAATATTTAAAAGATAGATTTCCAGTTAGATTAGCCTATGCTATGGATATTTTCAATTTAGAAATAAACTACATATTATAAACAAGCATTAAAGAAAGTATTAAGAACAAAAACCATATAAATGACAGATATAGAAAGAAGGATAATTCCCAAAGCTATTTTAGGAAGAGGAACTAGTATACCTATGACCCAGACTGAAGTACATTCATATGCTTCGAAATTCATATCATCTTCTATTTCTAAACTTTCCATTATTTTTGTTTGTTGTCTTATCATTAAATTATCATTTCTTACATGTCTAAATATTATATTAATGTTATCAAATTCTTCTTTACATCCTGTACAATTAATTTTTCTATTTTCTTTGTTTTTTATTTTTAAAATATTAACTAATTTTTCCCAAATTATATCATCTTGTGTTTCTAAATAAAAGTTTGTATCTTTTTCTAAAATTTTTAAGATTTCTAATATTTCTCTATTCATCTTCTTCATTATTATTACTTTGACTCGTACTTGCTTCTATATAATCTGCAAATCTTATAGATTTTCTTCCTATGGTATCCTCATAATAAATACTATTTTGTGGGATTATTACCTTTTCTGGATTATTTACTAATTTGTCCAATTTCCATGGTAATCATGATTGGTCTGTATTATCTATATTTAGTGGGGATAAAAGTTTTATCCCTCTATTTTCTAACATTTCTACAGTGTTTTTTATATTTACTTTATGTCTAGGTGTATTACTTTGAGTCAATTTTCCTAAAAATGCTGTGCATAATAATAAATTTTTTCCTTCAAAATCTTGATATCCTCTGGTCATTATTTTTATTTGAATATGTTTTGCAAATTCTCTAGTATCCAACATATAATTAGGACAACAATAAAATATTCCACCTCCGTCTCGCATGTCTATTTCTGTCCTAATAAATAACCTTATGTAATATCATTTCTCTTATAACCAAGAAGATGGAATAAGATACTTTTCTCCTAATTTGTTCTCTGTAGGGCTTTTATGCCTATTACAATTAATCGTAGATGGGTTAATCTAAAATTTCATTCTAAAAGTCTTTGTCTATAAGACATGAGATGGGGTTACTAAATGTAGATGAACTGTGTCTCCTTCTAAACATCTGACTTGGACTTCTCTATAATGTCTGTAGAGTCTAATTTGGTCTGATGTTTCATATAAAGCATTTGAATTAATTATGTTTATTCTATTAATCCTAAAAGTTTCTATATCTCTATCAATGTCGATTATTTCTCCTAAATTTATTAGATCTTCTGTAAGATTTCTATAAGGCCTAATAAATCTTTGAATTCTATTTACTATTGTACTTACTATACTATTGTCTTCTCTATTTCTTCTGATTTCTGCAGCTACTGTCTCGCTTCTTTCCTATCTTCGAATTTCTGTTCCTAATTCCACCAATAAAATATTCCTGTCTGCATGTCTATTTCTGTTCCTCCTATTGTCTGTCTAACCTTTTCTGTATCCTTTTGTTCCTCATCCATTTTATTAATTCCTTCTGCTAATTCATCTACTTCTTTATGTGTGCCTAATTCTTTTAAATATTATTCTGTTTTTACTACTTTTTGTTCTAAACTTATCCATTTTAATTTGTGTTGCTATTAACAATGCTATTATAGTATTATTTTTTCTTACTATTTGTTTATCTGCTGGGGTACCTGGTTCAAATGCTGAAAATCCTATTGGGTCTTGTAAATATTTTTTAATTTCTTCTATTGCTACTTTGTAGTCTAAATTGTTTTCCATCATTCTATCTGTTGTACTTTTATTATTTTTTCTACATGTCTTTCTATTTTTGCTAAATTTTTCTCTATTTTTTCTAAATTAGGAATTTTATTTTCTTTTTTCTTTTCTAGTTTTTTTCTATTACCGTTTTTAAATAGTCTAAGTTTTGTCTTATACTTTTTAATTCTTTATTTTGATTTTTTAATGTCTCAAAAATAATAGTTATCATGCTTTATATATTTTTATCTATTGCTTAGGAAGTTATGTTTTAAATTGTCTAATATAATCTAACATACTAATTATCAATCCTTTTTTAAATTTTATTTCAGGTTGAGTCTCTGGGATTCCTGCTTCTGAAGGGTTATTCTTAGATATCTATGTATATCTGTTAGGCATTCTTCTAAATGTGTAATAGTCTGTTCTAAAGATCTTTGTGTACTCATTTTAGAATCTACTAAACAATACTTCCAACTTACTTGTGTAAAATTCATTTCTTGTTGAAAAGACATTTAATCTGCATCAGGATATTCATCTGAATCAAAATAATCTAAAGCATTATAACCAGTGTAATTACTATTATCTTCAGGTACTGATGTAAATATCACAAAATCATTTGTTGTTGTAAAAAATTCTATATTATAATTTTTGTCTATTACTTCTGATGTAACTGATAATAAAAATTCTCTAAGTGGTTTACTCCATTTTTCTATTTTTTCTAAAATTATCATCTTAGCTTCTTGGTCTAAGGGATTAATAATTCTAAGTATTTCTTTCTTATGTTGGATACTTAAGTCTATGCATTGTCTTATTTCACTTGCTAAAAATTTATTATAATTTGTTTGGTTTGGCAACATAAAAAATAAATCTGGTAAGTCTGTTAAATGAATCTCATAAATATATCCATATTTTTTATTTTTAATTGTACAAAAAGTATCATACAAAGAACAACTAATTAAATTACCATCATTTTTATCATAATACAAAATTCCTTGTGTAAGTCTTTCACCATGTACTTCAGTCTGGGTCATAGGTATACTAGTTCCTCCTCCTAAAATAGCTTTGGGAATTATCCTTCTTTCTATATCTGTCATTTATATGGTTTTTGTTCTTAATACTTTCTTTAATGCTTGTTTATAATATTTTATTTCTAAATTAAAAACATCCATAGCATAGGCTAATCTAACTGGAAATCTATCTTTTAAATATTGTATTTCTCTTATGCAGTAAGTTAAATAAAAAGTCTGGTCTTTAACACTTACTATCATATTTCTCAATATTAAATTCTTTATCTGTTGTTTCCTACTGTGATTTCTATTTAACCAAATATGTTGTCTAGCAAATTCTTGTTCTGAACTCATGGGGGTTGTGAGTTATGATAGTAAGATTGGGGAACCTACTTAGTCTCTACTACCATAAAATATCAACAAGAAAAATTCAGAGTCATGGCTCTATTACCATTTTTTGGGGTGGCACCATACCATGAGAAGGGAGGAGGATAAAATCCTCGACTCTTAGACCGACTCGGGAGAAAGGACAAGAAAACAGGCATCATAACCAACCAATCAAACCAACCCATATGCATTACAATCTATAATATCTGGAGGTATAACAACCCTAGTATAGAGATTTTCTAGATCATCTTACGGGCATTTTCCCTTGAGCGGCTTCAACATTTGCCTTAACAGGTACTCTCAAGGCCCTAGCCTTTTGTCCAGAAATTCTATACAAGTTTTATTTTATTCCAAATTTTAACCATAGAAAGGAAATTTCATCCATAGAATGCCAACATACCTCATGGTGCCTGAAATCCTGTTCTTGTCTGAGTTCGTCATTTGAAAATTTCTTGTTGAAAGTTCTCTCTTCTTGCTCCCTCTTTTGTAAATTTTCTATAAAGTGATCACAATCAAGTTCATATTTTCTCTCTCTAGTGTCATCTAATATTCTCTTTTAATTTTAGTTCTTTATATTAGTTCTTTAATTTAAGAAGAAGAAGGCCAGGGGGAGAGGCCGAAAGGTCTCAAACCCATAAAACTTTCAACAAGAAATTTTCAAAGGACAAACTCAGACAAGAACAGGATTCCAGGCAACATGAGGTATATTGGCATTCTATGGATGAAATTTCCTTTCTATGGTTAAAATATGGGATAAAATAAAACTTGTATAGAATTTCTGGACAAAAGGCTAGGGTCTTGAGAGTACCCGTTAAGGCAAATGTTGAAGCCGCTCAAGGGAAAATGCCCGTAAGATGAGTCTAGAAAATCTCTATACTAGGGTTGTTATACTTCCAGATACTATAGATTGTAATGCATATGGGTTGGTTTGATTGGTTGGTTATGATGCCTGTTTTCTTGTCCTTTCTCCCGAGTCGGTCTAAAAGTTGAGGATTTTATCCTCCTCCCTTCTCGTGTTACTTAGTATGGTGCCACCCCAAAAAATTCTTTTTCTTAGAAAATCATTTCATTTTCATGATTTGCTGGCGTTTGGTGATGCTATTGAAAATATTTTCCAAATCTATTTCTTTGGTGTTTGTTTAGCCTATTGCAAATGTTATATTTTTGTGATTCCCCACCACATATTTGGTTTAGTCATGGAATGGGTAATATCATAAAATTGTTATTTATCTTGACTGATGTTCAGTAATGAGTTCCAAGAAAAGTTTATAAAAATATTTTTAAATTTTTATTTTTCTATTGATGGTTCTCCCAAAAAGGATTTATTTGGTTAAGCAAAAGTTTTTTAGATGCTACATTTATTAGTCCTTGATTTTTCCCACTGTAGGGATTAAATTTTCATGTGCATAATTTTCTTATGTAAATGAATTGATTTATACATGTAAAAGGTAATATTCATTTTTATAATGTGTAATTTTTGTCGTAGAAACTAGATGATGAGTTTGATAGCAAATGTGCATAAACTTTTATCATTCTTTTAAAAAAATAAAAATTAGTGAAAGCCACATTTAGGCATGAGTATAGAAATTTTTGCAAAAATTTTATTTGAGCAAAAAAATAAAATATGACAAAGGCTATAGAACAAACGAGTTTAAAAGTAGGGGTATTCATCGGCCGATTTTTCGGTAATTCGGTTAAAAAATTTGGTATTTCGGTGCAAGAAAATCAAAACCAAATCCGAACCAAACTTTTTTTCGGTTGATTGGGTAACCAAACTTTTTTTTTTTATTTATCCGATTAACCAAAGTTCACTAGTTCATTTTAAAATTAAGTATAAAATTAAATACTAAGCTAATCAAATTAACAAACAAAAACCTAAAACTACTAAAACTAACACTTGAAACTAAAAAATAACAAAGAAAAACAATATCAAAGTGTTGAATGAATGAAACATGGAATTGGATTACTAAAAAACTAAAAACTAAAAATAATAAAACTAAAAGTTTCGTAATTCGCTAATCCGGTATTTTATTTTCAATAAACAATCAAATCCGAAACATATAACCAATCTTTTTTATTTAGTTTATCCAAAAATCGAAAACCAAACTAATTTAGTTCGGTCGATTTATTTGGTTAAGCCAAATTATGAACACCCCTATTTAAAAGTGTGGCAATTAGGGCTGGCAATGAATCAAACTGCTCGAAAATTCGACTCGACCTTAAGTTGACTGGACTGTCGAGTGAGCTCAAGTTCGAAACTCTTGACGAGTCGATCTTGAGCACAGGGATATTATGCTCGAATGCTCGTCGAGCTTTTCGAGCACTATATAATTTTTTTTATTATATATAAAATTACTAAAATGTCCATACTTTTTAGAAAAATTATTTATTTTACCTAAGAAAAAAATGAACTACTTGAATTCGAGCTCGAGTTCGTTTTACTTATTTCGAGCGAGCTTAAATCAAGCTTGAACTACCTCAAATTTTTTGAGCTCGAGCTCGAGCTCAAATTTTCAAGCTCGAGTTCGAGTATTGTAAAAAATTTCGAGTTCGAATAATTCCCAAGTTTTGAGTATGGTACTATTCGTGCTCGATTCGGCTTGTTTACACCCTAGTGGCAATAGACTTGGTCTCATGATGTGCCATTGTGCTATCATTAACCAACTTGCCAATATCCCTTGCTCAATAGAAAAATTAAAGTAAGCAACAAAGAGATGCAAATTCAATCAAAGATCTTCATTTGAAAAACAAGTAGTAATCCAACAGAGCTACAGCTAAGTGGATTCAACTCATACAATAAAAAAACAAAACATTAAACAAAAAATTTCACCATCCAAATTTAGTTCAACCAGTGGTAACTCAAAATTGTTTGAACCAAAAAAAAAAAAAAAAATCAAAAAGTAAAAGAAGACTACTGCCCCCAGTTTCAAGAAATCTACTCGTCCCTACTGTTAGCTTCATTACCCTTTTTGATATGCTTCCTTGTGTGTCTGATTGCCCAAAAACTTGGGTCAGTCCAATTTCAGCTTCTTCACAATAAGCTCCAATAATTCTGCACGAAATCAATGTGGAATATCCCCACATTTTTTCTCTCTTACAACATAATCATAAAGCTAGTCCAAATACTTGTGTCAACTTTACTTCAAATCTTCCAAGTTTACAACTTTTCTCTATTAGACGTTTCAGTAAGGCATAATAACATCAAGCAACACCTTGAAATCTTTCACCTGTAAAAGAAGCTACCCATCTAAAACTCACATTGAACACAACCGATACATCCCAAGCTCAGATAGATAAAGAACATTTTTTACTTTACCTTTCAGAAAGCTATTAATATCAGTAACAAAACAAACAAAATCAAATTTTATTGGCCAGCACCAAATTGTGCTAGCATATTTGAGATTGGATGGAAAATAAGTTGTTGAGATTGGTTAAATTAGGCATGGCATGCACAAGCTCCAACCCGGAATCAAGACCAACCATGTGGCAATTGCGGATGGAAAATGAGCAAAAGGAGAAAAAAAAAGAATGGAAATTGAAAGGAGGCAGATAGTAAGCATACTTGCTTTCGGAACAATGACACGCAGAACATGCCTACTACCTTTCTAGACTTGTGCCTTCAATATAGTCAAGTAAACAGTAGGTAAATCAATATCATATATTGCTTCATCATATAACATGGAATCATACAATTACTAAGAAAAATAAACACGACATAGTTAGGGGCTGCTTCCTTCAAAAACCGTAAATTGGAGATTTTAGCATATTGCTCATTTATCAATCTGGGCACTGTAGTCAGTCGAAACCAAAATGCAAGTGAAGATCTTGCAAGAAATTATACAGTGAAGGAAATGCAAAGGCTAAGGAACAACAATCTCCTCTCAGAATTTAGGATAGGAATTACAGAATTACAAAGTAAAGGACCTCTTAGTGATAAAACCACATTCTTATTATTTCTTTCCTGCTCCTAAAATATTTATGAGGTGAGTAGACTGACTAAGGCGGATTAAATTTAAACTTCTACCTAATCATAGAAAGCTAAAAATCATAGAAAGCTAAAGTAGCATTAACGAATCGTGAACACTATACCAAATAGGACAATTTGGTGCTGGGAAAGACAAGTTAAGATTACAAACATTAGAAGCTGCATACTCATCCAAAAATGTTCAACCAAACACAAAATTTCCATTATCTAGACGAGAAAACTCAAAAATTTAGTATTCCTATTACTTAGAAATCAATTATAGTCCAAAACATCTAAAAACTATGCATAAAGACAAAATAAATTATAAAGAAGCCAATGAAATATGAATTTCAAAAAAAAAAAAAAAAAAACTACTTAGCTGTTCTCAACACCTCAACCAACTATAAGACATAAACTAAGCATGAAAGCCCAGACATCTAACTCCAAAAAAAAAAAGCCAGAAAACAGCTTGGAGCAATAAAATTTACCAAATCTATAGAACACCAAGAGTTTTCATTAATTTTCATTAATTTAAGAAAAAGAAAAAATTAAAAAATATAAATAAAAAAAATTTAAGTACCCTTAATTAAATCAATCACACAAGATGTTGGAGAAGCAAATTCCACTAATGCTGAAGAGATATTCAATAGTTTCAAAAAAATAAAACCTTAGATTGAAAACTTACCTATAGAATCTCACCTATGGTAGAGATGTAAGAGGTATCGGAGAAGATTGACCTCACCAGAGTTAGAGATAATCATTGTCGCTGGAGGAGCTGGAGATGATCGTTGTTGCCGGAGTTGGAATGGTCATTGCCATCGTCGTTCGTTCAGAATTTTATATCGTGTTGTTTATTATTTTAATTTGTTTTCTTAAAAAATGGGAAAGTGTTTAGAAAACAACTTCCGTAAGTTTTAAAGGTAAGTTATTTTCCTCCCTTCTATAGAAATCGTTTTCCTTTAAAAATATTTTTTCAAACAAAATACAGCCAAACACCGAAAAATGTGAAAAATATTTTTCACCCAAACAAACAGACCCTTAGTGTAAGACTTTATGTTCTTATAAAATTAGAGTTTTTGGGTTGAGTCAATTAAATTATTATGCTATTAATTTTATGTGCCAAACAAATATGACTCAATCTGTCAATAAAGCGTTAATATGAAGTTTAATGATTAATTACCACGAATTAATTGTGGTGATAAATTCTTTTTAACTAAATTAATAGTACGAACTGTATATAAATTAATGGAAGTTGTAGAATTATTTTTGGTAAGTAGGGTGTGTTATAAATGTTGGTATCTTAATTATGTTTTTGGTATTAATGGTTAAAATATAATAATGGTGGATTGGAACTTAATAAATTGGCGGCGGAACGATGTTGTAATTCGAAACGTCAGTTTCAGGTGTGTGATTCAGTCTTGGAAAAATAGGGCCTGTTTCGATAACAAATAATAGGTATTATTTGCCAAATAATATTTGATTAACAATTATTTTTATTTGGTCAACAAAGCATTTTTTTCAAATAATATTTTTTACTATTCATGTTTTATCTTATTCATTATTCACACAATCTATTATTTGCACTATTCATATCATATGCATTATTTATATTTAAAAAAATATTCAATTAATAATTATGTACAATAATTTTAAGCAACATATCTTCGTCAAATGCAATGCGGTGATGTTAAGTAATAAATATTTATAATTATCATTTTTCTATTTACATTGTAGGCTTGTAAACGGATCGGATCTGACTCGGATCTAGCATATTCAAACTCGAATCTGATTAATATAATCGGATTCAAATTTGGATCCGGATCTCCGACGGGTCTACAAAAGTAGATCCATATCCAAATTTGTCGGGTCTTGTCAAATCAGGATCCGAGTTTTAATATTCTTTTTATAACTTTTGAAATTATATATAGAATTATTACAATTTATCAAATTTTCTCCTTTTTTTTTAATTATAAAAAAATATTTAGTTCATAATTAATATTTATGCATGTATTCTACATTAAATACAAGCTATATGGGCAATTTACATAATATATATATATATGTATATATACATATAAAATAATACTAATATATAATAATTTTATTATATATTAAATATTTTAATCGGATATGGATCTTAATCGGGTAGTATTATAATTAATACCAAGATCCAGATCAGACCCATTTATTATAATAACTAAACGGGTCCTGATCGGATCTAGGTAATCGAAATTTGTCATAAATTCAGATCCAGATAAACGGGTCCGGATCGAGTCGGATCCGAGTCTAGACTCGACCCATTGACAGGCCTATTGCATTGTTGGTTTTAAACTTTTTGGTAATAACTGAAGTGGAACTCCAATTAGGCATGTAAACGAGTTGGATCCAGGCCAAATCTTACAAATTCATACCTAAATCCGTTTAATATTATCGGATTCAGATCCGAATTTAGATTTTTTAAATCTATAAAAGGTGATCCATATCTGAATTTGTCGGAACTTGTCGGATCCAATCTTGATGTTATTTAATAAATTTGAGAATTTATATATAAAAACTTCAAATTTTTATAGAATTTTTTTTAATTGTAAAAAAAGAAGATTTAATTCATATTCATACATGTATTTTACATTAGAGCAAAAATTATACTAGAAATAAATAAATAAATATAATAAATCATATCAAAATAATCAGATCCATATCCGATTGGTTTATTATACAATAACTAAACGAATCCAAATTGAATCCACGTAATCGGATATACACATTGATGTAGACCCAAATAAATGATTCATAAAACGGGTTTATACACGATTTATTTACAGGCCTATCTCTAATTGCTCACAAATTATAATGCTATATTTTGTAAGCTTAAATTTAATTTAGAAATGTCAAACAATGTCATTTTTTTGGAATATGTTTTAAAAATCAACACTCTGTTCTCAAATATAGTCTAATATTAAAATAACAGACAAATTGAATAGATGAGCGGAAGTGTTTGACAATCATGATTCGAAATATGTAACTTGTTTGGCAGGCCGAATTACTCAAAATCTAATAAAAAAATAAAAAATCAACTACCGTAAATAGGGAAATTAATAAAGGAATTAAATAAAAGATCACCATAGTTATTTAATTAATTGTGTAATTATTTTATTTTTAAATGGATCCAGCAAATAATAGGTATTCTTTATTTCCAATCCAAACGGTTATTTCAAAATATTATTTTGTATCCAAACAATTATTCTATTTTTACAAAAGTCAACATTATTTTCAAAACCACTAAAATCAAAAGACAAATATTATTTACCAAATAATACTCCATTTTTGACTGTCCAAACAACACCATAAATTTCAAATAGTTTGGAAAATCAATGGGCGAATGACAAGTGACTTGATTCAATTAAAAAAAATTGAAATAAATCAAATAAATCGGCTAAAACCTGGACATGCAACCGGATCTAATTTCACTTGGGACCCACAAATATTAATGGAAATTAGTATGCTGTGACTTGTATTTATTCATGGGTTAATAACACTTTAACCCCTATACTAGGTTAGTAATTATATTTTGCTCTTGAACTAAGTGTGTAATTGTACTATATCTCATTGAATTAAAATAATATATACTTTGCTTTCTATTGATACTATTCATCCATTAACAATTTTAAAACGTCAAGATAGATAATCTAGTTAAATGATTAAAATACTTTTAGTACTTTATTTTGATTTTTGTGTATTTAAATTTCAATAATAATTTAAAAACAAGAAAAATAAAATATATAATATTTCAATATAATCCATGTCCACATATATCTTGGTCATTTTTTTTTTAAACTTTTACATTTCATTTGATATTATTTTAAATTTGAATATTTAACTACATTGGTAGAATAATTCCCAAATGAACTTATTTTTTATTGAAAATTTTTCTTTAATGATATTGTGCAACTATATATTCTCTATAAAACTTATGTGATTTTTTTTTATGTCTCTTAATATTTTAAATTTTAATATTTGATTTAACCTGTGCAAATTGTAACGTCAGATATAATTTAATTCAATATTTTTATCACATTTTCACTCTTTAAAGTCAAATATATCAATTTGTTATATTATTTTTTTTTTCATATTTATTTTAATTTATAATTGTTGAACATCAAAATTAAATACATAAAAAATCAAAATATAAAATTTTACTAATGGTATTTCAATCATTTACTAGATTTTATTTTGATTTTAGAATTTTTAAAGTATGAATAATGTCAATAGGGGTAAAGTGTATATTTTTTTTTAGTTTAATGAGGTAAAGTATAATAGCCCACCCAATTCTAGGAACAAAGTGTTATTAACACTTTATTGATTGACCCTATACGTTTCAAGTCATTCTTAATTAGGTCTCTGTACTAAGTTAGGAAATGACTTTACTAGTGTTCAGTTAACGTTAATTGGAATTCATAACGTTATAAACTTTTAACTATAAGTATTTGAGATAATCAACAATTTAAATGCCCCAAGTAATTTGAGTTTATAATTATTAAAAATATACTCCATACTGCTATAGAGGAATTCTATAAGTTTATACAAATTTATGGCAAGCATAATGGGAGGGTATAATTTTTTCAATTGCATAAGTAGTAAGCCACATACCTGTATATTCCACATGTGCTTGTCTTATTTCTATGCTATACTTATACAAGTTAATATATGATCGATCCTGCTAGCATGGCTCAAAGTTGTAGTATCGATTGCGATCGAGGTGATGACTAATCCACATTGGTTGCGGATCGATATCGGATATAAATTTATCTAAAGTCATAAAAATCAAGATGAAAATCCTAAATAGGTGTTTGTAGATTAATTTTAAGGCATTGACTAGCCAAAAATAAGTAATTGTACTATAATTTTAGTTCAAATTTTAGGATGTATACAGATCGGAATGGCTTATCGGTATTAGATCGAGAAATACCGTTTTGGATACGATTCGTTGAATCTTTAAACCATGTTTGCTAGTGGGAGTATGAATAATTGGATTCCTTATTAGGCTTTTATTAACTAAGCACCAAATAAAATAAAAAGTTTTTTATACTTTTGTTTGCTAGGTAATTAGATTCACTTTTGTCATTTTATTATTAATTTTCTTATACCCATGGCGTCTAAGAGCTATCTAGAGCAAAAGTATGAACTTTTGCCTCTACGATTATGTGATCTAATCATGAATTTATTTTTTTCACAAAATGATGTTGTTATACTTTAGCACCTCTACATATTATTAAATTTGTGATAAATAATTTAATTAGTTGATCATGATAATACACAAGTTAAATTTTTGGTTTTTCAAATATATGTTAGTATAAATGGCTCAACAGCTTATAGAATTAAGCTATATCTATAAAATAGATACCAACTCCACTAACATTTAATAAAAAAAAGTAGGGGTAATGCTTATGACAAACATTATGAAGTCTATTGACTTTATTTAACTTGAACTTAATAACACATCTTTTAATTTCAAAGTTTTACTCCAACTTCAAAATCACAAAAATTTATAAAGTGAAAAATAATATTTAATAATGAAAGATAGAATAATTAAAAAATCAGATATATGGAGATTAACTTTTCCCACAAATTAAAAATTGAAAAGAATATATAGAATAATTAAAATGAAATAAATGGAGATTAATTTTGCCCACAAATTATTGGACGACATTTAGTTTATCAAAACAAATATCTAAATCATAATTTTGTCAATTGCCAACTACTTGTGTTCTAGAACTTAATTGAAAATTTAAAAACAAACTATAAGAGTTTAATTTGTAGAACTAAAAGATTAGGTAAGATGTCAAATAGATAACAAGAAAAATAAAAGTTGAAGGGTTAAGCTGCAATTTTTTATTTGACCTATTCTCTTCTAATTATTGGTTGACTGGATGCTTCGATTTTGTTGTTTTTCCGGTTGTGGCTGCCTACTGCACATCCCTCCAAATTCCTAATTAATAATATTGATTTTCCAATATTTCACTCTCAATTTCTTCAGATTACTCCCCTACAATTTTGATATGTCATTTTCTTCATGACTAGGGTTGCTGAAAACCTTAGCCACCAAAAACTGCCACCAGTGTCACAACTGTTTCTACCTCCACAGCCTCTGATAACCTACAACCTTGGTTTTAATGATGACAAAAGCAATCTAGCAATCTTAATTCAAACTGTGCAGGAATTCTATTACTTTTTCATTTGTTCATGACAGAGTTTTCGGACGATGTACATCTTCCAAACAGCACTATGTTACTTGGACACACAAGATCGTCTGAACAAATTTACCTCGGATGCACGGCACCATCAGAAAGGTCAGGCAGAGGGCAAGATTTTGAGGCACCATCTGAAAGGTCAGGTAGAGGGCAAAATTTTGAGGTACCTACACTGGTCGCGCCTAACTGTCAGAGCAAATTTACCTCAAACGCAATGCACCGTTCCAAAAGGTCAGGCAGAGAGTAGGATTTTGAGGCACCCAACGGACACATCTAACTATCCAAAGAAAATCTTATCGGACGTGCCTAACTGTCCGAAGGAAAAGCAACCCTGGTTAAGCATTAAACCTTTCGAACACATTACACCGTCTGATGACTGAACTCATCAACATACCTGGTTCGAACAAAGGAACGGACGCAATCTCGGCTATCCGAATGACATCCTCAACTTATTGATATTTCATATCGAACGCTCAATAATAATTTTGGACGTCCGAAACCCATAACGGCTAATTTTTTAGCATTTATTATCAGCCGTTAGGAGGTGGTTGCCAATCCATCTGTATTATGTATCATTATCTTACACATTGAATACAAGCATATAGAAAGGCAATTTGAGTGCAAATTAGCTCATTAGTGATATTGTATTATTGTATACTTAAGAGTGCTATTCAAAAATATTGAGTGGAGTGATAATCTTGTACAAAAGTGAGATTTAGTGTAAAATCATTGGCTCAACTAAAAAGAAGTAGTGTGAGCAAGGTTGATCCTACTTTATATACATTTGAGATTATTGGCTCACAAAATTTAAAGAAGCATCTTAGTATTTTACTACTCCAAGCTAGCTAGATTGGAAGTGTTGTTTGTTTCATCTCTCTCTTATTTCATTCTATTCATTTTATACTTAATCTTATATTTTTATCATCTTACTTGTCAAGTGCAAGAAATTTGAATAGTGCATTATTTGCAAGTTAATTTTTAGAAACCTAATTCATCTGCCCTCCCTCTTAGATTGCTTGGAACCAATAGCCCCAATCCATTTCCTCCCCTCAATCTCCACCCCTATCCCTACCACCCACATCCCATTAACCCATTCCCTTTTATTCTGCCAATCAGAGGGAGGTAATTTCTAATATTTTAACCAATAAATACTACAAAATCAACCAAAAAAACTACAAAATCATCACCAAAGTTAATCATAATCATTAATAATAGTCGAGATCAAATCCGACTAGGTGCGTGAAGCAATGGCTGAATTGGATCAAATTTGACAAGTCCAGAGGAAGGAGTATGGCTATCGGAGAGAAGGGGACAAGATTCTTATCTTCATGGGAGGTAGAGTGAAAGGGAAAGGGAGAAGAAGGGGGTTGACTTGAATAATGATTCAATCGGTTACCTTGTTTTGTTAGTAGTTTTGTTTGTTTATAGAAACTACCCATCCAATGACTATTATAAACTTTTCACAAAATGAATGGACAAAATATTGTTCTGGACCTATCCCAAATACAACATGTTTTTCGGTCTTGTATAATCGTCCTTGCCTATTAAGGCCTAAAAAAAATAGCAAATCATGTGATCATATCATTTAACCACGCCTGACAATAGAATTTAATGGCCAACTTGACAGATTGTCTAGGTCTTGTCTCAAGTGTTGATCTACAGCATTTTCATCCGTTTGAACGTTGAGTCCTTTTAGAGTTTTTTTATTAGATTGTTTTTTTGTAAAATACTTGTTTTATAATTATTTTAGGTGTAAGTGAACATATAAAGCTAGATCAATCAAATTAGCTTAGTATTTCGTCAGGTAAGTGATTTTTATACCTTTCATTCTTTTGATAAATATTTCAAAATTATGTTTTATATTACAAAGTTATGTTAGTATGTAAAATGGATCAGGCATGAAACATGTGAGCTTGCGAATTTTTTATATCTATACATATAGAGTACGTGATCTGTTATATTGCATATGTGATATGTATACCTTCTGCCTGTTTGGTTCATGGAGAACTGTGGTATACAGTGAGGCTAAACGTTGTTCTCATATCTATCTCTGCCTCTGTCTCTAGCCCTTTGTCTAACGGGTTCCTAATAGTTTGACTTAGATCCAGTAACTGAAACTATCTAGTAAACTCATGAGCTATTTATTATGTATCTGTCTATGGATTATGTTACTTTATGAAGGTTTTGAATACATGATATGTTGCATGTGATATATGATTGTATGAATTATTAGTATATTTTAGCTTGCCCAATCTGGTAAAAAAGTATCTGAACTACTTGCTGAGCATAGTATTGTCCACCCCATTATGTTAACTTTTTTTTTTTTTTTTTTTTGCAGTTTATGATTATAGTTTTAATCATAGCGAGGGGAATGAGTCTACCGGCGAGCAGGGTTATGTGTATGATTATACTTATGACTACTATCCACAAGAGTGATGTCTAGTAGTTGGACTTATAATAAAGATACTGTGGAGGCCTATGTGCCTATGATATTTTAGTATTATTACTAAGCCAAATTATCTTTTTTACACTTTTGATGTTGTTCCCCCATTCTTTTTAATAATATTATCATGGATTTATTGAATTGTCTTGTTATCCATGCTTGGGGTTCATCTCAAGATATGGTGTGTCGACGTCCTAGTTTCGGAGCGTGATATTTAGTGGTATAAGAATCTAGATTTTGATCTATGTCACATTAGTAGAACTATGTCAAGGGTCGTATTGAAGACATAAGAATCAAGTGACACATAGTATAGGGATGGCCAGCCTATATTGAGTGGCTCTGTACATCTTTTGAATTCAGTACAAGGGGTAGTGATGAGTGGGGCTGAGAATGATGAGTTTATCTTGTAATTGTGTATTTGAACTAAATTTGAATTATGTGACTCACGTTTTCTCTATATACAGGATTATGGCACCAAGACAAAGTAAGCAGAAACAGGTGATGGCTTCCCATGAGGAGACTCATAAGGAACTTGAGGTGCAATTTAATACTGATCTGGTAGAAGGACCTTATGGTATGCATGATGATGGACAAGAGATGTCGTGATGATCCAGAGCTGAATAGACCCACTGGGGGATTTCTAGGTGATGCATGCAGAGTTGCCCATAAGAAACAAGAGAGGGAGATTGGACTGACGAGCCTTGCTCCTTCTGATTTATCGGCTATAGCTTCGATCATAACATAGGCTTTTCAGACAGTAATTCAACAGAGCCTAGTTCAACTAGCTCATCATCCTCAGCCTTCACCAACACGTCGTGAGAAGGACGTGGAGAAGTGCTTTGTAGTCATGAGTAAGATTGGAGTGTCAATGTTTGACGGAGGTGTCGATCTAGACAAGACAAAAAGTGGTTTGGATAGATTGAGGAGATTCTGGAATTACTAAAGGTACCTGAGCCACTTAAACTTCAAGTAGTTACCTATTTTCTGAAGGGAGAGGCCAAGGCCTAGTGGAAGGATATGTCTCCGGTTTTGACTCTTAATGGTCCAGTCACTTGGGGTAGGTTTTGATAGGCTTTCTTGAAACATTATTTCCCATCTACTTTAACAGCTTTCAAAAGCGAAAGGTAGTTCACCATGTTGAAGCAAAATCCTGGGATGTCTATAGCAGAGTACTCTCATCAGTGTCACATTTTGGGTCACTATACACCAACTATCATGAATGACTCGGCTGAGAAGGTGATCTTTTTCCAAGATGGTTTATTTAGCAAGATTCAAACGTAGATTGCAGCATCAGGGATACGCATTTTCATTAGGTTGTTTGAGACTACATGTGATGTGGAGACGGATATGAAGCGTCTTGCCTCCATGCACGCAAATAAAGGCAGACTTGTAGTACCACTAGCTCGACCGATGACGCCACCAATTAGGCCCGATATTAGGCCTATGGTGCCATTTAGGCAATACCCATCTTTAGGAGTAGCAAGTCTTTCTCATGCTATTAGGAATAAGAGGGGATGGCAGTACTACTTGTTGCTCACCCTGCCCAATTTTTCTAGAGTGCTTGTTTGCCATCACTGTTATCCAAGTGAATGTTGTCTTAAGATGTGTTCTTGTTTCAAGGTGTAGGATGTTGGACCACAAGCTTAAAGATTGCCCTAATCCGCCACTACCTCTGATATCAGCTAGAGGACATAAGGGGAACTCCAGGAAATGCTGGAGGCGATGCAAACGCCCATGTTTATGTGTTGACCCAACAGGAGACAAATGAAGCAGATGGAGTTGTGAGAAGTACAATTTTAATAAATAATGTGCCTGTTTATGTACTTTTTGATTGTGGTGCATCTCATTCCTTTTACATCTAGGAAATTTGTAAAGAGTTTGTGCATGAAACCCTATTGGTTAGATAAACCTTATAGGGTGGGTACTCCAAGGGATAGGATCATTGAATCTAAATGGATATACAAAAATTGTAAGTTTACTCTAGATGAATGGGAATTCGGAGCGACCTTATTCAAATTCACGATGTCTAACTTTGATGTGATCCTTGGAATGGATTGGTTGTACCAGAATTATGCATATATTGACTGTAAAGGAAAGAAAGTCCGATTGTGTCACCCAAGGGCAAAGGAATTTGTGTATCATGGGTGTTCCAATAATAAAATGAAACTAAAAACTCCAATACTATCTACAATGCAAGCTAGGAAGGCTCTTAGGCATGGATGTGAGGCATATTTGGCTTTTGTGGTAGACACGAGGGAAGGAGGGATAAAGTTGGAAGAAATCCCTATTGTGAGAGACTTTTCAGATTTTTTTTTCTTGAAGAATTGCCTGGAATTCCACCAGATTGTGAGGTGGAGCTTGAGATCAAACTTATGCCATGAGTAGCACCAATGTCTAAGGCACCTTATAGAATGGCACCAGTTGAACTCAAGGAGCTAAAGAGCCAGTTGCAAGAGCTTTTGGATAAGAAGTTTATCTGCCCCAATGTGTAACCTTGGAGAGCTTTAGTTTTTTTTTTTTTTGTTAAGAAAAATGATGGCAGCATGCTAATATGCATAGACTTCCGGGAATTGAACAAGATCATGGTCAAGATTAGGTACCCTTTGCCTTGGATCGATGACTTGTTTGACCGGATCAACTGAAAGGGGCTAAGGTATTCTCCGAGATTGATCTCAAATCAAGATATCATCAGTTAAAGATTAAAGCTCAAGATATTCCTGAGAGTGCCTTTCACACCAGGTATGACCATTACAAATTTCTAGTCAAGCCTTTTGGTTTAATTAATGCCCCTAGACCTTTTATAGATCTTAAACAGGGGTTTTTAGCCAAACTTGGATAAATTTGTCATGGTATTCATTGATGGCATTCTTATTTACTCTTCAAGTGAGGATGAGCATAAAGAACATCTTTGCGTGGTTCTCCAAACTCTTAGGGAGAAGCTGTTGTTCCTGAAACTCAGCAACTACGAGTTTTGGCTAAAAAGTGTGACATTCTTGGGTCATGTGATATTGGAAGAAGGAGTGACCATGGACCCAAAGAAGATTGAAATGATTTTCGATTGGCCGATACCTTTTAATGTGGCAAAAATTTGGAGTTTTTTGGGTTTGGCTAGTTACTATCGCAAGTTTGTGGAGGATTTTTAATCTATTTGTTGGCTATTCCTTTAACTAGACCGATTGGGAAGAGAACCAAATTTGAGTGGTCAAAAGAGTGTGAGGCTAGCTTTCAAGAACTGAAATTCAGAGCTTTTGCTTTGAAGAAAATAGTCTATAGTCTAAAATTCTATTTTGACTTGGGAACATGATGATTTAATATCTTTATTGTTGATATTTGTCTATTATTTGATAAGTGAATTTGGTTCAATTTGTAAATTATAATGTCTGGCAAAATTTAGTTATTATCAACATGTTTATTCACTCTAATAATACTAGATATTTTTATAATATCGCTACAATGATATGTGAATTTAATTTCTAATAATAATATTAAACATTATATGTATATGATTAATTTCTAAACAAATATGTATTTTATTATTTAAAAAAATTCAAAAGTTATCTATTTTCAAAATTTTCATTTTAAGTTTCTAATTATTCATTCATTACAATTAGCTTGATAGGTGACGTGAGATTAGTTAGTCAAAATTTTCATTTCAAGTTTCTAATTATTTATTATTTAGTTGAGATTATTTTGTTTCCATTTCAAGTTTTTAAGTAATCATTATTTAGTTGATATTATTTTAACATTAAAAATCTTTTCCTCTCTCATCAAATCCCTGATGGCGCGGGTTGCTTTACAAACTAGATAGAATTTTAGATTAAAAGAAAGTTTTATTAGTTTTTTATCTTCAGAGACTAATTTTGCATTTTTGAGACCAATTTCATACATTTCTTTTAGTATTTAATTTCATCATCATCATCATCATCATCATCAAATTTGACAACCACATAACACGCACGTGGCCGTTTTCTACTAAAAATTTTAATTTTTCATTAGTTGTCCTAACTTTGTTCAAATTTTGGAACATTAGAGACTAAATTTGTTTTGTCCAAAATTTTGGGGACTAATTTAGTAAATACCCCAAACAAGAGAGACCAAAAATACATTTTCCCCTAATTTAGTTAAACCTAGGTTAAATTATGTAAAAAAACATTAAAACAATGCTGAATCCCTTTAGCTACGTTACTTTAGTTCAGTTTAGTTAAATTAGTTTTAAATTGTTAGAACCTTGTATCCATGTTAATTTAGTTCAATTAAGATTATATTACGTAAAAACTGGTACAATTCCTTTTAGTTATGTTAATTTATTTCATTTTTAGGTTCATATACTTCAAAATTGGTGCAAAATTGGTAAAATCCCTATATCTTCATTCCATTAAATTATAGTAGTTAAGGGTTAATTATACATCTAAGTAGTGCAAAGATAAGGCTATTGGTTAATTTTAGGTTAATAACGGGTTACTATATGTTAACATTGTAAAATTAGTGTTATTTATTTTATCTTACTATATATAAAGGGAGAGTACCAATTGATCTAGTGGTCTCTCCCTTTATTTTTAATTAATCTTTTAATAAGAAAAAATAGTTTTGATTTGAAAAATAATCTTAGAATATTTTAATTATTTCCCAAATAATGTAAAATCAATTTATACAAAATTCGAATTCTTAAATAAATTTAATTTTTCTATTTCACACATTGAGCGTGCCTCTTTCACTAATTAGGATTATCAAAGCCATGCTAAGGCAATTTTTTGTCCAATTTATTAGTAATTTTTGTAATTGTATTCTACAGGCACATCATTGACTTTTGTACGCATTGAATTACTGCAAAAGAATCAAATTAATGGGGTAATGAAGTTTGGGTAGAAAAAAAGCATCATAAGTGCAAGTACTACTACTATAATATGATAGAACAATTTAGAATCCAAAGAAAAAAAGAATTTCAAATCTTGGTAATTATTGAAATTTGTCCACAAAATTTTTTTATAATAACGCAAATATGTCTAAACTCTATGGTTCTAAGAAGTTTACCAAACAAAGAATTATTTTTTTTCATGTTCCATAACTCCAAATCCGAAATCATTAGGTAATATATATGCGGGTTAAATACAATAAACCCCTTTAAGGTTTGGGATATTTTACACTAAATCCTTTAATGTCATTTTTTTTTCTTGCTTCACTTTGCCCCATCTATTAGTACACATAAGCAATTTGACTATTAAAAAAATCAAGAAAAACATTTTTACCCCAAGACACTATAAGAAAATATAAAATTAACCCTTAATATTTATCATTTTAGTCCCTAATTCTAGTTTTGTGTCAATTAACTTACTTGATTCATTAATCAATATAAAAATATTGTCAAAACAACTAAAAATATAATGATGCCAACCAACACCAGTGATTCTTTAAAAATACTTGTGAAAAAAATTTAAATACAAAATTTCCCTAACATTATTGGAGACATCGCTCTTTTTATTATATTTTATTTTCATGTAAAAATAAAATTTTAATTAGATGAGACCCATAATCATCTATTAAAGTTATATCAATCTATTTTCTTTTTGCTTTTCTTTACGTTTATTTAGAATGATTTTTTTTCTTACTTTTTTTTTTCTTCTATTAATATAATTCAACCATCACCTAAATTATACGAAATAAATTTATACATATAAAAAAAACCTCAAATTGAAATAATTTAGATGAAATACCTTTAATAATTTATCAAAAATTTTAAAATTAATAATTTCATCGTATTTTTAAATTTCTAAATATTGAAAAAAACATAATTCAAGAATTAGAATATGAATTAAATTTGAGAGTATTTATATTTCTATCAATATTGACAATATTATTGAATTTTATTTTTATTCCAATATATTAAATGATACAAAACTTACATAAGGGGGTAAAGTGAAATCTCAATTAAACCTTAAGGGGGTTTACTGCAATTAACATTTTGGGGTAAATTTGTTTTCTCGCAAAAACTAATAGTGGTGTTACATTTGAATGCTAGTTAAAGGGATCAAGTAAAAAAAAAAAAAAAAAAGTTAAGAGTTTTTAATGCAAAACTGCTTAAACCTTATTTAACCCTATATATGCTGCAGATTGATTTGAGTTATACTTGTATCTTGAGTCTTCTAATGGTTACGTCAGTTTTGCTCTTTTCTTTTTGCATGCATGACTGCAACACAAACCCTCAAAACAAATTTTGACGATGAGAATTAACAAATTTTGACGATGGAAAAGAGTCAACCAAATTAACAAATTTTGACGATGGAAAAGAGTCAACCAAATTCTCATCATCAATAACTTAATTTAAGATAAACAAACCCTCAAAACCAAATTCTCATCATCAATAATTTAATTTAATTTAAGAGAAACAAAACCCTCAAAACAAATTGTGATGATGGAAAAGAGTCCACCAAATTCTCATCATCAATAATTTAATTTAAGAGAAACAAAACCATCAATGATATACAATTAATATAAGATATTCCTGAACATCTTATCATCGAAATATGACCAAATCAGTGCATAATTTAATTTAAGAGAAACAAAACCATCAATGAGATACAATTAATATAAGATATTCCTTATGATCAAAATCTGACCAAATCAGTGCGTTTCGAAATCATGACTTTTTTTAATCTCCAACCTAAATTTCATCAAAATTCATGTGACAAAATCCTCCAAGTACAATCATAGAATACACTCATAATTGACTCGTTTTTCGTAATTTGGGACTAAAGTTTATATTCAAGCAGGTTTTCCTTCATTCTACATTGTATAGTACACAAATTAGCGAGCCAACCGACATGGATGATTCCATTGGATGCTACCAAGATATGTTTGTAGGTCCAAGTCCTTGGATGATTTACTTTCCCATTGTAAACGTGTCGGTTGTTAGAGTGGCTTAATTTGTCTTACTGCATATAGAGACATAATTTTACGGAATCCATCAATTTGAAAACCAAGAAAGTTGCTTAATTTTCCTCCCAAGTTTTATGCTTATGGGTCCGATGAGTCTAATGATGATTACAAAGTATTCAGAATTTTATGTGGCAGTGAATATCATGGAACAAAGGATACTTCGATTTCTATAGTCGAAACAAGAATTCTTGGAGGATCGAGGATTTAAATGTTGATTTTATTAGAGGGGTTTATTATACAAGAGGGAAGCTACATTGGATCACGGATCCTGTATTATTCTGGAGGAGAAAAAATGGATACTCTTAACTTAGCGAGTAAGATATATGGAGATGTGGAATAGCCGAGATACGAGAATGAGGGTCCAATTTATTGTGATTTAAAAGGATTTTTAGGATGTGGTATTTTATTACGAAAGTATTGCGACTATTTGGATAATGAAACAGTATTGGAGTGGAAGATTCTTGGACTAAAGCTGCTTTCATTGCAAGACCCTTACTTAAAAATTGTGCAGTTTAATGAGACCAGTTTTTGTATCCAAGTTCGGTGAAATTTTGTTTCGTAAACCTGGTACAAGTACGAGATTGGCGCTTTATAATCCAAAATGTAAATCGCATGCCCTCAAATTACCAGCGTGAAAGAACTGTTGGAACTGAATATTTTCGTTGAAAGCTTAGTTTTGCCTAGTAATGACCATGATGGGATGGAATAATACAAAGGACCTGTACCAAACAATATGATGTTTATTCACATGACGAGATATTTATTCATTATAAATTTATAAAAATTAACCACTTTGTTCAGCTCTTAGGTAGGTTAACTTCACATAGCTCTCCTGAAGAAACAGGTATGTAAGAGCATAGCGAGGATTAACAAATTTATTCAGACGAATTCAACCCGTAAAATCCTCAATACGTACAGTGCAGAGAAGTATCAGACAGATAGCTGGAAGTTGCACAACAGAAACCATGTCTTCATATACCTTTCCATGTTGACAAAGGTGGAGTATTAGAAGTCTGCCAAGTAGGAATCTCAGGCCCGTATCTGTCACCCTTAACTCCAGTTGAAGCAATGGATTCAAGCTCAGACATATCTTCTGCTGACAATTTTACAGACAACGCTCCTATATTCTCTTTGAGGTTCTCAATCTTGGTAGTGCCAGGTATGGGACAAACATCATTTCCCTGGTGATGGACCCAGGCCAATGCTAGCTGTGACGGGGTACAACCTTTCCTTGAAGCCATGTCATTGACCCGCTCATACAAGCTCTTGTTATGCTCCATATTCTCTGGTTGTAGTCTCGGCAAGTACTGGAAGATGTAAACTTCAACTTCAATAATCAATTATAGAGGCAGAAATTGGAAGGGACTAAAGCAGGTAAAATAGATGTTTACTGCGCTCAAAATACATAATTCAAAGAAACAAAGGAACTCTTGATTCAAATGCGGAAATTTAGAGGAAAAATAAAACATGTATAAGGAGGACTGAGTTCTCCAGGTTAAAAACATCAGTCGCAGAAAGAAACAATCAATCTAGGATAAGATGCAGTATGATTTAGAAACATATTTACTGTCACAGACCAGATGCAGTATGATTTAGAAATATATTTAACCTGTCACGTTGTATTTATGAGGTGACCAAAGTCTGGGGTTCTAGTCATCATACTTTTTTCAGGGAAACCAAGAGATGAACAAGCATTTCACATTCATGTACACAACTTTATAAGATGAAGTTTTCATGCTTAAGTACTAAACTTCACGGTTGCCAACTGCGGGCAAGGAAACAAACTGTGGCCAAGAAACTTCTTGTCATATTCCGTTTCCTTCTTAGCATTGTTGTGTGGCTTTGAACAAGAAAAGCATGTGAATTTTGGACAACAGTATGAAAAATAGTGTTAATGAATGTGATATATGTAAATTACTAAGAACCTCATTATCTGTAAGTAATTTACAATAACCATTCTATACTAAGAAACTCAATATATGGATGGATATGCACAAACCTTTCGGAAGTCACCTTCAGTCAAATTCTCCATCAGCTTTGGACCTGATGAGAAGAATCCTCGTCCAAGTGGACTGTATGCCACAATCCCTATCCCAAGTTCTCTGAAAGATAAAGCAAAAGGTTAGAACATCATATTCATTGCACATTGTAGAGTATAAAGCAGGATAAAAATACCTGCACGTGGGAATTATCTCTTCCTCCACATCTCTGGACCACAATGACCACTCCAACTGTATAGCTGTTATTGGATGAACAGCATGTGCTCTTCTGATTGTTGGAGCGGAGGCCTCAGATAGACCTATATACTTTATCTTACCCTCTTCAGCCAGTTTCTTAAGTTCTCCAATCTAGGAAAAAAAAAAATTTCAAGGAACAAAAATATCTTCCCATAGGAAGCTCAGGTAGTATTATTTATCCCAAGGCAGGTAATCTAAATTTTAAATGCATAAAGTAAACGCAGCATTAGCTCCTTGGAGCACAACTTTGAAGAAGTATTGATAAACCAGAAAACATCACACATAAAATGGTAATGAGCCATGAATAATAGTTGCTTCTGTAAAGGATTTTGTCTTCAACCCAACTGGTTAAATTAACTCTTCTGCACGATACACATATAATGCTCCTCCAATCACATGTAAATGACATTGTTCACTTTTTCTAAACAAAATAATATCTGTGTCATACCAATTGTTCATTGTCACTTCTCTTTGATTTGTTTCAAACTTGACTATGTTGTTAGTCATAGTATTTTGAGAAATGTCTTCCTATTACTGAAGAAATCAACATAACCACTTGAACTATTTCCTGATTAAACTAGAAGACAAATCACACAGGCAACTTGCCACAAAAAGTCGATTGTAATGAAAATAGCGACCATGTACTATAAGATGTCAAATAATGGATGCCTATCTCTATTGCTTAAGGTACTTCCTGCAACGAAGCAACAAGGTGGATAGACTAGTATATTGATTTTCAACCCACAATATATTTCAAATTAAAGAGAATGCACATAACATTGGGTTCCTTAAAAAGTTTCATATAAGGTATAACATTATTTCCACTTGTGTCACCCTCAGCAAGGGCTATTGAGCTATATAGGCTTACAAGTCACATTTATTTGATCTTTTTCCTTTTCTTTTTCAAGTGTATATGACAATGTGAAGTCATCACATAGATTAGCATGCATACTACTAGACCATAATTGTGAAGAACCTTTCTACGCTATTTTTGATGAAACTGTGCAAGTTATTGAGCTCAATCAGCCTCCTAAAGGCGAAGTTCCACAACATTTAATGTTCTTAATCTCTAGTCCAAATCTCCTATATTGAGTTTCATAGTTTTTGGTAGCTATAGAGCACCTAGTTCATTCCCTAAGAAGTGCCTTTTCTTCTGAAATTATGCCCATACATGTGTTTAAATTAACTACTCTTTTGGCATTCTTCATATGTGTACCGAACTGAAGATAGTTTTGCTCTGCATATATCTTTTGAATCGAAATGGTCACCATTAAGTTTTCAAGATTTTATAGGACTCGGAAGATGCCATCACAAAGAAAATCTTCTTTTCTTGATAAATCGGCAATATTTTGGAATCCCAAATGAAGATTGCAATAATTGGTGTCTTAGCACGCACAGCGTAATAAAACACACAGTACATAGTTTCATACTTCTCTCAGATGTACCATAGGCAAAAGCACATTCTTAAAGAGGAGGAAGTGGTCTTGTATAGCAATTTATTAAACAAATATTGAAGTATTAAACTGTTGACCAAATATCAAAAACTAAGCACCAAAAGAAAGAGAAAAGTCTGCACAGGCTAAGACTTCGCTTTCAGTTTGTTTATCATGTTTATGAAGCCATAACATAAATTTGAAACTATAATGCTTGATGATATGCTCAGTAAATTGAGAAGATATAGTGAAAATAAACATTGCACCTCAACCAAGTGATAAGCCTGTGGTAAAAATATTAAGTACCTAGGCAGCAGTTAAAAGGTCAAAACTACAACAGTCAAATTCTCATATCAGGCATTCCACAAATGTGTTTTCCTGAAATTCGCGATCTTACACAATAAGTTAACAGTATTGCTGAATGATACTTGTATTTTTTTTCTTTAAAAAAAAAAAGAAGCTGATTCTAACATTTTAGCATGATTTGGGGCTAGAAAAATAAAATAAAGGCACTTAACAAATGCAGTTCTGATACTTTTATGACCTTGGTCAAGCCATATTAGAGCAAGTCAAAGAACAGCAGGTACTGAACCCATCTGGAGGGAAGAAAAATACAGTAATCAGCTGAAATGAGGCATTCTACCTCTTATACACATCTAGATGAACTTTCAAGAAACAAATCAAATTTGTCTTGTTTGTTATATTTCATTTTCATCCAGCACTCACCTATCCCCTGCTTTTTCCCAGAAATATCTGCTAATTCCGTGAAGACATAAAAATTTGTTTACACCTAGTTAAATTTGATATATTTGACTTATAACATATCTTTTATCAAGACCATGACATTCTACTAACAACCCATGCAACATTTTGCAACAATGTGCCATTAAATCTGTCTATTTTCAAATTCTATATCCTAATGACTACGTTTGAAGAAAAAAAATACTTTCCTCGGTTCATGCTTTCACTAAACACTTGAGCATACACGAGTATTGGTCAACATAACCACATTATCTCAAAGGTCTCAAATTTCAAAAGGAAAAGGAAAAAATATAAAAGAAAGAATTACATGTATAAAGGTCACAGACATGGGGAGTGCATAAACAATGAAGTATCTCTTTTCAATTTCACAAATGGCCGGAGATAAAATTTTTCATTTTCTGCACATATTTGTTAACAAATGAATTTGCATGTTAGTGCACCATATCACTAGACAGATCAGTATGCAGGGCTGTCATATTTGTATGAACTAATAATACAATTCTCTCATTATCAACAGACATATCAAATGCTGCCAAGACATTGAGATCCAGCAGTTACAGGAAGATCTGAGATGTTAATACAATAGCCAGTGTGGATGTACACAATCAATTGTTTGCTCTTTTTTTTTTACTTCACATACACCAGATGTTCAAGAGTCCCCTATTTGTTTTTCCACCAACCAAGTAAAGCCACTTCAAATATATTCACCATTCACAAAGTACTGTATATCACGTACTTTTTAATTATTTCAATTTTACAGAAGGTTGAACTTCATATATTATATGTGTTGTGTATTAACTGAAAGAGAATGAATTCATAGTTCACACATAACATTACCAAGCAGAATAACATTTTGCCATGTAAAGACAACTAAAACCAGTAGATGATACCGAAATGATGCCACATTTACCTACATAGGATACAATTCTCAACAGAGCTGAATAACAAAAATTGTTCCTTTTCTTTCCTTTCCATTCATGAGTCACATCTAGTGTAAATTTCTCACTTAAATTAGAAAAGTGACTAATATTTTTGTGAGTAATAGATAGTTCCGTCTCGTTATAGTGTCGGCCTCTTAAATACACAATTACTCACGTAATAGTCAAAACTTTCCTGCTTCTCGGGATTAATAAGATTCCAGAGATAGAAATCATGAAATTTGATTGGTATAACAAGTATACGAAACAAATAACATATATATGAAGTTTCATTTCATCAGGTCTGAGCTCTGAGAAACTAAAAGCAAAGAAGGAAAGTACAGCTAACCGTGACTTCAATGGGCAGGCGGGTATCAATGCGATGTTGATGGTACAGATCAATGCAGTCAACACCAAGCCGCTTCAAGCTGCCCTCACATGCAGCCCGTACAAAAGCCGGATCACCACAAATCTCGTGTTTCCCATCCACTATCTGTTAATTTGGCTCCAAATTTAGTTGCTAACTCCACTTTCTCTCTTATCCCTCCATTCAAAGCCTAAAACCATTTTTTCACCACATCAATCATCCACGACATGAAAATTAAAACATGACATAATTGAATATTACTAAAATTCAAAATTTCAATGTGTGTAGGCTAAAAGATGAACCAGGCCACTTGATAATAATATTGAACTTACTCCAGCTTAATAAGGGCTTGTTCGAGCTGGGTCCACCAACTAAGCAAACCAAGCATGATGAAGATTTACATTTTCTTAAAAGTTTTAAACCAAATTTTGAGCTGGGCTCATAACTAAAAATTTGAAATTTATACATAAAAAATTCAAACTACGACTCGAGACCAACATGGTAACAGTAAACAAGAGTCTAAAAATAAACAAGCTCAACAAGTCAACATTGAATATATTCATGCTGGATAAAATAAGGGCAATGATTTTGGCACTCCTTATAAAGCTTCTCACACTTCACTCAAAGTATTTCCAACTAAACAAATTGACCTAAAGACTTTCCCTTATATTTTACTACTATAATACTACCAAAAAGATTTTTTTTTTTTCAAATTTTCATATGACTCGAAAAAAAAAAAAAAAAAAAATCCTTCTTGTAAGGTTTTCTAAATGTTAATATTTATCCAATTTTTTTTCTTTTTTTTGAAGGTAATAATTTTTTTAAAAAATCCAAAAAAAAATATTTAGTTAGCAATAATATTTCTTATAACGAATTGGACAAGAATTTTTATATAGTAGCTGTGTTTCTTTCACTTATGATTTTAATTTGATCAAACTTTTTCTCTAATTTTAACACTTTTTATATCACAGCATATATTCATGGAGTTTATCCACAATAACTTTTGATTCTGAGTAGTTTTGATATTAAACTTAATTTAGAAATGGGTATTTAGGTCATTTTTTTATCAATGAAAAGTGTTAGTAGAGTGACTTAAATTAATTATGGAGTGCCAAAGTCACTCTTAAACAATTTTCTCTCCTAATCTTAATTAAGGAATTATTTTAAAAAGAATATAATCTTTATAGCAACAAGGTAAAAACTGCCAAATGGTAATGTATAAAACAAGAAATTCTTTAAATTGAAGGGGATAAAAAGAACCAATTTAGTTAGTCTCATAAAGTATCAACTAATTTGGTCCTTTATTTATTATAACAAACCAATTTAAACAGACCAATTTAATCTCCTATAATCAGTTTAATGCCTATGATGCATAATTATTAAACTCGGCCCGGCCCTGCGGTTTGACCGGTCAACTCGGTGAACCGGGTGTCGGACCAGGCTGGGTTTGATTTCTGACCGGATAGGGAATAAACTGGTTGAAAAGTCAACAACCCAATAGTTCAACTGGAATAACTGGCCTATAATGCATAGTTATTAAATCACCCGGCCCTGCGGTTGGACCAGTCAACCCGGTGAATCGGGTGTCGGACCAGGCTGGGTTTGATTTCTAATCGGACAAGGAATAAACCCGTTGAAAAGTCAACAACCCAGCAAAGTTCAACCAGAATAACTAGAAATCTGGCCAGTTGAATCCGGTTGAACTAGGCAAGGGGCTTGTGAGCTGGGCTGCTGGAGGAAAAATTTTACGCTGAAATACTCGATCCTAAGATCCCAAGACCTCCTAGAAAGGAAAGAGCAGCTGCACCACTAGGACACTTTTCAAGTTTTGTGGTTTTCAACCCATTAATTACTTTTTTCTATTAAACTTTGTCATATAAATCAATTAAACACTTCTTCTACTTAGATAAAATGGTAATATGATATTCTTAAGAACAATTCATTTGTTATTTTATTTTTATAGAAGAATTTCGAAAATCATTCACTAATGTTAAACAAGAAATACACCAATAACATTTACTAGTATTTTTTCTCAATATTTTACTATTGTTAAATGAATTATTATTACAAACTAACTCTGTAAGAAATAATAAGAGTATAATTTCTTGTAAATTATTTAAACTATTATTTTATCTTATAATAACTAATTTTATAACTATTGAATATGCTTAAGAAGTTATAAATAATTATCTTTTTCACAGTTTTTAAAAATCTAAATTCATTTATAATAAATAAAATTTGATACAATATTTTTCTCAATACTTTTTTTATCATATTTCTTGTATTTAATACTTTAAAATTATATTATATATTTATAAAAAATATATATGTTTTAGCGACACCAATTGATCCAACTTTCTTGTCAGATTTCTTCCCAAACTGGTTTAATAAATGAGAATCATGGACAATGAACCAAACCAAGATGTGGCCATTAAGTCAATGTTTTGAAAACCAGACCAAGTCGGCCAGTTCAGCCAGTTGGATTGCAAACCGAAACAATCACTGATCCGGTCCATCTATATATCTGGTCTATCCAAAAAATTGGACAAAATCAGTAAAAAATGAGAATCGATAAAAAATTAATTTTTAAATTTCAAAATAAAAAAAATTTAAATAAAGAGAAAAAAATTTAAAAATTGTGAAATAAAATCTAAAATGACAAAATATTAAACACATAAAAATCTAAACTATTAAATTATTATTTTTTTATCTTTTTTTATACTTATTTTTATATAAATTTCACTTTTTCTTATTAAAAATTTAATTAATATTTTTGGATATTAAGATTATAATTCTCCAAAAATAATATTTCACTTCCATTTTAAATTTTATATAAATATATTTTACAACATTTTAAATTATATCAAATTTTGAATATTAAAAATAAAAAAATAAAAAAATCTAAATTAAACTGGTTGAACCGCAAACCAAACATGTCACCGGTTCAATATCCGATCGATTTTCAAAACATTGCATTAAGTAGATAGGACTTCGTAAATTTATCTATTATTTTCGTCACAAATTAAATTAATTATGTTTTTAAAAATGAGAAATTAAATTTGTCTTTTTAATAAACATAAGATATGAAATAGGTACCCCATCTTGAATTGAATAGGAAAAAGAGAGATTTGAACGAGGTACAAGCTCAAATGCATGAGGTACAACACTTTATCAGATGTTGGGGTGTTGCATATAGTGAAAAAAAAGTAGAATACCTTGCCGAGGAGTACTTCGTTGGTGTAGGGACCATACACCTCGGCGGTGTCGAGATGGGTGATCCCTCTACCAATAGCATAATGGATGAGTTTGATCATGTCGGGCTCGGGTTTGGGCGGGCCGTAGAAGACTGACATACCCATACAGCCCAGCCCTTGAGCTGAAACTTCAAGGCCTTGTGAGCCCAACTTGATTCTCGGCACTTTCACCTCTTCGGTTGCCATTTTCAGACCAGACAGAGGAAGGAAAGGGTTGGAGTGGAATGGAAGAGGTGTTTTTAGCAGGTAAGGAGGGACTGATTAAATAAAGTATTGGGATGAGCGGTTGAGATCGTCGTGCTGTTAAATTCTGACTAATGGTCGAGAGTAGCTGTGGACTTGGACTATTGCAGTAGGATGACCAAATACGAGTAATGAACTTAGAATTACATGATCATCTAGAATATGCTATTTGTCGTTTTTATTTCTTTTTTGGCGCACCAATACATTTGATAAATAAAAGGGTAAAAAAAAAAATTAGTTTTCAAAGTTTGGCTTAATGATATTTTTAATTCTTAAAATTTTATAAAAAATAAATTACGTATTTTATTTGTTAAATTTTAATTTTATTAGGATAATTGATATAAAAATAATATGATTTTCGGTTTTTATATCTTTATCCTAACAAATATTTTATTCATTATCTGATAAATTTTTAAAAAAATACCTTCTATCTTTACTTTCTCTAGGTTAAACCAATAAAAATTGTTGTTTCTCATAAATTTTAACAGAAAGTTATATTATTTTTCTATCAATTATCCTTATCCAATAAAAATTTAAAAAATGAGAGACATAATTTATTTTTTTGTAAAATTCTAAATACCAAAAATGTCATTGAACCAAACTTTAGGGAGTAGATGTGTTTTTATTCCTAAACAAAACTTTGTTGGTTGTCAACTTAACTCTCGTTAGACTTCTATTTCAATTACGAGTTTTGGGAAGAGTATTAAGGAAGAAAACCAAAAAAGAAGAAGAAGAAGAAGGAATAGTATTAAGGGCTTGGGCGGGCCATAGGAGGCTGACATACCCATACAGCCCAGCCCTTGAGCTGAAACTTCAAGGCCTTGTGAGCCCAACTTGATTCTTGGCACTTTCACATCTTCGGTTGCCATTTTCAGACTAGACAGAAGAAGGAATAGTTGGAGACGAATGGAAGGGGCGTTTTTGGTAGGTGAGAAAGGACTTCTAAATTAAGGATTTAATTTATAGCCAAGGAGCCGAGGGTGGCTGGTGGAATAGCATCTAGAATGATGACTGATGAAATAAATGACTGCGATGTTTTTTACTAGTGCAGTAGAAATGATGACTGAATCATCTGGAATATGCTACTTGTCCGTTCTTGCGTTATCCGTTTAAGACATTGTGTCTTCCTTAATAAGGGAAGTGATGTGTGTAAACATATGTCCGTACCGTTATTCGTTTAAGACATTATGTCTTTCTTATTTTAATACAATAAATTGTGCGTGTAAACATATCTCCATAATTATATTATTGGAAATATTATTTTGACGTATTATTTAAGAAATTATTTGAGTTAGATAATAAATAATAAATAATAAAAAAAATTAAATAATTTGAATAAATATTTAGATTGTAAATAGTATAAATAATTTTTTATAAATAAATATTTAGATAGTATTTTTTACATCAAAAGACGAAAAAGTACGTCGAACGAAATTACTAATATCAAAATATATAATTCCGTTCAATTTCTTTTTAACACTCTAAAATCAAATACTAAAAATCACACACAAACTGTTACCTTCTCATTGTTTGAAATTCGAATCTTAAAAAACGAGATATATTCCTACATGTATGCTATCATGTATTTATTTAATACAAAATAAAAAATACTACATCCGTCACATTTTATTTGTCATTAAAATCTATTTTATTTTGTTTAAATTATTTGTCACATCTTTAAAATGTCAAATAAATATATGCCAATTTACCTAATTTACCCTTAATATAAGTTCCAAAAAGAGAGCATTAATGTTATGTTTCAACATTAATTACTCTCATTAGCCATTTCAAATTTTGAAAACCAAAAACCAACTAACAAGTTTTGAATTTTAATCAAAGGACAATAATCGAAAAACTATTCTATTAATTGGTCAAATATCAATTATTCTTAAACTATGTACAAGATTGACCATATTAAATAAAATGGGACGGAGACAGTACAATTTAAAAATTACTAAGTATTTTATGCACTAAAAGATAAAATACGCACACAAAATTTGAATAAAATTATTAATATCAAAATATATAATCCGGCTCACTTTCTTTTTATACCATCAAATCAAGTATTAAAAATCACATACAAAGACAGTTACCTGTTCGTTGTTTGAAATTTGAATCTCAAAAAACGAGATATATTTGTATGCGTATGCTAAACATATATATTTATTTAATACAAAATAAAAAAATACAATTTAAAATTTACACTTTTCTGCCCATAATTCAGATTATTCTCTAACATAGGTTCGAATGTCCGAACCTTATATACCATTTTAAACTCTATTTTCCTGCCCATACTTCGGATTTACGAACCTAAATTCGAAAATCCGAACCTTATAAACTCCATTTTTTCGCCTATACTTCGAACTCCCGAACCTAGGTTCAGAAGTCCAAACTTACATTTCCTGTTTCTTTGCCCAAATCTATATGGTGTATAAAAGAATTTTTGCATACCAAAATCTAATATAATATATGTAGATGTGTAATAAGAGTACAGATATAATAGTAAAATAATTAATTGAATAGTAATGAATAGTGAAAGAAAGTTTTGAATCGTGCAAATAATAAATAGTATTTTGGAAAAAAAAAAAAAAGTAAAAGAAGTTGACAAAAAAAAACTTTTACCGACCAAACAAATATTTCATCAAAAATATGAATAGTAAAATAAAAAGTGGTAAAAAGTGGTTAAAAAGAAAAAATCCAATTGGGCCATAATATCTTGAATTGGATTAATTTTAAAATTTTCCATCTATTTTCTAACATTTGAAGAGTCTTTTTCAATCAAAAGTTACTTTTTTAGTAAATTAGTTGTGATTTCGTTCTCTGAATGGGAATAATAGTAGGATAACAAAATGATTTGGTAATGAACTGAAATAAATATAGTATCAATGTCTCCAATTATTAAATTTAAAATAAACTATTTTGTTCAACGTTGGATGGGATAATTTGAAATGTTTCCGTTTGTTAATTTGTTTTATTTTGTAATAACAGATATACTGAAATCTTAGAATTTAAAGACTAAGAATAAGTTTACTTCCCTTTCTTGTATCTTTCATTTATTTAATAAAAAGATGTCCAACCCCTATTAAGGTACCATTTAATAAAAATAATTTTACTCCAAAAATTTATTAAAGCTCAAATTTGATAAATATTGAAATCACTTTATCATTCAAGCCCGTAATTTTTGTTTAAATATTTTAGAACAGAAATAAAAATACAAAGATAAAAAAAAGGTGCATAACTATAATATATGAAGTTCAACCTGTGCAGAATGTAAGGACAACATAAAAGAAAGTGAGCCCTTCATTGCATAAAAGTGCAATAACTTTGTGTGTGTCTATATACATATATGTTAATTATCCACAATAGTATAAATGTGTATTCATTAAACTACTTGTTAAGAAATGAAGAATAGTAAAATGAATATTATAGGAAGTCATCCATTGAATTAATATTAAAGAATTGAGAATAGTAAGAATGAGATGTTAAAAAATATATAGTTAGCGATTACATAAGGATGTGATTCAACTTGAGGATTGTATTTATTAAATTGATGTCTATTCATGAATTGATACTTATTTATGTATAGAAGCTTATTCATGAAGTGATATCAAATTCAAACAAATAGTTGCATTCTTCAAATAGGATGTCACTTCATGAAATGGTACATATTCAAACAAGCAGTTATGTTTATTGAATGGTGACTAAATGCAATCTATAAATATGACTTCTTATCAAAAGTTTCTCCCAGGGCATGAAATCTTGAAGACTTTTCTGCATCCTAATATATAATAGCATTCTGTATTTTTTCTTATTGTTCTTTGTGAAGAATTTGGATTTTGCTGTTCAATTATTGTTTGTTTTTGTTTATTTCTGGAGGGATATTGTCATAATACCCCGCAAGCAGCATAGTGAGGGCAATAATTCCTTAAGAAAAGTGTCCTACACGATTCAAAACTTTTTGTTCTATTCAATTATTACTTTTTGGTATAATAAATTTAATGAATTATTGATTACAATGGAAGGACACCAACCTTCAAGTTTAGAGACTACATTTAATAAGATGTTTAATTCAGATGTGATTAAACTAGAAAGGCTTGATGGCACAAACTTCACAACTCACCGAATTAGGAATTACCTATATCTTGGGTAAAAAGTTGCCGCCAATACCTGATTTTTCGAATGATGATATTGGTGCATTAAGGGATTCAAAGAAGAAACGTGAGGATGATGAAGTGTATTAACTCACTTTTTGCATCATGCTATCATTGACTTTACGATTTGCTCTTACCAATAAAATCACCACAAAAAATCTGGAAGGCAGTAGAGAAAAAATACAATTCGGTGAAATAAGAGACGGATAGATTTTTAAGTATGAAATTCTTTAAATTTCAAATGAATAATAATAAATCAGTAATGGATCAAGTTGATGAATTGTTGGTCTTGGTGTCTAGAATGAAAGACATAAAAGTTGAAGTGCATGAACATCTTCAAATGACAGTGGTAATTGCAAAATTACCCTCTTCTTGGAATGAATATAGGAAAAAATTATTGCACACTTCAGAAGAATTTACTATAGACCAACTTCTGAAGCATATAAAAATTGAAGAGGAAACTAGAATTCGAGAAAATAAATTTGCTTTAGAAAATGGTACTAAAGTGAACAATATTGAATCTAACACCAACAAAATTGGAAAAGAAAAAAAATAAGAGAAAATTCACTGATATATCTTCTACTTCTGAGTCTAATGCCAGTGGCAAGAAAAACAAGACATATTTTCTCTTTTGTGGTAAAAAGGGACATTTCAAAAAAGAATGCAGGTTTTATAAAAGACTAAAGATGGAAGAATCTACTTTGCAAAAGAAGGCAAATATGATTGAAAATCAACCAAATCCATCAGAAATTGTTGCAAGGATTGCTCATCTCAATATTGGTATAGTAACGGAGAGCAATATTGTAGCAATTACAAAATTTAAAGATTGGTGGTATGACTCGGGAGCAACAGTCCATATATACAACAACAAGGATTTCTTCAAGACACATGAAGATAACAAATTTAAAGAAAATATCTTCATGGGAAATTATGATATCACAAAAGTTTTTGGTAAAGGGACTGTGGAGTTACTTCTCACATCCAATAAGAAATTAATATTAACTATATTTTTTATGTACTTGATGTGAGAAAGAATTTAATTTCTACCAACTTGTTGTGTAAGAAAGGTTTGAAGGCTGTGATAAAAGTCAACAAAGTGATTTTCTCTAAAAATAGAATATTTGTAGGATAAGCCGTTGTACTTGTAATGGAATGTATAAACTGAATATTAATAAAATTAATATTTCTACTTATATGCTCGAGTCATATTTTGAATTATGGCATGCTTGTTTATCACATGTGAATTATAAATTACTAAAATATATGTCCAAAAATGGTTTAATCACTATATGTCCAAAAATAGTTTAATCACTTGTGAAAATGAAAATGCTAGAAAGTATGAAACTTATATTCAAGCAAAAATGACAAAAAGACCTTTTTCAAAGAATGAAAGGACAACTAGTGTATTGAAAATTATACATTATGATATTTGTGAACTTCATGGTCATCTAGTAAGAGGTGATAATAGATATTTTATTATTTTTATAGATGATCATTCTAGATTTACTTATGTATATTTGATGAAAACAAAAGACCAAGCATTTGATTTATTTAAATGCTATAAATCTTTGGTTGAAAATCAATTGGAAAAAAAGATTAAAATTCTTCGAGACGATCAAGGAGGTGAATATTTTTCATTTAAAGAATTTTCTATTTTCTGTGAAGAAAACGGATTGATTCATCAAATAAGTGCCCCATATACTCCACAACAAAATGGTTTAGTCGAAAGAAAAAATAGAACTTTGGTAGACATGGTAAATTCTCTGTTGATAAATTCAAAATTATCAAATAATTTATAGAGTGAAACCTTATTGACTTTTTGTCATATACACAATAGAATACCCTCAAAGAAGGCTAAAATTTCTCAATATGAAATATGGAAAGGAAAGAAACCAAATTTACATTATTTGAGGGTATGGGGTTATATGGGATATTATAGAATTCCTGATCCTAAAAGGGTTAAATTGGAACCAAAAAATCTTAAAAGTGTCTTGTATGATATGCTAAAAATTCTAAAGCATATAAATTATTGGATATAGATTCTAATGTAATTATAGAATCTAGAGATGTTGAATTCTTAGAAGCTAGTTTTCTAAAAGATATAAACATCAGTTCACAAGAAACTAGAAGTGACTCTATTGTTGAAGCAAAAGGATACATAATGATTAGAATTCTAGTACTTTGTTAAATGATAAGAGGAAAGAAGTTGATACTCCAATTAAACCAAGGAAGAGTAAAAGAACTAGAAAAGAAAAGAATCTGCACTCTGATTTTATTTCTTCACAATAAATAGTTTTTTCGTTAAAGGAATAGAGAGCAAATACTAAATAAAATTCCTATAGTACTAAATTTGGGAGAGGATCCAAAAACATATAGTAAGCAATGACTTCAAGAGATGGTGCTTTTTGGAAAGAGGTAGTTAATGATGAAGTGGATTCTCTTGTATCAAATGGTACATGGGAATTGATTGATTTGTCTCCTAATGCTAAGCCTATTGGTTGTAAGTGGATATTTAGTAGAAAATATAATACCGATGGATCTTTACACACCTTCAAAGAAAGACTAGTTGCAAAAGGTTTTAAACAAAGAATAGGAGTTGATTATTTCAATACATATGCTCCTGTAGCATGGATAACTTCAATAAGAGTTTTATTGGGAATGCATTTGCATCAATTTATAAATTATATGTGCATCAAATGGATGTTAAATTGCCTTTTTGAATGGTGATCTTGATGAGGAAGTATACATGGAACAACCTGAAGGGTTTGTACTTCCAAGAAATGAAAAGAAAGTTTGCAAATTAGTTAAATTTTTATATGGATTAAAACAGGCTCGTAAACGGTGGCATAAAAAGTTTGATAGTATGATATTGTCACATGGCTTCAAACACAATGGCCAGATAAGTGCGTTTATTCTAAATTCACTAAAGAATACGGTGTAATAGTATGTTTATATATTGATGATATGCTAATAATAGGAACTAATATGCACGGTATAAATGATACTAAAATATTTATCTTATTAATTCAAAATGAAAGATATGGGAGAAGCTGATACCATCATAGGCATTAAAATTAAGAAATATAGTGGGGGTTTTGCTTTTTGTCAATCTCATTACATTGACAAGGTACTCACCAAATTTAATCACTTGAATATTAATGAATAACACAATACTCTATAGATATTTCTAATAAGTTGATTGAAAATCCGGGAAGATTTATACGTCAGTTGGAATATGTTAGTGCAATTGGTAGTTTAATGTATGCCATGCATTGTATCAGACTAGATATTGCTTGCGTTATATGCAAATATTTTAGATTTATAAACAATCCTAGTGCTGATCATTGGAAAACTATTGGAAGAGTACTTGGTTATCTTAAAAGAAAAAAATCTTTTGCCTTGTATTATAATGAATTTCCTTCAGTACTAGAAGAGTTTAATGATTCTAGTTGGATAACTAGCGTGAATGACAATAAATCAACGTTTGGATGGATATTCACTATGGTAGGAGGTGAGATATCATGGGCATCTAAAAAGAAGACGATATATAACTCACTCAATTGTGGATTATGAGTTTATTGCTTTGGCAGCAATAGGGAAGAAGCTGAATGGCTGAAAAATATGTCATTAGATATTGAGTTGTGGCCACAACCAATACCAGGAGTTTTTCTATATATTGCGATAGTGAAGCAACCATGTCAAGAGTTTTTTAAAAAATTTATAATGAAAAGTCTAGACATATAGCTTTAAGACATGAATATATTAAACAATTAATTTCTGATGGCATAATTACTGTTGTCTATGTAAGGTTTAAGAATAATCTTGCTGATCCATTAACAAAAGGACTCTCAAGAGATATGCTAAAAATCACCACTTACATAATGGGTCTTAAACCAATATGAATATATTAGTGACAACAGAAACCTTACCTTTCTTGTTGCTAAGCAACTCTAAAAGTTTAATAGATAGCAAGAAGTTGCTAGTAACGATGAACAAGTGCATCAAAAATGTACTTAAGAAAAAATGTTGTATATATAATACACTTAATGAATATAATTTTCTTCACCTATATAAACACGTGAAGTGGTTCCGTTTCAATCAAAGTATGGATTAAAATTTTGTAAGTGTTTATGAACAAGTGTTTATGAACAATCCTAGTACTGATCATTGGAAAGGCTATTGGAAGAGTACTTGGTTATCTTAAATGGACAAAATCTTTTGCAATGTATTATAATGAATTTCCTTCAGTACTAGAAGAGTTTAATGATTCTAGTTGGATAACTAGCGTGAATGACAATAAATCAATGTTTGGATGGATATTCACTTTGGTAGAAGGTGCAATATCATGGGCATCTAAAAAAAAGACGTGTATAACTCACTCAATTATGAAGTATGAGTTTATGGCTTTGACAACAACAGGGAAGAAGCTGAATTGCTAAAAAATATATCATTATATATGGAGTTGTGGCCACAACCAATACCAGCAATTTCTGTATATTGCAATAGTGAAGCAACCATGTCAAGAGTTAAACAATTATTAAACAATTAATTTCTGATGGCATAATTATTGTTGTCTATGTAAGGTCTAAGGATAATCTTGCTGATCCATTAACGAAAGGACTCTCAAGAGATATGGTGAAAATCACCACTTACACAATGGGTTTTAACCAATATGAATATAATCTAAGATTGGTGACAATAGAAACCTTACCTTTCTTGTTGCCAAGCAACTCTAAAAGTTTAATAGATAACAAGAAGTAGCTAGTAATGACGAACAAGTGCATCAAAAATGTACTTAAGAAATAGATGTTGTATATATAATACACTTAATGAAGATAATTTTCTTCACCTATATAAACACGTGAAGTGGTTCCGTTTCAATCAAAGTATGGATTAAAACTTTGTAAGTGTTTATGAAACCAGGAAGTAGCACAAGGCCATTATAAGGTGCTAAAGCTCACGGTGAACAAGTAGAGAAATATGTAAGATTTGTATAGGTGGTATATCCCATTTTATCATAAAAATTATGGTTTAATATTCGTATAATCGTTAATTCTAATAAAATATTGAAATATTTACTCTAATAGTATGATTAAGTTGAAAAATACCTACTAAATGCATAAATTCAATATTGATTGATTGTGAATAGTATCACTAAGTAGGGGATTGTAAAAAAAAAAAAAAAATAGTGTATAGTGTAATGTAAGGATGTGATTCAACCTAAGGGTTGCATTTACTAAATTGATGTCTATTCATGAATTGATACTTATTCATGTGTAGATGCCTATTCATGAAGTCATATCAAATTCAAACACATAGTTTCAATCTTCAAATGGAATGTCTCTTCATGAAATGGTATCCATTCAAGCAAGAAGTTGTGTTTATTGACTGGTAACTAAATGCAATCTATAAATATAACTTCTTGTCAAAAGTTTCAACACATGAAATATTAAAGACTTTTCCACATCCTAATATATAATAGCATTCTATATTTTTTTCTTCTTCTTGTTTATAGTGAAGAATTTGGATTTTGTTGTTCAAATTCTTGTTTGCCTTTGTTTATTCCTTGAGGGATATTGCCATAACACCTAATACACAACATAGTGAGGACAATTATTCCTTAAGAAAAGTGTATTACATGATCCCAAGCTTTTTGTTTTATTGTATTATTACTCTGTGATATAACATGAGATGTTCGTTTAAGTTATGCTTACAAAAGAATCCAAAAGCAAAAGAACTTTTAACATCAAGACTAGTTACATATAATGCTAAATACACAAAAGAGGTGTTCTCATGATTTGATTACAAATGCTGCTCTTAATGAAGGAAAGTCTTTACCAATGGATTGGGTGGGTAAACTTTCCCTATCGAGCAATTCTTACTACGAAGAAGCAAAATTAAATAGCAATAGTAGCATCTACTCTCAGTGAAGCTACTTCCATTCTACCAGGAGATTAAATCATGCACTCCATGTTTAGAATTCCTCTAGACTTCTCAAGAAGAAGATGATGCCAACTGATAGTTGAAATTTAACATATAGTTAAAAATTGTTGAAAAATTATAAACTAACATTTAAATAAATAACTGTCCCAACCTGGGTTGTAAAACAAATAAAGTCTTGAACTTGGAAAACCAAATGAATCGGTCAATGAAATATCTCATGTACAATGTATAATGTTGAATTGGAATTAAAAATGAATGTCCACAACATACACTACTAGAAATAAGCTTTTTTAGCAACGAAATTTGACAACGAAAAAAATCCATTGCAAAACGGATTTTAACAATAAAAAAAAATTTCCAAAATCATTGTTACGTATATATTCGTTTGAAAACTAAATATAAAAATTAAAAAAAATATATTTCCATCAGAGTTTTCATTGCTACTTTTTGGGAAAACATTAGCAACTTTTTAAAATAAGTTCGGAAGTTATTTTTTAAAACTTAGACTGATACATAGCATTAATTAGCAACTTTTTTCATTTCTATATTTTTTTAAAATAAGTTAAGAAGTTATTAATCAAAAAATCATTGCAAAGTGACGAATAAATAGAAAACCCTCAGATACTAATACTCTAAGTCAGACAAACTCCTCTAACTCTCTCCACCATCGATCCGTCTTCCACCACCGTCCTTGTCTATCTTCCCTACCTTCCACAACCATCTCAGCCTTCAAACCCTTCTAACAAACATTATTCTTTCTATTTCCGAAGTCCTTCTACATCCCTTCCTTCCCTATTTCCTTTCTCCCCCCTCTACTGATGGCCAACGCAAAACGCTTTGGAGACGTAAAGGCAAAGAACTAATCGGAAGTTTTGCTCGCTCATCAACAATCGCAAGTGGAGATCTCGATTCACCGCTAATCTCTCCATCGAATTTTGCACCATCCGACTCTTGAATCAGGTTCGTTTCTTTTTTATCTCTAAATTTGCTTGCTATTTTAATTGCTAAGCTTTACTTTCTTCTCTTGCGACAAAAGAATATTTGAGTAAGAATCTGATTACAAAAGTTATCTTATTTCATTAGATTTTTTTATGTTTATTTTTTCCAATTTTTTCTATTGGTAAAGAAAACGGATGAAATTATTTTGTGTGTTGACTATTTTGCGTGTTGTGTATTTAGGTATATTTCTTGACTGAGAATTTAATATTTTGGTACTCTATTTTTCTTTTTTTTTTGTTATTTTTTCAATTGGATAAGAAATTTATGTTTACTTTGTTATCCACAACCTCAGTTTCTTTCGATCTAGGAAAAGATTGATGATCAATTGTGAAATTGATATAATGAGGCAAAAATAATGGTGTGTGGTTGCTTAATTTCCTTGTTATTTGTTTCATTTTCTTTGTACTGAGACTTATGAGTACATCAATTTGATATGCTAAAAGTGAATTTAAATGGGCTTCTTACTTTAGATCTCGTTTGCTGTCTGTTATTTTGATGGACCGAAAGTCCCTACTTTCTTGTGCACATCTACATGAATGCATTATGATTTTGTTTCTTTTAGTGCTTATTTTGGGAAATGTTGTGGTTAAAAATTTCTGTTGGAAATAGTAAAGTGCAATAATATAGATGGAATAACATGTATGAAATAGTAACAGTAGTAGTTAATTTATCTAGCACATGAATGGTATTCTTTCACTTTGTATCATGATTATAATTTGTAGAATCTTTTGTATCATGATTATAATTTGTAGAATCTCGTGGTGTTGTATAATTTGGGAAAATGAGTTTAGAACATATATGATAATCATGCAAGCTTTTTTGTACTATTAACTTCAACTCATGTTAGGGAGTAAGTCTGTATAATGTAGAGTAAGCAGTTAAACTGGCACTCCACAAAGTTCCAGCCAAGACTTTTTTTGTGTTGGAAATAATAAAAAAATATTTGCCCTGGCAATGAGATATTCTATGGATTGAATAGTATATACGATGAGTAATCTCCATGGCTTTCCAAGTTGGAACACTACAAAAATATAAAATCAAAAGGGAAAAAAAAAAGTTTGCAAAGCTCAGCATGCATGCGTTTATACAATCAGTCGGTGATTTACAAAGTTAAAAAATGGAGACACGTCCTAAAAAATAAGAAATTAATAATGTGTTACAGAATAGAGAAATGAAAGAAGGGAACATGAGTCTGAATCATGACACATGTAAATGCCCTGATTAAGAATACACAAGAGGTCTTTCTACGAACTACACAACAATTTGTAACTTGAACGATTCTCCTAGGTTTAAATATATTTGAGGACGTGCTAGAATATGCACACATGTATTTTTTGTTAGAACGTGCACAACGAAGTAGTTATTGGATAACAACTTATAATTCAATTGGTAAGATGTTTAACTTATGATTTATAAGTTATGGGTTTGAATTACCAATGAATTGGTGAAAATTCACTATTAATACTCGTTAATAAAAAAATAAATAAAATAAAATAAAAACATTTAGTTATCTTTTTCCACAAAAAAAAAAAGGTTTTCCCAGTAAAGAGAATATCAAATCTAAACAGTATTTGACTGCAATTTGCCCAATCTAGTAAAAAAGTATCTAAACTACTTGCTGAGCATAGTATTGTCCACCCCATTATGTTAACTTTATATTTTTTTTTTTTGCAGATTATGATTATAGTTTTAATCTCAACGAGAGGAATGAGTCTACCGCGAGCAGGGTTATGTGTATGATTATACTTATGACTACTATCCACAAGAGTGATGTCTAGTAGTTGGGCTTATAATAAAGATACTGTGGAGGCCTATCGCACAGTGCCTATGATATTTTAGTATTATTACTATGTCAAATTATCCTTTTTACACTTATGTTGTTCCCCCATTCTTTTTAATAATATTATCATGGATTTATTGAATTATCTTGTTATCCATGCTTGGGGTTCATCTCAAGGTATGGTGTGTCGACGTCCTAATTTCGGAGCGTGATATTTAGTGGTATCAGAATCTAGATTTTGATCTATGTCACATTAGTAGAACTATGTCAAGGGTCGTATTGAAGACATAAGAATCACATGTGACACATAGTATAGGGATGGCCAGCCTATATTGAGTGCCTCTGTACTTCTTTTGAATTCAGTACAAGGGGTAGTGATGAGTGGGGCTGAGAACGATGAGTTTATCTTGTAATTGTGTATTTGAACTAAATTTGAATTATGTGACTCACGTTTGCTCTATATACAGGATTATGGCACCAAGACAAAGTAAGCAGAAACAAGTGATGGCTTCCTATGAGGAGACTCATAAGGAACTTGAGGTGCAATTCACTCTGATACTGATCGGGTAGAGGGACCTTATGGTATGCATGATGATGGACAAGAGAGTGATGATCCAGAGCTGAATAGACCCACTGGGGGATTTCTAGGTGATGCATGAAGAGTTGCCCGTAAGACACAAGAGAGGGAGATTGGACAGACGAGCCTTCCTCCTTCTGATTTATCGGCTATGGCTTCGATCATAACTTAGGCTTTTCATACAGTAATTCAACAGAGCCTAGTTCAACTAGCTCATCATCCTCAGCCTTCACCACACGTCATAAGAAGGACGTGGAGAAGTGCTTTGTAGTCATGAGTAAGATTGGAGTGTCAATGTTTGACGGAGGTGTCGATCTAGACAAGACAAAAAGTGATTTGGATAGATTGAGGAGATTCTGGAATTATACAGGTACCTGATGCCGCTTAGAACTTCAAGTAGACACCTATTTTGCTTCAGGGAGAGGCCAAGGCCTGGTGGAAGGATATGTCTCTGGTTTTGACTCTTAACGGTCTAGTCACTTGGGGTAGGTTTTGATAGGCTTTCTTGAAACATTATTTCCCATCTACTTTAACAGCTCAAAGCGAAAGAGAGTTCACCATGTTGAAGCAAAATCCTAGGATGTCTATAGCAGAGTACTCTCATCAGTGTCACATTTTGGGTCACTATACACCAGCTATCATGAATGACTTGGCTGAGAAGGTGATCTTTTTCCAAGATGGTTTATTTAGCAAGATTCAAACGTAGATTGCAGCATCAGGGATACGCATTTTCATTAGGTTGTTTGAGACTACATGTGATGTGGAGACGGATATGAAGCGTCTTGCCTCCATGGATGCAAATAAAGGCAGACTTGTAGTGCCACTAGCTTGACAGATGACGCCACCCATTAGGCCCAATATTAGGCCTATGGTGCCATTCAGGCAATACCTATCTTTAGGAGTAGCAAGTCTTTCTTATGCTATTAGGAATAAGAGGGGCCGGCAGTACTACCTGTTGCTCACCCTGCCCAGTTTTTCTAGAGTGCTTGTTTGCCATCCACTCACTGTCATCCAAGTGAATGTTGTCTTAAGATGGGTTCTTGTTTCAGGTGTAGGATGTTGGACCACAAGCTTAAAGATTGCCCTAATCCGCCACTACCTATGATATCAGCAAGAGGACATAAGGGGAACTCCAAGAAATGCTGGAGGCAATGCAAACGCCCATGTTTATGTGTTGACCCAACAGGAGACAAATGAAGTAGATGGAGTTGTGACAAGTACAATTTTAATAAATAATGTGCCTGTTTATATACTTTTTGATTGTGGTGCATCTCATTCTTTTACATCTAGGAAATTTGTAAAGAGTTTGTGCATGAAACCCGATTGGTTAGATAAACCTTACAGGGTGGGTACCCCAAGGGATAGGATCATTGAATCTAAATGGATATACAAAAATTGTAAGTTTACTCTAGATGAATGGGAATTCGGAGCTGACCTTATTCAAATTCACGATGTCTAACTTTGATGTGATCCTAGGGATGGATTGGTTGTATCAGAATTATGCATAATGTTGACCGTAGAGGAAAGAAAGTCCGATTGTGTCACCCAAGGGCAAAGGAAATTGTGTATCATGGGTGTTCCAATAATAAAATGAAACTAAAAACTCCAATACTATCTACCATGCAAGCTATGAAGGCTCTAAGGCATGGATGTGAGGCATATTTGGCTTTTGTGGTAGACACGAGGGAAGAAGGGATAAAGTTGGAAGAAATCCCTATTGTGAGAGACTTTTCAGATTTTTTTTCTTGAAGAATTGCCTGGAACCAGATCGTGAGGTGGAGCTTGAGATCAAACTTATGCCATGAGTAGCACCAATGTCTAAGGCACCTTATGGAATGGCACCAGTTGAACTCAAGGAGCTAAAGAGCTAGTTGCAAGAGCTTTTGGATAAAAAGTTTATCTTTCCCAATGTGTCAACTTGGAGAGCTCTAGTTTTTTTTTTTTTTTTTTTTTTTGTCAAGAAAAATGATGGCAGCATGCTAATATGCATAGACTTCTGGGAATTGTACAATGATCACGGTCAAGATTAGGCACCCTTTGCCTTAGATCGATGACTTGTTTGATCAACTGAAAGGGGCTAAGGCATTCTCCAAGATTGATCTCAGATCAGGATATCATCAGTCAAAGATTAATGCTCAAGATATTCCTGAGAGTGCCTTTCACACCAGGTATGACCATTACAAATTTCTAGTCAAGCCTTTTGGTTTAATTAATACCCCTAGACCTTTTATAGGTCTTAAACAGGGGTTTTTAGCCAAACTTGGATAAATTTGTCGTGGTATTCGTTGACGGCATTCTTATTTACTCTTCAAGTGAGGATGAGCATAAAGAACATCTTTGCGTGGTTCTCCAAACTCTTAGGGAAAAGCTGTTGTTCGTGAAACTCAGCAAGTACGAGTTTTGGCTAAAAAGTGTGACATTCTTGGGTCATGTGATATTGGAAGGAGTGACCATGGAGCCAAAGAAGATTGAACTGATTTTCGATTGGCCGAGACCTTTTAACATGGCTAAAATTAATCAGAGTTTTTTGGGTCTGCCTAGTTACTATCGCAAGTTTGTGGAGGATTTCTATTTGTTGGCTATTCCTTTAACTAGACCGATTGGGAAGAGAACCAAATTTGAGTGGTCAGAAGAGTGTGAGGCTAGCTTTCAAGAACTGAAATTCGGAGCTTTTGTGCTGAAGAAAATAGTCTATAGTCTAAAATTCTATTTTGACTTGGGAACATGATGATTTAATATCTTTGTTGTTGATATTTGTCTATTATTTGATAAGTGAATGTGGTTCAATTTGTAAATTATAATGTCTGGAAAAATTTAGTTATTATCAACATGTTTATTCACTCTAATAATACTAGATATTTTTATAATATCACTACAATGCTATGTGAATTTAATTTCTAATAATAATATTAAACATTACATGTATATGATTAATTTTTAATCAAATATGTATTTTATTATTTAAAAAATTCAAAAGTTATCTATTTCAAAATTTTCATTTTGAGTTTAATTAATCATTCATAACTTACAATTAGCTTGATAGGTGACGTGAGATTAGTTAGTCAAAATTTTCATTTCAAGTTTCTAATTAATCATTATTTAGTTGAGATTATTTTGTTTTCATTTTAAGTTTTTAAGTAATCGTTATTTAGTTGAGATTATTTTAACATTAAAAATCTTTTCCTTTCTCATCAAATCCCTGATGGCGCGGGTTACTTTGAAACTTTTAGAATTTTTACATTAAAAGAAAGTTTTATTAGTTTTTTATCTTCGGAGACTAATTTTGCATTTTTGAGACCAATTTCGTACATTTCTTTTAGTATTTAATTTCATCATCATCATCATCATCATCATCAAATTTGACAACCACATAACACGCACATGGCCGTTTTCTACTAAAAATTTTAATTTTTCATTAGTTGTCCTATTTTGTTCAAATTTTGGAACATTAGAGACTAAATTTATGTTGTCCAAAATTTTGGGGACTAATTTAACTGTCTACATTTTTCCCTAATTTAGTTAAACCTGTGAGGTTAAATTATGTAAAAAAAATGCTGAATCCCTTTAGCTACGTTACTTAAGTTCAGTTTAGTTAAATTAGTTTTAAATTGTTAGAACCTTGTATCCATGTTAATTTAGTTCAATTTAGATTATATTACGTAAAAACTGGTACAATTCCTTTTAGTTATGTTAATTTATTTCATTTTTAGGTTCATATACTTCAAAATTGGTGCAAAATTGGTAAAATCCCTATATCTTCATTCCATTAAATTATAGTAGTTAAGTGTTAATTATACATCTAAGTAGTGCAAAGATAAGGCTATTGGTTAATTTTAGGTTAATAACGGGTTACTATATGTTAACATTGTAAAATTAGTGTTATTTATTTTATCTTACTATATATAAAGGGAGAGTACCAATTGATCTAGTGGTCTCTCCCTTTATTTTTAATTAATCTTTTAATAAGAAAAAATAGTTTTGATTTGAAAAATAATCTTAGAATATTTTAATTATTTCCCAAATAATGTAAAAAAATCAATTTATACAAAATTCGTCCTAAATAAATTTAATTTTTCTATTGCACACATTGAGTGTGCCTCTTTCACTAATTAGGATTATCAAAGTCATGCTAAGGCAATTTTTTGTCCAATTTATTAGTAATTTTTGTAATTTTTTGTCCAATTTATTAGTAATTTTTGTAATTGTATTCCACAAGCACATCATTGACTTTTGCCCGCATTGAATTATTGCAAAAGAATCAAATTAATGGTATCTTCAAGGTAATGAAGTTTGGGTAGAAAAAAAGCATCATAAGTGCAAGTACTACTACTATAATATGATAGAACAATTTAGAATCCAAAGAAAAAAAAGAATTTCAAATCTTGGTAATTGTTGAAATTTGTCCACAAAAAAACTTTATAATAACGCAAATATGTCTAAACTCTATGGTTCTAAGAAGTTTACCAAACAAAGAATTATTTTTTTCATATTCCATAACTCCAAATCCGAAACCATTAGGTAATATATATGCGGGTTAAATATACCATAAACCCCTTTAAGGTTTGGGATATTTTACATTAAATCCTTTAATGTTTTTTTTTCTCTCACTTTACTCCATCTATTAGTACACATAAGCAATTTGACTATTAAAAAATCAAGAAAAACATTTTTACCCCAATACACTGTAAGAAAATATAAAATTAACCCTTAAAGTTTATTATATTTATCATTTTAGTCCCTAATTCTAGTTTTGTGTCAATTAACTTACTTTATTCATTAATCAATATAAAAATATTGTCAAAACAACTAAAAATATAATGATACCTTAATTGGTGGTTCTTTAAAAATACTTGTGAACCAAATTTAAATACAAAAATTCCCTAACATTACACATGGTATTTTTCGCTCTTTTCATTATATTTTATTTTCATGTAAAAATAAAATTTTAATTAGATGAGACCCATAATCTATTAAAGTTATATCAATCTATTTTGTTTTTGCTTTTCTACACGTTTATTTAGAATGATTTTTTTTCTTACTTTTTTTTTCTAAAAGAAAACTACCTTAGTAATATAATTATAACTATCATCTAAATTATACGAAATAAATTTATACATATAAAAAAACCTCCAATTGAAATAATTAAGATGAAATACCTTTAATAATTTGTCAAAACATTTAAAATTAATTATTTCATCGTATTTTTAAATTTTAAATATTGAAAAAAACATAATTCAAGAATTATAATATGAATTAAATATGAGAGTATTTATATTTTTATCAATATTGACAATATTATTGAATTTTATTTTTATCCCAATATATTAAATGATACAAAACTTACATAGGGGGTAAAGTGAAATCTCAATTAAACCTTAAGGGGGTTTACTGCAATTAATATTTTGGGGTAAATTTGTTTTCTCGAAAAAACTAATAGTGGTGTTACATTTGAATGTTAGTTAAAGGGATCAAGTTAAAAAAAAAAAAAAAAAAAAGTTAAGAGTTTTAATGCAAAACAGCTTAAACCTTATTTAACCCTATATATGCTGCTGATTGATTTGAGTTATACTTGTATCTCTGAGTCTTCTAACGGTTACGCCAGTTTTGCTCTTTTCTTTTTGCATGCATGACTGCAACCAAACCCTCAAAACAAATTGTGACGTTGTGACGATGGAAAAGAGTTAACCAAATTCTCATCATCAATAATTTAATTTAAGAGAAACAAAACCCTCAAAACAAATTGTGATGACGGAAAAGAGTCGATCAAATTCTCATGATCAATAATTTAATTTAAGAGAAACAGAACCATCAATGATATATAATTAATATAAGATACTCCTCAACATCTTATCATCGAAATATGACCAAATCAGTGCATAATTTAATTTAAGAGAAACAACAATTAATATCAGATATTCCTTATCATGTAAATCTGACCAAATCAGTGCGTTTCGAAATCATGACTTTCCTTAATCTCCAACCTAAATTTCATCAAAATTCATGTGACAAAATCCTCCAACAATCATAGAATACACTCATAATTGACTCGTTTTTTGTAATTTGGGGATGGCCGACAACTACTATAAAGTTTATATTCAAGCAGGTTTCCTTCATTCTACATTGTATAGTACACAAATTAGTGAGCCAACCGACATGGATGATTCCATTGGATGCTACCAAGATATGTTTGTAGGTCCAAGTCCTTGGATGATTTACTTTCCCATTGTAAACGTGTCGGTTGTTAGAGTGGTTTAATTTGTGTTACCGCATATAGAGACATAATTTTGCGGAATCCATCAATTTGAAAATCAAGAAAGTTACTTAAGTTTCCTCCCAAGTTTTATGCTTATGGGTACGATGAGTCTAATGATGATTACAAAGTATTCAGAATTTTATGTGGCAGTGAATATCATGGAACAAAGGATACTTCGATTTCTACAGTCGAAACAAGAATTCTTGGAGGATCGAGGATTTAAATGTGGATTTATTAGAGGGGTTTATTATACAAGAGGGAAGCTACATTGGATCACGGATAGATGAGAAAAGATGGATACTCTTTAACTTAGCGACTAAGATATACGAGATTCTGAGGGTCCAATTTATTGTGATTTAAAAGGATTTTTAGGATGTGGTATTTTATTACGAAAGTATTACGACTATTTGGAGAATGAAAGAGTATTGGAGTGAAAGATTCTTGGACTAAAGCTGCTTTCATTGCAAGACCCTTACTTAAAAATGTGCAGTTTAATGAGACCAGTTTTTGTATCCAAGTTCGGTGAAATTTTGTTTCGTAAACCTGGTACAAGTACGAGATTGGCGCTTTATAATCCAAAATGTAAATCGCATGCCATCAAATTACCAGCTTGAAAGAACTGTTGGAACTGAATATTTTCGTTGAAAGCTTAGTTTTGCCTAGTAATGACCACGATGGAATGGAATAATACAAAGGACCTGTACCAAACAATATGATGTTCATTCACATGACGAGATATTTATTCATTATAAATTTATAATTAACCACTTTGTTCAGCTCTTTCCTTAGGTATGTAAGAGCATAGCGAGGATTAACAAATTTATTCAGACAAATTATCAACCCGTAAAATACCTGGAAGCAGCACAACATAAACCATGTCTTCATATACCTTTCCATGTTGACAAAGGTGGAGTATTAGAAGTCTGCCAAGTAGTAACCTCAGGCCCGTATCTGTCTCCCTTAACTCCAGTTGAAGCAATGGATTCTAGCTCAGACATATCTTCTGCTGACAATTTTACAGACAACGCTCCTATATTCTCTTTGAGGTTCTCAATCTTGGTAGTGCCAGGTATGGGACAAACATCATTTCCCTGGTGATGGACCCAGGCCAATGCTAGCTGTGATGGGGTACAACCTTTCCTTGAAGCGATGTCATTGACCCGCTCATACAAGCTCTTGTTATGCTCCATATTCTCTGGTTGTAGTCTCGGCAAGTACTGGAAGATGTAAACTTCAACTTCAATAATCAATTATAGAGGCAGAAATTGGAAGGGACTAAAGCAGGTAAAATAGATGTTTACTGCGCTCAAAATACATAATTCAAAGAAACAAAGGAACAGTCTTGATTCAAATGCGGAAATTTAGAGGAAAAATAAAACATGTATAAGGAGGACTGAGTTCTCCAGGTTAAAAACATCAGTCGCAGAAAGAAACAATCAATCTAGGATAAGATGCAGTATGATTTAGAAATATATTTAACCTGTCACGTTGTATTTATGAGGTGACCAAAGTCTGGGGTTCTAGTCATCATACTTTTTTCAGGGAAACCAAGAGATGAACAAGCATTTCACATTCATGTACACAACTTTATAAGATGAAGTTTTCATGCTTAAGTACTAAACTTCACGGTTGCCAACTGCGGGCAAGGAAACAAACTGGCCAAGAAACTTCTTGTCATATTCCGTTTCCTTCTTAGCATTGTTGTGTGGCTTTGAACAAGAAAAGCATGTGAATTTTGGACAACAGTATGAAAAATAGTGTTAATGAATGTGATATATGTAAATTACTAAGAACCTCATTATCTGTAAGTAACTTACAATAACCATTCTATACTAAGAAACATTTGATTCAATATATGGATGGATATGCACAAACCTTTCGGAAGTCACCTTCAGTCAAATTCTCCATCAGCTTTGGACCTGATGAGAAGAATCCTCGTCCAAGTGGACTGTATGCCACAATCCCTATCCCAAGTTCTCTGAAAGATAAAGCAAAAGGTTAGAACATCATATTCATTGCACATTGTAGAGTATAAAGCAGGATAAAAATACCTGCACGTGGGAATTATCTCTTCCTCCACATCTCTGGACCACAATGACCACTCCAACTGTATAGCTGTTATTGGATGAACAGCATGTGCTCTTCTGATTGTTGGAGCGGAGGCCTCAGATAGACCTATATACTTTATCTTACCCTCTTCAGCCAGTTTCTTAAGTTCTCCAATCTAGGAAAAAAAAAAATTTCAAGGAACAAAAATATCTTCCCATAGGAAGCTCAGGTAGTATTATTTATCCCAAGGCAGGTAATCTAAATTTTAAATGCATAAAGTAAACGCAGCATTAGCTCCTTGACGAGAGCACAACTTTGAAGAAGTATTGATAAACCAGAAAACATCACACATAAAATGGTAATGAGCCATGAATAATAGTTGCTTCTGTAAAGGATTTTGTCTTCAACCCAACTGGTTAAATTAACTCTTCTGCACGATACACATATAATGCTCCTCCAATCACATGTAAATGACATTGTTCACTTTTTCTAAACAAAATAATATCTGTGTCATACCAATTGTTCATTGTCACTTCTCTTTGATTTGTTTCAAACTTGACTATGTTGTTAGTCATAGTATTTTGAGAAATGTCTTCCTATTACTGAAGAAATCAACATAAGAACTATTTCCTGATTAAACTAGAAGACAAATCACACAGGCAACTTGCCACAAAAAGTCGATTGTAATGAAAATAGCGACCATGTACTATAAGATGTCAAATAATGGATGCCTATCTCTATTGCTTAAGGTACTTCCTGCAACGAAGCAACAAGGTGGATAGACTAGTATATTGATTTTCAACCCTACACTGTATATTTCAAATTAAAGAGAATGCACATGACATTGGGTTCCTTAAAAAGTTTCATACAAGGTATAACATTATTTCCACTTGTGTCACCCTCAGCAAGGGCTATTGAGCTATATAGGCTTACAAGTCACATTTATTTGATCTTTTTCCTTTTCTTTTTCAAGTGTATATGACAATGTGAAGTCATCACATAGATTAGCATGCATACTACTAGACCATAATTGTGAAGAACCTTTCTACGCTATTTTTGATGAAACTGTGCAAGTTATTGAACTCGATCAGCCTCCTAAAGGCGAAGTTCCACAACATTTAATCTAGTCCAAATCTCCTATATTGAGTTTCATAGTTTTTGGTAGCTATAGAGCACCTAGTTCATTCCCTAAGAAGTGCCTTTTCTTCTGAAATTATGCCCATACATGTGTTTAAATTAACTACTCTTTTGGCATTCTTGGAAAATTTCTAAAAATATGCCACTTTTCAAATTTCTTCTATTTTTGTGCCTAGGATATTTCAATGTGCAATTCCGGACCAGTGGAACTCGCATTCGGAGAATGCGAGTTCCAGAAAATTTTTTTTAAAAAAAAAAAAAAAAAAAAAATTTGTTCTTTGCGAGGTCAGTCAAAATTGACCGACCTCGCATTCCTTGAATGCGAGGTCAAGAAGACCATTATCTTCTGCGAGGCCTTCTGGCCTCGCAGAAGATAAAGCCCCAAATACCAAAAAAAAAAATTCCTCCTACTCCTCCTCCTCCTCCTCCTCGTCATCGTCCTCGTCCTCGTTCTTCGTCCTCCTCCTTCTCCTCCCCACCACCATCTATTTTTCCTTCCCTCTACAACAATCACCACCTCCATTCCACCACCACCACCACTGGCTGTCTCTTATACACATCTAGATGTGTATATCCCACCACCAAAATATTTCCAGTAAATTTAATTTTTTTATGGAGTCCAATAATTTTAATTAATATATATTTTTTTAATTTTGTTAATGTAAATGTTTTATAAATATATTTTGTGTTGGTAGTTTATATTTTTTATGTTTTTGTATTTTAGTTTAATAATATGCTGCTTTGATTATATCCCATATTTTTTTTAATATTTAGAGAGAATTATCTTTGACTCGGGATATATGTTGTAGGTTTGATTTCTGTTGATTGCGGTGAAATTTGTGGTTATGTTGTTTGTTATACTGAAATTGTGGGATGTTATTGCATTTTTTGTAGTACTTGTCGGGCATATATTACTTGTAACCCTTACGGGTTATTGCATTGGTCGTAACCCTTGTCGGGCATGTATTAGTTATAAGTGTTGCCGATTTGTTGTGTTGTTTGTAACCCTTATCGGGTATGACCGGCGTTAGAGGGAATCTTAAAGATATAGAGGAACTCTGTCAAATTTTTTTAAAAAAAAAACATATTCCGTATCCAAAAATGGGGTCTAAACATGTTCCATCCTTACAGGAAAATGGCATTTGATAGACCCCGTCACATTCTCCTTTATTGGGGAGGAGAAATAACCTATGAAGGCGGTACTATGTCCTACCGGCCAATGATGAGCAAGAAACTATTCCGAATAAATCAACGGATTAGTTTTGTTGAGTTAGTTGACAAGATACACGAATTCATGGAGGTTGATAGGGAGCAGATGAAATTGAATATTGTGTAAAGCACATAGTTAGTCGTGGTGTTTACTCTGGCATTACATTGACAGATGATGATGGTATGGAAGGTATTTTTGATTTGTTTGATGCCGATCCAAATTTTTGTGCTGAATTATTTATCGAGACTGAGGAAATTCCGCACGTACATGTAAGCAACAATGTAGGGGTGTATGGTATAGGGCCAATGATGTCTCTCTCATGCATTCGACCATGGACGACCAGCCGTTGCAATCCAATGCGCAGAGTCTCTTTGAACATCCGTGGTCGTTTGAGTTTTACAACCCAACTTGTTCGTTTTCAATGTCAAACTCAATGCAATCTGATCAAGCTATTGGCGCGCAGTGTAATAGAGACACTAGAGCAGGTGAAGGGCCAAGTACCATCAGTATGCAATATCAACATATGGAGAAACGTCTCATAGATGAGGGTTTGTCAGTGGATAGTGGTAATAGTGACTCGTCGTGGCATGCATTAGACGACGATTACGAGTCTGGTTCAGACTCGGAAGACATATCGGATGATGATTCTGACGAGAATTTGGGGACAAATAACGATGAATGTCATACACAAGAGGATGTTCCTGCTTATCAACCCAGGGGGATGGCTTTTTTCAATGATCTTGGTAACTACGGTGAGTACGATCCCATGGACCGTAGTGATAAAGATGGGCTGATTTATTGGAATGAAGAAAAAAATGATATTCAGTTGCACATGTACTTTGAAAGTAAGGAGCAAGTTACTAAGGCAGTTACAATGTGGTCTATATCTCAACAACGAGAATTCAAAGTTACAGAGTGCCGGAAGAGAACATGGGCTGCTAAATGCAAGACTGCGTCCTTCGGCAGATTAGCGGCTGGAGATTGTGATTGGAGTATTCGGGTACGTGGAAATGAATCTCTTATACTGTGTGGAAGGTCACGAAATGGGTAAAAGATCACGTATGTCTCGGTGAAATATCCGGTAACAACAACAGAAATCTTACATCCACAGTCATTGCTAACTAAATTATGCACTTAATTGAAAATGATCCTAGGCACAAGGTCAAACAAATTCAGGCATATGTGAAGAACAGTTTGAAGGTTGACATCACTTACAAGAAAGCTTGGTATGCTCGCAGGAAAGCGATTGTGCTTGCATATGGAAGTTGGGCATCTAATTTTCAACAATTACCCCAATACGTTGCAGAAGTACTACGCTCCAATCCCCAAATTGTGGTGCAATGGCTACATCATCCCAACAGTAGCGAGGATGTGAAAATTTTCAAATACATATTTTGGACATTTCGGCCATCGATTGATGCATTATCGCATGTGTAGACCTGTCCTATGTGAAGGACATGGCACGCATCTACGAGGGGAGTATCAGGGTAAATTACTTATTGCCGTCGCTTTGGATGCTAATATTCAAATTTTATAGCATCGCTGTTGCTTATGCAATTGTTGATGAGGAAACAATACAAAGTTGGGGTTGGTTCATGGAGACAGTTGAGACACCATGTTGTACGTGACTTGGAGACTGTTTGCATAATATCTGACCGGCATCGTGGCATTGTGCATGCTATGAGTGAGTCCCCTTTATGGCAGGAACCATTTGCGTATCATAGATTCTGTCTGCGTTACGTTCGGAGTAATTTGATGACCAAATACAAGAATGTAGAAGTGAAGAAGTTGTGTTGGTCTCTTGGTGTCGAGTTACAGAGGCGAAAATGGAATTTGCACCAACAAACGATACAGCTGCAACATCCAGAGGCATGGAGATATCTGGTACATATTGGGCTTGACCGGTGGTGCCTTGCTCACGATGGAAATTGAAGGTGGGGAATACATGGTATAAATTCTTCTGAGAGCTACAATAACGTGTTGCGCGAAGTTAGACTACTTCCGATAAAGGCTATAATTGATAGTACATTCCATTGGTGCGTAAAAATGACATTTGTTGATAATAGTGCACGGGGTGCACACTGTCACACGTCAATTACACCAAAGAATTTGAAAATGTTGTTGTTAGCAGACAAAAAAGGTGCAGGACACACAGTCATGATTTTTGATCAGTCTACTGGTGTGTACCGAATTAAAACACCTCGTCGTGTCACTGGCCGTGGTGGGAATGTACAAACTGTCAATTATGTACAGCAGACATGTCAACTTCTTTGGTGTAATAGCAAATGTATAGGTTTCCATGTTCACATGCCCGACACAGTTTTTTACGCACCAATGCAATGAACCAACCCGGTTTCTTGCGTACCATTACACATCAGGCATATATACAGCTAGACAACGTTAAGAGGTTTGTTCCACAATCTAATCCGGATGAGTTGCCTCCTATTCATTGGCGATTCGTGGTGATGACAATATGTCATTGAACGCGGTCGGGTACGTGCGAGGCGCATACGAAATGAGATGGATATTAGGGATCCCCGAGAACCTAGGAGATGTACGAATTGTAAGAGAAGACATGAACGGGGACATAATCGCAGGAGTTGCCCTTCACGACAATAATGATTTGTCTTTGTATTGTGTTGTCTACATACTCATTGTATTATATGAATGTAGTTTGTTTTTATTGTATTCGTTCATCAAAAAATATTGTATTACCAAAAAATGTTTGTCTGATCATTGATTACTATCAAAACATATCGTACAATCATTCATTCTTTCCATGATTATTTATTTAGGTATGTATGATTGTCAATCTGTTAACTTATTATGTATCCTCTGTCTCTTATACACATCTAGATGTGTATAAGACACATCTAGATGTGTATGAAGAGACAATAGTTTCAAATTTCCAACTTTCAAACGACCACCGTCAATGTCTGATCTAGCAGCCTGATCTAGTGCCTCTACCGGCGCGGGTATGGCATTATATTTGTTTGGCAGGTTTCAGGGCATCGCATCTTTAGCACGCATTTCAGTGGATCATGCTTTGATCACCAGTCTTGTGGAACGATGGTGACCCGAGTCCCACCTGTCTCTTATACACATCTAGATGTGTATAAGCCCGTGACGGGTAGAGACACTATTCATTCAGCAGATGCTTGGAGCCAATTATGCATGGAGTTATTGGGTTTCATGCCTGCTAGATCAGACATTGACGGTGGTCGTTTGAAAGTTGGATGTTTGTCCGCCGCATTAGATCGTCCGCTTCCCTATGATGCGACTGATGACATGTGTCGGCAGATGGCACGTACATACTTACTTGTTCTTATTGGAGGCATTTTATTTTCGGATAATTCAGGCAATAAAGTGCCACTATTGTATCTTCAGTTGCTTAGGGATTTGGAGACTGTGGGCCGTTATAGTTGGGGATCAGCTGTTTTAGGTACACTGTATCGCAGTTTGTGTAATGCCACTTCACCCACAGCTAGAAATATTTGCGGACCAGTACTATTAGTACGGTATAAGCAACTGAAGATACACATAGTGGCCTTGTGCCTAGTAATATTTTCAATAAAGTGCCTCCAATAGTTAGCCTGGGAGCATATGTAAGACACTGCGTCCTATCCGGTTAGAACCCGCACAGGAGCATCACGGAGCATATGGATCTCGGTACATATGTTTTGTTGAACTGTTTAATTAAATATGTTAACATTGGATTTGATATTTATTAATTTTTATTGCAGGTGGGATGTTGGATTTGATCTGCGCAATGCTCCTCGGCATGTTTATCTATTTTTCGAGATCAGTTACATACTTTGCGACCCAATGAGGTACATCCGTCGATTTCATTTCTTGTGCACATTTTCGTCCTCGAATTTTGTTTATTTACTAACTTTTTTTAGACTTCTTTGGTATTAGTTTATATAGCAGCCATTTTCTGATGATCTGCTTGATATGCTTCCCATTACTGCACTGCTGGTCGTGACATATGGCGTGCAGTTACTTATTTGATATGTTGGGAGATCGTGGAATGTTATCTCCTCATCGGGTTATGCGATTCGATTTGCACCAACCCATACCAGATCAGAGATTGTTCTCTTAATCAATCTGTATTGTATTTGACAGACCATCGTGGTCGGGCGAACACTGATTGGGAGTTGACACAGTCAACAATCCCAAGATATTTGGGGAGTACGATGAACAGATACAATTGAGGTTGGTCAGACTCTTGTACACATCTACACATGTATACACATCTGATGTGTACAGAGACAGGTACCGATCGAGGACCTGTGATGTACATATCCAATCCTAGTCAACGCCCTACTTTTGCAGAAGGCTACCTCGGCGATGGTGCACGTGCAGATTATCTTATAAGTAATTATTCATTTTTTCTTATTGTTTTTCTTTTTCAAATTACTTGAGTAAAACTAATTTGAACTTTCACGGTAGATGGATTCCATGGCTAGATTGTACTACATGTCGTTAGACAACATCACTGAGGACGATACTCCGGATAGTAGTACATGGGCACAGATCAGCCATTTCGCTTCTCAATCACTACATGCAGTAGGCGAATCTACTCGTCTTGATCTTCGGCCTCCGCCAGTTCCTGTTTACGTCTAGAAGTTTATACCAGGCACATGAGTAAGAACATAGAGTCGACGACCACCGCCGATTGCCGGCAACACGGCGGTGGACTGTCGACGTCGTCGAGATGTGTACCCCGCGACCCCATGTAGATGCTGGATCCCCTCATGTTAACATACCATTTGAGGGTGACACTTCACACATACTTTTGCCAATGCGCACTCCGGTGGGACCATCATCTTTCGGACAGTCGTCCACTGCGCCTGATCCAGAACATACTGGTCCAACCGTTTCAGATGAAGAACATGAACACGAACAAAGCATACCTTCGCAGCGAAAATTGCTCACCATACTCAACAAAGACACTCCTTTATTTTATGTCCGTCGATCAAAAAGGGCGCTTAAACCTAGAGACTGTGGTACGGGCGGCAGATTTGGAGATCATGGACATTGACATTTGTTATTACTTCTCGCAATATTGTGTGATTGATGTATGTTATTTGTATATCATTGTTCGCCCTAGTCGGGTACTTTTTTATTGTTTTTAGGTTTGTATTTATGTTTTTTAGCCCTTGTCGGACTAAAAACAATAAAAAAGCACCCGACTGGTCCGAAATTGCACATTGCAATAGGCACAAAAATAGAAGAAATTTGAAAATTGGCATATTTTTAAAAAATTTTCTGGCATTCTTCATATGTGTACCGAACTGAAGATAGTTTTGCTCTGCATATATCTTTTGAATCGAAATGGTCACCATTAAGTTTTCAAGATTTTATAGGACTCGGAAGATGCCATCACAAAGAAAATCTTCTTTTCTTGATAAATCGGCAATATTTTGGAATCCCAAATGAAGATTGCAATAATTGGTGTCTTAGCACGCACAGCGTAATAAAACACACAGTACATAGTTTCATACTTCACTCAGATGTACCATAGGCAAAAGCACATTCTTAAAGAGGAGGAAGTGGTCTTATGTAGCAATTTATTAAACAAATATTGAAGTATGTAAACTGTTGACCAAATATCAAAAACTAAGCACCAAAAGAAAGAGAAAAGGCACAAGCTAAGACTTCGCTTTCAGTTTGTTTATCATGTTTATGAAGCCATAACATAAATTTGAAACTATAATGCTTGATGATATGCTCAGTAAATTGAGAAGATACAGTGAAAATAAACATTGCACCTCAACCAAGTGATAAGCCTATGGTAAAAATATTAAGTACCTAGGCAGCCTCTCCAATGGGCAGATGAAAAGAATGTGTCTCGGGTCGCCACGTTCCACAAGATGTGTTTTCCTGAAATTCGCGATCTTACACAATAAGTTAACAGTATTGCTGAATGATACTTGTATTTTTTTTCTGAAAAAAAAAAAAGAAAAAAAGAAAAAAAAAAGCTGATTCTAACATTTTAGCATGATTTGGGGCTAGAAAAATAAAATAAAGGCAGTTAACAAATGCAGTTCTGATACTTTTATGACCTTGGTCAAGCCATATTAGAGCAAGTCAAAGAACAGCAGTACTGAACCCATCGGGAGGAAGAAAATACACGATGTGTATATGAGGCATTCTAATGTCAACAAGAAACAAATCAAATTTATCCTCTTTGTTATATTTCATATACACATCCAGCAAAATACCTATCCCCCGCTTTTTCCCAGAAATATCTGCCAATTCCATGCAGGCATAAAAATTTGTTAACATCTAGTTAAATTTGATATATTTGACTTATAACAGATCTTTTATCAAGACCATGACATTCTACTAACAACCCATGCAACATTTTGCAACAATATGCTATTAAATCTGTCTATTTTCAAATTCTATATCCTAATGACTACGTTTGAAGAAATAAAATACTGTCCTCGATTCATGCTTTCACTAAACACTTGAGCATACATACGAGTATTGGTCAACATAACCACAATATCTCAAAGTCTTCCACATCACCACATGATTACTCTACAACATAACCACATTATCTCAAAGGTCTCGAATTTCAAAAGGAAAAAGAAAAAATGATCATAAAAGAAAGAATTACATGTATAAAGGTCACAGAGATGGGGAGTGCATAAGCAATGAAGTATCTCTTTTCAATTTTACAAATGGCCGGAGATACAATTTTTCTTTTTCTATATTTGTTAACAAATGAATTTGCATGTTAGTGCACCATATCACCAGACAGATCAGTATGCAGGGGTGTCACATTTGTATGAACTAATAATACAATTCTCTCATTAACAACAAACATATCAAATGTTGCCAAGACATTGAGATCCAGCAGTTACAGACAGATCTGAGATGTTAATACAATAGCCAGTGTGGATGTACACAATCAATTGTTTGCTCTTGTCTTTTTACTTCACATACACCAAATGTTCAAAAGTCCCCTATTTGTTTTTCCACCAACCAAGTAAAGCCACTTCAAATTTATTCACCATTCACAAAGTACTGTATATCGCGTACTTTTTTTACCTTATTTCAATCTCAGAAAATTGAACTTCATATATTACATGTGTTGTATTAAACTGAAAGAGAATGAATTCATAGTTCACACATGACATTACCAAGCAGAATAACATTTTTCCATGTAAAGACAACTAAAACTAGCAGATGATACCGAAATGATGCCACATTTCCTACATAGGATACAATTCTCAACAGAGCTGAATAACAAAAATTGTTCCTTTTCTTTCCTTTTCACTCATGAGTCACATCTAGTGTAAATTTCTCACTTCAATTAGAAAAGTGACTAATATTTTTGTGAGTCATAGATAGTTCCGTCTCGTTATAGTGTCGGCCTCTTAAATACACAATTACTCACGTAATAGTAAAAACTTTCCTACTTCTCGGGATTAATAAGATTCCAGAGATAGAAATCATGAAATTTGATTGATATATCAAGTATATGAAACAAATAACATATATATGAAGTTTCATTTCATCAGGTCTGTGCTCTAAGAAACTAAAAGCAAAGAAGGAAAGTACAGCTAACCGTGACTTCAATGGGCAGGCGGGTATCAATGCGATGAGTTGTTGATAGTAGAGATCAATGCAGTCAACATCAAGCCGCTTCAAGCTGCCCTCACATGCAGCCCGTACATGCTGGATCACCACAAATCTCGTGTTTCCCATCCACAAATTTGGCGCCAAATTTAGTTGCCAACTCCATTTTCTCTCTTATCCCTCCATTCAAGGCCTAAAACCATTTTTTCACCACATCAATCATCCACGACATGAAAATTAAAACATGACATAACTGAATATTACTAAAAATTCAAAATTTCAATGTATGTAGGCTAAAAGATGAACCAGGCCACTTGATAATAATATTGAACTCACCGCAGCTTAATAAGGGCATGTTCGAGCTTCGTCCACCAACTAATCCAACCAAGCATGATGAAGATTTATATTTTCTTAAAAGTTTTAAACCAAATTTTGAGCTGGGCTCATAACTAAAAATTTGAAATTTATACATTAAAATTCAAACTACGACTTGAGACCAACATGGTAATAGTAAACTAGAGTCTAAAAATCCTTAACTAAAACAAGCTCAACAAGTCAACATTGAAATATATTCATGCTGGATAAAATAAGGGCAAAGACAATGATTTTGGCACTGCTTATAAAGCTTCTCACACTCTACTCAAAGTATTTCACTAAACAAGTTGACCTAAAGACTTTCCCTTATATTTTACTATAATACTACCAAAAAGATTTTTTTTTTTTTCAAATTTTCATATGACAAAAAAAAAAAAAAAAAAAAAAAAACTTCTCGTAAGGTTTTCTAAATGTTAATATTTATCCAATTTTTATTCTTTTTTTGAAGGTAATAATTTTTTAAAAAAAATCCAAAAAAAAAAAATTAGTTAGCAATAATATTTCTTATAACGAATTGGACAAGAAATTTTTATATAGTAACTGTGTTTCTTTCACTTATGATTTTAATTTGATCGAACTTTTTCTCTAATTTTAACACTTTTTTTATCACAGCATATATTCATGGAGTTTATCCACAATGACTCTTGATTTTGAGTAGTTTTGATATTAAACTTAGGAATTTGGAAATGGGTATTTAGGTCATTTTTTTATCAATGAAAAGTGTGAGTAGAGTGACTTAAACTAATTATGGAGTGCCAAAGTCACTCTTAAACAATTTTCTCTCCTAATCTTCAAAGGAATTATTTTAAAAAGAATATAATATTTATAGCAACAAGGTAAAAACTGCCAAATGGTAATGTATAAAACAAGAAATTCTTTAAATTTAAGGGGATAAAAAGAACCAATTTAGTTAGTCTCATAAAGTATCAACTAATTTGGTCGGTCCTTTATTTATTATAACAAACCAATTTAAACAGACCAATTTAATCTCCTATAATCAGTTTAATGCGTATGATGCATAATTATTAAACTCGGCCCGGCCCTGCTGTTGGACCGGTCAACTCGGTGAACCGGGTGTCGGACCGAGCTGGGTTTGATTTCTGACTGGATAGGGAATAAACTGGTTGAAAAGTCAACAACCCAGCAGTTCAACTGGAATAACTGGCCTATAATGCATAGACGTTATGTAAAATTGAAGTATCTCAATCTTTATTTATTAAATCGCCCCGCCCTGCGGTTGGACCAGTCAACCCGGTGAATCTGGTGTCGGACCAAGCTGGGTTTGATTTCTAACTCGACAAGGAATAAACCCGTTGAAAAGTCAACAACCCAGCAGTTCAACCAGAATAACTGGAAATCTGGCTAGTTGAATCCGGTTGAACTAGGCAAGGGGCTTGTGAGCTGGGCTGCTGGAGGAAAATTTTTTAGCTGAAATACTGGATCCTAAGATCCCAAGACCTCCTAGAAAGGAAAGAGCAGCTGCACCACTAGGACACTTTTCAAGTTTTGTGGTTTTCAACCCATTAATTACTTTTTTCTATTAAACTTTGTCATATAAATCAATTAAACTCTTCTTCTACTTAGATAAAATGGTAATATGATATTCTTAAGAACAATTCATTTGTTATTTTATTTTTATAGAAGAATTTCAAAAATCATTCACTAATGTTAAACAAGAAATACCCCAATAACATTTACTAGTATTTTTTCTCAATATTTATTTACTATTGTTAAATGAATTATTATTACAAACTAACTCTGTAAGAAATAATAAGAGTATAATTTCTTGTAAATTATTTTAAACTATTATTTATCTTATAATAACTAATTTTACAACTAAATATGTTTAAGAAGTTATAAATAATTATCTTTTTCACAATTTTTAAAAATCTAAATTCATTTATAATAAATAAAAGTTTGACACAATATTTTTCTCAATACTTTTTTTATCATATTTCTTGTATTTAATACTTTAAAATTATATTATATATTTATAAAAAATATATATATTTTAGCGACACCAATTGATCCACCTTTCTTGTCGAATTTCTTCCCAAACTGGTTTAATAACTATGCTATGATGAGAATCATGGACAATGAACCAAACCAAGATGTGGCCATTAAGTCAATGTTTTGAAAATCGGACAGGGTCGGTCGGTTCAACCGGTCGGATCGCGAATCAGAAAAATCACCGGTCCGGTCCAATTATATATCTGGTCTGTCCCACAAAAATCGGACAGAATCAGTAAAAGTAAAAAATCGAGAACCTATAAAAAATGGATTTTTAAATTTTAAAATAAAAAATAATTTAAATAAAGAGAAAAAATTAAAAAATCTTGAAATAAAATCGAGAACGACAAAATATTAAAAACACCAAAACCTAAACTATTAAATTATTATTTTTACCATCTTTTTTATACTTATTTTTATGTAAATTTCACTTTTCTTATTAAAAATTTAATTAATATTTTTGGATATTAGAATTATAATTCTCCAAAAATAATATTTCACTTCCATTTTAAATTTTATATAAATATATTTTAAATAATTTTAAATTATATTACACTTTGAATATTAAAAAGTAAAAAAATAAAAAACCTAAATTAAACTTGTTGAATCGCGAACCAGACATACCTCCGATTTTCAAAACATTGCATTAAGTAGATAGGTTCTCAACGACTTCGTAAATTTATCTATTATTTTCGTCACAAATTAAATTAATTATTTTTTAAAAAATGTGTTAGAAATTAAATTTGTCTTTTTAATAAACATAAGAGATGAAATAGGTACCCCTTCTTGAATTTAATGGAAAAAAGGGATATTCGAACAAGGTACAAGCGTAAATGCACGAGGTACAACACTTTATCAATGTTGGTGTTGCAAGTGTTGATAAAAAGTAGAATACCTTGCCGAGGAGTAGTTCGTTGGTGTAAGGCCCATACGCCTCGGCGGTGTCGAGATGGGTGATCCCTCTGTCAATAGCATAGTTGATGAGTTTGATCATGTCGGGCTCGGGTTTGGGCGGGCCGTAGAAGGCTGACATACCCATACAGCCCAGCCCTTGAGCTGAAACTTCAAGGCCTTGCGAGCCCAACTTGATTCTTGGCACTTTCACCTCTTCGGTTGCCATTTTCAGACTAGACAGAAGAAGGAAATAGTTGGAGACGAATGGAAGGGGCGTTTTTAGTAGGTGAGAAAGGACTGATGAAATAAATGGCTGTAATGACTTAATTTATAGCCAAGATGAAGAGCCGAGGGTGGCTGGTGGAATAGCATCTAGAATGATGACTGATGAAATAAATGACTGCGATGTTTTTTACTAGTGCAGTAGAAATGATGACTGAATCATCTGGAATATGCTACTTGTCCGTTCTTGCGTTATCCGTTTAAGACATTGTGTCTTCCTTAATAAGGGAAGTGATGTGTGTAAACATATCTCCGTACCGTTATTCGTTTAAGACATTATGTCTTTCTTAATACAATAAACTGTGCGTGTAAACATATCTCCATAATTATATTATTGGAAATATTATTTTGACGTATTATTTAAGAAAGTATTTGAGTTAGATAATAAATAATAAATAATAAATAATAAAAAAATTTAAATAATTTGAATGACCGGTATTTACATTGTCTCTTAGTATAAATAGATTTTGTATAAAGACAAATATTTAGATAGTATTTTTTACATCAAAAGACGAAAAAGTACATCGAACGAAATTACTAATATCAAAATATATAATTCCGTTCACTTTCTTTTCGAGTCACACTATCAAATCAAATACAAAAAATCACACACAAACTGTTACCTTCTCATCGTTTGAAATTCGAATCTTAAAAAACGAGATATATTCATACATGTATGCTATCATGTATTTATTTAATACAAAATAAAAAATACTCCATCCGTCCCATTTTATTTGTCCTTCTTTCTATTTTATTTTGTTCCAAATTATTTGTCACTCTTTAAAATATCAAATAAATATATGCCAATTTACCTAATTTACCCTTCATATAAGTTCCAAAAAGAGAGCATTAATGTTATGTTTCAACATTAATTACTCTCATTAGCCATTTCAAATTTTGAAAACCAAAAACCAACTAAGAAGTTTTGAATTTTAATTAAAGGACAATAATCGAAAAACTATTCTATTAATTGGTCAAATATCAATTATTCTTAAACTATGTACAAGATTGACCATGTTAAATAAAATGGGACGGAGAGAATACAATTTAAAAATTACTAAGTATTTTGTGCACTAAAAGATACGAAAATACGCACACAAAATTTGAATAAAATTATTAATATCAAAATATATAATCCGGTTCGCTTTCTTTTTATACCATCAAATCAAGTATTAAAAATCACATACAACGATAGTTACCTATTCGTCGTTTGAAATTTGAATCTCAAAAAATGAGATATATCTGTATGCGTATGCTAAACATATATTTATTTAATACAAAATAAAAAAATATAATTTAAAATTTACACTTTTCTGCCCATAATTCGGATTCTCTAACATAGGTTCGAATGTCTGAATCTTATATACCATTTTAAACTCTATTTTCTTGCCCATACTTCGGACTTCCGAACCTAAATTCGAAAATCCGAACCTTATAAACTCCATTTTTCCGCCTATACTTCGAACTCCCGACCCTAGGTTCAGAAGTCCAAGCTTACATTTCCATTTTTCTTTGCCCAAAAAAAAATTAGACCAATGAATAGTAATGGATAGCATAAAAAAATTTAATACTAATATATGTAAATAGAATAATACGTCTATTTTGTATAGATGAATAGTAAAATAATTAATTGAATAGTAATGAATAGTGAAAGAAAGTTTTGAATCGTGCAAATAATAAATAGTATTTTGGAAAAAAAAAAAAAGTAAAAGAAGTTGACAAAAAAAAGTTTATACTGACCAAACAAATATTTCATCGGAAGTCCGAAGTATGGGCAAGAAAATAGAGTTTAAAATGGTATATAAGATTCAGACATTCGAACCTAAATGTCTCTTATTAATTTCTAGATGTCCATCTATTTTCTAACATTTGAAGAGTCTTTTTCAATCAAAAGTTACTTTTTTAGTAAATTAGTTGTGATTTCGTTCTCTGAATGGGAATAATAGTAGGATAACGAAATGATTTGGTAATGAACAGAAATAAATATAGTATCGATGTCTCCAATTATTAAATTTTAAAATAAACTATTTTGTTCAACGTTGGATGGGATAATTTGAAATGTTTCCGTTTGTTAATTTGTTTTATTTTTTAATAACAGATATATTGAAATTTCTTAGAATTTAAAGACTAAGAATAAGTTTACTTCCCTTTCTTGTATCTTTCATTTATTTTAATAAAAAGATGTCCAACCCCTATTAAGGTACCATTTAATAAAAAAAATTTTACTCCAAAAATTTATTAAAGCTCAAATTTGATAAATATTGAAATCACTTTATCATTCAAGCCCGTAATTTTTGTTTAAATATTTTAGAACAGAAATAAAAATACAAAGATAAAAAAAGGTGCATAACAATATATGAAGTTCAGCCTGTGCAGAATGTAAGGACAACATAAAAGAAAGCGAGCACTTCATTGCATAAAAGTGCAGTAACTTTGTGTGTGTCTATATATATATATATATGTTAATTATCCACAATAGTATCAATAACCATTCATTAAACTACTTGTTAAGAAATGAAGATAGTAAAATGAATATTATAGGAAGTCATCCATTGAATTAATATTAAAGAATTGAGAATAGTAAGAATGAGATGTTAAAAAAAAAAATAGTTAGCGTCAAATTTCATTACATAAGGATGTGATTCAACTTGAGGATTGTATTTATTAAATTGATGTCTATTCATGAATTGATACTTATTTATGTATAGAAGCTTAATCATGAAGTGATATCAAATTCAAACAAATAGTTGCATTCTTCAAATAGAATGTCACTTCATGAAATGGTGCATATTCAAACAAGCAGTTATGTTTGTTGAATGGTGACTAAATGCAATCTATAAATATGACTTCTTATCAAAAGTTTCAGGGCATGAAATCTTGAAGACTTTTCTGCATCCTAATATATAATAGCATTCTGTATTTTTTCTTATTGTTCTTTGTGAAGAATTTGGATTTTGCTGTTCAATTCTTGTTTGTTTTTGTTTATTTCTGGAGGGATATTGTCATAATACCCCGCAAGCAGCATAGTGAGGGCAATAATTCCTTAAGAAAAGTGTCCTACACGATTCAAAACTTTTTGTTCTATTCAATTATTACTTTTTGGTATAATAAATTTAATGAATTATTGACTTACAATGGAAGGAACCAACACCAACCTTCAAGTTTAGAGACTACATTTAATAAGATGTTTAATTCAGATGTGATTAAACTAGAGAGGCTTGATGGCACAAACTTCACAAGTTGGAATGACAAAATTCTATTCCTACTCACCGAATTAGGAATTACCTATATCTTGGGTAAAAAGTTGCCGCCAATACCTGATTTTTCGAATGATGATACTGATGCATTGAGGGATTCAAAGAAGAAACGTGAGGATGATAAAGTGCATTAACTCACTTTTTGATCGACTTTACGATTTGCTCTTACCAATAAAATCACCACAAAAAATCTGGAAGGCATTAGAGAAAAAATACACTTCGGTGAAATAAGAGACGGATAGATATTTTAGTATGAAATTCTTTAAATTTCAAATGGATAATAATAAATTAGTAATGGATCAAGTTGATGAATTGTTGGTCTTAGTGTCTAGAATGAAAGACATAAAAGTTGAAGTGTCTGAACATCTTCAAATCAAAGACAGTGGTAATTGCAAAATTACCCTCTTCTTGGAATGAATATAGGAAAAAATTATTGCACACTTCAGAAGAATTTACTATAGACCAACTTCTAAAGCATATAAAAATTGAAGAGGAAACTCGAATTCGAGAAAATAAATTTGCTTTAGAAAATGGTACTAAAGTGAACAATATTAAATCTAACACCAACAAAATTGGAAAAGAAAAAAAATAAGAGAAAATTCACTGATATATCTTCTACTTCTGAGTCTAATGCCAGTGGCAAGAAAAACAAGACATGTTTCTTTTGTGGTAAAAAGGGACATTTCAAAAAAGAATGCAGGTTTTATAAAAGACTAAAGATGGAAGAATCTACTTTGCAAAAGAAGGGAAATATGATTGAAAATCAACCAAATCCATCAGAAATTGTTGCAATGATTGCTCATCTCCATATTGGTATAGTAACGGAGAGCAATATTGTAGCAATTACAAAATTTAAAGATTGGTGGTATGACTCGGGAGCAACAGTATGTCCATATATGCAACAATAAGGATTTCTTCAAGACACGTGAAGATAACAAATTTAAAGAAAATATCTTCATGGGAAATTATGATACCACACATTAGTTTTTGGTAAAGGGACTGTGGAGTTACTTCTCACATCCAATAAGAAATTAATATTAACTAATATTTTTTATGTACTTGATGTGAGAAAGAATTTAATTTCTACCAACTTGTTATGTAAGAAAGGCTTGAAGGCTGTGATAAAAGTCGACAAAGTGATTTTCTCTAAAAATGGAATATTTGTAGGATAAGCTTATACTTGTGATGGAATGTATAAACTGAGTATTAATAAAATTAATATTTCTACGTATATGCTTGAGTCATATTTTGAATTATGGCATGCTTGTTTATCACATGTGAATTATAAATTACTAAAATATATGTCCAAAAATGGTTTAATCACTATATGTCCAAAAATAGCTTAATCACTTGTGAAAATGAAAATGCTAGAAAGTATGAAACTTATATTCAAGCAAAAATGACAAAAAGACCTTTTCAAAGAATGAAAGGACAACTAGTGTATTGAAAATTATACATTCTGATATTTGTGAACTTCATGGTCATCTAGTAAGAGGTGATAATAGATATTTTATTATTTTTATAGATGATCATTCTAGATTTATTTATGTATATTTGATGAAAACAAAAGATCAAGCATTTGATTTATGTAAATGCTATAAAACTTTGGTTGAAAATCAATTGGAAAAAAAGATTAAATTCTTCGAGACGATCAAGGAGGTGAATATTTTTCAAAAGATTTTTCTATTTTCTGTGAAGAAAACGGATTGATTCATCAAATAAGTGCCCTATATACTCCACAACAAAATGGTTTAGTAGAAAGAAAAAATAGAACTTTGGTAGACATGGTTAATTCTCTGTTGATAAATTCAAAATTATCAAATAATTTATAGAGTGAAACCTTATTGACTTTTTGTCATATACACAATAGAATACCTTCAATATGAAATATGGAAAGCGAGAAAGAAACCAAATTTACGTTATTTGAGGGCATGGGGTTATATGGCATACTATAGAATTCCAGATCCTAAAAGGGTTAAATTGGAACAAAAAAGTCTTAAATGTGTCTTTGTATGATATGCTAAAAATTCTAAAGCATATAAATTATTGGATATAGATTCTAACGTAATTATAGAATCTAAAGATGTTGAATTCTTATAAGCTAGTTTTCTAAAAGATATAAACATCAGTTCACAAGAAACTAGAAGTGACTCTATTGTTAAAAGGATACATAATGATTAAAATTCTAGTACTTTGTTAAATGATAAGAGGAAAGAAATTGATACTCCAATTAAACCAAGGAAGAGTAAAAGAGCTAGAAAAGAAAAGAATCTGCCCTCTGATTTTATTTCTTCACAATAAATAGTTTTTTTCGTTAAAGGAGTAGAGAGAAAATACTAAATAAAATTCCTATAGTACTAAATTTGGAAGAGGATCCAAAAACATATAGTAAGCAATGACTTCAACGAGATGGTGCTTTTTGGAAAGAGGTAGTTAATGATGAAATGGATTCTCTTGTATCAAATGGTACATGAGAATTGATTGATTTGTCTCCTAATGCTAAGCCTATTGGTTGTAAGTGGATATTTAGTAGAAAATATAATACCGATGGATCTTTACACACCTTCAAAGCAAGACTAGTTGCAAAAGGTTTTAAACAAAGAACAGGAGTTGATTATTTCAATACATATGCTCCTGTAGCAAGGATAACTTCAATAAGAGTTTTATTTGCATTAGCATCAATTTATAAATTATATGTGCATCAAATGGATGTTAAATTTGCTTTTTTGAATGGTGATCTTGATGAGGAAGTATATATGGAACAACCTGAAAGGTTTGTACTTCCAAGAAATGAAAAGAAAGTTTGCAAATTAGTTAAATTTTTATATGGATTAAAACAGTCTCGTAAACGGTGGCATAAAAAGTTTGATAGTGTGATATTGTCACATGGCTTCAAACACAATGGCCAGATAGAGAGTGCATATATTCTAAATTCACTAAAGAATATGGTGTAATAGTATGTTTATATATTGATGATATGCTAATAATAGGAACTAATATGCACGGTATAAATGATACTAAAATATTTATCTTATTAATTCAAAATGAAAGATATGGGAGAAGTTGATACCATCTTAGGCATTAAAATTAAGAAATATAGTGGGGGTTTTGCTTTTTGTCAATCTCATTACATTGACAAGGTACTCACCAAATTTAATCACTTGAATATTAATGAATACAATACTCTATAGATATTTCTAATAAGTTGATTGAAAATTCGGGAAGATTTATACGTCATTTGGAATATGTTAGTGCAATTGGTAGTTTAATGTATGCCATGCATTGTATTAGACTAGATACTGCTTACGTTATATGCAAACATTTTAGATTTATACACAATCCTAGTGCTGATCATTGGAAAACTATTGGAAGAGTACTTGGTTATCTTAAAAGAAAAAAATCTTTTGCCTTGTATTATTTAATGAATTTCCTTCAGTACTAGAAGAGTTTAATGATTCTAGTTGGATAACTAGCGTGAATGACAATAAATCAACGTTTGGATGGATTTTCACTTTGGTAGGAGGTGAGATATCATGGGCATCTAAAAAGAAGACGTATATAACTCACTCAATTGTGGATTATGAGTTTATTGCTTTGGCAGCAATAGGGAAGAAGCTGAATGGCTGAAAAATATGTCATTAGATATTGAGTTGTGGCCACAACCAATACCAGCAGTTTCTATATATTGCGATAGTGAAGCAACCATGTCAAGAGTTTTTAAAAAAATTTATAATGAAAAGTCTAGACATATAGCTTTAAGACATGAATATATTAAACAATTAATTTCTGATGGCATAATTACTGTTGTCTATGTAAGGTTTAAGAATAATCTTGCTGATCCATTAACAAAAGGACTCTCAAGAGATATGCTAAAAATCACCACTTACATAATGGGTCTTAAACCAATATGAATATATTAGTGATCAACAGAAACCTTACCTTTCTTGTTGTTAAGCAACTCTAAAAGTTTAATAGATAACAACAAGTTGCTAGTAACGACAAACAAGTGCATCGAAAATGTACTTAAGAAAAAATGTTGTAAATATAATACACTTAATGAATATAATTTTCTTCACCTACATAAACACGTGAAGTGGTTCCGTTTCAATCAAAGTATGGATTAAAACTTTGTAAGTGTTTATGAAACTAGGAAGCAGCACAAGGCCATTATAGGGTGCTAAAGCTCACGGTGAACAAGTAGAGAAATATGTAAGATTTGTATAGGTGGTATATCCCATTTTATCATAAAATTTATGGTTTAATATTCGTATAACCGTTAATTCTAATAAAATGTTGAAATATTTACTCTAATAGTAGGATTAAGTTGAAAAATACCTACTAAATGCATAAATTCAATATTGATTGATTGCGAATAGTATCACTAAGTAGGGGATTGTTAAACATAAAAAATAGTTAGTGTAATGTAAGGAGATGTGATTCAACCTAAGGGTTGCATTTACTAAATTGATGTCTATTCATGAATTGATACTTATTCATGTGTAGATGGCTATTCATGAAGTTATATCAAATTCAAACAAATAGTTTCATTCTTCAAATGGAATGTCTCTTCATGAAATGGTATCCATCCAAGCAAGAAGTTGTGTTTATTGACTGGTAACTAAATGCAATCTATAAATATAACTTCTTGTCAAAAGTTTCAACACATGAAATATTGAAGACTTTTCCACATCCTAATATATAATAGCATTCTATATTTTTTTTTTCTTCTTGTTTATAGTGAAGAATTTGGATTTTGTTGTTCAAATTCTTGTTTGCCTTTGTTTATTCCTTGAGGGATATTGCCATAATACCCAATAAACAACATAGTGAGGACAATTATTCCTTAAGAAAAGTGTATTAGATGATCCAAAGCTTTTGTTTTATTGTATTATTACTCTGTGATATAACATGAGATGTTTTAAGTTATGCTTACAGAAAGAAAGAATCCAAAAGCAAAAGAAATATTAATACTTTTAACATCAAGACTAGTTACATATAATGCTAAATACACAAAAGAGGTGTTCTCATGATTTGATTACAAATGCTGCTCTTAATGAAGGAAAGTCTTTACCAATGGATTGGAACTGGTAAACTTTCCCCTATCGAGCAATTCTTACTACAGTAAGAAGCAAAATTAAATAGCAATAGTAGCATCTACTCTCAGTGAAGCTACTTCCATTCTACCAGGAGATTAAATCATGCACTCCATGTTTAGAATTCCTCTAGACTTCTCAAGAAGAAGATGATGCCAACTGATAGTTGAAATTTAACATATAGTTAAAAATTGTTGAAAAATTATAAACTAACATTTAAATAAATAACTGTCCCAGCCTGGGTTGTAAAATAAATAAAGTCTTGCACTTGGAAAACCAAATGAATCTGTCAATGAAATATCTCATGTACAATGTATAATGTTGAATTGGAATTAAAAATGAATGTCAACAGACATACACTACTAGAAATAAGCTTTTTTAGCAACGAAATTTGACAACGAAAAAAATCCGTTGCAAAACGGATTTTAACAATAAAAAAAAAATTTCCAAAATCATTGTTACGCATATATTCATTTGAAAACTAAATATAAAAATTAAAAAAAATATATTTCCATCAGAGTTTTCATTGCTACTTTTTGGGAAAACATTAGCAACTTTTTAAAATAAGTTCGGAAGTTATTTTTTAAAACTTAGACTGATACATAGCATTAATTAGCAACTTTTTTCATTTCTATATTTTTTTAAAATAAGTTAAGAAGTTATTAATCAAAAATATCATTGCAAAGTGACGAATAAATAGAAAACCCTCAGATACTAATACTCTAAGTCAGACAAACTCCTCTAACTCTCTCCACCGTCGATCCGTCTTCCACCACCGTCCTTGTCTATCTTCCCTACCTTCCACAACCATCTCAGCCTTCAAACCCTTCTAACAAACATTATTCTTTCTATTTCCTCCTTCATACATCCCTTCCTTCCCTATTTCCTTTCTCCCCCCTCTACTGATGGCCAACGCAAAAAGCTTTGGAGACGTAAAGGCAAAGAACTAATCAGAAGTTTTGCTCGCTCGTCAACAATCACAAGCGGAGATCTCGATTCACCGCTAATCTCTCCATCGAATTTTGCACCATTCGACTCTTGAATCAGGTTCGTTTCTTTTTTATCTCTAAATTTGCTTGCTATTTTAATTGCTAAGCTTTACTTTCTTCTCTTGCGACAAAAGAATATTTGAGTAAGAATCTGATTACAAAAGTTAAAATTTCATTAGATTTTTTTATGTTTATTTTTTCCAATTTTTTCTGTTGGTAAAGAAAACGGATGAAATTATTTTGTGTGTTGACTATTTTGCGTGTTGTGCATTTAGGTATATTTCTTGACTGAGAATTTAATATTTTGGTACTCTATTTTTCTGTTTTTTTGTTATTTTTTCAATTGGATAAGAAATTTATGTTTACTTTGTTATCAGTTTCTTTCCGATCTAGGAAAAGATTGATGATCAATTGTGAAATTGATATAATGAGGCAAAAATAATGGTGTGTGGTTGCTTAATTTCCTTGTTATTTGTCTTCATTTTCTTTGTACTGAGACTTATGAGTACATCAATTTGATATGCTAAAACTGAATTTAAATGGGCTTCTTACTTTAGATCTCGTTTGCTGTCTGTTATTTTGATGGACCGAAAGTCCCTACTTTCTTGTGCAGGACAGTTGCATTATGTTTGGTTGTTTCTTGTTAGTGTTTTATGTTGGGAAATGTTGTGGTTCCTTTTTTTCTGTTGGAAATAGTAAAGTGCAATAATATAGATGGAATAACATGTGAAATAGTAACAGTAGTAGTTAATTTATCTAGCACATGAATGGTATTCTTTCACTTTGTATCATGATTATAATTTGTAGAATCTTTTGTATCATGATTATAATTTGTAGAATCTCGTGGTGTTGTATAATTTGGGAAAATGAGTTTAGAAATCTGATAATCATCTCATGAAAGCTTTCTTGTACTATTAACTTCAACTCATGTCAGGGAGTAAGTCTGTATAATGTAGAGTAAGCAGTTAAACTGGCACTCCACAAAGTTCCAGCCAAGACTTTTTTTGTGTTGGAAATAATAAAAAAATATTTGCCCTGGCAATGAGATATTCTATGGATTGAATAGTATATATGATGAGTAATCTCCATGGCTTTCCAAGTTGGAACACTACAAAAATATAAAATCAAAAGGGAAAAAAAAAAATTTGCAAAGCTCAGCATGCATGCGTTTATACAATCAGTCGGTGATTTACAAAGTTAAAAAATGGAGACACGTCCTAAAAAATAAGCAATTAATAATGTGTTACAGAATAGAGAAATGAAAGAAGGGAACAGGAGTCTGAATCATGACACATGTAAATGCCCTGATTAAGAATACACAAGAGGTCTTTCTACGAACTACACAACAATTTGTAACTTGAACGATTCTCCTAGGTTTAAATATATTTGAACGTGCTAGAATATGNGAACTACACACATGTATTTTTTGTTAGAACGTGCACAACGAAGTAGTTATTGGATAACAACTTATAATTCAATTGGTAAGATGTTTAACTTATGATTTATAAGTTATGGGTTTGAGTTACCAATGAATTGGTGAAAATTCACTATTAATACTCATTAATAAAAAAATAAATAAAATAAAATAAAAACATTTAGTTATCTTTTTCCACACAAAAAAAGGTTTTCCCAGTAAAGAGAATTCCAAATCTAAACAGTATTTGACGGCAATTTAGTCACATGTCATAGTTAAACGGATAAGGCATGGGTTTAGGTTTCCCAGTACAGAAAAGTCTCAATATTAAAAATCTTTCATTACTAGAAAAAAACTTTTTGGCAATAGAATTTAGCAACTAAAAAAAATCTATTGCAATTTGCAACAAAAATAGCAAATAATTTTTATAAAAAGAAAATTTCCTTTTTTCCAAAACCATTGCATTGGAAATTCCCATTGCAAAAGTAAAAAAATTAAATAAAAAAAAATTTGTTAAAACAAATGTATATGTGACTGTAATTTACAAGTTACTATTTTGGAAACAAATGTTGATACATAATTGATTAGCAACCGATAAACCCAATTTTCATTTTTTGTTGAATTGAAAATCTTATTTATCACTGTGATTATGATTCTATGATTAAATCATTTGGTTTTCGGATTTGAGAAGCAGTGGTATGACAACAATTATAAGAAAATATCTAAGACAAATCAAAAGAACCATGAATCCGATTGCAATGGTCAAGGAAAACCAATTCACTTTAGTGGAAGCATCACTTACTTGACCTATCATGATCGAATAGTAATTGTCTTTCTTGTATTATTATTTTACCTTTAATTGAATTTTGTTTCATGTGTCTCACATATTATTTCTTTTAATGGTAGGCAAAAGATCTTGGTGAAAACCCTAGTATAGCTCGAACTTTTTTATGTCCACATTCAAAGATGATTGATGGCAATATATGATGGGTAGATGACTGTGCACATGATTTTCATGCAGTAGTATTACATATTAAAATAAAACGTATTCTTGACTGGTGTAAGAGATATAATTTCATGTACATGTTTTAATGTAAATTGGTGGTTCAATTGATTCTTGATGTAATCTAGGAATGTGACTTTCCTTTTATGTAATTTGGGAATATGACTCCCTTGGACTGCTTTCACATTGTTGATATCTAACTAGTTAAAATCTCAATATTTTACTTAAAAAAATATAATTACTCATAGACTGGAATATAACTATTATGCGATTGACCTGACAAATTTACCGCAAAGTGGAATGCTATACTATTTGCTTATAACAATCACAAGCAGAGGGAGAGACATTATTACAACTGCCCTCTAAAATGGATGAATGAGATATAAAAAGTCGGTGGGCCAAAAAAAGGACGAGTTTATGGACTATCAGGGGAATCCAACTTGGTCAGAGGCAGCTACAGTTCCACATCAGGGGTCAATTGGGAGAGATAATGGGAGGACCAATTTTACGTAAGCGAGACCCTCAAGAAAACAACCGAGCAGTTTCAGAAAGATTTGCAACAAAAATTAGTTGAAAATGAACAAATCATGGCTAGACTAGATACAATTGAGAGAATAATGGCTTCGTCACAGTCCAATCCTACATATACTCAGTTTGGCTCAAATTCAGGCTCTTGCTTGCCACCGTTTGGTCAACTACCCGGATTTGGAACTTCACATCACAATAATAATGAAGAGGGTGAGAATGGTGCATCTGAAGATGAAAATGAAAGTAGTGAGAATAATGAGGATGATAAGTGACAGTTCTAGATTTTAAATTCTAGTCGTATTTGTTCTTTTAAAGATATATATTTGTTGAATTATGATACGTTTAATTCATAATGGAGTTAATTATTGATATTTTTGTTTGATTGGGATTTGATAATTTGAAATGATAATTTGGTTGTGGTTTTGATTGGTATTTGTTGGTTTCAAATGATAATTTGGTTATTGGCAGGTTTTGGGTTTTTAAATTTTTTAGGGCTCTTTTTTTTTTTTTAGAACGTATTTTTTGAGATTTGCAACCAATTTTCCGTTGCCAATTTAAAATGGATTACTTTTGTAGACACCTATTTTTGTCCCTTAAGTTCTCCCCTATTTTCCTTTTAATTTGACTCTCAATTTTCTTTTTAATTTCCCTTTTAATTTCTTTTTAACCTGCTTTTTGATTTCCTCTTAATTTATCCTTTAATTCTCTCTTAATTTGTCTTATGGTGTTTAATTATTATGTATTTTATGCATTTTTGAAATACAAAGAAAGAGTTTTAATATTCTTAAGATTTTAGATTTTTCAAAAAAAAAAAAAAAAAATCAGCACGTGAACAGAGGTGGCGTACTGTTCACGCGCCGAACAGTCAACTCGACAGAGCTGTTTTGGCCACATTTTTCTCTGCATTTTTTTATCCATTTTCACCAAATTTCAGATGCCCCATACTCCCAACATGACAAGGAATGGTCTTTGGCCATTTTTACACTCAATCCACCTCTTTAAAGAGCAAAAATAATCAGTCTAAAGAGGGTGACAGGGACGAAATTTTTGCAGAAAAGAAAGAGAGAAAATTTTCCAGACAGCCAACTTTGAGTGAAAATTTCAAACTATCGAAAAGTAATTAGACTAAACTCAAAGAAGAAAAGTTGTAGAGAGTACCTGCAACTACAACTTATCTTTGTAAAGCTCAAGAAAAATCATTCATTTGGAGGGTCAAAAACGTGGTAGAATCAGGCTGGTGGCAAAGAAAATCTGCAGAAAAAAGAGATTTTCTTAGTCTGAAAAATTTTCCAGATAGCCAACTTTGAGCAAAAATTCCAAACGATCGAAGAGGAATTAGACTAAACTCAAAGAAGAAAAGTTGTAGAGAGTACCTGAATCTACAACTTCTCTTTGTAAAGATCAACTAAAATCATTCATTTTGAGGGTCAAAAACGTGGTAGAATCAGGCTGGTAGCCAAGAAAATCTGCAGAAAAAAAAGAGATTTTCTAAGTCTGGAAAATTTTCCAGACAGCCAATTTTGAGCGAAAATTCCAAATTACGATCTAAGAGTAATTAGGCTAAACTCAAAGAAAAAAAGTTGTAGAGGGTACCTGGGACTACAACTTCTTTTTGTAAAGCTCAAGCAAAATCATTCATCTGGTGGGTGAAAAACGTGGTGGAAGAAGGCCAGTTCATCAACCGGAAGCTTGGAGGTGCCGAAAGTAAATTCGGCTCAAACGCACTCCAAGCCGAGCATAACCAATTCCACCACATTCCTGAGGCTGAGGTGAGTTAAATGAGCTTTTGAATCAATTATTTTGGTGACAAAATGCTTATCTTACTATTTTTGCATTATTTATGACTTAATTTTCGTTTTTTTTATTTTTTTAAATTTCTTCTAAGTTACATTTTAATGACAATAACCACCAAACTTTAATTTGATTTTTGTTTGACATTTTAATATGTTTAATTACCCTTTGATTGTGAAATTACCGTTTTGCCCTTATGAGTATTAAATTGTAAATGGGCTCTGATTTTGCACCTATTTTTCGATTAGTTTATTTTCTTAGGGTGATGATTTGTGCTTTATATAATATTTATGTTTTTTCTTACTTGTTAAATGACGTGAACTTACTCTTATGTCCTCAAATTTTGTTTAATTGCATGACTGGATATTAAATATTTGAATAAAACTCAATTTAGTCCATGACTTAATAACTGTATCAATAATATAAAATCGGGCCAGAAGTAAACTATGGTGTACATGACAAACGATTGTTTTGCCCCTTGGGAGTTAAAGGGCACTACAAGCTAAATGTGTGCAACTTTAAATTGGACCCCGAACTAAATTTACTTGTCAATGTTTTTATTTACCATTTATTTTCATTTCCTCATTAATATGTATATATTTTTATTACTTTTAAACTATCTTAAGCACACATAAGCTACAAAGTCGGCAATAATGAATACTAAAATTGAAAAGGAAAACGCGATAAAATCATGCAACTGGTCCAACGTCGGGTAAAGTGGGTGTCGAGGGAAATTCAAATCTATCCCAAACCTTCCCATTTTACAACGAACACAAGGATTCCCGAACTCCTGTTTTTTGAATTACGTGGACCAGGAGTCAATCTAAACTAGGGTTTTTTTTTTTTTAAATTTTGATGTATTTTTGTGTCCCGGCACACCAACACACCGGGTGGCGACTCCAATCTTGTGTTCCCTAGCTTAGATTATTTTTGTACAATTCATAATCGCATTTAAAGCCCCGTTATGTAATAGTAAATGGGTGATTCATTTAAATTGGTAATAGTAAGTAGGTAATTTATGTTTGTAATAGTAAATAAGACTTTTGCATTTAATCATTTATTTCACGAGCACCACATTGGCGACGGTGCCGGTCCAAAAAGGTGCCGGCCAGACCGTGGATTGTGGGGGGGTGCGACAACTTTCTAGTGCTAATTCAGCAGTGGAGTTTCCCGTTGCTAATTGGCAATTAGCAACAGAATTTCCCGTTGCTGAAATAGCAACAGAATTTGCCGACAGAATTTTCTGTTGTTATTTAGCAACAAAAAATTCCTTTGCAATTTAGCAACGGCTACGGGATTTCTATTGCTAATTTAGCAATGGGAAATTTCGTTGCTAAATTGCAATGGTAAATTTCGTTGCTAAAATTTCCATTGCTAAATCCGTTGCAACTTGTTAGTGACGAGGTATTTAGCAACGAATTTTTTCTGTTGCAAAATCTGTTTCTAATCTCATTAGCAACGGATTTTTTTTCAAAAAAATCCGTTGCTAAAAGGTTTTTTCTAGTAGTGATATTACTACAGAGATAAATAATTAAATGCAAGCCTAAAATTAAAAGTAGATAATTGGAGGAACACTGAAATAACAGTTGAATAAGAACAATGCTATTCATCAAAAAAAAAAAAACATATCGGTCATATTCATATCATCTCACTTATTCAAAAGAATCCAAATCCAAATTCAAAATCCTACAAAAACATAAAAAATATCAAAATTATATCAGGGTCGTATAGGTAAAGAACGATTCAGCATTTGCCAACAAAATTCACTAAGCAATCCAACAATTAACAGGTAAAAAATTTAGTAATAAAAGTCCTAACTACCATCTAGAGTTAGCCCTTTGGTTATTTTAATCACAAAGTGTCAAATTTAAGCCATAAATTGAAGATGGAAATAATGAGATGCTGAAAAAGGAAAGAATAACATTGTAAATGATCATGGTTGCCAATATAAATCCATTTGAGAGTTACTTCTACAATATAAAAATAAAAGAAAGCAAGAAAACATTAAAAAGTAAAAAAAAAAATCCTGCCTCGGACCGGTAAATGCAGATTCCGGTGAGACGAAGTCTCAATCATATCCAAGATTTTCAATCATACATTTTATATGTAGAATCTAAATAAGAATTAAGTTAGTGTCCTGAATAGAAATTCGAAAAAAAATATGAATCTATATAAATGATAAAAAAGTCAATCAACAACAAGAAAGAAAATGAACATCAAAATTTAAGCAAAGTCATACAGAATTATGCAATTTTTGCATAGAAAATTCACTTCTCGTATGTCAATTCACCTGTGAATGTCATCTAAAATAAATTTCCAAACATTAAAAAACCAAATTTTTTAGTCATGATTTAGAAAAAATTCTAAAGAATCTATCATTTCATCATGATTCAAACTTTTCATTCGAGCAAATCATCAAACATATACTGGGCACCAAACCCACCATCGCCTTCCATGTTTCTCTCTCTCTATTAATTGTTGGTGTTAACCATTTTCAATTTTCTCAGTTATCATTTATCTTTGTATAGTTATGTTTGTTATACTTTATTTCTATTTTGTAGATGATTTGAATTGGAAATTGTAATCAAGATATTATACTATAAATAAAGATGACAAGCAACCCTTTGGGTGTGTGAGCATATTATTTTTCATGGTATCAAAGCATCAGAGTTTCCTAGGTTCCTCTAATGAAAAATATCTTTTTTTCTTCCTTCCATCATCATGAGTTCCGTCTCTCCTCCCGATCAGGCCTCTTAACAGCCTAAATTATCTATTCCTTTTCATGTTCCACAAATCTCTAACATCAAAAACTTTATCCCTCTTGAATTAACCTACACAAATTTTCATACTTGGAAGCATCTTTTCACTACATTTCTTAAAAGTCAAAAGATTCTCGCCATTGTTGATGGATCTCTTCCTTGTCTAGAACAATCAGATGAATTATATGATCTTTGGGTTCAATGTGATACCACTATTCACAGTTGGATCAATGTTACACTTTCTCTTACTATTCTAGAAACACTTCTCAATCATGGATGTGAAATTGCTTCTCATACATGGAATACTTTGGAACGTCTCTTCCTTGACCATGCTGCATAAACTACGATGCACTTGCAGCATAAATTTCAAAATTTTAACAAAGGTGATTTGACGATGGAGGAATATCTCTAGCAACAGTACTCTTAGCTTGCTTTCTCATAACTATTGGAAAGTCAGTATCAAATGAGGATTTGGTATCCGAACCCTTCAAGGACTTTCTTCTAGTTATGCTCTTTTTGTGACTGTCATGAATGCTACTCGTCCTTATCCCACTTTTTCTTCTCTTTTTTATTTCCCCTGTCTTCTCAGTGAAGAAGATTGTATTAAAAAAACCAATACTATTGATGATGTTGTCCCTTCTTTTGCTCTTTTTTCATCCACTCAAAAAAAATCCCTCTCCTAAACTAAACACACCAAACACTTCTAGTGGTCGTAGATCACAAGGATTTTCCAATTGTGGGAGGGGACGTAGACGTGAACGTGGACGTGGACGTGGACGTGGACGTGGACGTGGACGTGGACGTGGACGTGGACGTGGACGTGGACGTGGACGCGGACGCGGTGGACAAGTCCATGGAAATCAATTTGGACATCTTAACAATAATGAATTTGTTCAGAATGGTATTCTTGGGAAGCTTCCTATGCAGAATATACAGAATACTTTATCTAAGCCTTGCCAAATCTATGGATACATGAATCATACAGCCTTGCAATGTGGAAATAGATTTAATCATGCTATACTACCCCAAATCTGCATCATTCCCTTGCTACAACTCATATTCATCATTCTTCATCCACTACTTGGTTTCGTGAGTCAGATACTGGCGCTTTTGCTCATATGACAGGTAGTCCTCATTTATTAAATTCTCTAGTTCCTTATACCAGTCCAACTCAAGTCATGGTAGGAGATGGAACACATCTTCCGGTCACTTATATTGGCTCAACCTCATTTTCCTCAGCTTCTAAATCTCTTAGTCTTAAGAATGTCTTACTCATTCCTTCCTTTAAGAAGAACTTACTTGTAGTTCAATGTTTTTGTGCTGATAATAATGTCTTTTTTGAATTCACTTTTCATGGATTCTCTGTGAAGAATTCGAGGACAAAGCAGACTCTGCTTCAGAGTAGTAATACTGGAGCACACTATCGCATATCAATTCCATAGGCTGCATTTTTCTCCTCTTCCACAAGTGCTCCTTCAACTCAAAATTCGTCTACACTCTAGCATCAGTGTTTAGGACATCCTAGTACACTTGTGTTAGATTTTCTGTCTAGGAATAAATTTCTTCAGTCTAATAAGCAATTTGATAGCTCTTCCCGTAATATCTTCCCATTTGGGCAAACAAACTAAATTACCATTTGATAATTCAATTTCTACTTCATCTATTCCTTTCTCGTTAATTTCTCAGATGTTTGGCAATCTTCTACTCCTTTTGTTTCTAGTTTAAATTATTATGTTGTTTTTATTGATGCATGTACACGATTCACTTGGGTATATCTTATGAAAAATAAATCTAAAACATATGAATACTTTCTTCTTTTTCGTACAATGATAAAAAAATATTTTTCATAATTCTATCCAAGTGTTGCAATCAAATGAAGGTGGCGAATTCCAAAAATTGATTCCTTATTTTAATCAAAATGGCATTCTCTATTGTTTTTCTTGTCCTTATACTCCTCAGCAAATAGTACTACTGAACATAAACACCGGTATATTACCAATGTGATTTGGTGTTTATTGTTTCAAGCACACTTACCTTCTTTGTATTAGGCTGAAGCTATTTTAATGCGATATATCTTATTAATTGTTTGCCATCAAAAAAGTTAAAAGCTTTAAATCACTGTATCAACATTTATTTTCCACCATTCTCAACTTAGTCTAATTAAATCTTTTGGGTGTTTGTGTTATCCAAGTATTGTCAAGAACAATATGCCAAAACTCAGTCCTCGGTCTACACTATGTCTTTTTCTTAACATTTCTACCTATCACAAAGGATTTCATTGTCTAGATCCTTCTACACACAAAATTATCATTTCTAGGCATGTTTACTGTGTTGAACATGTATTTTCGCTCATTCCTTCTTATCTTCATCTTTTCGTCCCGATCACTTTGAAGTTTTTAATTCAAATTTTAATCCTTACAGTTTAAAATCATTTGACTTAACTAATTTTACTCACATCCAATCTACTCCTAATCTATCACAACAACCTAGATCAATTCTTCCTAACCGAATCTCATCACAACCACTTGGGTCAATCCTTCCTACTACATCCTTATTACAACTTCATTTAGTTGAGAATTTTTATTCTAATCCCAACAATTCCTTATCTCATACATTCCCAGTCTTTATCCCCTACTAATTTATCCATACCAAGTTGTTCAAATTTAAATTTTGTCCTTATCTTCTCCACAATCTTACTCTTCCCCAACCTCATCATCATCCCCAACCTTAGATAAGATTTCCAATTGTAATCAACGTACTCACTGAACGATTACCTGTACAATGATAGGAATTATTAAATAGAAAGTTTTACCTTCTCTTCTCTCTGTCTCTACTCCTGATATTCTACTACTCCTACCTCTGATATTTCTCTCACTGCCTTGCCTATCACACCTACCTGTTATTTTGAAACCATCAAATATCCTGAGTGGAAGGTAGTTATGAGTGATGAATATAATGCTTTATTGCACAGAAAAAGTGATATTTGGTCTTGTAAATTACAAATACTGAAGTTTCTCACGTTCTTACAAGTCAAGAGATTGCTGATATTTTCACTAAGCATCTTCCAGCTGATCGTTTCCATCATCTATAGTCCAATTTGTGCTTGCGTAAAAGCCTTCACAACTCAAATTGAGGAAGGGTTTTAACCATTTTCAATTTTTTCAATTATCATTTATCTTTGTATAATTACGTTTGTTATACTTTGTATCTATCTTGTAGATGATTTGAATTGTAAATTGTAATCAAGATATTATACTATAAATATAGATGACAAGAAACCCTTTTGGGTGTCTGAGCATATTATTCTTCAGTTGGTATATAGTAAGCATTTCAAAAGACTTTCTATCCCACATTAGAAAATCATTAAGCCTTACATTACCTTAATTAATTGACACCTTAATGGGCTTGTGATGACAACAGAACTAGTGATGGGCTAGTACGCATGTGAGGAGGGCCGAATTGGTTAATCCAAGTTCAAACTGACAGATCTGCCCTCCTATGCGTGGGTTGGATACGGTACTTTTTAACCAAGTCAGGGTTTTACTTGGTCTATCTCACGATTCTACCTAACGTTATTCTCAACGTTCTTCCTGAAAATCTGCACAAACCAAGTCAGTCTAATGCATTGCTAAAAACCCTCTACATTTATCCACTAACATTCCAAAAATTATCCTATAAATACAACCCTTCAACAATTTCTTCAAGCCACACAAAAAACATATAATTCTTCATCTCCTTCTTTGCTAATTGCTGGTTCTTTAATTCTGCTGTTCCTACTCCCTCTGCTACACAGAGGAAGACTTGTTTAATCCTGTGAAAATATTTCAGTCGCTTGAAGTAGTTTCTTTAGGACAAGTCTGAGTTTTACTTGGTCTACCCCACGATTCTACCAAACGTTATTCTCAACGTTCTTTCTGAAAATCTGTGCAAACCAAGTCAGACTAACGTTGCTGAAAACCCTTAACATTTTGCACAAAATTGTCAACGTTCATCCACTAATGTTCTAAAAATTATTCTATAAATACAACCCTTCAGCAGTTCCTTCAGGCTACAAGAAAAACTTATTATTCTTCCTTTCTTTCTCTGTAAATTGCTGGTTCTTTAATTCCCTGTTCTTGCTCATTCTCAAACTTCACGGAGAAAGACTTGTTTAATCCTGTAAAAATATTTCAATCGCATAAAATAGTTTCTTTGGGATAGTGAAGCTCCTTGCACTACTCAAATTTTACGTTATTGTTATAATTTAACCAACAATTGAAAGAAACTATGGCCTCCAACACTGCTATTGCCAACCCTGTTCTTGCAAATAGTGTTCAATCTTCACAACCTTCTACTATACCTATTTCAGCAGCTACACTTCTTACCCTACCATTTGCCAAACCTTTTCAAAATGTATCCAAAATTTAAACCTTTGCAAATGAAAATTTTAAATAGTGGCAAAATTGTGTGTTTTTGCTTCTCGATGTCCATGGAGTTGTATATGCACTACTCCATCCATAGCCTAGTCCAGATCATGATGTCAAGACACAAGAAGCATGGTAGCATGCCAATAAGGTATGTTACCACACTATTTCACAGACTATTTCTAATGAACTATTTGACGTGTACTGCAGTTACAAGGAAGAAAAACACCACTATTTAGAAAGCATTAATAAAAAAATATTTACTACTAAAGATGCTACCTGCTAAAGTTTGTGGTAGAAAATTTTATCAATGGCAGATGACTGATGAGAAGGAGATTAAGTCCAGACCAACGATACCAAAAATTGCTCGAAGAATTGAAAGCCGAAGAGATCTTGTTACTAGAGAAATTTACTGCTGGAGTGCTAATTGAGAAACTTCCAGACTCGTGGAATGACTATAAAAACAGCTTGAAGCACAAGTAGAAAACCTTTACCATTGAGGAGTTAATGACACACATCCTGATTGAAGACACCAACAGAAAGGAGTATGCTAATGAGTGGCCCTCAAAGCAAACCTGGTACAAAGAAATAATAAGAGGTTTAAAAATGAGTCCAAAAACTACAAGCCTAACAATCCCAACTTTAAGAAAAAGAAAGGCAATTGTTTTGTTTGTAGAAGACCATGTCATCATGCTGCTCAGTGCAGGTATAAAAAGAAAAATAACAAAGTAAAGACTATCCAATCCTCGTAAGGCTAACCTTGCTGATGGAGATGAAATTATTGTTGCAATCATTTCTCAAGTTAACATTGCAGCCAATGTGAAAGAATGGGTGGTAGACTCTGGGGCTACTCGGTACATTTGTGCAAATCAAGAAGCATTTACCTCCTATACTCCAATAAGGGAAGATGAAGAAGTGGTCAACCTTGGAAACTCAAGAATTGCCAAGGTCTTGGGTAAGGGCAAAGTCCTCTTGAAACTTAATTTAGGAAAAACTTTAGCCCTCCAGAATGTGCTGCATGTTCCAACTATTAGAGCACATCTGGTTTCTGTAGCCTTGCTAAGAAAAGTTCGGGTGAAAGTATCATTTGAATCTGTTAAGACTGTAATGACCAAAAATAATGTGTTTGTGGGAAAGGGCTATTGTAAATAGGGACTTTTTGTCTTGAACGTTCCCAACATTATCAATGAAAATGAATCTTTTTCTGCTCATATTGTTGGTTCAATTTCTTTATGGCATGCTAAATTAGGACATGTTAATGTTACATACATAAAGAAAATGCAATCCCTAGGCTTAATATCTGGCTTAGATCAATAGTATTGATAAATGTGAAATATGTGCAAAAACTAAAATTACCAAAAAGACTTGTTTTATATAAAAATAGAAATCGAATTGCTGTCTTTAATTCACATTGATTTAGGTGACTTAAAACAAACTATGACTAGAGATGGTAAAAAATATTATATGACTTTTATTGATGATTTTTCTAGATTTACCGAGTTGTACTTACTTAAAAGTAACGATGATGCTTTTAATGCTTTTATTTCCTAAAAAACTGAGGTAGAAATTCAACTTAGTAATAGAGGAAGAGAATATTTATCTTTAACTGATTTTTGTGAAAATGAAGAAATATTTCATGAAATAACACCTACTTATTCCCCTCAATCTGATAGAGTAGCTGAAAGAAAAAACAGAACACTAAAAGAAATAATGAACTCTATGTTAATTAGTTCTCATGCACTTGATAATTGCTGTGTGGGGTGAAACTATCTTATCTGCATGTCACTTACAAGATAGATTCCACATAAAAGAACTAGCAAAAGACATTATGAATTATGGAAAGGTTATAAACCTAACTTGAAATATTTAAAAGTGTAGGGGTGTCTTGCCAAAGTATTATTGCCCGAACCTAAGAAGAGAAAAATATGTGCCAAAATTTCTGATTGTATGCTTCTTGGATATGCTGAGCATAATGTTGAATATAGATGTCTTGTTTTAAAAAGTGATGTGCTTGACTGTAATACAATAATTGAGATGAAGAATGTTGAATTCTTTGAACATATTTTTCTCTTGTATAATAAAATTCCTCATGCATGTTGAAATAAATAGAGAAATAACCTCTGATGAGGAATTGAGAAAGAGCAAAAGGCCTAGAAAAGAATTTTCTTTTGGAAATTACTTTCAAACCTTTATTGTTGATAATGATCCTTTAATTTATTTTGATACCATCTCTTCTTCTGATGCAAAATTATGGAACAGACAGAAGCAATAATGACTGAAATTGACTCTAATATAAAAAAATAAGACTTGGATTTTGGTTGATTTACCACCTGGTGCAAAACCTATTGGCTGTAAATGGATTTTCAGAAGAAAACTTAATCTTGATGGGTTCGTAGATAAATATAAAGCACAATTAGTAGCAAAAGGATTTTTCTCAAAAACAAAATATTGATTATTTTGATATGTTTACACTAGCATCGAGAATTTCTTCTATTCAGGTTTTATTTGCCTTAGCTTCTATTTATAAACTTTTTATTCATCAAATGGATATCAAAACAACGTTTTTATATGGTGATTTAGAAGAATAGATTTATATGATCCAACCTAAAGGATATGTTATTTCTAGATAAGAAAATAAAATTTGTAAATTAATTAAATCTTTTTATGGCCTTAAACAAACTCCTAAACAATGGCATGATAAATTTGATCAAATCTTAATGAAAAATGGGTTTTCTTCTGTTGAAGTGGATAAATGTGTATATATTAGATACAGAAGTTGTGAATAGTCATTATGTGATAATCTACTTATATGTTGATGATATGCTTATATTTGGTACGAGTTTGAATATTGTACAAAGTACTAAATATTTTTTGTCTTCTAACTTTGATATAAAAGATTTGGGTGAAGCAAATATGATATTGGGTGTTAAAGTCATAAGGAGAAGAGATAGTATTATGTTATCACAGGAACATTATGTAGAGGTAGGGGTGTAAATAGGTCGGATCCAGGTCGAATCTAGCATATTCAGACCCGGATCCGATTAATATAACTATATCCAGATTTGGATTTGGATCCGGACGGGTCTACAAAAGTAGATCCATATCCAGATCCGTCGGGTCTTTTCAGATTCGGATCCGGATCCGGGTCTGGATAATTTTTTTTTTAAATTATATGTAAAATTATTACAATTTATCAAATTTTTTCTTTTTTTAATTATACAAAAGTATTGAGTTCATAATTAATATTTATGCATGTATTTTATATTAAATATAAATTACATGGGTAAAATTTACACAACATATATGTATATATACATATAAAATAACACTAATATACAATAATTTTATTATATATTAAATATTTTAATCAGATTCGGGTCTTAATCGGATCGTAACACTAAGATCCAAATCCAACCCGTTTATTATAATGGCTAAATGGGTCCGAATCGGATCCGGGTAATTGGAATATGTTATAGATTCAGACCCGGATAAACGGGTCCGGGTCTAGACTCGACCCATTGACAGGCCTATGTAGAGGGACTTCTTAGGAAGTTTGAAAATTTTGATATAAAACCTGTGAGCACTACTTATGATGCTAACACTCAATTAAAATAGAATCGTGGTGACCCAGTTGCTCAGTCTAAATATGCTCAGATTATTAGGAGTCTGATGCATTTGATGAATTTTTCAAGACTTGATATAGCTTATATTGTGTGTAAACTGAGTAAATATACTCATAATCCCAATTTAGAGCATTGGTCTGCATTAATTAGACTAATGAAATACATGAGTGAGTACCATGAATTATGGTATTTGCATATAGTGGATTTTTCACTGTTTTAGAAGGTTACACTGATGCCAACTACATCACCGATTTAGATGAGACAAAATCCACTAGTGGTTATATGTTCACCCTTGGTGGTAGTGCAATAGCATGGAAATCAGCCAAACAAACGATCATTGCTAGATCAACTATGGAATTAGAGTTTATAGCTCTCGAGTTGGCTAGTTCTAAGACTGATTGGTTAAAAGACTTCTTAGCTAATATTCCTTTAACTAAAGATTTGTTACCTTCTATATCCATATGCAGTGATTGTCAAGTGGCAATTGCTATTGCCAAGAATAAATCTTATAATTATAAAAGTCAACACATGAAATTGAGACATGATGTTGTAAAACAACTACTCAGAGATGGAATAATTTCCATTTGACTGTGTGAAGTCAAAAGTGAATTTGGCCGATCCTCTGACTAAACCTGTAGGAAGAAAATTGGTTCTTCAAATCTCGAAGAAAATGTGGACTTAGGTCAACAAGATGTCAATACAGATGGTAACCCAACCTATGTGATTGAAGATCCCATACAATAGGTTCATATGGGTAAAACCAAATCAATATTGACTCTAAAGCATTTCAAGTTAAGTCCCTCCTAAGATGAGTGCTTTGACTGCTACAATTTGTGAGGATGATTTAAAAACTCTTAATGAATTCATATTCCTTAGAGATGGTGTATTTAAAGCAGTATACATATCATGAATTTGCTTATATTAGAGTGGAGTGGGGCTATTCCTATAAGATTTTGACTAAATCTTTAGAGCTCTCATGAGCAAACAGACACGCGCACGGCTTATTTGCGCAAAATCGTGTTGAATAGCAAAATTGTGGGTTAACAATGTGATTGACTAAATATCTGACATAAAAGAAGAATTTTTGGCTCATAGAAAGGTTATATTTCACCAATAATTATGTAAGCCATGTTTTAGCAATTAAGTTTGGTTCATAGTTCAAAGGACACCAAATTGAGATTGCATTTGCACCATACAGATCCGGCAAATCTTTAATCCTTTTATTCAAAATCTTTTGAAATATGTGGAGGATTATTGGTATATAGTGAGTATTTCAAGATACTTTCTATCTCACATTGAAAAATCATTGAACCTTACATCACCTTATATTAATTGACATCTTAGTGGGCTTGTGATGACAACAAAACTAGTGGTGCGCTCGCGTGCATGTGAGGAGGGCCGAGTTGGGCCAATCCGAGTTCAAACTGGCAGATTTGCCTTTCCTACGCGTGGGTTAGATACGGCTTTGTCCAATTTTATTCCTTTTTTATTTGGGCTCACTAAACCCAAATTTTAGTTTTTACTAAATTTACATGTTCATAAGTTTTACTTGATATTCCCACGATTTGCCTTTTTGGATTGAATTTTAACCAAGTCAGAGTTTACGTGGTCTGTCCCACGATTCTATCCAATGTTATTCTCAACATTCTTCTTGAAAATTTGCACAAAACCAAGTCAGACTAACAGGTTGCTAAAAACACTTAACGTTCTACACAAATTCTCAATGTTCTTCCACTAATGTTCTAAAAATTGTCCTACAAATGCAGCCCTTCAGCAGTTCCTTCAGGCCAAGTGAAAAACTTACAATTCTTCTTCCCTTTCTCTACTAATTGTTGGTTCTTTAATTCTGTTGTTCCTACTTCCTCCGCTCCACAAAGAAAGACTTGTTTAATCCTAGGAAATATTTCAATCACCTGATATAGTTTTTTAGGACAATGCAGCTCTTTGCGTGACTCAAGTTTTACATTACTGTTATAATTTAAACAACATTAACTACCATAGACTTAAAAAGTGCTAGTATTAGAAGAATACCAGACCTATCAATCCCAACATACACAAACAATTACACATAAGAGAGAAATCTGAGAAGCTAAAAAGATATTATTATTGACAGATGTATAAATTGTAAAACCCCAACCAATCATATATAAATATAAAAAAGAATAGTCTTTACTTTCATTTCAGTCCAAACAGTTTTTTTATACAAATTTCAACATCAAATAAAATCTTTATGCATTACAAATGAAAGAAAAAAGGTAATACATGAAGGCCATTGTCATCAACTGTTCCTACCTTATAAACTTTAGAAAATGTCCCTAAACCCACAATTGAAAGCAACCAATGATAGTAACTTGCCTCGAAACCTTGATGCACCAAACATCAACTTATGATTTAATTATAAGAAAGCAAACCTAAAAATTCCAAATTATGCAACATCCACCAGTTGAAGAAGATGGCATTGAACTAAAGTACATTACATTGGAAAAAGTTAAAAGTACCAAAGAAAAGCATAATGATTAAAGTCCCATATTGTTAATATAAACAGCAAAACATCTACATGTTGCATCACCTTGTTTAATTGCAACTTCCAAAAAGTTCTTCGTCATTAGCTATAGTCTACTCTAGCTTTTATTATGCTATCTTGTAAATTTTGCATAAAGCCATAGCATAGCCAAAATCAATTGTATAAAGTAACTATACACACAGAAAACATCATGTAAGATCAAGAAAAAGGGTAAATTTAATGAGACGTATTACCATTGAACAATATCAATCATGAGATGTCCAAAAATTGGTTGTCATCATTGATGGATGACACTGTAAGACCAGTAATAGCAACAAATCTAGGAGCCTCATCCACTCAATGTGGTAGTCCATGGAATATGCCAAGCCATAGATCAGTAAAATATTAATCCGTATCAAATAAAAAAATCCAACCAAGGTTGCACGTGATATTCCACAAAGCATCCAGCTAGGCAAGTTTCATATGTTCTTGGAAAAGCTACAATCAAATATCAGTTAATGAACTTTTAGGATGCATCGAAAATATTAACATTACCATCAAGATTCAAGAATCATCACTTGATGTACCGAAAATATATAAAAAGAACCAAAAAACATTATCAAAACTTAAATATTCAAAAGATGAGAATACCATTACTCATTTCTAAACTATCTAGCATCTTCTTCTTTTTTTTCCAAAAAACTATAGACACACCTAATTAATCAGCTTTGCAAGAAAAGGCTACTTAACACTTATTCCTGGAGCAATACAATATAAATCTAAACCACAGCAATCATGCACTAATTAATGTTCTAGCACACCTAGTACTAGAAAAACAGACAAAATTTTCAAAAATGATCCAAATTACCCTTCAAAAAAACTTAGTAATATCATTTAGGAATTATAAACCTTTTTAGCTAATCTGCATTTTGCAAAAATATATTGGTAAGTAACTAAAAAGATATCAAATTCAAGAAAAATACTACTTTGACTCAGATGGAATGACGTTCTGTGACCGACACTGACAAATCTGATAATTAGATCAAGACATTTCTAGTTCTGTTGTTGCTTCTTATGAATCACTAGTTTCGCCACTGATATTGTGGACTTCAACGATGAGTAGTCCAGAGGCAGGGATGAAGAGATGAACCGACCACCATTTGAGGAGTTTTCTTACTATCCGAGTGAACTCAGTCTTACCTCGAAACCCAAAAAAATTTCTTCTTGGGTTTTTTCCTTCAAACACGAGCACTTAGAATACGAAAATTTGATATCCGTAGATAAGAAAGAGCACATGTACGAACAGGAATACTCAGAAAACAGTTATTGAAATGTTGTTGTTGAGCATTAGGTCAAAATACTGAATCTGAATTTTGATACCAGTAGCTACGAGAGAGCAATAGTTTTGTCACCATTACCGCATCTGTCACCTTCATTCCCTCCATCAATTTCCATTATCATCTTCGTTGTTACCGATTTGAAAATTGTATCATAAATCTGTGTTGTGGTTGTAGTCCAATCCTCATTGTAATTCTTAAATAGAAATTTGTCATAAGAATTAGAAAAATATTATTAAAAGAGAGAAACAACAATTGAGGGTAAAAATGCGATGTAAACAGATTAGAAAATTACCTTGAGTGTAGGGATTGACATCACATAAATAATTGATTTTAAAGGATTCGATGCTATTATAAGAAAACTAACATTTATAACCCGTGCACTATCACAAATTTTAAGTTCATTTGCATATCAATTTTTAAAAGTTTACATTCGTTTAACAAAATTATTTTTGAAAAATGGCATTAAACTCTGAGAGAATTTTAAAATTTAATATTATCCAATTTTATTTTGAAACCTTCACTGTAGGTATATAGAAATTGAAATATGGTACTACATTAACTAAGATCGGCTCAAAATTGATAGAGAACAAATGGATTTTAGCCCATATTACATCATTAAATAGTTTAAGGGAATATAATTATTTTGAGTTTTCGCACCACGGTTATGATTATAAAAAATGGAATCATTCCTTTACAATGGTGTTAAGATGACATATTTAACTGTTCGAACACATCACAAATTGATATATCATTAGCTTATTCAATCAATCAATATTAGTGCAATATAAAGATTTGTTATTAAATAAATTCATTCAGTCTCATGTATAATATTGGCAGTAAGATAAATAATGTGCTATATATCCTCCTCACTAATATTTAAATTTTTGATCAAGCAAAAGAAAACGTTTTGACAAACATGAAGTTCTTGCATTAATAACAAATCAAATTAAAAAAGAAAAAAATATGAAGGATACAACCAAAAAAGTTTTGGAATAACAAAAAAAATCAAACTAATAAATGAAGGTTACATTTATATTGAGGCTATTAAACATTGATGATGAATCATCTAATTAATCCTCTAGAATACCAAGTAATCAACTCGTCAACTTGTCATTCATCGCAAAAATTCTGTTATTGCAATCCATTGGGTTGTGGTAGCAGACATGAGACTTCATATGAAGTTCTTTGATATCAAATACCTGCAAAAATAATTTTACCAATTCAATAACTCTTGCATGCACAATATATCTTTAAACAATTAAAATAAAACAAAACGTTATGAGTACAATATCTTCAAACAATAAAAATAAAATAAAAAGTTATGAGTACAATATAAAGAATAGTATTTAGAATACTTAACCAATACAATGAATACTTTAGTCAAATTATCGATACATATTATGGCTGATAAACGAAAGAGTTATTTATAAAGAAAAGAATGGTTGGGATATCTACTATGATAAGGATAGATTTGATAAAGATAAATTTAAATTTGAATTGAATTCGTTAGTTTGTTAGTTGGAGTTAATCAGTATATTGCTTTAAGGAGGATATAGGAGACAAAAAGAGGGTGGTGGTGAATTTGGATGAGGGGATAAAAGACAGAGAAAAAAGTAATTAGTTTTTGGAAAATTTTAATTAGTTGGTGATACTTAGAATTAAAAACTACCCTGACACGTGGCGTGTTCTTGTAGCTTCTTCCCAAATAGGGGTTTTACTTTAATATATAGATATAGATTAGTGAAAAAATAGTAGAAAATCGACAACTCAAGAGACCCATTTTCTTACTTGATTTTAGTAAATTGGAAATTTTTGAACTCGAATAGGGATAGACAAGGAGGAAAATCTAGATAAGTAGAAAACTTTTTTGAAATTGAAATAAAAGAATAATAGATAAATATAAGGGCAATAGATTTGAACATGGAGAAGAATAGGGGTGGATGATTTTAGATGGAGAGGGAAAGAAGCGAAATTTTTTAGGGAGAGAAGATGTGTGTTTCTAGTGATCGTGGTTATACTACGCGCTCTTACATTTTGCCATGTACGAAAGGAAGGTTAAATTATATATGATTGGTAATAAAATAACGAAAAAAATAGAGTTTAAATAGAAATTAACTTGTTATTCTCAACTTTTGTGAAAAATGATTCTTAGACTACTTGATGTTTAAGAGTATTGATGAAGGAAAACCACATTAATATTCTTTTACACATTATGTTTGTATTTTTGTTAGACCCTCACATTTAAAACGGTTCAAAAGAATCCCTCATAAATTCAAAATGTATCATTTTGGTCATTAAACAAAATTTTAGTTATATTTTTGTATGAAATAATCACATGTGCACTATGTGTTATATTTTTTTAATACAAAATCGATAAATTACATTTTTCTCCTATTTATCACCTTTTTCGTTTTTGACAAGCTATTGAATACCACTTAAATCTCACACATTTCATGTTATGTTTCTTTAGTCTTTCACATTTAAATTATTGAATTTCGTCAATCACAAATTTAAAATATATTATTTTGCTTCCCAAAAAAAATTCTAATTATATTTTTGCCTGAAATGATCACATGAATATCAGGGATCAAATCTTTTAAACGCAAAATTAATAATATATAAACCATAAACACTAAATAACTTGTCTTGGCCACCACCAACAATGCTACTCAAACCTACTACCATCATTTCCTCTTTCCCAAAACCGTCTCTAAACAACTCTCTGTCTCCCTCTCTTGCCCCAGTCCTGCCTTCCATCAAACCTCCCCTTTCTCCCTGTTTCTTCCAGCCTATTTTCGGGTTAAACATTTTTACCAAAAAGGTGAAATGAAGATAGTGGAATGAATGAAAAGTTTACTTATTTGGATGCATTGTTTTGTAGCCTTGTAGAGGGCTTGGAGGATAGAGGCCGACTGTACTAGATGGGAAGGGATGGGAACTGGTTGGAAGCGGTCAAATGAAACCACTCCAGGATGTGAGAACGTGGTCTCAATTAGAATCATACGGTAGAAAAGCCATTTATCCCACTGAAAAGTAAGGGTTACCCACATTCTGATATTTGTTTGGAAAAATACCTATATAAACCCCTTAATCTCCACACAAAGAGGATGGTGAATAGAGAGCACAAAGAGAAAGCAGTAAAAAGATTATAAAAAAGAGAGATTATTCAGAGACAAAAATTATAAGTTAGGCACATAAACACGACAAATCGCAAGTAGAGAAAATTTTGGAGATCAAATAAATATATCGTGCATATTGAAGTTAAAAATTCAACAGAATATCTTTTTTCTGTAATTATTCTTTTTTTTATATATTTTTTCTGTCATCTAATGTCTCTATTAGTCATACTATAGTGACTAACATTTTATTTATAAAGTGAAGATCAAGATATATTTGACTTTTAGGAAGAGAGGGAAACGTAATAATTAAAATTATTCTTATTTTCTCTCAAATGAATAAATCTTTGTCCAACAGAATTATATAAAACTATCAATTATGTTGTCAACTATTTTTTCAGATCAAAATTTGAATATAGACTCGATTGATATAATCTAACCTGTGCAAATATACAACAAATAAACGTTTGGGTCCTACTTATATATATATATATATATATAAATAAAGTAGCCTGATTGATGACAATTAATGTACTCAAGTATTAACGTACTGGGCAAACTGATGGGTTTATTACTGCACAATAAACTCTCACTTTCCAGGCTTCGAACTCATGCTTGTTGGACACTTGCTAGTGGTAGTGGCGTCAAGTCTAAGGAAAGAGACAGCTACAGCAGGAGACATGGCCCAACCTAGTTGGAGCTTGCTTCTCTTAGACCCCACCCAGGCATATTCTCCAGAACCAAGAGCTTTAGCATATTGAAAGCCAGGCCTATTGAACCTTGCTCGGAAGTAAAAACCCTTCACAAGACGCTATCAAAATGACCCTATTGATGTTCTGTCGGCCGAAGAAAAGCAGAAAGATGAAGACCTCCGACTTCGCTGGTAGATGTGGATTTATCTGGATCAAAGGATCCACGCCTCACTCGTGAATTGGGTTCAAGTAAGTATTTCCCAATTAAATAAATGACTGCTATGTTTTTTTACTAGTGCAGCAGAGATGATGACATCTGGAATATGCTACTTGTCCGTTCTTGTGTTATCCGTTTAAGACATTGTGTCGTTTTTAATAAGGGGAGTGGTTTAAGACAGTATGTCTTTTTTAGTAAGGTCAGTGATGTGTATAAATATATCTCCATATAGTTATCCGTTTAAGATATTATGTCTTTCTTAATAAGATAAATTATGCGTGTAAATATATTTCCATATGAATTATATTATTTGAAATATTATTTTGACGTATTATTTAAGAAATTATTTAAGTTATATGATAAATAATAATAAAAATTTAAATAATTTGAATAAATATTTACATGTTTATATAGTACAAATAAATTTTTTTGTAAATAAATATTTGGATAGTATTTTTTACATCAAAAAGACAAAAAACGTACGTCGAACGAAATTACTAATATCAAAATATATAATTCTGTTCACTTTCTTTTTCACACTATTAAATTAAGTACTAAAAATCACACACAAACTGTTATCTTCTCATCGTTTGAAATTCGAATCTTAAAAAATAAGATATATTCATACATGTATGCGATAATACAAAATAAATAAATATTCCCTTTATCCTATTCTACTTGTCCTTCTTTCTATTTTAATTTGTTCTAAATTATTTATCACTCCTTAAAATGGCAAATAAATATATCTCAATTTACCTAATTTACCCTTCACACAAATTCCAAAAAGAGAGCATTAATGTTATGTTTCAACATTAATTAATCTCATAAACTATTTCAAATTTTGAAAACCAAAGACTAACTAACAAGTTTTGAATTTTAATTGAAAGACAATAATCGAAAAACTATTCTATTAATGTGGTCAAATATCAATTATTCTTAAATTATGTGTAAGATTAACTATATTAAATAAAATGGGACGGAGAGAGTACAATTTAAAAATTACTAAGTATTTTGTGCACTAAAAGACAAAATACGCACATAAAATTTGAATAAAATTATTAATATCAAAATATATAATCCGATTCGCTTTCTTTTTCATACCCTTAAATTAAGTATTAAAAATCACATACAAAGATAGTTACCTGTTCGTCGTTTGAAATTTGAATCTCGAAAAACGAGATGTATCTGTATGCGTATGCTAAACATATATTTATTTAATACAAAATAAAAAATACAATTTAAAATTTGCACTTTTCTGCCCATAATTCGGATTCTCCAACGTAGGTTCGAATGTCTGAATCTTATATATTATTTTAAACTCTATTTTCCTACCCATCTTCGGACTCCCGAATCTAAGTTCGAAAATTCGAACCTTATAAACTCTATTTTTTCGCCTATCTTCAAACTCCTGAACCTAGATTTGGGACCTATAAGTCCGAACTTTACCATTTTTCTTTCCCCAAAAAAAAATTTAGACCAATGAATAGTAATGGATAGCATAAAAAAATTTAATACTAATATATGTAAATAGTATAATAAGCGTATAGATGAATCGTAAAATAATTAATTGAATAGTAATGAATAGTGAAAGAAAAATTAGAATTGTGTAACTAATGAATAGTGAAAGAAAGTTTTGAATCATGTAAATAATAAATGGTATTTTGAAAAAAAAAAAGAAAGTAAAAGAAGTTGACAAAAAAAAAAATTTATTGACCAAATAAATATTTCATCAAAAATATGAATAGTAAAGTAAAAAATAGTAAAAAGTGATTAAAAAAAAAACAATTCAACCATGCCATAATATCTTGGATTGGATTAATTTTAAAATTTTCCATCTATTTTCTAACATTTGAAGATTCTTTTTAAATCAAAACTTACTTTTTTAGTAAATTAGTTGTGATTTCGTTCTTTGAATGGAATAACAGTAGGATAACAAAATGATGTAAACTTTGGTAATGAACAGAAATAAATATATTATCGATGTCTCCAATTATTAATTTTAAAATAAAATATTTTGTTCAACGTTGGATGCGATAATTTGAAATGTTTCTGTTTATTAATTTGTTTTATTTTTTTAATAACAGATATATTGAAATCTTAGAATTTAAAGACTAATAATAAGTTTACTTCCCTTTCTTGCATCTTTCATTTATTTTAATAAAAATGTGTCCAACCCCTATCAAGGTACCATTTAAGTTTCAGGTTTGGTGGATATATTCATCTCCTTCCGTGAATGGTCAGTTGAGGTTCTTGCTTCGGCTTTAGTTTGTTAGCACAGCTAGTTAGCGTGGAATGCTTTTCTCTATGAAAGCTGTATACTCTCATTCTTTGTTGCGGTTCGCCGTGTGGCTCAAATGGCTAGAAAAATAAGTCTTCATCATCCTTTTTCTGCAATGGGTGCAGTTACTCTTGTTCTCCCATGTAAAATTCGGCGTCATACCTCATGCTCCCTAGTCATAATTGTTCAATGGACTGCTCCACACGAAGTATCTTTTAAACTCAATATAGACGATTCATCTCTTAGCTCAGGTCAAATAGGCAGTAGATTGGTTCTTCGAGACTCCTTTGGTGCTCCGATCCTGGCTTCGGTCAACTTCTACGATTTGGCTACCAATATGGTGGTAGAGGCTCAAGCTCTATTGAATGGTATTCGTCATTCCTACAATTCGGGATTTCATGGTATTTATATTGAATCGGACTCAAAAATTTTTACAAAATAATTAGTGGTTCTCTTCGTATCCCTTGGATGATTGATGGTTTTGTTAGGAAAATTTGCTTTTTAATGTCTCAGGGAATCTTTTCATAAAGGCACATTTATCGAGAGGCAAACTTGGTTGCGGATCATCTAGCTGGTATCGACTCTTCTTCTCAATTGCCTCAGTTATTTTCTTCATCACAATTTTCTTTTGCATTACGCAACTTGCTACTCTCTGACAGTTGCAACATTCCTTCCTTTAGATGGAAAGTATCTTATAAACTTTAGCATGATTTTGCTATTTTTTTCTTTATTGTTATTACTTTTGTACTTCCACTCTTTGGAGGTTTTGGCCTAGTCCCCCTCCTTGTAAATATCTCTACCTTTTAATAAATAAAATCAGAGAGTAACGCTTCCCCACTATAGTACCAGTGGTTAGCTTAAAAAAAAGAAAGACAGAAGGAAAGAAAAGTTTCCTTCAAGTTGTTTAGGAGTTTTCAGAGGAAAATTTTATTGATGTTGGTCTTTTACTAAAGTGCTCTTCCTTTTGATATTTTTGTATTATATTTGGAAGACAAATATGACATTTCATAATTAATTGCATAATAGTCCACCTTTTCCTTCTATTTCCTCCCACCTATAGAAGGAAAGTTTTTTTTTTTTTATAATTTTTATCCCTCAATTGCCCTCTTTTTCTCTTCCTTTCCATCAACTTAAAACTTCCAAATAAAGGAAAAACTCTAATTTTTCCTTCTTTTCTCTTCTCTTCCTTCCATTTTCTTCCATCCATTATCTAAGCTCATAGGCCAAAAACCTAGGTGGTGCTGAAATCTACCTGAAACTAAAACCACTGGAAAGGGAATATAATTCTAAATTATATTACTCTAGAAATATGTTTTAAAAACAAGGTTACTTTGGCCAAAAGCAAAGCGATATCTATACTATATATAAAGGGAGAGAAGAGTGTTTGGTGTCTGTCATTTTTTGTTTTACTATTTTTACCCTTATTATATATGTAATTAACCATAATTTCTTTCTACTCATAACTTCCTTCAACCCTTCACTACATATTATTTTTTAATTTTTTTGTATAATTTTTTTACAAGTATTTCCACTACTTTTTTTTAAAAAAAAAATAAATTTTTTTTTTAATTTTACACTAATAAGGTGTGCCTTTCCTCGCTAGTAAATATAATAAAAGGAATAAAGAAACTTATTTGGATCAATGTTTTGTTTTGTAGCCTTGTAAAGGGCTTGGATGGGAGAGGTTGTGTACTAGAAGGTGTAAATTCTTGGTAGATCAAAGTATAGGTATAGCCCTATTATACACCTTGTGGTCTTTATTAATTAAGTCACACAAGTATATGACTCCACAATCTCCTTTTAATTTTTGGATTTTCAAAAATAGATAGCAAAAGAGTGCTACTTGGGAAAGGGAAGGGCTAGAACCAAAGGGGGCTTTGTGAAAAAAGAGGTATAATCTAAATTTAAGACAACTTATGCTAGTAGTCTTTAATCTATAACTAAGAATTTTGAAACTATACTAAACTACACCTAATCTAAGAAAATCCTCCTCAAATGGAGAGAAAAATGAAGAACTACACTATACTAAGGCTTTCTACTCATTCGAGAAGAAAGCATCAGCCACAATTTGTCATGGAATGGGCGAATTTACCCCTCGAAAATATTGATTGCAGTAAAAAATATTGACCCCAGTCAATGAGCATGGTGAAAGTTTTAGTAGCAATTTTTCTATATTGACCCAAGTCAATAATTTTCCTTCTTCAAAATCTTAACCTCAGTCAATATGGCTTGACAGCTTGAATTGATCCGTTTCTTGTCCGATTGTTGTGCCATTTTCTTTGATCAAACCCTATAAATAATATACTCTATTAGTTATATAAAAACACTAAAATAACATTAAAAATCCTAAATTAACGAAACTACTATATTTTAGAACATAAACGCAAAAACTAAGTAAAAACAACACTTAAATCCTAAAAATGTTCAAAACTAGTGCAAAAATACTTAAATTTAAGGTACATATATCTCTAATTTTCTAGAGTTATCACACATCAAGCTTAGGCATTCTCTAAGGGTTACGATGCATGGCTACAACCAAACCCTCAAAACAAATTGTCACATGGAAGACGATTTACAAACAAATTATCATCATCAATAACCTAAGAGAAACAAAATCATCAATGAGATAAAACTAATACCAAATATTTCGAATGATCATATCATCAAAATCAACTCATGGCTCCCAGTCAAATATCCCCTAAGGATCAGGTGCGTTTCAAAATCATGGCTTTTCTTGCTAATCTCCAGTCCAAATTTCATCAAAATTCAAGTGACAAAATCCTCTAATAATCATGAATATACCCATCATAGGCTCGTTTTTCGTACTTTGGAGGTGGCAGACAATTACTACAAGTTTAGGTTCAAGGAGGGTTTCCTTCATCCTACTTTGCATAATGCACAAATTACTGAAACAATCGACATGAATGATTCCGCTCGATGCAAACAAGATATGTTTTTAGGTCCAATTCCTCGAATGGTATACTTCAACATCGTAAACATTATCGGCACTTATAATGGCTTAATTTGTATTACAACATATGGAGACATTTTTTTTGTGGAACTCATCCATCTGAAAATCAAAAAAGATGCCTAATTTTCCTTCCAAGTTAAAATGTAACAATGTTTATGAATTTTATGCTTATGGGTATGATGAATATAATGATGATTACGAAGTATTTAGAATATTATGTGGTCGCGCATATTATAGAACAGAGGGATGCCCCGATTTGTATAGTCAAAACCACGAATTCGTGGAGGAGGATCGAGGATTTGAACCTTGGTTTTATTAGAGGGGTTCATTATACAAGAGACCAGCTACATTGGATCATGGATCGATGAGAAAAAATGGGTACTCTTGACTTGGAAAGAAAGACATATGGAGAGGTGGAACAAACAAGATACGAGGATGAGGGTCTAATGTATTGCAATTTAAAAGGACTTTTAGGATGCCTTTATATGGTATGTTATTACCAAAGTCGTATGACTATTTGGATAATAAAAGAGTATGGAGTGAAAGAATCTTGGACTAAAGTGGCTTAATTGCAAGACCCTAACTTAAAAATTTGCAGAGTAATGAGACCAGTTTTTGTATCCAAGGATGGTGAAATTTGTTTCGTAAATCTGGGACAAGTACAAGATTGGCGCTTTATAATTCAAATTGTAACTTAGTTGCTTGCCATCAAATCACTAACGTGAAAGAACTGTTGGAACTGAAATAATTTTATTGAAAGTTTAGTTTTGCCTCGTAATGACCTAAATTGTGGAAGATATTAAGTTCAATCAACCGCCTAAAGGCAAAGTTCACAACATTTAATATATTCCAAATCTCCCATATTGAGTTTTGTAGTCTTTAGTAGCTAAAAGTACATAGTTGATTCTCTAAGAAGTGCCTTTTCTTCAAAAATTATGCCCATACATGTGTTCCCTAAAATTAGGATGGTTCAATTAACTACTCTTTTGGCAATTATTCATATCCATACTGAACTGAAGATTGTTTTGTTGCCTATATCTTTTGAATAGAAGTGGTCACTATTAAGTTTTCAAGATTTTATAGGACTTGGAAGATGCCATTACCAAGAAAATCTTCTTTTCTTGATAAATCGACAATATTTTTTAATCCCAAATAAAGATTACAATAATTAGTGCCTAAGCAGGCACTACATACTAAAACACATAGTACATAGATTCATACTTCTCTCTAGGGTACCATAGGCAAAAGCAGATTCTTAAAGAGAAAAAGGAGGAAACATAAGACCTTATATAGCAATTTATTAAGAAAATATTGAAGTATTAAACCGTTGGCCAAATATCAAAAACTAATCACCAAAAGAAAGAGAAAAAGCACAAGATAAGACTTCATTTTCAATTTGTTTAGCATGTTTATGAAACCATAACATAAATTTGAAACTTCAATGCTTGATGATATGCGAAGTAAATTGAGAAGATACAATAAAAATAAATACTGTCCCTCAACCAAGTGATAAGCCTATGGTAAAAATATTAGATACGCAGGCATCATTTTAAAGGTCAAAAGCACAGCAGTCATATTAGGTATTTCACAAATGTGCTTTCCTGAAATATGTGCTCTTACATAAAGAGATACATTGCTGAATAATACTTGCACTCTTTATTTATTTATTCTTTTGAAAAAAAGAAAAGAAATCTGATTCTACATTTTCTTAGCAAGATTTGGATCTAGAAAACAAAATAAAGACACTTAACAAATGCAGTTATGATACTTTTATGACCTTGAGTCAAGCCATATTAATTCAAGAAAAAGAACAGCAGGCACTGAACCCTTCTAGAGGGAAGAAAAATACGGTAATTAGCTGCAAATTTTTCCTGTTTGTTATATTTCATTTTCATCCAGCAGTCACCTATACCCTCGCTTTTTCCTAGGAATGTCTGCTAATTACATGAAGACATAAAAATTTATTGCACCTAGTTAAATTTGACATATTTGATTTATAACAAATCTTTTATCAAGAGCTTGACATTCTACTAACAATCCATGCAACATTTTGCAACAATATGCTATTAAATCTGTCTATTTTCAAATTCTATATCATAGTGAATACATTTGAAGAAAAAAAAAACTCCTGAATTTTACAAAGCTCGAGTATTTGACTCACACTCTGTATACATTTACTTAACTCCTATGATACACTTGCAACTATATTACATATCGACCAATACTTTCCCCGGTTCATACTTTCATTAAATACTTGAGCATGCATATGAGTATTGGTCAGTTGTCAATTATGACTACTCTATAATATAACCACATTCATCTCAAAGTTCTCCAATTTCAAAGTGAAGAAGGAAAAACATGAAAGAAAGGATTACATGTATAAAGGTCACAGAAATGGGGAGTGCATAAAAGATGAATCTTTTTTCAATTTTACAAATGGCCAGAGATAGTTTTTCTTTGTCTATATTTGCTAACAGATGAATTTGCATGTTAGTGCACCATATCACCAGATAGATCAACTTGCAGGGTTTTCATATTTGTATGAACTACAAATACAATTCTCTCCTTAACAACAGACTATCAAATGTTGCCAAGACTTTGAGATCTAGCAGTTACAGACACTGAGGATGTACACAACCAATTGTTTGCCCTTCTTTCTTTACTTCATATACACCAGATGTTCAAGAATCCCCCATTTGTTTTACCACCAACCAGGTAAAGCCACTTCAAATATATTCAACATTCACAAGTACTGTATATCACATACTTTTTTACCTTGTTTCAATCTCAGACCTCTAAATTGAACTTTATATATATTTATATATATATATATATATATATATGTATGTATGTATGTATATATATATATATGTATGTATGTATGTGTGTGTGCGTATGCGCAGAGGTGAATCATAGGAGTGGGGAGCAGAACCACCCCTAAAATATTCAAAATTACATTTTTCTCTCCTTAAAATTTTTTAAATTATTGCCTTTCCAAAAAAAAAATTAGAGAATATAAAAAAAAGTTTTTTCTATGTATGTATTTATATAATCTTGTTCTCCAAGAGTTTCAAAAATATATTATTGTACTTGATATTTTTTAAATTTTCAATCACTTTCTTTAAAAAAATCAGACTTTACTCAATAAAATTTTATAAAAATTATATATAATTTTTACCCCTAAAATTCAACTCCTAGACTCGCTTAAAATTCAACTCCTAGACCCGCTTCTATGTGTGCGCGCTGTGTATTAACTAAAAGAGAATGAGTTCTTAGTTCACTCCTTACGTTAATAACAAAAATTGCGTTCCTTTTTTTTCTTTTCACTCATGAGTCACATCTAGTATAAATCACTTAAAAAAGTGACTAATTTTGTGAGTCATAAATAATTTCGTTTTGTTATTGATTGTCAGTTTTTCAAATACACAATTATTCACGTACCAATCTAAACTTTCCTGTTTCTCGGGATTAATAATATTCTACAGATAGAAATCATGAAATATGACTGGTATAACAAGTATATGAAATAAATAACATATATATGAAGTTTCATTTCATTAGGTCTGAGCTATAAGAAACTAAAAGCACACAAGCAAAAGTACAGCTAACCGTGACATCGATAGGTAGGCAGGTATCAATGCGATGTTGACAGTAGTGATCAATACAGTCAAACACCTACCCGCTTCAAGCGGCCCTCACATGCAGCCCTACATAGGCCGGATCACCACAAACCTCGCGTTTCCCATCCACAAATCTAGCACCAAATTTTGTTGCTAAGTCCACTTTCTCTCTAATCCCTCCATTCAAATTAGCCTAAAACCATTATTTCACCACATCAATCATCCACGACATGAAAATTAAAATATGACATATAATTGAATATTATGTAAAATTTTTAATGTATGTTAGGGTTAAAATATTAATCCGGCTACTCGATAATAATAACAAATTCATCACAACTTAATAAGAGTTCGTTCGAGCTTGGTCCACCAACCAATCAAACCATACATGATAAAGATTTATATTTTCTTAACATTTTAAACCAAATTTCGAGCTAAGTCACAAATATAATATTTGAAATTTATACACAAAAAATTCAAACTACGACTTGAGCTTGACATGGTAACATTAAACTAGAGTCTAAAAATAAAAATTGAACAAGTCAACGTTTAATATATTTACGCTCGATAAAATAAAGGGAATAATTTTGGCACTTCTTATAAAGCTTCTTGCACTCCACTCAAAGTATTTCAATAAAAAAATGACCAAACGCCACTCATAACATTTTAAGTAACAAACTTTCCGTTGCATATTACTAGCAACTAATATACTATCAAAAAAGATTTTTTTTATTATTTTTTTAATTTTAACTTCTAATATGACTCTAAATAAAAATTCTCATAAGGTTTTCTAAATGTTAATTTCTTTTTTTGAAGGTAATAATTTTAAAAAAATCCAAAGAAAATATTTAGTTGGCAATAATATTTCTTATTATGAATTGGACAAGAAATTTTTATATGGTAAATGTGTTTCATTCACTTGGAATTTTAATTTGATCGAACTTTTTCTCTAAATTTTAACAATTTTTATACTAGTGATTGTATATGTTTTTAACATATATTCGTGAAGTTAGGGATGTCAATGGGTCGAGATGTCAGGTTTTCGTGTCATGTCAACCTGTTTTTTATCGTGTCATGTTTGCGTCGTCTCATATAGAGCCCATTTCTTATCGTGTTGTGTTCACATCTAACCTGTTCAACTTCATGTCGGATACACATCTGACACGTTTATTATTGACAGATAGTATTAACCTGTTTGACAAATTAAATATCTTGCAATCCTATTTGAGTTAAAATCTTAAATTTTAATTATTTAAACTTAAACAATTATTAGTACAAAACTTCTAGTCATAATAATTTAAAACACATAATTAAAATTATTAAAATTTTTTGAATAATATTTAAAATAATTATTATATTTGATTTAATAATCTTATATTAAATTTATAATTCACAATCTTAAATTACATTATATTCAATTATAATAAAGAAAAAATATTTGTTCATACAGTTATCGTGTCAACTCATGTGTTGACCTAACTTAACATATTTAATTTCGTATCATAAACAGGTTAAGTCAAATGGCCTGATAAATTTCGAATCGTATTATAATCTATTAATTTTGTGTCGTGTTATCGAGTCGTGTGAGAAATTGAGAGCCTACAACCGCCATGAGTTCAGAACAAGAATTTGCAAGACAACATATTTGGTTAAATAGAAATCACAGTAGGAAACAACAGATAAGAATTTAATATTGAGAAATATGATAGTAAGTGTTGCTCTTATAAAGACTAGACTTTTTATTTAACTTACTGCATAAGAGAAATACAATATTTAAAAGATAGATTTCTAGTTAGATTAGCCTATGCTATGGATGTTTTTAATTTAGAAATAAAATATTATAAACAAGCATTAAAGAAAGTATTAAGAACAAAAACCATATAAATGACAGATATGGAAAGAAGGATAATTCCCAAAGCTATTTTAGGAAGAGGAACTAGTATATCTATGACCCAGACTGAAGTACATTCATATGCTTCGAAATTCATATCATCTTCTATTTCTAAACTTTATTTTTGTTTTTTGTCTTATCATTAAATAATCATTTCTTACGTGTCTAAATATTATATTAATGTTATCAAATTATTCTTTACATCCTATACAATTAATTTTTCTATTTTCTTTGTTTTTTATTTTTAAAATATTAACTAATTTTTCCCAAATTATATCATCTTGTGTTTCTAAATAAAAGTCTGTATCTTTTTCTAAAAATTTTAAGATTTCTAATATTGATCTCTCTATTCATCTTCTTCATTATTATTACTTTGACTTATACTTGCTTCTATATAATCTGTAAATCTTATAGATTTTTTTTCTAAGGTATCCTCATAATAAATACTATCTTGTGGGATTATTACCTTTTCTGGATTATTTACTAATTTGTCCAATTCTCATGGTAATCATGATTGTCTGTATATCTACATTTAGTGGGGGTAAAAGTTTTATCCCTCTATTTCCTAACATTTCTATAGTGTTTTTTATATTTACTTTACATCTAGGTGTATTACTTTGAGTCAATTTTTCTAAAAATGCTGTGCATAATAATAAATTTTTTCCTTCAAAATCTTGATATCCTCTGGTTATTATTTTTATTTGAATATGTTCTGCAAATTCTCTAGTATCAAGCATATAATTAGGACAGTAATAAAATATTCCACCTCCTGTCTGCATGTCTATTTCTGTTCCTCCTATAATAGCCTTATGTGCGTCATTATCCTAGTATCCATAATTAATAATAAATTATACTTTTGCTCCTAAGTTTGTTCTGTGTAGGGCTTTATGCCTATTACAATTAATCCTAGATGGGTTAATCTAAAATTTCCTTCTAAAAGTTTTTGTCTATGAGATAGGGTTACTAAATGTAGATGAATTGTGTCTCCTTCTAAACATCTGACTTGGACTTCTCTATAATGTCTGTAGAGTCTAGTTTGTTCTGATGTTTCATATAAAGCATTTGAATTAATTATGTTTATTCTATTAATCCTAAAAGTTTCTATATCTCTATCAATATCAATTATTTCTCCTAAATTTATTAGATCTTCTATAAGATTTCTATAAGGCCTAATAAATCTTTGAATTCTATTTACTATTGTACTTACTGTACTATTGTCTTCTCTATTTTTTCTGATTTTCGCAGCTATTGTCTCAGTTCTTTCCCTATCTTCGGAATTTCCTGTTCCTAATATGGGCATTATTGTTTAGATTGTAAAAATGTCCAAACAGGTAGTTGTCTAACCTTTTTCTTTCCTCGTTTGTTCCTAAGTCCAATTTATTAATTGCTTCTGCTAATTCATCTTTTTCTTTATGTGTGGCTAATTCTTTTAAATATTATTCTATTTTTACTACTTTTTGTTCTAACTTATACATTTTAATTTGTGTTGCTATTAATAATGCTATTATAGTATTATTTTGTCTTACTATTTGTTTATCTGCTGGTGTGCCTGGTTCAAATGCTGAAAATCCTATTGGGTCTTGTAAATATTTTTTAGTTTCTTCTATTGCTACTTTGTAGTCTAAATTGTTTTCCATCATTCTATCTGTTGTACTTTTATTATTTTGTCTATATGTCTTTCTATTTTTTCTAAATTTTTCTCTATTTTTTCTAAATTAGGAATTTTATTTTCTTTTTTCTTTTCTAGTTTTTCTATTATCGTTTTTAAATAGTCTAAGTTTTGTCTTATACTTTTTAATTCTTTATTTTGATTTTTTAATGTCTCAAAACTAATAGTTATCATGCTTTCTATATTTTTATCTATTGTACTTAGGAAGTTCTGTTTTATATTGTCTAATATAATCTAACATACAATTATCAATCATTCTTTAAATTTTATTTCAGGTTGGGTCTCTGGGATTCCTGCTTCTGAAGTTATTCTTAGATATCTATGTATATCTGTTAGGCATTCTTTTAAATGTGTAATAATCTGTTCTAAAGATCTTTGTGTGCTCATATTAGAATCTACTAAACAATACTTCCAACTTACTTGTGTAAAATTCATTTCTTATTGAAAAGATATTTAATCTGCATCAGGATATTCATCTGAATCAAAATAATCTAAAACATTATAACCAGTGTAATTACTATTATCTTCAGGTACTGATGTAAATATCACAAAATCATTTGTTGTTGTAAAAAATTCTATATTATAATTTTTGTCTATTACTTCTGATGTAACTGATAATAAAAATTCTCTAAGTGGTTTACTCCATTTTTCTATTTTTTCTAAAATTATCATCTTAGCTTCTTGGTCTAAGGGATTAATAATTCTAAGTATTTTCTTTCTTATGTTGGATACTTAAGTCTATGCATTGTCTTATTTCACTTGCAAAAATTTTATTATAATTTGTTTGGTTTGGCAACATAAAAAATAAATCTGGTAAGTCTGTTAAATGAATCTCATAAATATATCCATATTTTTTATTTTTAATTATATAAAAAGTATCATACAAAGAACAATTAATTAAATTACCATCATTTTTATCATAATACAAAATTCCTTGTGTAAGTCTTTCACTATGTACTTCAGTTTGGGTCATAGGTATACTAGTTCATCCTCCTAAAATAGATTTGGGAATTATCCTTCTTTCTATATCTGTCATTTATATGGTTTTTGTTCTTAATACTTTCTTTAATGCTTGTTTATAATATTTTATTTCTAAATTAAAAACATCCAAAGCATAGGCTAATCTAATTGGAAATCTATATTTTAAATATTGTATTTCTCTTATTCAGTAAGTTAAATAAAAAGTCTGGTTTTTAACACTTACTATCATATTTCTCAAAATATTAAATTCTTTATATGTTGTTTCCTACTGTGATTTCTATTTAACCAAATATGTTGTCTAGCAAATTCTTGTTCTGAACTCATGGCGGTTGTATTGGAGAACCTACTTAGTCTCTACTACCATAAAATATCAACAAGAAAAATTCAAAGTCATGGCTCTGATACCATTTTTTGGGGTGGCACCATACCATGAGAAGGGAGGAGGATAAAATTCTCGACTCTTAGACCGACTCGAGAGAAAGGACAAGAAAATAGGCATCATAACTAACCAATCAAACCAACCCATATGCATTACAATCTATAGTATCTGGAGGTATAACAACTCTAGTATAAAGATTTTCTAGACTCATCTTACGGGCATTTTCCCTTGAGCGGCTTCAACATTTGCCTTAACGGTTACTCTCAAGGCTCTAGCCTTTTGTCCATAAATTCTATAAAAGTTTTATTTTATCCCAAATTTAAACATAGAAAGGAAATTTCATCCATAGAATGCCAACATACCTCAATGGTGCCTGGAATCCTGTTCTTGTCTGAGTTTGTCCTTTGAAAATTTCTTGTTGAAAGTTTTAAACTTGTATAGAATTTCTGGACAAAAGGCTAGGGCCTTGAGAGTACCCGTTAAGGCAAATGTTGAAGCCGCTCAAGGAAAAATGCCCGTAAGATGAGTCTAGAAAATCTTTATACTAGGGTTGTTATACTTCCAGATACTATAGATTGTAATGCATATGGGTTGGTTTGATTGGTTGGTTATGATGCCTGTTTTCTTGTCCTTTCTCCCGAGTAGATCTAAGAGTCGAGGATTTTATCCTCCTCCCTTCTCGTGTTATGGTGCCACCCCAAAAAATTATTTTTCTTAGAAAATCATTTCATTTTCATGATTTGCTGGCGTTTGGTGATGCTATTGAAAATATTTTCCAAATCTATTTTTCTGGTGTTTGTTTAGCCTATTACAAGTCTTTTTCTTAGAAAATCATTTCATTTTCATGATTTGTTGGCATTTGGTGATGCTATTGAAAATATTTTCCAAATCTATTTTTCTGGTGTTTGTTTAGCCTATTGCAAATGTTATATTTTTGTGATTCCCCACCACATATTTGGTTTAGTCATGGAATGGTTAATATCATAAAATTGTTATTTATCTTGACTGATGTTCAGTAATGAGTTTCAAGAAAAGTTTATAAAAATATTTTTAAATTTTTATTTTTCTATTGATGGTACTCCCAAAAAGGATTTATTTAGTTAAAGCAAAAGTTTTTTAGATGCTCTTATTAGTCCTCCATTTTTCCCATTGTAGGGATTAAATTTTCATGTGCATAATTTTCTTATGTAAAATATTGATTTATACATATAAAAGGTAATATTCATTTTTATAATGTGTAATTTTTGTCGTAGAAACTAGATGATGAGTTTGATAGTAAATGTGCATAAAATTTTATAATCTTTTAAAAAAAAAAAATTAGTGAAAGCCACATTTAGGCATGAGTATAGAAATTTTTACAAAAATTTTATTTGAGCAAAAAAAAATAAAATATGACAAAGGCTATAGAACAAACGTAGGGGTATTCATCGGCCAAATTTTCGGTAATTTGGTTAAAAATTTTTGGTATTTCGGTGCAAGAAAATCAAAACCAAATCCGAACCAAACTTTTTTTTCAGTTGATTGGGTAACCAAACTTTTTTTTTTTTATTTATAAGATTAACCAAAGTTCACTAGTTCATTTGAAAATTAAGTATAAAATTAAATGCTAAGCTAATCAAATTAATAAACAAAAACCGAAAACTACTAAAACTAACACTTGAAACTAAAAAATAACAAAGAAAAACAATATCAAAGTGTTGAATGAATGAAACATGGAATTGGATTACTAAAAAACTAAAACTAATAAAACTAAAAGTTTGGTAATTCGCTAATCCGGTATTTTATTTTCAATAATCAAATCCGAAACATATAACCAATCTTTTTTATTTAGTTTATCCAAAAATCGAAAACCAAACTAATTTAGTTCGGTCGATTTATTTGGTTAAGCCAAATTAACCATGAACACCCCTATTTAAAAGTGTGGCAATTAGGGTTGGCAATGAATCGAACTGCTCAAAACTCGACTCGAGCTTAAGTTGACTAGACTGTCGAGCGAGCTCGAGGTCGAAACTCTTAACGAGTCGATCTTGATCACAGGGATATTATACTCGAATGCTCGTCAAGCTTTTCGAGCACCATCTAATTTTTTTTAAATTTTTTTATTATATATAAAATTACAAAAATGTCCATACTTTTTATAAAAATTACATATTTTACCTAAGAAAAAAATGAACTACTTGAGTTCGAACTTGAGTTCGAACTCGAGTTCGTTTTACTTATTTTTCAAGCTTGAGTTATGAGTATTGTAAAAAATTTTGAATTCGTTTTGAGTATGACACTATTCGCGCTCGATTTGGCTTGTTTACACCCTAGTGGCAATAGATTTGGTCTCATGATGTGCCATTGTGCTATCATTAACCAACTTGCCAATATCCCTTGCTTAATAGAAAAATTAAAGTAAGCAAATACACAAAGAGATGCAAATTCAATCAAAGATCTTCATTTGAAAAACACGCAGTAATACAACAGAGCTACAGCTTAGTGGATTCAACTCATACAATAAAAAAACAAAACGTTAAACAAAAATTTCCACCATCCAAATTTTGTTCAACCAGTGGTAACTCAAAATTGTTTGAACCAAAAAAAAAAAAAAATCAAAAAGCAAAAGAAGACTACTGCCCCCAGTTTCAAGAAATCTACTCGTCCCTACTGTTAGCTTCGTTACCCTTTTTGATATGCTTCCTTGTGTGTCTGATTCCCCAAAAACTCGGGTCAGTCCAATTTCAGCTTCTTCACAATAAGCTCCAATAATTCTGCACGAAATCAATGTGGAACCCACATTTTCTCTCTCTGACAACATAATCATAAAGCTAGTCCAAATACTTGGGTCAACTTTACTTCAAATCTTCCAAGTTTACAACTTTTCTCTATCAGACGTTTCAGTAAGGCATAATAACATCAAGCAACACCTTGAAATCTTTCACCTGTAAAAGAAGCTACCCATCTAAAACTCACATTGAACACAACCGATACATCCCAAGCTCAGATAGTTAAAGAACATTTTTTACTTTACTTTCCAGAAAGATATCAATATCAGTAACAAAACAAACAAAATCAAAATTTATTGGCCAGCACCAAATTGTGCTAGCATATTTGAGATTGGATGGAAAGTAAGTTGTTGAGATTGGTTAAATTAGGCATGGCATGCACAAGCTCCAACCCGGAATCAAGACCAATCATGTGGCAGATAGTAAGCCTACTTGATGGCCATAATCAATTGCTGATGGAAAATGAGCAAAAGGAGAAAAAAAAAAGAATGGAAATTGAAAGGAGGCATATAGTAAGCATACTTGCTTTCGGAACAATGACAGTAGAACATGCCTACTACCTTTCTAGACTTGTGCCTTCAATATAGTCAAGTAAACAGTAGGTAAATCAATATCATATATTGCTTCATCATATAACATGGAATCATAGTACAATTTCTAAGAAAAATAAACAGGACATAGTTAGGGGCTGCTTCCTTCAAAAACCGTAAATGGGAGATTTTAGCATATTGCTCATTTATCAATCTGGGCACTGTAGTCAGTCAAAACCAAAATGCCAGTGAAGATCTTGCAAGAAATTATACAGTGAAGGAAATGCAAAGGCTAAGGAACAACAATCTCCTCTTAGAATTTAGGATAGGAATTACAGAATTACAAAGTAAAGGACCTCTCAGTGATAAAACCACATTAAGATTATAAACATCAGAAGCTGCATAATCATCCAAAAATGTTCAACCAAACACAAAATTTCCATTATCTAGACGAGAAAACTCAAAAGCTTAGTATTCCTATTACTTAGAAAATCAATTATAGTCCAAAACATCTAAAAACTAAGCATAAAGACAAAAACAAATTATAAAGAAGCCAAAGAAATATGAATTTTAAAAAAAAAACTACTTAAATTCTCAACACCTCAACCAACTAATTAGACATAAGGGTTATGACTAAGCATGAAAGCCTAGACATCTAACTCCAAAAAAAAAAAAAAATGCCAGAAAACAGCTTGGAGCAATAAAATTTACCAAATCTGTGGAACACCAAGAGTTTTCATTAATTTTCATTAATTTAAGAAAAACATAAAATTAAAAAATATAAATTAAAAAAATTTAAGAACCCTTAATTAAATCAATCACACAAGATGTTGGAGAAGCAAATTCCACTAATGCTTAAGAGATATTCAATAGTTTCAAAAAAATAAAACCTTAGATTGAAAACTTACCCATAGAATCTCACCTATGGTAGAGATGTAAGAGGAATCGGAGAAGATTGACCTCACCAGAGTTAGAGATAATCATCGTCTCTGGAGGAGCTGGAGATGATCGTTGTTGCCGGAGTTGGAATGGTCATTGCAGTCGTCGTTCGTTCAGAATTTTTATCGTGTTGTTTATTATTTTAATTTGTTTTCTTAAAACATGGGAAGGTGTTTAGAAAACAACTTCCGTAAGTTATTAAAAGTAAGTTATTTTCCTCCCTTCTACAGAAATCGTTTTCCTTCAAAAATAATTTTTCAAATAAAATACAGCCAAACACCGAAAAATGTGAAAAATATTTTTTGAAAAATATTTTTCACCCAAACAAACAGACCCTTAGTGTAAGACTTTATGTTCTTATCAAATTTGAGTTTTTGGGTTGAGTCAATTAAATTATTATGCTTTAATTTTATGTCCCAGACAAATAAATCTGTCAATAAAGTGTTAATATGATGTTTAATGATTAATTACCATGAATTAATCATGGTGATAAATTCTTTTTAACTAAAGTAATAGTACGGTGAACTGTATATAAATTAACGGAAGTTGTAGAATTATTTTTGGTAAGTAGGGTGTGTTATAAATGTTGGTATCTTAATTATGTTTTTGGTATTAATGGTTAAAATATAATAATGGTGGATTGGAACTTAAGAAATCGGCGGCGGAACGATGTTGTAATTCGAAAACGTCAGTTTCGGGTCCTTGTGTGATTCAGTCTTGGAAAAATAGGGCCTATTTGGATAACAAATAATAGGTATTATTTGCCAAATAATATTTGATTAATAATTATTTTTATTTGGTTAGCAAAACATTTTTTTAAAATAATATTTTCTACTGTTCATGTTTTGTCTTATTCATTATTCACACAATCTATTATTTGCACTATTCATATCATATGCATTATTTATATTTTAAAAAATAATCAATTAATAATTATATAAATAATTTTAAGTAACATGTTTTCGTCAAATGCAATGCGGTGAGGATAAGTAATGAATATTTATAATTATCATTTTTCTATTTACATTGTAGGCTTGTAAACGGATCAGATCCGACTCGAATCTAGCATATCCAAATTCGAATCTGATTAATATAATCGGATTCAAATTCGGATCCGGATCTCCAACGGGTCTACAAAAGTAGATCCATATCCAGATTTGTATGTCTTGTCAAATCCGGATCCGAGTATTAATATTCTTTTTATAAATTTTTTGAAATTATATATAGAACTATTACAATTTATCGAATTTTCTCCTTTTGTTTAATTCTAAAAAAATATTTAGTTCATAATTAATATTTATGCATGTATTCTACATTAAATACAAGCTATATGGGCAATTTACATAATATATATGTATATATACATATAAAATAATACTAATATATAATAATTTTATTATATATTAAATATTTTAATCGGATCCGGATCTTAATTGGGTAGTAACACCAAGATCCAGATCAGACACATTTATTATAATAACTAAATGGGTCCTAATCGGATCTAGGTAATCGAAATTTGTCATAAATTTAAATCCAGATAAACGGGTCTGGATCGAGTCGGATCCGAATCTAGACCCGACCCGTTGACAGGCCAATTGCATTGTTGGTTTTAAAATTTTTGGTAATAACTGAAATGGAACTCCAATTAGGCATGTAAACGGGTTGGATCCAGGCCAAATCTTATTAGATTCATACCTAATTCCGTTTAATATTGTCGGATTCAGATCCAAATTTAGATTTTTTAAATCTATAAAAGGTGATCCATATCTGAATTTGTCGGAACTTGTCGGATCCAATCTTGATATTATTTTACAAATTTGAAAATTTATATATAACAACTTCAAATTTTTATAGAATTTTTTTTAATTGTAAAAAAAGAAGGTTTAATTCATATTCATACATGTATTTTACATTAGAGCAAAAATTATACTAGAAATAAATAAATAAATGAATATAATCATATCAAAATAACCAGATCCATATCCGATTGGTTTATTATACAATAACTAAACGAATCCAAATTGAATCCAGGTAATCGGATTTACACATTGATCTAGACCCAAATAAATGATTCATAAAATGGGTTTAGACGCAATTTATTTACAGGCCTATCTCTAATTACTCACAAATTATAATGCTATATTTTGTAAGTTTAAATTTAATTTAGAAATGTCAAACAATGTCATTTTTTTGAAATATGTTTTAAAAATCAACACTCCGTTCTCAAGTATAGTCTAATATTAAAATAACAGACAAATTGAATAAGATGAGCGGAAGTGTTTGACAATCATGATTCGAAATATGTAACTTGTTTGGTAAGCCGAATTACTCAAAATCTAATAAAAAATAAAAACTCAACCATTGTAAATTCCTGAAATCAATAAAGGAATTAAATAAAAAATCATCATAGTTATTTAATTAGATGTGTAATTGTTTTATTTTTAAATGGATCCAACAAATAATAGGTATTCTTTATTTCCAATCCAAATGATTATTTCAAAATATTATTTTGTATCCAAACAATTATTCTATTTTTACAAAAGTCAACATTATTTTCAAAACCACTAAAATCAAAAGACAAATATTATTTACCAAATAATACTATATTATTGACTGTCCAAACAGTACCATAATTTTTCAAATAGTTCCGAAAATCAATGGGCGAATGACAAGTGACCTGATTCAATTAAAAAAAGTTGAAGTAAATCAAATAAATCGGCTAAAACCTGGACACATGCAACCCGATCTAATTTCACTTGGACCCACAAATATTAATGGAAATTAGTATGCTGTGACTTGTATTTATTCATGGGTTAATAACACTTTAACCCCTAAACTAGGTTAGTAATTATAGTTTGCTCCTGAACTAAGTGTGTAATTGTACTTTATCTCATTGAATTAAAATAATATATACTTTGCTTTCTATTGATACTATTCATCCATTAACAATTTTAAAACGTCAAGATAATCTAGTTAAATGATTAAAATACTTTTAGCACTTTATTTCGATTTTTGTGTATTTAAATTTCAATAATAATTTAAAAACAAGAAAAATAAAATATATAATATTTCAATATAATCCATATCCACATATATCTTGGTCATTTTTTTTTTTAAACTTTTACGTTTCATTTGATATTATTTTAAATTTGAATATTTAACTACATTGGTAGAATAATTCCCAAATGAACTTGTTTTTTATTGAAAATTTTTCTTTAATGATATTGTGTGACTCCCACATATATTCTCTATAAAACTTATGTGATTTTTTTTTACGTCTCTTAATATTTTAAATTTTAATATTTGATTTAACCTGTGCAAGTTGTAACGTCATATATAATTTAATTCAATATTTTTATCACATTTTCACTCTTAAAGTCAAATATATCAATTGTTTATTATAATTTATTTATTTTCATATTTATTTTAATTTATAACTGTTGAACATCAAAATTAAATACATGAAAAATCAAAATATAATACTAATGGTATTTCAATCATTTACTAGATTTTATTTTGATTTTAGAATTTTTAAAGTATGAATAATGTCAATAGGGGTAAAGTGTATATTTTTTTTTAGTTTAATGAGGTAAAGTATAATAGCCCACCCAATTCCATGAACAAAGTGTTATTAACACTCTATTGATTGACCCTATACGTTTCAAATCATTCTTAATTAGGTCTATGTACTAAGTTACGAAATGACTTTACTAGTGTTCAGCTAACGTTAATTGGAATTCATATATGCACGTTATAAACTTTTAATTATAAGTATTTGAGATAATCAACAATTTAAATGCCCCAAGTAATTTAAGTTTACAATTATTAAAAATATACTCCATACTGCTATAGCGGAATTCTATAAGTTTATACAAATTTTTGGCAAGTATAATGGGAGGGTATAATTTTTTCAATTGCATAAGTAGTAAGCCACATACCTGTATATTCCACTTGTGCTTGTCTTATTTCTACGCTATACTTATACAAGGATCGATCCTGCTAGCATGGCTCAAAGTTGCAGTATCGATTGCGATCGAGGTGATGACTAATCCACATTGGTTGCGGATCGATATCGGATATAAATTTATCTAAAGTCAAAAAAATCAAGATGAAAATCCTAAATAGTTGTTTGTAGATTAATTTTAAGGCATTGACTAGTCAAAAATAAGTAATTGTACTATAATTTTAGTTTAAATTTTAGGATGTATATAAACTGGAATGGCTTATCGGTATTAGATCAAGAAATACCGTCTTAATTTGGATACGATTCGTTCGAATCTTTAAACCATGTCTGCTAGTGGGAGTATGAATAATTGGTTTCCTTAGTAGGCTTTTATTAACTAAGCACCAAGTAAAATAAAAAGTTTTTTATACTTTTGTTTGCTAGATAATTAGACTCACTTTTGTCGTTTAATTATTAATTTTCATATACCAATAGCGTCTAATAGCTATCTAGAGCAAAAGTATGAACTTTTGCCTCTACGATTATGTGATCAATCATGAATTTATTTTTTTCACAAAATGTAGTTGTTATACTTTAGCACCTCTACATATTATTAAATTTGTGATAAATAATTTAATTAGTTGATCATGATAATACACAAGTTAAATTTTTGGTTTTTCAAATATATGTTAGTATAAATGGCTCAACCGCTTATAGAATTAAGCTATATCTATAAAATAGCTATCAACTCCACTGACATTGAATACAAAAAAGTAGGGGTCATGCTTATGACAAACATTATGAAGTCTATTGACTCCATTATTTAACTTGAACTAAATAACACATCTTTTAATTTCAAAGTTTTACTCCAACTAAATCACAAAAATTTATAAAGTGAAAAATAATATTTAATAATGAAAGATAGAATAATTAAAAAATCAGATATATGGAGATTAACTTTTCCCATAAATTAAAAATTGAAAAGAATATATAGAATAATTAAAATGAAATAAATGGAGATTAATTTTGCCCACAAATTATTGGACGACATTTAGTCAAAACAAATATCTAAATCATAATTTTGTCAATTGCCACCTACTTGTGTTCTAGACCTTAATTGAAAATTTAAAAACAAACTATAAGAGTTTAATTTGTAAAACTAAAAGATTGGGTAAGATGTCAAATAGAAAACAAGAAAAATAAAAGTTGAAGGGTTAAGCTGAAATTTTTTATTTTACCTATTCTCTTCTAATTATTGGTTGACTGGATGCTTCGATTTTGTTGTTTTTCCGGCTGTGGCTGCCTACTGCACATCCCTCCATACACAAATTCCTAATTAATAATATTGATTTTCCCATATTTCACTCTCAATTTCTTAGATTACTCCCCTACAATTTTGATATGTCATTTTCTTCATGACTAGGGTTGCTGAAAACCTTAGCCACCAAAAACTGCCACCAGTGTCACAACTGTTTCTACCTCCACAGCCCCTGATAACCTACAACCTTAGTTTTAATGATGACAAAAGCAATCTAGCAATCTTAATTCAAACTGTACAGGAATTCTATTTCATTTGTTCATGACGGAGTTTTCGGACGATGTACATCATCCAAACAACACTATGTTACTTGGACACACAAGATCGTCCAAACAAATTTACCTCGGATGCAAGGCACCATCTGAAAGTCAGGCAGAGGGCAAGATTTTGAGGCACCATCTGAAAGGTCAGAGGTAGAGGGCAAAATTTTGAGGTACCTACACTGGATGCGCCTAACTGTCAGAACGAATTTACCTCAAACGCAATGCACTGTTCCAAAAGGTCAGGCAGAGAGTAGGACATTTTGAGGCACCCAACGGACACGTCTAACTATCCAAAGAAAATTTTATTGGACGTGCCTAACTGTCCGAAGGAAAAGCAACCTTGGTTAAGCATTAAACCTTTCGGACACATTACACCGTCTGATGACTGAACTCATCAACATACCTGGTTCGGACAAAGGAACGGAAGCAATCTCGGCTGTCCAAATGACATCCTCAACTTATTGATATTTCAGATCGAATGCTTAATAATAATTTCAGACGTCCGAAACCCATAACGGCTAATTTTTTAGCATTTATTATCTAGCCGTTAGGAGGTGGTTGCCAATCCATCTGTATTATGTATCATTATCTTACACATTGAATACAAGCATATAGAAAGGCAATTTGAGTGTAAATTAGCTCTTTAGAGACATTGTATTATTGTGTACTTAAGAGTGCTATTCAGAAATATTGAGTGGAGTGATAATCTTGTACAAAAGTGAGATTTAGTGTAAAATCATTGGCTCAACTAAAAAGAAGTATGTGTGTGAGCAAGGGTGATCCTACTTTATATACATTTGAGATTATTGGCTCACAAAATTTGAAGAAGCATCTTAGTAGTTTCCTACTCCAAACTAGCTAGATTGGAAGTGTTGTTCATTTCATCTCTCTCTTAATTCATTCTATTCATTTTATACTTAATTGCTTATTTTTTATCATCGTACTTGTCAAGTGCAAGAAATTTGAATAGTGCATTATTTGCAAGTTAATTTTTAGAAATCTAATTCACCTCCCTCTTAGATTGCTTGGAACCAATAGCCCCAATCCATTTCCTCCCCTCAATCTCCACTCCTATCCCTACCACCCACATCCCGTTAACCCGTTCCCTTTTATTATGCCAATCAGAGGGAGGTAATTTCTAATATTTTAACCAATAAATACTACAAAATCAAAACTACAAAATCATCACCAAAGTTAATCATAATCATTAATAATAGTCGAGATCAAATCCGACTAGGTGCGTGAAGCAATGGCTGAATTGGATCATAAACAAAATTTGACAAGTCTAGAGGAAGGAGTATGGCTATCGGAGAGAAGGGGAGAAGATGGCAAACATGGGAGGTACAGTGAAAGGGAAAGGAAGAAGAAGGGGGCTGACTTGAATAATGATTCAGTCGGTTACCTTGTTTTGTTAGTAGATTTGTCTGTTTATAGAAACTACCCATCCAATGACTATTATAAACTTTTCACAAAATGAATGGACAAGATATTGTTCCGGACCTATCCAAAATACAACATTTTCGGTCTTGTATAATCGTCCTTGCCTATTAAGGCCTAAAAAAATAGCAAATCATGTGATCATATCATTTAATCACACCTGACAATAGAATTTAATGGTATAAACTTGACAGATTGTCTAGGTCTTGTCTCAAGTGTTGATCTACAGCATTTTCATCCGTTTGAACGTTGAGTCCTTTTAGGGTTTTTTTATTAGATTGTTTTTTTGTTGTAAAATACTTGTTTTATAATTATTTGAGGTGTAAGTGAACATATAAAGCTAGATCAGTTGTCTCTAATCAAATTAGCTTAGTATTTCGTTAGGTAAGTGATTTTTATACCTTTCATTCTTTTGACAAATATTTCAAAATTATGATTTATATTACAAAGTTATGTTAGTATGTAAAATGGATCAGGCATGAAACATGTGAGCTTGCGAATTTTTAATATCTATACATATAGAGTACGTGATCTGTTATATTGCATATGTGATATGTGTACCTTCTGCCTGTTTGGTTCATGGAGAACTATGGTAAAACAGTGAGAACGTTGTTCTCATATCTCTCTCTGCCTCTGTCTCTAGCCCTTTGTCTAACGGGTTCCTACTTGGATCCAGTAACTGAAACTACCTAGTAAACTCATGAGCTATTTATCATGTATCTGTCTACGGATTATGTTACTTTATGAAGGTTTTGAATACATGATATGTTGCACGTGATATATGATTGTATGAATTATTAGTATATTTTAGCTTGCCCAATCTAGTAAAAAAGTATCTGAACTACTTGCTGAGCATAGTAGCGTGTTGTCTACCCCATTATGTTAACTTTATATTTTTTTTTTTTGCAGATTATGATTATAGTTTTAATCACAACGAGAGGAATGAGTCTACCGGCGAGCAGGGTTATGTGTATGATTATACTTATGACTACTATCCACAAGAGTGATGTCTAGTAGTTGGGCTTATAATAAAGATACTGTGGAGGCCTATGTGCCTATGATATTTTAGTATTATTACTATGTCAAATTATCCTTTTTACACTTATGTTGTTCCCCCATTCTTTTTAATAATATTATCATGGATTTATTGAATTATCTTGTTATCCATGCTTGGGGTTCATCTCAAGGTATGGTGTGTCGACGTCCTAATTTCGGAGCGTGATATTTAGTGGTATCAGAATCTAGATTTTGATCTATGTCACATTAGTAGAACTATGTCAAGGGTCGTATTGAAGACATAAGAATCACATGTGACACATAGTATAGGGATGGCCAGCCTATATTGAGTGACTCTGTACTTCTTTTGAATTCAGTACAAGGGGTAGTGATGAGTGGGGCTGAGAACGATGAGTTTATCTTGTAATTGTGTATTTGAACTAAATTTGAATTATGTGACTCACGTTTGCTCTATATACAGGATTATGGCACCAAGACAAAGTAAGCAGAAACAAGTGATGGCTTCCTATGAGGAGACTCATAAGGAACTTGAGGTGCAATTTGATACTGATCGGGTAGAGGGACCTTATGGTATGCATGATGATGGACAAGAGAGTGATGATCCAGAGCTGAATAGACCCACTGGGGGATTTCTAGGTGATGCATGCAGAGTTGCCCATAAGACACAAGAGAGGGAGATTGGACAGACGAGCCTTCCTCCTTCTGATTTATCGGCTATGGCTTCGATCATAACTTAGGCATTTCAGACAGTAATTCAACAGAGCCTAGTTCAACTAGCTCATCATCCTCAGCCTTCATCAACACGTCATGAGAAGGACGTGGAGAAGTGCTTTGTAGTCATGAGTAAGATTGGAGTGTCAATGTTTGCAACGGAGGTGTCGATCTAGACAAGACAAAAAGTGATTTGGATAGATTGAGGAGATTCTGGAATTACTAAAGGTACCTGAGCCGCTTAAACTTCAAGTAGTTACCTATTTTCTGAAGGGAGAGGCCAAGGCCTGGTGGAAGGATATGTCTCTGGTTTTGACTCTTAATGGTCTAGTCACTTGGGGTAGGTTTTGATAGGCTTTCTTGAAACATTATTTCCCATCTACTTTAATAAGCTCAAAAGCGAAAGGGAGTTCACCATGTTCAAGCAAAATCCTGGGATGTCTATAGCAGAGTACTCTCATCAGTGTCACATTTTGGGTCACTATACACCAGCTATCATGAATGACTTGGCTGAGAAGGTGATCTTTTTCCAAGATGGTTTATTTAGCAAGATTCAAACGTAGATTGCAGCATCAGGGATACGCATTTTCATTAGGTTGTTTGAGACTACATGTGATGTGGAGACGGATATGAAGCGTCTTGCCTCCATGGATGCAAATAAAGGCAGACTTGTAGTGCCACTAGCTTGACAGATGATGCCACCAATTAGGCCCAATATTAGGCCTATGGTGCCATTCAGGCAATACCCATCTTTAGGAGTAGCAAGTCTTTCTTATGCTATTAGGAATAAGAGGGGCCGGCAATACTACTTGTTGCTCACCCTGCCCAGTTTTTCTAGAGTGCTTGTTTGCCATCACTGTCATCCAAGTGACTGTTGTCTTAAGATGGGTTCTTGTTTCAGGTGTAGGATGTTGGACCACAAGCTTAAAGATTGCCCTAATCCGCCACTACCTATGATATCAGCAAGAGGACATAAACGGAACTCCAAGAAATGTTGGAGGCAATGCAAAAGCCCATGTTTATGTGTTGACCCAACAGGAGACAAATGAAGCAGATGGAGTTGTGACAAGTACAATTTTAATAAATAATGTGCTTGTTTATGTACTTTTTGATTGTGGTGCATCTCATTCCTTTTACATCTAGGAAATTTGTAAAGAGTTTGTGCATGAAACCACGATTGGTTAGATAAACCTTATAGGGTGGGTACCCCAAGGGATAGGATCATTGAATCTAAATGGATATACAAAAATTGTAAGTTTACTCTAGATGAATGGGAATTCAGAGCTGACCTTATTCAAATTCACGATGTCTAACTTTGATGTGATCCTAGGGATGGATTGGTTATATCAGAATTATGCATATGTTGACTGTAGAGGAAAGAAAGTCCGATTGTGTCACCCAAGGGCAAAGGAATTTGTGTATCATGGGTGTTCCAATAATAAAATGAAACTAAAAACTCCAATACTATCTACCATGCAAGCTAGGAAGGCTCTAAGGCATGGATGTGAGGCATATTTGGCTTTTGTGGTAGACACGAGGGAAGAAGGGATCAAGTTGGAAGAAATCCCTATGGTGAGAGACTTTCCAGATTTTTTTTTTCTTGAAGAATTGCCTGGAACCAGATCGTGAGGTGGAGCTTGAGATCAAACTTATGCCATGAGTAGCACCAATGTCTAGTAAAAGGCACCTTATGGAATGGCACCAGTTGAACTCAAGGAGCTAAAGAGCCAGTTGCAAGAGCTTTTGGATAAGAAGTTTATCTGCCCCAATGTGTCACCTTGGAGAGCTTTAGTTTTTTTTTTTTTGTCAAGAAAAATGATGGCAGCATGCTAATATGCATAGACTTCCGGGAATTGTACAAGATCACGGTCAAGATTAGGCACCCTTTGCCTTGGATCGATGACTTGTTTGATCAACTGAAAGGGGCTAAGGTATTCTCCAAGATTGATCTCAGATCAGGATATCATCAGTCAAAGATTAAAGCTCAAGATATTCCTGATAGTGCCTTTCACACCAGGTATGACCATTACAAATTTCTAGTCAAGCCTTTTGGTTTAATTAATGCCTCTAGACCTTTTATAGATCTTAAATAGGGGTTTTTAGCCAAACTTGGATAAATTTGTCATGGTATTCGTTGACGGCATTCTTATTTACTCTTCAAGTGAGGATGAGCATAAAGAACATCTTTATGCATTCATTTTGCGTGGTTCTCCAAACTCTTAGGGAAAAGCTATTGTTCGTGAAACTCAGCAAGTACGAGTTTTGGCTAAAAAGTGTGACATTCTTGGGTCATGTGATATTGGAAGGAGTGACCATGGACCCAAAGAAGATTGAACTGATTTTCGATTGGCCGAGACCTTTTAATGTGGCTAAAATTCGGAGTTATTTGGGTTTGGCTAGTTACTATCGCAAGTTTGTGGAGGATTTCTATTTGTTGGCTATTCCTTTAACTAGACCGATTGGGAAGAGAACCAAATTTGAGTGGTCAGAAGAGTGTGAGGCTAGCTTTCAAGAACTGAAATTAGGAGCTTTTGTGTTGAAGAAAATAGTCTATAGTCTAAAATTCTATTTTGACTTGGGAACATGATGATTTAATATCTTTGTTGTTGATATTTGTCTATTATTTGATAAGTGAATGTGGTTCAATTTGTAAATTATAATGTCTGGCAAAATTTAGTTATTATCAACATGTTTATTCACTTGTCTAATAATACTAGATATTTTTATAATATCACTACACTGCTATGTGAATTTAATTTCTAATAATAATATTAAACATTACATGTATATGATTAATTTTTAATCAAATATGTATTTTATTATTTAAAAAATTCAAAAGTTATCTATTTTCAAAATTTTCATTTTGAGTTTAATTAATCATTCATTACAATTAGCCTGATAGGCGACGTGAGATTAGTTAGTCAAATTTTTCATTTCAAGTTTCTAATTAATCATTATTTAGTTGAGATTATTTTGTTTTCATTTCAAGTTTTTAAGTAATCATTATTTAGTTGAGATTATTTTAACATTAAAAATCTTTTTCTTTCTCATCAAATCCCTGATGGCGCGGGTTATTTGAAACTTTTAGAATTTTTACATTAAAAGAAAGTTTTATTAGTTTTTTATCTTCGGAGACTAATTTTGCATTTTTGAGACCAATTTCGTACATTTCTTTTAGTATTTAATTTCATCATCATCATCATCACCATTCAAATTTGACAACCACATAACACGCACATGGCCGTTTTCTACTAAAAATTTTAATTTTTCATTAGTTGTCCTAATTTTGTTCAAATTTTGGAACATTAGAGACTAAATTTATGTTGCCCAAAATTTTGGGGACTAATTTAGTAAATACCCCAAACAAGAGAGACCAAAAATACATTTTTCCCTAATTTAGTTAAACCTAGGTTAAATTATGTAAAAAAATGCTGAATCCCTTTAGCTACGTTACTTTAGTTCAGTTTACTTAAATTAGTTTTAAATTGTTAGAACCTTGAATCCATGTTAATTTAGTTCAATTTAGATTATATTACGTAAAAACTGGTACAATTCCTTTTAGTTATGTTAATTTATTTCATTTTTAGGTTCATATACTTCAAAATTGGTGCAAAATTGGTAAAATCCCTATATCTTCATTCCATTAAATTATAGTAGTTAAGTGTTAATTATACATCTAAGTAGTGCAAAGATAAGGCTATTGGTTAATTTTAGGTTAATAACGGGTTACTATATGTTAACATTGTAAAATTAGTGTTATTTATTTTATCTTACTATATATAAAGGAGAGTACCAATTGATCTAGTGGTCTCTCCCTTTATTTTTAATTAATCTTTTAATAAGAAAAAATAGTTTTGATTTGAAAAATAATCTTAGAATATTTTAATTATTTCCCAAATAATGTAAAATCAATTTATACAAAATTCGTCCTAAATAAATTTAATTTTTCTATTGCACACATTGAGTGTGCCTCTTACACTAATTAGGATTATCAAAGCCATGCTAAGGCAATTTTTTGTCCAATTTATTAGTAATTTTTGTAATTTTTTGTCCAATTTATTAGTAATTTTTGTAATTGTATTCCACAAGCACGTCATTGACTTTTGCCCGCATTGAATTATTGCAAAAGAATCAAATTAATGGTATCTTCAAGATAATGAAGTTTGGGTAGAAAAAAAGCATCATAAGTGCAAGTACTACTACTATAATATGATACAGAACAATTTAGAATCCAAAGAAAAAAAAGAATTTCAAATCTTGGTAATTGTTGAAATTTGTCCACAAAAAAACTTACCAAACAAAGAATTATTTTTTTCATATTCCATAACTCCAAATCCGAAACCATTAGGTAATATATATGCGGGTTAAATACAATAAACCCCTTTAAGGTTTGGGATATTTTACACTAAATCCTTTAATATTTTTTTTTCTCACTTTACCCCATCTATTAGTACACATAAGCAATTTGACTATTAAAAAATCAAGAAAAACATTTTTACCCCAAGACACAATAAGAAAATATAAAATTAACCCTTAAAGTTTATTATATTTATCATTTTAGTCCCTAATTCTAGTTTTGTGTCAATTAACTTACTTTATTCATTAATCAATATAAAAATATTGTCAAAACAACTAAAAATATAATGATGCCAACCAACACCAGTGGTTCTTTAAAAATACTTGTGAAAAAAATTTAAATACAAAAATTCCCTAACATTATTGGATATTTTTCGCTCTTTTCATTATATTTTATTTTCATGTAAAAATAAAATTTTAATTAGATGAGACCCATAATCATCTATTAAAGCTATATCAATCTATTTTCTTTTTGCTTTTCTTTACGTTTATTTAGAATGATTTTTTTTCTTACTTTTTTTTTTCTTTTAGTAATATAATTCAACTATTACCTAAATTATACGAAATAAATTTATACATATAAAAAAACCTGAAATTGAAATAATTAAGATGAAATACCTTTAATAATTTATCAAAAATTTTAAAATTAATTATTTCATCATATTTTTAAATTTTAAATATTGAAAAAAACATAATTCAAGAATTAGAATATGTATTAAATTTGAGAGTATTTATATTTTTATCAATATTGACAATATTATTGAATTTTATTTTTATCCCAATATATTAAATGATACAAAACTTACATAAAGGAGTAAAGTGAAATCTCAATTAAACCTTAAGGGGGTTTACTGCAATTAACATTTTGGGGTAAATATTGTTTTCTCGAAAAAACTAATAGTGGTGTTACATTTGAATGTTAGTTAAAAGGATCAAGTTAAAAAAAAAAAAAAAAAAAAAATTAAGAGTTTTAATGTATATATGCTGCTGATTGATTTGAGTTATACTTGTATCTTGAGTCTTCTAACGGTTACGCCAGTTTTGCTCTTTTCTTTTTGCATGCATGACTGCAACCAAACCCTCAAAACAAATTGTGACGATGGAAAAGAGTTAACCAAATTCTCATCATCAATAATTTAATTTAAGAGAAACAAAACCCTCAAAACCAAATTCTCATCATCAATAATTTAATTTAATTTAAGAGAAACAAAACCCTCAAAACAAATTGTGATGATGGAAAAGAGTCGATCAAATTCTCATCATCAATAATTTAATTTAATTTAAGAGAAACAAAACCCTCAAAACAAATTGTGATGATGGAAAAGAGTCGATCAAATTCTCATCATCAATAATTTAATTTAAGAGAAACAGAACCATCAATGATATAGCAATTAATATAAGATATTCCTGAACATCTTATCATCGAAATATGACCAAATCAGTGCATAATTTAATTTAAGAGAAACAATAAGTAATATCATATATTCCTTATCATCGAAATCTGACCAAATCAGTGCGTTTCGAAATCATGACTTTCCTTAATCTCCAACCTAAATTTCATCAAAATTCATGTGACAAAATCCTCCAACAATCATAGAATACACTCATAATTGACTCGTTTTTTTGTAATTTGGGGGTGGCCGACAACTACTAAAGTTTATATTCAAGCAGGTTTTCCTTCATTATACATTGTATAGTACACAAATTAGTGAGCCAACCGACATGGATGATTCCATTGGATGCTACCAAGATATGTTTGTAGGTCCAAGTCCTTGGATGATTTACTTTCCCATTGTAAACGTGTCGGTTGTTAGAGTGGCTTAATTTGTGTTACTGCATATAGAGACATAATTTTACGGAATCCATCAATTTGAAAATCAAGAGAGTTACTTCTCTAAGTTTCCTCCCAAGTTTTATGCTTATGGGTGCGATGAGTCTAATGATGATTACAAAGTATTCAGAATTTTATGTGGCAGTGAATATCATGGAACAAAGGATACTTCGATTTCTACAGTCGAAACAAGAATTCTTGGAGGATCGAGGATTTAAATGTGGATTTATTAGAGGGGTTTATTATACAAGAGGGAAGCTACATTGGATCACGGATAGAGGAGAAAAAATGGAATGGAATAATACAAAGGACCTGTACCAAACAATATGATGTTCATTCACATGACGAGATATTTATTCATTATAAATTTATAATTAACCACTTTGTTCAACTCTTTCCTTAGGTAGGGTTAACTTCACATAGCTCTCCTGAAGAAACAGGTATGTAAGAGCATAGCGAGGATTAACAAATTTATTCAGACGAATTCAACCCGTAAAATCCTCAATACGTACAGTGCAGGGAAGTATTAGACAGATAGCTGGAAGTTGCACAACAGAAACCATGTCTAGCTTATGTATCATATACCTTTCCATGTTGACAAAGGTGGAGTATTAGAAGTCTGCCAAGTAGGAACCTCAGGCCAGTATCTGTCACCCTTAACTCCAGTTGAAGCAATGGATTCAAGCTCAGACATATCTTCTGCTGACAATTTTACAGACAACGCTCCTATATTCTCTTTGAGGTTCTCAATCTTGGTAGTGCCAGGTATGGGACAAACATCATTTCCCTGGTGATGGACCCAGGCCAATGCTAGCTGTGATGGGGTACAACCTTTCCTTGAAGCGATGTCATTGACCCGCTCATACAAGCTCTTGTTATGCTCCATATTCTTGGTTGTAGTCTCGGCAAGTACTGGAAGATGTAAAACTTCAACTTCAATAATCAATTATAGAGGCAGAATTTGGAAGGGACTGAAGCACGTAAAATAGATGTTTACTGCGCTCAAAAATACATAATTCAAAGAAACAAAGGAACTCTTGTTTCAAACGTGGAAATTTAGAGGAAAAATTAAACATGACTATAAGGACTGAGTTCTCCAGGTTAAAACATCAGTTGCAGAAAGAAACAATCAATCTAGGATAAGATGCAGCATGATTTAGAATTACATTTAGTGTCACAGACCAGATGCAGTATGATTTAGAAATATATTTGTCACGCTGTATTTATGAGGTGACCAGAGTCTGGGGTTCTAGTCATCATACTTTTTTCAGGGAAACCAAGAGATGAACAAGCATTTCACATTCAAGTACACAACTTTATAGGATGAAGTTTTCATGTTCAAGTATTAAACTTGACGGTTTAGCTTTGCCAACTGCGGGCAAGGAAACAAACTGGCCAAGAAACTTCTTGTCATATTGCGTTTCCTTCTTAGCATTGTTGTGTGCCTTCGAACAAGAAAAGCATGTGAATTTTGGACAACAGTATGAAAAATAGTGTTAATGAATGTGATATATGTAAATTACTAATATATGTAAATTACTAAGAACCTCATTATCTGGAAGTTACTTACAATAATCATTGAATACCTATACTAAGAAACTCAATATATGGATGGATATGCACAAACCTTTCGGAAGTCACCTTCAGCCAAATTCTCCATCAGCTTTGGACCTGATGAGAAGAATCCTCGTCCAAGTGGACTGTATGCCACAATCCCTATTCCAAGTTCTCTGAAAGATAAAGCAAAAGGTTAGAACAGCATATTCATTGCACATTGTAGAGTATAAAGCAGGATAAAAATACCTGCACGTGGGAATTATCTCTTCCTCCACATCTCTGGACCACAATGACCACTCCAACTGTATAGCTGTTATTGGATGAACAGCATGTGCTCTTCTGATTGTTGGAGCTGAGGCCTCAGATAGACCTATATACTTTATCTTACCCTCTTCAGCCAGCTTCTTAAGTTCTCCAATCTAGGAAAAAAAAAATTTTCAAGGAACAAAAAAATCTTCCCATAGGAAGCTCAGGTAGTATTATTTATCCCAAGGCAGGTAATCTAAATTTTAAATGCATAAAGTAAAAGCAGCTTATTAGCTCCTTGGAGCACAACTTTGAAGAAGTAATGATAAACCAGAAAACACCACACATAAAATGGTAATGAGCCATAAATAATAGTTGCTTCTGTAAAGGATTTTGTCTTCAACCCAACTGGTTAAATTAGCTCTTCTGCACGATACACATATAATGCTCCTCCAATCACATGTATATGACATTGTTAACTTTTTCTAAACAAAATAATCTGTGTCATACCAATTGTTCATTGTCACTTCTCTTTGATTTGTTTCAAACTTGACTATGTTGTTAGTCAGTATTTTGAGAAATGTCTTCCTATTACTGAAGAAATCAACATAAGAACTATTTCCTGATTAAACTAGAAGACAAATCACACAGGCAACTTGCCACAAAAAGTCTGATTGTAATGAAAATAACGACCATGTACTATAAGATGTCAAATAATGGATGCCTATCTCTATTGCTTAAGGTACTTCCTGCAACGAAGCAACAAGGTGGATAGACTAGTATATTGATCGGTTTTCAACCCACTGTATATTTCAAATTAAAGAGAATGCGCACGAAATTGGGTTCCTTAAAAAGTTTCAGATAAGGTATAGCATTATTTCCACTTGTATCACCCTCAGCAAGGGCTATTGAGCCATATAGGCATACAAGACACATTTATTTGATCTTTTTCCTTTTCTTTTTCAAGTGTATATGACAATGCGAAGTCATCACATAGATTAGCATGCATACTACTAGACCATAATTGTGAAGAACCTTTCTACGCTGTTTTTGAAGAAACTGTGCAAGTTATTAAATTCAATCAGCCTCCTAAAGGCGAAGTTCCACAACATTTAATCTTTTCCAAATCTCCGATATTGAGTTTCATAGTTTTTGGTAGCTATAGAGCACACAGTTCATTCCCTAAGAAGTGCCTTTTCTTCTGAAATTATGCCCATACATGTGTTTAAATTAACTACTCTATTGGCATTCTTCATATCTGTACCGAACTGAAGATAGTTTTGCTCTGCATATATCTTTTGAATCGAAATGGTCACCATTAAGTTTTCAAGATTTTATAGGACTCGGAAGATGCCATCACAAAGAAAATCTTCTTTTCTTGATAAATCGGCTATATTTTGGAATCCCAAATGAAGATTGCAATAATTGGTGTCTTAGCACGCACAGCGTAATAAAACACACAGTACATAGTTTCATCTCTCTCTCAAATGTACCATAGGCAAAAGCACATTCTTAAAGAGGAGGAAGTGGTCTTATATAGCAATTAATTAAACAAATATTGAAGTATTAAACTGTTGACCAAATATCAAAAACTAAGCACCAAAAGCAAGAGAAAAAGCACAAGCTAAGACTTCGCTTTCAGTTTGTTTATCATGTTTATGAATCCATAACATAAATTTGAAACTATAATGCTTGATGATATGCTAAGTAAATTGAGAAGATATACTGAAAATAAACATTGCACCTCAACCAAGTGATAAGCCTGTGGTAAAAATATTAAGTACCTAGGCAGCAGCTTAAAAGGTCAAAACTACAACAGTCAAATTCTCATATTAGGCATTCCACAAATGTGTTTTCCAGAAATTTGGATCTTACACAATAAGATAACAGTATCGCTGAAAAAAAAAATAAAAATCTGATTCTAACATTTTAGCATGATTTGGGGCTAGAAAAATAAAATAAAGGCAGTTAACAAATGCAGTTCTGATACTTTTATGACCTTGGTCAAGCCATATTAGAGCAAGTCAAAGAACAGCAGGTACTGAACCCATCTGGAGGGAAGAAAAATACAGTAATCAGCTGAAATGAGGCATTCTAATGAACTTTCAAGAAACAAATCAAATTTGTCTTGTTTGTTATATTTCATTTTCATCCAGCACTCACCTATCCCCTGCTTTTTCCCAGAAATATCTGCTAATTCTGTGAAGACATAAAAATTTGTTTACACCTAGTTAAATTTGATATATTTGACTTATAACATATCTTTTATCAAGACCATGACATTCTACTAACAACCCATGCAACATTTTGCAACAATGTGCCATTAAATCTGTCTATTTTCAAATTCTATATCCTAATGACTACGTTTGAAGAAAAAAAATACTTTCCTCGGTTCATGCTTTCACTAAACACTTGAGCATACACGAGTATTGGTCAACATAACCACATTATCTCAAAGGTCTCAAATTTCAAAAGGAAAAGGAAAAAATATAAAAGAAAGAATTACATGTATAAAGGTCACAGACATGGGGAGTGCATAAACAATGAAGTATCTCTTTTCAATTTCACAAATGGCCGGAGATACAATTTTTCATTTTCTATATTTGTTAACAAATGAATTTGCATGTTAGTGCACCATATCACTAGACAGATCAGTATGCAGGGCTGTCATATTTGTATGAACTAATAATACAATTCTCTCATTATCAACAGACATATCAAATGCTGCCAAGACATTGAGATCCAGCAGTTACAGGAAGATCTGAGATGTTAATACAATAGCCAGTGTGGATGTACACAATCAGACAATTGTTTGCTCTTTTTTTTTTACTTCACATACACCAGATGTTCAAGAGTCCCCTATTTGTTTTTCCACCAACCAAGTAAAGCCACTTCAAATATATTCACCATTCACAAAGTACTGTATATCACGTACTTTTTTACCTTATTTCAATATCAGAAAATTGAACTTCATATATTATATGTGTTGTGTATTAACTGAAAGAGAATGAATTCATAGTTCACACATAACATTACCAAGCAGAATAACATTTTGCCATGTAAAGACAACTAAAACCAGTAGATGATACCGAAATGATGCCACATTTCCTACATAGGATACAATTCTCAACAGAGCTGAATAACAAAAATTGTTCCTTTTCTTTCCTTTCCATTCATGAGTCACATCTAGTGTAAATTTCTCTCTTAAATTAGAAAAGTGACTAATATTTTTGTGAGTCATAGATAGTTCCGTCTTGTTATAGTTTCGGCCTCTTAAATACACAATTACTCACGTAATAGTCAAAACTGGTATGTTTCCTGCTTCTCGGGATTAATAAGATTCCAGAGATAGAAATCATGAAATTTGATTGGTATAACAAGTATACGAAACAAATAACATATATATGAAGTTTCATTTCATCAGGTCTGAGCTCTGAGAAACTAAAAGCAAAGAAGGAAAGTACAGCTAACCGTGACTTCAATGGGCAGGCGGGTATCAATGCGATGTTGATGGTACAGATCAATGCAGTCAACACCAAGCCGCTTCAAGCTGCCCTCACATGCAGCCCGTACATAAGCCGGATCACCACAAATCTCATGTTTCCCATCCACTAATTTGGCTCCAAATTTAGTTGCTAACTCCACTTTCTCTCTTATCCCTCCATTCAAAGCCTAAAACCATTTTTTCACCACATCAATCATCCACGACATGAAAATTAAAACATGACATAATTGAATATTACTAAAATTCAAAATTTCAATGTATGTAGGCTAAAAGATGAACCAGGCCACTTGATAATAATATTGAACTTACTCCAGCTTAATAAGGGCTTGTTCGAGCTGGGTCCACCAACTAAGCAAACCAAGTATGATGAAGATTTACATTTTCTTAAAAGTTTTAAACCAAATTTTGAGCTGGGCTCATAACTAAAAATTTGAAATTTATACATAAAAAATTCAAACTACGACTCGAGACCAACATGGTAACAGTAAACAAGAGTCTAAAAATAAACAAGCTCAACAAGTCAACATTGAATATATTCATGCTGGATAAAATAAGGGCAATGATTTTGGCACTCCTTATAAAGCTTCTCACACTTCACTCAAAGTATTTCACTAAACAAATTGACCTAAAGACTTTCCCTTATCTTTTACTACTATAATACTACCAAAAAGATTTTTTTTTTTTTCAAATTTTCATATGACTCGAAAAAAAAAAAAAAAAAAAAATCCTTCTCGTAAGGTTTTCAAAATGTTAATATTTATTCAATTTTTTTTCTTTTTTTTGAAGGTAATAATTTTTTTAAAAAATCCAAAAAAAAATATTTAGTTATAGCAATAATATTTCTTATAACGAATTGGACAAGAATTTTTATATAGTAGCTGTGTTTCTTTCACTTATGATTTTAATTTGATCAAACTTTTTCTCTAATTTTAACACTTTTTATATCACAGCATATATTCATGGAGTTTATCCACAATAACTTTTGATTCTGAGTAGTTTTGATATTAAACTTAATTTAGAAATGGGTATTTAGGTCATTTTTTTATCAATGAAAAGTGTTAGTAGAGTGACTTAAATTAATTATGGAGTGCCAAAGTCACTCTTAAACAATTTTCTCTCCTAATCTTAAAAGGAATTATTTTAAAAAGAATATAATCTTTATAGCAACAAGGTAAAAACTGCCAAATGGTAATGTATAAAACAAGAAATTCTTTAAATTTAAAGGGATAAAAAGAACCAATTTAGTTAAGTCTCAAAAGTATCAACTAATTTGGTCCTTTATTTATCATAACAAACCAATTTAAACTGACCAATTTAATTTCTTATAATCATAAGAGTTTAATGGCTATGATGCATAATTACTCAACTCGCCCGGCCCTGCAGTCGGACTGGTCAACCCCGTGAATCGGGTGTCGGACCGGGCTGGGTTTGATTTCTGACGAAATAAACCGTTAAAAAGTCAACAATCCAACAATTCAACAACTGGCCTATGATGCATAGTTATTAAATCGCCCGGCCCAGCGGCTGGACCTGTCAACTCGGTGAATCAGGTGACAGACCGGGCTGGGTTTGATTTCTGACCGGACAGGAAATAAACACGTTCAAAAGTCAACAACTCAGCAGTTCAATCAAAATAACCGGAATCCGGCTAGTTGAATCCAGTTGAACCAGGTAAGGGGCTTGTGAGCTGGGCTGCTGGAGGAAAAATTTTACACTGAAATACTCAATCCTAAGATCCCAAGACCTCCTAGAAAGGAAAGAGCAGCTGCACCATTAGGCCACTTTTCAAGTTTTGTAGTTTTCAACCCATAAATTATTTTTTTCTATTAAACTATGCTCATGTAAATCAATCAAACTGTTCTTCTGCTTTGATAAAATGGTAATATGATATTCTTAACAACAATTCATTTGTTATTTTATTTTTATAAAAGAATTTCTAAAATTATTCAATAATGTTAAACAAGAAATGCACCAATAACATTTACTAGTATTTTTCTCTCAATATTTTACTATTATTAAATAAACTATTATTACCAACTAACTCTTTAACAAATAATAAGAGTATAATTTCTTGTGAATTATTTTAAACTATTATTTATCTTATAATAACTAATTCTATAACTAAATATGCTTAAAAAGTTAAAAATAATTATCTTTTTCATAGTTTTTAAAAATCTAAATTCATTTACAATAAATAAAAATTTGATACAATATTTTTATCAATACTTTTTATTATATTTCTTGTATTTAATATTTTAAAATTATATTATATATTTATAAAAAATATATTTTAGCGACACCAATTGATCCACTTTTGTAGTCGAATTCCTTCTCGAACTAACAAGGTTTAATAACTATGCTATGATGAGAATCATAGACAATGAACCAAATCAAGATGTGGCCATTAAGTAGATTGGTTATCAACGATTTTATAAATTTATCTATTATTTTTATCACAAATTAAATTAATTAATTTTTTAAAGATAAAAAATTAAATTAATATTTTTAAAGATAAAAAATTAAATTAATATTTTTAATAAATAAATAACCAAATTAGCTAAACATCAGAGATCAAATAAGTACCCCTTCTTGAATTTAATGGGAAAAGGGACATTCGAACAAGGTACCTTGCCGAGGAGTAGTTCGTTGGTGTAAGGCCCATACCCCTCGGCGGTGTCGAGATGGGTGATCCCTCTGTCGATAGCATAGTGGATGAGTTTGATCATGTCGGGCTCGGGTTTGGGCGGGCCGTAGAAGGCTGACATACCCATACAGCCAAGCCCTTGAGCTGAAACTTCAAGGCCTTGTGAGCCCAACTTGATTCTTGGCACTTTCACCTCTTCTGACTTATGTTGCCATTTTCAGACGAGACAGAGAAAGGAAATAGTTGGAGACGAATGGAAGCGGTGTTTTTAGCAGGTGAGAAAGGACTGATGAAATAAATGACTGTGATGACTTAATTTATAGCCAAAGAAGCCGAGGGTGGCTGGTGGAATAGCGTCTAGAATGATATGACAGACTGAAATAAATGACTGCTATGTTTTTTGACTAGTGCAACAGAGATGATGACTGAATCATGTGGAATATGCTACTTGTCCGTTCTTGCGTTGTCCCGTTTAAGACATTATGTCTTTCCTGTGATGTGTGTAAACATATCTCTATATTGTTATCCGTTTAAGACATTATGTCTTTCTTAATAAGATAGTATAAATAATTTTTTGTAAATAAATGATTGGATAGTATTTTTTACATCAAAAGATAAAAAACGTACGTTAAACGAAATTACTAATATCAAATTATATAATTTCATCACTTTTTTCACACTATCAAATCAAATACTAAAAATCACACACAAACTGATTTATCTTCTGGTCGTTTGAAATTCAAATCTTATAAAATGGGATATATTCATACATGTATAATATCATGTATTTATTTAATACAAAATAAAAAGAACACTCATTCCGTCCCATTTTATTTGTCCTTCTTTCTATTTTAGTTTGTTCTAAATTATTTGCCACTCTTTAAAATGACAAATAAATATATGCCAATTTACCTAATTTACCCTTCATACAAGTTCCAAAAATAGAGCATTAATGTTATGTTTCAACATTAATTACTCTTATAAACCATTTCAAATTTTAAAAACCAAGGATCAACTAACAAGTTTTGAATTTTAATTGAAAGAAAATAATCAAAAAAACTATTCTATTAATTGGTCAAATATCAATTATTCTTAAATTATGTATAAGATTGACCACGTCAAATAAAATGGGACGGAGAGAGTACAATTTAAAAATTACTAAATATTTTGTGCACTAAAAGACAAAATACGCACACAATTTTGAATAAAATTATTAATCATCATCAAAATATATAATCCGATTCGTTTTCTTTTATATACCATCAAATCAAATATTAAAAATCACATACAAAGATAGTTACTTGTTCGTCGTTTGAAATTTGAATCTCAAAAAATGAGATGTATCTGTATGCGTATGCTAAACAAATAATTATTTAATACAAAATAAAAAATACAATTTAAAATTTACACTTTTCTGTCCATAATTTGGATTTTCCAACACAGGTTCGAATGTCCGAACCTTATATACCATTTTAAACTTTTTTTTCCTGCCATACTTCGGACTCCCGAACTTAAGTTCGAAAATCCGAACCTTATAAACTCTACTTTTTCGCCTATACTTCGAACTCTCGAATCTAGGTTCGGAAGTCCGAACTTACATTTTCATTTTTCTTTGCCCAAAAAAAAATTTAGACCAATGAATAGTAATGGATAGTATAAAAAAAATTAATACTAATATATGTAAATAGTATAATACGCGTATAGATGAATAGTAAAATAAATAATTGAATAGTAATGAATTGTGTAAGTAATGAATAGTAAAAGAAAGTTTTGAATCGTGTAAATAATAAACAGTACTTTGGAAAAAAATAAAAAAGTAAAAGAAGTTGACAAAAAAAATTTTTACTGACCAAACAAATATTTCATCAAAAATATGAATAGTTCTTTTAAAAAGTGATAACCTGATTAAAAAAATACAATCAGATCTCTGAAAGATGTTACCGGGCAATAATATCTTGAGTTGGATTAATTGTAAAATTTTCAATTATATTTTCTAACATTTGAAGAGACTTTTTAAATGATTTGGTAATGAACAGAAATAAATATAGTATCGATGTCTCCAATTATTAATTTTTAAAATAAACTATTTTATTCAACGTTGGATGGGATAATTTGAAATGTTTCCATTTATTAATTTGTTTTATTTTTTAATAACAGATATATTGAAATCTTAGCATTTAAAGACTAATAATAAGTTTACTTCCCTTTCTTGCATCTTTCATTTATTTTAATAAAAAGGTGTCAGACAACCCCTATCAAGGTACCATTTAATAAATAAATAAAAATTACTCCAAAAATTTATTAAAGTTCAAATTTGATAAATATTGAAATCACTTTATCATTCAAGCCCGTAATTTTTGTTTAAATATTTTAGAATAGAAATAAAAATACAAATATAAAAAAAAAGGTGCATAACAATACATGAAGTTCAACCTGTGCAGAATGTAAGGACAACATAAAAGAAAGTGAGCACTTTATTGCATAAAATTGGAGTAACTTTGTGTATATTTATATATATATATATATATATATATATATGTTAATTATCCAAAATAGTATAAATAACCATTCATTAAACTACTTGTTAAGAAATGAAGAATAGTAAAATGAATATTAGAGGAAGTCATCCATTGAATTAATATTAAAGAATTGAGAATAGTAAAATGAATATTATAGGAAGTCATCCATTGAATTAATATTAAAGAATTGAGAATAGTAAGAAAGAGATGTTAAAAAATAAAATAGTTTAAGCGATTACATAGGAATGTGATTCAACTTGAGGATTGTATTTATTAAATTGATGTCTATTCATGAATTGATACTTATTCATGTATAGAATCTTATTCATGAAGTGATGTCAAATTTAAACAAATAGTTGCATTTTTCAAATAGAATGTCACTTCATAAAATGGTGCATATTCAAACAAGAAGTTATGTTTGATGCATGGTGTCTAAATGCAATATATAAATACGACTTCTTATCAAAAGTTTCAGGGCATGAAATCTTGAAGACTTTTTTGCATCTTAATGTATAATAGCATTCTATATTTTTTCTTATTGTTCTTTGTGAAGAATTTGGATTTTGTTGTTCAATTCTTATTTGGTTTTGTTTATTTCTAGAGGGATATTGGCATAATACCCCGTAAGCAGTATAGTGAGGGCAATAATTTCTTAAGAAAAGTACGATTCAAAACTTTTTGTTCGATTCAATTATTACTTTTTGATATAATAATTTTAATGAATTATTGATTAATTTCATGGAAGGAACCATTACCCATCCTTCAAGCTTCGAGACTACATTCAATAAGATGTTTAACTTAGATGTGATTAAACTGGAAGGTTTGATGGCACAAACTTCACATGTTAGAAGGACAAAATTCTATTCCTACTCATCGAATTAGGAATTACCTATATCTTGGGTAAAAAGTTACCGCCAATACCTGATTCTTCAGGCGATGATACTGATGCATTAAGGGATTCTAAGAAGAAACGTGAGGATGATGAAGTGCATTATAGAGGGTTCATTTTGAAGTCACTTTCTAATCGACTTTACGACTTGCTCTGACCAATAAAATCACCACAAAAAATCTAGAAGGCATTAGAGAAAAAATACACTTCAGTGAAATAAGATATGAATAGATTTTTTAGTATGAAATTCTTTGAGTTTCAAATAGATAATAATAAATCAGTAATGGATCAAGTTGATGAATTGTTGGTCTTAGTGTCTAGAATGAAAGACATAGAAGTTGAAGTGTTTGAACAGGTCTCTTAAAATGGCAGTGGTAATTGCAAAATTACCCTATTCTTGGAATGGCTATAGGAAAAAATTATTGCACACTTCAGAAGAATTTACTATAGACCAACTTCGAAAGCATATAAAAATTGAAGACGAAACTCGAATTCGAGAAAATAAATTTGCTTTAGAAAATGGTACTAAATTGAATAATATTGAATCTAACACCAACAAAATTAGAAAAGAAAAAACTAAGAGAAAATTCACTGATATATCTTCTACTTCTGAGTCTAATGCCGGTGGCAAGAAAAACAAGACATATTTCTTTTGTGGTAAAACGAGACATTTCAAAAAAGAATGCAAGTTTTATAAAGACTAAAGATGGAAGAATCTACTTCGCAAAAGAAGGCAAATATGATTGAAAATTAACCAAATCCATCAGAAATTGTTGCAATGATTGTTCATCTCAATATTAGTATAGTAACGGAGAGCAATATTGTAGCAATTACAAAATTTAAAGATTGGTGGTATGACTCGGGAGCCAAACAGTCCATATATGTAACAACAAGGATTTCTTCAAAATATATGAAGATAACAAATTTTAAGAAAATATCTTCATGGGAAATTATGATACCACAAAAGTTTTTGGTAAAGGGACTCTGGAGTTACTTCTCACATCCAATAAGAAATTAATATTAACTAATTTTTTTATGTACTTGACGTGAGAAAAAAATTTAATTTCTACCAACTTGTTGTGTAAGAAAGGTTTGAAGGCTGTGATAGAAGTCGACAAAGTGATTTTCTCTAAAAATGGAATATTTGTAAGATAAACTTATGCTTGTGATGGAATGTACAAATTGAGTATTAATAAAATTAATTTTTCTACGTATATGCTTGAGTCATCTTTTGAATTATGACATACTTGTTTATCACATGTAAATTATAAATCACTAAAATAAATGTCCGAAAATGGTTTAATCACTTGTGAAAATGAAAATGCTAGAAAGTATTAAACTTATATTCAAGCAAAAATGACAAAAAGACCTTAGAACATTTCAAAGAATGAAAAGACAACTAGTTTATTGAAAATTATACATTCTGATATTTGTGAACTTCATCTAGCAAGAGGTGGTAATAGATATTTTATTATTTTTATAGATGATCATTCTAGATTTACTTGTGTATATTTGATGAAAACAAAAGATCAAGCATTTGATTCATTTAAATGCTATAAAACTTTGGTTGAAAATCAATTGGAAAAAAAGATTAAAATTCTTTGAGACAATCAAGGAGAAGAATATTTTTCAAATGAATTTTCTATTTTTTGTGAAAAAAATGGACTGATTCATCAACAAGTACCCCATATACCTCACAACAAAATGGTTTAGCCGAAAGAAAAAATAGAACTTTGGTAGACATGGTTAATTCTATGTTGATACATTCAAAATTATTAAATAATTTATGGAGTGAAGCTTTATTGACTGCTTGTCATATACACACTAGAATACCCTCAAAGAAGACTAAAATTTCTCCATATGAAATATAGAAAGGAAAGAAGTACCAAATTTACGTTATTTGAGGGTATGGGGTTATATGGCATACTATAGAATTCCTGATCCTAAAAAGGTTAAATTGGAACCAAAAAGTCTTAAAAGTGTCTTTGTAGGATATGCTAAATATTCTAAAGCATATAAATTGTTGGATATAGATTATAATGTAATTATAGAATCTAGAGATGTTGAATTCTTAGAAACTAGTTTTCTAAAAGATATAAATATCAATTCACAAGAAACTGGAAATGACTCTATTGTTACAAGGACACATAATGATTAGAATTCTAGTACTTTGTTAAATGATTAGAGGAAAGAAGTTGATGCTCCAATTAAACCAAGGAAGAGTAAAAGAGTTAGAAAAGAAAAGAATCTAGACTCTGATTTTATTTCTTCACAAGCAATAGTTTTTTTAGTTAAAGGAGTAGAGAGCAAATACTAAATAAAATTCTTATAGTACTAAATTTGGAAGAGGATCCAAAAACATATAGTGAAACAATGGCTTCAAGAGATTCCAAAGTGCTTTTTGGAAAGAGGTAGTTAATGATGTAATGGATTCTCTTGTATCAAATGGTACATGGGAATTGATTGAGTTGCCTCCTAATGCTAAACCTATTGGTTGTAAGTGGATATTTAGCAGAAAATATAATACCGATGGATCTTTACACACATTCAAAGCACGACTAGTTGCAAAAGGTTTTAAACAAAGAACAAGAGTTGATTATTTCAATACATATGCTCTTGTAGCAAGGATCACTTCAATAAGAGTTTTATTTGCATTAGCATCCATTTATAAATTATACGTGCATAAAATGGATGGTAAAATTGCCTTTTTGAATGGTGATCTAGATGAGGAAGTATACGTAGAACAACCTGAAGGATTTGTACTTCCAAGAATGAAAAGAAAGTTTGCAAATTAGTTAAATTTTTAGATGGATTAAAATAGGTTCCTAAACGGTGGCATGAAAAGTTTGATAGTGTGACATTGTCACATGGCTTCAAACATAATGGCCAGATAAGTGACATATATTTTAAATTCACTAAAGAATATGGTGTAATGCTATGTTTATATGTTGGTGATATGCTAATAATAGGAACTAATATACACAGTATAAATGATACTAAGAAATATTTATCTTATTAATTCAAAATGAAAGATATGGGAGAAGTTGTACCATCTAAGGCGTTAAAAGTAAGAAATACAGTAGTGGTTTTGCTTTATGTCAATCTCATTACATTGACAAGGTACTCGCCAAGTTTAATCACTTGAATATTAATGAATACAATACTCTATTAGATGTTTCTAATAAGTTGATTGAAAATTCGGGAAGATTTATACGTCAATTGAAATATGTTAGTGCAATTGGTAGTTTAACGTATGCCATGCATTGTACTATACCTGATATTGCTTACGTTATATGCAAACATTTTAGATTTCACACAATCCTAGTACTGATCATTGGAAAGCTATTGGAAGAGTACTTGGTTATCTTAAATGGACAAAATCTTTTGCAATGTATTATAATCAAGGAATTTCCTTCAGTACTAGAAGAGTTTAATGATTCTAGTTGGATAACTAGCGTGAATGACAATAAATCAATGTTTGGATGGATATTCACTTTGGTAGGAGGTGCAATATCATGGGCATCTAAAAAAAAGACGTGTATAACTCACTCAATTATGAAGTATGAGTTTATGGCTTTGACAACAACAGGGAAGAAGCTGAATTGCAGAAAAATATATCATTAGATATGGAGTTGTGGCCACAACCAATACCAGCAATTTCTGTATATTGCGATAGTGAAGCAACCATGTCAAGAGTTAAACATTATTAAACAATTAATTTCTGATGGCATAATTACTGTTGTCTATGTAAGGTCTAAGGATAATCTTGCTGATCCATTAACAAAAGGACTCTCAAGAGATATGGTGAAAATCACCACTTACACAATGGGTTTTAACCAATATGAATATATTGGTGACAATAGAAACCTTACCTTTCTTGTTGCCAAGTAACTCTAAAAGTTTAATAGATACAAACACAAGAAGTAGCTAGTAATGACGAACAAGTGCATCAAAAATGTACTTAAGAAATAGATGTTGTATATATAATACACTTAATGAAGATAATTTTCTTCACCTATATAAACACGTGAAGTGGTTCCGTTTCAATCAAAGTATGGATTAAAACTTTGTAAGTGTTTATGAATCAAGAAGTAGCACAATGCCATTATAAGGTGCTAAAGCTCATGGTGAACGAGTAGAAAAATATGTAAGATTTATATGGGTGGTATTTCCCATTTTATCATACAAAATGATGGTTTAATATTCGTATCATTGTTAATTCTAATAGAATGTTGAAATATTTACTCTAATAGTAGGTTTCAGTTAAAAAAATACCTACTAAATGCATAAATTCAATATTGATTGATTGCAAATAGTATCACTAAGTAGGGGATTGTTAAAAAAAAGTAGTTAGTGTAATGTAAGGATGTGATTCAACCTAAGGGTTGCATTTATTAAATAGATGTCTATTCATGAATTGATCTACTTATTCATGTATAGATGCCTATTTATGAAGTGATATCATATTCAAACAAATAGTTTCATTCTTCAAATGGAATGTCGCTTCATGAAATGGTACCCATTCAAGCAAGAAGTTGTGTTTATTGAATGGTGACTAAATGCAATCTATAAATATAGCTTCTTGTCAGAAGTTTCAGCACATGAAATCTTGAAAACTTTTCTACATCCTAATATATAACACTATTCTATATTTTTTTCTTCTTGTTTATTGTGAAGAATTTGGATTTTCTTATTCAAATTCTTGTTTGGCTTTGTTTATTCCTTTAGGGATATTGCCATAATACCCAATAAACAACATAGTGGGGACAATTATTCCTTAAGAAAAGTGTACTACACGATCCAAAGCTTTTTGTTTTATTCTATTATTACTTTTTGATATAACAGGAGAAGTTTTAAGTTATGCTTACAAAAGAATCCAAAAGCAAAAGAAATATTAATACTTTTAACATCAGGACTAGTTACATATGCAATGCTAAATACACAAAAGAAGTGTTCTCATGATTTGATTACAAATGCTACTCTTAGTGAAGGAAAGTCTTTACCAATGGATTGGAACTGGTAAACTTTTCCCTATTGAGCAATTCTTACTACAATGAGAAGCAAAATTAAATAGCAATAGCAGCATCTACTCTCAGTGAAGCTACTTCCATTCTACCAGGAGATTAAATCATGCACTCTCAGTGAAGCTACTTCCATTCTACCAGGAGATTAAATCATGCACTCCATGTTTAGAATTCCTTTAGACTTCTCAAGAAGCAGATGATGCCAACTGATAGTTGAAATTTAACATATAGTTAAAAATTGTTGAAAATTTATAAACTAACATTTAAATAAATAACTGTCCCAGCCTGGGTTGTAAAATAAATAAAGTCTTGCACTTGGAAAACCAAATGAATCTGTCAATGAAAAATCTCATGTACAATGTATAATGTTGAATTTGAATTAAAAATGAATGTCAACAACATACACTTCTTACTAGAAATAAGCTTTTTTAGCAACGAAATTTAACCACGAAAAAAATTCGTTGCAAAACGGACTTTAACAATAAAAAAATTTCCAAAATCATTGTTACGCATATATTCGTTTGAAAACTAAATATAAAAACTAAAAAAAAAAAAATTCCAACAGAGTTTTCATTGCTACTTTTTGGGAAAAAAATTAGCAACTTTTTGTAAAATAAGTTCGGAAGTTATTTTTTAAAACTTAGACTGATATAAAGCATTAATTAGCAACTTTTTTCGTTTCTATATTTTTAAAAATAAGTTAAGAAGTTATTAATCAAAAAAATCATTGCAAAGTGACGATTAAATAGAAAACCCTCAGATACTAATACTCTAAGTCAGACAAACTCCTCTAACTCTCTCCACCATCGATCCGTCTTCCACCACCATCCTTGTCTATCTTCCCTGCCTTCCACAACCATCTTAGCCTTCAAACCCTCCTAACAAACATTATTCTTTCTATTTCCCTCTCCTACACCCCTTGCCTTCCCTATTTTCTTTCTCCCTCCTCTACCGATGGCCAAGGCAAAAAGCTTTGGAGAAGCAAAGGCAGAGAACTAAGCGGAAGTTTTGCTCACTCATCAACAATCACAAGTAGACATACCGATTCACCGCTAATCTCTCCATCGAATTTTGCACCATCCGATTTTTGAATCAGATTCATTTCTTTTCTATCTCTAAACCTGCTTGCTATTTTAATTGCTAAGCTTTACTTTCTTCACTTGCGACAAAAGAATATTTGAGTAAGAATCTGATTACAAAAGTTGAAATTTTAGTAGATTTTTTTTATGTTTATTTTTCCAATTTTTTTTGTTGGTAAAGAAAATGGATGAAATTATTTTGTGTGCTGACAATTTTGCGTGTTATGTGTTTCGGTATATTTCTCGACAGATATTTTAATATTTTGGTACTCTATTTTTCTATTTTTTTGTTATTTTTTCAATTGGATAAGAAATTTATGTTTACTTTGTTATCAGTTTCTTTCGATCTAGGTGAAAAGATTGATGATCAATTGCAAAATTGATATAATAAGGCAAAAAATAATGGTGTGTAGTTGTTTAATTTCCTTGTTATTTATCTTCATTTTCTCTGTAGTGAGACTTATGAGTACATGAATTTGATATGCTAAAAGTGAATTCAATTGGGCTTCTTACTTTAGATCTCGTTTGCTGTCTATTATTTTGATGGACCAAAAGTCCCTACTTTCTTGTGCAGGACAGTTGCATTATGTTTGTCTATTTCTTGTTAGCGTTTTATGTTGGGAAATGTTGTGGTTCCTTTTTTCTGTTGGAAATAGTAAAGTGCAACAATATAGATGGAATAACATGTGAAATAGTAACAGCAGTAGTTAATTTTATCTAGCACATGAATGGTATTCTTTCACTTTGTATCATGATTATAATTTGAAGAATCTCGTGGTGTTGTATAATTTGGAAAAATAAATTTTGAAATCTGATAATCATGCAAGCTTGCTTGCACTATTAACTTCAACTCATCACATGTGTTAGGGAGTAAGTCTGTATAATGTAGAGTAAGCAGTTAAACTGGCACTCCACAAAGTTCCAGCCAAGACTTTTTTCGTGTTAGAAATAATAAAAAAATATTTGCCCTGGCAATGAGATATTCTATGGATTGAATAGTATATCTGATGAGTAATCTCCATGGCTTTCCAAGTTGGAACACTACAAAAATATAAAATCAAAAGGGAAAAAAAATAGCGTGCAAAGCTCAGCATGCATGCGTTTATACAATCAGTCGGTGATTTACAAAGTTAAAAAATGGAGGCACGTCCTAGAAAATAAGCAATTAATAATGTGTTACAGAATAGAGAAATGAAAGAAGGAAACATGAGTCTGGATCATGACACATGTAAATGCCCTGATTAAGAATACACAAGAGGTCTTTCTACGTACTACACAACAATTTGTAACTTGAACGATTCTCCAAGGTTTAAATATATTTGAACGTGCTAGTATATGCACACATGTATTTTTTGTTAGAACGTGCACACATACACACGAAGTAGTTATTGGATAACAACTTATAATTCAATTGGTAAGATGTTTAATTTATGATTTGTAAGTTATGGGTTTGAGTTACCAATTAATTGGTGAAAATTCACTATTAATACTCGTTAATAGAAAAATAAATAAAATAAAATAAAAACATTTAGTTATCTTTTTCCACAAAAAAAAAAAAAGGTTTTCCCAGTAAACAGAATTCCAAATCTAAACAGTATTTGACGGCAATTTAGTCACATGTCATAGTTAAATGGATATGGCATGGGTTTAGGTTTCTTAGTAAAGAAAAGTCTCAATATTAAAAATATTCATTACTAGAAAAAAACTTTTTAGCAATAGAATTTAGCAACTAAAAAAAATCTATTACAATTTGCAACAAAAATAGCAAATAATTTTTATAAAAAAAAATTTACTTTTTTCCAAAACCATTGCAATGGAAATTCCCGTTGCAAAAGTAAAAAAATTAAATAAAATTATTTTTGAACAAATGTATATGTGACTGTAATTTTACAAGCTGCTATTCTGGAAACAAATGTTGATACATAATTGATTAGCAACCGATAAACCCAATTGTCATTTTTGTTGAATTGAAAATCTTATTTATCACTGTGATTAAGATTATATGATTAAATCATTTGGTTTTGGGATTTGAGAAGCAGCGGGATGACAACAATTATAAGAAAATATGCAAGACAAATCAAAAGAACCATGAATCCGATTGCAATGGTCAAGGAAAACCAATTCACTTTAGTGGAAGCATCACTTACTTGACCTATCATGATAGAATAGTAATTGTAATAGTAATTGTATTTCTTGTTTTATTATTTTACCTTTAATTGAATTTTGTTTCATGTGTCTCACATATATTTTCTTTTAATGGTAGGCAAAAGATCTTGGTGAAAACCTTGGTATAGCTCGAACTTTTTTACGTCCGCATTCAAAGATGAATGATGGCAATATATGATGGGTAGATGAATGTGCACATGATTTTCACGCAAGTATTACATATTGATAAAATAAAACGTATTCTTGACTGGCGTAAGAGATATAATTTCATGTACATGTTTTAATGTAAATTGGTGGTTCAACTGATTCTTGATGTAATCTTGGAATGTGACTTCCTTTTATGTAATTTGGGAATATGACTCCCTTGGACTGCTTTTACATTGTTGATATCTAACTAGTTAAAATCTCAATATTTTACTTAAAAAAATATAATTACTCCTATAATGGAATATAACTATTATGCAATTGACATGATAAATTTACCGCACAGTGGAATGCTATACTATCTGCTTATAACAATCACAAGCAGAGGGAGAGACATTATTACAACTTCCCTCTAAAACGGATGAATGGATAAAAAAAGTCGGTGGGCGGAAAAAAGGATGAGTTTATGGACTATCAGGGGAATACAACTTGGTCAAAGGCAGCTCCAGTTCCATATCAGGGGTCAATTGGGAGAGATAATGGGAGGACCAATTTTTCGTAAACGAGACCCTCAAGCAAACAACCGAGTAGTTTACCAGAAAGATTTGCAACAAAAATTAGTTGAAAATGAACAAATCAAGGCTAGACTAGATACAATTGAGAGAATAATGGCTTCATCACAGTCCAATCCTATATATACTCAGTTTGGCTCAACTTCAGGCTCTAGCTTGCCATCGTTTGGTCAACTACCCGGATTTGGAACTTCACATCACAATAATAATGAAGAAGGTGAGAATGGTGCATCTGAAGATGAAAATGAAAGTACTGAGAATAATGAGGATGCTGAGTGACAGTTCTAGATTTTAAATTCTAGTCGTGTTTTGTTCTTTTTTAGATATATATTTGTTGAATTATGATACGTTTAATTCATAATAGAGTTAATTATTGATATTGTTGTTTGATTGGGATTTGATATTGTTGTTTGATTGGGATTTGATAATTTGAAATGATAATTTGGTTGTGCTTTTGATTGGTATTTGTTGGTTTCAAATGATAATTTGGTTGTTCGCAGGTTTTGGGTTTTTAAATTTATTAGGGCTATTTTTATTTTTATTTTGCAGATTTGCAACCAATTTTCCATTGCCAATTTAAAATGGATTACTTTCTAGTGCTAATTCAGCCCGTTGCTGAATTAGCAACAGAATTTGCCGACAGAATTTTCTGTTGTTATTTAGCAATGAAAAATTCCTTTGCAATTTAGCAATGGCTATTTCTGTTGCTAATTTAGCAATGGGAAATTTCGTTGCTAAAATTTCTGTTGCTAAACTTGTTAGTGACGAGGTATTTACCAACGGATTTTTTTCGTTGCCAAATCTGTTTCTAATCTCATTAGCAACGGATTTTTCAAAAAAATCCTTTGCTAAAAGGTTCTAGTAGTGATATTACTACACAGATAATTAAATGCAAGCCAAAAATTAAAAGTAGATAATTGGAAGAACACTGAAATAACAGTTGAATAAGAACAATGCTATTCATCAAAAAAAAAAACACATCGGTCATATTCGCAACATCTCACTTATTCAAAAGAATCCAAATCCAAATTCAAAATTTATTCCTACAAAAACATAAAACATATCAAAATTATATCAGGGTCGTATAGGTAAAGAATGATTCAACATTTGCCAAAAAAAATCACTAAGCAATCCAACAATTAACAGGTAAAAATGTAGTAATAAAAAACTACCATCTAGAGTTAGCCCTATGGTTATTTTAATCACAAAGTATCAAATTTAAGCCATAAATTGAAGATGGAAATAATGAGATGCTGAAAAAGGAAAGAATAACATTGTAAATGATCATGGTTGCCAATATAAATCCATTTGAGAGTTACTTCTACAATATAAAAATAACAGAAAGCAAGAAAACATTAAAAAGTAAAAATAAAATAAAAAAATCCTGCCTCGGACCGATAAATGCAGATTCTGGTGAGACGAAGTCTCAATCATATCCAAGATTTTCAATCATACACTTTATATGTAGAATCTAAATAAGAATTAAGTTAGTGTCCTGAATAGAAAATCGAAAAAAAATATGAATCTATATAAATGATAAAAAAGTCAATCAACAACAAGAAAGAAAAGGAACATCAAAATTTAAGCAAAGTCATACAGAATTATGCAATTTTTGCATAGAAAATTCACTTCTCGCATGTCAATTCACCTGTGCATGTCATCTAAAATAAATTTCCAAACATTAAAAAACCAAAATTTTTGGTCATGGTTTAGAAAAAATTCTAAAGAATCTATCATTTCATCATGATTCAAACTTTTCATTCGAGCAAATCACCAAACATATACCGAGCACCAAACCCACCATCGCCTTCCATGTTTCTCTCCCTCTATTAATTGTGGTTAGCCACTTTCAATTTTCTCAGTTATCATTTATCTTTGTATAGTTATGTTTGTTATACTTTATTTCTATTTTGTAGATGATTTGAATTGGAAATTGCAATCAAGATATTATACTATAAATAAAGATGACAAGCAACCCTTTTGGGTGTGTGAGCATATTATTTTTTATGGTATCAAAGCATCAGAGTTTACTGGGTTTCTCTAATAAAAAATATCTTACTCCTTTCTTTTTCTTCCTTCCATCATCATGAGTTCCGTCTCTACTCCCGATACCTTTTAACAGCCTAAATTATCTATTCCTTCTCATGTTCCACAAATCTCTAACATCAAAAACTTTATCCCTCTTGAATTAACCTACACAAATTTTCATACTTGGAAGCATCTTTTCACTACATTTCTTAAAAGTCAAAAGATTCTCGCCATTGTTGATGGATCTCTTCCTTGTCCAGAACAATCAGATGAATGATATGATCTTTGGGTTCAATGTGATACCACTATTCACAGTTGGATCAATATTACACTTTCTCTTACTGTTCTAGAAACACTTCTCAATCATGGATGTGAAACTGCTTCTCATGCATGGAATACTTTGGAACGTCTCTTCCTTGACCATGCTGCATAAACTATGATGCACTTGCAGCATAAATTCCAAAATTTTAACAAAGGTGATTTGACGATGGAGGAATATCTCCAGCAACTGTACTCCTTAGCTTGCTTTCTCATAACTATCACTGGAAAGTCATTATCAAATGAGGATTTGGTATCCGAACACTTCAAGGACTTTCTTCTAGTTATGCTCTTTTTGTGACTGTCATGAATGCTACTTGTCGTTATCCCACTTTTTCTTCTCTTTGTTCTTTTCTTCTCACTGAAGAAGATTGTATTAAAAAAACCAATACTATTGATGATGTTGTCCCTTCTTTTGCTATTTTTTTATCTACTCAAAAAAAATCCCACTCCTAAACTAAACACACCAAACACTTCCTGTGGTCGTAGATCACAGGGATTTTCCAATTGTGGGAGGGGACGTAGACGTGAACGTGGACGTGGACGTGGTGGACGAGGCCATAGAAATCAATTTGGACATCCTAACAATAATCAATTTGTTCAGAATGGTATTCTTGGGAAGTTTCCTATGCAGAATATACAGAATACTTCATCTGAGCCTTGCCAAATCTATGGATACATGAATCATACAGCCTTGCAATATGGAAACATATTTAATCATGCTATACTGCCCTGCAAATCTGCATAATTCTCTTGCTACAACTCATCTTCATCATGCTTCATCCACTACTTGGTTTCCAGATACTGGTGCTTTTGCTCATATGACAAGTAGTCCTCATTTATTAAATTCTCTAGTTCCTTATACTAGTCCAACTCAAGTCATGGTAGGAGATGGAACACATCTTCCAGTCACTTATATTGGCTCAACCTCATTTTCCTCAGCTTCTAAATCTCTTAGTCATAAGAATGTCTTACTCATTCCTTCGTTTAAGAAGAACTTACTTGTAGTTCAATGTTTTTGTGCTGATAATAATGTCTTTTTTGAATTCATTTTTCGTGGATTCTCTGTGAAGAATTTGAGGACAAAGCAGACTCTCCTTCAGTGTAGTAATACTGGAGCACACTATCCCATATCAATTCCATAGGCTGCCTTTTTCTCCTATTCCATAAGTGCTCCTTCAAGTCTAAATTCGTCTACACTCTAGCATCAGTGTTTAGGACATCTTAGTACACTTGTGTTAGTATGTACATTTTCTGTCTAGGAATAAATTTCTTCAGTCTAATAAGCAATTTGATTGCTCTTCCCATAATATTTCTCATTTGGGCAAACAAACTAAATTACCATTTGGTAATTCAATTTCTACTTCATCTAGCCCTTTCTCATTAATTTTCTCAGATGTTTGGCAATCTTCTACTCCTTTTGTTTCTAGTTTAAATTATTATGTTGTTTTTATTGATGCATGTACACGATTCACTTGGGTATATCTTATGAAAAATAAATCTAAAACATATGAAAAGTTTCTTCTTTTTTGTACAATGATAAAAAAAATATTTTTCATAAATCTATCCAACTGTTGCAATCAAATAAAGGTGGCAAATTCCAAAAAATGATTCCTTATTTTAATCAAAATGGCATTCTCTATTGTTTTTCTTGTCCTTATACTCCTCAACAAAATAGTATTACTGAACATAAGCACCGGTATATTACCAACGTGATTCGGTGTTTATTGTTTCAAGCATACTTACCTTCTTTGTGTAGTATTGGGCTGAAGCTATTTTAATGCGATATATCTTATTTATTGTTTGCCATAAAACAAGTTAAAACTTTAAATCACCGTATCAACTTTTATTTTCCACCATTCTCGACTTAGTCTAATTAAATCTTTTGGGTGTTTGTATTATCCAAGTATTGTCAAGAACAATATGCCAAAACTCAGTCCTCGGTCTACACTATATCTTTTTCTTAGCATTTCTACCTATCACAAAGGATTTCATTGTCTAGATCCTTTTACACACAAAATTATCATTTCTAGGGATGTTTACTGTGTTGAACAAGTATTTTCGCTCATTCCTTCTTATCTTCATCTTTTCGTCCCGATCAATTTGAAGTTTTTAATTCAAATTTTAATCCTTACAGTTTAAAATCATTTGACTTACCTAATTTTACTCACATCCAATCTACTTCTAATCTATCTCAACAACCTAGATCAATTCTTCCTAACTGAATCTCAGCACAACCACTTGGGTCAATCCTTCCTACTTACATCCTTATTACAACTTTATTCAGCTGAGAATTCTTATTCTAATCCCAAGAATTCCTAATCTATACATTCCCAGTCTTTATCCCTTACTAATTTATCCATACCAAGTTGTTCATTTAAATTTTGTCCTTATCTTCTCCACAATCTTACTCTTCCCCAACCTCATCATCATCCCCAACCTTAGATAAGATTTCCAATTGTAATCAACGTACTCACTCAACGATTACTTGTACAATGATAGGAATTATTAAATAGAAAGTTTTACCTTCTCTTCTCTCTGTCTCTACTCCTGATATTCTACTACTCCTACCTCTGATATTTCTCTCACTGCCTTGCCTATCACACCTACCTGTTATTTTGAAACCATCAAATATCCTGAGTGGAAGGTAGTTATGAGTGATGAATATAATGTTTTATTGCATAGAAAAAGTGATATTTGGTCTTTTAAATTACAAATATTGAAGTTTCTCACGTTCTTACAAGTCAACGATTGCTGATATTTACAAATGATTCACTAAGCATCTTCCAACTGATCGTTTCCATCATCTATAGTCCAATTTGTGCTTGCGTTCCACAACTCAAATTGAGGAAAGGTGTTAACCATTTTCAATTTTTTCAATTATCATTTATCTTTGTATAGTTACGTCTGTTATACTTTGTATCTATCTTGTAGATGATTTGAATTGTAAATTGTAATCAAGATACTATACTATAAATATAAATGACAAGCAACCTTTTTGGGTGTCTGAGCATATTATTCTTCAGTTGGTATATAGTAAGCATTTAAAAAGACCTTCTATCCCACATTAGAAAATCATTAAGCCTTACATTACCTTATATTAATTGACACCTTAATGGGCCTGTGATGACAATAGAACTAGTGATGGGCTAGTACGCATGTGAGGAGGGCCAAATTGGTCAATCCAAGTTAAAACTGACAGATTTGCCCTCCTACGCGTGGGTTAGATATGGTACCTTTTAACCAAGTCAGTTTTACTTGGTCTATCTCACGTGCATTCTACCTAACGTTATTCTCAACGTTCTTCCTGAAAATCTGTGCAAACCAAGTCAGTCTAATGTTTGCTGAAAACCCTCAACATTTATCCACTAACATTCTAAAAATTATCCTATAAATACAACCCTTCAACAATTTCTTCAAGCCACACGAAAAACATATAATTCTTCATCTCCTTCTTTGCTAATTGCAGGTTCTTTAATTCTGCTATTCCTACCCCCTCTGCTAAACAGAGGAAGACTTGTTTAATCCTGTGAAAATATTTTAGTCGCTAGAAGTAGTTTCTTTAGGACAAGTCAGAGTTTTACTTGGTCTACCCCATGATTCTACCAAACGTTATTCTCAACGTTCTTTTGAAAATCTGTACAAACCAAGTCAGACTAACGTTGCTGAAAACCCTCAACGTTTTTCACAAAATTCTCAACGTTCATCCACTAATGTTCTAAAAATTGTTCTATATATACAGCCCTTCATCAGTTCCTTCAGGCTACAAGAAAAACATACTATTCTTCCTTTCTTTCTCTGTAAATTGTTGGTTCTTTAATTCCCTGTTCCTGCTTCCTCTACTTCAAGGAGGAAGACTTGTTTAATCCTGTAAAAATATTTCAATCGCATAAAATAGTTTCTTTGGGATAGTGAAGCTCCTTGCACGACTCAAATTTTACGTTATTGTTATAATTTAAACAACAATTTAAAGAAACTATGGCCTCCAACACTGCTATTACCAACCCTGCTCTTGCAAATAGTGTTCAATCTTCACAACCTGCTGCTTTACCTATTTCAGCAGCTACACTTGTTACCCTACCATTTGCCAAACCTTTTCCAAATGTATCCAAAATTTAAACCTTTGCAAACGAAAATTTTAAACAGTGGAAAAATATGTGTTTTTGCTTCTCGATGTCCATGGAGTTGTAAATGCACTACTCCATCCATAGCCTAGTCCAGATCATGATGTCAAGAAACAAGAAGCATGGCAGCATACCAATAAGGTATGTTACCACACTATTCCTTCAGGTTGGATTCACAGACTATTTCTAATGAACTATTTGACGTGTACTACAGTTACAAGGAAGAAAAAACTATTTAGAAAGCATTAATAAAAAAAAAATTACTACTAAAGATGCTACGAAGCAAAAGTTTGTGGTAGAAAATTTTATCAATGGCAGATGACTGATGAGAAAGGGATGAAGTCCAGACCAACGATACCAAAAATTGCTCGAAGATTTGAAAGCCGAAGAAATCTTGTTACTAGAGAAATTTGCTGTTGGAGTGCTAATTGAGAAACTTCCAGACTCGTGGAATGACTATAAAAACAGCTTGAAGCCCATGTAGTAAACCTTTACCATTGAGGAGTTAATGACACACATCCTGATTGAAGACACCAATAGAAAGGAATCTGCTAAGGAGTGGCCCTCAAAACAAACCTGGTACAAAGCAATAATAAGAGGTTTGAAAATGAGTCCAAAAACTACAAGTCTAACAATCCCAACTTTAAGAAAAAGAAAAGCAATTGTTTTGTTTGTAGAAGACCAATGTATGTCATCATGCTGCTCAGTGCAGGTATAGAAAAAAAAAACAAAGTAAAGACTAATCCTCCTAAGGCTAACCTTGCTGATGGAGATGAAATTATTGTTGCAATCATTTCTCAAGTGAACATTGAAACCAATGTGAAAGAATGGGTGGTAGACTCTAGGGCTACTCAGTACATTTGTGCAAATCAAAAAGCATTTACCTCCTATACTCCAATAAGGGAAGATGAAGAAGTAGTCAACCTTGGAAACTCAAGAATTGCCAAGGTCTTGTGTAAGGGCAAAGTCCTCTTGAAACTTACTTCAGGAAAATCTTTTGCCCTCAAGAATGTGCTGCATGTTCCAACTATTAGAGCACATCTGGTTTTTGTAGCCTTGCTAAGAAAAGTTCGGGTGAAAGTATCATTTGAATTTGTTAAGATTGTAATGACCAAAAATAATGTGTTTGGGGGAAAGGGCTATTGTAAATAGGGACTTGTCGTCTTGAACGTTTCCAACATTATCAATGAAAATGAAATAATCTTTTTCTACTCATATTGTTGGTTCAATTTCTTTATGGCATGCTAAATTAGGACATGTTAATGTTACATACATAAAGAAAATGCAATCCCTAGGCTTAATATCTGGCTTAGATCAACTAGTATTGATAAATGTGAAATATGTGCAGAAACTAAAATTACCAAAAGGACTTATTTTATGTAAAAATAGAAATCGAATTGCTGTCTTTAATTCACACTGATTTAGGTAACTTAAAACAAACTATGACTAGAGATGGTAAAAAATATTATATGACTTTTATTGATGACTTTTCTAGATTTACCTAGTTGCACTTACTTAAAAGTAACAATGATGCTTTTAATGCTTTTATTTCCTAAAAAACTAAGGTAGAAATTCAACTTAGTAATAGAGGAAGAGAATATTTACCTTTGACTGATTTTTGTGAAAAGGAAGAAATATTTCATGAAATAACACCTACTTATTCCCCTCAATCTGATAGAGTAGCTGAAAGAAAAAATAGAACAGTTACTAAAAGAAATAATGAACTCTATGTTAATTAGTTCTCATGCACTTGATAATTTGTGGGGTGAAACTATCTTATCTGCATGTCACTTACAAGATAGATTCCACATAAAAGAACTAGCAAAAGACATTATGAATTATGGAAAGGTTATAAACTTAACTTGAAATATTTAAAAGTGTAGGGGTGTCTTGCCAAAGTATTATTGCTTGAACCTAATAAGAGAAAAATAGGTGCCAAAATTTTTGCTTGTATGCTTATTGGATATGCTGAGCATAGTGTTGCATATAGATGTCTTGTTTTAAAAAGTGTTTTTCTTGACTGTAATACAATAATTGAGACGAAGAATGTTGAATTCTTTGAACATATTTTTCTCTTGTATAATAAAATTTCTCATGCACCTGTTGAAATAAATAGAGAAATAACCTCTGATAAGGAATTGAGAAAGAGCAAAAGGACTAGAAAAGAATTTTCTTTTGGAAATTACTTTCAAACCTTTATTGTTGATATATATGATCCTTTAATTTATTTTGATACCATCTCTTCTTCTAATGCAAAATTATGGAAAGAAGCAATAATCACTGAAATTTTCTCTAATATAAAAAATAAGACTTGGATTTTGGTTGATTTACCACCTGGTGCAAAACCTATTGGCTGCAAATGGATTTTCAAAAGAAAACTTAATCCTGATGGATTCGTAGATAAATATAAAGCTCAATTAGTAGCAAAAGGATTTTCTCAAAAATAAAATATTGATTATTTTGATATGTTTGCACTAGCATCGAGAATTTCTTCTATTCAGATTTAATTTGCCTTAGCTTCTATTTATAAATTTTTTATTCATGAAATGGATATCAAAACAACGTTTTTATATGGTGATTTAGAAGAATAGATTTATATGATCCAACCTGAAGGATATGTTATTTCTAGATAAGAAAATAAAATTTGTAAATTAATTAAATCTTTTTATGGCCTTAAACAAACTCCTAAACAATGGCATGAGAAATTTAATCAAATCTAAATAATGAAAAATGGGTTTTCTTCTGTTGAAGTGGATAAATGTGTATTTATTAAAGTTGTGAATAGTGATTATGTGATAATCTACTTATATATTGATGATATGCTTATATTTGGTACGAGTTTAAATATTGTACAAAGTACTAAATATTTTTGTCTTCCAACTTTGACATAAAAGATTTGGATGAAGCAAATATGAAATTGGGTGTTAAAGTCATAAGGAAAGGAGAGAGTATTTTGTTATCACAGGAACATTATGTAGAGATAGGTGTGTAAACGGATCAGATCCGGGTCGGATCTAGCATATCTAGACTCGAATCCGATTAATATAATCAAATCCAGATCCGAATTTGGATCCGGATCTGAATCTGAATCCGGACAGGTCTACAAAAGTAGATTCATATCTAGATTTGTCAGGTCTAGTCGGATCAGGATCCAGAATCCACGGGTCTACAAAAGTAGATCCATATCTGGATCCGTCGGGTCTTGTCGGATCCGGATCTGGATCGGGGTCTGGATGTGGATTTTTTTAAAATTATATGTAAAATTGTTACAATTTATCGAATTTTTTCTTTTTTTTAATTATACAAAAGTATTGAGTTCATAATTAATATTTATGCATGTATTTTATATTAAATATAAATTGCATGGGTAATTTACACAACATATATGTATATATACATATAAAATAACACTAATATACAATAATTTTATTATATATTAAATATTTTAATCAAATCGGAACACCAAGATCTAAATCTGACCCGTTTATTATAATAGCTAAACGGGTCCGAATCGGATCCGGGTAATCAGAATATGTTGTAGATCCAGACCCGGATAAATGGGTCTGGATCGGGTCGGGTCCGGGTCTAGACCCGACCCATTGACAGGCCTATGTAGAGGGACTTCTTAGGAAGTTTGAAAATTTTGATGTAAAACCTGTGAGCACTCCTTATGATGCTAACACTCAATTAAAATAGAATCGTGGTGACCCAGTTGCTCAATCTAAATATGCTCAGATGATTGGGAGTTTGAAGACTTACATTTAATGAATTTTACAAGACTTGATATAGCTTATACTGTGTGTAAACTGAGTAAATATACTCATAATCCCAATTTAGAGCATTGGTCTGCATTAATTAGACTAATGAAATACTTGAGAGGTACCATGAATTATGGTATTTGCATATAGTGGATTTTTCACTGTTTTAGAAGGTTACACTGATGCCAACTAGATCACCGATTTAGATGAGACAAAATCCACTAGTGGTTATATGGTCACCCTTGGTGGTAGTTCAATAGCATGAAAATTAGCCAAACAAATGATCATTGCTAGATCAACTATGGAATTAGAGTTTACAGCTCTCGAGTTGGCTAGTTCTAAGACTAATTGGTTAAAAAACTTCTTAGCTAATATTCCTTTAACTAAAGATTTGTTACCTTCTGTATCCATATGCAGTGATGGTCAAATGGCAATTACTATTGCCCAGAATAAATCTTATAATTGTAAAAGTCAACACATGAAATTGAGACATGATGTTGTAAAACATCACACTACTCGGAGGTGGAATAATTTCCATTTGACTATGTGAAGTCAAAAGTGAATTTGGCCGGTCCTCTATCTAAACCTGTAGAAGAAAATTGGTTCTTCAAATCTCGAAGAAAATGGGACTTAGATCAACAAGATGTCAATACAGATGGTAACCCAACCTATGTGATTGAAGATCCCACAAAATAGGTTCATATGGGTAAAAACAAATCAATATTGACTCTAAAGCATTTCAAGTTAAGTCCCTCCTAAGATGAGTGCTTTGACTGTTACAAATTGTGAGAATGAGTTAAAAACTCTTAATGAATTCATATTCCTTAGAGATGGTGTATTTAAAGCAGTATACATATCATGAATTCGCCTATATTAGAGTGGAGTGGGGCTGCTCCTATAAGATTTTGACTAAATCATTAGAGCTCTCATGAGCAAACAGACACGCGCACGGCTTATTTGCGCAAAATTGTGTTGAATAGCAATTGTGGGTTAGCAATGAAATTGATGAAATATCTGACATAAAAGAAGAATTGTCGGTTCATAGAAAGGTTATATTTCACCAATAATTCTGTAAGCCATGTTTTAGCAATTATGTTTGGTTCATAGTTCAAAGAACACCAAATTGATTGCATTTGCACCCATACAGATCCAGCAAATCTTTAATCCTTTTATTCAAAATCTTTTGAAATATGTGGAGGATTATTGGTATATAGTGAGTATTTCAAGATACTTTCTATCTCACATTGAAAAATCATTGAACCTTCCATCGCCTTATATTAATTGACATCTTAGTGGGCTTGTGATGACAACAAAACTAGTGGTGCACTAGCGTGCATGTGAGGAGGGCCGAGTTGGGCCAATCCGAGTTCAAACTGGAAGATTTGCCTTTCCTACGCGTGGGTTAGATATAGCTTAGTCCAATTTTATTCCTTTTTTATTTGGGCTCACTAAATCCGAATTTTAGTTTTACTAAATTTACCATGTTCATAAGTTTTACTTGATATTCCCACAGATTTGCCTTTTTGGATTGAATTTTAACCAATTCAGAGTTTACGTGGTCTATCCCACGATTCTATCCAATGTTATTCTCAACGTTCTTCTTGAAAATCTGCACAAACCAAGTCAGACTAACGTTGCTAAAAACACTTAACATTCTGCACAAATTCTCAATGTTCTTCCACTAATGTTCTAAAAATTGTCCTACAAATGAAGCCCTTCAGCAGTTCCTTCAGGCCACGTAAAAAACTTACAATTCTTCTTCCCTTTCTCTACTAATTGTTGGTTCTTTAATTCTGTTGTTCCTACTTCCTCCGCTCTACGAAGAAAGACTTGTTTAATCCTAGGAAATATTTCAATCACCTGAAATAGTTTTTTAGAACAGTGCAGCTCTTTGCATTACTCAAGTTTTACATTACTGTTATAATTTAACAACATTAACTACCATAGACTTAAAAAGTGCTAGTATTACAAGAATACCAGATCTATCATTCCCAACACACACAAACAATTACACAAGTAAGAGAGAAATCTGAGAAGCTAAAAAGATATTTTTATTGACAGATGTATAAATTGTAAAACCCCAACCAATCATATATAAATATAAAAAATAACAGTCTTTACTTTCATTTCAGTCCAAACATTTTTTTATACAAATTTCAACATCAAATAAAATCTTTATGCATTACAAATGAAAGAAAAAAGGTAATACATGAAGGCCATTGTCATCAACTGTTCCTACCTTATAAACTGGATTTGATGTCCCTAAACCCACAATTGAAAGAAACCAATGATAGTAACTTGCCTCGAAATCTTGATGCGCCAAACATCAACTTATGATTTAATTATAAGAAAGCAAACCTAAAAATTCCAAATTATGCAACATCCACCAGTTGAAGAAGATGGCATTGAACTAAAGTACATTACATTGGAAAAAGTTAAAAGTACCAAAGAAAAGCATAATGATTAAAGTCCCATATTGTTAATATAAACAGCAAAACATCTACATGTTGCATCACCTTGTTGTAATTGCAACTTCCAAAAAGTTCTTCGTCATTAGCTATAGTTTACTCTAGCTTTATTATGCTATCTTGTAAATTTTGAATAAAGCCATACCATAGCCAAAATCAATTGTATAAAGTAACACACAGAAAACATCATGTAAGATCAAGAAAAAGGGTAAATTTAATGAGACATAATACTATTGAACAATATCAATCATGAGATGTCCAAAAATTGGTTGTCATCATTGATGGATGACACACTGTAAGTCCAGTAATAGCAACAAATCTAGGAGCCTCATCCACTCAATGTGGTAGTCCATGGCATATGCCAAGCCACAGATCAGTAAAATGTTAATCCGTATCAAATAAAAAAATCCAACCAAGGTTGCACGTGATATTCCACAAAGCATCCATCTAGGCAAGTTTCATATGTTCTTGGAAAAGCTACAATCAAATATCAGTTAATGAACTTTTAGGATGCATCGAAAATATTAACATTACCATCAAGATTCAAGAATCATCACTTGATAAGTACAGAAAAGATATAAAAAGAACAAAACAACATTATCAGAACTTAAATATTCAAAAGATGAGAATACCATTACACACCTAATTAATCATCTTTGCAAGAAAAGGCTACTTAACACTCATTCCTGGAGCAATACAATATAAATCTAAACCACAGCAATCATGCACTAATTAATGTGCTAGCACACCTAGTACCAGAAGAACAGACAAAAATTTCAAAAATGATCCAAATTACCCTTCAAAAAAACATAGTAATATCATTCAGGAATTATAAACCTTTTTAGCTAATCAGCATTTTGCAAAAATATATTGGTAAGTAACTAAAAGATATCAAATTTAAAAAAAGACTACTTTGACTCAGATGGACTGACGTTCTGTGACCGACACTGACGAATCTGATAATCAGATCGAGAAGTTTCTAGTTCTGTTGTTGCTTCTTATGAATCACTAGTTTCGCCACTGATATTGTGGACTTCAACGATGAGTAGTCCAGGGGCAGGGATGAAGAGATGAACCTGACCACCATTTGAGGAGTTTTCTTACTATCCGAGTGAACTCAGTCTTACCTCGAAACCCAAATTTCTTCTTGGATTTTTTCCTCCGAACACGAGCACTTAGAACACTAAAAATTGATATCCGTAGATAAGAAAGAGCACATGTATGAATAGGAATACTCAGAAAACAGTTATTGAAATGTTGTTGTTAAGCATTAGGTCAAAATACTAAATCCAAATTTTGATACCAGTAGATACGAGAAAGCAATAGTTTTGTCACCATTACCGCATCTGTCACTTTCATTCCCTCCATCAATTTCCATTATCATCTTCGTTGTTACCGATTTGAAAATTGTATCATAAATCTGTGTTGTGATTGTAGTCTAATCCTAATTGTAATTCTTAAATAGAAATTTATCATAAGAATTAGAAAAATATTATTAAAAGAGAGAAACAACAATTGAGGGCAAAAATGGGATGTAAACAGATTAGAAAATTACCTTGAGTGTAGGGATTGACATCACATACAAATAATTGGTTTTTGAGGATTCGATGCTATTATAAGAAAACTAACATTTATAACCCGTGCATATCACAAATTTTAAGTTCATTTGCATATCAATTTTTAAAAGTTTACATTCTTTCAACAAAATTATTTTTGAAAAATGGCATTGAACTCTGAGAGAATTGTAAAATTTAATATTATCCAATTTTATTTTGAAACCTTCACTGTAGGTATATAGAAATTGAAATATGGTACTACATTAACTAAGATCGGCTCAAAATTGATATAGAACAAATGGATTTTAGTCCATATTACATCATTAAATAGTGTAAGGGAATGTAATTATTTTGAGTTTTCGCACCACGGTTATGATTATAAAAAAATGGAATCATTCCTTTACAATGGTGTTAAGATGACATATTTAACTGTTAGAACACATCACAAATTAATATATCATTAGCTTATTCAATCAATCAATATTAGTGCAATATAAAGATTTTGTATTAAATAAATTCATTCACTCTCAACATGTATAATATTGGCAGTAAGATAAATAATGTGCTATATATCCTCCTCACTAATATTTAAATTTTGATCAAGCAAAAGAAAACGTTTTGACAAACATGAAGTTCTTGCATTAATAACAAATCAAATTAAAAAAGAAAAAAAATATGAAGGCTACAACCAAAAAAGTTTTGGAATAACAAAAAATATCAAACTAATAAATGAAGGTTACATTTATTATTGAGGATATTAAACATTGGTGATGAATTATCTAATTAATCCTCTAGAATACCAAGTAATCCTAGCACAAACTTGTCATTCATCGCAAAAATTCTATTATTGCAATCCATTGGGTTGTGGTAGCAGACATGAGACTTCATATAAAGTTCTTTGATATCAAATACCTGCAAAAATAATTTTACCAATTCAATAACTCTTGAATGCAGAATTTATCTTTAAACAATTAAAATAAAACAAAAAGTTATGAGTACAATATCTTCAAACAATTAAAATAAAATAAAAAGTTATGCNACAGTACAATATAAAGAATAGTATTTAGAATAATTAACCAATATGATGAATACTTATAGTCAAATTATCATATTATGGCTGATAAACGAAAGAGTTATTTATAAAGAAAGGAATGGTTGGGATATCTACTATGATAAGGATAGATTTGATAAAGAAAATTTTAAATTAGAATTGAATTCGTTAGTTTGTTAGTTATTGTTAATCAGTATATTGCTTTTAGGAGGATATAGGAGACAAAAATAGGGTGGTAGGGAATTTGGATGAGGGGATAAAAGACAGAGAAAAAAGTAATTAGTTTTTGGAAATTTTAATTAGTTGGTGATACTTAGAATTAAAAACTACCCTGACACATGGCGCGTTCTTGTAGCTTCTTCCCAAATAGGGGTTTTACTTTAATATATAGATATAGATTAGTGAAAAAATAGTAGAAAATCGACAACTCAAGAGACCCATTTTCTTACTTGATTTTAGTAAATTGGAAATTTTTGAACTCGAATATTCTTATCTTGATTTTAGTAAATTGGAAATTTTTGAACTCGAATAGGGATAGACAAGAAGGAAAATCTGGATAAGTAGAAAACTTTTTTGAAATTGAAATAAAAGAATAATAGATAAAAAAAAAGGCAATAGATTTGAACACGGAGAAGAATAGGGGTGGAGTGATTTTAGATGGAGAGGGAAAGAAGCGAATTTTTTTAAGGAGAAAAGATGTGTGTTTCTAGTGATCGTGGTTATACTACACGCTCTTACATTTTGCCATGTACGAAAGGAAGGTTAAATTATATATGATTGGTAACAAAATAACGAAAAAATAGAGTTTAAATAGAAATTAGCTTGTTATTCTCAACTTTTGTGAAAAATGATTCTTAGACTACTTGATGTTTATGAGTATTGATGAAGGACAACCACATTAATATTCTTTTACACATTATGTTTGTATTTTTGTTAGACCTCACATTTAAAACGGTTCAAAAGAATCCCTCACAAATTCAAAATGTATCATTTTGGTCATCTAAGCAAAATTTTAGTTATATTTTTTTATGAAATAATCACATGTGCACTATGTGTTATATTTTTTTTAGCACAAAATTGATAACTACCATTTTTCTCCTATTTATCACCTTTTTTTTTTTTTGACAAGCTATTGAATACCACTTAAATCTCACACATTTCATGTTATGCTTCTTTAGTCTTTCATGTTTAAATTATTGAATTTTGCCCATCACAAATTTGAAATGTATTATTTTGCTCCCCAAAGGAAATTCTAGTCATATTTTGGCCTGAAATGATCATATGTATATCACGGATCAAATCTTTTAAATGTAAAATTAATAATATATAAACCATAAACACTAAATAACTTGTCTTGGCCATAACCAACAATGCTACTCAAACCTACTAGCATCATTTCTTCTTTCCCCAAAACCGCCTCTAAACAACTATCTCTCTCTCTCTTGCCCCAGTCCTACCTTCCATCAAACCTCCCCTTTCTCCCTGTTTCTTCCAGCCTATTTTCGGGTATAATCTTAAATATTTTTACCAGAAAGGTGAAATGAAGATAGTGGAAGAAATGAAAAGTTTGCTTATTTGGATGCATTGTTTTGTAGCCTTGTAGAGGGCTTGGAGGATAGAGGTCGTGTACTAGAATAGCTTAAGGAGGCACGAAATGGTGCTACTAGGGAAAGGGAAAGGGAAAGGCTAGAGAGGAAGAGGGATGTGGGGGGGGGGGGAAAAATGGTTCTAAGGGAAGGGTTATAGAGGGATGGTTTATAAGACATAGGAAGGGGATAAAGAAGAAGTAGGTTTTGAAGAAAAGAAAATGATGGTAACTTCCTGGTAGAGGTTCTGAAAGGGTGGCGATAGTGGTTGGTGGAGATTTCAGGTTAATGGTTGGTAAGATTTTGGAATGGTGGGTTATTTAGTATTTATGGTAGGGATAGGAAGGGTATAAAGAAGAAGTAGGTTTTGAAGAACAGAAAATGATAGTAATAGCTTGGTAGAGTTTCTGAAGGGGTGGCGATGGTGGTTAGAGGAGATTTTGATAAGGGTTAGTGGTTGGGACGGTTTCGGGATGGTGGATCATTTAGTATTTATGGTTTATATATTATCGATTTTGTCCTCAACATAATGTACACTTCTATTTCAGGGTCAAATATAGCTGGAACTGTTCTCAGGGACAAAAAATGGTACTTTTGTAAGGGACAAAATTGTGTTGTTTTAAATGTGAGAGGCAAAATAAATATAAACATGAGACGTGAGAGACTATTTAAGTTTGTTAAATATAAAGGAAATGTGAGTTATTAGTTTTGATCTAAAAAAGTATGGAATGTAGTGCGCAATAACTATTTTAGGCCAAAGTGTGATCGAAATTTTATTTAAGGATCAAAATGGTCTATTTTGAACTTGTGAGGGATTTTTTACATAGTTTTGAATCTGAGAGAACAAAAAAGAATAAATTTAAATTTTGAGGAACTATTTAGACCATATTGCCTTTGATAAGTGCACATGGAACACCAAACTGTAAATTAGTTTAATTTTTGTGGGACTCACTTTAGAATCTCACTAAAGATAAATAGATGATTCTTTCTTGATTTTTATAAATTATTTTTAAAGATCAAAACAATTTACTTTTAATTCATTCACCAAGCACATAAATTGTTTTAGAAAAAGAAGCTCTATATTTTAATGTTTAATCAAGCAATTTAAGTTTGGTCTTAGGGGTATTTGATTAGAGGTTTTCGGAGTCGGGAATTGAAATAATCTCCATATGCGTTGCTTGGATTAATACTATAAGAATGAAATTTTTGGAATCATTACACAGAAATTAATCATTCTCCATAACTGAATAATTTGGAGGGTTTGGAAAAAACCCTAAAAAAACCCTTATTTGATTTAAATTTGCCTAATTTTAAGACATCTTTGCCCTTTTTATCACCCCCAAAACTTAGAGACAAAACAACGCTATCAAAAACTACAATGAACCACTGCTACCCCAGAGTCCCAGACACCCCATCCTCCCCCCTATCATCATCATACCTACCACCACACACTGCCATAGCACGTTGTTGTCCATCATTCTCCTCTTTATTTTTAGGCCAATCCCAATCCCAATCCCAATCCCGTTCAACATCCACTATAGACATCATCATAATCATCGGCCTCGTCTCAATCATTGACAGTGACCACGTCTAATGGGATTGTTTGCAAATTGTAAATAGTCCACTCAATATACCTTGCAAAATTTTTTACGTTTTTCAAGACAAAATTTTAATTTAATAAAAATTTATATTTTTTGGAGAATAGCAATTTCAAATTTTTTCTTTTTTTTTTTTGAAAAGATAAGAGCAAAAATGGTCCTATTTTTTTCATTAAGTGTCATTTTTCTAATTTTTAATGTTTTTAAATTTATTTTTGTATTCTTGAGCAATTTTGGAAACTTCCAAAATTCGTTTTGAGACAATTTTTAAAATTAAATATTTTTTTTTTGAACGAATGTGTTTTGACAATAGCATTTCAAATGTCAATTAGAATAAAATAATATGTTTTGATAATTTTTAAGTATTTTTTATGTACATATTATTAAAATATTTTATCAAATTTAAACTTTTTATCATTTTGGACAAAATTGATACAAAATACACAATATGATAAAAATCGAGCCAAATTTTCTCGAGACCGTGCCCAAGTTTCTCAAATTCAAAAGCCATTATTGGTTGACATTTCGAGCCAACAAAAAAAATTTGATGCGAGTTTTTTTTTTTTAAAATAATAATAATCAAGGTGGAGGTCCAATCACAATAATTCAGGCCTAACACCCAGCCAAATCCTATCCCCAATTTCCCCCTTTCTATTTTACTTGCTTCTACTACTTCTTCATTCTTCGTCACCATCTTCACACGCATACACTGTGCACACACAAACACAAGACAACACACGCACAAACACAGTATCTTCACACACTGTACATGCACAAACACACACATTATACACAAAAACAAAAAGAAAAGAAAAAGCACACAAAAATGAAAGAGTGGAAAATGGAGAAATTCAAACTTGAATTGAAAATTTGTCAATCACCTTGATTTCTTAGATTCATTTTGTATAAGGCAAACATATTTTCTCATTATCCTAGTTGTATTAAAGTAGTACTATTTGTATTTTTTAAACATGAATATTTTGAAAGTTAAAAGTTAACTCTTTCAAGAAAAATTTTTCAACATAAAAAAAAAAGGGGTTCATGTGGTTGGAAGTGGTCAAATGAAACCACTCCAGGATGTGAGAACGTGGTCTCAATTAGAATCATACGGTAGAAAAGCCATTTATCCCATTGCAGGAAGCGGCCAAAAAAAAAAAACAAAACAGAATAACAACCATGACAGGAAAAAATGCGCAACCCATATCCTCCAAACAAAATAACTAACAAGTGGATCATGGGTCTTCTGTGAAAAGTAAGGGTTACCCACATGCTGATATTTGTTTGGAAAAATACCTATATAAACCCTTAATCTCCACACAAAGAGGATGGTGAATACAGAGCACAAAGAGAAAGCAGTAAAAAGATTATAAAAAAGAGAGAGTATTCAGAGACAAAAATTACTTGCTAAGTTAGGCACATAACCACGACAAACCGCAAGTAAAGAAAATGTGGGAGATCAAATAAATATACGTATATTAAAGTTAAAAATTTAACCTGATATATTTCTTCTTTATTATTCTTTTTCTCTATCATCTAATGTCTCTATTAGTCACGGTTACATTGACTAACATCTTATTTATAAAGTAAAGATCATGATATATTTGTCTCCTAAAAAGAGGGGGAAACTAATTACAATTATTCCTATTTTCTCTCAAACGAATAAATTTTTGCCCAACAGAATTATATAAGACTGTCAATTATATCAACTATTTATTTAAATCAAAATTTGAATATCGGTTTGGTTGATATAATTTAGTGTGTGTAAATGTACAACAAATAAATGTTTGGGTCTTATTAATATATATAGAGAAAGATTTAGATAGATTTGATCTTTGATCTCATTTATAAATTTTGTAGTGTGAATTAAATATTATGAAATTTATGATATAAGTTAATATAGGTAAGATTAATTTATAAAGTTTAATTTTGACCACAAAATCTAATAATAAGATAAAAAATCGAGTTTATATAAATTTTTTCAATATATATATATATATATATATATATATATATATATATATATAAAAAGTAGGCTGATGGATGAGAAACTAATGTACTTAAAGTATTAACGTATTGACCAAACTGATTGGTTTATTGCTGCACAATAAACTGTCACTTCCCAGGCGTGGAACTCGTGCTTGTTGGACACTTTCTAGTGGTGGTGGCGTCAAGTCTAAGGAAAAAGACAGCTACAGCAGGAGACATGGCCCAACCTAGTTGGAGCTTGCTTCTCTTAGACCCCCACCCATGCATGTTCTCCAGAACCAAGAGCTTTTGGCCTATGAACCTTGCTCGAAAGTAAAAACCCTTCACAGGGCTCTCATAATTTCCCTAGTGATGTTCTGTCGGCCGGAGAAAAGCAGAAAAATGAAGACCTCCGACTTCGCTGGAGTGTCTTCCACTTCTCGATTCATTGCCAAAGGCAGATTTAAGGTTCCGCTTCGGAGCCTATTGTGTTTGATATAACTTACTCCTCTATTTTTCTAATTAAATTAACTTCTTGGTACTAATACCTATGCATTTTTTAATGCGTTAAATGGATTGAGTGGTTTTATTGCCTATCAAATTAAATAAACCGATCTTAGTACCTAAGTAAATTAATTGGTTTTAGTATCTATTTATAGTTTTTTCAGTTGAAATTGTTGTTTTTAAGACACTCAATAAAATAATTATTTTTGAAAACATTAAATTTAATTAATTAGTTTTGACGTCCAAAAATTAATTTTTTTGGCATTAAATTTAATTAATCTGAAAATTACCTTTTAAACTATTAAATTTAATGAATTGATTTTAAAATCCAAAAAATTGCCTTTTAAAGCATAATATCAAATCAATTGGTTTTAGTGCCAAAAATTGTCTCTTAAGGCTTTAGACTAAATTAATTGGTTTTAGTATCTAAAATTACATTGTAAGGCAAATAAAGTAAATCATTTGGTATTAGTGTCCAAAATTTCTTTTTAAAGGTAATAAATCAAATCAATTGGCCTTAATACCTAAAATTTTCTCTTACACATTAAATTACATTATTGGCCTTAGTGACATTAAATTAAATTATTTGGTGTTGGTGTATAAAAATTGCCTTTTAAGACATTAATTTAATTTTAATGACTTTAGTGCCAAAATTACCTTCTAAGGTTACAAATCAAAATTAATTGCCTTTGATTTTCATGCCCGCATTGGCGTTTACAATAATTAAAGAATAAATGACAGGACATTTGTCCTTCTTGCCTTTCAAGGCCTTATAAAATAATTGGACAAATTTTTGAACTTATCTATATTATTTATGCCTTTAATGGTCAAACTGTATTTAAATATGAATTGCCTCAAAAAAGTAATTGATGTTTTTATTTAGAAAAGTGTAGTTCTCCTAGAACGACATGTAGCTTGATTGCACTCTGGATACGTAGGTGTGTATCTTTAATGAGTCTGTAAACCTCTCCAAGGGATTCAGTAGTAAGAACTACAAAAATTATATTATCTTGTGGAATTTTTACATAAACTAAAATTTCACTAAATTAAAATGGGTCAAATTAAGGTAACTAGTCAAAAGTTCAAAATAAGTTAAATTAATTTGTTTTTCCATTAAACTCAAAAATAAATGCTCCAAATACAAGTGAATTTTAATTCGTACGAACTACGTAAGGTATGATCTCAATAACAAATAAGCAGGTAGTCTACATATATTAATTTGTTAAAACTCCAAAATTAAATAATATATAAATCCCCCGTATTCTCAATTATTTAATCAGAAGTCAAATTAATTAATTGACAATTAGAATCAAAAGGTATTTCTCTAAAATTGGAAAATATAATTAAAGATTTAATATCTTGAATACGTTCGACTCATACAAATAAAAACTCATGCAAATGAATCGTACGAATGAAATCAAATTCAGTTGGGATTTAACTATGCAAGATATGAAATTTTTGCTTAATCACTGCTTTTGGCACATTCGGTGGGACCAATTCTCCTTTTCATCTCTAATTTTTGAATTAATTAATTTTATTGTGTTATCTTGAAGGTTTAAGATGGCACCACAGATTGTGATTCATTTTCATGAGTTTCCAAGTACCAAATGCGGAAGGGGACAAGGATCAAATAAATGCAACTACATAGTGACATTCATAATGGATCATCCAAAGATTTCTTTGGAATTAACTACATCCCAATTTGCTCTGCTAATGACCGCAAAGGTTGATGAGGTAAAAAAACCCATTTCCACCACCATGGTCTCGAGGGGGCAAAAGAAGGTGTCCCTCCCATTGTAACTGCAAGGGGGAAAAAGAAGCTCGCCCTGACTATCAAGGGGCAAAAAGAGCTCATTCTAATGACCAAAGCCATCAAGGAGGGAAAGAAGCTTACCCCACTTGTGACTACCAATGCCACAAAGGGGCAAAAAAGAAGTGCTCAAATACTAAAGCTACAAAGGGGCAAGCTAGAAATATATCCCAGGATAAAATAAATCGAGGAGTATCAAATAATTACTCCAATATCAAGGTTATATAACGAGCAAAAAAAGACTTTTTTTAATGCAAATGCTCGTGTTGAACGAGTTAAAATGACTCCAGAAGGTGCGAACTTTGTTCAAAGATGGTTTCGCAAGTCTAGTGCTGCTAAGTCTGGCAGAAATTATATTGTTGTTAACATGGTTGAGGAAGTCAATCTCAAACCTAATCAAAATTTTTGGGTCATTTGTGGTAGACTTGCCATTAATCAAACCTAAAATGGCAACTTTTGTTCAAGAGAAGAAAAATACTTCTTCCCCAAAGTCGCAAGTACCAATTTATGAGACCCCAAAGGTTGAGGTTACAACTTCTGCAAAGGCTTCAAACCAAAAAACAATAGTAACCTTGAATCCATGAGTTGTTGAGCTCAACTCATCAACATCAAAAGAAAAGGAATTAATTGAAGAGGGGTCTATAATTTTATACCCTGTTTAAAGAAAGATAAAATGAATAGACCCTTCAAAAAGAATAGAAAGGAACCCAAAAACAAGTGAAAGGTTTCAAGGTCCCGACTTCTGAAGTTCATATCTTATCAAAGGAAGTTGCGAATCCTATTCTTCCTTCGAAACAATTAATCAAACATGAGTTTGATAACGGGACCAAAAGACTTGCAATGGAGGAATCTTTATCCTGTTATGTTACCCAATCCTCTCGCTCATTTAAGTCTCGATTTTCACCATATGATGGCCCAGTGACTTGATCGCGAGTAAGATTGATGACTCAAGCTCCATTTGAGGAGTCATTGATGACAATCAAGTCTCTCATTAAAGAGAAGTCAATGGAATCTAACTCCAATATGACAGTAGCTTCTTCAAGTGGATTAAATAGCCTAGAGGGCTTGTGGTTTCCTCATCAATTAATCCTCTATATGAAGATCTCGAGTCCCTATTCAAAGAGGATGACTTTCCTTTGGAATTAGAAAGAAAGTTTGAAAGAAAGCTACAAATTTTTGATGAATTTCAAATCAGATAAAGGAATGTTAGTCTTTGTTACCGACACCACCAGTCTTGAAAAACAGGTGCAAGAACTACAAACAAAACTTGCTAAAAGAGACACTAAAGTGGCTACTTTGGCTACCCAAGTGGCTAGTCAAGCAAGTCTATTGGCTTGAAAACATGTGCAAACTCATAAAAACATCCAAAATTTAAGTGCACCTGTAATACAAGATGATATCAAAAGACTAATGGCCGAGGGTATGAGAGAATTCCAAGCATATATAAATCCTCTTGTGTTTGGGTATCGTAAACCATATCCGTCTCATTATGATTCGATCCCATATCTCCCTAGCTATCAAAATCATTTTTAAAAATTCGACAAAATCAATGGTTCACCACAAGAATTTGAAGATGTGTTAGGATAAGAGTGACATTTTTTCTATAAAAGATCACGAAGAGTTGAATTTTCAAGAAAACAAAATCAATCAAAAACAAAAAACAAAACAAAACAAAAAAAAACAAAACAAAACAAAAATAGACAAAAACAAAAATAAAAAAAGAGAAAGAAAATCAATTAAACTCAGAAATCAAGTAACTTAGCGTGCCATAGCCTTCAACGATATGAAAGTGTAATTTTGAAAACATGTAGTTTAGCTAGACAAATGCTTACCAATAATTTGAAAAGTATAGTGGTAATTTAGGTGTTAACAATCTCATGAAGAAGTCCAAAAGGGCAAGGAGTAATGTCAGATTGCAGTCAAAGTGCAATCTAATCTTTAGATGCTCACTGTTAATTTTTGGAAATTTTGAAACCCAACTTTGTGATTAATTTTTGGAATCAATAAGCAATCAAAGATGCATATTCGCCTGATAAAAGTTTATTTTTGATTATCTCTTTTCAGCCACATTACAAGCATATAAAGTCCACTACTAACTTTTCTTTCATGACAATCAAAAGAAAGAACCAATCCTTTTTGGGTCTATCTTTTTCTAACGATCACAAGGACGCATCCCATGATGACTACTTTTCTAGTCGCATTACAAGCCATGAGATAAGGTTCATGTGCTGACTACTTTATCTTAGTAAATAGAGGTACGGAATTGTTTCTTTCATCGAGATGTGATAATGAGTCAACTAGAATCAAATTGGTCACAAGGTTGATACAATCCCTAACATGGTCAAACAGACCTTTTCTCAACTGCATTACAACCTTAATTAAGTCTAGTTCATCGGTCTACAAGGGTTGTAGACAAGAAATAGCCTTCATTTTTCCCGAACATCGAACCTAGTAAGGGAATGACTCAGCAAAAGTTCATCTTGTTTTAAAGGCTCATGATGTGATTCCAATGATAAGTATGTTTTATATTTTTTAATGTTTTCATGTAAAAAGTATAGTTTTTTTCCCTTCATTTAAAAGAAAATTCATCAAATCAATCAAAATAAATCAATGTTTGTTTATGTTGCTTGGTGTATGTCTTTTTATATATATTTTGCTTTAACATATTCATTTTGTGGTTCACGAATGTCGATGCTAAGGTAAAATTTTGATGCAAACGGATTTCAGGTTTTGAATCCATACTTTGGGTACTCAATCAGAAAATTTCAACGGGGAGAAATTTGAAGAAAGATTTGAAAATTGAAATAATTTTTGTGACATTATATATTTGCTACTTAAGAGAATAAATGATAAACTAGAGTAAATCTTTTGAAGCCGTTCATGAGACAATGCTAAGTTAATCAAGATGTGATTGTGTGCTGACAATTTTTTTTGACATTATATATTTGCTACTTAGGATGATAAATGATAAACTAGAGTAAATCTTTTGAGGCCGTTCGTGAGACAATGCCAAGTTAATCCATATGAGATTGTGTGGTGAATCTGTGAGATTTACTTAAAAATTGAGTAAAGCTCCCTCCAACTCTTTACCATAAATTGAATTTTGATCATCAGATCGTACTCATATTATTGTTTTGAAAATAAAAAATATATTTTTGTGCATTCCCCCATCTTATGTAGGGACATTGTGCTAAAAAGCGAGCAAGACCTCATATGAAGTCCAGAAACTAGAATTTAAAGATTCCATATTTCTTGAAGATACCTTGTATGCATTTCCTATCATGTGGTAAGCACTTTAATGATTTTTATTTCAACTCACGTGTACATTCTCTAGTTTCAAGGTTTTGATTAATCTTTCTTCCAAGGGTCATGTTTAGTTTTTTTTTTTTTTTTTAAAAAAAATTTGAGAAAGATTCTCAAAATTGTTCAAATTTAAAAATTTTTGGGTTCCTACTTAGTCATTCGACGTTTAAACTTCTATTGTGTTGTTGCAATTTTAGTTAGTTTGTTTAGGCATTTAAATTTTAAAACAGGTTTCAATTTCAAGGTTAACTATTTAGCTGTATCAAATTAGGAGTGGTTTACATTTTAATGTAGTTTCAATTCTAGTATGATAATTTGAGCCTTTATATTTCACCAATATTTCATTTTGTCTATTGAGAGAACATTATCCCTCACTTCAATTTGTCCATCAGAAAGACAACATCCCAAATTGCTATTTTGTCTAAGCGAGGACAAAAGTATCCCCAGTTGGTATTTTGTCCGCTAGAATGATAGTATCCCTCACTTTAACTTTGTCTATCGGTAGGAAAGTATCCCAATTTTGTTTAAGATGCTTAAATTCCAATTCATCAATCTGAACGTCTAAACTTCTAAGTTATCATGTCGTCTATCAGGAAGACAACATCCTCAGTTATTACATCGTCTATTAGGAGGATAGTATACCTTGCTATTATTTCATCTGGTGGGAAGACAGTATCCCATGTCGTCAATTTAAGTTCACCAGCCTTGTACTTTTAAATTTAATCTTGTCAATTGTGAGTCCCGCACACCGAATTTTCAAATGTCTTTTCAATTCATAGTTTCACACACTAGACTTTTAAATTTCAATCTTGTTGGTTATTCATCCCATACATCGGACTTTCAAATGTATTTTCAATTCGTAGTCTCACACATCGAACTTTTAAATTTCATTACTTGTCAATTGTTTGTCCAACATACTGGATTTCAAATTTCAGTTCAGAGTGATCTACCCATACACGTGACTATTAAATTTCATGCATTGTCAATTGTCAGTCCCACAAACCAGACTTTCAAATGTATTTTCAATTCATCGTTCCACACACCGGAATTTAAATTTCAATCTTGTCAATTATTAGTCCTATGCACCAGACTTTCAAATGTCTTTTCATATCATAGTCCCACACACCAAACTTTTAAATTCCAATATTTTCAACTGTTAGTCTCGCACACCGAACTTTCAAATGTATTTTCAATTTAGAATCCTACACATTGGACATTTTAATTTTATTCTTGTTAATTGTCAGTCTCATACAACAGACTTTCAAATGTATTTTCAATTCACAGTACCATATATCAAACTTTTAAATTTTAGTATTGTCAATCCTATACATCGGATTTTTAAATTTCAATTGTCAGTCCTATACTAGCCTTTTAAATTTCAATATTATCAGTCTCGCACACAGAACTTTTAAATTTTAATTGTCAGTCCTATACACCGACTTTTAAATTTCAGTATCATTGTCAATACCATACACCGGACTTTTAAAACTTCAGTATCGTCAATCCCATACACTGAACTTTTAAATTTTAGTATTGTTAGTCTCATACACTAGACTTTTAAATTTCAGTTTCATCAGTCCCATATACCGGACTTTTAAATTTCAAAATTGTCAATTGTCATTCCTATACTCTAAACTTTTAAAATTTCGTATCGTAAGTCCTATACACTGAACTTTTAAATTTTAGTATTGTCAATCGTGAGTCACACAACAAATTTTCAAATGTCTTTTCAATTCATAGTTTGATGCACAAGACTGTTATTGTTCTTTTGTCTTAACTCCAATCGTTTTAGTTGTTAGTTTTTCAATTTCCTGTCATGTTGATTTAATGATTTTATGTCGGAACAATGTTTGAGCTGATTCCTAAGGTGGGATACGTAGGCTGCTCAATTAGAACCCTATCACTATTTCTGGCACTTCTATCTATATGTTACTTGATCAGCTCATAATTGTTCTATATTTTATACTATGTCATTTATCGTATTTTTATGTAATGTAAGCAAGATTTAGTTATTATTGAGTTTGATTTGATTATTTTTAGTTTTTACAGGGTTGAAGTGAAAAATGACTGAAAAGGATGAAAAGATAGAAAGAAGGCCAAGGGCGAATTATGCATGAGTATAGAGCTAATCTGGATGTTGTTTCGTATTTTAATTTTTGGTTCGAGCTCCGATTGATTTCATTCAAGATTGTTGAAAAGTTAAGAGAGAGAATTAGAACTTTCATGTTTCACACTTTTCCAAATTCCAAGAGTGTCAAGGTCAAAATCGAAGTTGAAAGTAAAGGACAACATTAGGGCATCGCACACATGAGTGACCATCAAGATGCACACGTATGCTATTTCTAGGGAGCCAAGTTCCAAAATTGGTGTTTGCACACATGCACGCAAACCAGTAAGGTTTTGTAATTTTTAATTTTTGACAAATTTTTTTCATCCGATTAGAGTCTCTTTTTAGTCGATTTCACATTCTTATCTTGGGGTAGGTATAATAACCCTAATATTCACTATAAATACCCCATGTAAGGTGAATAGAAGAGGACAACATTTTTTGTCTTTAGTTTTTATTGTAGGTTTTCAGCAGAAAATTATTGTGTGTTCTTCCATGTCACTTAGTGCATAAAACCCTTTTCTTGGTTGAAGGAATTGAAGCCATAGCCGGTTCTATTAAGTTGTGAGACTTAAGTATTTGAATATATTTATTTTTATATCAAGTATTGATTATTTTTTTTGCGTTAATATTATGATTATTCTTTTTATTTACGATTGTTGCAGAATATTGAGTTATTAGAATTAATTTATAGCTAGATTGTTTTGTCTACTTTGTTCAATTGAATCTATAAAATAACTAAATTTAATAATTGCTCGATTAGCATTATTGAATTTAGGAGAAATAATCAACTAATTGACATAACCACGTGTATTTATGTTATATTGGCCTAATTGTTCTTACTAATTTTAATTATTCTATTAATTAATCTTTGATGCGTGTCTTAATTGAACTAATAGTTAGGGTTAATTGGAACGCGTGTTGAAAATTAACCAACCTTAGGAAAAGATATAAGAATCGATTTTGAATTAGAATTCAGGTTAATTTTTCAATTAGTGTTTGGTATAAAAAATTGAATTATTTTTTATTTCGATGATCAATTGATAGAATTTCTATGGTGGATATGACCGGAATCAAAATCTTTCTTTTATTGAAATCTCCTCAGTGTTACGTCTAGCTTTGGTTGGAACTTAATATATATATATATATATATATATATATATATATATATATAACAAACTCTATGCTATGCTTACATGTTTTTGACTTTATCATTTCTGCATCATTGCGTCTTTTGACCATCTTATGCTCTTGTTTCAATCTTGAGAAATGCAACAGTATTCATTATATATATTTCATGTTTTGCAATAGACAGAGAAAGAAGTGATTGGAGATAGCATGGAAACGGCAGGAATCCTCCATAAGTCTTGACAATGACTCTTTCTCATTTTTCACGCTTCCTCTTCTCTCACCTTAAAACTTTTTGATTCACCCAATCAGTTCAGTAGTTTTCCATCTTTGTATAGTATGTCAATTGATATCGGATATCTTGTTAGATTGATCAAAATTTAATATTGTACAATTTTTGTCAGGAACCTCTTTGAACTTTCGACAGAGAGGGTTAAGTTGTTGTCACCAAATTTTGACGTGTTTTTTACCATTAAGTGTTAAACTAAATTTTTTTTTTTAAAATTATTGCATTTTTTAGGAAAAAATCCCAATTTAACAAAATTTACATTTTTTTTTTTTTGTGTGTAGAATAGCAATTTCAAATCATTTTTTTTGAAAAGATAAGGGCAAAAATGGTCCTTTTGCACTTAAGTGTCATTCTTCAAATTTTTAAAGTTTTTAAATTAAAGTTTGTATTTTGAGAAACAAAGTGAATTTTAAAAACTTTCCAAATCTATTTTGAGATAATTTTCCAAATCAAATATTTTAATTATTGTCCCAAACACACTTTTCAACAGTAACAGTTTGGATATCAATTAGAATAAAAAAATATGTTTTTACAATTTTTATGCATTTTCAATGATTATTAAAATATTTTACCCAATTTAAGTTTTTATGATTTTGCTTGAAATTGATAGAAATTATATTATCGGACAAGAATTGAGTCAAGTTTTCTGGAGACCCATGCCCAACTTTCTCGAATTCCCAAAGCCACTGTTGGCCGACATTTCAAGCCAACAAAAAATTTGATGTGATTTTTTTTTTTTTTTTAAAGATATTACATTTTTGGGACCTCCAATGAGGTCCAATCACAATAAGTGACACCTGACGCCCCCTATCTGTATCAAATCCCTCTGAGCCAAATCTCATCCCAACTTTCCCCATAATGTTTTACTTGCTACTACTATTTCATTCTTCGTTAGCATCTTCACACACACACACATTGTACACATACAAACACACTATCTTCACACACAAACACACATTGTACACGCACAAACAAACACACACATTGTACACGATTGTTAATGGTTTTGATGAATTTATAGTCTATTAATTATTTATGTGTTGTGAGGAGTATTTTTGTTTTGATTTATAATGTTTGGTTGAGTTTTGGATGAGTATTAAAGAAAAGAAAAGAAAAGAACAAAAATTTTAAAAAAAAACATGAATTGATCATGTGTTTTTTTTTTTAATATACAATTTACCTACAATTTACGTTTTAAGTCCCTAGTTATATTTAGTATTATATTTTGGCCCTAAAACTTTAGATTGAGGCCCTTTTCTATTTTTTGTTGTTACTGCTTTTTGGCAAACAAGCTTATTTATTGTGGGTATGTTTATTTGTGATTTTGTTTAATTAATGGGCCAGATATTTGTAATGAGTTGGTTTTATTTAAATGGTCTACATATTAAATTTGTTTGACTTTGATGGGTGGGATTTAATATGTAGTTGGATCATGGATGTTATGATAGATGAATGATCTCTTTGTAGTTGGGTTTTGGATGTGGGCCCAATATTCTCGTTAGGCATAGTCTAATTTCTGATAAGTGGGTTGGTTTATTCTGCTTGGGCTAATGCAAATTGATTTGTTAGTTGAGTTATATCCTTTTGGACTATGAATGATTTGTTTCACATGTTGTGGGTTAATGATATTTTTGGGCCTGATTATGAAAAAAGCATTGAAGAACTTTTTGTACCCTATTTCACTGTGTCTTGGGCTATTAAAATTTATTTTCTTGGCCCAATTATTGTTGGATTCCTCTAAAATTGTATTTGAGTCCCTGACACTTTATGAAATTATTATTTAGTCCCTAAAACTTTCTAAAATTATATTTTGACCCCTTAAACTTTCTTAAAATTGCAATTTGGTTCCTAAACTTTTGTACATGACTTATGTTGACCCCTAAACTACATTGAAATGATAATTTTGACCCAAAAATTTTTATAGGTTTTACAGTTAAGCCTCCAAAAGTTTAGATTGTTGATAATTTAGTTTCTCTTTCTTCTTAACTTTATATTATTTTTGCTACTAGATTCGTTGTTGTTGAGCATTTCGATAATTTAATTGCTTGAAAATGTTGCAATTTACCCTTTGAGGTTACAATTTTATTCAGGTAAGTTCATTTTGTTTTGATTTGCCCCCTTTTGACTCTTCTTTTGGTGGATTGGCATAATTTTGGTCATTTAAATTGCTTTCATTAAATATCCTTGTTATTGCCTAAATCATGTGATTATTTAATTTTAGTCTCCTTAGCTTTATTTGTATTGAGATAAAAAGGGAAAAGGGTACTCGTAACCTATTTACTTTTATTTAGTTAGGTTTAGAACTTCAAGAATTTTAGCATTTCGGGAGGTATATTTTTATATTCTATTATATGTATTTTTGTTTTTACTTGCTATTTAGCTTTATTTAATTTTATTAATATACTATTTTATTCATTTACCCTATGTAGGTACGCATAGAGATGGGTCAACTTTTTGTATAGAGGTTTAGGCCTATTGTAATAGATAGTGTTATGTCAAGCTGTATGCTATGTGTTAGCCATTTTTGTTAGGACCTGCATGTTAGAATATCATGTTTTATATGTTCATGTGCTTTGTGTACTTACATTTTTACTGTCTTTTCTAGTATATTTATTTTTTCAAACATCTTTTGCTCATATTCTACACTAGTCCAATTCAAGTACAGAAAATTTCCCTTCTTGTGCTAGTTCAACGCTGGCACAGCGAGTTCTCCGTGCCCTCTCCCCCTAACACGCTTCCAATATATGTTTATACTGTTTATTTGCATTCAATTTTGACTCAATCCAAATTTAATATAAACTTGAGTTAATTTTTGGGAAACATGAATGAAATATTGCAATTGATTTTAGTCGGGAGTGAAAGGATGCCTAGGTTACTCTTAGAGTAGTCTGGCCTTTTTTTTCCCTCAATAGGACTCTCGAATCCTTTTCTTTTATTTTTGTAGACTATGAGTCATCTAGTATAAGATCTTCAACTTATTTTTACTTATTTTTGTTTATCTATTTTACTTCATGTTCTTTTTTTACTTTCATGTTTTAAAATCCTTTTCTTCAACTCTTAGGAATTTCTTCTTTCTCTTAGGTTTGCTTTAGTCTTGATTAAGGGTTCATATTTGAGTCCAACCATGATTAATGAGTTTATTTGTTTAGTTGAGTCACTCGTCTATTGGGAGGACAGTATCACATATCACTTTTCTATTTGGAATTTCTGATTTAGGAGCTCATCGTTAAGTCAAACTGCCCATGGAGAGGTTCATTATTCATTTAAAGCTACTAATTTTGTTATTTCATATGGTCTAATGTTTTTAAATTTCAATTCATATTTTTCCTATTATGTTTGTTTGTAGTAATGTGTTTTGCAAGAAATAGGGGAAAAATTTATGTTGTGTTTTTCAAGCAACGTGAGATAGATTACTGTTGAAGAATCAAGCAAAGGCCAAGGAAGATGTTACTGTTGAAGTCAAAACATATATCCTAGTCAAAGGACAAGCAAAAAAGTTCATGACATTTTAAGCAAAGTTGTAACGTTAGTAAGTTTCACAGCTAGGAAACGTAGCATAGATTGTTCTTATAATTTTTCTTTATCCTGATGTATTAGATAGGTCAAACAAAAAAGCAGTGGCAATGACAGTGACAATGACAAGATCCTCTAGACATGGTGACACTTCCTTCTCTTTCCAACATATCCTAATTTTCGATGTGTTTGTCGATATCTACTTCTTTGTCTAAACTGCTTTGTGTATTCGACAAAGAGGGCAAACTGTAGACACCTTTTTTTTAAAAAAAATATATTATTTTTCTATTTATCTATTTTCAAAATAATTAAGAAATTAGATTTTGAAGAAAATACAGGATTTATGCTAGTTATTCTTGTGCCTACCATTAATCATCCCTATCTCGATCCCATATTTTCAGCTCTATCCCTAATTTAATTCTTTTTTCTGTTAATAAAATCGACCCTAATTCCCTCAATGGAGGACATCGACAAAGATACATCACTAATCATTCATCACTGATTATTCTCAGTCTCTTGATCCTTATATGCACTGAAATCTCCCAAATTCCTCTTCCACTCACGCCATCTTTCATCATACTACGACACACAATTTCACCTATCAACAGACAACAATATCACGTGCAAGAAAAGGAGAAGGAGCACCTCATTTGAATTTCGTAGAATTGATCATTGCCACTAAATTTGTCTTTGTAAAACTTTGTGAGATTCTTGTTTTCTTTAATTAATGTTTTTAATTCTAAACATTGAGATATTGTTTTTAAAACATTGGTTTGTTCTAGTTTTTCATGTTCTTTGATTCACCATAGTCCTATTTTAAATTCTTTGTGGATTTGATCAGTATATGTGTGAAGGCAATTTACAGTGTTTGGAGATTAGTTAACTTATTATTGGATTTGATTGTTTATAGATTAGATCAGGAATTTTGTGTGTGTGTGTGTGTTTACGTTTACGTTTACGCCTGTTCGATGAAACTGAAATGTCCAAATGAATATTTACAACTAAAAAACATCTTTGTTTTAGGTTTCTTTTAAAGATAATTAATGACTTTTGTATGATGAATAATGATGTTTGAAATGAGATGGTTCTGCATTCGAAAGAAATTGTTCAACAATGGTGCAATGGGTATTCAATGTCACCAATAAATTTCTTTAAATTCGTCCAATTTTTGCAGTTTCTTGATTAGATTTTGTCATATTTATGTTCTACTGGTCTATATGATCGATGTAGTATAAAATTTTGCATGATTTGTCTAGCATAAATAAACTTAATTTTTTTGGCTTTAAAATTGAAAGATTGAATTAAACTCACAATTGATTTCACCAGGGTGGAATGGTGCCTAGACTTCATATAGAGTAGACTACCCTTCCCTTTTCTCAATAGAACTTCTGAATCCTGAAAAACCAAAAGTCATCTAGGTAAGAGTTTAAGTATATGAGAATAATCCAATCTTAGTGAGTCGGTACACCAAGAATCCAATACCAAGTGGCAACTCCTATTTTTAGAAAAAATATTTTTCCTAGATTTATTAACAGAGACAATTGGGCTTATTATCACATTTTTCTCAACCCCATTTTGGGCATCTTTCTCTTTTATTTTCCGTTATTTAATTTCTTTATTATTATGTATTTTTGTTAAAAATAGGGAGCTACAGGTTGGTTACTCGATTGGGAATATTAGAGAGTTCGAGCATTGTTTATTTTTATTTTTTTAATTTTAAGGCCTTTTGAGTTGATTTTTTCCCTTTCAATTATTTTTGCTTTGAGCTTTATTTCCATGATTATATGTTGAGTAAATATTTTTCTTTTGTTAGTTTTGTCAATTGCTATTTGTGAATATTTCATTTGAGTAGGTTTAATTCCTCTATTTCAAGAGGAACACCTCATGGCATATCACTCATCTGCATAACCCCTGTGGGCTCGTCCAGTTTTTCCCTCTAACATTCAGACCTCAAGTAGACGTACATGTACAAGATGCGGTGCTTTTGTACTGATGTTGAACGGGACTAACTTGAACCTAACCTGAGACCATTAGAATAGACTTAAATTAAGTCAACTACTTTTGAGTCCCTAAGTCTGAAGGTCTAGGAGCCTTAAACCTTGAATTTAGGATGCATTAGTGAACCCTAACCTCATAGTCCATATAGTTTACTTTTGTGCACATATTACATGTGAGTAAAGTCAAATAACTTTTTTTGTTTATTGATTTATTATTTTTATTGTATAAAAAATAAATTAAAAAATTTGCATTTTTTCAAAAATAAAAAATTCATAATGATGTTACTTTAATTTCCTTTTTGCATAAAACAATTTTATGCATGCTACTTAAAAAATTAAAGAAAAATCTTTTTTTTTTTTTTTTTTTGTAAATACATTTGTCAAATCATTATTTCATGATTTGTTTTAAAAGAAAAAGTTTTACCTCTTATATTTAAGTGTCCATTGTTTAGGAGTTACGATTTTCCTAGAATACTCTATAAAAATAATGTTCTCTATGTTTCTTTTTTAGTTGATTTTATGGTTGAGTTATTAACTTGTTTTTTTGTTTTTTCTTTTTAATTTGACATGCATTGTATCACATCTGTATGATCATATCAGTCATTTCACTAAATTCTGATATTTTTCTTTTTTTTTTTTTCAAAATTCAGCCCATTTTCAAGATAGCTTCATGTATGCAAGTTTTTCTGAGCCGTAATTCCATCCTTACTCGATCAAGAGCTAAGTAAACAATGATCACAGAACACATTAACCAAAGTCTCTCTACTAATCAAACACCTAAATACTCAACTCCCTAAGAGACAGTTTTTAGAACTGAGTTTACTTTGATACAACAGAAAGTAGATAACATGACCCCAAAAATGGAGAAATTCATGAATATGATAGGTCTATACCTTTCAATGGGCACTCAAGCTGTTAATCTTGAACCTTCCATTTGCCGAAATTCACATCTAGCTACTACTCCTACGGCTTCTACTATTATTCCACCCAGTCAAGACATGAATTCTAATGGACAAAATTTGAATTTCACTCCTGTCATGCCAACTGCCCAAATACTAACCCCTAACAATCATTATTGTTGTTATTTTTTTATTTTTTTTTATTTTATCAACACTACACTTATTCCCCTAGTCATTACTAACAATACACTGGTAGGTGAGACCAACTTAGCCCAATCTAAAGAAGCCAAAGTATTGAACTTGAATTGCAATCGTTGAAGGAATTTGTTTGTTCCATGAAGGGTTTTAATTCATAAAAGGAAACTTGTTTCTCAGATTTGATCTTGTTTCCTAGTTTGCAATACCCTAAAAAATTCAAAATGTTAGAGTTCACCAAATATAATAGTTTTGGTTCACCGAATATTATGGTTCTGGTAATATCTACATGCATTTGACAATCTATGCTAATAACTTAGGGGCTTGTGCTAGAGTTAAGCAATTAAGAATGCAAATATTTTAGAAAAGTTTGTCTGGCAGTGCTTTAGAGTGGCATATGAAGTTGGATCCTTCAAAACTCCATTCCTGGGATGATATTGCCACTTGTTTCATGAGTCAATAAAAGCACAATATAGATAATGCTCCGAAACATGGTTGAATTATTGTTCATTTTCAAAAAACAAGCGAATCCTTCAAAGTTTATGCTAAGAGATAAAAAGACAAAGCTTCAAGTTCACCTTCCTACGGAAGAAATTATCCGTGCTCTACAGTACCCATGTTAGAAGGAGCTTGTAACTATGCAAGGACGTCCATTTGCTAAAGTGATTAGTGTTGGTATTTTGATTGAAGAGAGAATCTGATCTAGATAAATTATTGTAGATTTTGAATGCACAAACTTTTCTAATGGCAAAAGGTAAGTCTTCTCAAAGAAGAAAGAAGGCAAGATTAATGCGGTAAATACTCAATTCGCTTCTCCAAAGCTCAATTTACTTTTCCAAACCAGACTCCTTATCCTCCTACATTTACTTTTTTCATACAATTTACCCTTCCCACCACCATATAATGCAACATTGCCAACAATTCATTCCTAGTCATGTTCAAAATACCGCAAGAGGAAATTAGATGAGAAATGGTCACAATAGTACTCCTAATCTTTTAGATAAACTTGATTTCTTTGTGATTACAATTTCAATAAATGACTATATTTATTTCAAGAAATATTGTTTTGTTTTAAGGAAGTGTAAAATCATAAGATTTTGTCTCATAAATGCTTATAATAATAGGACAAGAATTTTTGTGATTTAATTGTTTCTAAAGGATGATAGAAAAACAACTGGACATTGTTTCTGGTATCCAAATACTATTTGTCATTACTAACCTCCTTGAACGTTCAGAAGGATTTTTCATTTCATAAAAATCCGTCTTGATGATCACACCCCACACTAAAAAAATCTAGAAAGGATTTAGACACTAGGGTAAATTTTATAAGTCATTTTTTATACTGCGCAATGTTTGTTTAAACGTCATTTTTGGCATAGTACTCTACATAGGGACCAAGTTCGGTACTCCGTATTGAGCCAAATGTCCCTTGATGTCATTTTTAGTAAATTTGAGTAAAGAAAGAAAAATTTGTAAATATTAATTTTTTTATTTGTCAAGTTGTAAATAAACCCCAGCAATAAAGTTGGGTATTTTTTTATTGTTCTTCTTCAATTTTTTTTTTTTTTTTATAAAAAAAAGAAAATTTACAAATAAAAAAATGCCAAAAATATAAGCAAAAAAAAGGAAGTTTCTGTCGTTTTTTGTCTAGCGTGTCTTGCCGGAAAAGTGATCAAAATATTTTTCAGCTCGCTCAATAAATTTTGAGCCTTTATGTCCTTTCTTTCACTTCTCTGAAACCCCTGACCACGTTACAATCCATGGTCTACTCTGATTAGACAAAAGTAATAATTTACTTGTAAGAATTCAAATCATGAACAAGGCTGAGTCCAAATTTTTAAGGTATATTGGTGATATCAAAGTTATCCTTAACAATGAATTTATTTTTTCCTTGAAATAAAAACATAATTTTTCTTAATAAAAGTACATTATCGATATACTTGATTGGCACAAAGAGTACTTAGAAGGGCGGTGACATTTGAAGTAAATGTTGTATAGCTCAAAGTTGATTTACAACATTTTGAAAAAAGAGTAAAATGCAAAATGGGACAAATCTGAATCCATCAAGTTGGAGAAACAATTCATTAAACACATCAATTTTAACCTTATTCAAAAGTCCAAGGCCATCATTTTCTGCCCATTCAAAAGCATCTTTCAATTGAAGGAGACTGGATCAAAAATAATAATAATAATAATAATAAATCATGTGCATTACATTTTGCATAAAAAGCATGTCGTATGAATTTTATTTTTGCCAGATTCATAAAGAAGATAGTCAACAAATTGTTCATTTTCAAGCAAAGTCAAACAAGTTTTGTCAATATAAGATTGACCAGTATCATTTACTTTTTAAAAGTTTATTTAGTCGACCTCCAATGAAGGTACTCAATATGGAGTCATTTGTCCATTAGGAGGACGGTATCCCTGGTCCATTGGGAGGACAGTATCTCAAATCATTTTTTTTTATTTGGAATTTCCAATTAAGGAGGTCATTGTTGAGTCGAATCACCATTAAGGAGTTCATGTTCTGAGTCGAACTACAGTTAAGGGGTTCATCTGTTTAGTCGAGCTACCGATTAAGGTGCTCAATATGGAGTTAGTGTCCATTGGGAAGACAGTATCCCTTGTCCATTAGGAGGACAGCATCCCGTATCATATTTTTGTTTGAAATTTTTGATTAAGGAGTTAATTGTTGAGTCGAACCACAAATAAGAGGTTCATGTTTGAGTCAAACCCCAGTTAAGAAGTTCATTATCAAGTCGAGCTACAGATTAAGGTGCTCAATATAAAGTCATTATCCATTACAAGGACAGTATCTCTCATCCATTGGGACGACAGTAGCCCATATCACACTTTTATTTGGAGTTTCCGATTAAGGAACGCATTGTTGAGTTCAACCACGATTAAAGGGGTTCATCGGTTTAGTCGAGCTATCAATTAAGGTATTCCATATGGAGTCATCATCTATTGGGAAGATAGTATCCCATATCATATAGTTATTTGGAGTTTCTAATTAAGAAACTCATTGTTGAGATCAAACCATAATTAAGAGGTTCATATTTGAGTCAAACCACGATTAAAGGATTTATATGTTTAGTCAAGTTATAGATTAAGGTACTCAACGTGGAGTCTTTTGTCCGTTGGGAGGACAGTGGCCCTTATCCATCAAGAGGACCGTATCCCAGATCATTTTCTTTATTTGGTGTTTCTCATTAAGAAACTCACTATGAGTTGAGTTGCAACTAAAAGACTCGTTGTTGAGTCGAACCGCTATTAAGGAGTTCATGTTTGAGTCGAACCACAATTAAAGAGTTCATTTGTTTAGTTGAGTTACTAATTAAAGTGCTTAATATATAGTCACTCGTCCATTGGAAGGACAGTATACCATATCATTTTTTTATTCGGATTTTCGATTAAGGAGCTCATCATTGAGTTGAATTGCCTATGGAGGGGTTGATTATTAATTTAAATCTACTAAATTTCTTATTTTATATGGTCTAATATTTTTTTAATTTCAATGCATATTTTTCCTATTATTGTTTGTTTGTTTGTACTAATGTGTTTTGAAAGAAACAGGAACAAATTTATGTTGTGTTTTTCAAGTAGCATAAGATAAATTACTGTCGAAGGGTCAAGTAAAGGTCCAAGGAAAATGTTCCTCTTGAAGTCAAAGCATACATCCTAGTCAAAGAACAAGCAAAAAAGTTCATGACATTTTAAGCAAAGTTGACATTAGTAAAGTTTAGCAGCTAGGAAGCATAGCTAGATTGCTCTTTTGATTTTTCTTTATCTTCATGTAAGATAGAAAAAAAAATGCAGTGGCCATGGCACTTTCTTCTACTTTTAATATTCTCCTAATTTTCGGGATGTTTATCATTGTCTATTTCTTTATGGAGAACCACTTTGGCTCCCAACAAGAAGGACATACTATAGACAACTAATTTTTTTTAAAAAAAATATTATTTTCTATTTATCAATTTTTCAAAATAATTGGGAAATAAAATTTTGAAGAAAATATAGGAATTTATGCTGGTTCTTCTTGTGTCCTATCCTTAGCCTCCGTCGATCCCATATTTTCATCTTTATCCCTAATTCAATTCTTTCATCTGTTAATAAAATTGATCCTAATTCCCATAACGAAGGACCTCAACGGAGATACACCACTAATCACTCTTACTCTCAGTCTCTCTGTGAAACCCCGAATTTTTTTGGACTTATTTAATTAAAAAATATATATATATTATTAGAGTCCTAAACTAATTAAGAGTAAAAGAGTTACGAGAGTTTTAAGGGAGAAAATAATTAGAGGAATAGTATCCTAATTCAATACAAATTTTTAGTATGCAAATACTAGCAAAGATTTATACATAAAAAAAAAAATACTAGAATAACTACTTCTTCTTACGATACACAACTTGCAAAAGATGAATCAGTCTCCACAACACAAGGTTAGCCTTAGTTATTTTTATTAAGATTTAATTTATTTAATTTTGTTTTAATTAATTAGTTAAATAAGATTATTTCTTGTGTGTAGTTGGAGATATTATGAGTATGGTAATGAGGATTAGTATATTAAATTGGTAATTAGTTTGTAGATTAATTGATTATTGTGTTGAGAAATTTTGGGGAACGATTATCATACTTTCAAAAAAAAAAAAAAATCATGGCTGGAGAAGTTGGACAGGGAAGCGCAATGGAAGACGCAGGAGTTTGTGGGAAGAAGATGAGAGATTTAAAGGATTTTTCAAAATTACAAGATTAATCCCTTAGTTTTAGGATTTTTATAGTAAGGCCTAAAATATTTTAAAGTATAGTCGAAATAAGTCCTTTTCAACTTCTGGAAATTATAGATTACCCCTAATGATTTTATAAAGACATTAGTAGTCCTTGATGGTTGCTGGAAATTACAGAATGAACCTTACAGTTTAGAGATATTTTACTAAGACCCATAAAAATTTTGATAATTGACAAATTGACCCCTATAACTTTAATAAAGTTAACAAATGACTTTCAAAGGTTTTGTAAGGTACACAAAGGTTTCCAAATGACTTTTTAAAGTTACTACGAAGTAGTACCCCCATATGTTTTACAAGTTATCTAAGAGTTCTAAATAATTTTCAAAAGTGACTAAAATACCCTAAGTGGATTTATAAAAGTATAGAATAGTCCTAATACTTTCTAAATTGATAGTAAAGACTAAAAAGGTTTTCAAAGATTATAGTAAGGCCTTGTGAGTTTTTGAAAGTTGTAATAAAGCCTATAAGTTTTGAAAATTCATAACAAATAGATTTTTGACTCAATTTAAACTTAAATGATTAGGTTATTTCAGCTAAACTTACATATGATAAATATTATTTTTGAACTATCTTCAGCTCAGTTGTTTCTAAAAGTCAACAATTAATACAAGGATTATTTTGAAATAAATATTAGGAAAATATTTCGTCTGGACAATGAATAATCGAAGTTATTAAACTTTAATTAAGAAGGAACAATATCTAGAGAAATTGCTATAGGATTTAACAAGAAAATATTTATTCGAATTATTAGTAATAGAGTATTCTGATTTTCTTTTATGTCCAGGATTATCGACAAGGAACAAAATGCGAATAAAGACATGATTATTCGACCGTTAGAGGTAGGTGGTGCTTACTTCTGTACTTTCAAAAATGTATTCTTAAACTATGTGTTTTAAATATATATATATATTTTATGACTGTGCATAATTTCTAAAATTTGTTTGCGAAAATGTGTTTTACTGAAGGATTATTTTGCTATGAATTCTGGATCATGTATGGTTATGTGACTGTTTGGTTTTAAAAGTGTATGGAAATGTATTATATGTATAGTTTTGACTACGCGTGACATGTATTATATGTATAGTTTTGACTACGCGTGACATGTATGTGTTGTACTGGTAATAATAAGATATTTTGGCTCTAAACGAACATGAAATAATCGGTAGGGGTTATAATCCTAAATTAGAGTCAAGAAAGACTTGACACCAGAGCCATGAGAGACTTGGCAACACAGAGTCAAGAAAGACTTGACAATAGAGCCAAGAAAGACTTGGCAACGCAAGAAGAAGGTAATCAAGAAGAACTGCATAACTTCTTGACAGCCTTTTCTAGTGAGGTTAATCACTAGGCTGAGTATTCAGAAACCGATGACTGCCTGTAAATTTTGAGCCATTTAAATGGATACATGTTTTATGATATGAAAGTATGTATGTTACATGAAAGTACAAGTCATGAAGAAATGTTACATGATATATGAAGAATGCCACGAATATGTGACTTCATTTTGTTACATGTTTTACAAGAATGAAATTAGTTGTTTTACAAGAATGATTTGGGTAAAAGCATGAGCATGTGATAGTATGATATGTATGGATGAGCTGTATATATATGTAACAACATGATCCAACGGGAGTAAGTACTATCTATTGGGCGACTTGCCGCTCACCCCATGTTTCTTATATTTTTGTACAGAAGACGAATACAAGTATGTATTAGTTGAAGATAAGGACTAAGTGTTCGAGAGCAAAGAATGAACTTAAGGCGGTCACTACCTTAGGGATTTGTTTATAGGTTTATTCAAACAACTAGTAAGTTAAGCCTGCGTGCTCCTGATGATTATCCATGTTTAATGGTTGTACATTTGTTTATGATTTGATAAAAGCCGCACTATTTCAAGTTAATATATTTTTTTTAGAGAATTGTTTCTGCTGTTATAGTTAAACAATTCTTGGGATTTGCTATTGAGGATATGGCGAATGACACGTGTCTGGCAAGTGCGAGTCAGGGGTGTGACACTCTCCCTTACATGCACTAAAATCTCCCAAATTCCCCTACCACTCAACCATCTTCCACCGTATCTACAACACACAATTTCACCCAACAACAAACAACAATATCACGTGTAAGGAAAGGAGAAGGAGCACCCCATTTGAATTTGTTAGAATCGATCATTGTCACTCAAATTCGTCTTTGTAAAACTTTGTGAGATTCTTGTTTCTTTTATTAATGTTTTTAATTCTAAATATTGTGATATTATTTTTACAACATTGGTTTGTTCTAGTTTTTCATGTTCTTTGATTCACCATAATCCTATCTTAAAATTCTTAAAATTCTTCGTGGCAATTTACAGTGTTTGGAAATTAGTTAATTTATCATTGGATTCGACTCTTTGTAGATTAGATCAGGATTTTTTTTTATTTTATTTTATTTTATTTTATTTTTTGTGTTTACGTTTACGCACTATTTGGTGAAACTGAAATGTCCAAATGACTACTTACAACTAAATCATCTCTGTTTTTCTTTTAAAGATAATTAATGACTTTTGTATGATGAATAATGATGTTTGAAATGAGGTGGCTCTACATCCGAAAGAAATTGCTCAACAATGGTGAAATGGGTCTTCAATGTCACCAACAAATTTCTTTAAATTCGTCCAATTTTTGTGGTTTAATTTCTTGATTAGATTTTGTCATATTTATGTTATTATGATGGATTTGTATAAAACTTTGTATGATTTGGGGTAGGAATGAAAAAGTTTATATGTATTGTCTTTTTAGGAAATTATTTTAAAACATATCTTGGTATTATACTATAAAACAATTCCATGACCTAAAGCACAAACAAATAGTTTTTTAAAAGGAATCATAAAATTTTTCTACATATATATATAAAAGAAATTCTACAGTCCCGTTTAGGGAACCACTCTCTTGTGTTTTAAGGGCTTTTACAGTACAACACCCTGTGCTTTAAAAACTGGTACCGTACAAATTCTTAAAACCAGGGAAATAATTCCCTCAACGGAATTGTAGAATTCCCCTATATATATATATATATAAACATATATGAGAAATTTTATGATTCCTTTTAAAGAACCATTCTCTTGTGCTTTCAATGCTTGTACAGTATGATATCATGTGTTTAAAAAACTTATATTGTACAAGCTCTTAAAGTTAATGGAATAGTTCCCTAAAAGGGAATGTAGAATTCCTTATATCGATTCAGCCATGACTAATGTCGGAAGGTAGAAGAAGCAAATTTTAAAAATTTTAGTTTAGCCTCTCAAAGTTTCCTAAATTGTGTTTTTGACCCCAATTGTTCTTGGAACTTCCAGATTGACCCTTTTATTACCTAGTATAGTTTTTGTAAAGTTCTCAATTAGATCCATTTTAATTAACTATAGATAGGCCTTTGTCTGCTCCCTAACATACTTTAATGTTGTAGTTATGCCCCTAAGGTTTAGTAAAGTAATGTTTTTGTTTAATTAGTTACTCGTTAAGTAGTTTTAGTTGTTTTCTTTAATTTAGTCTCATTTCGTTCTTTTTTTAGGATCATAGTGCATAGTTATTAAATTCATCCCGGCGAGTAATCCGGTAAGGGAGGTAAATCAATGGGTTACCGGTTCAACTAGTGAATTACTGGTTCAACCGGTAGGTCACTAAAAAATATATTTTTTATTAATATATAATAAATAAAAGACATATGGTAAAAATATTGATAAAAAATGCTATATCAAACTTTTAATAGTTGTAAATGAATTCTAAAATATTTAATTTCTTTAAAAACTATGATGAAAAAAGATTGAAATAATTAATTTCAAATTCTTATGTGTATGTAGTTCTAAAAGTAATTACAATATTAAATATATAAAATGTATATCTAACACATAAGAAATTATTTTTTCACTACTTCTTACCACAGTTATTTTATAATGATTGTATATTTAATAATAATAATAAATGTTTAGGAAAAAATTGTAATGTTAATGATTACATTTTTGTTAGAAAATATAATAATAGTAAATGCTTTTGGCAATTGATTTCTAAAAAACAACATAAATGAGTTTAGAAACATGAAATGATTTTAAAATTTATGTTTACAAAAGTAGAGGGAAAATGAAAGAATTTAAGGGTGAAAAGGATATAATATTAAAAATACTTAAAACAACACACAACAAAATGGTATTGTTGCTATTTTGCCAAAAAGTGGGTCGCTTTGGCGGTTTAATCCGGCGGGTTGTCAGTTTACCCGATCGAACCGCCGAATCGTTGAAAGGTCCATGAGTTGCTTCCTTATCCGGTTAGATGTGCAACCCGACCCGGTCCATAGATGGTTCACTAGGTCGACCGGTTCGACCGTCAAACTCTCAGGTCGGATTTAATAACTAAGTATATTAGCCTTTTTTTTTTTAATTCAACATTTTTACTTTCTTGTTTAGTTTGATTATCTAGCATGAATTAATTTTTTTGGCCTTAAAATAAAAAGACTGAATTAAACTTGCAACCCATTTCACCAGAGGTGAAAGGGTGCATAGACTACCTGTATTGCAGTTTTGCTTTCCTTTCCTCAGTAAAACTCTCGAAACCCCATCCCCGATCTCTAATTTTTCAAAAGAGTCATCTAAATTTAAGTGTATGAGAATAATTCAATTTTAGTAATTTGGTTCGTCGAAAATCCGATATCGATTCCAATTTTTAGAAAAAATCTTTTTCATAGATTTATTAAATTAGGCCTACAATCAATGTTTTGAAAATCGGACCGGACCGGCCGGTTTGACCTGTTGGACTGCGAACCAAAAGAACCACCGGTCCGGTCCAACTATATATCTAGTCTATCTAAAAAATTGGACAAAATTGGTAAAAAATCGAGAACCGGTAAACAAATTGGTTGCAATGGTTTTAGTGATTTTGTAAATTTCAGAATAAAAAATGATTTAAATAAAGAGAAAAATTAAAAAATCGTGAAATAAACTCCAAAATGGCAAAACATGGAACACACTAAAGTCTAAACTATTTAAATTATTATTTTTTGATCTTTTTTATACTTATTTTTATACAAATTTCATTTTTCTTAATAGAAATTTGATTAGTATTTTTGGGTATTAGATCTATAATTCTCCAAAAATAGTGTTTCACTTCTATTTTAGATTTTATATAAATATATTTTAAGTCATTTTAAATTATATCACACTTTGGTAAAAAAAAAAAACCTAAATTAGGGATTCGCGAACCAGACAGACCACCGATTCAATACCCAATCCGGTTTTCAAAACATTGCCTACAATAGCACTTTTTCTCAACCCCACTTGAAACCCCTTGTTCTTTTATTTTTTCTTTATTTAATTTCTTCATTATTATTTATTTTTGTTAAAAATGGGGCTCACAGTTTCACGTAAGCTACAATTAATTACTCAAAACGATGACAATTGAACCTGATGGAGGTCGAGTTCAAATAATCTGACTTTGAGTCAGTTAAGGAGATGTTTGGTAACTATTCAACAATCACTATCACTTTGATTATGATTAACTTGTTAATGGCAATGGGTTTTTGTCAAAACCCATAGAGTTGTTTGGTATAGTAATTTGTAGGAATGGATATATGTAATAATATATATAATTTTTTTACATTTTATTATTTACTCTTTCTTATCCTTTCTTCTCTATATCTAACTAATAAAACTCAAATTCAGCCACCATTGCCACTTGCCACCATTTGCCGTCATCGGCAACCACCATCGGTGGTGATTATTTTCAACAGACTACTTGTTTTCACTCTAATCTTTCACCTTACCTCATTTTTGGCCTCGAATCAACTGAAATCCAGTAGCAATTCACCAAAACCACCACCAATGATGGCTGCTTCGCCACTACTTCAATTACCAGATCAAAGACCACGCCTAGGTGTTCAAAATAATGGTACCATATTGAACATCTCGGCCTTAAAGAGTTGAAATCCACAATTAATCATCATAAATTTCACCTCATACACAGATCGAGAAAAAAATTAAAAAAAATCGAGTCAGATTTGCAGCCACTTTAGATCTCCATTTAAAACGGTTGCCGGAGTAGAATAGAGGGAATAGATGAAGAGCATTAAGGGATAATGAAATGGGATGACTGGAGGGGAGGGGACTGGACTGGACTGGACAATAGCGAGAAGGTGAGGGCTGAGACGGAGGAGCACGACGAGGAGTTGGCAGATGTTGGGGGGTTTTGGTGGTACAAAAAGCAGGAACGACCCGCAAGCGGTGTATTTAATTAGTGCCTTTTCTATTTCCATTTTGTTTTGTTTCAAACAAAAAATTGATTATAGCCTTTGAAACCCATCGGATAGGTAGTTAATCATGAAACCCATAGAATGTGGGTTTCATTCCCATTAACTGATTGTGATTCACCTTAAACGAACAATAAAGGCTCTATGGATATGAATGCACCTGAAACCCATTTACCAAACACCCCCTAAGTTTTGTTTATAATTCTTTCGGCAATGATCTTTTCCAGGATTAGTTTTTGGGGAAAAAAAAAAAGGGCTTCTCAAGGACAAAAAATTCATTACATCCATGATTTTACCTTTTGACATAGCCAGTAAGCTTTGAGAGATTTCATAAAGTCCATTAGAACCTCATACATAGAATAACCCCATCTCTCATACACAGTTATTTCCCTCAAAATCCTTCATTCCATTAATGCATACTCAATAAGGCTAATTTTTCTACAAATTTAGAATATTGGTTTTAGGAAATCTCAATGTTGGCTACCATCGAACTCTGAAAATTTAGAATATCTAGTGTATTTTTATCCGTTTTTCCCCTTCATTTCTCTCTGTCTTTACGAAACCATACTGAGGTTTCACAGGAGGAAGGGAGAGAGGTTCGATGTTGGTGACACTGCCGCCGATTGTTGAGGCGGTGGTATGTGGCAACTTTTCTTTGGGGACAGTGGGAATGGTTGAGCGGCCTAGATAGAGAAGAGAAAGGAGATAAAACTGAAAAGGTGAGAGAGTAGGGCTTTGAGTTTTGTAAAAAATGGTGGATTTGGGCTCATCTGATTTTGAGATTAGGAAGAGAAAGGAGATCAAAGACGTGCATAATAGGAGAGTAGGAAGTTCTTGAGATTAGAAGGGGAAGGACAGTGTGGACTTTTCATTAGAACAGTTAGACTACGTTAACATTGTGAAGGGCGTATTTGTTATTTCGCCAAACCTTCGATTTTGATTAATAATTTGGTCGAGTATCAGGAAGGTAAACATAATTAATGAAAGACTTAGGTAGACCAGATTTTTGGCCTCATTTGTGGACCTTGTGGTGTGGATTAAATGTTATAGAATCTATGATATAAGCTGATGTAAGCAAGATTTTACAATTTTTAATCTTGGTCTACAGATGGGGTCAAAGACCGGATTCATGTAAGTTTTTTTCCATATAATCAACCCTAATATTTAAAGGAACAATTACCAAAATATAATAAGTTTTGATAAATTTATACAAGGGGATTCTTTTTTTTTTTTTTTTTTTGTTGGATAGGATTATAAATGTTCACAATAATACGATCAATATCAACATCAACAATTAAAATTCCATAAAATCACAATTAACCCACAAACTAGAACCCAAACCTCTACTTCTTAGAGTTTTAACTTTAATTGTTTTACCACTTGGTTAAAATCTCGTTGACTTTATAAGACGAAATTGAAAGATGTCAATTAGGATTCGTACCTAGGATAAAAATTCACAATTCATTGATTTTAGTACTTTTATCACCAAGTAATGTAGAGATTTGATAAATTTTAATAGACATCTCATCATCTTTTAAGTCACTTTTGTGGAATTATAAAATTGCTAAACTATTGTTAAATTTGACAAGTTAAGAAGAAAACCCATAAAGTATTACATACGTAGTACTGAGTTTTTTGTCTTAAATCAGGGGCGGAGGCCAGTACTAAGGATGTTTTGTCTTAAATCAGGGGCGGATTTAAGGGGTGGAGGCGGGCCGCTCCATCAAGATTTTAAAAATTAAAAATTTTATTTTTTAAAATTTAATTTATATTTTTATAAAATTTATATTTTGCTTCCTTAAATGTTTTAAAAAAATATAAATTAATTTTAATAAATATTTAATTATTATAAGTCAAGAAATAATAGCTAGGATTGTTTACTACTCCTACTAGAACATAGATAACAGATAAGTCACATTTGAATAAAACAAGCGAAGAAATAGAATGGAAAGCAAAAAACGTAGGACCAGGATGATGTAAGCGCCAAAGTAAGCAATTCCTCTTTCTTTTGCTTTTGCTTTCCTTTCTGTTTTCTCTATTAATGAAGGTTCAACTTTCAAAAAAATTAATACAGTAATTAACTTCAAACACAGCCTTCAAGTGAACAAAACATAATTAATACTATTATGAACAATAGTTTGTAAGAATCCCATATTAAATAAAGAAAAAGAAATTCATGTGCTGATGAATTAATATATTCATTCACTAATCATCCAATTAGTTGGCTGTTGTGCTGGTCTAATGAATAATGATGCTAAGAGCTGGCATAATAATTTGGTTAACAACAAAAATAATCGGATACGCTACTTATTTATGCTTTTATAAAGCACTTTTGGAAACAAATACCTACTTTGCAATTAAAATAACATGACAAGTATGAAACATTTTCGATTAAAAAAAACAAAACAAAATGGAATAGAATAAATGTGCTTTCCTTTTAACAGGTTATTCGACATTTGGAGTGACAAGCACTTCATTCTGCCTTTGGTTCTCGAAAGCCAGAAACTTCTTTTCACAAGGAATGAATTATCATCAAGTTAATAAAAATATAAAAGTGAAGTTCTTCTTACTTAATTAAGGGATATAATTATAATCTTGTCCAGAAAGTTTGTATACTGCACCAAACTCATCATTAAAGTTCTAATGACAACAATTCTAGGTGGTTATGTTTTTATTTTATTTTGATGGAAAAAGGATAACCGACGAAATTTAACCCCAAAAAAAAATAAAATAATTGGTAGAATTTGACTATGCAGACGTTAATTAAAACAGTAAAAAATACAAAAATTTTCTGAATAAATTGTTTTTCCTTTCTAATAAACAAAATTGCAATTAAGAAATAGGTAAGAGTAACATCTTTTAGTAATTGATAAACGCAAAATTAGCTTCCAATTTCACACGAGTATCAAATATTTTAAGAGTAACAAATCTTGCGTATCATTAATAAGATTGATACAGCAATTATTTATTGCGCTGTGTAACATGGGTAACATGCAAAATTTCACATGACTGCCCATTAATAATGCCCAAGATTTGATTACCCAAGAGCCATGCCCAAATGCATTGGATGGAAGTGGAGGAACAAGCCCGAATCCCTCGGATGGAAGTGGCGACCTCACCAAAAACATAATCCAACGACACGTATTACAAGTCAAATAGAGAATCTCGGATTATTTCTTTACAATATTCAAAATTTTAAAATATATAATATTTTATTATATAAATATTTAAAATATAAAAAAATAATTACTTAAAAAAAGTCATAAAATTTTTTCCATATTATATCATAAACCCCTCTCCACTCCAATGTCACAAACGTATTAATTGTCATTCTACTAATATTACTATCTTCAATAATTCTGAGCTAATAGTGTCATCAAATAAAAATATAAATTATTTTTTTCCTTTCTTATAAAAATCTACTAATATTTAAAAAAAAAAACAAAATTTCAATTAAGTTTGGCATGGAAAAATATAAATTATTTTTTTCCTTTCTTATAAAAATCTACTAATATTTAAAAAAAAAAACAAAATTTCAATTAAGTTTGGCATGGAAGTATGAAATAGGTTAAGGGTAACAAATTTTAATTTAAAAATTATATTCTAATAGATAAATCCAATATAATATCAGCTCCTAATCCTACACGTGTCAAATCCTTTTGTTAGTTTGTCTAGTCATGTTAGACAATGAAGTGAGTTATTTTATTGTGTACTAACTTTAGCAATTAATAATGGCCAAGATTTGATTATGACAAAGCCCAAATCCAATGGATGGAAGTGATGACCTCACCGAAAACGTAATCCAACGACACCGTATCGCAAGTAAAACAGAGAATCCCATTCCCTATATAATAAGCCCCTCCCCACTCCAAACCCTCACACAGAGCAGAGTTTTGAGAGAGAAAAGAAAAAAAAAAGCAGAGAAAAATCAAGAAAATGGCGTCAGCTGTGAGGAGAATCAAGCTGGGATCACAGGGTCTGGAGGTTTCCGCTCAAGGCCTCGGATGCATGGGAATGTCATACGGCTATGGCCCACCAAAACCTGAGGCTGAAATGATCAAACTCATTCACCATGCCATCAATAATGGCGTCACTCATCTCGATACCTCCGATGCTTATGGCCCCCATACTAATGAAATCCTCATTGGAAAGGTATAGTTAAACTCTCTTCTCTAATACCCACTTTTTTTTTTTGGATTTAATCTTTTCTTCGAGAAGATGTAGAAATGATGTGAAGGATTAGATTTGTTATTCCAAGTTTGAGTTTCGATTCAAGAACTTGTTTTGGAATCTTTATCTTAATGGGTTTCAGTTTTTTAATGATTTTTTATGATGGGTTTTTTGTTTTTTTAAGGCTTTTATCTTGTTTTTGGATTTTTGTTTTTTTTTTTTATAAAGATTTTATATTGTTAATGGGTTTTCTGTTCGATGTAATTTTTGTGTGGGTTTTTGTTTTTGGAAATTTTCATGTTTTTGGTTTTTGTTTTTGAAGATTACTATGTTGTTTTTTTTTTTTTGGGATTTTTTGGTGAAGATTACTATGTTTTTTTTTTTTGGCATTTTTTGGTTTAAGGATTTTTGTTTTATTGACTATTTATATGAGGTTTTTTGTGGATGATGTAGGCATTGAAGGAGGTGCCAAGGGAGAAAGTTCAAATTGCTACCAAATTTGCTGTGAGGCTGCTGGAAGGTGGAGGCAGGGAAATTTCTGGTGATCCTTAGATTATTTGAGGGAAGCCTGTGAGGCCAGTTTGAAGAGGCTGGATGTTGATTATATTGATCTGTACTATGTTCATCGTATCGATAAGCGGGTTCCCATTGAAATCACGGTTTGTTTTCCTTTTCTTGATTAATTTATCATATGTTCAAAGTATTAGTACTTCTTAATAGGAACTACTATTTGTTAGTGTAGGTAAGCTGTTTAAGTTTTAGCATTTATTTAATGTCTAATCAGCTGTTAATTTGCATAGGATTTGAGGTTCAGAATTAGAATTAGATAAAGTTGCATTATTGCAAATGGATACTATATTTTGTTGCCAATTTTGGTGTTGTATGCTAGGCCTGATTTAGAGTTTGTCAAATTCTTGTTTTTAGTGTTTGTTTTGAGAAATGAGTCTTCTTGAAATTGAAATTGACAATTGGAGCTATTGCTTGTTTTTAGCCCTAGTTTTGGCAGTAGTTTTTATTTTAGCTTGTTTGTCTTTTAGATAGTCTTTAAATAAATTTTTATATGTCTTCAAGATAAGTTGGTTGATGGATCCTATGCTTCTTATGTATCCTTATGCCTTCAGTTGAATACTATGTATCATGAATAGAGATTTCAATATTTTTTTTTTTGTTAAACATGCAACTACTTCTAGGTTGGAGCTCTGAAGAAACTGGTTGAAGAGGGTAAAATAAAATACATAGGTCTATCCGAGGCCTCACCAGAAACAATCAGAAGGGCTCATGCTGTTCATCCCATTACAGCTGTGCAACTAGAGTGGTCCTTGTGGACGAGAGATGCCGAGGAAGAAGTTATTCCCACATGCAGGTGTGTCTTTACTAGATATGCTCAAACCAATTTGTTTCTGAATGATAGGAATGATTTTTTGTCCCACTCATATCACTCATTCATGATGAGTTTATTCGATCTTTTTAATTTTATAGGGAACTTGGCATTGGAATTGTTCCATTTAGTCCTCTGGGCAAAGGATTCTTCACAGCCGGTGCAAAATTGACGGAGTAGTTAATTTGGCCAGCAATGACTTTCGCAAGGTATGTTTTTATGGCTCATACCTTTGTTATTTTACTGTAATAGCAATTGCAATTGAAAATCTGAATTGATTGATTGCTTGCTCATCCCTCCAGTCCAGTCCAGTCCATAGATTGTTTTCTAGAACATTTTACTTGTCCAATCTGTGGTGGCCTTATTTATTGAAAAAATGTGCATATGCTTTCTTGACTATATTTTCCTGTTAGTGTTTGTTTCTCAAATAACCTTGTTCTTGTTACTTGAACTTGTATTTAAGTTTATATTTCAGAACTAAAATTTATTCAGTTGTTTGCTAGTGATTTGATGTTCTCAAAATATAATTTGGGCTGGTGTTTGAGAAAAATGCACCTATTATGTACTTTGGCTACTGAAGACATTGCTTTTTACTGAAAAAATGTGCATATGCTTTCTTGACTATATTTTCCTGTTAGTGTTTGTTTCTCAAATAACCTTGTTCTTGTTACTTGAACTTGTACGTTGAAGTTTATATTTCAGAACTAAAATTTATTCAGTTGTTTGCTAGTGATTTGATGTTCTCAAAATATAATTTGGGCTGGTGTTTGAGAAAAATGCACCTATTATGTACTTTGGCTACTGAAGACATTGCTTTTTACAAGCATGAGCAAAGTTCGAATCTCTCTATTTTTGTATATATTTTTCTTTGTATTTATGTGATGACCTCCATGCTTATTTCTTGATAGCAGTGTTCTGTCTGCCCTTCACTATTATGTCTCTTTTTTTCTGTTAGCCATCTCCTAAAATAGTTTATCTTGCCCTCAAGACTATCAAAATAGTCAGCTTTCCTTTTGTAGTCTGAAACTGGCAAAATACCAGTCTCATTTTTTTTTTTTCCGTTTATGAAAATTTGTGAAGAGAAATTGAACCTGTGTATTAGTTGTGAATCTTTTAGCAAATAGCTCTCTTCAAGGGTGCCATTCCAAAGCTTTTAAGGTTCCCCAAAATCACTTTCTGAATTTTAAATTTAAATTCAATGTTATTCTATCACTCGACAACTTAGGTCTGTTTGTTAGGTAGCGGCAGAATTATTTGTCAATCATTTCCTCTTATTTCTGGTTCGGTGGTTCCTATAATTAGTGACAACTTAACGAGGTTAAGTAAAAATCTCTTGCGGCAAAATGTTTGCATTCTTTTCTTGCTGTTACCCAATATAGTAATTTGTCTCCATGGTTTTGGTGCTGACGACACATATGCACCATCTTTGTAGAGTGTCCCAAGGTTCCAGGCAGAGAATGCTGAGCACAATAACAAGCTGTACGAGCGGGTGACTGAAGTGGCCACAAGAAAGGGTTGCACCACATCCCAATTGGCCTTAGCATGGGTTCACCATCAAGGGGATGATGTCTGTCCCATTCCTGGCACCACCAAGATCGAAAACCTGGATAACAACATCAAGGCCTTATCTGTGAAGTTGACACCAGGGGAAATGGCTGAGCTTGAATCTATTGCTTCAGTTGATGCAGTAAAAAATTGGTGAAAGATATCCTGCTTCATCAATGGCGGGTACGTGGAGATTTGCTAACACTCCACCCCTGTCACTATGGAAAGCTGCATAGAAAGTGTCTTGGCTCTCGGCATCTAATGCCCAGCTGGTTTTGACTTGTTTAAAGCTCACGCCAGTGTATTTCATGATTTCAGTATCTGGTTGAACAATATATGTAGCAAGAATGTTATGGAGGAATAATGCTGCATAAATTTTCTGTAAACCTTGTTTTCTCCTGTATACTGCCTTCATTTTCGCATTGTTATGATTAATTTTCCCTTTAATCACGATAAGACGCACGAATTATTTTGGTTTTGTAACAAATTTTACACGGAAATTGATTGAATAAGAGGGTTAAAGAAAAATTCTGGCAGCTGCTGCTGTCCATAAAACTGAATTTTCTCTATGAAATATTATTACCGCTGGTTGTTATGTTGCAGGCCCCCTCTCCGTGTTTAGGCCAGTCAATGTGAGCCGGCTTTTTATGCGTCTTCCAAATTCAGTCCATTTAAAATAACAGAGTTTAGTTGAATCTCAACTCACAAAAGTTAACACTTTGAGGTTTACGTTTAACTAACAAAATTAGGCGAGATTTAGATTGAAATCAAGTCGGTCCAAACTCAAAATATTTCGTCTAAATTTTTTTTAAAAAAATCATATATTTCAAACACATATAATTCTATTTAAATAATATCACCTAATATATATAAAATTTATACGATAAAATCATTATATGGTGAATATTCAATACACAATGCATATTATATATTTATGTTACATATTTTTATCAAAACATATTATATACCTAAATAAATTATTTGGGTCGAATCTTAAATGGATTGAATTTAGTGTGGTTCAAACTTAACTCACAATTAAATCGAGTTTAATTTTTAGACCCGAATTCAACTCAACTTAGCTCACTTCACTTGAGATTCAACTTATTATTTTTCGGACCGAACAGAGGCTGACCTCAAATCGGCCCAACCCAATTAACAATCACTACCTGTGTTTAAGAATTTTGACTAAATGAATTGTACTCATTATTCTTTTGAGAAATTCACCCATTCCACATTGAATTTAAATTTTGACTAAATAAATTACACTATTTATTCTTTTCCAAAGTATTTTGGTAGTTTTACCTCCAAAAAGTAACTTTTTTCGCTACCATAATGTCTAACAGAAACAGATGGCTCAAAATTCACAATTTTCATAATTTAGTGACAATTTAAAAAGAATAGTTAATTAACCTCATTTGCGATAATTCAATGGTTGGTTGGTGACTGTTAGTGCAGTTTGAGATATGTCATAAAACACAAATGAGCTATAATATTTTCTCAAGTCTTAACTGTATGAGTAGATTAAGGAATGTAATTCTTACACTTAATAAGGGTAAAATTGACTTGTATTTTGAAAATCAATAATGAAACAGAATTTTATTCTTCAAATTCTAGTGATCCCTTAATTTCTTAAGAAGGATAATTCGAAAAAGTTACCTCAATAATCATAATAGCGAATCTGCGAATGTCCCACAAACTTGGTGAATCATGAGTCACTTATTGGACCAGTCTCCAATAACACTATATACCTAATTCACTAATTGGCTGATTACATCTAATTTTATTGTCTATTACGATAGCCAATTAAGTTCAGCCCCCTTCCTAAGGCAATGTTGCACCAATTTCCGGAATTAGGACTATGATGTTACCTAAAAATATTATTTAATAGCTCGCAGACACGTGGTCAATCAATTAAAGCGATAAAATATACAAAAAAATATTTTTGTAATTTTTGCCTAAAATCAAGCTATAAAGAAATTTAACACATTCAAAACTCTCATGAACCCAATAATTTTCTCAAATCCATGAACTATTCTAACTCTTAAAGAGGAATATAAATAGTAAGTTAGCAAGGTAAATAAAGGGATTCATTATTCATTCATTCAACTTCTCATTTGCCATTTCTAGCTTTCATTATACTTTAATCCTTTTTCCTTGCATAAAATGTTGCTCTTACTTGAGCGTCGAATTCTCCTCCTAGGGATATAACCCCACTGCTATTTTTCTTGTCGTAGGTTTCCATATATCGTGTGTATATGCACGTCTTTACATTAGCATTGGAGAATACGAACAACAAAAGACTCAGACTTTAATACTAGACTTTGGTGTTATATTTTTCACGTATCAACATTTGGTGCCGTCTATGAAAAATAGAACAACAAGCCATTTAAGTCATCTTCACCTATGGCTCCTAGTATGCACAGCACCTACTGTAGCAACCAAGATAGAGGAAAGGAGATCATCTCTTAACACCTGTCAAATTGATCGGTTGTCCATTATATAAATGGATGACCCTTCCTCTCCAAAACATTTTCTAAATCTAAACTAAAAATTAGCATATAAGTATTCATATATACCTCAATTTTTGTTTAAATTAATTTGTTCTGTTTTATTTGAATTTGTTAGTAATAGTTAGTGATTAGATATACATGAAAAAGAAATAATTTGTCCCACATCATCATAAAAGTTATAAAAGTTACAAGAAGAGCTGCGTATTCATGAGTACTTTTATAAACTTTTGAATAAAAGTGATTGATGGGATTTTTGGAAGGAAAAACAAAAGTTGACTATAAATCAATATAATAAATTTATAGTAAAAAATGGGGCTCTTGGGGCCAATTAAACCCGATAATTAATAATTAACTATAATATATTTTTTAGACAATTATTAACTGCTAGAATTTAATTTTAAATTCAAGGGCTGGCTGATAAAGAGGTGTGCCTAATGAAGATGTGTGTTTGATAAAGAGGTATGTCTCGTTAAGACATCCAAAGAAAGTCTATGAATACCATTATTAATTCCAAAAATAAGGCATCGTATCATCATATTCTCTTCTCAAAAAAAAAAAAAAAAAAAAATTATTACTTCTTCTTCTATCAGAATTCTAACATACTCTTGGGAAAAATTCAGATTTTGCTGTTTGAATTTTCTAGTCTGACTTTGTAAAATCTTGAAAGAATATTACGACTATGATTTTTCAATCCCAACAACAAATTAAGTGAGGGCAATTATTCGTTAAGAATAGTGAATACACTGTCAAAACCATCTCTTATTTTCCGTCTCTCTAACTATTTTCTAACAGAATTTTGTTGCAGTGATCAAAATGGTTGTGTATGATCACGGTAACATTAACAAGGTCCAAGATGGATCAACCGTTGAGACTATCTATAATGGGTTGTTTAGACTTCAATAAGAACAATAAGTAGCATAAGCCTGTAAAGAAGCAATTGCATCGAGTTTAATGAGAAAGTTCATGTTTCTTGAACTGCACCTGAACAACGAGGAGGAAAAAAATGATAAGAGTGAACCAAAGAGACCAAAGGATTCCTGTAATAGATCAAGGAGAAGCATCCTGTCTATCATCCCATTAATTATAAAATAGGAAAACAATAACGTTTGTCAAAGTGGTCCTGATTTTGTTTTCATTTTCACAATTTTTCTTTTTAATTTGTTATCAACAATTTAATTACCCTTGAATCGACGTATGCTTATATTTTACAGCAATACAGTTTATTTCAACTTGAATAAGTTTTTACTATTAGTATTTTGTATAAAGATTTGATGGAGTAGATTAATGTCATTTTGATTTATTGTACTCCACATGCATTGGGTGTTGCTTTTATCTATTAGTAGATTAGTACAACTGAAATTAGTTTGAATTTACTTAAGTACCTTCAAGGAAATTACCAAATGATGTAGGAAAAGTATAATTAATTTATTCACAACTTTCCACTAATCTCAACAAGTGCATGGTCTCAAAGTAGTAGAATGAATAGGAGTCGTTCTCACAAAAACTGCGAAGACAAGTATTGAACATTTTCTACAATTTCTATTTAGACGATTACAATAAGTGTTTTAGATTTTTAAAATGAACTAAAATTATAACCAAAATAAGAATTAAATGAATGCAACTAAATAACGCTAAACTAAAAAAAGTGTTTTCAAATATTCTTAAAAGACGGGTTAGGTACTAGGCTAATAATTAGTTATCCTATGATCACTCAAATTACCAATCAATTGGTCCAATTATACTAAATAGAAGTTCAATTTTCAATTATGAACCCAATCTCGATTCTTCACGCAATTGAGTCATATCAAATTAATTAATTTAAGGGTAGATTCCTCTTTGACCTAATTCATAATTGAGTTTTAACTGGATGGAATTTATAATGAACTAACTAAGTAATTCTCATAGTCATGATCCCAAATTATTCTCGTCTAATAATTAACATATGTCTATTAACATATGTCTGTGATGAGGGATCGACTTCTGTATCACCTCAACCAACCTAACCAAAACAAGAGTTAGCTACATCCTTAAATTGTCAATTTATGTTAATTATTACCCACATATATAATCCTTCTAATTAATAGTTTTCTGAGTTAATCCGTGGAAATTTACATCACTCACAACCAACACTCACTACAAATTAATACGCATTTAGCGACGACTTTGGCAACCAAAAACGCAGTCATCACTACGTCATTGCTGGCTAACGTTCGTCGCTAACTTAGTGACGCATTTAGCGACGACAATATTCATCGCTAATTTGCTACTATGTCCAATTTGTCGCTAAATACAACGTTGTTTTCCGAAAAGATACTTTATTGCTAAAATCGTTGCAAAGTTCACAACGAACCATTGACAAAAAAACTTTGCTACCTTCGTCATAAAATTAGCGACGAATTTTTGTTGTTTATTGCTAAATTCGTCAAATAGGTAATGTGTTGCACGTGCTAGGATTGTTTTTAGTGACGAATAATTATTTGTATAAAAAGCCTATTTTTATAAACATCTCAAACAAAAATGTAATTTCTTTAATTAAATTGTTATATTTATGAAGTTCAATTCCAAAATAAAAAAACAAATAAAAATTGAAAAAAAAAAAACTAAGAGTATTCTTCGATTGTGGAAATAATCAAAACAATAGTACTATTGAAGATAAGAAAAAGTATTGTGAGAGATTCATATAGTATAATGTGAAAAAGGTGAAGTTATGTGTATTAAAGTATTGAGCTATGAAATGAAATACTATTAAAGATCCAAATAAAAGTACTATCGTATAGTAAAATGTACTATTTAGTTCATTTAATCAACTAAATAAGTAAATCAATGAAAAATCAAATATAGAAAATATTTAAAATATAATGAATGGAAAAAATTTGAATTGTACATTATAATTGTGACATGATTAACAAAATAATACTATTCAAGGTTAAGAAACATACTTATAGAATGGAAATATAGTACTATCTAAATAAGTATAGAGTACTATTTCCTCACGTAAATAGTATTTCAAAATTTATTATAGTAAATATCACTCTCCAATCTAGGGACATAACACACTGCACCCAAGGCTTCACACCGTATAAAAATCATATTATTATTACGGGATTATCTATATGTATAAAAAATAATATTTGATCATTGTGAGCAACAAAATATTTCGAGTCTGTAAAAATTGAACAAACAAGAAATATAGCGATAAAAATATGAATATATGAAATAATAGGATTACAATCTCTAGGATATTCTCAATATGTGGAGAAAATTCCTTCGAGTCTTTACTTCAGACACGATCCGAGGGCTTCACAGCTTATTCCCGAACCAAGTATTGAATTCTTCAAGTCTTGATATGGGAGACCTGAAGAACGTTTGATGAAGATCTTCAAACCTTGATATATGGAAGACTTGAAGAGAAAATTTGAAGACTCAAAGCTTCCATAGCTTGCAGACTTCAAAAATATGTGTGTGTATATATGTCTGTGTCTGTGTCTTGAACCTCTGAGGGATGACCCCTATTTATACATGAATGGGATGGGAGTAAGGTAGAAGACTTGTAGTACATGTGTAACTTCTTACTTACATACCAAGAAACAAATTCTTATCTCTTTACACACATAAGAGATATCAATACATAAGGACTGTACTACTTTGATATTATCTCCTTATTTTAATTTATTAACAAAGAGATAAATACTAGAGTACATATATCCTTATTGGCCAAGTCTTGCAGACTACATGTGATATGGCACAATTTAATTGGAAGAGCGACACAAATACATTTAATTGGTCGAACTACCTCATTTTGACATGTGGAGCAATATAATTGGTTTTAAATTAACCAATGTTCCAAAATATATATGACATATGACATTATTTAATTGGACCATAAATATGCCAATTAAATTTATTTATAGACAAATGATAATTTTAATTAAAATAAAATTTCACTGTCTACAAATGCCCCCTCGAAACTTGTTTGCGAATGCCGACCTTCGAATTGTAGCTTGAGCGGACAAGTTGAGATATTTTCTTTGGACTTTATTGAAAATAACATAAACTTCAATAGTCTAAAGTCATAATTCTAAAGAATAAGCGAAAGTTCACCTATTCAAGTACAATCCAAAATTGAGAGTTAACAAATAATCTCAAACTTGAATATTGATTGCCGTGAGTGTAACCCTTCAATACTAAAGCCAAAGCTTTGAACCAATCCAATCCATCCATCATGCACGTGCACAACTTGTTGGTAAAACTTCATGAACCAAATGAATTTATACATTCAAACACTATTGCTTAAGAATAAGTTTGAAGAGGTCATGAATCACAAGCCAACGAGGAAACATCTCCCAATTATATAAGAATGACATTAGCTTCGGATATGCAGTTGTGTCAGAATGCCCTCACTATTATTCGTCTTGCTTCAAACACGAAATAGTGGAGCGAATTGATCTAATCAATTCCTTTCCATCTTGTACATGAACTCTCGAAACCAAACCGTTGCCGACTTGGATGTAATTCTCTTAAATAACCAATTTTGATTCCCTAATGAATCATATTTAATTAGCATATTGTAGATAACAATATATAAAGAAAACCAAGGATATGAATTTCAAGAAACTTCCGATCATACGATAAGCCTCTTGGGCTGAGAAGATTACAATTCTAATCCCATAAGAAATTTGATACGGGACTCTTGTTTGAATTGAACTCCGCTTTACATAATCCAAATCCACTCGTTAACGAGAATTCGAAAGCTTGTGCACAATTTTACTCACTAAAGGAACCCAATTCAATCTTCAAACTGGATACCACCTTTAATCTTAATTCTATTGGATTCGAAAGATGCTAAGCCCCTATAAATTAAACAATGAATCAGCCGTGGACATATATTATTCTTCAGTGCAAGAAGGAGATCAAAGCCAATTTTATACTCTCGTGTTACTTGCGGATTTGCCAATTTTCAGCACGACTAGAAGAAAGCACCTAGTGCCGAACTTCGCCGTAGTTACCGCTATTTGAATTTTGCTGTTGTCCATCATTGTTGCTACTGTCCGCTGCTATCCCGCGCAAAGAAGACATCCATTAGTTACAAAAGAGTATGATACTTGGTGGTCGATGCGATCAAAGAGCGTTCCAAGCACAATCATCAAACTTAGCGTCAAGAGAGCAAATGAGGATGAAGCTCAAGACATGAGAATGAGAACATCCCCATCAAAGAGATCCAAGCACGATGCCTTTCCAAAGTGTTTATTCCAAAGTATGGAAAAGAAGACCATAATACAATTAAGAGAAAAGAAGCCAGGACGAATCCTAAGAAGACTGCAAAGACAAGGATGGACAAGGCTTTCCAAAAACTTATAGCAGTAGATGAGCCTCCTTCAATGAGCCAAAAAGCCCAAAATCATGCATCAACTAGCTTGAGAGGAAAGCAAGTAACGGAGATGGGACAACCAACTTCGGTCAAACCCACAAATGCTGAGGCTCCAAAGGTTATTGAAACACCTTTATTGAAAGGCATCGAGGACATGGAGATAAATATCAATATAATTCCTCCAAAGAATCATGAGATCCTTTCGAACTCAACTTCTTGGGAAGCATCAAAAAATAATACGATCGAGATATTGGATGATAGAGAATTTGTTCAAGTAGAGGGTAAACATTCTGGACAAAGCAGCAATAAAGATCGTCACTGCCTCAAAGATGTCACCAAAAGAATTGGCTGAATACGTAAATATACTTCATATATTTTCTTTCCCTTTACGACTTCATATATCTTGACATTACTCTAACTCTCCCTCTCTTTTTTTTAGTTCACTACCATTGAGGCACTGGCAATCCAAATATGCGTGGATCAATAATTGACAAGCCGGTAGAGGATTATACTTCATCACAAATACCGTTGAATCACCATAGAAATCTCCACAAGCAAGTTAGAATACCAATTTCTGAATTTCATGGCTGCAAGGTGATAAAATCATGCCAACGAAAATATATACAAAGCCTGGGGGAAGAATTTTGCAATGATATCTCAAACACTTCCGTAGACCAAATCTCTTCTTTGGAGGAATGTATCAATGAGGTAGTTCAAGAAATAACAAGGATAGATTCTTCAATTGCCCTTCCTCTAAGAGACTCTTTAGCAAAATTGCTCACGAAGGCCAAGAAGTATGACTCTTCAAGAGCTTTAGCATCGGAGAAGATTTCAAGAGAAGCATATGCAGAAATTCTCTCCAAGGCAAATGCACACCTTTCGGAAGTCAAAGCAATGGAAGGAAAAGGTAACCAACCATCTACAAAGTCTTCAAGGAAAACAGGAATTTATTGAAGATAGAAAGATCATTCTTCAAAAAGATCTTGATGATTTGGAGAAGCAAAACATGAAAGTTAGCTCGACCATTGACCAAGAATATGAAAATCTCAAGCAAATGCAAGTTGAAGTATTAAGAGCACAAGATCAAATCTCTTCCATCAAAAGCACTATATTCCTGACAAATGAAGACGCTAGGGAGCTTGAGAAGATGAACAACATCCTTGAAGCAAGCAAGATAGCCGTAGTGGACCTCAAGTTTGATATTTGAATTATACCAAACCCCCCCCTTTTTTTTTTTCCTTAAATTTCATTTGTTAGAAAACTTTTCTTTCAGTAATAAAGACATTAATTACTTTTCCTTATCTTGTGATTTTTTTTCCTCTTTTTTTTTTTTTTTTTTAAATAGGTAAAGTAACTACATCTATGAATTTAATTTGAAATATTGTTTCCATCATTTTTCCTTTAAGGAAAGCCATGAGTTGGTTTTAAGGGGGTGTAACTGAACTTAGAAGTTGTCCTCTAAGCTGCCTACGTATCCCAAAAGGGAATCAAGTCACACGTAGTTCCTTTTTTTGTGGAAAAATATGGGGGGTTTTCCGTTCACAGTTTAACCTCTTGCGAGCCATAAGTAGTATCTGACTAATCCACCTTAGACTTGCTGAAACACTTCAGCAGTTTAACCACATACTACACTATTCTAGGTTGCCGTCCACAATTTTAGCTCATGCGGGCCAGGAGCAACATGCAGTTTAGGCTCATGCATCAAGGAGCATCTAAATCATGCGTAATATCGCTTCAAATATTTGCCATTGATGGGGCCAATCCTTAATCCATCTTCAGCGATCAATTTGTACGAGCCATTTGTATAGATTTCTTGGACAACATAAGGGCCATCCCATTTTGAGACAAACTTCCTTTGGCCTCCATGTGCAAGAATGATTGGTCTTCGAACAGCAAGGACGATATCGCCAATTTGAAAAGCTTATGATTAGAGCGCAGCCGAACTCGCTTATTGAATGCTTTAGAAAGGCGAGCTTGGTAACACTCAAGTCGTTGCTGAGCTTCCAATCTTTTCTCATCAAGTGCTTCCAACTCTTCAAGATGAAGACGAGCATTGTCTTCTTCATTAAGTCCTTCTTGCACAGCAATCCTTAAAGAAGGTATTTGACATTCAAGTGGAAGAACTGCTTCGACACCGTAGACAAGCGCGTATGGAGTCGCTTGAGTAGGAGTTCGAAAAGTTGTTCTATATGCCCAAAGAACTTCACCAATCCTTTGATGCCAATCTCTTTTCGACTTGTCAATAACTTTTTTTAGCAAATTGCATAGAGTTTTGTTAAAAGCCTCAGCAAGTCCATTTGCAGCAGCATAGTACATAGAAGAATTATGTTGCTTAAAGCCGAACTTCTCACAAAGCTTGTTCATTGCAGCATTGCAGAAAGGTTTTCCATTATCAGTGATGATATATCGTGGAACCCCGTATCGATAGATAATGTAAAGACTCACGCGAATAAAATCGACCACATTTTCTTTCTTTACCTCTCTTAGTGCAATTGCTTCAGCCCACTTCAAAAAATAATCAGTTGCAGCCAGGATAAAGATATGTCCACCAGAAGACCTTGGCAGTGGTCCTACTATGTCTAATCCCCAAGCATCAAATGGCCAAAAAGAAACAGTAGGATGTAACGGTTCTGGTGGTTGATGAATAAAATTGGTATGAAACTGACAAGCTTGACATCTTCTTACATAGTCTATGCAATCCTTCACTATGGTCGGCCAGTAGTACCCCATCATTTTAATGCGGAAGTACAGCTTAGGGTCGGATTGATGAGCGCCACATATTCCTGAGTGAGCCTCTTCCATTGCTTGCATAACTTCATCCTCACCGAGACATCGCAGGAAAACTCCATCAAATGATCGCCGATAAAGAATCTCCTTATAGTAGATGAAGCGAGGTGCACGACAATGAATTTTTGTTCTTCTTTTTGCATCATCAGGTAACTTTTCATAGGTGACTGAGATAATCAATTATTGGTTGTCGCCAATCTTCCTTCTCCACTTCATAAATAGAAACCACGTGAGTATTTTTCTCTTTCACATCATCTCATTCTTCAAAATGAGGAGGCACAACCCAACTTTGACATATGGGGACTTGAACTTGTTGATTAGGCAAGATGAGCATCGAAGCTAATTTTGCTAAGGAGTTAGCTTGTCGATTGTCCTTCCTTGGAACATGCTCTATAGTCACATCACCTAGCCACCCCATTAGTTTCCTAGCATAATTATAATATGGCCACAACTCGGGTTTCCTGACTTCATATTTGCCAAGGAGCTGATTGACTACTAACTTGGAATCTCCAAAAACTCTAAGTTGTAGTTGCTTCATATCAACTGCCATTTCGAGACCAAGGATAAGTGCTTGATACTCAGCGACATTATTTGAACATTGATGTGTTAAAGTGAATGAATATGGCAACATATCTCCTTCGGAAGTGATGAATATTACTCCAGCTCTAGCTTATGGCTGCCCCCTTGATGTGCGGCACCATCAAAATACATTGTCCAAGGCGGAAGAACTTCAACAACGAAAACATCTTCATCTGGAAGTTTATCAATCAATTCCCACTCAGCTGGTATGGGATGATCGGCCAAGAAGTCAGCCAACACTTGTCCTTTGACAGCCTTCGCAGGAAGGTAAACAATTTCAAATTGTTGAATTTGAAGATACCACCTTGCGAGACGATCTGACAGCACAGGCTTAGTCATAACATACTTGATCGGATTTGCCTTGGATATCAAACGGTTAGTATGAGTTTGAAAGTAGTGCTTTAACTTTTGAATGGCAAATATGAGAGCCAAGCACAACTTCTCAATTGGCGTATAATTCAACTCATTTCGTGTCATCATCCGACTTAAATAATATAGTGCATTTTCTTTACCCTCACCATTTTCTTGGGCAAGTAATGCTCCTACAGACCGTTTCTGTGCAGCAATATAAAGAATTTAAGGCTTACCAGGAATAGATACAGCTATATACGGGTGGTTTCGTGAGATATGTTTTTATGCTTTTGAAAGCATTACTACATGCTTCATCCCACTCAAAAGGTACATCCTTCTTCATCAAATGGCTAAATGGTTGACATCTCCCAATCAAATTGGAGATAAATCTTTGAAGATAAGCCAATATTCCTTGCAAACTTTTTAACTCATGAATGTTGCGCGGTTCGGGCATCCTCAAGATAGCATCGATTTTGGATTGATCAATTTCAATTCCTCGGCTATGTACGATAAACCCAAGAAACTTTCCAGAGGTAACTCCAAAAGCGCACTTTAAAGGATTCATCTTGAGTTGGTATCTTCGAAGTCTTTTGAACACCATTCTAAGATCTTGGATATGGTCAATTTGTTTCTTCGATTTGACAACGAGATCGTCAACATAGCACTCTATATTCTTGTGAAGCATGTCATCGAAGATCTTTTGCATGGCCCTTTGATATGTGGCTCCTGCATTCTTTAAGCCAAAAGGCATGACCTCATGCTGTAGCAATAAATGCCTTTGGAGTTCGAAAAGCAGTAAGTTCTTCATCCCTCGGTGCCATTCGGATCTAGTTGTATCCCGAGGATCCATCCATAAAGGATAAGGTTTCATAACCAGTTGTGGCATCGACCATCAATTCAGTAATAGGGAGAGGAAAGTCACCTTTCGGACAAGTTTCATTGAGATCTCAAAAATCAACGCAAACACGAATCTGTCCATTCTTTTTTCTCACGGGCTATACTTGAAATCCATGCTGGGTATTTTACTTTTCGGATGAAACCAGCTTCTATGAGCTTGTTCACCTCCATCTCAATTAATGGGATCAAATCAGGCTGAAAACGTCTTTGGGCTTGTTTAACGGGTCTTGCACCTCGCTCAACAGCCAAGTGATGAACAACAATTTTCGGATCTAAGCCAGGCATCTCTTTGTAATCCCAAGCAAAAACATCCTTAAATTCAAGCAATAGTTCAACATATGCTTGTTCCTCTTCAAGAGTCAGCCAAGTACCTGTATGTAGATTGGGTGAGGATCATCATTTGTGCCAAGGTTGATTTCCCTCAACTCATCAACGGTTGCCTTCATGCCTTCTTCCAATTCAGGAGGAGCATCTCTGGCATCTTCTTCTTCTAAAGGCTCTTCGTTTCGAACAGTGATATGGTTGCAGGAGGCAATGTTTTCCTTGTCTTCCTCCTTGATGCTTATATCAATGATGGTTTCCTTTCTCACATTTAACATATCGCCGTAATGTATGAAAAGGTTAGTAACTTGTCTTCTTAAACTTCCATCATTGCAGGAGGTATTATTTCCTTTCGTATTAAAAATATACTCTTGTGCCTTTGGAAAACTCAACCTTTCATGAATAGGTTGCTTCATCAAAACTCTTCCTCGTGGGCCAAGCCTATCAAACACCGAAACACATGGTGTAACTTTTCTCAATCTATCAAAGACTGATAGCCTTGAACCTTTCAACGCAGTTTCTTCTTTGATAGTAATATGATGCGTATTAGCCCTTATAGCAATTAATTGCTATACGCACAGGAGAAGGTGGTTTATACCCAAGTCCCATTGACAGGTTGTTGACAGCATATCCTTTGTCTTTCAACATCTTTTGGGTAGAAGTTATGCCATGTGTCTCTTCTCCATTTATCTCTATAGGAAGCTTGCCCAAAGTTCCTTCTTCCTTCGGATCGTAACCAGCTTTTACGAGCAACTTGTATGCATTTGGACCAAATCGCTCGTCGGTTCGTGTTTTAGGTAATGAATTGTACTCTATTTTAGACTCTACCTTTGGCCGAGCAAAGCCTTCAAGAAGAGTTTTGCTATGCTTGACCACCTCAATTTTGGTGAGTGGTACAGTAAACTCATTTAATTCATCGCATCGAACAAAAGGAGATTGACCTTCTTTTCTCTTTGACTTTGGAACATAGCGTAAGACATGTGTCTTAGATTTTTTAACATCTTCCTTTGTTAACTCTTTCTTTGTGTTACCCTGCAGGTAGAATTTAGCATCAGCAAAGTAACTCTCGGACTTCAGTGAACGGTTTTTCATTAGCAACTACTTTCTTTATGACGCCGTTATGGCAATACTTGAAACATTGATGAAGAGTTGATGGTATAACATCATTCTCGTGAATCCATGGTCTCCCAAGAAACATATTATAAGATGTTTTTGCATCGATAACATGAAATAGTGCACTTGAGGATAAATCGCCAATTAATAAATCAAGTGTTATAAGACCAATGGCTCTTTGCCCCCCTTGATTGAATCCTTGGATCATGAGACGGCTTTGTAAGAGTTCATCACTTGTGATTCCAAGCTCCTTCATTGCACATAAAGGCATTATATTCACAGCAGATCCTCCATCGAGAAGTATCCGATTCACTTTTTGCTCACGTGTATATCCATTTACAAACAAGGGTCGATTGTGAGCTTTCATCCCGAATAATAAATCTTTGTCATAAAAAACAATCGTTGTGGCACATTCCTCAAGAACTTTATCAGCAACAGTGAGTTTCTTCTCAAATTCTTCATACATATTGATACAACTTTATCGATGTTCACAACATGGCAAGATGCAAGGACGTCGTCATCTTTCAAGTATCCTCTTGGCATGAATTCTTTCAAAGTAATAGGTCGATGGATATTTTGAAACATCGCACCACTCGAAGGGATTGATGACAAAATTCTTATTCTTCTGGACTTTCTTTTTGCAACCCGCATTTTCACCATCCGAAATTTTGGCAGCAGATTAGTCTTTTGCGCTTTAATTTTTTGGCTTCTTTTGTGAGTGACGAGTGTCCATCCTTCGTCTGACTGATCATTTGTGGCATCATCATCCTTCAATAATTTTTCAGTTTGCCTTTCAAAAGGTACTTCATCTTGTGGAAAGAGGTTGTCATATAATGGAACGGGATTGAAATCTCTAAATTTTATCGTGGGCTGTATTGTTCTTATCTTCGATGGAAGATGCGATACTTTACCATTCTTCAACAAATTTTGGGAGTCAGAAATTATAGTGGTCTGATTTGCTCTTGCTTTATCTTCCATTCAAGCAAAATCTTACCTTGGCGGGCTAACTCCATCACCTTATCTTTAAAAACAAAACACCTTGTGAGGGAATGACCAACCAAGCGATGGTAGCAACAATAGTTTGGATCATTAACTCGCCTAGCTTCCTCCGGCCGTTTCATCTCGGGGAGTTCAATGAGTTTGGCTTTGAGTAGATCATCGAACATGCCTCGAAGATCAGAGTCGAGGAAAGGATATTCTTTCTCTTGCATCTCCCTGAGTGTCGATTTTCTTTGTGGCCTACCTTGCACAGGCTCTACCTTCTCTGACACCTTTTGACTGACTTTTGTCGTGATCTTAACAGCTGCAGTATTTGTTGTCATAGTTTCTTTGTTTCCAGATTTGGGAGAAGGCTTGTCCCCTTTCTTAAAGTCCTATTTTTCTTTATTATTGCGAGGATCAGGAACAGGCGGTTCTTGATTTCCAAGGCCAATTTCAAGACTATGAGCTTTTGTTGCCAATTTCTCAAATGTCGGAGGTTGGACACTGCCTTGTAGGATATAACGAAGTCCCCACTTCATGCCTTGAATGCACATTTCAATGGCGGACGTCTCGGAGAGTCGGTCTCTACAATTAAGGCTTAAAGTCCTCCATAGATCAATATAATCAACAATTGGTTCGTCTTTCCACTGACGGGCGTTGGAAAGTTCAGTCATAGAAACAGTCCTCTTAGTGCTGTAGAACCGGCTGAGAAATTTCTGCTCCAATTGCTCCCAACTATCAATCGAACCGGTATCTAGATCAGTGTACCAGTCTAATGCGTTACCTTTTAGTGAGCGGAGAAATTGCTTGACCAATAAATCACCATAAGTTCCGGCATTATTACATGTCTCGACAAAGTGTGCCACTTGCTGTTTCGGATTTCCTTTGCCGTCAAACTGCTAAAACTTGGGTGGTTGATATCCACAAGGCATCATCAAGCTGTCGATTCTTGCGGAATAAGGCTTAGCGTATATAGGGTTCGATTTTGAACCAACCTCATATTTCACCTTGATCATACCTTCAATGAACTCCTTCAATTGATCGGCATGAATCATTCCATCAGAAGTCACGTGCACTTATTTCGCCTTTCCTTGTTGTGAAGTTTCACCTTCTTGATGTTCGCCAGGTGCCTTTGAATTAATTTGACTTCCTTCCGCGGTACTGTCTTTCTTGTTGACGAGTTGAGTGATGACGGCATCTTGATCTTGTATGCACTTCATCATTGTTTCCATCATTTTAGTTAGGCTTGCCATATTGATCATCCAGAGTGATGTTTGCGTTACCATAGCAGGCATAACAGAAAATGCTGTAGAAGTTGCGAAATCTTCTCGAATAGGAGATCTCGTATGAGGAGTCCCTTGACAAGATGTAGAATCATTACTTGATATGTCATCATCATGCTTTGAAGTTCTGGAATTAGAACTTGCTTCGAGCATCGCGAGGGTTTTCTCGATTGAAGCTCCAACATCTTTGATCCCCAACACAGGAGAAGTGATTTTGGGTGGTGTCGAACCAAACTTTTTATATCTTATATTTTGAGTCTGCAGCATTATAGACAGGCATAGATGTCGTATCTTTGGATCTACCATTGATGTAGACATCAGTTGAATATATGTGAAGTAAAGAGATGGAAGGTAGAGATTGTCCCACTGGGCGTGCCAAAATTGTGCGCAACAAAATATTTCGAGTCTGTAAAAATTGAACAAATAAGAAATATAGCGATAAAAATATGAATATATGAATATATGAAATAAAGGATTACAATCTCTAGGATATTCTCAATATGTGGAGAAAATTCCTTCGATTCTTTACTTCAGACACGATCCGAGGGCTTCACAGCTTATTCCCGAACCAAGTATTGAATTCTTCAAGTCTTGATATGGGAGACCTGAAGAACGCTTGATGAAGATCTTCAAACCTTGATATATGGAAGACTTGAAGAGAAAATTTGAAGACTCAGAGCTTCCACAGCTTGCAGACTTCAGAAATATGTGTGTGTATATATGTCTGTGTCTGTGTCTTGAACCTCTGAGGGATGACCCCTATTTATACATGTATGGGATAGGAGGAAGGTAGAAGACTTGTAGTACATGTGTAACTTCTTACTTACATACCAAGAAACAAATTCTTATCTCTTTACACACATAAGAGATATCAATACATAAGAATCTGTGACTACTTTGATATTATCTCCTTATTTTAATTTATTAACAAAGAGATAAATACTAGAGTACATATATCCTTATTGGCCAAGTCTTGCGACATGTGATATGGCACAATTTAATTGGAAGAGCGACACAAATACATTTAATTGGTCGAACTACCTCATTTTGACATGTGGAGCAATATAATTGGTTTTAAATTAACCAATGTTCCAAAATATATATGACATATGGCATTATTTAATTGGACCATAAATATGCCAATTAAATTTATTTATTGTTATAGACAAATGATAATTTTAATTAAAATAAAATTTCACTGTCTACAATCATCAAACAAATATTAAGATAATTCTGTAGAATATTAAAGGATATACTATGCGTACGCAAATTTGTATCAAAAATCTAATTTTATAAGCATATCAAACAAAAATGTGATTTCCTTAATTAAATTGTTTCATTAATCTGAAATTCAATTTCAAAATAAAAAAAAAAGAAATAAAAATTGAAAAAACTAAGAGTATTTTTCGGTTATAAAAATACCTACAACAATAGCACTATTCAAAATAAAAGAAAGTATTATGAGAGATTCGTATTGCATAATATGAGAAATGTGGAAGTATTGTGTTACTAAGATATGAAATGAAATACTATTAAAAATCTAAACAAAAGTACTATCTTATAGTAAAATAAACTAGTTGGTACATTGTATCAGCTAAATAAGTGAATAAATAAAAAAAATCAAATATAAAAAGAAATATTTCAAAAATAAAAAATAAAAAAATTGAATTTCGTACATTATAATCATGACATTAACAAAAAAGTACTATGCAAGAAAAAGAAACATAGTTATAGAATGGAAATATAGTACTACCTAAATAACTATAGTATACTATTTCCTCATGTAAACAGTATTTAGAAATTTATTCTACTAAATATCACTCTCTAATTCCAGGACATAACACACTGACATCTAAAACTTCACATTATATAAAAAATCACATTAATGCTACGGCATTATCTATATGTATGTAAAATAATTTTTGGTCATTAAACAAATATAAAGATAATTTCGTATAATATTCAATGATGTAATATGCATAAAAAAATTTGTATCAAAAGTTTATTGTATAAGCATATCAAACAAAAATATAATTTCTATAATTAAATTATGAAATTTAATCCCAAAATAAGAAAAGAAATAAAAATTGAAAACATTAATAGTATTATAACAATAGTACTATTCAAGATATGAGAAAGGATGATGAGATGTTCATATAATATAATATGAGAAAACTTCACGTGAAAGTATTGTATTATTAAGGTATGAAATGAAATACTATTAAAGATTCAAACAAAAGTACTATCGCATAGTAAAATGTACTAGGTAGTTCATTTTATCAACCAAATAAGTAAATCAATGAAAAATTAAATATAGAAAATATTTAAAATATAATAAATGGAAAAAATTTGAATCATACATTATAATTGTGACATTATTAACAAAATAGTACTATGCAAGCCAAAGAAACATACTTATAGAATGAAAATATAGTACAACCAAAATAACTATAGTGTACTATTTCCTCATATAAATAATATTTAAAATTTTATTCTACTAAATATCACTCTTTAATCTCGGGACATAATATACTGACATTCAAGACTTCACATTATATAAAAATCACATTAGGGCTACGGGAATTAGGGCTGACAATTCTGACACGACATGAATACGATACGAAATTAACAGGTTGTGACACGATCCAAAATTTATCGGGTCATTATTGGGTCAACCCGTTTAAGTCAATTAACACGAAATTAAACGGGTTGGGTTGGCTTGGGTCAACCCATAGGTTGATACAATAATCTGTTCAGTTACTGTATGAACAAATTTTGCTGAAATGTTTTCTTTATTATAATTTAATATAGTATACTTTAAGATTGTGAATAATAGATTTAGTATTAGATTATTAAATCAAATATAATAATTATTTTAAATATTATCTAAAAAAATTCAATAATTTTAATTATGTGTTTTAAATTACTATAATAACAACGTTAGTATTAATAATTGTTTAAATTATTAAATAATCAAAATTTCATATTTTAACTCAAATGGATCACAAGTTATGTAATTGTTAAATAGGCTGATAATGTCTGTCAATAGTAAATGGGTCAGATACGAACACGACACGAATTCGAATGGGTTAGATACGAACACAACACAATAAGAAACGGGTCCCAAATGACACAACACGATACGACACGAATACGATAAGAAATGAGTCACATCTGACAGAACACGATAACCTGACATTAGATTATTTGACTCATTGACACCCCTAATGGGAATATCTATATATGTGTAAAATAATTTTTGATCATTAAACAAATGTAAAGATAATTCCATATAATATTCAAGAATGTAATATGCATAAGCAAATTTGTATCAAAAGTCTATTTTTATAAACATATCAAACAAAAATGTAATTTCTTTAATTAATTGTTACATTAATATGAAATTTAATCCCAAAATTAAAAAAAAGAAATAAAAATTGAAAAAACTAAGAGCATTACAACAATTGTACTATTCAAAATAAGAGAAAGTATTATGAAATATTCATATGGTATAATACGAAAAAGGCAAAGGCAAAGGTATTGTTGAGGTATGAAATGATATACTATTAAGATCCAAACAAAAGCACCATTGTACAGTAAAATGTACTATTTAGCACATTGTATCAGCTAAATAAGTGAATAAATAAAAAATCAAATATAATAAATATTCAAAAATAATAAATAAAAAAATTGAATCGTATATTATAATCACGTTAACATTAACAAAATAGTACTATGCAAGCCCAAAAAACATATTTGTAGAATGAAAATATAATATTACCAAAATAACTATAGTGTACTATTTTCTCATATAAATAGTATTTAAAAATTTATTCTATTAAATTTCACTCTCCAATTTCGAGAAATAACACACTGACATCTAAAATTTCACATTATATAAAAATAACATTAGTGCTACGGGATTATCCATATAGTGCTACGGGATTATCCATATATGTGTAAAATAATTTTTGGTCATTAAACAAATATAAAAATAATTCCGTATAATATTAAAGGATATAATATGCATAAGTAAATTTATATCAAAAGTCTATTTTTATAAGCATATCAAACAAAGATGTAATTTCTTTGGACATCCTACTTATTTTTGGGCATCCCACTTATTTTTGCTAAAAATATGGGGCTTACATGCAATAATTTTAATTTACAGTTTGAAAAGGTAAAAATTTCTAACAGTTACTTTAGAAACTTACTTTACTATTTTAGCAAAACTTACTTAGAGACTAAGAGTCTTAATGTGGATGTAGATGTGAATAGGAGAAAATTTTCGCATATGATTCTATTGTGATTAAGGTGTTGTATGAGTGGGAAGGTTGAAAGAGAGAGGGATGAAATTTTTTTATAAACTCTCAGTTTTAAACTTATAGGGAATAAATTGCATGTAAAAAGATACATAGTATCTTATTTTTAACTTATCATCATCTGATTGTTAAGAATATTTTCTCATATCTAACGGTTACTTTTAAATTAAAGAAATCATTCCCTAAAGGAACCATAGAATTCCCATAAATAGATACAGATAGGGAAAATTCTACAATCCATTTTTAGAGAACTATTCCCTTATACTTTAAGAGCTCGTACAATACAATATTATGTATTTTAAAAATTTATGGTGTACAAGTCTGTAAAACTAAGGAAATAGTTCTTTCAATAGGAATATAAACTTTCCCAATAAATAGATATAGATATAAATTTATCATTCCGTGCATTGCACGGACTTATAAGCTGCAGTAAAGAACAAAACTACAACATTTTTTTGTTCCTTATGGTACTGGAATATGCTTATTTTTCAAAAAGCTTCTCGATTTTCTTAAATGTATACTTAATTTCCACGTGTCTTTTTTGAAGGAATCGAAGCCTATCTTGTAGATCATTATCAAATAACGTCATGGTAAATTATAATAGATATTCACAACGAGAAAATTTTTATATAAATTTGATCTATGATATAAACTCATAAAATTTTGATTTAAAATATTTCATATCAACTTATATTACTTATTAATGTGAAGTATTTTGGATTAAAGAATCCACGATACTATACTAAAAATTCAGTTCATAGAGGAATTTTCCTTCACAAAGACAAGACTTTCAAGTACTCTAATCTTTAGTTATTATTTCTTTAATTAAAGTTGATGATCTGTACATTATCAATCACTTTGCTAACGATTAATTAAAGGGATAAGGATGAACTAAATGATTTTGCGGATCTTCTTGAAATTATTAACAGATACTATTATACACATCATAAACACATTGATTTTATGATGGGAGCTATATTAAAAGTCGCCAAATGTTAGGCCTCCAATCCAAACTTTTTAAATATTCTGCTGTATTACTTTGACCGTTTAGTCAAAGTCTTCCTTCATTGCTGCCGTGTGAGATCCAAAATTTTTGTAATTTCACAAATTGCTTTAAAAAAAGTGGAGCACGTCTTTCTTCTTTTTAGGTTTTTTAAGAACCTCTAATTTTTTTTTTTGTTAATAAAATGTTGTTCTATTTTACTAGGCAAGGAATCCAGATCAATTAATTGATGGTTCAAGTTTTCAACCAATTGGTGAATTGATTGAATATTTAAGTCAATAAAGTAATACTTATTGTTTAATTACATTAAAATTACTTGCTTTTTTAATGCAAGATCATTTGTGATGTAATTTTGAATTTTGGTATAATTTTTTGTAACTTCCCAATCCCAAATAACTTCCATTAATTCATCCTAAAATTGCACACACATCCCTAATTTAAAGTAGTTATCCTTTAGTTTTGGTCCGATATAATTTTGCACACACATCAGATGTGCTAATAGGGCTAGTAATTAATAACCCAAGAAGCACTTTGGTGTAATTTTGAATTTTAGTATAACTTTGTAACTTCTCACTCCCTTTCAAACAACTTCCTTCAATTCACTAAAAATTGCACACATATCTCTAATTTAATTTCTATTTTAGTTTTTGTCCTTTTTAGAAAATTTTGATATAATTTTGCACCCGCATTGAGTGTGCCAATAGGACTAGTAATATTTTAAAGTAGAGATAAGTTTTAGTTATCTAGTTCAAAAGAAAAGGTTTTAGATATCTAAAGATGTGATTTATGATGTTAGTAAAGAGTAGGGATACTTTCATAAACTTCCTCGGGTTTTAGTTAATATCACTTGCTACTTCTAAATTTTCGAAAATATCACTTACTTTTTCCCTTCAGTAAGAACCAAAGTTAATACCAAAATGCATAAAATGAAATTTATGCCCATAGTACTTTAAGTCATATAATAAATAGGGTAATTTAAAAATCTCTTTTGAGATATTTTAACAATTTCACCTGGCACCTTTTGGTTTCTAACAAATTTTTTACTCAAGTTTTTATTTACTGTATTTGTTAATACATTTGTTGCGGTCTATAAAATATTTAAACATGTGAAAACACATCAAATATTTTAACAAATTTTTTACTCAAGTTTTTGAGGAATCAAACTCGAAGCAATATAAATTAAAATGTATTTTCACGATAAATTTTATTTGTCAATTAACGTAGAAAATTATGTATGCACATTAATGTGCTTGTGTCTATCGGTTTGAATAAAAAATTAAAATACATAAAAATAGCAATAGGATGTAATAGAAAATGTGATTGATATTTTCTTTTAGAAATCACAAACTCAAAACCAAAAGTATAATTTATGAATTGATAAATTTTTAATGATTATATATGAAAAGTTCTTGTGTGTGTTTATTTGAACAAAGTTTAACAAAAAATATAATTTATGAATTTGATAAATTTTTAATGATTATATACGAAAAGTTCTTGTGTGTGTTTATTTGAACAAAGTTTTGGAATGTCAAAAAACGCATCATATATTTAAATAAAAAAAATGTGATTGATATTTTGTTTAGAAAATTATGAAATGGAATCGTAACATGAAAAAATAAAAATAAAATACATTTTTTTATTTTAATTGTTGAAGGACTTAAAAGGTTACAACCCAATATATTTGCTAAGAATTATATCTATGCCCTTGAATTTTCTTTTCCTTTTTATCCAACCGTTAGAATAAGTTAAAAAAAATTTACTAGCGGTAAAAGTGGAATAAAAAGATTTTTTCTCTTCTAAAATCAACTTTTTAGACCTTTGGGCAGACAATGTTACAACAAAAGCAAAATTAGGGGAGGTAATGGATATTTTTAAAAGTTCAGAAGTACTAAGTGATATTAACATAAATTTCAGAAGAGTTTATAAAATTTTCTCCAAAAAGTATTTCGATAAATTGATAATGAAATTTAGTATAATAGTTTAAGCTAGTAGGTATGATAATATAACTTCATACAGTAAAATCTAAGAATTCTATGTATAAACCAATCTTTTGAAAAATTCTACAATCCCTTTTAAGCAACCATTCCCTTTGCTTTAAATGCCTGTACAATATATATCACGTGCTTTAAAATCTTATACTGTACAAGATTTTAAAATCAAGAGAATGGTTTTTTAAAAGAAACTGTAAATTCCCTCAACTTTATAGTTTATAATCATATACACAATGATGTATAACTTTTTTTATACGAATAGATATGTCCACAATTGTGGATAGAGTACAACTCTAGTATCAAAACTCACACATGGTGGGATAAATAGTAGCATTTTACTAGAAACAAACTCACATATAGTGAGACTAGGGGTGTTCATGGATTCGGTTCTCAAATTGGTGGGTTTTCGGGTTCGAGTTTTTAGATTTTGGGTCAAGAAATTATAACCCAATCTAATTCAATTAATAAGCAACCCAAGTAAACCAAACCCAAATATTACTTGGGCGGGTTACTCAGGTTATTGGATTATTTGAGTTAAAAATTAAAACTAATAAAAAAATTGAAAAAATTATGATTCTAAGATCATCCATTAAAAATATATATGTTGTAAAAAATTAAACAGTTAGGTCTAGAATAAAAAGAAAAAAAAATATACAATATTGTAAATAAGATGTTATCTCAAGAATAAAATGGAAAAAAAATATAATTTACAAGAAAAAATTAGGACAAGACTGAAAAAAAATATTAAAAAAATAAGTAAATCTTATTGGATTGGGTTGGGTTTAAAAAAATAGAACTCAACTCAATTCAACTCAACAAGAGTCTGATAACCCAATCCAAATAACCTGAAATCCAATAACCCAACTCATTTAATTCCAAATTTATTTGAGTTAGATTGGATTGAGTTTAAGCACTCCTAAGTGAGACTAACTACACCAATCTATCCTAATCCTACTCTACTACTCTATTACTCTACTGCACCAATCGCAAGCAGGTTTGACAGGTATGTAGATTTTTACCCAGGTATCCCTTGTCCCATGTCAAAATGCCAGGACGAAGCATCTAGTTGAACGGTCAAGTAGAGCATGAGGGTTGATCAGATTGGTCATCTAAATTGCATGGTTGAAGTTCTCTACTGGAGCTTAGGAGTTGGTTAGTCATGTTATACCTGTGCCATGCTTGTTTTAGAAGGATCACAAGGTGACTAAATACGTGATATTCTCTGTGGCCATTCCCGAACATCCCGCTCGAACATCCAGCACTTGATATTCTCTGTGGCCATTCCCGAACATCCAGCACTCTTTTAGCCTTGCTCTATTTTGTCAACGACAAAATTAAATAAGAGGCAAATTAATTATTTAAAAAAAAAAAAAAAAAAAAAAAACCTTATTACTAGACTGTATTTAGACAAGGTTATAAAATAAAAATTAAATTGTGGGAACATGATCAACACTATAATACCAAATAGACACCTTATTTTTTATTGATCTTTTTGGAAATTAAAGTTACCTCCAAATTTTGGAGGGGAAACTTTGGCGTCCATATATGTCGCGTAATTGGTCATACACCTATGAATAACAGGTTTTCTAGTTCTCCTCAAATGCCTTTATACGTCTTGAATAGCACTTAGCGAAAACTATCTGAATAATCTCTCATATTTTATGTTTGTATTATTTATTTAGTCTTTTTATTTAAAATAATATATTTTCGTTACTTACAAATTTAAAATGATTCATTTTGGTTTCTTAACAAAATTACGAGCATATTTTTGCCTTAAACAATCACATACATCTCACATGTCATATTTTTTGGAGCAAAATTAGCAACACAACCAAAACACTAAATTGTCCCTAAAAAAATAGGGTTAGAACTGTTGAAGTAGGGATATAGAAGGGGAAGTGGCGAGAAGAAGAATGGGGATGATGGGTGTGAATTTCATAATAGTTAGGGGAGGCCACGGTTCCGGTTTCGGACAGCCAAAAATCGACAGTTCCGAAACCGGAACCGTCGTTGACCGTTCTCGAAACCGGATTCAAAACCGTGGACAAGGTTCTGGTTCCAGTTCTTCATTTTTTGGAACCAGAACCGGGTTAATATATATATATATATATTGATACCCCCTATAGATTTTCCATATTCTAAAATAATTTAAGAGACATTAAATTTTTCTTTAGATTATTTTTCAATATGGATTATCTAAAGTGTATCTTTACTTTAAATTTTAATGGTTCAATAAATGATGTAATAGTGTACTTTATTTCAAAAACAAAGTCTATAATTGAAATATAAATAAAATGTAATTTTTTTGTTTCTCATCTTAACCTTTATTAATTTTTTAAATATATATATAGGCCAATGTAATTGATGCATTTAATTTTTCTTTAGATTACTTTTTAGTATGGTTTATCTAAAATGTATACTTTAATTTTTAATGGTTTGATAAATGATGTAATAATGTACATTTTTTCCAAAAACAAAGTCTATAATTAAAATATAAATAAAATGTAATTTTTTATTTCTCATCTTAAACTTTTATTGATTTTTTTAGTATTATTCAAAATGTATATTTACTTTAAAAAATTCAAAATCAGAACCGTGACCAAAACCGGAAGGAGCTGATAAATCGGCTGGAACTGCCGATTCCAGAACCGAAACTGGCAGTTCTGGAACCGTGGTCATACCTAATAATAGTGGGCGCATGAGGGATAAAATACATGGAACCCCTGTAGTTTAGCCAACCTACAAGTTTGCGACTTATATTTTGAAAAATATATATTTAAACTCCTGTTCTTTGTATTAGTTTGCAAAATAAACAAAAGGAGGTTGTTGTCATGTTTTGGACACAACATGCACAGTATACGCAACTGATTAGAGCATATATTGACTAAAATTATATATCCACCCTTCAATTTCTTTTCTTTTTATCCTTTTTCTTTACAACTTTCAAAAAATAAATAATATGCAGTAGTATTAGCCATGGCTACCTATGGTTGCCGGAATAGGGCGAAGTTAAACCTATACCACCATAAGTCACCACCTTTAGATTAAATTAATGACGGTTTAGGGCAAAAACACACCCTCAGATTCAACTTTTCAAGTAGATCTTGAATTTGGATTTCAAACAACCCAAAAATTATCGAAAATAACCTAAAATCATAACTAAATATGGTGACTGCAATGGTCTTCTTCCCGAAATCAAAGCCAATCCCACCACCACAAAATCCTACCACCACTTCAATGGTCTTCTATTCTACCATGTTATGATTGTCCACTCATTCTTGCCTCAAATTTTCAATCAAAAATAAAATAACAATGGATTTGGACAAATGTAAGGTCTCGATCTAAGAATTTTACTGATATCGAGGCGAAGAGAAAGGGGGATCTAATCTAGTGACATCAAGTGCTACTTGGGCAGGGAAAATGAGGTTTCGTGATAGAGACAAGAGAGCCAGAGAAGATAGAGAGGGACGGTGGAGAAAGAGAGAGAGAGAGCGGTGGAGGCAATTGGGAGGTAGAGGTGGTGACTAATAGGAGTTGGCTAGGATGAACAGCGACTGGACTGTGAAGGTGAAGAGGAATAGAGAGAGGGGGACAGGGAATGAGCTTTGGAGGTAGGGATGGAGGGAGTAGACTATGAGGGACTGTGGTGTAGGTTGGGACTGGGAGAAGAAAATTGTGTTATAGGTAGGGGTGTTCATCCTGACCCGTCAATCCGAAAAATTTGCTTATCCGATCTGATGCGATCCCGAAAAAGATGGTACCCGAACCACATTCTAAAAGTGGGTCGAGTAGAGGGTCGGGTAACGGGTCACATTTTTGTGACTCGCTAGATACCCGAGCCGGTCCATTTTAGGGGTAATTTTATAAATTTGATTAATAGGGTTTCATTAGAAATTAATACTTACTAGGGTTATTGGCAACGTCTCACACTTCTTTTTAAGTTCCTTGTTTTCCTTTTCTCTTCCTCCTCAATCATCTGTTCCCTTTCTCTTCCTCGCATCATTCCTCACACTCTCATCTATTGAGATGTATTTTGTGATTTAATTGTTGTTGCTATTAGCGGTTTGTTGCTATTGGGATGTATTTTGTGATTTAGACTTAATTGTTATTGACTTAATTGTGAAATTAACTTGCCTAACTATCATTATTTAAATTTTTATATTTTGTTACTAGTGAGAGTCCGGTACCCTGTCAACCCGACCCTCTTACCGGATTCTTGCTTTGTATGGACCGGGTAGAGGGTCAGAATTTTCTTAATCCGATCAATAAGGATCGGGTATTTTTTTTACCTCATGAACCGGGTACCCGGTTCATGAACACCCCTAGTTATGGGAAGGGGAAAGGGCTAGTGCCTAGTGGTGGGGGAGATGTTTCAAGAAAATACAATTTTATTTAGATTCCTATAATTTTGAAGTTGCGCCTAAGGTTTGACTGTTTCAATAAAAAATTTAAATTCAATAAAAAAGGTGAGCATTTTAACAAATATGCACAGGGTTTATGACTTTCAACATAATTCTGTTGCGGTAGCCTACTTCCGTTTATTTTGCAAAGTAGGACAAACCACAGGGGTTAAGTGTCATATATTTTGAAACTACAATGGGTTAACTTATACGTTGACAAAATTATAGGGGGTTTCAATGTAATCTACACGGTATATGAGATTTTAAGTATTGTCGTTAAATATTTAGAATTTGTGCATGGTCAATTTTGGTTTTGAAAATATAACAAATGATACACATGTAAATATTTGGGACAATAATATGCACATAATTGTATTGAATGACTAAAATAGTGCGTTTTAGATTTGTAAAAGACAAAAATTAATCTTTTTACAAGCGAAAAATTAAAAAAGTACAAATATAAAATATAAGAAAATATTAAAATCATTTTCCGTGAGATTTAAATAGTACTCTAATGAGAAAATCCTAAGGTTGTGCATAAGTTGGAAATACAACAATTTGTTTGGAAAATAATGGGAAAAAGTTATAATAAAAAAAGCAAAGTAGGCATAGCGTAGGGAAGAAAGGAGTAACGGGAAATTCTTATATAAACCGAATTTATAACATAATGCCATTAATTTTTTGGTCCAAATATCTCCACATCACTTCACATCACTTCACATCACACCAAAGAAATGATGTGGAACTTTCTGAATTGAAAAATCTATGACACTATATCATAGATGCGATCCATACAAGAATTTTTCACGAGTAAAAACTTAACAAGGTTGAATAGTGTGCTACCTATCATAATCACTAAAATGGCTCGCAGAAAGGTAATTTACACAAATTTTCGTAAGCTTAATTTCTTCTTAAGTCCTTTATGTGCATCAAATCTCAAATATGTTTCCATTCTATTTGTTTTCACAAATTAAATCCCTTAAATTTTTAATTTGCACTAATCAAGGACAATTGATATACAGATGAAGTCATTGGAACGCTAAAGTGATTGACAGACACGTGAAAGTCATTTGAAAATTAAAGTGATATTCTGCACGGGAAAATAATAATTCGAGTTCATGATAATACATTGTGTACTAGACTGTACATTAATATAAGTTGTGGGATTTTTATGAAATATGTGTAGCCTTACTTTTGTTAATTATAGCATAACTACTTTTAGATCTTTCTTTCAATTATTAAACAAATTAAAATAAAAGAAGAAACATAATATTTTCTTGTAATTTAGACACGTTATAAATCTAATGTGTAGATTCTTTTTTCTAGGTCATATAAATTCTTGCTTACCAATGAACTTCTGAGATCTTGGTCTACAATGATAAAATGTGCTAATATTCAGCCTTTTCTTTCAGCCTTATTTTCTTTGTTAGCTCTTTATTTTTGAGAATTTATCATCTGCACAAATCTTGGTTACTATAATAATAATATTTATACAAAAGAAAAAATTTTAATTAAAAATGGTGAGCTAATTCACTATCATTCTTCTTTGTTAGCTCTTTATTTTTGAGAATTTATCATCTGTACATATCTTTGTTACTATAATAATAATATTTATACAAGAGAAAAAAAATTTAATTAAAAATGGTGAGCTAATACTATCATTCTTCTTTGTTAGCTCTTCATTTTTTTAGAATTTTTATCATCTATACAAATCTTTGTTATTATAATAATGATATTTTTACCAAAAAAAAATTTAATTAAAAATGGTGAGCTAATTCACTATCATTCTTCATCCTAAAGAATATAATCCATCATTTCTGTGACATTTCACATGTTCATTGTTTCTAGCATTTAGAGCTAGGTTCTCCACTGAACCTGAATGAGACTAAATGCAAAAATGAAGGACTTAGTGTTAGAAACCGAACAGATGGGGAATTTATATGTAAAAGTACAAAGATAAGGGACTAAAAGTGTAATACTGAGCTTTCGCTGACCGACTTGTAGCATTAATTCGTTTTTCACGTTGCCATATTATTCCGTTATTTTGGTTGGTAGTTTTCTATTCTTACCAACGGTGACATTTACAATTTTGTACACAGCAAGCAATACAGTATACTGGAAAAGCAAAGATTTAGGTAGACTTGCTCTTTAATCCTATTTGTAGATCCTGTTATGTGAATTAATTCTTAGAGAATTTATGATATTACTATAAGTTGTTGAGGTAAGTAAGATTTTTTAAAATTTAATTTTGACCACAAAATTTACAGGTTAGGTAAAAAACCCGATCTACTAAAATATTTTCCTACTGAAAATACTTGCCCGGAAATTATATATCTTTCACTGACAAGTGTCAATCTTATGAGAAAAACCAAAGATTAGACAAATTTCGAGAATAAAATACTATTCATCCAACAAACAATTTTCTAATAAGTATAAAATCAAGAGAGATGAATTCGAAAAGTTTGATGAAATAATTAAAAATTGTATTACCTGAAAGTCCTTTCTTTCGCGTTAATTGGATAGATGGCAAATATTTTAGTAGACTCAGTTTTTGACCTCATTTGTAGATCTTGTGCTATGGATTAAATTTTAGACAATTTATGAGATCACCTTATGTAAGCAAGATTTTTTAAAATTTAATCATGACCATAAAATTTACAGGTGGGGTCAAAGATCGGGTCATCCTAAATATTTGCCTGAATAGATATATCCTATGTATTCCTTATTTATATAGGAGTCTTTTTTTTCTTTTTTTTCTTTTTTCCTAAGAGCAATAGTTTAACTTACATCTATTTAACTATATTTACTATTAAAGAAAAAGGATGAGACCCAATGAGACCAAGGGAAAGAGACTTGATATTTATCTTTAAGAATACAAAATGGAGATTCGAATTCCTAACTTTATATCCAAATAAAATATTTGATAACCAATTCACCTAAAGTGAGTTAGTTGTATTCATTTTTCATGTCACGTTCTATGTTCTATGGATGCAAATTCTTTAATAAATTTACCGTTTTCTTTTTTTTTTAAACTGGACTAGGCACTTGTATTTAAGATAATTTTCTAATATATATGTCACTTTCAAAAATTGATCTGTCAAATGGGATAGGTTTTCCTATTCTTTTTCAGGCAATTTGATTTTCGCATTTCACACCGCGAAATCTGATCCATTACAAAATAATTTAAAAAAAAAAAAAAAAAAACTTCTTTTCTCAAAAGGATAAAATATATAATTCGTCCTTCACAAGGACAAAGTTAAAAAATAAATAAATAAATAACTTTTGTTTTTTTTTAAAAAAAAATTAAACTTCGTCCATGTGAATGGAGAAGTACATTTTGCCATTTTATTTGTATTCTATGAATAAAACTTTTAACATTTATAGTTTATATACTTTTTAATTTTAGTAATAATAACAAATAAATAATCGCAAGCTCTATACTACTAATATATGTTGTATGGTAAAGCACATCAAAACGAAATTATTTAGATACATTGAAAAAAGGGTTAATAACACTTTGTGTTCCAGAACTATATGAATAATTATGTTTTATCTCCCTAAATTATAAAAATTATACTTTGTCCCTCGTTCACAATATTCATCTTTTATAATTTTTAAAATATCAAGAAAATTTAGTTAGATGACTAAAATACCCTTGGTACAATATTTTGATTTTTATGTATTTAATTGATTTTCGACAGTTATAAAAAAATTAGGAAAAAAATAAAATATAATAACACATTGATATCTTTAAATTCGGGCATAGAGCATAAAAATGTAAGAAATTGTTGAATTATATTATATCCGACATTGCAATTTACACAAATTAAGTCAAATATTAAAATTGTAAAATACTAAAAGACATAAAAAAAAATACAAAATTTTATAAAAATTATATTTCCATACAATACTTTTACAGAAAAATTTTCATAGAAAACAAGCCTATTTGGAAATGTTCTACCACTACAGTTAAACATTCAAATTCGAAACAATATATAATGAAATCTAAAAATTTTAAAAATTTAACCAAGAAATATATTGATATAGAAATAGATTACATTGAAATATTATATGGTTTATACACTTATTTTCTAAATAATTATCACACACTATTGTTTATTTAAATATATAAAAATTAAAATATAGTACCAAGGGTATTTTAGTCATCTAACTAAAATTTCTTGATATTTTAAAATTTTTAAAATATGAATTTGTGAATGGGGGCAAAGTGTAATTTTTATAGTTTAGGGGGTAAAGTGTAATTACCTTTAATATAGTTCAAGGGGCAAAGTGTTATTAACCCAAAAAAATAGAGCTTGTATTTAATTAAGGAAAAATGACCTTAATAGTCCCTCACATTTCACATTTTTACTTTTTAGACCCTCATATTCAATATGATCTATTTTAGTCCTTTACAAATTTAAAACATATTATTTTAGTCTCTCGACACAATTATGGATATATTTTTGTCTGAAATACTCAAATGCGTATCGAATGTAACATATTAAGTACAAAATTAATAATACATAACCTCAAATGCTAAATTGTCCCGAAAAGAAAAGAATTTGGACTATTAAAGTAAGGGTGGCCGGGGAAAAGTGGCGAGGAAGGGAATAGGAATGGTGATGGTAGGTGAGAATTTGGGATAGTGGTGGAGGAGATCTTGGGTAATATTTAAAATTTATGTTTTATCTTTTTTGCCTATAAAAAATATAACATTTGATATATGTATGAGTATCTCAAGTCAAAATTACTACTTTTAATTGTGTTGAGGTATCTATCAAAATAATGAGTTTTGAATTTGCGAGAGATTAAAACATATTATTTAAAATGTAGGTGAGTAAAAAAATATAAATATAAAATATGAAAAAATATTAAAATTGTGTTCCCTCGAATTAATTATTGATACTAGTATCATTGTTTGGGATTGTGTTCCCTCTAATTAATCATTAATATCATTGTTTGGTAATAATAAGTGAATGGAAAGGGAGGGGGAGATTTTAGTACTTATCCAAAAAACAGCTAGGATGAAAAAGCAAAACTCAAAAGTTCGTTCCGTCGGCATTTAACTCCAAAAAAGATAAAACTGACGCAGTCAGTGAGGTCAGCATAGCTAACCGCAAAGCCTACACGCAAATTTCTCCTCCTATATATAACACTCTAAACTCGCACCATTTCCCCATTCTAAATCAATCTTCTTCTTCGCTTCTTCTGCTGCCTATAAAATAAAAAAGAAAAAAATTTGAGAAATTTTTTTTGAAGAAAAATGTCCGCAGTGAGGAAGATCTCAAATTGGGTTCTCAGGGTCTTGAAGTATCAGCTCAAGCACTGGGATGCATGGGGATGTCATTTGGGTATGGCCCGCCAAAGCCCGATGCAGAAATGATCCCAGTTATTCATCATGCTATCAATAATGGCATAACTTTTCTTGATACTTCTGATGTTTATGGCCCTCGTCTCAATGAGATTCTTATTGGCAAGGTTTGTTTTCTTCATCAAAATTCCTCCTCTTTTTTTTTTTTTCTTTCTTTTTTTATCATTTATTTATGTCTAATGTTTTTGCTTCTTCTTCTTTGGTTGTTTCATTGTATGTGACTTAATTTTATTGTATGGAAATCTTTATGAAATTTCGTATAGGAAAATTTTGTGGTAGACTTGGTGTTTGAGCTCCTATAAAGGTTGTGATGTCTCTGTGAATAGAATATTACTTTTATCAGTGATTTATTTTATAAAATTTAATACAGGCGTCTCATGAATAGAATGTTGCTTTGCTTTCATTCCGATTTATTTTATTAAACCTGCAAGATTTAATATACAGAGTATATATGTGGGCACCACAAAAAGATCGAATTCTTAATCTGTCCTCTGAAAGATGGGATAAGGGGTTTGTTGGGATGATTTCAGATTTTGTGCAGGTTTATTGTTCTTGATGGGGCAGAGTAGTTAATGAATTCAAGAAAATTGTTTGATATGCTTATTTCTGGGTGTTGAATTGTGAAATTTGGTTACTGAGAACTCTGTGTTTTTTTGTATGTTCAGGCTCTAAAAGGGATTGATAGGTCAAAAGTGCAAATTGCTTCAAAATTTGGTATCATTCATGAAGATGGAAGGCATGAGATTAAAGGTGATCCAGCATACGCTCGTGCTTGTTGCGAGGCCAGCTTGAAGCGGCTTGATCTCGATTACATTGATCTGTACTATGTTCATCGCATCGACAAAAATGTTCCTATTGAAGTCACAGTTAGTCCGAAAACTAACTTCTTTTCTTTGTTGTTCTTTCTGAACTGAAACAGAATGTTCTGAGTGCTTCTCTTTCTTTTGTTTGATTGGTCATATGTTGTCTGCTTGGCAAGTTTTTAGTCGAGGAAGCATAGTGTCGGGTGCACTAATCCAAGAACTTATAAACTACTAAGACAATGTCCATTTGTCCAATGTGGCTTGATTCTAGCAATTGTGGGCATATTGGCTGCTGACTATTAGGCCATCATACATTATTTATCATCATGTATACATTTGAATTCGCTTGCTTCTTTTTCTCATATGAGCTATGGCCTAGAGGAAGTGGTTCGGTTGTGAGGTAGCGAGATTATAATTTGTAAAGATTCACATTCTACCAAAACTCAAAGATCATAGCTGATAATTGCTGGTGACATGATACATGTGGAATGAAAGGTTAAAGTAGTTCCATGCTAGGTGCTCCACCTGTTTTAGTTAAATCAGAACATCCTTTAGAATATGCTGAACAGGACAAATTCTGTTTTATCTGTATGCCATCGAGTAAATTCCAGGTGTAAACGTCAAACTTTTCTTATCTTGGCCCTTTGCAACCCGGAAACTAATTTCTGTTGCTTCCTATAATTTGGTGAGGAGGTAATGGAAAGAACAAGACCAAATAAGATGCCTAAAATGTTTTCCGAGTTTCCAACTTGACATTGTGATGCATTTTATTTATATTTGTGTCTTCCTTTTCAGTTTTCTTCTGAAACATGAAATGGAAATAAAGAGAAACACTGCATACTTTTCCTGATCTTCTTTGGTACTTCTCTTTTGCAAGATTGGAGAACTTAAGAAGCTTGTTGAAGAGGGGAAGATAAAATACATTGGTCTATCTGAAGCCTCCCCTGAAACCATTCGGAGGGCTCATGCTGTCCACCCTATCACAGCAGTGCAATTAGAATGGTCATTGTGGACAAGAGATATTGAGGAAGAAGTTGTTCCCACTTGCAGGTTTGATTGCTGTTCTGCATTTATGCTACAAACATTGTACACGAGGAACTTAACAAAAGGCACTTAATTTAGTTTATTCTCCCAACAATGATCTCTCAGGGAACTTGGCATTGGTATTGTTGCATTTAGTCCTTTAGGCAAAGGGTTCTTCACAGGTGGTGCAGATATGGTTTCCAAATTGGAAGACAATGACTTCAGAAAGGTATGTGTTGTTAACATGGCTCTGGAATCATAGATAAATGATTGTTGGAATTGCTATTGTTTCTTGGAGCCTAAATGATGGCTAATTTCCAGTTTCCAACTTCTCTTGTAGAACTTACCGAAGTTCCTTCCTGAAAACGTCAAACATAACAAAAAGATCTTTGAAGGAGTTAATGAAATGGCTGCAAGAAAAGGATGCACCCCATCACAACTAGCACTGGCTTGGGTCCATCACCGTGGAGATGATGTTGTCCCTCTTCCTGGTACTACTAAGATCGCAAACCTTGACAAAAACATTGCTGCTGAGTCAATAAAGCTTACACCAGAGGAAATAGCTCAGCTTGAAGTCATAGCAGGAGCTGATGCAGTCAGTTTGTACATAGGGAGGGTGACAGGTATACTGAGGCATTGACGCAATATACTTGGAAATATGCAAACACTCCACCACCGTCTTCATGGAAAGCTTAGAACGAATTCTATCTACAATGTTACTATTTAAACCAAAATAAATAGATGTATTCTTGGATGACTGCTAATATTATGTCTTTGGCAGCTGGTGTAATCAAGTATTACTAGTATTTGAATTTTGGCGAGAATATTGAGCCCTGTTGAAGTATTCAAGTATTAGCCAAGTGTTTGGTATAAGAATCAATGAGCCTTTTTGCTCGTTATCCTACTCTCTTACTGAGTTTGTCAGTTTTGCTCTCATCCGTTAGGATAATGTAGTGAATCAATTTTGTTGCAAGGCTTTTCACCTTTGAGAATAAATTGGACCAGTTTTTTTTCTCTTCTACTTTAAAATAGATTAAATTTGATTCCGAACACTTGTAGTTCGTATAAACGTATCGCTTGTGCATGCAAGTATGCATGCATGTTAATATATAAAATCTTAATTTCATGCTAACCTTACTCAATTCAACAATTATAGTTTTCAATCAATTTCGTCTACACTCAAAAACTTGAATAATGTTAGACTATTGAATTTTTGAACTTTTTATATTTAGGACCAAGTTGGGAAATAGAAATGATTAAAACACAAAGAATCTTCAGGAGGAATAATTAAATTTCCTTTGATCCCACCGAACAATGTCCAAGAATCTCAAGAGGAATGTGAAATTGATCCATTGAATTGGAGTATGATGCTCGGTGAAAGTTCCTTAATTATAGCAAAAGTGAATGTTATGAGCATCAGTTTTTCTGAGTCCGATATTAGGAGCCCACTAGATTGCATTGACGCTTATGGCCTGAAGATCAACTTGTACAAGCAGTAAAAGCCCATGCCTACAACTTGTACAAGCACTAAAAGGTTGACAAGTCTGACGGGTAGGGAATCCTACAACTGTAAATTCCTACCAAATATATAGTCTAGATTGATGTCAAAGTTTCATCCCTATCACAGATTCATCATTTTCGCTTTTATTTTTTTGTTTTTAGTGCAAGGACATTTAAGGTAGAAATTTCATGCAAAACACGGTTGAGTTTAGTACACTTCTTATATAGATTAAATAAAGTGTTTATATTTTAAAAAAATAAATGAATTTTCTATAAAAAGTAAATTATAATATCAAAATTACATTACTATAACAACAATCTACATAAGAATATTTTCAAATAAACATTGCGCACACTACTGATCTATTTACATATACCTTTGATATTCTTCCACTTCAGATAAGTGAAGACTGGTTTATTTGGAACAGGAATGCATTTCACAATCCAACCAATAGGCCAAGATGCAGCTGCAATTCCTATACACGCTCCCCACTGCCCCCAATTCAACCTCTCTGTATTTGCAAACCTTTTCAGAAACTCCACCATAACCACCTGAAGTATAACTGTCATCCCAATGATTCCCAAGAACAATTTATTCCTCTGTATCCCCTCAAACACATTATTTCCTCTCAAGCTTCCTTGCATTGAACTCATTGAACACTTGGCAAAGAACAAATGTATTGAAGATCAACGTGTCGTTTACCTTCTTGCTGACATTGAAAATGGATTCACCTCTGAACTGTAATATTAACAAAACTGATATCTGATACAAGGCTTGAGATAATAAGTTCCTCCACATGACATTGGTGATAAGTGGCTCGGTACGCCCTACCGGAGGCTTGTCCATGAGATCTTTTGTTGGCCTTTCTGTTGCCAGAGCTAAGGCACCAAGTGTGTCCATAATGAGGTTTACCCAAAGTAGTTGTACTGCCGTTAATGGTACTTCTCCAGCTGAAATTGCTGCAACGAAATTGATCACAAGAGCTGCAACATTCACTGTGAGCTGAAACTGAATGAACTTTTGAATGTTGTTGTATACACATCTTCCCCAACTGAGAACTGTGGCAACAGCAGCAAAATTGTCATCCAAGATTACAATATCTGAACTCTCTTTTGCAACTTCTGTGCCCTGAATCCCCATAGCAAGTCCTATATCAGCTTCTTTTAATGCTGGTGCATCATTAGTTCCATCTCCAGTCACTGCTACAACAAGGCCTTTCTCTTTCAAGCATTTCACCATGAGATGCTTGTCAAAAGGTGATGAACTTGCCATCACAACAATTTTATCAACTTTCTCCATCCGTTCCTCGTCTGTGTAGTTGCGAAATTCCACACCTTCTACGACTAATCCATCGTTAGCCTCATCGTGATTAGGCCGAAGTATTCCACATTCAGTGGCTATTGCTCTTGCAGTGAAGACATTGTCACCAGTGATCATTCTGATTCTCACACCAGCATATTGACAATCTTCCACAGCTTTCTTCACACCGGGGCGACATGGATCTTTAAGGCCTACAATCCCCAAAAGAATCAAGTTCTTCTCTTGTAATGTTTCCTGAATTTCTCCATTGTCATTATTGGTTTCTGATATTTGATTGTGCGCAAATGCAATGCATCTCAGACCTGCTGGCAGCCATGCCCTGAATTATTTCATCAAATCTCCTCCTCTCAGAATGATCAAGAACTATCACTTCACCTTCAAGATCATAGTAATGTGAGCACATAGCCAGTATCATTTCAGCAGCCCCTTTCCAGTGGACGTGGATCGAGTTATCGGCATTCTTCTTCATCAAGACTCCACTTCTTTTCTTCTCTGAATTGAATGCCTCTACATGAAGAATGGAGTGATTCTGTTTTACTCTTTCCATATCCATATTCAATCCCTCCACAGCCCAAGAAAGAAATGCTTTCTCTGTAGGACTTCCAGAGAATTCGAGGCCCTCACTTCCACAACTTGTGGATCTATAGACACTACCTGTGGTATTCAAACTCACTGCCTGATGCAGCAACTTAAGAACAATGGATGCAATAGAAATGTACCCATCTTTTTCTACTGAATCTTTTCCCAACCAAAACTTTGTTACTGTCATCCTATTTAGAGTAAGAGTACCTGTTTTGTCTGTACAAAATGGTTGTAGCAGAGCCCATTGTTTCACAAGCAGACAGCTTTCTCACCATTGCTTGATCAGCCATCATTCTCTTCATAGAATAAGCAAGTGTAAGAGTAACAGCCAAAGGAAGACCTTCTGGAATTGCAACAACGACAATTGTTACTGCTGCAGCAATAATTTCCACCATAGAATTGATCACATCATCAGCCTTTGTCTTACTTCCGTTGTACTCTTTGTTCCCATTTGCATCTTTTGTATGCCCTGTAAAATACCGAACCAATAGCACAACAAGAACTAGGAAAGCAACAGCTAAACCAACTTTACCAATTGCTGAAGTTAGGTTGTTGAGGCGAGATTGGAGAGGCGTTTTTTCGTTCGAATCGCGGCTAACTGAGCTCATCATTTCACCCCAAGTTGTGTTCATTCCAACTGAAGTAACCAGAATTTGACCATAACCATCAGCTACTTTTGTACCAGAAATCAAGAATGGATTCTGATTATGATTGACTTCAAGATGTGATCACTTTCCCCTGTCATACTCGATTCATCTACATGTAAAGAATGTCCCTCCAAGAACAATCCATCAGCAGGAACTTGATCACCAATCTTCAAGCAAACAACATCTCCAACAACAATTTCAAAGATTGAAATTTGCTGTCTCCTTCCATTTCTCACAACTTCAACTTGAATATTACTACTAACTTTGGAAAGCTTTTCGAATTGTCGATTCTGCCTAAAATTACTTATAGCTGAAACAGAAATGACAAGAAAGACAGCTACAAATATGCTCCCACCATCATACCATCCCTCTTTTGGTCCATTCTGTTTTATGCCAAAGCCAAGAGAAAGTGCAGCACAAACCAAGAGAATGGCAATCGTAGGATCCTTGAAAGCTTCCCAAACAAAATGGAAGAATCCCTTTTTAGGAGGCTTATGATAGGTGTTATTTCCAAAGGCTTCGATTCGATGTAAAATATCTTCATCATCTTCACCATTAATGCCATGATGAACATCAGTATTCAGAGAAGTTGCTACACCTTGAACACCTCCAAGTTCTTTGAGCTGATCAAGGCTTTTTTCCTTGACAAGTTTTGTTAGGCTCGACTGATTAACATTGCAAAAGAAGGAATGATTTTTGACAATATCGATAATCACTCTATTTGATGATATTAGTGAAATCTTGCTGCTTTTCTTTGGACTAAGTATTTTTTTAAAGGCCCTCGAACAAAATATGGTTACAAAAGCAGAGTGCCATCTTTTTTTGTTTTTGTTGAGTGTACGAGGATGCATGAGAATGCGCATGCATGACAAGTTTTCATGGATTCGCGAAGACATATTTTCCAAACAATGTGAAATTTGCCAAGGAAAAATTGTTTTACTTCCAAGTGTTGTGCAATATAGAAATTTTGAAGAGAATATAGTGTGAGAACAATTGACAAGTATCAATATGGTGTAACAAAAAGAATGTAACCGAAGTGTGTAACAAAAAGAATGTAACTGAAGTGTTTAACCGTTTCGAGACGTATCTTCAAAAATTTTGTATCTAATTTTGTAGCTGATACTAGAATTTTTCCTTGTACGAGAAAAGGAAAATGGAAAAAAATAAATAAAAGTTCACTCTCTAAACTAATTGTCAGAAGAATTTTCAAGAAAGTGAAGTACTCAATTATATGGAAAAATAAGCTTATGACCTCAATTTGCACTTGTTGGACAATGCAAAGAGTGGATGATATTTATAAAGACCAAACTTGAGACCGACTTTTCAATCTGATTGACTTATGAAATATACGGTAGAGGTGCAGGAGCCAGGGGCGGTGAATAACTGAGAAGTGCCTTGGCTCAACGACCATTGACTAATCAAGGGATTGAGTTGTACGCGGCTACGCAAAAGAGTAAAGTTCTGGACAAATTCTGGATGTTTAGGTAGGAAATACTCTGGAAATACTTAGGTAGATTTATAACTCTATTTGTAGATTTTGTGATATAAATTAAATATTATAAAATTTATGACATCAGTTGATGTAAATAAAATTTTTTATAAGATTTAATTTTGACTGCGAAGACTATAAGTAGGACCCAAGATAGGGTTTATAGTAGTAATTCTATCTTAGGGATGGAAGGGCAGAGGCCTTTGGTGTCCCCTCCAGTCAAGAATTGGGACCTCTCATAGATTAAACTTTATGAAATAAATGACATTAATTGATGAAATTGTAGGAGTGTTCAAATCCAAACCAAACTGAAAACCCAATCCAACCCATATAAATTTGGAATTAAATGGGTTGGATTATCGAGTTTTGGGTTATTTGGGTTGGGTTACCTGAGTTTAGTTAGATTGGGTTGAATTTTATTTTTTTAAAACCAAATCCAACCCGACAAGCCGATAATCCAATAAAGTTTAATTATATATTTTTTTTAAATTTCATTTTATTTCCAATTATTTCATGTAATTTATATTTTTTTTTTCATTCTTGAAATAACAACTAATTTATTATGTTATATATATTTATTTTTAATTCTTGATATAATCATTTTATTTTTAACTAAAGTATATTTTTTTTATGAATAATCTTGTAATTTTGATTTTAATTTTTTTTATTAGTTTGGATTTTTAACCCAAATAACTCGAAAGCTCGAGTAACTTGTCCGACTAATACTTGGGTTGGATTTACTTGGGTTGCTATATTAATTGGGTTGGGTTGGGTTTATTTTTTAAATCCGAAAATCTGCCAACCCAACCCATGAATCCCCCTAGATGAAAGTAAAATTTTATAATATTTAATTCTGAGCACAAAATCTACAAATAAGATTTAAAATCGAGTCTACTTAAATATTTTCTCACAAAATATATGGACTTTATATGGACCCCATATATAGTATGCATATAGAATCCACGTACTTTGTATCAAGATCCATGCAAGAATTTACCAAATTTTGTCTTGCTACTTTTCGTCTTCTCCCTCCTTTACTTCAAGTGTTGGATTAGGAGATCCTTAAGATTAAAGGGTGATCGGAGTATACATAAAATTTATGGAAAATTTACGATCTGTTATTGCATGTTTATATTATTGTATTTTAAAATTTGAATAATATAATATTATATGTGTTATAAATTTTTGTATTGTAGAAACATTCAAAATATAACAAATAAAGTATTCTAATGGGACTAGAGAAGAACCCAAAATTTTGAAGTGTATTGAAAAATGACAAATACTTGTATAGATTTGATCTAATAGATAAATATAAAATTATAGGTTCCATGTGGGTCGATGTGAAACCCACTTTGTGTTTAGTGGTCTATTTGGCCAACCTACACAAATTTTTTCGTGAGAAACAAGTAATTTATACGGGGTGGGTTATTTAATTTAGAGCTCATAAAACACCCACAAAAAAAAAATTCTGACTTTGTTTTACTCTTTAAATATATTTCTTTTTTGTTTGCCATTTCTGTTACATTTGCTTTCTTCGCACTTTGTCTCCACTAGTCTGTCCAAACTCCAAAGAACAGCAAAGAGCAATACGTACGTAATCCGCTTTTTGCTTTGCACCAACAAAAAAAAGAAGAACAAATTAAAATACATCACATTACCCACAATGACTTGCGTTCGAAGCAATTTAACTTGTCGTAGAAGTATTTAGAAAAGAAATCAATCATTAATTAGATCAAACCGTGTCATAAGATATGCAAGTACTAAGAATAACTCTCAGATGTCAACTTTAGTATGTCATAATGCGTACAACATTAAAAAAACTGCTAAGCCCTACCCAAAGATAAGTTTACCAACTCTTTTTTTTTTTCCCAAAAAATTCGTTGTGGTTTAAATATTAAAAAATAAAACAATCGATATTCAATAACTCGTTCAAGCCCATTGTAATTTTTCCCATAAATATAAATAAAAATTAAAATCATTTTAACTTGGGTCCCCCAGAGGCTAACCTTTTAACAAGTTTTAGTGTAAACCCGTCAACACGGAAAAGCAAAAAGAACAGAAAAAAAAAAATTTTGTTTGGAGTAAAATTTTGCACTTCACTATATTAAGTTGGTAGAGCGGGTGAGGACTAATTAGCTTACCCACGACTATGGAGTAAAGTAGTAAACATCTAGAGTTGCATTTTGCAAACTTGTATAAACATTTGGCTTTTGATCTAATAGAGCTCTCAGAAACTCTTCATATGTTTTATGTAAATATAATAATGTATTACTACTTCAATGTATTTATATAAAAGTGACAAAATGGTTAAGTTACTGATGTGTAACTAGATTCAAATGTTAGAATTGTAAAGAGAAATAAGAGAAAATATGTATATGTTGACATAAATATTAGAAAAAATTTGTGTGTTTTGATGAATGATACAATAACTTATATTTATAGACTTATAGGTACAATGAATTTAGACTATACAATGAATTTAGACACTAACTAATAAGGTAACTGTATATAAATTTAGGTACTAATGAATAATGTAACTATACAATGAATCTATACATATATACATTAACATTCCCTCTCAAATTCAAGGTGGTTTTTTGCAGACCAACTTGAGTTTGGAAACTAAATGAAGAAAACGCCCAGGAAGATGTGCCTTGGTGAAAATATCTACAGTCTGATCAGAAGACGGAGTTGAGAGAAGTTTGACAATCCCTTTAAAAATGTGATAGTGCACAAAATGGCAATCAATTTCATTGTGCTTGGTTCTCTGATGAAAAACATCATTGTGAGCAATTTAAATAACACTTCGATTGTCAACATGGAGAATAGTGGACAAGTCATGTGAAATTCCCATATCTAAGAGCAACCAACGGAGTCAAATAAGCTCTTGAGTGGCATCAACAAGAACACGATATTCGGCCTTAGTACTAGAAGAGAGACAACAGTTTGTATTTTACTTCGTCACAATATAAGAGAGTCACCGAGAAAGAACAGAAACCTGTGGTAGAACGCCTATCAATTGGATCTCCTGTCCAATCAGCATCAGAATAAGCATTTAGTACAAGAGAAGATTGAGAAGAAAAGAAGATACCATGATACAAAGTGCCTTTGATATAGCGCAGAATACGAAGAATAGTTGCGAAGTGAGAACTCTAAGGTAAGGACTAGCCATAAACTGACTGACGATATGAACAGCATAAGCAATATCTGGACGAGTAACAGTAAGATATACCAAACTACCAACCAACTGTCGATAAAGGGTTGGATCAGGAAGAAGTGAACCATCAGTAGGAGTGAGATGAGTATTGGCCTTAATAGAGGGAGATGCAATCTTACTATCAGTTAATCCAGCACGAGAAAGAAGATCAGATGCATACTTGGACTGTGTAAGATAGTAACCATCAGATGCAGAAGATACTTTGAGACATATGAAGTAATTAAAAAAACCAAGATCTTTCATCTCGAAACGACGATTCAAATACTGCTTGAGTTCAGAAATACTAGTTAAATCATCTCCTATGATGATCATATCATCAACATATAAAAATAAAAGAATGATACTCTGATCAGAACGGCGAACAAATAGAGCAGAATCATAAGAACTAGTTTGAAACCAAACTGTTCAACTGTGTGATTGAATTTAGAGAATCAGGATCTTGGAGCCTGTTATCTTGAGACCATAAAGAGCCTTACGAAGTTTACAAACCTTTCCAGAATTGCTAGTATATCCTGGCAGTAGCTGCATATAAATTTCTTCTGAAATATCTCCGCTGAGAAAAGCATTCTTCACATCCATTTGTCACAATTTCCAGTGTCATATAGCAGTAACGACAAGTAAACTTTTAATAGAGGTAAGTCAAGCAACGAGTGGAAAAGTTTCCTTATAATCATTACCATATTCTTGAGTAAACTCCTTAGCAACAAGACGGGCTTTATAACGATCCACACTACCATCTGAGCGGGTTTTAATTTTGTACATCCACTTGTAGCCAACAAGAGATTTATTTGGAGGAAGATCAACCAAGTCCCTTGCGTGAGTTTTTTCAAAGACCTGCAACTCATCAAACATAGCTTGTTGCCATAAAGGATTTAGACAAGTTTCTTTGTAGGATGTAGGCTCATGAAAGGAAAGAACAGTGAAAAAATAATAAAAATCACGAAGACGAGTAGAGTGTTACACCCTTTCCCTAGTAGACCAACGAGAAGAAAGAGGTGATGCAATAGAAGATAGGAATAATGGACAGAGGATCCGAACTGGAGCTGGTAAGGACTAATTAGCGAGAAATTTTATTAGAGCATTCTGTTTTATTTGGAGTGGAGGGTCATATTTATGAAAAATAAGAGTCATTTTATTCAAAAAAAAAAAAAAGGTCATGTATTCTAAATGACATATTCCTAACTATTAAACAAGTCCAATAACTGTTCCTGACCAAAATAAAAATTTCCACTAATTAGCTTACCTGCACTATGAATTAAAGTAGTAAACATCTTAAGTTACATTTTGCAAACTTGTATAAACATTTGGCTCTTGATCACAAATTCTTCATCTATTTTATAAATATAATAATGTATTACTTTTTCAGTATATTTATATAAAGTGATAAAGTGGTAAAATCACTAGTGTGTAACTAATTCGGAACAAAAAGAACGAAATTTGATTGAGTATCTAAAATTAGAGATTGGTGTATTTATTATAATTTTGCCACGTGGAGTGAGTTTGACAAATGTTCCTAAATTTATGACTTTGTAAATCATTTTTCTTACTCCTTTCATTTCATTTTAACGGTTGTTCGGGTTGGTATGAAGAATTAATAAAACTATTGAATTACATTAATTTTATAAAAAATAATTCAAAATGATTAAATTACTCTTTTAGATTAATATTTTCCAATTACATAATTCTTTTTCCTCATTAATATATATAACACTAAGGTTAAATTTGACAAAAATCATTTAATACTTTTTAAAAATTTTAAAGTGACAGATATTGAAATAAATTAATCAATTGTTCGAAGGTACAAACAAAACAGAACGCATGTAATATAGTGTATAGGGATCTAGGACATACATTCAGGAAATACTATAATGTCATTGTAAAGTGCCCAAATGCTGGGTGGACTCCTTATTGTAATTGTTGGATATGATGATAAGTGCTCCTAATTAGATCATTTACATTTGAATGTCCCATCATCAGTCAGATCTTTCGGTGCTTGCATTTATCAACACGAGACACGGACTGAAATGAATAGTTTAGTCATGATCGAGTCCACTACAAAATACTAGGTAGGTTGAGTTTACATATTCACTCTAGAGTGCGTTTAATAAAACTGAAATCTGAAATCTGAATTCTGAACACTGAAAATTAAGTGTTGAAGTCTTAGTTTGCTGAATTCATAAAGTTGTATCTGTTTGATAAGCAGTTGAATCTAAGTACTGAATTAAAATATTTTACCTCGTAATATTTTTTATAGTAGATTATTTTAATTATTATATTTTTAATACAAATAAATAATTTTTTAATATAGAGTATGTGTGTATGAGGGAGGGGTATGTGTGTGTGAGAGAGATATTATGTACAATGTGTGTTTATATGTAAGAGAGAATGAATATAATAAGTGCAAGTGTGCGTTTTTGTATGTGAAAATGAATATAATGTGTGCAAGTGTGTGTTTATGGGAAAAAAGAATCTAACTATGTGAATATGTATTTATGTGTGAGAGATAATGAACATAATGTGTGTGTTTATGTATGAGAGATATGGAATATAATATGTTCAAGTGTGAATGTGTGAGAGACAAGGAATATTTTTTATGCAAATGTGCACCTATATGTGAGAGAGAAAGAATATAGTGTATTCAAATTGCAACTGTGTGTTTACATGTGAGAGATAAGGAATATAGAATGTGCAAATGTGTGTTTATATGTGAGAGAGAATGAATATAGTGTGTTCAAGTGTGTGTTTTTGTGTGACAAATAAGGAATATATCGTGTGCAAATGTGTGTTTGCGTGTGAAAGAGAATGAATATAATATGTGCAAGTGTGTATTTATGTGTGAGAGAATGAATATAATATGTGTACGTGTGTGTAAATAGTGTGTGAATATGAAATAAAAAAAATTTGGGTGAGTTTTGCTATACTAGTAAAGAATTCAATAAATTAAGTAACAAACTTTTCACTTAAAATTTTGTATAGAAATTAAGTGGCACTATGTAATGAATTAAGTTTAAACACTTAATGGGGTTATCAAACACCCCCAAAATTTTGTGGTTATTAAAAAGTGGGGTTAATAGTACTTTGCTTCCTGAACTATATGAATAATTATAATTTGTTTCCCTGAACTATAGAAATATATGCTTTGGCCCCCATTGATACTATTCATCTATTACCAATATTAAAATCATCAAGATAGTCTAATTAAATAACAAAAATATCCTTGGTACTATATTTTAATTTTTTATGTATTTATATTTTGATATTGATGTGATAATTATCTAAAAATAAGCAAAAATAATTAAATAAACTATATAATATTTTAATATAAACTATATCAATATATTTCTTGGTAGAATTTTTAAAATTTTTTAATTATATTTTATATTATTTCGAATTTGAATATTTAACTATAGTGGTGCAACAATTTTTAAATGGGTTTATTTTCTATCAAAAAAATTTTAAACGTATTGTATGAAAATATATTTTCTATAAAATTTTGTGATTCTCTTTTTAATATCTCTTAATATTTTACCCTTTTAATATTTGGCTTAACATGTGCAAATTGCGATATCATATAATATAATTCAATATTTTCTCACATTTTCACTCTAGAAAGTCAAAGATGTTGATGTGCTATTAGATTTTATTTTTATCTAATTCTTTTATAACTATCGATGATAAATTAAATACATGAAAAATTAAAAAATTATAATAAGGGTATTTCATTCTTTTAACTAGATTTTCTTGATATTTTAAATTTTTAAAGGATGAATAATGTGAATGAGAGACAAAGTGTATTTTTTATAGTTTTCAGGAGTAAAGTGTAATTACCCACCTAATTTAGGGGGACAAAAAGTTATTAACCCTTAAAAAATCTACATGGATCACTTAATATCATATGACATTTATCATATGGTGTATATTGATGTCAAATAACGTCACATGACTTCTTTAATAACTACAAAGTGTTGGAATATTTAATAGAATAAATAAATTCTTGACATTTAAGAATAGTCGAAATTTATTGAGATATATTTAGGAGTTACATATACATATACATCTATATCTACATGATGATTATAATTATGTGAGAAATTTTCTCACCAAAATAATTTATGTGTGACTATTATTTTGGGACTTGTTAAAATTATTTGACTTGAAGGTCAAATCTCATATCTTTGTGAAATTATAAAATCTCAACGTTAAGTCAAAGATATGAGGTACATCCAAAAGAATGGGACAGGTATCTACAACATATTAAATTATAATCATCTATGAGGATACTTCTATTTAGGGACAGGAAATTCCAAGTACAAAGTTGCAGAAAAACAAATCATAGAATGGGTTGGGAGAAAAGCATGTGCTTGGTGATCAATTCTATAAATCTATTCCTATAGTGTAAAACATGCATGTGATCGTACAATAGAAAGGTTGAGATTTAATCTGTTCTATGGCCCTTTTAGTCATAGGAGCATCCTTGATAGACTTACCTAATGAATATGGAAGTGGGGCCACTTTACGTTATATGAGAATTTGGCTAATTCTCTATAACACTCGTAAATTTGGGATAAAGCACAAGGTTATAATGTGTTGGTTTAAGAAACTTATATTAACATTTTAAATATCATGTGTGTGACATAATCTTACATACCTTAAAGCAGTGTTAATTTCAGGGTTTAGCCACTTTGACTCTAGTATGAGAATTATGAAAACACTAAGTGAAAGTTTCAAAGTACTGGCACTTTCATTATACACGATATTCTCACTTTGTACATAAGTAAATAATATTTATGTTCTGTTAAAATTAGTGGGGGATTGTTGGAATATTTTAATAGAATAAATAAATTATTGAGATTTATTTAGGAGTTACAACCTTTTAAATTTTCAAGACAATAATTTATGATGGTTTTAAATTGTATTATAGATCCTATGCCATAATATATTTTGGTTATACATATTTATTTATTACATGAGTAATAATACTCATTATTATGAAATAAAAGCCATTCATCATATGAACTATAATGCATATCTTATTGTTATGAAATTAAAAATCATTATACATTGTATTTAGACAAAATATTATTTTTGAAACCTATAAACATAAAGTGTTGGTGCAAGAGTAAAAAATAATTTTTCTAACAACTTTCCTAACAAATATTATTTTCTAATTATCACTACTAAAATTATATGGACAAAGCAAGGTGTGTGGAAAAACTTCTACTTCATTTGATTGTGCATATCAAAGGGAAGTAATAATCTTGAGTTGGACTCCTGTACCCTTGAGACAACGTGCTACAACTTAATGCATTAGAATAAAAATCCATAGAGACGCGAATCATTTTAAAGAGAGTGAATATTCGCCTCACCCCTACTATATTTCTTGATAACATATTATTCACGCAAAACGATACTAAGTATTTTTCCTTCTATTGTGAGAAACAATGTAATATTTATCTTGTTAATATATATTTTTAGTTTAATTTATTTGATATGTTCATTGTGATTAATATAGTTTTTTATGGTGTAGAACGCAACGCAAAGTCTAGGATGGACTCATAAGCCAAATTATTTAAATATTTTCCAAAATTAAAAGCAAACACCTTTGTTCTCTTATTAGTGGCTTAATTAATAGAAAAATTGGAGTTTCGGAGGAATGTCGAAATTGTCCAGATGAATATACATTAAAAAATGTGAAGTGGAAATGAATATAAATTGTTGAGATGGACAAATTATTATGTTAAACAAATTAGTTAGTGAAATACTTTTTCGTTCTCTTTTAAATGTCACTTTAGTAAAAAAAAAAAATTATTTCATTTTAAGGAGATGTTTGGTTCACATCCGGGAATCGGAATCGAAATAAGAATCATAAATCCTACTACACGTATGGGTTTATGTCATTCCCCCTTCCTTGTTTGGTTTGAATAAGGAATGAGTTTCATTAGATTAATAAGTTAATTATTTTGAAACTCAAGTCACAAGTGGAGAATGAAAGTGAGATTTTTCGAATACTTTCATTCCCAAAAAATAATTCCCACAATGCAATTGACCAAACAACATCTATGGATATCATTACCCTTGATTCCCATTGCTTCCCCCCATATCCATAAACCAAACACCTCCTAAGCACTCCTTCCATCCTATTTTATTTGGCATGGTCAATCTTATACACAGTTTAAGAATAATTAATATTTGACCAACTAGTAGAACAGTATTTCCATTATTGTCCCTCAATTAAAATTCAAAATTTGTTAGTTGATTTTTTATTTTCAAAATTTGAAATAGTTCATGAGAGTAAATAATGTTGAAACATGACATTAATACTCTTTTTATGTGACTTGCATGAAGGGCAAATTATGCCAATTAGCATTTATTTATTTGTCTTTTTAAAGAGTAACAAATAATTTGGGACAAAATAAAATAGAAAGAAGGACAATAAAATGGGACGGATGGGGTATCACTTTAGAAGTTCAATAAAATATTATTTTTTACCAATTTTGCTCTTAACTCTTTCCGACTCCATTAATTACGGAAGATGAAGGGACTTGATTGAGGTTGGGGAAGAGAAATTAGTGTGAGGAAGAGAATTAATGTTGGGACTCTTTTAATTTAGAAGAATTCTACAATTTCTTTTAGATAACCATTTCCTTGGTTTTAAATCTTGTAGAGTATAAACTTTTACTACTTGAGTGTTTCTTTCATGTTGAGTGCTTTCACATATAGGTGTCAGGATTTCATCCAATGAGAGAGAATAATTCTTTGTTATTCACTCTGCATTGTAGAGTGAGTATTACAGACCATTGGATAATTGAAAAATAACGAATCCTCCTGCTTGTGAGTCATTTCAACGACGGTCATTACTCACCTCCTTCTGCTTTTCAATCATCTCAACGACTATCACTACTCACTTCACATTATAGAATGAGTAGGTAAGACTACTTCCCGGAGAGACTTAAATTGTTCCCGATGACCAATAGCTCAATAAGCAGTTGGTTTCTAAAAATAAATCAATGGGAAATCTAAAAAGAAAAAAAAAAATCCATGCACAATTGACAAAATGCAGATTAGCACCATAATTTAACAAATCAATTAATTTTCAAAGTATTGTCTTCATTGTAGGCTTTAAAGGGAATGAATAGGAAGAAAGTGCAAGTGGCCACAAAATTTGGAATAAGAGCTGAAGATCGGAGATTGAGGGAGATCCGTCATAAGCTCGGGCTTGTTGCGAGGCCAGCTTAGAACGCTTGGACATTGACTACATTGATCTCTATTATACTCATCGAATTGACAAACGAATTCCTATTGAAGCCACGGTATGTGCTCTATGCTTGCTATGTTCTTTGTTTTAAAAATATGCATGTAATTCTTGATTTAAATTTTTTGTTAAGGATAAATTATAATCCTAGTTTTTAAGGTTTGTGATAATTGTTGAGGATATATCCCAGTTTTTATGATCATTAGTAGGTGAGGTACACTATTGTGTGTGCAATTTTAAAAGATAAAAGAAAATAAGAAGAGAAAAAAGGTAGTTGATGAATGGTTACATAAAAATAGTACTAATAAAAAATTATTACACTAATAAAGGTAAATTTAGCAAATTATACAATGAATCACACCAAATAATTCCTCATACTTTATATATAATATAGATAATGATAGTTTTTTTTTTTTTTTTTTTTAATTTTTATGAAAAGAGAAGAAAAGAGTTGATTGCTTATAAACCAAGCTTTCCAAGTATCTAAAAATGTTCATAAAGTCTTCGAAGATATATAATTTTCGATTTGGCTATTGAAATAATGACATTGTGCCAATTAAGACCACCAACCATAAATTTTTTTCAACCAAAGAGCATCAAAAATCATTTTACCGATACCCTTCTAATTTACAAGATTATGTCAATCAACACCCCGTAAATATTTAAGTGGACCGCAGTGTATAGTGGACCTTACTTGGGTCTCAAATAAGGGGTGTCATAAGATCGGGTTATCGGGTTATCAGGTTATCGTGTCATGTCACGTATGACCCATTTTTTATTGTGTTCGTGTCGTGTCGTGTCGTGTAAGGCTCATTTCGATAATTCTTTATTGTATCGTGTTCGTGTCAGACCTATTCGGGTTCGTGTCGTATTTGTGTCTAACCCGTTTACTACTGATAAAGAGTATCAACCTATTTAATAATTACGTAACTTGCGATACATTTGAGTTAAAATCTCAAATTTTGATTATTTAATAACTCAAACAATTATTAATACCAACCTTATTATTATAGTAATTTAAAATTAAAATTAGTGAAATTTTTTGGATAATATTTAACATAATTATTATGTTTGATTTAATAATCTAATATTAATTCTATTATTCACAATCTTAAAATATGCTATATTAAATTATAATAAAATAAAATTTTCAACAAAATCTGTTCATACAGAAACTTAATAAATTATCGTGTCAACTCACGGGTTTGTCCAACTCAACCGGTTTAATTTCGTGTTATAAATGGGTTGACCTAATAATGACCCGATAAATTTCAAGTCGTATTAGAAATTGCCAGTTCTAGTCTCAAAGTTAGGGCCCATATACATATATTTCCCATATCTTTTGTTAACATTGCGATTCAAAGAAGAATTTTTTTTCTAGGGTTAATTATACTTTACTCTCTGAACCTGTATTTCAGTTATATTTTACTCCCTGAATCTTAAAAATGTACACTTTACCCCTTTAAAAGATTTCATAATATATATAATTATAAAAGATGATGTGGATATTTACTTTAACATTATTACTCTTCAAACATTTGTAGACAAATTATATTTCTTTTTATTTCATTTTTAATGATTTCATATAATATATTTTTATTTTGTAAGAATAATAAATTTTTTTTACCACATATCGTTAATAAAATCTCTTATATATATATATATATATATATATATTGCATTTCCAAAACTAAATACTAATAGAGTGAACTTTCACAATACTTTTTCTTCAATTTTTTTTTTGTGTGTGCAGGATTTAAACATATTGAAAATAAAATAAGTAAGTAGATTTCTTTTATTTATATAAATAATTTTATGTTTACACATTTCATACTTAAGTAATCGAAAAAATTTGTAAAAAAATAAAAAATTTTGTTTGTGCGTTGATGTTGTACAAAAAAAAAATGTACTTATTTAGTTAAAAGATAATTCTTCTTGCACCTTATTATTAATTATGAAATGGTAATTATATTCTTATATAGGATATCTTTTAATTTTAAAAAATTATTTAGTAATAATATATTTAACATGTTTAGTTCATGCAAAATGAAAATAAAGAAAAAATAGTTGTAAAAATATCTTTTTTGTAATTAGTTTTATAAATGATACTCCTGTCTCTAACGTATAAGATTGATTAAAGAAATTTGACAATTCATAAAATTCTCTTATAGTCCTGAAATAAAAAATAAATAAATAAATAAATAAGAATGTGCACAATCGTTCGAAATTAATGTCTCTTTAGAATAACTTTGAAATCAAATTATTGGAGGACATTTTTATCAAAACAAGTATCCACATCATCTTTTTATAATTATTTATATGATGGAGTCTTTTAAGAGAGGGGAAAGTGTACATTATTAAGGTCTTTAGGGGGCAAAGTGAAACTATAGTATTGGTTCAAGAGGGTAAAGTGTAATTAACTTTTTTTTCTGTGCCCCTCATATATGGTTGGCAAAAGGTAGGGGTGTTCAAATTCAATGCAATCCAAATAAATTTGTAGTTAAATGAGTTAGGTTATCGAGTTTCGAGTTATTTGGGTTGAATTATCCGAAATGTGTTGGGTTGGATTTTAAAAAAGTTTCGAGTTATTTGGGTTGAATTATCCGAAATGTGTTTAAAATCCAACCCAGCCTAATTACCCGATAACAAAATATAATTTATTTAATTTTATTATTTTCCTAGCTATTTCATTCAACTTATACTTTATTTTCTTTTATTCTTAGCTTAACATTTATTTAACATGTTATATAATTTTTTTCCTTTTCATTCTTGAGTTAACCATTTAATTTTTGATTAAAAATAATTTGTAATAGATAATCTTATACTAAAAGTTTTTTTTTTTTTTTTTATTTTGAAACATTTTAACTCAGTAATCCAAACAATATGAGTAACTTGTCTAAGTAATACTTGAGTTGTATTTACTTGGGTTTGGTTGGGATGGGTTTTACTTTTTTTAGTCTGAAAATCCAACCCTAAAAACCTACCAACCCAATAACCCAACCTATAAACACCCCTAAAAGGTGAACATTTTAGAAAGTTTGAGGGGTTCAATGAGAAAAACAAAAATTTGAAGGACTAAACTGTAACTAAACTTTTGGATGGTCAAATTGAATCTTACTTTACAGAGGGTTTGCCATTTTCGAGAGACCAAACTCAAAATACAAATCATTTTCCTACCATCTTATGCAGAAGTCAATTATCATACCAAACAAAATTCGAACTCACTAATTTCGAATCCAAACAAAAATTTGTAATTAATAGAATTCAAAGAAATCTTCTTTTAAAGCCTTATTTATCTTTATCTAGTTAAAAAAATTAAAACCCAATTTATCTTTATCTAATTCAACATTTCATATTGAAGATGGGAGAGCTTAAAAAACTTGTTGTGAAGAGGGAAAGATAAGATGTATAGGTCTACCTGAAGCCTCACCTTCTACAATTAGAAGAGCTCATGCAATTCACCCAATAACAGCAGTGCAATTAGAATGGTCTCTATGGACAAGAGATGCTGAGGAAGAAGTCATCCCAACTTGCAGGTCAAACATCTCCAATCAATTTATTCCACTTAATTTGCTTGCTGTCCGTTAGGAAGCTATTCCGTTGTTCTTTTGAAACTTATATGTTAGATGTTTTAAAGCGTAAGATATTGTACGCTACAAGACCGTTGCAGAACTAATTAGAATTTTCCTAAATTTTAATTTAGAAAATTCAATTTTCAATTAATTGTAAATAAATATTCTATAGAAATGTGAGATTCCTCCAATAATTTCTCAGGGAACTTGGCACTGGTATTGTAGCATTTAGTCCATTGGGAAAAGGATTCTTTGCATCAGGTCCAGATGTTTCTTCAAAATTTGGTGATAATGACTTCAGAAAAGTATGTTATTAGTAAGGTTTACAAATTCCTATAGGATTTGCATATATTAATTAATTTGTACATATGTATTAGTTGTGAGTTTCTTCCCTTTTGACTTACATATTTTCTTGTAGACTTTGCCGAAGTTCAAGCCAGAAAATGTTGAACACAACAAAGAGATGTATGAAAGGGTAAATGAGATGGCAACAAGATAAGGATGCAGCCCACCACTATTAGGACTGGCCTGGCTCCATCACCAAGGAAAGGATGATGTTTGTCCAATTCCTGGCACTACTAAAATTGAAAACCTTGACAAAAATATTGGTACATTATCAGTAAAGCTTTGTCCTCAGGAGATGTCAGAGCTTGAAGCTATTGCTTCAGCTGATGCAGTCAAGAGTGATAGATATTCTGATATGGCCCATACTTACAAGTTTATAGAGACTCCACCTTTGTCTTCATGGGCTTGCACTACCTGAAGAGACAATCATTAATTGCAACAGAAAGAAGCAATATTTTGGCTTCTGAAAGAGGAATAACTTATAGAAGGGTGCCTCTGAATCAAGAATTTGGATATTGAATTATAAAAAGATTTATCTTGTGTTCTAGTGTTCATGACAATGGTAATTTGGTCATTTTCTATGTGACTATTTGAATTAATGAACTTCATATATTTTCTGGATTTTAAGTGACTAAATTCAAACAATTGATGTGTGATGCTTTTTCAAGACGGACTCAATCCAAAATAGTGTTGATTTTTTTTTTTTCAATAAGAGAGAATTTATCGTAGAGAGATTAACGTATGACTCTGAATTCATAACTTATAAGTTATAGAATTAAAAGTGTCTTATCAACTAACCTACACTTCAATTTCTTTCTTCTTCTTTTTTTTTGGACTAAAATATACACCATGATTAGTACAAGAACTATCCAAAAAAGATCTAGAGATTAGTTTTTCTTAGAATTCATTGCTTACACGGACTAATAGTACCAAATTATGGACATCTAAATCCTCAAAAAGTAATTGGCCTTTCGATTTCCATGAATTCCCTTTTTAGCTGCAATCCATCCAAAAGCAAATAAACTGTTGCCGAAAAGGCCATCATGACACATTGAGATATTACCAGAGAGAAAAATTCTATGCGGGTCAGCCCTTTTGTTTTGAATATTCTAAATTTAAACTGCATTCTGAAATTAACAATTATTTAACTTTGTGCAAAATCTATTGTAATTGTTAAAACACTATGCCCATTACTCGCGGATAGAAAAGTTAAGGAATAATTTTGTTATTTTTTAAAGACTTGTAAACTATAACACTATTTACATTATATAAAATTTAAAAATAACGTGATGATTCCCTTTTTGAGAGTCGAGACTATAGAATTTCTCCTAAATTTTAATTTAAGTATACAGCCAAAGAAATTCAGACCAACAAATCCTATTTAATGCTTCATTCTTCTTAGTTCTTACTCAACTTCCAAATGGGAATGTGCCCAGTTGAACTGGAGTTTGTGTGGCCCTGGCCCAAGAATATCCAGCCTAAAATGAGACGTCCGACAATTAGTAGGCTTAACCTGAACAAGTGTTTGCATGGCGTTTAACCGGTTAACCAACAAAGAGCACTTTAGGTGATAAGACATTTCTGCTCTGATTTAGTGGTTATAGATTCGATTAACTAAAGGGTAGAGGAATGGTGGGTTTTTTTTTTTTTAAACAATCTCAGACAACTAACAAATTGTTTTTGGGAATAGCATATTTACCTTACAATTTTTAAACTAGAAGTCTATTTTCTCAATTGAAAATTATTAAAGCATTCTACAATAAGCTCATTTGTACTTTATTTAATTGCAAGAATAGAAAGTTTAAAGTATCATCATACTGGAGCGCAATGTATAACTGAAAATATGTTAGAGTTTATTATTATATCCAATCGTTAAGTTTGTAATCAAAGCGGATAGTGTAGTCTTCAAAAAGTTGATAATTTATAAAGTTTAATGGAACCCTCTATTCGATTCAATTATTCAAGTTCTATCCTAATAATTTTGGATTTATCAAGCGCATTAAGGTATCTAATTATTCTTGAATATCTATACCTCTCTTGGAACAAATTTAATGAAGAAACCTTTCGTGTGCAAATACTAAATAACAATTTCTAATTTTGGAAGAACAATCTCTCTTAAATATATAATTTGTACAACTATAGGATTTATATCATGAAAATAGGAAAAAGTGAAAAATAACGTACCACAATTTACCAATTTATGGCCTGAAATTTTGTGATTAATTCATTATGTTAAAAAACTATCAATATGTATAGTAGTAAATTAAAATGTAGATATTCAATATTATAAATTTTATTTGATAGGATAAGGTCAACGACATATAGTTGCAGTGGATGTCAACTTGTATAATAGTAATTCAAAAGTAATAATGAACATTTAGTATTTAGCTTTTATTAGACAAAGTACACTTTAGTTAATTTGATATTCCTATTTTTTTAGTATATAATTTATACGATTAGTAATATTCAACATTAGATCTTTATAGGTACAAAAATAATGCACAATAATTTTTTGTAGAAAGACAATAATTATCTATTAAAAATGTTAGCTAATATAATTTAGAAACTAATTTTTTATTATAGGAAAAGCTTAACTTAAATATGTGTCAACTATTCAATGCATGAAAAGGAAACTAAATGTGACATAAGAATTGCAAGATAAGGATTATCTTATTTTAAGAAAAATAAAATAGATGTGGATGATATTTTTCACCCTTTTTTGACTCATCTAATCAGTTTTACAATAATAAAAATATAGGTTCTATATTATATTTATTTTTTAGTACACCACATAGATTCCAAATTCTTTTTATAATTTAGACAACGAATAGCTTTTATCATTACAAAGTCCAGATAACAAAATTAGGGACAAAATAAATGGCATTGGCGAAATGAAATTGAAGATGTTGACAATATATGTGAAGGATAATATCTTCGTCAATTCAAATTTAGATGGCCTTAAGACATTTAAGTAATTTTATACATCCTTTGTTCTTTTTTTCTTTTCTTTTTATATCAAAAATAGAAAAAGATTTTAGAATTATTCTCTCAAAAGAGTGCAAAAGTTTTATACCGGATAAGTCCTATTTCTTGTTATTTAAAGATGATTCCTACTATTATTTTTCTTAATTCCGAATCCTAAAAAGTTTTGTTTGAGTACTTGTATAATTTTTAAAATTCATTTTTAAAAAATGGATACTATGTAGAACTTTCTATTTTGTACAAAAATCTTATTTAAATAGTAAATTAGTCATTAAGATTGAAAATATATTTTAGAATTGTGTGCTTTTAAAAGGTTAACAATATTTTTTGTATCGGAATACAATTTGGAGGCTAAATTAGAACAGATTTTAAATTTAAAATGTCAAATTCATAATCTTTTAGATTTGGGAGCAACATTGGGACATTCGTTTTAGTTTTGAGGATCAACTTGAGACTATTTCCATTTGGAGGATTATACAGGAATTTTTTTTCAACTTGGAAGGTCAAATCAAGACCTTTTCAATTGAATACTTGAGGGCATATTGAGATTTCTACTTCGTTTGAATGGCCAAAATGGCATTTAACAATTTGAAATTAAAATAACTTTGTTTTCCTTTATTTGTCAAATGAATTTTTCTTTTTTCTTTTAATAGTTATAAATAAACTATTAATTTCTTTAATTGTCCATAAATGTTGTCTAGTCTATTAATGTGTCGACAACCTATATATGTTAATAATAATCATATGAATAATTCTATTAATGAGAAGTTTTATACTATTAAGTTTTTTTTTTTTTTTTTTGTTGTTGATAATTTTATTTAATATTCATCTTCAAAGTCTATCCCAGAATTCTATTCTATGAGAAAATTTACTTCAATTAAATTTAATTCTAAATGAAATCTCACAAAATTAGTTTTATTTCATGTATATTTTTAGGAGTTTTTCTCTTTAAGGATCCATCTAATGCATAGGTGAAACATGTAAATTTATTTTTCAATTAAATTTTTTATATTAATTATTTCTTAATATCTAAACCAATCCCCCAAAAAAATTTCAAACTCTTCCTTAATTTATAAAACTCATTTTCAATAATCTATTACATAAGAAATTTATTTCGATCATATTTATTTCCTAATATGAAGTCTTAAAAATATGTTTTATTTGTTCTTTTACTTTTTGAACTGTCTCTTACATAAATGTATAAAAAGATATTCAAGTTTGGAACAATGTTAACATTATTAAATTTTATATTGAGAGTAACTTGGAAAAGAAAAATCTAAAACTAAATCAAACTCCTTCATTTATTATAGTATATATTCAATTAATTTTTTAAATAACTTTATTTAATATTCATCTGTTGTTTCTATATCTATCCCAAAATTTTACTCTATGAAGAAATTTGGTTCAATCAAACTTAATTCTAAATATAAGTCTAAAAAAACTAATTTTATTTCCTATGCACTTTTTACAATTTTTGCTTATTAAGGGCCCAAAATTATAAATGAAATATGTAAATTAATTTTTCAAGTAAATTTTATTTTATTTTCTAGAACACTCTTGATTTCTAAAATCTATTCTAATAAAATTATTTCCTATTCTTCTTTAATTTTTTTTAGACTCATTCCTAATATTCTATCACCTAAGAAAATTTATTTCAATCAAATTTATCTCCTAATATGAAACCTTAAAAGTAGGATTTGTTTTCTCTTTTACTCTTCAATGAGTATTTACATAAATACACTAAAAAATTATAAAAAAGATATTCAAGTTAGGAGACATAATAAAGTAATTAAATTTTATAATAATGATAATTTCGAAAATAAAATCTAAATTACAACAATCATATTGACTCTTTAATGTAGTATGGATATAGATATGTAATGAATAGGTCTTTTGAATCGTTGCTACTTTGCTCCGGAGCTACCATAACCACATAAAGAAAATTTTATGATATTGAAAAATACTAGGTGTAGTTAAAAACGTGTAAGAAATGTGATAAAAATATTAAGACATTAAGGGTGTATGAGTGATAAAAAATAGCAATATTTAGTTTTTTATTAAGGGTGTTTGAAAAAAAATAATTAAAAACATCTTATGAAATTTCAAAAAATATTTCTGTAAGTTTTTACCAAGAAAACAACAATTGAAGGGAAGAGACAATAAACAATGGAAAATACTACCATAGCCCCAGTGTTGGGCCCTACCTGTAGTCTCTGCGGTCAAGGTTAAATCTTATATAATCTTACTTACATCAGCTGATATTATAAATTTCATAACATTTAATCTATATCACAAGTTTGCAAGTGAGACTGTAAACCAAATCTACCTAAGTATTTCCCATAACCAATAGCCAAAAAATGATTACAAACACCAAATAAGCACGAAAAATATTTAGGTAAACCCGGTCTTTGCCCTCACCTGTAGACCCTGTGGTCAGGATTAAACCTTAAAGAATCTTGCTTACATCAGCTAATTTCATATATTCTCTAAAATTTAATCTACACCATAAGATCTATAAGTGAGGCCAAAGATCGGGTCTAACTAAATCTTTCCCAATAACCACACCCCTTTATGATGACTTTTACTTAGTCAAAGTCTCTTTCATAAAGAGGACCAAGTTGCTAGTATATATATAGACATGTCATGAAGAAGAAAATTTGGAAGAGATCTTTTTGGTGGTTTATCAAAAATTCTTAGGTATACCGGTTTATATAGTATGTATCATGAATCACTTATTTTATATTTATTTATAATATTTTAATTTAATAAAATAAACCTTTTAAGAATGATATTGATAAACATGAACCAATAAATTTGGAAAATACTTATGTAGACCCGGTTTCTGAATCACTTGTAAACTCTGTAGTGTAGATTAAATGTTATAAAATCTATGATATCAACTGATGTAAGCAAGATTCTATAATATTTAATCTTAACCGTAAGGTTTACAGGTGGGACAAAAAATCGGATCTATATAAATATTTTCCAATAAATTTATAACGTTTACTATAGATTCGATTCACCTAAAATTTTGTGTGTTCAATAGAATCATTGAGAAGAAAATTTCGGTGATTCCAACAACTTTGAGTTAAAGAAAGCCTCAATTTGAGGAACTCAAAAGGAATTTCTCTACGTCGCTTTCTTTGAGCTCCATTGTGCTTGGAGTTAGACCTGTCAATGGGTCGGGTCTAGACCCGGACCTTACCCGATCCGGACCCGTTTATCCGAGTCTGGATCTATGACAAATTCTGATTACCCGGATTCGATCCGGACCGTTTAGCTATTATAATAAACGGGTCGGATCTGGATCTTAGTGTTCCGATCCGATTAAGACCCGGATCTGATTAAAATATTTAATATATAATAAAATTATTGTATATTAGTGTTATTTTATATGTATATATACATATATGCTGTGTAAATTGCCCATGTAATTTATATTTAATATAAAATACATGCATAAATATTAATTATGAACTCAATACTTTTGTATAATTAAAAAAAAAAGAGAAAATTTGATAAATTGTAATAGTTTTACATATAATTTTAAAAAAATTATTAAGACCCGGATCCGGATCCGGAACTAGTAATATTAATCGGATCCGGGTCTGGATATGCCGAATCCGATCCGGATCCGACCCGTTTACAACCTTACTTGGAGTACACTTGCACCACACATTCCCCCCCTTCCCTTTTAACTGCATTGGGTTTGAAAAGGACTTTTCCAATTTGAGAGTCAATTATTATGTTGAGTAGTACTTCATTTGTAAGAATTTTTGGCAAATACTTAGGTAGACTCGGTTTTTATCCCTACTTATAAACTCTGTGGTGTAGATTAAATTTTAGAAAATCTATGACATCAGCTGATATAAGAAAGATTTTTTAAGATTAAATTTTGACCACAGGATTTATAGATAGGGTTCAAAATAAGATCTATCTAAGTATTTTCTAAAATTTTAAGTACCGACTTGCGGCTAAAGCAGTGCTTCACTTTAGAAATTAGTAGATCAATATATAGTAGGCAATTTATTCTCATTGTCGGAAGATGTTTAATGATTTGGTCTAAGAGATTTTTCAACCACTAGAGTACAATAAAAGCTTATATTTGTGGCCAATATAATTTGAAAAGACTATTACAAATACAACTATTTTGTATATAATATTATATAATTCATAAATAGTTTATAATTTTGCAAACAATGACACTCCAACAAGAATCATAAAATAATTTATGACTCGTATCATTAATCACAAATGCTCATTTTTTTATAGTATCAAAAGAAATTGTGGTAGCTAAAGTAATTGGGAAAATCATACAAGTGGTTCCTCAAATATTTAGAAAGTTTTTTTTAGTCTCTCGAATATGAAATGTTGAGTTTTGATACCTCAAAAATTTAAAACGTATATATTTGGTCCCTGAACACAATTTCGGTGGTGTTTTAGCTTGAAAAAAATACGTCATCATTAGATATCAAGACTTTCAAGAGTAAAATTGAAACAAATTTTATTTTACCCCAAATCCCTATTGCCACACCTACTCCCACTCCAACTCCACTGCCTCTAGATAAAAAAAACACCACTATTGCTATTGACTCCTCTTCATATGGAACCGATTTCAACTAACTGGATTCACAATAAAAATTAAAAAGGAAAAAAAGAAAAACTCAAAATCACCAAAGAAAGGTAAAGGGAGTGAAAAACTCAAATGACCAAGTAAAAACTACTCATCGAAAAAGTTAGAGAAATTTCTATTGAAACTGATCTAATAAGACTGAGAAGATAGTACGAACCTTGCATCTGGATAGATTGGAGGAGTTAGAGGAGAAAGACGGAGTTGGGTTATGCCTGGTGGTGCAGTCTTTGTTATTGTTGGGCATAGACCTGGGCTGGCAGTGGCCATATCCAAGTGCCAGAGATAGGGGACTCGAGCAAAGATTGTTCAAGGCAAAAGAGAAATTTGGCGACGAGGGAATCATCGAATAAGGCAGTTCTGTCCTACTCATCCTACGTATTCAAAATGAATCTTTTTCCTTGTTAGGTTTAGCCAGCTCCAACAAACTACTGACATAATTAGCTAGTGGAAGAAGAGAAAGAATGAGAGTTTATGGGCTGATTTTGTAGAAACTGAAGTGAATGGAAGGTAGAGGCGGAGGATAGAGAGACACATGAGGAGGATGGGTTTGAGTTGGGGTGGTTGGCAGTAACGGTGTGGATTTGGGACAAAATAAAGTTTATTTTTAATTTTACCTTTTGAATATTTGAACATGTGACGATTATTTGTTTTTAGGCCAAAATACAATTGGAATTGTGTGCTCAGAACCAAAAATATATGTTTCAAATTTTTTAGGGACCAAAACTCATTATTTCATATTCAAGAGATTAAAAAAATACTTTTTAAATATTCGAGAGACTATTTATACAATTTTTTCAAAGTAATTTTTTTGGAACATTTGCACCACTAGAAAGCAGCTTGCCGGATATATAAGAGATGTACAATTTGACATTATTCGAACTTAGAATAATTGTGCTGCACGAAGAAAATAATATTAGAGAATAGTAATTAATGAAGGGTAATGGGCTTGGTTAAAATGATAATTAGGCGATCAATTTATATAAAATGTTTAAACTTCACTTGTTATTGTTCGCAATATCTTATTATTAGTTAATGATTTATAATAACTATTATAAGTTGTTAAAATATGTATCGTTAATCTATTTCATCTTTGAAAAAAGAAGATAACATATCCTTCTCATAAATTTTTTTTATAGAAAAAAATAACAATAATAATAATAATAATAAATAAATAAAACAATGAGGATAAATTCACACGAAGAAAGTCAGTAGACAACGGCGACGAGAAGGCTCTATTATATATCTAACGGAAATTTTACGATTTTTTTTAGAAAATCATTCTCTTATAATTTAAATGTTTGTACAGTACAATATTATATAGTTAAAAAGTTTAGTATTGTATAAATTTTTAAACTTAAAAGAATAATGTTCTAAAATAAACTGTAAAATTCCATGTATCTAAATGTATAATAAAGAATGAAACCGACCTATATAAAATAAATTACTGTTCGAGCTTTCCAGAAAAACATGTAAAGTACTGTTCCTTAACAAGGTTTTGAAAGTTGAATATATGGGTTGATTGGCAAGAAACGAGGCCAAGATTGATGTGTATCGCTGTTACCTTTGAAAAGTCTATATATTGTCAACAGCAATGTTAATGCTATTTTGGCCCTCCAAAATTGGATTAAAATGTCAATATTCCCTCCAAACTGAAAAAATTTTAATTTGGTCCTTCAAATTATATATATATTTGATAGTCTTAATTTGGTCCTCTAAATTAAAAACAAGTACAAAAAATCTCAATTAGTTCCTTCAAACCAACAAAAAGTATTGTAATTTAGTCCTATGCTTCATTTTATCTCGCTATTTCTGTATTTTTAGAACTTTAATTCTACAAGAAAATAAAATAAATATTATTTATTTGGTCTATTAAGTATTTATCATTTTGCATAAAAATATTCAAATGTGTATAAAATTATTTAATTCCATAGAAAAAATAAGTATTTATGTATTTGTATTAGGAAATTTTTAACTATGAGAAAGTTAACCCTCATTAAAAAAAAAAAAAAACCAAACGGTTGTATTAAAATAAATTAACATATCTTCATTTTGGAGAGTCAAATTAGAACTGTTTCAATTTGAAGGGTCTCATTAAAAATATCTCATTTACTTCCCATAAAATAATTTTGTATGAGAGGATCCGCGACAAGGGTACAAGTAATTTAAGGAAATAATGATTTTTAGTAGAGTATAAAAATTGACATTTTGATAGTTAATTAGCCTCTGCAAAACACAATCACATGATAATTGTTCTTAAAAGAAATCAAAAATTGTTAAATTGTTATTACAAGAAATATAATCTACAATATTCTTTACCTAATACGTTAATCTCAAGACAAGTCAATTAGTACTATCATTTATTTCGTCTAAACCAAAAATGAAGTGTTTGTAGTTAGTTGAATTGTGTAAAAATTTAAAAAATGCAAAATTTTGCACATTAGCTGGGTTCAAATTTTTGCACGAACTTAGTTGGAGCCATGTATAGGTCTGGTGGGCTGCATGTCACGTTCAATTCAACTGATACGCAAAGAATTTATTGTTTCATGTTTAATTTTTGCATAATTGCATAGTCTAGATCATAATTATTAAATTTAGTTAGATCCGGTAATTGTACCAATGAACCTGATATCACATTAATGATCTAATTATTCGAGGAGAGGACTTAGTAATACTTGATAAAAAAAACCCGTTAAATGAATAAAGAGATTAAAAATTTGAGTGCTTTGTTGAAACTCGTGTAATTTATTGTAACCCGATAAATTTAAATAATTTATCTCAAAATATATTTTTTATAATCTCAAATATTACATGAATCTTTTAAAATTTGTTTCATTATACTCAGTGATATTTAAATTCTACATATGCTTATTTTGGACCCGGGATTAATAGGAAAAGACAAGGTATTAACTCTAACACTTGTTAAGACAAAATTTTATATCTTGAAATAACCTTTCACTGTTGTAGATATTTTATTATATTTTGTAATAATTTTTACTTCATAAATAAAATTTGTCTTGTGATTTCATAATACTATAATATAATTTTGATTGACAAAATAATTTTATAATTTAAATATATTTTTTATTAATATATGAAACCTACTAGTTCAACAAGTAATTCATTAGTTAAACTGATAACCTATTGGTTCAAATATTTTAGTCAAACTTATAATCGAGTTAGATTTAATAACCGTGGTCTAGTTTAATAAGAATCGAACTCATATATAAATTTGACCCAAATTCTTATCATTCAAGTGTATACAGTTCAGACTATTGTCAGTAACCTTACTTTCCTAAATAAATCAATTTAGGTCATGTAATAGATTATCTCACAATAATAATTTTTTTCTATGTTTTTAATACTTGAGATTTTAATTCAAAAAATTCAAAACTCGAATAATTTAATCAAATAATACTTGATTGGATTTATTTCAATTTTCATATTATTTAGGTTTGATTGAATTTTGATTTTTTATCTTACAATTCGAACACGGAAATCCAATCTATGAACACTCCCGATACCCGAATACCTACCAATGTTATCCTCCAAACCGGATTCGCTACACTATGACCTCAACCGACAAGTGTCACTACCCAAATGTTATTTAGGGCAATGAATGAACCGGGCTGTGGACAGTTAAAAAACTCCCCTAAAAAGGCTGCATCTCATAATCGCAGCGCACACGCGCATTTCCCATAACGCACATCAACACCACATTACGCAACCAAAAACCAACCAAATCCACCCTCAATTCCTCGTTCCTCTCCTCATCACAGCAAAAGGGTCGGCTCAGTTCTCATCAAATCAAAAGATTTTCCAGAAAAAAAATCCAAATTTGAGGCTAAAAAAAGTGGCTGAATTTGTGTAGAACCAACGCAAAGTCTAGGATGGACTCATAAGCCAAATTATTTAAATATTTTCCAAAATTAAAGACAAACACCTTTGTGCTCTTATTAGTGTCTTAATTAATAGAAAAATTGGAGTTTCGGAGGAATGTCGAAATTGTCCAGATGAATATACATTAAAAAATGTGAAGTGGAAATGAATATAAATTATGGACACGAATTATTATGTTAAACAAATTAGTGAGTGAAATACTTTTTCGTTCTCTTTTAAATATCACTTTAGTAAAAAAAATTTATTTCATTTTAAGGAGATGTTTGATTCGCATCCGGGAATCGGAATCGAAATAGGAATCATAAATCCTACTATAAAGATTAATTACCCTTGATTCTCATTGCTTTCCCCAATATCTATAAACCAAACACCTCCTAAGTACTCCTTTCATCCTATTTTATTTGGTATGGTCAATCTTATACACAGTTTAAGAATAATTAAAGTTTGACCAACTAGTAGAATAGTTTTTCCATTATTGTCTCTCAATTAAAATTCAAAATTTGTTAGTTGATTTTTTATTTTCCAAATTTGAAATAGTTCATGAGAGTAATTAATGTTGAAACATGATATACTCTTTTTTTGAGACTTGCGTGAAGGACAAATTATGCAAATTAGCATTTATTTATTTGTCTTTTTAAAGAGTAACAAATAATTTGGGACAAAATAAAATACTAGAAAGAATGACAATAAAATGGGACGGATGGAATATCACTTTAGAAATTCAATAAAGCATTATTTTTTTACCAATTTTGCTCTTAACTCTTTCCGACTCCTTTAATTACGGAAGATGAAGGGATTTGAGATTGGGTAAGAGAAATTAGTGTGAGAAAAAGAATTAATGTTGGGACACTTTTGATTTAGAAGAATTCTACAATCTCTTTTAAAGAACCATTTCCTTGGCTTTAAATCTTGTAGAGCATAAACTTTTAAAGCACGTGTTGTCTGTATAAACATTTAAAATATAAGATAATGATTTTTTAAAAGAGATCGTAGATTTTTTTTTAATTTATTATTAATCGAAAGGATAATTTAGTCATATACAATTAATTTTATCTAAAATTTAAGGTATTTAATAGCAATGTTAATCTCTGTGTCAAAATTTCAAAGGACACTTAAAATAAAACGGAAAGAATATAAAGAAGAGTGAATTAATTGTAGTAAGTGAAGTTATTGAATGGTATATAAATAAATACGGTTGTTGTGTATGAAATATAAACAAGGCCACACAGCAATAAATGTGGGATATAGAAAGTGTTGATAGTGGTAGGAGAGAAATTTTTTTAGATAGATCTAATTTATACTAGGTGATATGGATTTTTTTGTTTAAATTTATCCACATCACTCTATTAAAATAATTATCTTCATGAATAATCTGAATAAATTTACACCAATAATCTATACTAACTATTATAAAGCGGATCCATTTAAAAAATTTTCCAGTACAAGAAAACAAACGATATTCCTGGTCATAGGTTGTTGGTGGAATTAAGTTATCGTAATTATCCAAGTTTAGTGCAAGGATATGTTATGTTTTTTGTTGTCTGTATAAGCATTTAAAATATAAGATAATGATTTTTTAAAAGAGATCGTAGATTTTTTTTTAATTTATTATTAATCGAAAGGATAATTTAGTCATATACAATTAATTTTATCTAAAATTTAAGGTATTTAATAGCAATGTTAATCTCTGTGTCAAAATTACACATCTAGATGTGTATAAGAGAAAGAATATAAAGAAGAGTGAATTAATTGTAGTAAGTGAAGTTATTGAATGCGGTTGTTGTGTATGAAACATAAACAAGGCCACACAGCAATAAATCTAAAATTTTCCAGTACAAGAAAACAAACGATATTCCTGGTCATAGGTTGTTGGTGGAATTAACTGAATCAAATACTTGTAAATAACAGCGAGCAACCAAGAATTAATGAATGTGAAAAAGGGTTAAAAGGGATACATTCCCTATAACCTTTGTGCTAGGATCGTTTTAGCTCCTATATTTATTATAACACTTTCTATTAAGGAATTCTATATGGTCAATACATAAATCCTTATAATTACGATAACTTATTTTGATAAGGAAAAAGTTTAGTGCAAGGACAATGTTACATAACATATGTCTTGTATAGAACATTTAAAATATAAGATAATGATTTTTAAAAGAGATCGTAGATTTTTTTTTAATTTATTATTAATCGAAAGGATAATTTAGTCATATACAATTAATTTTATCTAAAATTTAAGGTATTTAATAGCAATGTTAATCTCTGTGTCAAAATTTCAAAGGACACTTAAAATAAAACGGAAAGAATATAAAGAAGAGTGATAAATTGTATAAGCTTATCACATAGATTAGTATTATTTCAATAAATGTGGGATATAGAAAGTGTTGATAGTGGTAGGAGAGAAATTTTTTTAGATAGATCTAATTTATACTAGGTGATATGGATTTTTTTGTTTAAATTTATCCACATCACTCTATTAAAATAATTATCTTCATGAATAATCTGAATAAATTTACACCAATAATCTATACTAACTATTATAAAGCGGATCCATTTAAAAAATTTTCCAGTACAAGAAAACAAACGATATTCCTGGTCATAGGTTGTTGGTGGAATTAACTGAATCAAATACTTGTAAATAACAGCGAGCAACCAAGAATTAATGAATGTGAAAACCACTAAGGGATACATTCCCTATAACCTTTGTGCTAGGATCGTTTGGGTAGCTCTTATATTTTTGGGAGACTCAATTATTAAGGAATTCTCCCATATGGTCAATACATAAATCCTATTTAAATGATGATAATTACGATAACTTATTTTGATAAGGAAAAAGTTTAGTGCAAGGATATGTTATGTTTTTTGTTGTCTGTATAAGCATTTAAAATATAAGATAATGATTTTTTAAAAGAGATCGTAGATTTTTTTTTAATTTATTATTAATCGAAAGGATAATTTAGTCATATACAATTAATTTTATCTAAAATTTAAGGTATTTAATAGCAATGTTAATCTCTGTGTCAAAATTTCAAAGGACACTTAAAATAAAACGGAAAGAATATAAAGAAGAGTGAATTAATTGTAGTAAGTGAAGTTATTGAATGCGGTTGTTGTGTATGAAATATAAACAAGGCCACACAGCAATAAATGTGGGATATAGAAAGTGTTGATAGTGGTAGGAGAGAAATTTTTTTAGATAGATCTAATTTATACTAGGTGATATGGATTTTTTTGTTTAAATTTATCCACATCACTCTATTAAAATAATTATCTTCATGAATAATCTGAATAAATTTACACCAATAAATCTATATACTGTCTATACTAACTATTATAAAGCGGATCCATTTAAAAAATTTTCCAGTACAAGAAAACAAACGATATTCCTGGTCATAGGTTGTTGGTGGAATTAACTGAATCAAATACTTGTAAATAACAGCGAGCAACCAAGAATTAATGAATGTGAAAAAGGGTTAAAAGGGATACATTCCCTATAACCTTTGTGCTAGGATCGTTTGGGTAGCTCTTATATTTTTGGGAGACTCAATTATTAAGGAATTCTCCCATATGGTCAATACATAAATCCTGATAATTACGATAACTTATTTTGATAAGGAAAAAGTTTAGTGCAAGGATATGTTATGTTTTTTGTTGTCTGTATAAGCATTTAAAATATAAGATAATGATTTTTTAAAAGAGATCGTAGATTTTTTTTTAATTTATTATTAATCGAAAGGATAATTTAGTCATATACAATTAATTTTATCTAAAATTTAAGGTATTTAATAGCAATGTTAATCTCTGTGTCAAAATTTCAAAGGACAAAATTTATCTCACTTAAAATAAAACGGAAAGAATATAAAGAAGAGTGAATTAATTGTAGTAAGTGAAGTTATTGAATGCGGTTGTTGTGTATGAAATATAAACAAGGCCACACAGCAATAAATGTGGGATATAGAAAGTGTTGATAGTGGTAGGAGAGAAATTTTTTTAGATTGATCTAATTTATACTAGGTGATATGGATTTTTTTGTTTAAATTTATCCACATCACTCTATTAAAATAATTATCTTCATGAATAATGTGAATAAATTTACACCAATAATCTATACTAACTATTATAAAGCGGATCCATTTAAAAAATTTTCCAGTACAAGAAAACAAACGATATTCCTGGTCATAGGTTGTTGGTGGAATTAACTGAATCAAATACTTGTAAATAACAGCGAGCAACCAAGAATTAATGAATGTGAAAAAGGGTTAAAAGGGATACATTCCCTATAACCTTTGTGCTAGGATCGTTTGGGTAACTCTTATATTTTTGGGAGACTCAATTAGTTTAATTAAGGAATTCTCCCATATGGTCAATACATAAATCCTGATAATTACGATAACTTATTTTGATAAGGAAAAAGTTTAGTGCAAGGATATGTTATCTTTTTTGTTGTCTGTATAAGCATTTAAAATATAAGATAATGATTTTTTAAAAGAGATCGTAGATTTTTTTTTTAATTTATTATTAATCGAAAGGATAATTTAGTCATATACAATTAATTTTATCTAAAATTTAAGGTATTTAATAGCAATGTTAATCTAAAATTTAAGGTATTTAATAGATAGCTAGCGATTACTTTCTTGCTACTATACGATATTACAAAAAAAAAAAAAAATTTATTAATGACAAGTAGATCATAAGGAAAGTGTTTTATACCTAAACTACACTTCGTTGTCATAAAATAATTATAATAACAAAAATAAATAATGTCATAAAATAATTATAATAACAAAAATAAATAATGTCAACATGTTCAAGAAGAGAAACTAGTAAACTAAATAAAGTTTAGGTTGTTATCTAGAGTATTAGAAACCAAGTGTTGAAAGTTGGAAAGAGATCGAAAATGGGAAGTAAAGTGAGGAGGATCAAATTGGGTTCACAAGGTTTAGAGATTTCAGCACAAGGTTTGGGATGCATGGGCATGTCATTTGGCTATGGACCTCCAAAACCTGATGAAGAAATGATACCACTTATTCAGCATGCTGTCAACAGTGGCATCACCTTTCTTGATACAGCTGATATCTATGGCCCTTATCTCAATGAAATCCTCCTTTCTAAGGTATGTTCTAAATTTCATTATTCTCATCTTTAATTCCCTTTTGTGTGTGTAGTATGTTGTGTATATCTGTATGGTTTTTGGGTCCAATAAATTTAAAGATATCTGAACTCAAGAAATGGTCATTTGTTCTGGTCTTCTTTCCTTTTCTTTTTTTTTTTTTGTTTTCTTTTTTTTGGACTTATTAGGTTGATAATGTGCTTTGAATGATATTAAGTAGTACAATAAGAAAATTATTTATAAGATTAGTTGTAAACAATTATCATTTTACGTGACAAAATTTTATTAAATCAATAATTGCTAATTTTGATTACGACAAAATTCTAATAAATCTACAATTTCTAAGTTGCTGCGAGTTGAAATGGGTAAGTAGTGACAAAGAACATTTGGATTGAATAGATTAAAATGATGGTATTGTTCTGGTACTACCTTTAATTGGAAATCCTAGCTTGTTATGTCCGGCGTTATTGTTTGTAAATCAGCTCTACCTTTTGTAATTCTTCAAACGATAATCAATTTGTAGTTGGCAAATGTTTAGATAGATCCAGTTTTTTACCTCACTTGTAAATCCTGTAGTGTGGATTAAATTTTAAAGAATCTATGACATAATGTAAGCAAGAATATTTAAGGTTTAATCCTGACCACAGGATCTACAGGTGGGATTAAAAATCGGATCTACCTAAGTATTTTCTTTTGTAGTAACCTTAAAATGCTGTTTTTTGAAGACAAGTATGAGGTTCCATTGGAAGCCTCTCCTCCGTTACTCTTCTTGCCTTTTTCAGTTAGGGAAATCATATTCTAACCAATTTTAGTGTCATACAAGTGTTAATTTATAATATTCATGTATTCAGATATTTTAGTAAATTTAATTTTATCTCATACAGGACTCCAATCACCTATTTTGCAAGTATGTTGTCTATGTACTAATTTTGTTATACAATTTCGATACCTATAAAAAGCGTTGAATATCAAAAGTGACACGACATATGAAAAAGACCATGAATTTTTTTATGGTAGCGTATACAAGAGTTTACAAAGGAAAATGGAATAGTATATACCAATGAACATTCCTCAATTTATCTGTCGCAATCGAACTATAGTAATTAATGATGCTCAAAATAAAGCTCTGTAAAACTTGAATATTTCAACCAAAAATTTTATTGTCATCTAATTTTTCCTTTTTACTATTTTCTAAATTTACAATCATGATTATTCCTGATTGAATAAACCATTATACTACTTGAGCATGCCATAAAATATGTATCCTATCTTCTCTCTTAAAAAAATTTAATGTGTTAGTTCTTTTGGACGCGATCTTTGCGGAAATAGCACCATTTGTTCTTGTTGCGCAGTTCTGGGTCACTCCTCATGGCCCCAAGCCACTTGACAAAGGGTTCTTTCTCTATGATAGCCAAAATGCTTGAAGGTTGAGTATTGAGCGGGATATAAACTCTAGGAGGGTCGGGAATCCTCGTATGAGGAACGGTTACGAATAACCTATCCCTCACACTAACCTTCTGCTAACTCCTCCATTTACTTTTCTCTTCTTCCCACTTTCACCCTCGGATTCCTTTTTTTTTTCTTTTCCCTTCATCTGCTTGAGAAAACTCTTCGGATCTACGAAAAAGTTCATTTAGTGTAGAGGGTAACCTCAAATTAAGATCAAATGAGAATTTTTCGGGCTTAACCCCACTTTGAAATGCCATGATTTGCATATTTTTCGTAACTCCTTGAATCCCAATGGTTTCTTTCTTGAACCAATCCACGTAATCGAGAAGGATTCTTTTCTGGCCAATGCTTAAGAGTAAGCAAGTAAGTTCTTATCTTTGGAATCCTTTTTTGGTTCCCAAATTTGTTCAAAAAGAGGTCAACAAGTTGATCAAAACTTCTTATGTCCCCTTTTTTAAATCCTCTGAACCAATCCGAAACTGTGCCCTTAAGGGTTCCGGGAAACCCTTTGCACAGAATACCATCTGAAACACCTTGCAAACACATTTTAGCTCGATAGATGCTCCCACAGATCCGAACTTCCATCATAAGAGTCAAAATGAGGTGTTTGCCAACTCCTTGGAAGGTGTTCTTACATTATTACATCAATAAATGGCAAGGAGTACTTGTATCTTCCAGCTATACCTTCCTTGTCATCCATCTTGTCTACCCGAGCTTGGAGCCCCTCCAACATTCTTTTCAACTCTTCTTCTTGCTCGGGAATACACTCCAAAATTTGCTCCCTTTCATGAGGTCTTCCCATCTCCCTTGCTACAGAGGCCGCCACGCTTAGGCTCCTCGGTCTGGACTTCACTTGGTCTAGAGGAGGCTTCTCTTCTAGACTCATGCTGGGCGGACCGGCCTTCAAGTTCTTGTCGGGCGGACCCGACTAGAGATACATCCCATCCTCCTTGATTCTCCCTATAGATTGCACGAGAGTGTTTTTCATCCAAGGGGTTATGATGCGTAGAGTGGACAACCCGGGATTGCCACCAGAGTTGTGCGAATATTCTTCTCCACCTTCACCACCTTGTTGGTCATGTCGATGTTTCATTAGAAGCTCCCTCAACATGGCATTTTGTTGCCTTAGCAATTTTATCTCTGTAACTTTCTCATTAGCTTGGGGATCGGGATCCCCAGCTTACCCCTCCAATCGATCAAATACTCTAATTGATCGATTTGACTGGTGTTGGGCATAAGCTCTTTCCCTCTATCCAGATTGTGACGGTAGGTGTTGCGCGTGTTGGGAGTCATAGGTAAAGACACAAAAATGGCTTTTTGTTTTGTTTCCCACAACGGCGCCAAATGTTGATGCATGTGAAAAAATTAGCACCAAAGTATAAAAATAAATTCGAATCCTTATAGTCCAAATCTTTCTGTGCTATGGCAAATTGTACGCGTGTACCCACGTTTTAGAAAACCTGCAACCAAATACAAGAGCGGCGGGATTATGTCCCCCCGGGGAAGTTCTGACGCTCAAGTCAGAATTGGTGATAGGAAGAGAATTCAGGGTGAAATGAGAGCCAAAATTGGTCAAGTATGTAGTTGAGAAAATGAAGTATTCTAGAATCCTCTATTTTACCTTCCAAATTACTATTTATACTTGTTCTAGGATGGGGTTGATTGATTCACGGGTTTAGGAATAATTATTGGGCCTATGAAGGTTTTGACAGATTTGACAGACTGATCACGTGTCCGTGAGTTATTGGACAATATTTTTAGGCATCATCACCTTGCTTGTTATGTCCGGCGTTATTGCTTGTAAATCAGCTCTACCTTTTGTAATTCTTCAAGCGATAATCAATTTGTAGTAACCTTAAACTACTGTTTTTTTTCGAAGACAAGTATGAGGTTCCATTGGAAGCCTCCTCCTCCGTTACTCTTTGCCTCATTTAGTTAGGGAAATCATATTCTAACCAATTTTGGTGTCATACAAGTGTCAATTTATAATATTCATGTATTTAGATATTCTAGTAAATTTAATTTTCTCTCATACGAGACTCCAATCACTTATTCTGCAAGTCATGTCGTCTATGTAATAATTTTGTTATACAATTTCGATACCTATAAAAAGGGTTGAATATCAAAAGTGACACGACATATGAAAAAGACCACGAATTTTTTTATGGTAGCGTATACAAGAGTTTACAAAGGAAAATGGAATAGTACGTACCAATGAACATTCCTCAATTTATCTGTAGCAATCGAACTATAGTAATTAATGATGCTCAAGATAAAGCTCTGTAAAACTTGAATATTTCAACCAAAAATTTTATTGTCATCTAATTTTTCTTTTTTACTATTTTTTAAATTTATAATCATGATTATTCCTAATTTATGAATAAACCATTATACTACTTGAGCATGTCATAAAATATGTATCCTATCTTCTTAAAAAAATTTAATGTGGTGGTTCTTTTGGACGTGAACTGTGATTGTAAAGTACAGAACGAAGTACCTAAAAAATGAAGTTGAAAACATAAGTATCTAGCAATCAAAAATAAAATAAATTAGGCCGACAATTATAAAAATCACCATTTTTTTCTTTTTATTTTAATGAAGTTTCACCGAAAGTCATGTGCCACCATGTGCATTTACTAATTCAAAATTCATAGCTGCATGGTATCTAAAGCAAGAGTAAGTCTTGGTTTTATGATAGTCGTTGAAATTACCGAAAAGTAAGTGTGTTTCACTACTTTGCAATCATCCAACGACTTGTAATACTCACTGCAATATGGAGTGAATAGCAAAGAATTTTTCCTAAAGTAATGCGATAAAGTTAATTTTTTTTCAAAAAATTGATGATATAAATATGTTCCACATTTAGTGTTTAGCACAGTTCCATTAGATCTTTGATCCTATTTTTATGATTTAAATTTACAAAATCGATCTCGATCTTAGAAATGGGATTGCTATTTTAAGTAAATACTAGTTGGATTACTAAAATCTCATTATTTATTTTATATTACTAAGTTAAGTTAATTTTTTGATAATTTTTCATTTAAATACTATATTTCATGAGTTTAGATTATTTATATTAATTTTTTATTTTTTAATTAAAAAATAATATTAAATTTACGATGATGTAAATTTTTTTACATAAGTATATATTGTCAAATACTATATATTTAAATTAAAGAAACTTATTATATGATGAATATTAAGATTTTATACTTATTTGTATAAGTTTTTATTAAATATTAACTTTAAAAATAAATTAAAAGTTATATTTTTATATTTCAATAAGATCTTATTATCCTATTTACTACTGTCTGATTTTACAACAATCAAAACGATCCCGATTCTACAAACCAGACTTAACACTCATTTTTGCCATTATTTAAGCCAAATGAAAGAACGCTATGGGTTAAAAGTGGAGTCCAATTTTTAGCGGCCAAAAAAGGCTTTTAGTAGAAATATGTAACATTGTCTTCTAAAACTACTCTTTTATATGATTACAAAAGCCTACAATAGTGGAATACAATTGAAACATTAAAGTTCATATAGAGTGGAAAAAATATTGACTGCTTTCACATATAGGTGTCAGGATTTCATCCAATGAGAGAGAATAATTCTTTGTTATTCACTCTGCATTGTAGAGTGAGTATTACAGACTATTGGATAATTGAAAAATAACGAATCCTCCTGCTTGTTAGTCATTTCAACGACGGTCATTACTCACCTCCTTCTGCTTTTCAATCATCTCAACGACTATCACTACTCACTTCACATTATAGAATGAGTAGGTAAGACTTACTTTCTGGAGAGACTTAAATTGTTCCCGATGACCAATAGCTCAATAAGCAGTTGGTTTCTAAAAATAAATCAATGGGAAATCTAAAAAGAAAAAAAAAATCCACTTGGATGATGTGCACAATTGACAAAATATTAGCACCATAATTTAACAAATCAATTAATTTTCAAAGTATTGTCTTGATGGTAGGCTTTAAAGGGAATGGATAGGAAGAAAGTGCAAGTGGCCACAAAATTTGGAATAAGAGCTGAAGATCGGGAGATTGTGGGAGATCCGTCATATGCTCGGGCTTGTTGCGAGGCCAGCTTAAAACGCTTGGACATTGACTACATTGATCTCTATTATATTCATCGAATTGACAAACGAATTCCTATTGAAGCCACGGTATGTGCTCTATGATTGTTATGTTCTTTGTTTTAAAAATATGCATGTAATTCTTGATTTAAATTTCTTGTTAAGGATAAATTATAATCCTAGTTTTTAAGGTTTGTGATAATTGTTGAGGATATATACCAGTTTTTATGATCATTAGTGGGTGAGGTACACTATTGTGTGTGCAATTTTAAAAGATAAAAGGAAATAAAAAGAGTAAAAAGGTTTTTGATGAATGGTTACAATAAAAATAGTACTAATAAAAAATTATTACATTAATAAAGATAAATTTAGCAAATTATATAATGATATCACATCAAATGATCCCTAATACTTTATATATAATATAGATAATGATATTTTATTTTATTTTTTTTAAAGAAAAGAGAAGAAAAGAGTAGATTGCTTATAAACCAAGCTTTCCAAGTATCTAAAAATGTTCATAAAGTCTTCGAAGATGTATAATTTTCGATTTGGCTATTGAAATAATGACATTGTGCCAATTAAGACCGCCAACCATAAATTTTTTTCAACGAAAGAGCATCAAAAATCATTTAACCGATACCCTTCTAATTTACAAGATTATGTCAATCAACACCCCGTAAATATTTATGTGGACCGCAGTGTTAGTGGACCTTACTTGGGTCTCAAATAAGGGTGCCAATGGGTCAGGTTATCAGGTTATCGTGTCGTGTCACGTATGACCCATTTCTTATTGTATTCGTGTCGTGTCCTGTCGTGTAGGGCCCATTTCTTATCGTGTCGTGTTCGTGTCTGACCTATTCGGGTTCATGCCATATTCGTGTCTAACCCGTTTACTATTGATAGAGAGTATCAACCTATTTAATAATTACATAACTTGCGATACATTTGAGTTAAAATCTCAAATTTTGATTATTTAATAACTTAAACAATTATTAATACCAACCTTATTATTATAGTAATTTAAAACTCATAATTAAAATTAGTGAAATTTTTTGGATAATATTTAACATAATTATTATGTTTGATTTAATAATCAAATATTAATTCTATTATTCACAATCTTAAAATATGCTATATTAAATTATAATAAAATAAAAATTTCAACAAAATCTGTTCATATAGGAACTTAATAGATTATCGTGTCAACTCACGGGTTGACCCAACCCAACTGATTTAATTTCGTGTTATAAATGGATTGACCTAATAATGAACCGATAAATTTCGGGTTGTGTCAGAAATTGCCAGTTCTAGTCTCAAAGTTAGGGCCCATACGAAACATACATAGATCCCATATCTTTTGTTAACATTGCGATTCAAAGAAATTTTTTTTTTCTAGGGTTAATTATACTTTACTCTCTGAACCAGTATTTCAGTTGTATTTTGCTCCCTGAGTCTTAAAAATGTACACTTTACCCCTTTAAAAGATTTCATCATATATATAATTATAAAAGATGATGTGGACATTTACTTTGACATTATTACCCTTCAAACATTTGTAGACAAATTATATTTCTTTTTATTTCATTTTTAATGATTTCATATAATATATTTTTATTTTGTAAGAATAATAAATTTTTTTTATCACATTTCGTTAATAAAATTATATTTATATATTTTTCATTTCCAAAACTAAATACTAATAGAGTGAACTTTCACAATACTTTTTCTACAATTTTTTTTTTTTTTTTTGCAGGATTTAAACATATTGAAAATAAAATAAGTAAGTAGATTTCTTTTATTTATATAAATAATTTTATTTTTACACATTTCATACTTAAAAAAAAAATTTATAAAAAAAATAAAAAATTTTGTTTGTGTGTTGATGTCGTAAAAAAAAAAAAAAGAAAAAAAAAAGAAAATGTACTTATTTAGTTAAAAGATAATTCTTCTTGCACCTTATTATTAATTATGAAATGGTGATTATATTCTTATTTAGGATATCCTTTAATTTTAAAAAATTATTTAGTCATTTATATTTAACATGTTTAGTTCATGCAAAATGAAAATAAACAAAAAATAGTTGTGAAAATCTCTTTTTTGTATTTAGTTTTATAAATGAACAAAATAATATATAAGTTGATTAAAGAAATTTGACAATTCATAAAATTCTCTTATATTCCCAAAATAAAAAATAAATAAATAAATAAAAAAGAATGTCTGCAATCATTCGAAATGAATTAAAAGTAGAATAACTTTGAAATCAAATTGTTGGAGGACATTTTTGTCAAAACAAGTATCCACATCATCTTTTTATAATTATTTATATGATGGAGTCTTTTAAGAGAGGACAAAGTGTACATGAAGCCATATCAAGGTTCAAGGAGCAAAGTGCAACTATAGTGTTGGTTCAAGAGGGTAAAGTGTAATTAACTCTTTTTTCTATGCCCCTCATATATGGTTGGCAAAAGGTAGGGGTGTTCAAATTCAACCCAATCCAAATAATTTTAGAGTTAAATGAGTTAGGTTATCGAGTTTCGAGTTATTTGGGTTGAATTATCCGAAATGTGTTGGGTTGGATTTTATTTTTTAAAATCCAATCCAACCTAATTACCCGATAACATAATATAATTTATTTATTTTTATTATTTTCCTAACAATTTCATTCAACTTATACTTTATTTTCTTTTATTCTTCGCTTAACATTCATTTAACATGTTATATAAATTTTTTCCTTTTCATTCTTGAGTTAACCATTTAATTTTTGGTTAAAAATAATTTGTAATAGATAATCTTATACTAAAAGTTTTTCTTTTTCTTTTTTAAACATTTTAACTAAGTAATCCAAAAATCTGAGTAACTTGCCTAAGTAATACCTTGGGTTGTATTTACTTGGGTTGGGTTGGGATGGGTTTTATTTTTTTTAGCCTGAAAATCAGAACCTAAAAACCTACCAATCCAATAACCCAACCTATAAACACCCCTAAAAGGTGAACATTTTAGAAAGTTTGAGGGGTTGAATGAGAAAAACAAAAATTTGAAGGACTAAACTGAAACTAAACTTTTGGATGGTCAAATTGAATCTTACTTTACAGAGGTTTTGCCATTTTGGAGAGACCACACTCAAAATACAAATCATTTTTCTACCATCTTATGCAGAAGTCAATTATCATACCAAACAAAGTTCGAACTCACTAATTTCAAATCCAAACAAAAATTTGTAATTAATAGAATCCAAAGAAATCTTCTTTTAAAGCCTTATTTATCTTTATCTAGTTAAAAAAATTAAAGCCTAATTTATCTTTATCTAATTAAAAATTTCATATTGAAGATGGGAGAGCTTAAAAAACTTGTTGAAGAGGGAAAGATAAGACATATAGGTCTATCTGAAGCCTCACCTTCTACAATTAGAAGGGCTCATGCAATTCACCCAATAACAGCAGTGCAATTAGAATGGTCTCTATGGACAAGAGATGCTGAGGAAGAAGTCATCCCAACTTGCAGGTCAAACATCTCCAATCAATTTATTCCACTTAATTTGCTTGCTGTCCGTTAGGAAGCTATTCCGTTGTTCTTTTGAAACTTATATGTTAGATGTTTTAAAGCGTAAGATATTGTACGCTACAAGACCGTTGCAGAACTAATTAGAATTTTCCTAAATTTTAATTTAGAAAATTCAATTTTCAATTAATTGCCTTAAATATTCTATAGAAATGTGAGATTCCTCCAATAATTTCTCAGGGAACTTGGCACTGGTATTGTAGCATTTAGTCCATTGGGAAAAGGATTCTTTGCATCAGGTCCAGATGTTTCTTCAAAATTTGGTGATAATGACTTCAGAAAAGTATGTTATTATTACAAATTCCTATAGGATTTGCATATAAATTAATTAATTTGTACATATGTATTAGTTGTGAGTTTCTTCCCTTTTGACTTACATATTTTCTTGTAGACTTTGCCGAAGTTCAAGCCAGAAAATGTTGAACACAACAAAGAGATGTATGAAAGGGTAAATGAGATGGCAACAAGATAAGGATGCAGCCCACCACAATTAGGACTGGCCTGGCTCCATCACCAAGGAAAGGATGATGTTTGTCCAATTCCTGGCACTACTAAAATTGAAAACCTTGACAAAAATATTGGTACATTATCAGTAAAGCTTTGTCCTCAGGAGATGTCAGAGCTTGAAGCTATTGCTTCAGCTGATGCAGTCAAGAGTGATAGATATTCTGATATGGCCCATACTTACAAGTTTATAGAGACTCCACCTTTGTCTTCATGGGCTTGCACTACCTGAAGAGACAATCATTAATTGCAACAGAAAGAAGCAATATTTTGGCTTCTGAAAGAGGAATAAAGAAGGGTGCCTCTGAATCAAGAATTTAAAGGATATTGAATTATAAAAAGATTTATCTTGTGTTCTAGTGTTCATGACAATGGTAATTTGGTCATTTTCTATGCGACTATTTGAATTAATGAACTTCATATATTTTCTGGATTTTAAGTGGCTAAATTCAAACAATTGATGTGTGATGCTTTTTTAAGACAGACTCAATCCAAAATAGTGTTGATTTTTTTTTTTTTTAAATAAGAGAGAATCTATCGGAGATAGATTAACGTATTGTTGACCCAAAAATAACCTAAGAATGGGTGAATGGGGTAGTTTCAAAAAACAAACTTTTTAATGTGCTTAATGAGAAATGCAAACTTTATGCAACAAATAAATATTTAAACACAAATGATCAAAGTTAAATATTTAACTATTCAAACTTAAAGAACAAATGTAATGATTGAGAAGAGAGTATCAAACCAAACTCACAAATTTCTCAAGTTTAGAGTATATTCACTAGTAATGCCTCTTCAAAGAATGTGAGGCAATAATCTTTTTGTATTTGTCACAAAGTAGGCTCACATTTGCATCAACTAAATCCCTCTAGTTGAGTTAAAGGGTCTTACAATATAACCTCACTTTTGTACATTTGTTATTCCTCCATTCTTTCACTTGAAAATCACTCACTAGTCTACTCTTGCTCACACTAATTCTCTCTAGTTGAGGCAAGAGAACTACACCCAAACCAATACAACACACAATATTTTAGCCTATTTTTTCCCAAATAGTTCCTACAAGTGTTTGTATTGAATGCAGTAGTTCTACTCCTTTTTTTTTTTGCAATTACAGACTTGGGAGTATTTATAGTTGCCCAAAAACTGCAACCAACAATTCTGTAACGGCTATTTTCTGTTTACAGGAAAACTAGCCGTTAGAGCTTTTGGACGGTCGACTGCGTCCGAAAGAACTAGCCGTTGGACCTTTCAAAAGGCGCGCTAAGAGATAACATCTGTTGCGTTCGTTCTCTAGAGGGTGTTTGTCTTCTTTCGTTCGGACGTCCGAGGTTGCGTCCGAACTTGCGTCCAGTCGAAATCAATGTCTTCTGGAATATTGATCGGACGTTATTTTTCATCCGAGGCTGCTTCAAGTTCTCTATGTTGGACGATTATCATCGTCTGAACTGTCTTCCTTCCGGACAATCATCATCGTCTAAATTGTCTTCGGTTGTTTTCTTGATTCTGTTCGGACAATCATTTACGTCCGAACTTTCCTATTTATCTGTACACTTATTTTCAAACTGTTAGAATAATTTGGTCATCTCAAAACAAATTATCACAACTGGAGTTCAACACGTATTACTCTGAATTCATAACTTATAAGTTATGGAACTAAAATTGTCTTATCAACTAACTTACACTTCAATTTCTTTCTTTCTTTCTTTTTTTTTTTGGACTAAAATATACACCATGATTAGTACAGGAAACTATTCAGAAAAGATTTAGAGATTAAATAAAAAATTTCAATTAGTTTTTCTTAGAATTCATTGTTTCCACGGACTAATAGTACCAAATTATGGACATCTAAATCTTGAAAAAGTAATTGGGCTCTCGATTTCCATGAATTCCTTTTAGCTCCAAGCCATCCAAAAGCAAATAAACTGTTGCCAAAAAAGGCCACCATGACACATTGAGATATTACCAGAGAGAAAAATCCTTTGCAGGTCCGCCCTTTTGTTTTGAATATTCTAAATTTAAATTGCATTCTGAGATCAACAATTATTTAACTTTGAGCAAAATCTATTGTAATTGTTAAAACACTATGCCTGCTACTCCCGGATAGAAAATTTAAGGAACAATCTTGTTATTTTTTAAAAACTTGTAAATTATAACACTATGTGCATTGTATAAAGATTTAAAAATAATGAGATGATTCCCTTTTCGAGAGTGGAGACTATAAAATTTTTCCTAAATTTTAATTTAAGTAAACAGCCTAAGAAATTCAGACCAACAAATCCTTATTTAATGCTTCATTCTTCTTAGTTCTTACTCAACTTCCAAATGGGAATGTGCCCTGTTGAACTGGAGTTTGTGTGGCCCTTGCCCAAGATGTCCAGCCTAAACTGAGACGTCCAATTAGTAGGCTCAACCTGAACAAGTGTTTGCATGGCGTTTAACAGGTTAACCAACTTGGAAGTTGAAATGGCCCGAACCACAATAAAAAAGCCCATGTAAGATTTTATTTATGGAAGTCAAAAATTACTTACACCCGCTTATAGTTATCATATAGTTACTAGTATGAGAACACGTATTTTATACGTTTAAAAATATTAATTATTTAATTTTTATTACTATAAATTAAAAAGTAAAGCATGTTAAGAGATACTAACTATTTGATTTTCACTTAATTTTTTACTTATATAAATTTTGTTTCAATGTTTAACGAAACCAAATAATTTTTTGTAGTTTGTATGAGTTTAGAGAAATATTTGTTCGTAGGTAATTTTATGCATTTTCTTTAGATATACTTTTTCTTTAGATTTACTTTGTTGGAAATATAAGAGATTTATTAGTTTAATAGTTCAAACAATATTTTTGACTATAACAAAGAGTATCTTAGATGATAAGATGTTTCTCCTATGATTTAGTGGTTATGGGTTCGAGTCACTAAAGGGTAGGGTAAGGGTGTTTTTTTTTTTTTTTTTTTGAAAAAAAACAATTCAAACAATCTCATACAACTAACAAATTGTTTTTGGGAATAGCATATTTACCTTACAATTTTTAAAATAGAAGTCTATTTCCTCAATTGAAAATTATTAAAGCATTCCACAATAAGTTTATTGGTACTTTATTTAATTTCAAGAATAGAGAAGTTTAAAGTATCATCATACTGGAGTACAATGTATAACCAAAAATATATTAGAGTTTATTGTCATATCCAATCATTAAGTTTAGTAATCAAAGAGTATAGTGTAGACTTGAAAAAGATGATAATTTATAAAATTTATTGGAACCTTTTATTCTATTCAATTATTCAAGTTCTATCCTAATAATTTTGGATTTATCAAGCGCATTAAGGTATTTAATTATTATTGAATCCCTATACTACTCTCTTGGAACAAATTTGATGAAGAAACCATTCATGTGCAAATATTAAATAACAATTTCTAATTTAGAAAGAACAATCTCTCTTAAATATATAATTTGTACAACTATAGGATTTATATCATGAAAATAGGAAAAAGTGAAAAATAACGTACCACAATTTACCAATTTATGGCGTGAAATTTAGTGATTAATTCATTATAGTAGTAAATTAAAATGTAGATATTCAATATTATAAATTTTATTTGATAGGATAAGGTCAACGACATATAGTTGCAGTGGATGTCAACTTGTATAGTAGTAATTCAAAAGTAATAATGAACATTTAGTATTTAGGTTTTATTAGACAAAATACACTTTAGTTAATCTGATATCCCTATTTTTTAGTATATAATTTATACGGTTAGTAATATTCAACATTAGATCTTTATAGGTACAAAAATAACAACAATAATTTTTTGTAGGAAGACCATAATTATCTATTAAAAATGTTAGCTAATATAATTTTAAGAAACTAATTTTTTATTAAAGAAAAAGCGTAACTTAAATATGTGTCAATTATTCAATGCATGAAAAGGAAACTAAAAGTGACAAAAGAATTGCAAGATAAGGATTATATTCTTTTAAGAAAAATAAAATAGATGTGGATGATATTTTTCACCCCTTTCTAACTCATCCAATCAGTTTACAATAATAAAAATATAGGTTCTATATTATATTTGCTTTTTAGTACACCACATAGATTCCAAATTCTTTTTTATATTTTAGACAACGAATATCATTTATCATTACAAAATCTAGATAACAAAATTAGGGACAAAATAAATGGCATTGGTGAAATGAAATTGAAAATGTGGACAATATCTATGAAGGATAATATCTTTGATAATCCAAATTTATATGGCCTTGAGGTTTTTAAGTAATTTTATGCATCCTTTGTTCTTTTTTTCTTTTCTTTTTATATCAAAAATAGAAAAAGATTTTAGAATTATTCTCTCAAAAGAGTGCAAAAGTCTTTTATACAGGATAAGTCCTATTTTTTGTTATTTAAAGATGATTCCTACTATTATTTATCTTAATTCCGAATCCTAACAAAGTTTTGTTTGAGTACTTGTATAATTTTTAAAATTCATTTTTAAAAAATGAATACTATGTAGAACTTTCTATTTTGTACAAAAATCTTATTCTAATAGTAAATTAGTCATTAAGATGGAAAATATATTTTAGAATTGTGTGCTTTTAAAAGGTTAATAGTATTTTTTGTATCGGAATACAATTTGGAGGGTAAATTAGAATGATTTTATCCCTTTGAAATGTCAAATCTCATAATCTTTTAGATTTGGGAGCAACATTGGGATATTTGTTTTAGTTTTGAGGATCAACTTGAGACTATTTCCATTTGGAGGATTATATTGGAATTTTTTTCAACTTGGAGGGTCAAATCAAGACCTTTTCAATTGAAGATGGCATATTGAGATTTGTACTTAGTTTGAATGGCCAAAATGGTATTTAACGATTTGAATTTTTTAATTAAAATAACTTTGTTTTCCTTTATTTGTCAAACGAATTTTTCTTTTTTCTTTTAATAGGTGTTAATAAACTATTAATTTCTTTAATTGTACATAAATGTTCTCTAGTCTATTAATGTATCCACAACCTATATATGTTAATAATAATTATATGAATAATTCTATTAAATGAGAAGTTTTATTCTATTAAGTTTTTTTTTTTTTTGATAATTTTATTTAATATCCATCTTCAAAGTCTATCCCATAATTATACTGTATGAGAAAATTTACTTCAATTAAATTTAATTCTAAATAAAGTCTCACAAAATTAGTTTTTATTTCATGTATATCTTTTTAGGAGTTTTTCTCTTTAAGAGTCCAAAGGTATAGGTGAAACATGTAAATTTATTTTTCAAGTAAATTTTTTATATTTATTATTTCTTAATATCTAAACCTATCCCCAAAAAAAATTTCAAACTCTTCCTTAATTTATAAAACTCATTTTTAATAATCTATTACATAAGAAAATCTTTATTTCAATCAAATTTATTTCCTAATATGAAGTGTTAAAAGTATGTTTTATTTGTTATTTTACTTTTTCAGAAGTATTTACATAAATAGCCTAAAAAGATATTCAAGTTTGGAACATTAACAATATTATTAAATTTTATATTGAGAGTAACTTGGAAAAGAAAAATCTAAAACTAAATCAAACTCTTTCATTTAATATAGTATATATTCAATTAATTTTTAAATGACTTTATTTAATATTCATCTGTTGTTTCTATATCTATCCCAAAATTTTACTCTATGATAAAATATTAAGACATTAAGGGTGTATGAGTGATAAAAAATAGCATTATTTAGTTTTTATTAAGGGTGTATGAAAAATAAAATAATTAAAAACATGTTATGAAATTGTTATTTCCAATTCTGTAAGTTTTTTACCAAGAAAACAACAATTGACAGCAAGAGACAATAAACAATAACCAAAAAATGATTACAAACATCAATAACCACACCCCTTTATGATGACGATAACTTTAGTCAAAGTCTCTTTCATAAAGAGGACCAAGTTGCTAGTATCTATGTTGACATGTCATGAAGAAGAAAATTTGGAAGAGATCTTTTTGGTGGTTTATCAAAAATACCAAGGAATATCGTTTTATAGTACGTGTTACAAATCACTTATTTCATATTTATTTGTAATATTTTAATTTAATAAAATAAATTTTTTAAGAAAGATATTGGTAAATGTGAATTAATAAATTTATAATGTTTATTATAGATTCGATTCACATAAAAAAATTTTCTATTCAATAAAATCATTGAGAAGAAAATTTCGGTGATTCCAACAACTTTGAATTGCCTCAATTTGAGGAACTCAAAAGGAATTTCACTGCATCTCTTTCTTTGAGCTCCATTGTGCTTGGAGTACACTTGCACCACACACTTTTTTTTTTTTTCCCCTTTAAACTGCATTGGGTTTGAAAAGGACCTTTCCAATTTGAGAGTCAATTATTATGATGAGTAGTACTTCGTTGGCACTAGAATTTTAAGTACCGACTTGCGGCTAAAGCAGTGCTTCACTTTAGAAATTAGTAGATCAATATACAGTAGGCAATTTATTCTCATTGTTGGCAGATGTTTAATGATTTGGTCTAAGAGATTTTCAACCACTAGAGCACAAGAAAAGCTTATATTTTGTGGCCAATATAATTTGAAAATTACAAATACAACTATTTTGTATATAATATTCTATAATTCATAAATAGTTTATAATTTTGCAAACAGTGACACTCCATTAAGAATCATAAAATAATTTATGACTCATATCATTAATCACAAATGCTCATTTTTTTATAGTATCTAAAGAAATTATGGTTGCTAAAGTAATTGGGAAAATCATACAAGTTCCTCAAATATTTAGAAATTTTTTTTTAGTCTCTTGAACATGAAATGACGAGTTTTGATACTTCAAAAATCTAAAACGTATATATTTGATCCCTGAACACAATGAAATGGAGTTTTTGGCCTGAAAAAAATACACCATTCTTGTCAGATATCAAGACTTTCAAGAGTAAAATTGTTTAAACAAATTTTATTTTACCCCAAATCCCCACTGTCACTCCAACTCCCACTCCAACTCCACCGCCTCTAGATAAAACAATACCACTATTGCTACCGACTCCTCTTCATATGGAACCGATTTCAACTAATTGGATTCACAAATTAAAAAGAAAAAAAAAAAAAAGAAAAACTCAAAATCACCAAAGAAAGGTAAAGGGAGTGAAAAACTCAAATGACCAAGTAAAAACTACTCATCGAAAAAGTTAGAGAAATTTCTATTGAAACTGATCTAATAAAACTAAGAAGACGGTATAAATCCTGAATTTGGATAGATTGGGGGAGTTAGAGGAGAAAGACGTAGTTTGTTATGCCTTTTGGTGAAGTCTTTGTTGTTGTTGGGCTTAGACCTGGGCTGGCAGTGGCCACATCCAAGTGCCAGGGGACTCGAGCAAAGATTGTTTAAGGTAAAAGAGAAGTTTGGCGATGAGGGAGTGTCTTGAATAAGGCAGTTCTAACGCACTCATCCTTCGTACTCAAAATGAATCTTTTTCCTTGTTAAGTTTAGCCAGGTCCAACAGACTAATGACATAATTAGTCTAGTGCAAGAAGAGAAAGAATGGGAGTTTATGGACTGATTTTGTAGAAACAGAAGTGAATGGAGGGTGGCAGAGGATAGAGAGACACACGAGGAGGATGGGTTGGAGTTGGGGTGGATGGCGGTAGCGATGTGGATTTGGGACAAACTAAAGTTTATTTTTAATTTTACCATTAAATATATGAATATGTGACAATCATGTATTTTTTAGGCCAAAACATAATTGGAATTGTATGCTCGAAACCAAAAATATATGTTTCAAATTTTTGAGAAACCAAAACTCAGTATTTCATATTCAAGAGATTAAAGAAATAAATTTTGAATATTTGAGAGACTATTTATACGATTTCTCCAAAGTAATTTTTTCAAACATTCGCAACACTAGAAAGCAGCTTGCCTGATATATGATAAGAGATGTACAATTCGACATTATTCCAACTTAGAATAATAGTGCTGCACGAAGAAAATAATATTAGAGAATAGCAATTAATGAAGGGTAATGGGATTGGTCAAAATGATAAGTAGGAGATCAAGTTATATAAAATGTTTAAACTTCACTTGTTATTGTTTGCAATATCTTATTAGTGAATAATTTATAATAATCATTATAAATCATTAAAATATACATAGTTAGTCTATTCCATATTTTAAAAAAAAAGAAGATAACATATCTTCCTCGAAAAATTTTTCACCGAAAAAAATAATAAATAAATAAATAAATAAAGCAATGAGGATAAAGTCACACGAAGAAAGTAAGTAGACACTGGTGATGAGAAGGCTCTATTATGTATCTAAAGTGTATAATAAAGAACGAAACCGACCTATATAAAATAAATTACTGTTCGAGCTTTCCAGAAAAACACGTGAAGTACTGTTCCTTAACAAGGTTTTGAAAGTTGAATATATGGGTTGAACATTCGGCATGAAAGTGGTCAAGATTGATGTGTATCACTGTTACCTTTGAAAAGTCAATATATTGTCTACAGCAATGTTAATGCTATTTTGGCCCTCCAAAATTGGATAAAAATGTCATTAATCCCTCGAAACTGAAAATGTTTTAATTTTGCCCTTCAAATTATAAAAATATAATTTGATAGTCTTAATTTGGTCCTCTAAACTAAAAACAAGTATTTTAATATGGGTCTTCAACAAAAAATCTCAATTAGTTCCTCCAAACCAACAAAAAGTATTGTAATTTAGTCCTATGCTTCATTTTATCTCGCCATTTTTGTGTTTTTAGAACTTTAATTCTACAAAAAAATAAAATAAAAATTATTTATTTGGTCTATTAAGTATTTATCATTTTGCCTAAAAATGTTCAAATGTGTATAAAAATATTTTGTCGTAAACAAATATAATTCTATAGGAAAAAATAAGTATTTATATATTTGTATTAGTAAATTATTAACTCTGAGAAAGTATAATTTAACCCTCATTAACAAACTTTAAAAAAATAAAATAAACAAACGGTTGTATTAAAATAAATTTTCATTTTGGAGAGTCAAATTATAACTGTTTCAATTTGAAGGGTCTCATTAAAAAATTTGTTTCAGTTTGGAGGGCATATTGAGACTTTTTGAATCTTGAGGGCCATATTAAAACACCTTTTCAGTTTAAAGGATCAAATTTTCGCTGTGGAGGCCATGTTAAGACTTTTGCTGACTTTGGAGGCCAAATTGATATTAACACGTGTTAATATAGTACTACTAACTTAAGACTTGGATGTTTAAAAGCGGAGAGGGATTGATGTGGTTTTGCCTCTATTGTTTTTAGACTATTCGGTAAGTGACTGATTAAGCCAAAGAAGTTGAATTTGGCTACTTAAACTACGTCTCTCTTTCGCGAACTTATTAGGTAAAAAAATGTCTCTTTCAAGAGATTAGCATGATGATTACATAATTTATAACTACGAATTTACTTCACCTTTTCTATTGGCTTTTCCAAATAAGATTATTATTTTTTTAGGTCCAAATAAGATTATTATTCCACGTAAAAGAAGTTATCTCATTTACTTCCTATAAAATATGTATGAAAGGATCCGCGACAAGGGTACAAGTAATTTAAGGAAATAATGATTTTTAGTAGAGTATAAAAATTGACATTTTGATAGTTAATTAGCCTCTGCAAAACTCAATCACATGATAATTGTTCTTAAAAGAAATCAAAAATTGTTAAAAGAATTTTCAATGTGTTCGTTGAAAATATGACATTGTGTCGATTAAGACTACGACCATCAATTTCTTTAATTTGACTTAAAGAACCTCAACAAATATTTAACTAGTCAAATGAGATTTTCAGTGTCAAATTTTGGAGGTTAACTAATAAAAAAGGAAATACGTGGATTTAAAATTGTAACTACACTTTATTTTTTTAGATTATTTAGTGGTATTATCCTACAAAAGCAATACTTAGCTAATAAAGGTTACTTATGGTAACGCCGAATTGACATTAGATATTTAATTCACTTGTCAATTGGTACCCTTTGAATTTACAATATTGTGCCAGCTAAACGCTTATGTCCCTCATTTACGGTTGGTAAAAGGTCTGGCGGGGCAGCATATTTGGAAGTTTGAAGGGCTAAATTAGAAAATAAAACTTGAAGGGGCGGGCCATGATACAACAAAATTTTAGATGGTCAAATTGAAGAAACCCAATTCAACCGAAATAGAAATCATACTCCTACAATCTTATGCAAATGTAGATATGTCAATAGTCATACTTTTAAACTCATTAATTGTGATTCCAAACAAAAACATGTACAATTATTAAAAGAACTAATTATATTTTATCTCCTTATAAATTTGACAGTGTCTCAATTTGTCTCCTTAAAAAAATGTATGTACCTTTTGCTCTTTCTTACTGACGGTCAAAGTCAACTATTAGTCAAAAATTTAAGAAGTGATGCAAAATTACTAAATTATTCTAGTAAAATTTTTTAAAGTTAGTTATAATTCAGTCTGTAATAATATAAAATTGCATTTTACCCTTATAATCCCTAAAAAAATTTATTTTACCACCTACAAAGTAGATAAAATATCCAAATGAGAAATTTCGTACTCTAACGATCGTTGTTGTTTAGCAGTTTAATTAACTTGTTATCAATTTGTCATCATCCTTACGATGATTTCTTTATGGATCATTTAAAAATTTTACAATTAAAATTAACATAAATTAGGTATTTCGTGAAATTTTTACTTTATTTTTTTGTTTCTGAAAAATCATATTGAAGCAATTTCATGTGGGATTTGTACCTATTCTAGGCACGTACAATGAGAGAACGTCTTCACGAGCCTTCTCTTATTATACAGTTCTCTAGTTATTTTCGCCTAGTTTAGTTGTTATATTTATAATATGGCTAGAAATTGAGTATAGATTTAGGTGTCGAAATATTTTTTGCATGTGGCTCGAGACTACATTAAAACCATTCAAAAACTCTTAATTACACCGTCATATTAATATTGGAATTAGCCATTAAAATCATCTGATGAGTTGTATGAATGGCGTCATTTATGATTAATTTAGTAAATTTACCAAAGAGGGAGTAAAGTGTAATTTTGTGCCATTATAAAGAATAAAATGTAATTAACTCCAATATTAATATGAATGGTAATTTAGAGATTTACATTAATTTCTAATATTTTGACTAATGATTAACTTTAACTGTTAGTTAGAAATGACTAAATATAATATATATTTTATGAAAGGCAAATCGAGACGTGATAAAATTTACAAGAGGATAAACTATAATTAACCCTTATTAAAATCCAAATAAATCTTCTTTTAAAGCCTTATTTATCTTGATCTAATTTCAAAATTCATTTTGCAGATGGGAAAGCTTAAAAAACTAGTTGAAGAGGGAAAGATAAGGTACATAGGTCTATCTGAAGCCTCACCTTCTACAATTAGAAGGGCTCATGCAATTCACCCAATAACAACAGTGCCATTATCTCGAATGGTCTTTATGGACAAGAGATGCCGAGGAAGAAGTCATCCCAACTTGCAGGTCAGACATCTCTAATCAATTTATTCTACTTAATTTCCATGTATTCCTATTGATAAGAACCTCATAAATTTTAGGAACTTCTACGATTCCGTTAAAAATCTTTATGATATATTTTAAAGTTTTATATCGAACAAATTTTTAAATTATAATATTATATGATAAAATTTTTTAAAATACAACGAAATAATTTCATAATGGAACAAATAAATTTTTCTTAATTTTAATTTGAGAAAATTCAATTTAAGTTGCCTTAAATGTTCTACCTACCTATAGAAATGTGAGATCCCTCTATAATAACTTCTCAGGAAACTTGGCATTGGTGTTGTAGCATTTAGTCCATTGAGAAAAGGATTCTTTGCATCAGGTCCAGAAGTTTTTCCAAAATTTGGTGATAATGACTTCAGAAAAGTAAGTTATTATTTACAAATTCCTATAGGATTTCCATATGAGCATCTAATTAATTTTTACATATACATATATATTATTTGTGAGTTTCTTCCCTCTTGACTTAATTAGTATTTGAAAAATAAAGTTCCAAAATTTTTTTTTTTTTTTTTTTTTGTTGACTTTAACTTTTTTTTTATATTTTTTTATTTTTTATAAATCATTAATTCCTTTACTCTATGGTGATTCAAACCCATGATCAATAGATTATAAAGAAAGAGTTTTACCACTTAAATTGAATTTTGTTGTCTTTTGTAGACCTTACCAAAGTTGAAGCCAGAAAATGTTGAATACAACAAAAAGATGTATGAAAGGGTAAATGAAATGGCAACAAGAAAAGGATGCAGCCCACCACAATTAGCCTTGGCCTGGCTCCATCACCAAGGAAATGATGATGCTTGTCCACTTCCTGGCACTACCAAAAGTGAAAACCTTGACAAAATATTGGTGCATTGTCAGTAAAGCTTAGTCCTGAGGAGATGTCTGAGCTTGAAGCTATTGCTTCAGCTGATGCAGACCTCAAGGGTGATAGATATTCTGATATGGGACAGACTACAAGTTTATAGAGACTCCACCTTTGTCTTCATGGGCTTGCACTACCTGAAGAGACAAACATTAAATGCAATCGAAAGAAGCAATATTTTGGCTTCTCAAATAGGAAAAAAGAAGGGTGCTTCTGAATCAAGAATTTGGATATTGATTTATGAAAAGATTTATCTCGTGTTCTAGTGCTCATGACAAAGGTAATTTGGTCATTTTCTGTGTGACTATTTGAATTAATGAACTTCTTATATTTTCTGGAGTATAAGTGTCTAAAATCAAACAATTGATGTGTGATATTTTTTCAAGACTCATCCAAAATAGTATTGATTTAAAAAAAAAAAGAAAAAAAAAAAGAGAAGGGGGTCTAACATAAATAAATTGACGTATAGTCCGAACTCATAACTTACATGTCATAGAATTAAATTTATAAGTGTCTTATCAATTAATCTGCACTTCAATTTCTATTTATTTTTGGACTAAAATAGATACACCAAGAAACTATCAAAAAAGATTTAGAGATTGAATAGAAAATTTCGACAAGTTTTTCTTAGAATTCATTGCTTCCACGGAGTTATAGTATTATAGTACCAAATTTTGAACATCTAAATCTTGAAAAAGTAATAGGCCTCTCGATTTCCATGAATTCCCTTTAGCTCCATTCCACCCAAAAGCAAATAAATTGTTGCCAAAAGGGTCATCATGACACATTGAGATATTACCAGAGAGATGAATTCTGTGCAGATCAGCCCTTTTGTTTTGAACATTCTAACTTTAAACTACATTCTGAAATCAACACTTATTTAATTTCGAGCATAATCTATTGTAATTGTCAAAACAGTATGCCTACTACTCTTGGATAAAAAAGTTCACCTATTGTAAATTTAGGCAACAATTTCGTTGTTCTCTAAAGGCTTGTACACTCTAACACTATGCGCATTATACAAGAATATAAAGATAATGAGATGATTCCCTTATCGAGATTGTAGAATTTTTCCTAAACTTTAACTTAAGTAAACAGCCAAAGAAATTCAAACCAAAAAAATCCTATTTTTTGCTTCATTTTTCTTAAGTGTTTGGTTTATGAGTATGAGGGGAAGGGATGGAAATCAAGGTTAATGATATTCATAGATATTGTTTGGTTAATCACTATGAAAATCATTCTATGGGAATGAAAGTATTAGAAAATGCCTACTTTCATTCTCTACTTGTGGCATGGGTTTCAAATTTAATAATTTTTCAACATAATAAAATCCATTCCTTAATCAAACCAAACAAGTAAAAGAGAATGATATAAACTCATATCGATAGTGGGATTTATGATTCACATTTTAATTCTGATTCCTGAATGCAAACCACACATGTCCTTAGGAGGTGTTTAGTTCATAATCGGGAATCGGAATCGGAATGGGAATCATAAATCTCACTATTGGTATGGGTTTATATCATTCCCCCTTATTTGTTTGATTTGAAATATGAATGGGTTTCGTTATGTTAATGAGTCTCTTTACTTAGGAAGTGTTTGGTTTATAGGTATGAGAGGGGGAAATTGGAATCAAAATTAATGATACCCATAGATGTTGTTTGGTTGAGCACTGTGAGAATCATTATATGGGAATGAAAGTGTTAGAAAATGTCTACTTTCATTCCCCACTTGTAACATGTGTTTCAAAATAAGGAGGTGTTTGGTTCACATTCAGGAATCGGAATGGAAATCATAAACCCCACTATTAGTATGGGTTTATATCATTCCCCCTTACTTGTTTGGTTTAACATAGGAATGAGTTTCATTATGTTAATAAGTTACTCAACTTGAAACCCATGTCACAAGTTGGGAATGAAAGTAGGTATTTTCTAACACTTTCATTCCCATAAAATGATTCACATAGTGTTCAACCAAACACCATCCATAGGTATCATTAACTTTGATTCCCATTCCCCCCTCTCATACCCATAAACCAAACACCTCCTAAGTAATTCATTAACATAATGAAACACATTCCTATGTTAAACCAAACAAGTAAGGGGGAATGGTAGAAAACTATGCCAATAGTGGAATTTATGATTCCCATTCCGATTCCGAATCTCGAATGTAAACCAAACACCTCCTTAATTTGAAACTCATGTCACAAGTAGGGAATGAAATTAGGTATTTTCTAACACTTTTATTCCCATAGAATGATTCCCATAGTATTCAACTAAACAACATTTTTAAATATCATTAACTTTGATTCACATTCCCTCTCTCATACCTATAAACCAAACACCTATTTAGTTCTTAAGAAACTCTCAACTTCTAAATGGGAATGTGCCCAATAGTAGTGGAGTTTGTATGGCCCTGACCCAAGATATCCAGCCTAAAATAAGAGGTCTCAATCAGTAGGCCCAACCTGAACTTGTGTTTACAAGGCATTTAAGAGGCTAACCAGCTTGGAAATTGAAATGGCCCGAACCACAATAAAAATGCCCATGTAAGAATGAAATAAAAAATTACTTCCTCCCCTCCCTCTTATAGTTAGTGGTAGGTAACGAGTAGGTTTTTCCTACTTTGCTCAGGAGTTACCATAACCACATAAGGAAAATTTTATGACAATGAAAAATACTAGGAATAGTTAAAAACGTGTTAAGAAATGTGATAATATTATCACATTAAGGGTGTATGAGTGATAAAAAAAAATAACAATTAAAAACAAGTCATGAAATTGTTATTTCAAAAAATATTTCCGTAAATTTTTACCAAGAAAACAACACTTTATAGCAAGAGACAATAAACAATCACCAAAAAATGATTACAAACACCAAATAACCACACCCTTTATGATGGCTTAGTCAAAAGTCACTTTCATAAAGAGGACCAAGTTGCTAGTACCTATGTTGACATGTGATGAAGAAGAAAAATTGTAAGAGATTTTTTTTGGTGATTTACGGAAAATTTTTAGGTAGGTCAATTTATAATATGTGTTATAAATCTCTTATTTTACATTTATTTATATCATTTTAGTTTAATAAAATAAATTTTTTTAAGATATATAAGGATGAATAGAGATCAATAAATTTATAGAACCTATTATAGATCTAATCTACTTAAAAATATTTTAATTCAATAAAATCATTGAGGAGAAAATTTCGGTGATTCCAACAACTTTGAATTGCCTCAATTTGAGGAACTCAAAAGGAATTTCTCTGCATCTCTTTCTTTGAGCTCCATTGTGCTTGGAGTACATTTGCACCACACACCTTTTTTTTCTTTCTAGGTTTGAAAAGGACATTACCAATTTGAGAGTCAATTAATATGATGAGTACTACTTCATTGGTAAGAATTCTAAGTACCAACTTGCGGCTAAATCAGTGCTTCACTTTAGAAATTAGTCGATCAATATATGTAGGCAATTTATTCTCATTATCGGCAGATGTTTAATGATTTAGTCTAAGAGATTTTTCAACCACTAGAGTACAAGAAAAGTTTATATTTTGTCACTAATATTATTTTAAAAATCATAAATACAACTATTTTGTAATACTATATAATTCATAAATAATTTATAATTTTGCAAACGATGACACTCCATTAAGAATCATAAAACAATTTGTAACTCACATTTTAATTTTTGTGACTTATATTAATAATCACAAATGCTCATTTTTCTTATAGTATCAAAAGAAATTGTGATCGCTCAAGTAATTGGGAAAATCGTACAAGTAGTTCCTTGAATATTTAGAAAGTTTTTTTTTTAGTCTCTCAAATATGAAATGTTGAGTTTTGATCCCTCGAAAATCTAAAACTTTTATTTTTGGTTCCCTAGCACAATTCCGGTGACGTTTAGTCTAAAAAAAAAAAATATCATCCTCACATGTAAAAATTTTCAAGGGTAAAATTAAAAACAAACTTTATTTTGTCCCAAATCCCCACCACCACCTACCAACCCCAACTCTACCGCCACTAGATAAAACAATGCCACCATTACTATTGACTCCTCCTAATATAGAACCGATTTCAACCAACTAGATTCACTAATTAAAAAGGACAAAAAAAAAAAAAAAACTCAAAATCACCAGTGTCTCTTAGGAAAGGTGAAGGAAGTGAAAAACTCAAATGACCAGGTAAAAACTACTCATTGAAAAAGTTAGAGAAAATTTTATTGAAACTAATCTAATAAGACCGAGAAGATGATGCAAAACCTTGAATTTGAATGTATTGAATCTGAATATATATGAGAAGTTGGAGGAGAGAGACGTGGTTGGGCTATGCCTGGTGATGGAGTCTTTATTGTTGTTGGGCTTGATCCTAGGTTGGCAGTGGCCACATCCAAGTGCCAGAGACAGGGGATTCGAACAAAGATTGTTCAAGGCGAAAGAGAAGTTCAGTGATGAGGGAATCGTCGAATAAGGCAGCTCTGACCCACTTCTCCTTCATACTCAAAATGAATCTTTTCCCTTGTTGGGTGCAGCAACCCCAACAGACAAATGACATAATTAGTCTGGTGGAGAAAGAGAAAGAATGGGAGTTTATGGACTGATTTTGTAGAAAGAGAAGTGAATGGAAGGTGGCAAAGGAAAGAGAGACACCAACGAAGAGGAAGATGGGAAAGGTGGGTTGGAGTTGGGATGGGTGGAATCTAGGTGGCGGTGGCGGTGTGAATTTGGGGTAAAATAAAGTTTATTTTTAATTTTATCCTTGAATATATGAGACATATCACGATTACGTATTTTTTAAGTCAAAACACTATTGAAATTGTGTCCAGAGACCAAAAATATATGATTCAAAATTTTGAGGGATCAAAACTTATCATTTTATATTCGAAAGATTAAGAAAATACCTTTTAAATATTCGAGAAATTATTTACACGATTTTTTTAAAGTAATTTTTTCAAGCATTGCAACACTTGAAAGTAGCTTGCCTGATATATTAGGGATGAACAATTCGACATTATTCCAACTTAGAATAATAGTGCTGCAAGAAGAAAATAATATTAGAGAATAGCAATTAATGAATGGTAATGGAATTCGTTGAAATGGTAACTAGTCGATCAAGTTATATAAAATATTTAAACTTTATTTGTCATTGTTCGCAATATTTTTATTAGTAAACGATTTATAATACGTCGTTAAAATATATTATTAGTTTATTCTAATTTTGAAGAAAGAATGTAACATAATCTCTTCGTAAATTTTTTCATAGCAAAAAAAATAATAATAATAAATAAAGCAATGAGGATAAATTCACACGAAGAAAGTAAGTAGACAATGGTGATGAGAAGGCTCTATTTATGTAAAGTGTATGATGAAGAATGAAACCGAGCTACATAAAATAAATTACTGTTCGAGCTTTCAAAAAAACATTTAAAGACTGTTCCTTGGCAAGGTTTTGAAAATTGAATATATGGGTTGATTAGGCATGAAAGTGGTCAAGATTGATGTGTATCACTGTTACCTTTGAAAAGTCAAAATATTGACAACAGCCATGTTAAACTATTGTGGCCCTCTAAATTGGATAAAAATGTCAATATTCCCTCCAAACTCAAAAAGTTTTAATTTGACCTTTCAAATTAAAAAAAATATATATTTTTTTTGATGATCTTAATTCTTTGGTCCTTTAAACTAAAACAAGTATTTTAATGCGGGTCTTCAACTAAAAATTTCAATTAGTTCCTCCAAACCAACAAAAATTATGTAATTTAGTCCTTTGCTTCATTTTATCTCGGTATTTCTATATTTTTAGAACTTTAATTCTACAAGAAAATAAAATAAATTTTATTTATTTGGTCTATTAAGTATTTATCATTTTGCATAAAAATATTCAAATGTGTATAAAAATATTTAATTCCATAGAAAAAATAAGTATTTATATATTTGTATTAGGAAATTATTAACTCTGAGAAAGTTAACCCTCATTAACAAAATTAAAAAAAAACAAACAAACAAACGGTTGTATTAAAATAAATTTTCATTTTGGAGAGTCAAATTAGAACTGTTTCAATTTGAAGGGTCTCATTGAAAAATTTGTTTCAGTTTGGAGGGTAAATTGAGACTTTTTGAATTTTGAGGGTCATATTGAAACACCTTTTCAGTTTAAAGGATCAAATTGAAAAGATTTTCGCCGTGGAGACCATGTTAAGACTTTTGCTGACTTTGGAGGCCAAATTGATATTAACCCGTGTTAATATAGTACTACTAATTAAAACCAGTGACCTACTTAAGACTTGATGTTTAAAAGTGGAGAGGGAGGGATTGGTGTGGTTTTTAGATTATTCGGTAATTGACTGATTAAGCCAAAGAAATTGAATTTGGTTACTAAAACTACGTCACTCTTTCACGAACTTATTAGGGAAAAAAAAATGTCTCTTTCAAGAGATTAGCATGATGATTACATAATTTATAACTACGAATTTACTTCATTTTCTATTGGCTTTTCCAAATAAGATTATTATTCCACATAAAAGAAGTTATCTCATTTACTTCCTATAAAATAATTTTGTATGAGAGGATCCGCGACAAGGGTACAAGTAATTTAAGGAAATAATGATTTTTAGTAGACTATAAAAATTGACATTTTGATAGTTAATTAGCCTCTGCAAAACACAATCACATGATAACACCATCTTGTTCTTAAAAGAAATAAAAAATTGTTAAATTGTTATAACAAGAAATATAATTTACAATATTCTTTATCTAATACGTTAATCTGATGACACCTAATTCAAGTCAGTTAGTACTATCATTTATTTCGTCTAAACCAAAATGAAATGTTTGTAGTTAGTTGAATTGTGTAAAAATTTAAAAAATGCAAAATTTTGCACATTAGCTTGGTTCAAATTTTTGCACAAACTCAGGTGGAGCCATGTATAGGTCTGGTAGGCTGCATGTCACGTTCAACTGATACGCAAAGAATTTATTATTTCAAATTTTTGCATAATTGTATTGTCTAGATCATAATTATTAAATTTAGTCAGATTCGGCCATTGTATCAATAAACCTTGTATCACATTAATGATCTAATTAGTCGAGAAAGAGACTCAGTAATACTTAATAAAAAATTCGTTAAATGAACGAGGAGATTAAAAATTTAAGTGATCTATTGAAACTTGTATAATTTGTTATAACTGGCGTTAGATTTAAATAAATTTGTATATTTTTTATAACCTCAAATATTACATGAATCTTTTAAAATTTGTTTCATTATCCTTGATGACATTTAAATTCTGCATATGCTTATTTTGAACCCGTGATTAATAGGAAAAATATAAGATATTAACTCTAACACTTGTTGAGACAAATTTTTATATCTTGAAATAACCTTTTAATATAGTAGATTTTTTATTGTATTTTGTAATAATTTTTACATCATAAATAGAATCTGTCTCGTGATTTCATAATGATATAATATACTTTGGATTCAAAAATAATTTTATAATTTAAATATATATTTTTATTCAAATATGAAACCTACTGGTTCAATGAGTAATTCACTAGTTAAACTGAAAATCTATTGATTCAGTATTTTAGTCAAACTTATAATCTGAGTTAGATTTAATAATCGTGATCTAGTTTAATAAGAATCGAACTCTTATATAGACTTGACCCAAACTCTTATCATTAAAGTGTATACAGTTCACAGACTATTGTCACTAACCTTACTTTCCTAAATAAATCAATTTAGGTGGTGTAATAGATTATATCATAATCATAATTTTTTTACTATATTTTTGTTACTTGATATTTTAACCCAAATAATTCAAAAATAAAAAAAAATAATCAAATAATTCTTGATTGAATTTACTTGAATTTTCATATTAATTAGGTTTGATTGAAATTTAATTTTTTTATTTTAAAATTCAAACACGAAAACTCAATTTATGAACACCCGTAATCACAAACAACCCGAATACCTACCAATGTTATCCTCCAAACCGGAACTGTGACCTCAACCGACAAGTGTCACCACCCAAATGTTATATAGGGTAATGAATGAACCGGTGTAGTGCTGACTGTTGAGTACCCTCTGTCAACAGTTTTCCTTCCCACACGTAAAAAAACTCCCTTAAAAAGGCTGCATCTCATAAGCGCAGCGCACACACGCATTTCCCATAACGCACATCAACACCACATTACGCAACCAAACAATACCAACCAAATCCACCCTCAATTCCTCGTTCCTCGCCTCATCACAGCAGAAGGGTCGGCTCAGTTCTCATCAAATCAAAAGATTTTCTAGAAAAAAAATCCAAATTTGAGGCTCAAAAAAGTGGCTGAATTGAAGCCATAATTAATCATGGGAGTGACCCTTGAAGAGTTGAAGAAGAAAATGGCTGATTTTGCTAAAGAAAGGGACTGGGATCAGTTTCATAGCCCCAGAAATCTTCTCTTGGCACTGGTGTGTACTTTTCTAACCTGCTTCACAAACAACACAATTACTGTGTGTTTTTTTCTTGTTCAGTTTTGTCATCTTTTTTTTCCTACAAAATATTTCACATTTTTCTTGTGTTACAATCAGACTATAACCACATAACAACAAGGACATGATGATTAGTCAATATTTCAAGATGAAATTTTAGCTTCCATTTAACATAAAATTATATTTTAAGGAAAGGATTTTTTTTTCTCCAAGCATGCTCAGGGATTCAATTAGTGGGTTTGGGGGTTTTTTTTTTTTTTTTTCCTTGTTTTTTAGGATTTTTTTTTTCTCGATTGAAGTCTAATAAAGTTTTGATCTTTTTGTTGTTTGCACAATGAAATGACCATTTTATCTTTTTTGAGGATGTGGTTGAGGACATTGATGACTTTCCAACGAATGGAACACCCAAAAAAGAATTCCCTTTTTCTAGCTTTCTGGGGAATTAAATTCACTACTCACTAGTCCTACTCCTCTGTTACTTTATGTTTTCTTCAGAATATCATCATGTCACTGTACTCTTAGCACATAAAGCACTGTATATAGCAATACATCACTGCATCGCCACTGTCACATTTTTAAACTATATAAACATTAAATATATTATATCACTTTTTGTACTAATTTACGTCAATTTTTTATGCTCATAATAAGTATTTTGACTTGCAAACATTTGTTACACAGAGTATATGTGCCAAGTACCAATAAAACGGTACAAAATATTGATACCCAAATAGGACAATTTAGCATCAATCTAAATTTATTACCAGTTATAGAAAACGCCCTTGTTGCTATTACATTTTTTGATGTAGTACTATATTTCTTTTGATGTGTGCTTAATTCTTCTCTTATTTCAGGTGGGAGAAGTAGGAGAGTTGTCTGAGGTATTTCAATGGAAAGGTGAGGTCCCTAGAGGATTACCTGATTGGGAAGAGGAAGAGAAACAGCACTTGGGTGAGGAGCTATCAGATGTGTTACTATATCTTATCAGGCTTTCTGACGTTTGTGGCATTGATTTAGGTAAAGCTGTTCTTAGAAAACTTGAACTCAATGCCCTCAAATACCCAGTCAATCTTTGCAGAGGTTCTTCCAAAAAGCTTAAACATATCCACAATAGTACTACAGCAACAGCCACCTCAAGCAGCTGCATCACCAATGAGAGCGAAAATAGTGTAGCTAATAATGGTGTTTGATCTTTCTTTGATTTTTTATGTTCTTCTTTTCGGCTTGTAGACTCTTTTAGCTTTTGTTGTCTTGTTCTTCGTAGTTTGATCTAGAATAGTACTAGTACTTTAAAGTGACACAACAGCTTATGTTATGTTTTTTGGGCCTCCATAAGAATAAGTTTTGCTATCTTTTCATGGCCCCTTTGTCCTTTTATGCCTAGATTTCTTATATTTTGTGTCCTCCCAAATGGTACTATGGTACTTGTACTCTTGTAGTACTGCTATGCCTACCATAGAAAAAAGAGAAAAGATAAGAATAGTTTGTGCACTTGTTTTAGTCTTTCTTGGTCGCTAAAGGGGTTGAATCGGACGATGAATTCGCGTTCATATTATTATAAAAAAATCTTAAATTCGGCTCTCCTTTCTTTTAGTTATCAATTAGTGAGGAATTTATGAATATCATCATCATAAATCATACTAGTGGTCTTGTCTTTTTTTGTATTGTAAAGATAACCTACCTCAATTCAATTTTGTATTACCAAAAAAAAAAGGGTCTTATTTGGTTCTACTTGACTTATTGGTTGGACAAGAAAATGAATTGAAGGTATGTGGTGAATCAGTGATTTGTAATGTGTCTGCATATTTTGAACTAGATTATCTTGTGTACATAAAATCTTTGTAAATGAATATTTTGGTATTCATTATCAGATCCATTGAATCATCAACTGCACCTAATTTATTACTTAGTGTACATATGATTTATAGGGAGTTTACAGATCAGCTTGTGAAGGCAATTAACTGAGATCCACTTTATTACTTTGCTACAGAAAGATAAAAAGATGTAAAGTTGTGGTCAAATTTGATGGTGGGGTTGTTGCATGAGCACAATCTAGGGTGGTGTGCCATTGTTCTTTTAGGTTTGGTCATCAAAGATTTGGTAACTGAAATGAATAATGTAACTGTGTCAAATCCATCTGCCAACCGATATGGGGGTGATTTCACCGAGATATATTATCCATCTGATTTGATATGTTTGATTTTTTGTTTTTTTAATAATTACTAGGATTGCCCAACTGGTTCTGAAAGTCTTTGTTCCATAAAAGCCAAGCATTTCATTGAGTCTTGACAAGGACAATTACAACAATACGGTTTTCAAAGCTTTTAAACGTTTTTTTGAAGTGTATTACCTTAATAACACGTCAAAACTTGACTCTGTAGAAAAAATTAATTATAACTTTATCGTATTAGTGGAAAGCAAATTTAAATTTTCAATTAATATTCTCGATAAAAGAAGGATTACGTTTTACAATTTTTGATAAGTCTACTAAAATTATCACAAATTCAGGAAAAACATATCATGTCAAACATTCAATGTTTGATAACTAGGGAATTAAATGAGGTACTGGAATTTCAGTTCATGTTCCTTAAATTCTGCTGATTCAGACTCCTCTTGAGAAGTTTCAAAACCAACCCTATATTAAACCAATTTCTATGAAGGTACATATAATTATTTAGACTTGGTCTTACTACCTAGGTTTGGTTTACTTTTACCAACTTAGTTCCATTGAATTTAGCCATTACAAATTCTGTACTAATTTTCTATCATGACTATTACTAGCAAGTCATGATAGTGATGGAAGTAGTTACTTTCTCTACTTGAAGAACTCTTTTTAATCATTTATTATACCTACACTAGAATTCTATATTAAATATGTAATAAGTGTTTATTATACCCACACAAGAATTCTATATTAAATATGTAATAAGTGTTTATTGTTACTGATTTTCTTATTTTTGTTGGTTTTTAATTATTGCTTTGATTATTTGGCCATTTTAAAAGATTATGAAAACGAAATTATATTTATTTTTTGATTAAAATGGACAATTTTTTATTACAAAATATTCCACAAACTAGTGTTTTCTTGGCAGTTGATGCAAATCTTTTGATTAGATCATATGTAATCTAATAAATAACGAAGTATAAGTCAAATGGTAACACTATATTTTTTCTATGATCTAAGTAATGAATTTGAGATCCTCTTTTTTAAAAAAGAAAAACAAAATCTAGTAAATAATTAGCCGAAAGTGATAGTTCTTTAGTACCCTTTTTGGAATAATCTAGAATTGTTACAAAGCATTTCATTTTTTTTAAGGGCCTATGTGTGTTTAAGGAAAATATTAATTAATACTTGCACGAGTTTTTTTTAATATTGTCGAATATTTATTTACTTTTTGCTTATTCTTTGTTGTGATATTCTGTAGCATAGAAACTTTTTCTTGGTAAATACCTTTCAACAAACGTGGGCTTAGTTAGTTGTGCATCACACTAGAATTAGATGTACTAGTATTATTCAGTTGGAAAAAAGATTAATGAAAAGAATAGAATTCCTTTATTGGTGGTTAGAAGATGGTGTTTCACTCGGTGAGGAATGGAGGGAAAGAGGATGAACCGAAGAAACATGTTGGATTGGAGTGGGGGTCATACAATCACCAATGGGTAGTGGTCAACATTGGAATTCAAATTTTGCACGACAATAATTTCTGATCTTTTTTTTTCAACACATTTATATAAAAAAATGATTTCAATATTTTTAAAAATATTTTAATTTTAAAGATCTTGCACTGTTCAAACTGTGGAACATGTATCAATAACAGACGAATTTCCTTGAACAAACCAAAAAAAATGTGCTTGTTTTCTTAGTTCAAAAACAGGTCATAAATGAAAAATGTAACAGTGTAGCAATAAAAGTTACCAAGGATAAAGTCACAGTATGATCCTCTTGCACAATATGCTGGTAAGAAAGGTCAAGACTTTGCTGGTTTATATAAATTCCTGTACATTGGCTGCACAAATTTTGTTCCCTTCAGGATCCATTCCTTTGTTTTAGTAAATTTATGATTTTTTTTTCCCGAGATTTTGTACCTGTATCATTTTATTCGTGGAGAATTAAAACTATGGTACGCGTTCTAGTACTTGCTGCAGTGCCCCTTTGATTCCTTCTTGATCAAGTGATGTTGTAAGTAGTATTTCCTGCACCTGAAGATAAATAAATGTTTAGACAGGAGGGATGGGGTGGGAGTATGGGAGGAGCAGCCTGTCGACCAAAGGTACCTGTCTCCCAGCTCGAGCGAGGAGTGTAAACTCAAAAAGATCTCCACTGGGTGGAACCTGTAGAAACATGGAAACTTGAATCCAGGAACCTAAATAAACACTGAAAACAATAAGGTCTCATGCTATCCAACTTACATTGGAAAGCCAAAGCTGCAGATCTTGTGACACTACTCGTTTCTCAAATCCTTGTCGACTGATTTTCACATCTTTAATGCTGGACAAAAGAAATGCAGAAAGTAAACAAAACATCAGATGCAGAAGGATGGAAATTGACTGCTGATGCTAATGTAGACAAGTGAATTGAGCATGAATTCCATAGCTGCTGTGTGTTGAACTTGAACATGTAGACTAATAGTATAGGGAAGTTCTACAGTTTCGTTAAGGGAATCATCCCACTGGCTTTAAAGGCTTGTACAATACAAGCTTTTAAAGCATATGGTGTTGTACTGTACATGTTTTTAAAGCACAACGGGATGGTTCCCTAAAGGGACAGTAGAATTTTTTAGCAGTATATTTGGCAATTTAATAGGATGCAAAGGCAGCAAGAATAACTTATGCTCTATGTAGGCTATGTTGTGTGGAAAGTGGCCAAAGGGAGCTACTAGAAATGTCTAGCAACAAGATTCAACTATCCAAATGAGGAAGATCAAAAGATCTAGAATGACTCTGATACCAGAGAAAAACTAGAGAATTGAGCAGAACTAATATATGAATCTCCAGACCACATCATGAACATGGCATTTTAACATATTGTGGTGTCCAGAAAACCAATCTTAATTGATTAGAAAGTTTAAAACTTTAGTCTAAGAAATTTAAAAGACCATAAGCAGAGAGGAGAGCTAAAGCAGCTGAGCATAAATTCAAGTTAACTCGGAAAACTTGCGTGAGAGAGACAATTAAAAATTCTTCAAACAATTACAGATGAACCATCAACGAGAAAGACCTAGTCCTGCTTAGAACAACACCAAAACTATCACAAGATCGTAAATTCAGATATCAACACCTCTATCCCATTCAAAGAATGCCTACCAGAACAAAACTTAATTTTTCAGGAGACAATCTCCGACATCCCTAACATATTCAAAGATAAAAGAGGCTTAAAATCTATTAAAACACTCAATCCCTAATGATTATAGAGTTCATCCTGAAATCTAAATAGCTTTTGCAGTTATTCAGGGTACACATAAAGTGCAACATTATCAGGGTGCATCATTTCAAATCTTCCAAAGGTGGAAAAACACTACTGAGTTTCCAGCAATGCTCCATGAAATGGACAATCACCAAATAGCAATCACATAAATTTTTAGTAAGCTTTATTCTGGACACAAGTTTAGATTGGAAAACTGATGCTTGAGATCTTGAGAAATTATGAGAAAAAACTGATGATTGTTGCGACTTCCTACCAAATGCCCAAAATAATCGGAATTTCCCTCAAGAGGTTTTGGAGTATCTTGAGATGTCAAAATTTAAATTTTGAACAATTTTGGAAGTGGAACTCCAGAAAAAAGAAAGTTTTAAGGACTAAACTATAGACAAAAGATCGTGGAAGAATATAGTATTTACCACTTTGCAAATCTAGATGTCAAAAAGAAAATGTACATACTCATACATCAGTACAAAGCACTAAGAACATCAAATTTTTTAAACAATCTTTGAGAAATAAGAACGCAAATGCTTTGCTTACCCGTCTTCCTTTAGTAGCTCTTGAAGTATTATATTCAGCCCAGGAAGAGGTTCAATTTCATAGCCATCATTTCCGTAATCAGGACTGTCTGAGGCATCCTGTTCAAGTTTGCAAAATGAATCGCCGAACCATGCAAAAGGAACAATGTATAGATATGCGCAACAAAGTTACAGATTACTGTATTCCTTACCTGTGGCATTACTTTTTCCAGAGTTTCAAGGAGTGGATCTTCCTCCAGTTGTTTTATTGACAACGTAATCCTAGATTTGTCCCTGCCATACTTTGCAAAGTTAAGACCTAACTTTAACACTAATAATCATCTCATAAAATTTTCAAGAAGAAACCAAATTTGTGCAAAATTTTCACGCTTCTACCAGGAACTTGGGATTTAATTTCAAAATTGTGCATTACAACATAATTGAACTCTTCAAAAGTACAGATACCCTAAAATAGATAACAAGAGAAGGTGATTGAAGTATAGATCTTCTTCCATTCACACAGTTCATGTACAATTATCTTCATTCACATAATGCCCGGACATAATTTTAAACGAAATAAGTGCTAATTTTGGGTGTAAAAGCAAAGGGGATGATGACGAAGTTCAACTTAGGTGGTAAGACGCTTCCTTATGACTTATTGGTAATGGGTTTGAGTCACTAGAGGGGTAGGGAGAGAGGTGGGTTTTTTAATTATTATTTTTTTAAAAAAAAAAAAGAAGGGCAAAGGGGATAGATGGATGCATCTATATTTTCAATATAGGATGAAAACTACAAAAATCAGAGGGAAGAATGGAATAATAACCTATCTACAGTAACAATTTTGACCCTCAGTTCATCACCCTCAGTCAGGACATCCCTAACATCTTGAACCAAATGCCCATGACACCTCTGAGACATGTACCAGTCCTGTAAGGTAATAATGGCCTGCATAGTTCACAACAATAATGAGTACTTTAGGAAGGAAGATATATCTAAATGCATCTAAGAGAGAATGTTTTAAAGATCATTACCATCTGGAAAGCGTAAATGAATAAAGGCACCATAATCCTCAACAGAACCAACCCTGCCTTGAAAAATATCCCCAACATTTATCTGACGAGAAAATTTTGACCAGAAGGCTTCTTTTTCCGAGAATATCAATTTCCGGCTCACCTCATCTGCTTGGATAACCTAAGAGGAAGCTCAAGACTTCAAAACCTCCCATAGAAATAATTATGCTTGGATTATTTACTAACAATCAAAATAAACACCAGAAAGAAAACTAAAAAAATAAAAAGAGGAAGTAAAATCCATAATTTCATGTCGAACTTGTGGTATGGAAATCCTTAATGCAAGATATAAGTTTCTCTCCATTTTTTAACTAGCATTTCATTCACTAGTACAATCTATGAATAAAATGACATGCGAAAAGCTCCTGGAGAAATGAATACTTAGAAAGGACATAAATTTAAAAAAGCAGTTTGAGGAAAGTTTCCCTCCGTTGCCATTGCTAAATCAGCCAAGAGGTCAAATTAATTTGATCTTAACCTCTCGACATTTTCCTATCCGTGTCTTTACTTGAAATAGATTACTGAAAAATGTAAGGATAATAGAATTGAGACTATCAGCAATCTCAATGCATACATGTTCCAAATTTTCCTGCATCTAAATGCAAAGAAGGGAAAACCATCCTAGTAACAAGTGGGATTTCAATTTTGGAAGGAAAAAAGAAAGAATTTCAGGATCAGCAATATGATGGTTTGTGATCAATGAGAGTAAACTTCTCAAGTGCTCCTGAGATCTTTACACATGAGAAAAAGAAACAAAGAACATTTCTGTGGGAGTGCTAATTCTGTTTAAAGAGGTGTGGCCAATAATACAGTTATGTTGATCAGAAAATGGCGGTAAAGGAAAATTCTGATTTCATGATATATAACATGTGCAACATTTCCGGCCAGCTGAGAGATGAATATACAAGTAGGACGATTGGCATGACAAGAAACAAAATCAATATTCTGGAATGAGTATTCTACAACTAAGGAGCTACCTCTGTTTCATTGAGGTAAAAGAAAAACTATTGCTCCCAAAGAGAAGAATGTAACACGGAGAAAAATGAATGCATCACAATATCCATGTTGCAATGTATACATTTTCATCTCTAGTTTTATTCATGTTATTGAGTCCAGAACTGAAAAAATTTGATTCAGTTGGTTGCCAACATAGTTTTTCGGATCATAATAGTTATTTCTACGTTTCTACTAGGACAAATAGTGGGAACCTTTCATCATTACTATGCTGTGGTTTCTGCTATCCTGTCCCTTGGAAATATCTGGACCTTTCCTTGTCAATGTTTTTGAAACTTTTCCTTCATGTTCTGTTAAATACTTGTGCAGTCACAGATTTGCATTTTATAATGATTCTATTAAACTCAAGCTTATGCATCTTCTAAAATTAAATGTCAATCAGAGTTTAAGGCAACTTTCCTTATGTTCATTAAGTAAACTACATTATAATATGCTTTCTTTAAGTTACTCTTTAGGTAAGAACCTCAGAATTAAATGAACAAGTAGGCAAAAAAAGGTCAAATGGAAATAAATTTGCCAAGTTGTTTCCAGTCAAGACCGGAAGGCCAAGTAATTAATCCCAAACATCCATTCAGGTTTTCCCTCTATTTTCCACCATAGTGACACATATCCTCAAGATTAAACCTTTTGCAGAAATCTGTTATTGTAAGAAAATTATGCCAAACTTTCACATGGCTTAGTTATTGACACTTTATTTCAAGTCACCATCATTTAGACATGGCACAGAGTGCAAGTCATGTTTTTCAGTTCTGAACTTTTCTAAGAAGAAATGTCTGTTATTCACAAGAATGCATTAAGAGTTGCCAATTACTCTCCAGAAAAAGAACATTGAGGACTGATAACTTCAATGATAAACTTCTAACAAGAACTTTTCCATTTAATCAGCAAATAAGATACATTTTAACAATTGAAGAGTCCACATTATAAAAAAGAAACAAAGTTATTTTTCCATTTACTTAAGTAAATTCAACATTATGCATAACATGTTGACAGGCTGAGAACACTTCGAAGAATTTTTAAAGGGGTTGGATCTCTATACCTTTACAGGAATAAGAGAACCTGTTAAACTTTTCGCTACCTCTTGAATAGTCTTGTGAGGTTCTGCAGAGTAAGGCAAAAAAAAGGTGTGCATCAAGCAGTGAAGTAACTAGAAACCCAGGAGTCTAGGCTTATCTTTGTTCACAAGGAAGTTAAAGTGAAACTGTTTCTAGTTCCGATTGAAGAGTTCAGATTCTTGACAAACAAAAAAGCAAGTTCACCTCACCGGTGACTGATTTGGACAAATAAAAGAAAACAATAATCAAACGAGTATTTTAGAAGTTCAACTAGATCAAGGTGCAGGGGTGTCCTCCCAAGGCAGTTGTTAATATTAACATAGCTTTTCAGTTAAAGACTTTGCAAAACACCAATATGTATGGCCAGTCATCTTGTGCCAAAAACATTGGTATCGTTTTCTTGTGTAGTAATAACAATGCAAACCAAACTAAGCAACATTAACCACAATGACCAGTCTAGCTAGATGCTACAGCAAGGCACTTGTCACATAGTTGTCTGTTGCATTATATCTTCCTGATTCTTACCAGCTGTAAATGAATTCATTTTCAAGTATGTCAATGAGATCATACACAGAGTGGGCCATGAAGCTTCATTGTCAACTTAAGGATTTAAAACTATATTACAAGAATTATTTACAAACTTCATATATATGTAGAGTTGTCACTATTTGCTGCACCATAACTGGAATGTAAGTCTTGCCCAAGTCATAAATAGGTCATCTGGAACTATCACATAGTGTCGCGCAATCCTAACTTCTTTTGACTGAAAATCCAAACTTGCCCAAGATGAAGCAAATTGATGACATTTTCATTTTCATGGAAAATATAGCTAAATGTTCATTGATATTCATGTAAGCTACCAAACAAAGAAAAATTCCTTGGATTCTTCTCATAATGTATGACTAGAATAACCTTGACTAGGTAAGAAATATAAGCTGTAACAGATTTTGATTATGTCAATTCTGCGCAGAAAGAAAAATAGGAGGAATGAAGGGCCAACAAATACTTAAAGGAGGAATGCTACATCTTTTATCCATACACATTGCAACATAGTACTCATTTCCATCACATTTACTGTTCCCATACAAAAAAACGTTTGCCATGCCAGGTAGGATTTTTCCTTGAAGATGCAGAAACAAAAAGAAAAAGACAATTGGCACTATTCACAAGAAGGAAATTAGGAAAAGATTACCTTTACATGAATGTGAGGGCCCTAATTGTGGGAAAGGAAGAAAACCAAGGAGAGAATAAAACCGAATAAGCAATCCTCCACCATTGAAACCTTCAACTCTGCCTTTTCAAAGATGAGTCCCCGTTCATTATAGGCCCGTGCTGCCTTCCAATCAGCAGACCTCTACTTCTTTGTAGAACAGAATATAGCAAAGAAGTAATCATAAGAACATAATGTACAACCTAAAAATACCACTTTAATAAGCAGCATCAATAGAATCTACTATCTTTTCAGGAATCTTTGGATCAATAGATCATTCTGTCATTTCGACCAATCATAGCATATCTGTGCTAGCTAAACTGGAAAATCTATAAACGTAAAGCCAGCATATTATGCCCAAAGATATTAGTCACCACCATAAACAAAAAACAAGCTTCTTCAAGCTTGAGAAATTTTGGGGTTCTTGTCCAATTTCCCAAAAGCAAGATTGCCTAGATATCCTGATTCCAGATAAAGCAACAAACACAGCATTTCATCGTGCAACGAACAAATAAACACATAGAATTGCCTATATTTTCCCCAATCTCCAAGACAGATCGTTATTGAGATTCTTTACTAAAATTAATTCCATAATTCCTTAGCACAGCAATGATTTTAAAAAAAAAAATTGGACCATAGTCTAGGAGAAAAAAAACTCCAAATTATGTTCTAACATGTTTTTCAATTACCATTTTTATCTCACACATCAAGTTTGGATAGAATGGGGCAGGAGAAAAAAACACTCCAAATTACTAGGATCCGTTTGGACAGAAAGTTTATCATTATTTTCTAAATAAAAATTTATAATTATGTTCTAACATATTTTTTAATTATTATTTTTTATCTCACGTATCAAAGAAAGTAGCTCCGATATTTATTCCAAATAACATTACAATATCTATTAAAATCTTAAAAACATCCAAGAGAACAGGACAAGTAAAACACACCCGAGCATGTCGAACATCTTCAGGGGACAGAGATTCCTGCTGATCAACAACACCTTCTGCTTTAGCATTCCCACTAGAAACTGAAACTTTAGGTGTAAAGAATGCAGCCCTTTTAGTAGAATAACAGCTGGAGAAGAAAGGAATGTTCAAAATCCCAGGAGCTACTGATTTTGTTCGAGTTCCATTGCTTGATGTGATTGTAGAAGTAGAAAAATGCTGATGATTCTGAGAAATGGTAGCACTACTATCACATGCAAAGATTTGTGAAAGAAAGGAAATGTTGGTTCTTGAAACTGAGCCTGGTGATGCAGTAAATATAGGCATTTTTTTGTGGGATTTTGCTGATGCAGTTGATGAAGAGTCTGAGAGGGAAATCGAGAGTCACTCACTCCTCCCTGGTGAGAGAGTGAAATGGGTAGTTGGATTTTTGAAAGTTCGGAAAGTTTGGAAGTTTTGGTGTATGGATTTGGTTTTTCAGTTGACGTGTTAGATAACGGAAGACTGTGTTTTGAGGTCGTTTGGGAAATGCACTTGGCATCCTTACGTCCATGTCTTTTTTTTTTCTTTTTTTTTGCTCCAAATTTTTTATAAAAGTCGAAATGAACCCTCAGCTAATATTTTAACTAATTTAGTCCCGCGACTAATTATTCATATGCAATTCAATCCTTGTTTGGCAAGCAATGACAGGGGCAGATACAGGGATGCATCTTGAGGGGGCAAAACTTAGTAAGTATAAAATTATAAGAGTTAACTTATACTTCTCTAAAAATTTTAAGGAGGTGAAATGCGAATTTTTTATAAGTACAAATAAAATTTTTAAAGGTGAAAAATACAAATTCTAAATTCTTGGGGGGCGGCTGAGGGCTTAGGACCACTCTTCTTTGGCTCCACAATCCAAAACATTAAGTTTTGGCTATTCATGGCATGGAGTAGATAGGAATAAATCTGGATACAGACATTTGCCTTCTCCTAAAAACCCTGAACCCCTAATTTGATAGCAGACACTCAGAAATAAAATGGGGTGCTTTGCAATCCCCAAGTGAGCACCATAGCTACTAGAGGTGTTCATTCTGACTCGTCGACCTGAAAAACCTAATGAACTGCTCCATTCTGAACAGGTAAGATAGGGTATTCAAAACGTTTCTTAAAATCGAATTGGTATCAAATCACAGTTTGTATACCCACCGTCAGTAAGTACCTGACTTGCTTCATTATAGGGGTAAGTTTATAAATTTACATATAAGGGCTACCACTTAAAATTCACCACCTTACAAAAAGTACTTATTAGATCCCTCACATCTTTTTCTCATATATTTTCCCTCTCTCGTATCAAATCCCTCATCTCCTACTCTCTCTCTCAACTCTCAAGTTATAGACCACCTCATCACCAACTAGCTCTCCATGCCCACCCTCCCTCAAAATTTTTTTTTTTTTTTTGCCTTCTTCTACTCTAAGTTTCAAACCACTCCCCATCATCACCGATCCACCACCATTAAGTTGTCTTCACTACCACTCCTCTCATATCATATCCATCCTCTCCCTCTCATTCTCTTTCTCTCAAGTCTTAGAGCACCACCCACCACTGCAGATCCATCACTTGTCACCTCTTTCTCCTATAGTTTTCTCTCTCATTTACATTCTTAAAATCAAATATACCAACAATTCTATAAACTGATTTTCGAGAATGAAGAGAAATATTTTGTTATTATCTCCTATTGAGCATGGATTTTTTTTATTTTTTATTTAGTTCTTATTGAGTTTAAGGATTTTGGGAATGTATGGATCAATGTTTAAAAACATAGAATTCGAATTTGACTCGAAAAGTTATTGAGTCAAATATATTTAGAAATTCGGTCGAATTTTCTCAAGTTAAAAATAAAAATTCAGAACTATAAGATACATGCATTTATTGTATCATCTTTTAAGATACAATTAGGTTCAATATTGAAAATTTTAGGTTTAGTTTATGATTTTTTTTTTTTTTTACATATTATTCGTTATCAAGCTACAAAATTTAAGTTTCAAAAATTTTATTAACAATTAATCATATTTTTGAGTTGTAAATATACTAGGCTTGGTCAAAAATTTGTGATTTTTTAGTAAGTTTATCGAGTTTTGATGATTATCGAGTAAAATATGGTATGGATCCTTTAGTATTTGTGTTTGGTTGATAATTGTGAATCTTTAAATTAGGCATGCAAAATTAATGTATTGCCATCTTTTTATTATAAGGTCGGTACCCAGTCTATCTAACTAGTTTTTACAGATACCTAGTTGATCGGATGCCCAATGTGTATTGATCGGGTAGCAGATCAAATATTTCTTGATCCGATAATATCAAATTAGGTATTTTTTTAGCATATAAATCAAGTATCTGGTCCATGAATACCTTTAATATAAACTGAATACCCAGTCTATGAACACCTCTAGTATCTGCCTCTATTTCCTATTCCTCTCACTCAACCACCACCATAACCACCAAAAACCTCTTTGTCCACCGTCTCCTCAACGCCCATCCCTTTTTCTCCACCATAACTCATAAACCCCAAGCCTACATCTTAAACCCCATTATTTACTTGTTGCCCTTACCCCCTCCCTCACTACCACCACTATAAAATCATCTCACCCAGCACCTCTTCAATGTACCATTCTCTTCCTTCCACCACAACTCGCAAACATTAGTCTCCATTGGTGTAGGATTGGGGAAATAAGTCCCAAAAGACACTCAAATTCGTTTTATGTGGTCATCATTGTTGCCATAATTATTAGGTCAAATACCTAGTAGATTCTTCGTTGGGTAAGAAACGGGTAGAACACTATAAATTGTAGCCATGCATATGGTGGTGTCATGGTGGATTTTTTAATGCATTAAGCCTATTCATTGCTATGAATTTACATTTATAAATCTGATCAACAACAATCAAAATAAATAAAAGATGGGTCTTTGGCAGTTCAACCAATTAGCGTTAAATTGGATATAAATAATCAGTTGGGGGAATTAAATTGATTAAAATTTTAATTGAGGGACTAGTTTAGGTATTTCTCCTTTTTTAACACAAAAAGTTATAAGAAAATAATTTTATCTTTCATTTTTTTCGTTCAAACTACAAATTCATTTTAACAAATTAATTCAAGAAATTAAAACACACCATATGGAGGTGATTTAGTAGTTAGAAATGGATCAAAGACTCAAAATCATGTTGGTATTCATTCTAAAGTATATGATACATACATTTGAAACTTGGCAAGTCACGCCATTAATTTATAGAAACATCATCTTGTGGCCTTTTTATATATTCTTTACATACACCCGCAATAGTGACATTACAGGAAGCACTAAGACCTATAAACATTGGAATTGAAACACATATTTAGAGAGATAAACTATAATTTTTTATCAGAAATAAAAAATTTATTAATATCAAAAAATGAGACTTACACAAAGGAGATTACAATCCAGAATTTCTATCCCTATACAGAAACATGACTACAATACATCAAAAGGGAATAAATCATCTATGACTTAAGCTCCATTCCATAACTAAATCCCAATTTTCTTGGGTTAATAGAACTTTTCTCTAGGTTGTAACTTTTTGAACATCATACAAATGGCAACAACAATCCTGTTAATAGAGGTAGAAATATGTTGAAAAATAGACTTATTCCTTGCACACCAAATATGATGCACAGTAACAGTCCAAGAAGTGTTTTTTAGCTAGGTACCCTTCTAGTGCTTGCTCATGTGACCACTCCAGGTCCTGAGCAAGACATTTTCCCTTATAAATGAAACATAGTTCTTATATTTTCTGTCACACCTTGTAGGTTTCAGCATAGTCAAAAAACACATTACCAAGCTTTCTGCACTTGAGCCACAGAAAATACAAGTGGTATCAACTTGAATCCCCCAATTCCTTAACCAATCTTTAGTAGTTAGCTCTCTTTTACATAACAACCATCTCATAAAAGAGAATATAAGAACTGAAACTTTGAACCATACCGTGTGGTACCAATCAACATTTCACTACCTATATTGTACTATTTCCACTACCTACTAGCTGCTTCCATGTGCTCTTGCTTCTTGCTCCGTTGTTGCTATTTTCTCTCTATAAATATATTGCTCAGCTTCATATCTATGTTGAGTAACTGTGGTCCCAGAGATTAAAACCCTAGGTGCAGCACAAGATGCACATAATGGTGCTCTTGGTTGCTACGAAAGCATGCCTTGAGGTTTCATCTTATGAATGGAACTTCAACTCTTACTCTGACTTTATTTATAATAAGTTTCATCACTATATATTATTACCTTGCAAGTCTAAAGTTGTAAATTTAAGTGTGCAAATCTCACTATTAATCAGTGGTCATTTTCTTGTTGGTAAATAAACATTTATTCATTACTTAAATCTAAATTAAATTAGTAGCAATGTGTTAGCTATCACCCCTCAAAAGATAACACACTCGATAAAATGTTTGAAGAGATATAAATAACCTATTTCCTTACAAATCCCAACTTAGCAATTCTATAAGCAAAGATTTCGTCATTGGTTGAAATTTATCTTTCGCAAATAATCTAACCTATCCAAATTTCAAATCAACCCCGTCCCTACCTTTCACTTATCTTTTTTTTGGGCAAAACTGTATGATTGCGTTTGGATGGGTTGATTTGAAATGAAAGAATTTGAATTGGGTGGGTTTAAAATGACATGAAAATTGAGTGAATTTGAAATTCACTCATTTAACCATTAAAATTACACTGTCATACTTGTTGATGGATTTCAAATCCACAATTAAATCAATTAACTTGCTTGGATAACCTATGATGGATTTTGATTTCAAATTCAAATTCACCCAAATCCCTCCATCCAAATAAAACCTATAACTTTTATTTACGTATGAATGTAATGTGTACTAGTGTTTCTCGCAAAATTAAAAATTCAGCTAATCTATTAAAATTAGTCAGCTAGCATGTTCATATTAATTCCTCATTCTAAAATTAGTTTCCAATCCAATCTATAGTCTTCTCATTCCATTCCAGTTTCTTGTTGTCAATTGCACTTTCTTGATAATAGTCTTGACAATTTCAGGTGTATATATGTTGACTAATCAAATGAATAAGGATAAATTGATTAGGCCTTGATTTTTAAGGATATGAATAAGGTTGATTTTTAGGAATATGAATAAGGATAAATTGATTAGATGATTAGGGCAAATTGTATATTTCCTTACTTATAATTTCCTAGTTAGGCTGCATTTTTTTGTGTGTATAAATATAAATACTGCCCTGTACATTGTTTGTAAACATATAGGAAAGAGAAGGAATAAAATTTTCATCTTTGCCTAAAATTCTTCATGGTATCAGAGCTTATACTCTAATTATAAGAGAAATCTTAGGCCTGAAAAGATCCATTTTGGTACTCACCCAAGAGCCCTTTAAATCTCACCATCACTTACAAAAGGCTTCTTCACTAGTGATTGGTTCAATTGGTGTTGGCACTTTCGGTAGTCCCTGATTGCCAAATTTCTCTCTATTTGCACTTCAATTGCTGAGTTTTTTAACACTTTGGTTATTGGTATCATTTGCCATTTTCTAAGATGTCAGATAGGAAAAAGATAGTTACTTCTCTTTCTAATAACCCTTCACTGCAAATCAGCCCCATAAAGCTTGATATAACTAATTATCTTGCATGGTTAAGGTCTTGTATATTATTCATCAAAGATAGAGGATTGCAGGGTTATGTCACCGGAGATAAACAGAAACTAGATGATAATAATCCCACCTATAATCAGTGGGAATCAGAGAATTCTCTTGTTATGTCATGGCTCATCAAATCCATGCAACCGCAAATTGCTAAAGCATATTTATGACTTGATACTCCAGCAAAGATATGGAATGCAACATCTCTCACCTTCTCACAAATAAGTAATGATGCCAAGATTTATAAACTTTGGAAAAAAATGCATGGCATAAAGTAAGGTGAGATGACCATATTCCAATACTTTTCTGAACTATGTGGCCTATGGAAAAAGCTTGATTATTATCAAGACTTCCAAGCAGACTGTGCTGGGGATGCAGTCAAGTTTCAAAAACTGGTAGAAAATGAGCAGATCTACAATTTTCTTGCTGGTTTAAACAATGAACATGATCAGATAAAGGTTTCAGTTCTTAGTAAAGATCTTTTTCCTTCCTTAAAACAATCATAATCTTATGTTCAACAAGAAGATAATAGGCGAAATGCCATGCTTTACATAGCACTAGTTGACTGACTGCTAATTTGTTACGCATGAGCAACTGAAGGCCTCCAGTCCTACTTTTGATAAAGATCATTTGCACTGTGAATATTGTGGAAAGCCTCAACACACTAAGGAGACTTGTTAGAAATTATATAGTCGGCCTACTAGAGGTCAAGGAGGAAAATAGGTAAACTTAACAAGGCAAATTTATCAGAGGTTGCGGAGCCATCCAAGGAGATAATTTCCTTTGGGATCCTTCTAATGATGAAATATAGAGTCTCAGACATATTTTGTCTCAACTAGACTCTTCCTCTACTACAGTCGCAACTTTCAACTTAACATTGCCCACCTTGATAATAATTCATGGATTATAGATTCTGGAGCAAAGAGACACATGACAGGCTCTTCTAAAAGCTTTCTTACCTACATCTCCATGCCTAAATAAAGACAGTATTTGAATAGTAGATGGCTCTTTTATCTCTATATCTGGAACAGATTCTATTGATTGTACTCCCAATATTAAGCTATCCTCAGTACTTCATGTTCCTCATTTTACTTGTTAATCTTTTATCTATTGGTTCTATTACCAAATCTCTTAACTGTAAAGTTGAAATGTTTTTCCCCTTGGTATCCCAACCATTGTGTCTTTTAGGACCTTTCAAATAGGGAAGAGGGTACTGGTGGATTGCAAGATGACTTATACTTTTTGGAAAGAAGTCACAACCTTGTTTCTAGTACGGGTCAAGCTTTTTTTGGTGAAAACAATAATACCAACCAAGAAATAATTCAGTGGCATAGATGTTGGGACATCCATCCTTTTTTGTTTTAGAAAAATTATATCCAAATTTATTTACAAAAACTCAGTTTGATTCTCTGTGTTGTGATGCTTGTGAGTATGCTAAGCATACTAAAAACTCCTATACTTTGAGTAATAATAAAAGTATAATTCCTTTCGTGACTATCCAGTCTAATGTTTGGGGGCCTACTCAGAATTGTTCATTAGCTGGTAATCGATGATTTGTCATTGTTATTGATTGTTATATCAGATTAACTTGGGTTTATTTGATGAGCAGAAACAAAGAGTGATGTGTTTTCTTGCTTTCAGTCCTTTTATAAAATGATATGTACTCAATTTGATGCTAAGATTAAAATTCTGAAACCAAATAATGGAACATAATACATGGATAGGTTTCGTACTTATCTGGAGTTCAATGGAATACTACATCAAACTAATTAGCCTTACACTAGTGCACAAAATGGTGTTGTTGAGAGAAAAAATAGGCATCTGTTAGAAGTCGTTCGATCCCTTATGTTTACCGTGAATCTCTCAAAACCTTATTAGGGAGATACAGTTGTTGTTGTGTTTATCTCATTAACAAAATGCCTCTCAAATCCCTTAACTTTAAAACTCTTTTAGACGTATTGCAAGGTAAGGGATTTGAGGGGCATTTTGTTAAGGGTGTGTCTGTTTTGTCCTAAAGGTGTTTGGGTGTGTCTGTTTTGTCCATACTAAGAATGTTAGAAAGTTGGAATTTAAGGCTCTGAAATGTGTGTTTGTGGGGTATTCTCCAACTCCAATACAACAAAAGGTTATAAGTGTTATTATCCTCCTTCCCGAAAACTTACTTAGTATGGATGTTACCTTTAGACCTGTCTAAACCTTACTTCAGTACATTCCAATCACCTCTTCAAGGGAAGAGTAATAAGAAAGAAGAGATGATACTACTGTAACTCTTGACAGTCCTACTTAGGAGGAGAGTCTTACCTAGGGGAAGAGTTCTATTCATTGGGAATATTGGATGATTAGATAGACTGGATTTAAAAAAATATTCTAGGAAAGAAAATACAGGAAAAGCCATCGTACAGTCTGCTCCTTGTCCAGAATCTTCCTCCTTTGGTGAGTTATCCTTAACTCTTGATTCAACTGATGATTTGGATAAACCTATTGCTCCAAGGAAAGGTATTAGGTCTTGTACCAAACACCTGATATCTAACTTTGCTTCTTATGACTCATTGTCTCCCTCTATAGAGCCTTTCTCTTGCCTGTTTCCTCTATGTCTATTCCACAAGATTGGAAAAAAGCCCTGATAGATTCAATAATACCAAGTGGAAAGAAACAATGGTTAAAGAGATACAAGCTCTAGCTAAAAATGAGACTTGGGATCTTGTCACTCCTCTACTGAGAAAGAAATTGGTAGGCTACAAGTGCGTGTTCACTATGAAATACAAAACTGATAGTTCGATTGAAAGATACAAAGCAAGATTAGTGATTAAAGATTTCACTCAAACCTATGGAATAGACTATCAAGAGATATTTGCTCCTGTTGCTAAGATGAACACAATCAGAATCCTACTTTCCTGTATGGCCAACCTTGATTGGGACCTACAACAATTTGATATTAAAAATGCTTTCTTGCATGGAGATTTCAAAGAGGAAATTTTCATAGAAATTCCTTCGAGTTTGATGATGAGAAGACTAAAGAAAATATGTGTAAGTTAAAGAACCAGTCTCTTAGGGTCTGATTTGACAAACTCGATAAAGCCATGATTTCCTTTAGATACCAATAGAGTAATGTTAATCATACATTGTTTATCAAACACTGTCAAAGTAAGATCACACTACTCATAATCTATATTGATGATATTGTGGTAATTGGAGATGATAAAGAAAAGATAGCTCAGTTGAAAAGGCTCCTTACTCAGGAGTTTGAAATCAAGAATCTGGGAAAATTGTAATATTTATTTCTCAAAGGAAATATATCTTAGATCTCTTGGAAGAAACTAGTATGTTGTGTTTCAAGCCTGCAGAATCTCTTCTCGGAAGCAATCATAAATTGCAAGCAGGGAGTGATACATCAATTGATTTGGAAAGATATCAAAAATTGGTAGGGAGACTAATCTATCTCTCACACACTAGGATAGATATTGCATATGCAGTTAGTTTGGTAAGCTAATATATACATTATCCTTGTGAGCCTCATTTGCGGGCTGTTTTTCTCATTCTGCGGTATTTGGAGTCTACACTAAGGAAAGATATTCTTTTCTCCAAGAATGGTTACCTTCAAATAGAAGCCTTTACAGATGCAGATTAAGCTATTTTTCCAAATGATAGTATAGAGATCAACCACTAGTTATTGCACGCTTATAGGAGAGAACTTAGTAACTTGGAGAAGCAAAAAACAAAGTGTAGTTGCTGGATCAAGTGTTAGAGCATAATATAGAGTTATGGCTCAAGGAGTTTGTGAGCTACTATGGCTGGGAAAATTATTGAAAGAATTGAAATTATTGGGAAAAAATAATTTATCCTTATTATATGACAGTAAAGCTTCCATCAATATTGCTCATAATCTAGTTCAACATGACATGACAAAGCACATAGTGATTGATCGATATTTCATTAAGGAGAAGCAAACAGATGGTTCTTTGTGCATATTTCATGTGACTTCTGAAGAACAGCTAGCTGATGTATTTACTGATAGGCTTCCTGCAACACTTTCCATACATTATTCAACAAGTTGGGTATGTTTGATATTTATGCACCAATTTGAGGGAGAGTGTTGACTAATCAAATGAATAAGGACAATTTGATTAGTCCCTAATTTTTAGGGATATGAATAAGGATAAATTGATTAGAGGATTAGGATAAAATATATATTTCCTTACTTATAATTTCCTAGTTAAGTTGTTTTTGTGTGTGTGTGTGTGTGTGTGTGTAAATACTGCCATGTATATTGTTTGTAAACACACAAGAAAGAGAAGAAATAAAATTTTCATCTTCTCTTAAAATTCTTCAATAAATCCTCTTGTTTTGGTAAACAACCTCATTAATGAATCTCCATATATAATAGACTGTTATAGCCAATATTAATTTGTAAATATCAGCAACAAAAGTGGTACTGGATTTGAAGTTGACAATCTAACTTAACTCCGCATGCCATGGGTAACTTCCTCTATAAACAAAACAAAAAGACTAAATCTGTTGCCAAACATTTGAGGTCACACTACATGAGAAAAAAAATGATATGTTCTCACTCCGTATGTTTCACAATAGACATATTTATCCTACTAGTAAATCCTTCATTGCTTCAACCTATCTATTGTCAAGAGTCTTCTTTTACATGAAAGCATCTACAAAATGGAAGAGTATCGTGCCAAATGTTTCTTGAACCAAACAACTTGAAACCAATCCACTAGTTGATTCTTCTACCTAATGCCTTAACAATTGAGTTGACAGTAAACACCTCAGAGTTATGACCTTCCCATATGACTTGATCTCTTTTGCTCTTACAAGATATGAAGGTAGTAAGAGTATCTAGCAAAAGCCTCTAAACTTCATTATTTATCTTTCTACCGATCGGTTATCTGTATTTTCCATCTCTATGATTACCGACACCTTGTCATATTTAGAACTGTTGAACCCCAGTTATGATAATAATATTTTCATGATGATCAAATCGTACAAATGACTTGAAAATAAGCGTGCAGAAAATAGGAAGGTTTGGGCATAAATAATCGTCCGAACACAACCAAGAAAACAACCAGAAGACTCTACGGACGCTGCTGATCGTTTGAAAGAAAGAAGATCAGATGCAAGAGACCGTCTAAAACATGACTGGAAAGTACTCCTCAAGAAAAAGTTACACTCGTGGCGGACGCAAATAACTGTCCGACAAATAGTGCTTCGAACACTATAACTATCATTTTTCATGATATCTAGCTTCAAACGAAGAATAACGTCTAAACAGTTAAGTGAAAAAATCCAGAGCCACTGACGAAGTATCGGACGCAAGACTAGATGTAGGAACGGACGCCCGAATGAAGGCAAGATAGGAATCCATCAAGAGTTCGGATGGGCCATCGAACGCAGAGTATTAGCATTGGCCGTTTGGAAGCTCTAACAGCTAGTTTTTTAGTAAATAGAAAATAGCCATTGGACAATTGTTGGAGGAAGTTTTCGGGCATCTATAAATACCCCTAGCCTGAAAATGTAAAATTGTGAGAGGTAATTGGAGAGAAATTGGCTAAAATATTGCGGGTTGTATTGGTTTGGGTTGTATAGTTCTCTTAACTCAACTAGAGGAAGTTAGTGTGAGCAAGAGTAGACTAGTGAGGATGTTCAAGTGTAAGAGTGGAGAGAATAACAAGTGTACCAAAGTGCGGTTGCAGTGTAAAACCCTTTGACTCAACAAGAGGGATTTAGTTGGTGCAAGGGTGATCCTACTTTGTGTATAAAAATGTTATTGTCTCACATTCTTTGAAGAGGCACTACTAGTGGATATACTCCAAACTTGAGGAGTTTGGTAGTTTGGTTTGATATTCTTAATCTCAATTTTTTTATTTATTCTTTGATTTTTAATTGTTGAATATCTATTTTATTCATTTGTACTTATTTGAGCTTAAGTATTCATTTGATGCATATAGTTTATATTTTCATTAAGCACATGAAAATGTTTATTTTTTGAAACAACCTAATTCACCCCCTCTTAGGTTGCTTTGGGCCAACAATTGGTATCAAAATTTGGTTTCTGATATTGAGTTTAACTAGATTTTGAGTAAGATCATGGCAACCAATAATAATAATGCATTATTTTTAGAGGAATAATCCATTACTAGACCTCCCATATTTAATGGTGTTAATTTATGTTAGTTGGAAGGAAAGAATGGAAATATTTATTTGATCTACTGATATTGATTTGTAGTTTATTGTTACTAAAGGTCCTTTAGAAGCTAATATTGTTAATGCATTTATAAATACATTAAAGTCTAAAACTAGACATGAATTAACTCCACAAGATAGTATAAATTTATCTTTAAATGCTAAAAGTATGAATATTTTGTATAGTGCCTTAGATGTAAATGAATCCACTAGAATAAAGGGTTGTAAATCGGTCAAGGATATTTGGAATAGATTAAAAGAAATTCATAAAGGTAGTGAAGATATTAAAGAGTAAAAGAAGTCACTTCTTGTGGCTAAATATGAATCCTTCAAAATAGAACTTCATGAGAATATTGATAAGATGTGTTGTAGTTTCAATGATATTATTAAAGATTTGGAAGCCTTAGGCAAAGAATATTCCTTAGGTGAGAAAAATAGAAAAAATTTGAATAGTTTACCTAAGGAATGGAAAAATAAATCTATTGCCAAATAGAATAGTCTAAATACATGAATTCTATACCTATTGAGTCTTTAATCAATTCTCTAACCTCATTTGCATTGAATTTGAAATATAAGATACAAGATGAGGAAGAAACAAGGTCCAAGAGAAGTATAGCATTAAAAGCTTCTTAAGATGATAGATGTTTCAAGTTCGACCAAATGAGACATTTTGCAAATAAATGTCCATCCAAGAAGAAGAAAGGGTCAACCAAGCCTTGCTTCAATAACTTCTAAATCACATGGGATGATTGCAATTCGGATGGAAAAGTTGAAGAAGAACATGAGGCGGCTCAAATGGCTTTTATGGCTCTTGGCAATAATGAGGTATCCTCTAGTTATGATTCATGTGGTAAAAATAGTGGTGGTGATGATGATGTTGAATATTTCATTTTAAAAATGCATGAAAGTTTAAAAGTATCATATACTAGATATAAATAGTTCAAAATCAAAATTAATGTTTTAATAAATGCAAATTCTAAGATTGTGAATGTAAAATAATAAGTTGACACAAGAAAATGATGCTTTGAAGAGAAATATATTAGAATTAAAAAGAAGGTTAGGAAGAACAAGTTTCATTAAAGAAAATATTTGATGATCTTAGTATTTTCCTGCAAAAGGAAAAACAAAATGTGGTTGAAAAAAAGAAAACAAGAATATTTTCATCAACAATAACTTCACAACTTTTAGAAAAGATGGATAAAACTTTGTGAAGTCAAAATCTTCAATTTATGGCAATAAAGACATTATGTGTGATCATTGTTGTAAACATGTACATATAAAAAGAAATTGTTATGTCAAGAGAAATGAAAAATTAGGAATGAAAGCTATATGGGTGCAAAATCATTTCACTAACCCAATTTGACCCAAGAAAGTTTGGGTACCAAAAGTTGTTGCCTAACTATGTGTGCAGGTATGCTTGGAGAGCACCAAAGGATTCAAGATGGATCATCAATGGAGAATGTTCAAAGCATATGAGCTAAGATGACATAAATGGGTAACATTTAAAATTCTTGTCAAGAATGTGCCTTTAATTTCCTATTTGAAACATAACCTCTTGTGTACCAATCAATTATGTGATAGGAATGCGTTTATTTTCATTTTATTTTTTTTGGATTTTGTGTACCCCTAATTTTATCTAAATTAAGTCACTACTTGCAAAAGAAAAGAGGAGTATTTATTTTTCAAATGCCTTATATGTTAGAAATTAATTTAACCCACAAGAAATTATATCACATATGCTTATTTTGGTAAGGAATGAATGAAAAATGCCTTGATGTTAATCCTTTGCATGAATTCCTTAGGGATAAATGTTTTCAACTCGAGTTTTCCATGTACTCACTTGATTTACATGCACTTTTTAAGGGGAAGCTACTTAATGAGAATTGTTGGGCTATCAAAATCAGGAGGGCATTAAACTTAGGGAGGCCTAAATTGGTTTTTACTCTTATGTTTTGATTATGTCAAAAGAGGGAAAAATAATAGACAAAACTCCTAGTCTGAAATGTGCTCATATTTTATGGTTGTTTTTTGAATTGTCTAATTGATTTGTTATTATCAAAAAATGGGAAGATTATTGGAAACCAATTATGATAATCATGTTTTGATGATGACCAAATTGTACTAATGGCTTGAAAATAAGTGTGCAGAAAAATAGGAAGGTTCAGACAAATGATCGTCCAAACATAAGCACGAAAACAACTAGGAGACCCTACAGACACCACTAACCATCCGAAAGAAATGAGCATGGACACAAGAGACCGTCCAAAACATGGCCAGAGAGCACTGAAAAAGTTACACTCGTGGCGGATGCAAATAACTGTCCAACTGATAGTGTTTCGAGTGCAATACAGCATCCGAAAAAGCAACAATCATTATTTCATGACATCCAGTTTCGAACAAAGGGTTACGTCCGAACAGCTAAGTGAAAAATTCATAAGCCACTAACCAAGTATCGGATGCAAGACCGGACGCAGGAACGGATGCCCAAACAAAGGCAAGACGGGAATCTATCAAGAATTTGGACAAACCATGGATGCAGAGTATTGGCATCGGTCGTCCGAAAGTTCTAAAGGCTAATTTTTTAGTAAATAGAAAATAGCTATTAGAGAGTTGTTGGAAGTAATTTTTGAGCATCTATAAATACCCCCCTAGTCTGAAAATGTAAAATAAAACTGATGCGTTCAATACAAACACTTGTGAGAGCTATTTGAAGAGAAATAGGCTAAAATATCGTGGGTTGTATTGGTTTGGGTTGTGTAGTTCTCTTAGCTCAACTAGAGGCGTTAGTGTGAGCAAGAGTAGATTAGTGAGTGATATTTAAGTGTAAGAGTAAAGGGATAACAAGTGTAAAAAAAGAAGATATAGTGTAAAACCCATTGGCACAACTAGAAGGACTTAGTTGATACAAGGGTAATCCTACTTTGTGTATAGAAGGTTATTGCCTCACCTTCTTTGAAGAAGCACTACTAGTGGATGTACTCCAAACTTGAGAAGTTTGGGAGTTTGGTTTGAATCCTATATTCTTAATCTCAATTTTTTATTTGTTCTTTAAGATTCAATTGTTGAATATCTATTTTATTCATTTGTGCTTATTTGTGCTTAAGTGTTCATTTAGTGCATATAGTTTGCATTTTCATTAAGCATACCAAAAGATTTTTTTTTTTGAGACAATCTAATTCACCCCCTTCTTTTGGGTTGCTTTAGGCCAACAAGAGCAACCAAAACCAGTAGTTAATTAACTAGTAAACAGCTCAGCCAACTGGCCGTAAGGATGTCGATTATCAAATCATAGTAATGCATCATTCCCATCTCCTACCACTATAGAGAATAGATGCCTTCCTTTAGACCTCAATTTTAGTATCTTCCTCCCACACCTTGAAGAATTTGGGGAGATATGAACTGCCCAAAATCCTTTATCCTTCAAGAATATCTCATGTACTTATTTCACCTATAATGTATTTTTTTAGCACATATATTCCAAATATGTTTAAGTATCAGATATTCATTCCAAAGTTACAAATCAACAATGGAATATGCCAAGACCACCATTTTTTTAGATTGACAAATCTTTCTCCAACTGACTTTAGCCTCATAATAAGATTTGAGCTCACGGCCCACAAGAAAGAAGTCAGAATACTTTCAATCTCTTAATGATTCATCTAGGTAGAACAGAAATACTGGACCAATATAGATGCACACTATTTAGCCCATATTTATCAATTGTAACCTTCTTGCATAACTCAACTTCTTCACTCCCAAGTGTTAATATTTTGTTGAATCTTCACCAGTACCACCTGGCAATCTGCAGCACTCAGCCTAGTTGGTATCAAAGTTAATCGCGAGTAAGCCACTGCAAGACTCCCAATAGGAACTTTTAATAGCTCACTAAGATGTTGGTTAAGATCCTTACTGACTCTAGCAAAGAAAATACTATTCTTCTGAAGGTCTGGTTTCAGTCCAGACAACTCCCAAATCTCCTTCAAGCTCCGGTTAATAACTTGAATAAATTCCTCATAAGCATGACATAAAATGAACAAATATAGTCATCAACAAATGAAATATAAGATAACTGCATCTTCTCACATTTTAGATGAAAGTCAAAGCCAAGTTTCCAAATCTTTTTGTTAAACAACATAGTAAAGACTTCCATAACAATGAGAAAAAGATAGGGTGATATGGTATCACCCTGTCTCAAACCTCTCTCACTTCTAAAATACCCCATAAGTGAACCATGAAATTTAAAGAGAAGGAGGAAATAGTCACACACAGTTTTACCCATTGAATAAAAGTTGCAGGGAAGTTCATTAAAGACATAGACTTGAACAAAAACTACCAGTTAACAGTTTCATATGCCTTCTTAATATCTACTTTAATAGTTGCTTTACGGGTGCCACCTTTCCTATAATAACCTTTGAACAGTTCCTGCATTAGCATTACATTATTAGAAATATGTTTGCCTTTAAGGAAAGAATTCTATAGAGGATTAATCAGCTCATCCTTCAGTTATCTCATCCTCTCACACCTGTGATTGTCAAGAATCCTCTCCTAATCCATGAATAATACCCAGTCTGGTTCATTTGGTGCAATTCAAGATCATGATTAGCGAGAAATATTACCTTAAGAATGTATTCTTATCCATTGGGTGTACACGCCTTTGCACATAGTGCATAGGATACATAAAAATAGGCAAGTAGTATCCCACAACTTTATTATGTAAGTCCATTTTCACATCTTATAGTATTACAAGTTCAAACTTAACACAAATAGATCATCTATTGGCTATCCTAGAATAGCAAGTGCAAGAGGACTTGTTCGAGATGATAGTGGGAACTAGATTCATAGGTTTCCTTGGAATATTCACACTACTACCAACACTATGACATAATATTGGCATCGAGGGATGGGTTAGAACTTGCCCTCTCTTTTAACATCCAGATGTTGCAAATTGAATACGAGTCAACTCTTGTAATTTCTCTATTAAAAAATTCATCACCCACCACTTATGAGTTTGCACCCATTATTGCTGATTGCAGGTTTTTAATGAATAAATTCACCAAAGCTTCAGTATCACATGTTTATATAGAGGCAAACCAGTTGGTTAATAGCCTAAAAAGGATGTAAGAAATCTTTTGTCCTATTTTTCTCCTTCCTATTTGCCCCCCTTCGTTATAAATAATACTCTTACGTTGTGTTTGAATTACTGAATTTAGAGAAGTAATTGAAACCTATCTATTTCTTGGAGGGATTTGAAAGATTTAAATGAATAAATTTTTAATTCACCCAAATTAAAATGTATGAAATGAAGAATTTCAAATAAATTTCTAATTTGGGTGGATTTGAAATTCATTCTTTTTGCCTTACAAATCCCTCTAACAAATAGGTGGATTTCAAAAATTTTCTCCAATTCATTGATTCAAACACAATATTGTGAATGATCCTAGGGGCGTTTTCTTCCCCTAAGCTAGTTTGTTAGCTAAGTTTTCTATTTATTGAAGTAAGTTTTCTGACCACCCAAAAAAATAGAAAATACTATTTGACAATCATGTATTATAATTTGTGCTCATCTATATATATACATTGCATGAAACAATTCCCACTATTGATTGCTTCTAATTTAGTTTAGTGTAACCATCACCACATGATTTTTTAATTGTATATAAAATTATTTTTTTGAAAAATTTTCATTATAGATTAATGGATTATCCCATATCTCAAGATCTTAGCTATCCCATATCTCAAGATCTTAGCCCCACTTCGGTCGGTCTTCACATCCTGAAATAAGAATCGGAATCGGATTCATATATAAAAAATAAGTATGAATTTTGTACACTGAAATCATTTGAATAATTGGTGTTTGATAAATACTTTTGGGTATGGATATGATATTAAAGTAATATTTTTCTTCCATAGTTTTCTTCTTTCATTGTAACCAACACTGCACCACACACCCATAACCACCACAAGATCTGTATTGCATAGGGAAGGAGAAATGACCATTATGACCACCACAACATCACTACACCTATAACCACCACCAGATTTGAATTGTAGAGAAGAGAATGAGTAGAGAAAGGAAGGAAGGGGGCTGAATGAGGAGTAGGGTTTTGGGAAGGGGAAGGGAGGGAACTACGAGAGAAATGAGTAAGGGAGGAGGGTTGCTAGGGGAGGAGGAGAGTTGTGGGCTGGGAAGAGAAAGGGAGATGTGGTTGTAGGAGGTGGAGGGAGGAGTGAAAGAAGGTTATGGATAGGAGGAGAGATGCAGGGAGGGAAAGAAAGAGGAAGATGATGACTGGAGGAGAAGAAGAGGGTTATGGGTAGGAAAAGGCGACAGATGAGAAAGAAAGAGTAAAATAATTTTATTTGATAATTTTTTTTAAAATTTTGGAATCAAATTTGAAATTTACCAAAACTCCCAATTTAGTTGGGTATGGAGAGTTTAAATTTTTTGGGTTTGATTCCAAAATTTCAATACCTATACCTATCAACTAAAACGGGGTGCTTGGTTAGAGGGTTTGGGATTTAGAATGGGAATCATTCCAATTAGTAGTGTGCACTTCTGTGAGAATGGAATTTTTTGTTTGGAATAATTTGTACAATTTTGGGACAGCTTGATTCATGATCAAATTGGGAGGTTTTTTCAAAACCCAAATTTGATTCGAAGATTTGAAAAAAGAAAAAATGTGATATTCTTTTCTCTCATATCAACTCTTTTCTCCAACTCCACCCTAACCCTCCACTCTCCCATTTCCTTACTTCGCCACTCATCTCCTTCTCTATCTCCACTGTCCTACCATCCACCTCCCATTCCTACCCTTGTTGTCCTCCTCCCACATCAACCCGACCCCAAAGCTCTTCTCTTACCCCACCCATACTCCATTGCCCCTCTCCACCCCATCCCCTACCACTTCTGCCAATTTCATTCTTTAGTCATTAGTTCATAACATCTCTCATGGTAATCCATTTAACTCATCTTCAGATGAGGTTTATGTCGACAAAGCAGGCATCGTGAGTTGATTCGACATTTATATCTTTTTTTTTCATTTAGATCTTTTACCAAGTAGCCATAGGGAGTTGATCTCAATCGTAGAGGATTATGGGTTGCAGAGTTGCGGAAATGAGAGACAGATCACGGTGGTGGTGCCTGGTAGATTGCTTGGGATAAGATGGTTTTTTTAAAAAAAAAATTTAAAAGAGGATTTAATTTTGATTTCAATTCCTAAATCTATTTTACCAGAAAAAATTTCATAGAAAATACTCATAATAAATTTTTATAAAAAATACTAACATAGGCTCAGTTTTGAGCCCTATTTATAGACCTTTTAGTCAAATTTAAATGTTATAGAATTATACTCATGTTATAGATTTCATAAAATTTAATCTACATCACAGAATTTACAAATAGAATCAAAAATCAGATTTACTTAAATATTTTTTTATTTTTTATATATAAATCCGATTACACTTCCAACTCTAAAATATGAACCAAATCAATAGCTTCTTTTCCTGATGGCTGAATCATCTTTCAAAGGAAAGCCTATCATATTGTGTGACATGTCTCCTAAGTTAATATGAAGAGCTTGCATTCCATGCGTCTAATTTAAGTTATCTCCACTCAGCTAACAAGCCAAGATTGGATAGGATTTCTGTCCAAACACCTCCTAAGCAAAAATTGAGAAATTTAACACCCCATTCCTCATTCTCACACTTTCCAACCAAACACACCCACAATTTTTTGTTTATAGATTCTTGTCGAGCTTACGCGTGTTTGCAGCGACACGCCTCACATTATACCTGCCTATGCAACTAATATGCTATGCTGTCATGACTCGAACATAGAAAATATTTCAAGAAATCATTTCTTTACATGGTATTACCTCCCCATCTGTCGGCCCCATCTCCCGCACTTTCTTCTTCTTTGTCCCTTTCATTCTTTCCCATTACATTCACCACCACCACCACGCCTCTCAACTCCATCCATCACCTCTCAACTTGATCAAAAAACACACACTAAAAACAACTGGAACTTCCCTTCATCCATGGATTCATCGGATGAAGAATCCCGAGAGGAGTATCTGTTCAAGATAGTAATAATAGGGGCATACTCGGCAGTGGGGAAATCCAACTTGCTATCGAGATATGCAAGAAACGAGTTCAATCCTTATTCAAAGGCCACTATAGGGGTGGAGTTTCAGACCCGGAGTCTTGAAATATATGTTTCTAGAAGTTAAGGCTCAGATTTGGGATACTGCCGGCCAAGAACGCTTTCGGGCTGTCACCTCTGCTTATTATCGAGGTGCTTTTGGAGCCCTTTTGGTTTATGATATTAGTAGGAAGGATACTTTTCAGAATGTTGCCAAGTGGCTTGAGGAGCTCAATGGTATGTTTCTTCTTCTTTTTTTTATGTTCTTTTTTGAGAACATTTGATGTGGGATTCTTGGAAAGCTGATGCTTTTGATGTTCTTTTTTTTAGGATTTCTGATGTAGGATTCTGGAGAGGTTTTTTGTTTTTTAGTATGTTTTTATAAGAATTCCATCATGTTTGGATTGCAAGAAAATTGATGTTTTTTTTTTTTGAAGAAGAAGAAGAAGAAGAATTGGGATGTTGGATTCAATAGGAAATTTGTTGTTTTTAAGCCTGTTTTGTTTGGTGCCGTTGGAATTTGAATTCTGAATCTGAAGTGGATTGATATTGTTAGGTTTTTTTTTTTTTCCATCTTATCACGGTAGAAAAACGGGAATTTCTTCTTGACACGAACCCGTCGTGCAAGGCGGAACAAGAAACTCTCTGATGGCGCCTAGATTTCCACCAAATCTCGGCCAGCCCCTACCCACACTCGTGTTTGATGTTTAACTCGCATCTAGTGTATACCAGCACTCACATGCACACAAAACACAAGCAAACAGTTAGCAATCTCGGCAGGCAACCATGCTTTCACCCACCGGCACTCACATGGAAGCAACCTGCGCACAAACTGTTAGGTAATTTCAGCCAACAAGAAGGTAAGCACACACAAACGATTACAGCCCGAAGGCCAACCTTTTGTAACTCTTTTATTCATCAAAAGATTACAAACCGGACTCCCTACACTAAGGTGGTGTGCAGAACACCTTGGCGGGCAGCCAGAACCCCTCACTGGGTCTGCCAAGACACCTTTCTAGACTAGTTTCTAGAACCGGTTGTCTCCCCCCCTCTGCCAAGTCTCTGCCTACCACCTATTTATAAGAGAAATGCAGTTGACAAGCCCAACTGCTAGCTGATTAGGACGAGCATATACCACAGAACAAGGCACTAAGCTGGCTGCCCACCCACTCAGCAGCACATCCCTGAAAACGTGGGCAACTGCCCACCATTATCTCATGTAACCGCTTCCAGGTGCAGCCAGCAGATTCCACGCTCAAGCCAACCAACCAGGGCTAAGCTCGGCTAGACAACTCTTGTCCAGCCCCCAAAATGCCATGCCCAGCTCACGGCTAACTCTTCGTGCGAATGCCACACCAACCGTGCCCGCTGCCTTGCCGATGCTCATAACCGTCCCGCACGTAGGCAGCCGCTGCCTACGTTTCTCGGCCAGCACTCTTGCCGACCAGCCTTGCCACCCACAAGACTTCACTTGGGCTCCCAGCACTGCCCAATTGATCATGCCAAAAGCTATGCTCGTGCCACTGCCGTTAGCCACCGTTTTGCCCAGCTCGTTTCACGTTTTGAGCTGTCCACTGGCAACGTTTGCCAACGTCCCTCAGCCAACACTGCCTAAGGACTTCTAGCACGCCCCTGCATAGTTTTGAAGCACTTTGCACGACAACGGCTCGAATCAGCTTACCTCTGTTTGCCGAATCCGCACACTGCCTAGCCGCCAGGCAGTCTGCCTTGCCGACGTGCAGGCTGTTCTGGGCCAGCCCTGCACTCGGTCTTGCCGATGCGTGAAAACTGTGCCAAAGGGTCTAACAGTAGTCCATGTGCTATATACTACTAAAGATACCCGTTGGGATGTGCTTTGCAAATTTCATAAACATATTCGTATTTGTGTACTGATGGAGGATGGCGGGGATAGTAGGAAAGCGGATGAAAAGGAGGTGAAGTCCCTGGGAATTTTTTTCCCTTTGGGGTTTGGAGATAGGGTGAGGGGAGGAGGTAGTTGCGAATTACACTGAAGTAAATGGTGGCCCGGAGTTTAGATGAAAAATGGTGAGGATATAATTGCATTTTTCTTTTGGACTAATTCCATTTAGCGCCCCCTCAACTTGTACCTGATTTCCACTTTGCCCCCCAAACTTTAGTTTTGAAGACTTTGCACTCAGAATTCTCAAATTCGTTCCACTTCAGTCCTTTTTTTAACACCGTCTCAAGAATTAGCAGAATTTTTTCTAGTGTATGACAAATTTAGCGGAACACACAACAATGTTTTTGAGTACAAAATCAAAGATTCTATTAACTTTTTTTACGGTTTTAAAAAAGGGACTAAAGTGGCACAAATTTGAGAGTTTGGGTACGAAGTGTCCAAAATTAAAATTCGGGATGCAAAGTAAGAATTGGGTGTGAGTTAAGGAGTGCAAAATGGAATTAGTCCTTTTCTTTTAAATTTTTCGAAGGTGTCAAAATTGTTTAGGTAGCAGATTAAGAAAAGAAAGGAGGACTTTTAATCCGTAGTGTCAGTATAGAGCAAGTGGCAAGCTAAAGTTTCAATCTTTGCTCAATTTTGACAAATACTAATTTAAAATTATTTGTATATTGTAACAGGTTAGGCTAGAGTGTTTGCAGTTCTGTTCTTAACCAGAAATGCTTGCTTATAGTTTTAAAAGTAACTCTTTAAGTTTTTGTTGAATTCAAACATATCCCTAATAATATACCTATAGGCAGGGGAAAGAAAATGAAACAAGTATAGTTTGATGGTCTAGAACTTTTGGCTATATGCAACATGCACGAAGAATTTGCAGAAAACTTGCCAACATTCAACAATGAGAACTCTGCAGAAAACTTGGTTGGTTATTACACATATCTTGCATATCATGTGATGGACTATGAGCTAATGATTTTATGGTAAAATAAGTACTTGTTGACAGTTGAAGATTGTCAGAGCTGAAAAAGTTACATCAGAATGAAGATTGTAAATCTATTAGCATATGTTCTTAAACAATTATAGAATAAAATCTGAAGTCAAATAAATGTAAAGTGAATGGAATGGTTGCCACCTGTTTGGCAGTTGATCCTTGGAATTATGTGATCATGGTTTGTTATTGTCTTGCTTAGTTGCTTTAACTTTCTTTGCTATTTAATCTGTACAATGTTACTATTTACAAGAAATGTTTACCCAGTTAATGAAGTGGTTAGATATGTAAAGTCTCCTACGGTTATTATATTAAATTTGCATAGGCATCCTGAGTGTGTAACTTTAGTAAATCATAGTTCATTCGGTGTATTTAGGTAGGACCAAATCTTTATCGAAGTGACCTTTTAAACTAATTTTAATGCATTTAAGTAGTGGGGGTAATTTTCATTGGGAGGAACTTGACATCAGAAGCATCCAGAGATCGAAAATTTGGGTTGCACATTAAACTTTTAGTTTGTTATCCATAGAAACCCAAGGAGCAGAAGTCACTTATTTTTTTCTTCTTTTTCGCTGGTACGTCCTTGGTTTATGCAAAGGAAACACAACAAATCTGATGCTCGGGTTTGTATAATTTCTAATGTTGCAGCCTTGTAGAGATGAGAATGTGCTTACCTGGAATCTTACAATAATCTTGATGTCAAGTTGCATAGAAATATTTAATGACTAGAAATATGGTATACCCTTGGGCCATGGTATCCCTATGTAGGCTGCCACCCTCCCTTTTCCCCCTTTTCTTATAGATCAAGTGGCATTACACCACTTCCCTCCCCATCCCCCTCTCCGGGGTGGAAGAGATGAGTGATGCTTCAACATATCTATCATCTATGTAAATGACAACAGTGCTTATCTGTGACATATATGGGAACTCTCTGCGGGATGGTTATTAGTTAATTGCAGCATTAAAGCTCACTAGTCTTGCTGCATCTGTCTCTTCAGCGCGTGACAAGTCATCTTCATGGTTATTCCATTTTGCAGTCTGATTGTATTACTATTTGAAGCAGTGCCCGCATTTTCATGTTAAGCATGTTTGACATGACAGCATTATTGCAGTCTGTTTTTAGGTCTCCTGAACTTTGCTTAATGCTCATACTTCAAACGTTTTGGCACGTAATTGAATAGTATTTTAGTTTTTCATGTTTTGTCTATCGAAGGCCATTGACTTACTTTATCTATAATCTTGCAGCGCATGCTGATACAATTGTGACAAGGATGTTGGTAGGTAACAAATGCGATTTGGAGAGTATCAGGGAGGTTTCTGTTGAAGAGGGCAAGAGCCTAGCTGAGGAACAAGAATTCTTTTTTATCGAAACATCTGCTTTGGATTCTACTAATGTTAAACAAGCTTTTGAGATTGTTATCCGCGAGATCTACAGCAATGTGAGCCGGAAAGTCTTGAACCCAGACTTGTCCAAGGCAGAACTATCTGTCAACAGGGTAAGCCTGGCAAATGATGGTGCAAAGGGATCAAAACAAACTTGGGGAAATTATACATGTTGTTCAAGATAAATGCGAATTCCATAGGTGTGTGGGCAATAATTTCTCATGAATCGTGTGAACTGCTATGCCCATTATGGCATTTTTCAAGATTCCTGAAAGGAAAGTTTTCTGAAGTATTGATTAGTTCACGTCATTAATTCTCACCTTTTTCTTTTTTTTCTTTTTTTCCCTGCAAAGGAAATCATTAGGGCTAGTGGAGACCAAGGGCAACATTAAGATTGTAAATGAATTCAAATTAATCGATATTTGAGTCTGAATTATATCTAAATTGAATTTGACTCAACTTATTAAGAGTTCGTTCGAATTTAATTTGTTAATAATTAAATTAAACTTGAACAAATTTTATTGTTTTTTAATTTTCACATTCTGTTTAAATTCTACTCGATAATTTAAAAATGTTAAATTTATATGTAAAATTTCAAGTTATCTAAATTTGATTCGAGTTCGATTCAATAAATTTTTTTTTGAATTGGACTCGAGAAGTAAACAACTTAAATTTAAATAAAATTTAAAATTTACTAAAATAATTAAACAAATTTAAATATTAGATTATCAAACTTATTTAATTTTATTTACAGGCTCTAAATGTGGCAATAAAAAATCAACCCTCATCCTAATAGCCTGTCTCTTCAAGTCCATTGACGAATGGACTATATTCATCAAGTCCACCAGTGATTCTCGTATATCTCTATCTTGGAGTTCAAATCTTAAATCCCAAGAATGTTTATATATGTGTGTACGCCCCTAAATGACAAATATATTCTTAGATAAAATAAATTTAAATAAAAATATTTTATTTACTAATTTCATATGTAACGTGTACTTTCAAAACGAAAATAAACAAAAAATAATTATAAAAATTTCCTTTTTTGTATTTATTTTTAACTTGGTTGAATGGGATTAAATGTGCATAATTTAGTATTTTCTCTCGACTCCAACGTTTGTGTCCTCTCTATTTTTAATTAATTTTAGTTTAATAATAAAACATTTAAATTACATGCAAAAAATTGATTTTTGAAGGCAAAAATACAGAAAGTTGTCCCCCTCAAAAGGGAAAAAAATATTTAGGTCCCATTTGATGTTGCAAGATATTTTTAATAAAAAAGTATTTTGGATAGTAAAAGTAATATTTTGATTATTTGGTAAATGTTATCTTTAAATTTAGGGACAAAGATTTTGATTTCAAAAGTACATTTAGTACAAACTAAAAATTGGTATTTTTGGATTAGCTTCCCTTTTTGATTAATTACACTTACCGTTTTAAACTTTAGCGTCACTAACATTTTAGTCATTAACTTTATCTTTTAAGCACTTAACTCCTTCCGTTAAGATAATTTATATTCTGACCATTCTACCCCGATTCCACTCTATTCTCTTTTGGATTAATTACACTTTATCCCCTCAAAATTTAGTTTGACTAACACTTTAGTCCCTAATGTAATTTTTTGACACTAAAGCCTTCCATTACACTGATTACGTATCTTGAAATTAATTCTAATGATATTTATTCTAATCTTTTTTTTGTTTGTTTGGGTCTTATCCTAATCTCTTTTTGTTAAATGGATTTGATTCTTGACCTCAGTTGTGTATCTAGAACTACGGCTTAAATAGGATGCACATAATGCTAAATAGCATATGCTAATGCAAGAAATTGAGATATGGATTTTATTTTAATCACAATATTCACAAGTAAAAACTTAGACCGGACCCATATAACAATTTTTTGTAATTAATAGTGGAATTTAGAGCAAATGAAGAAAAAAGTACTAAAAAATAAAATAGAATAGGGATAGAATAGTGAAAATTCTAAATTGGCATAAGGGAAGGGGTTAAGCGTTTAAAAAAATAATGTTAAGAACTAAAGTGTTAGTACCCTTAAAGTTTAAGGGGTAAAGTGAAATTAATCCATAAATATATTTGTCTATTTGGAAAATACTTAGGTAGACCCGATTTTTGACCCCCACCTGTAGACCCTAGGTCAGGATTAAACCTTAAAAAATCTTGCTTACATCAACTGATGTCATGGATTCTCTAAAGTTTAATCCACACCACAGAATTTACAAGTGGGCTCAAAAACCGGATCTACCTAAGTATTTGCCTGTCTATTTAGCACATTCAAATTTTTACACATTGTTAGAGTTGACCGTTAGCATAGGGACTTTAAGGGTTAATTTCACTTTATCCCTTTAATGTTTAGAGTTACTGTACTTTAGTTCCTAAGGTTATTTTTTAGACACTTAAATCCTTCCATTAAATTTAACTCAACATTTATTCTCCTTCTCCTTTTGACAAAAATACCCTTATTCTCTCTTTTTTGTTTTTATGTTTTAAATTTTTACTTAATTCATTTTTTTCTTCTATCCTATTTTATTGACATAATCCAAATTTTTTTTTTTTTTTTTATCATTCATCACCATGTTAAATTTTATCAAATTTTATTTATAAAAAGAAACTAAAATATTTTAGGTGTCACGAGAAAAAGGGTAAAAATGTCATTTTAGATAAAAGATTAACACCATTAGTTTTGACCATTAATCTAGAAACTTAAGTGCCTAAAAGATAATGTTAAGAACCAAAGTGAAAGTGACCCTAAACATTAAAGGGTAAGTTTTTACATATAGACTACCTTAAAGTTTACAATTTTACCATAAATTTAAAATTAAATAAACATCGAATACGTTTTAAAATTTATATCATACATTGCCAAATATAAAAGAATTAATCTTTCATACACCATCAGAATAGAAGATTTTCTACACCATCGAATATGAATACATGCCACATATGCATTGTTTAAATTTCTAAATATCATTTTTAATATTCAGATTTGATAGTGCAGAAAATTTTCTACAACTAGTGTATAAAAGATTAACCCAATATAAAAAAGTAAATATTCAAGTTTGCATCCAAATAATAAAGACTAAGCATTTACTAAATATTTTCTTCAAAATTCTTCAAAGTGCAGTGCTTTATGATAAGTCACTGCAATCCCAAACGGATCTTAGGACTATTAAAGTTATTATATTAATTCAGTTAACAGATTTAATCTCGGGACATCCATTAAACACTTCCATGCTAGAAGAATATGGCGATACAAGAACATAAACTGGCATTAATCTTTGAAGAAACTACTTACTTTGCAAGAACTTTAGGGCATCCACTAACATTTTGCTCCCCACAATAATAAAACAGGGGAAAAAAGTTATGTTCAAAAGAACTGCGAAACCCTCTCAGAAACAATCATTTGCATCCCCAAAACCACAATCACCACACTCTTCTATCCAGAGGAAGAAGCAAAGCATATGCATTTTAATGTTGTATGATTGTATCAACCATGGTTATCACTTATCAGGAATCAGTTACAGCAAGAAAATAGTATAAAATTAGCATTCTCCAGTACCACTTAAAAGAATAGCGGTCTATCCAGTCTTGATGTTAACACTCCTTATGGCAAGTAAACACGAATGCTAAAGTGACCAGCAAACCCTGCAAATAATTCGAAATAGTTACAAAAGTGCCTCCACAGGAACAACTCCCATACTTCAGCATGCATCTAAATCATGGGTAAAATTATCAACCTGGTGAAATAATTAACCCAGCAATTGCAACCAATAACATAAACAGGAACATGACAAATGAGGAACATTAAGAGAAAATGATTCATTTTGCATTATCCCTTGATTACTCTAATCTTTTCCTTCACATGTGCAGGAACATGACAAATAACATTAAGAGAGAATGATTCGTTTTGCATTATCCCTTGATTACTCTAATCTTTTCCTTCACATGTGCATTTGAAAACCAATAATTGACATGCTACGTATGAAGCTACATGCATAAATTTACAGGCATTTCGTATTGGATGGAAGTCTCCATAGAAACTCTAATTTAGGCATCCATGGAGCTATATGAACCATAAACCATAGTGGAAAACGAACTCGTCAATCACTGCAATGGATGAACTAAAATTGACAAATCAGACCATTATCTTACTCTTACTGACCCACAATATAATGCAGTAATAAACAGTCTTTCATAGATATCGGTTGAATAATCATTTCGGCCCAAGCCTGACTGAGGAAGAAGAGAGAGAAAAATATGGGTATGTATATTTCCAAACATACCAGTTACAATTGTCCCGCCGAATCCATATATATTGGTTTGGGGAAAGAGACCCCCGAATATTAAACGTAATAAAAGAACTCCACTGAGAAGAGAAAAAGAAGGCCTTAAGAGAACCCTGGCCCAACCTTTGATATTTCGTTTTTATGTTTGAACGACTTTGATTGATTTATATCCATTTTTACATATGGAAATGTGATAATTCCACTATCACAAGAAGAGTTGGGAAAAAAATGAAAATTCTAGATAAACAAATAGCAGTTGGAATGGGTTTGAATTTAAGCTAAGATGCATCCAGAATATGAGCTGTTCAGAAATATTGAATGCATCAAAATAATGGCAAAAGAAATACTAAAGCAAAGGGGGCAAAACACTAATAATTCTTTGCCACTACCTGGAAATTAGGTCAAAGATGGCACTTAGCGATTATACCTACAAATATGTCAAATGCAAGCAAACTCAAATCAGTAGTTTAGCACTAAGGACACATGATCCTCCAAGTCTAAGCCTTTGTATGGTGATTAGAAAGAAGCAATAATACTAATGGAAAGAGGCTAGTGAAGAAAGTAGGGTAAAGATCAAATTACACCAATATAGAGTAAAATTTCAGTTATCGAGTTGGTCACCATACTTCGAATAGGTACCAAATTAAATAACTCATTTCTTCAAAATTCAACATGAGATAGGCAGCTTAGAGATAAAAAGTCCAAGACTTTTGGGGTTGGTTAAATTTTCAGCTGCCTGGTTGACATATTAACCCATTTTACCGAAACTTTATGGCCATACATCAGTTGTTAGCTCAAGCAAGCAAGGGTACTGGTGGCATTTGTATCAGAATCATCATTCTAGAAATTGACATAAAAAGAATTTGGATTGGCTAGAACAAATTCAATTAAACCCAGTGAATAGTTGGCTTCTCAAGTCAAGGCGCTTATGAAATGGTAGAAGCAAAATGTCAATGAATTTCAAGAAGTCCTTTTCCGACCACAGTAAATTATAGGAATTTCATGAACATAACTATCACCATTAGTCAACCTACTAGGGCCTCCAACATGGCATAACCATTTTCTAAGATATTATACAAATTTGTGCATGTTGGAATCAAAATAAAGACAAAAGAAAACTTTTGGCTTCCAAAAGTCCTAAATTAGGATAGCATCTTTAAGCACATATACTCACATTACCTAAGAAAAGAAAAAACTGCACATATACGTCCACATATATGAAAGCACATCTCTGTGTGACGTAAGTTATGAGAAATAGAATGTTCTGCAGCACTTGGCAATTCTAGCAGAATTTGAGTCTTAAGTCAGATAGAAAGCACAGTATTCTCTAAAGGCTTGTATAAGGTCTTAATTTTAAAACTTTGCTTGCGGATTCCTTTTTCTAACAATTCAACTTCTTGATATCTTCTCAGTAACCCACAAAAAACGGAAGCCGTTCCTATGCCCAGCTCTTGGCATTACTTACCCTCTTTCTTTTCGCACATTTTAGCAGAGCTAAATGTCATTACTTAAAGAATTACTTCATTTCGACAGGGGTCTTTAATTTGAAAACTTTGCTCGTAGATTCCTTTTCTTGAAACATTTTAACTTCTTGACATCCACACACTAACCCACATAAACTGGAAGTCCTTCCTATACCCAGCTCTTGGCATAAGTTATCCTTTCCTTTCCCCGCATTGTAGAGAAACAAGTCATTGCTTAAAATAATTACATTATTCCCTGCCCCTGGGTCTGCAGTCCTTCCCCATTCCACACATTACTTTCTAATTTGGCCCCTTTATTCCTTGATACTGAATTTAACTTCCTGAAGGAAAGATTTTAAAAGTACTGGTCAGTTTACATCATTAATTCTCACTTCTTTTTTCTTTTTAAGAAGGAAATCATTAGGACCAGTGGAGACTGGGTGCAGCGGCAATCAAAAGAGAACCCTCATCCTAATATGAAAAATCAAGCCTATTGACGAATGGGTTATATTCAACTCATCAAGTCCCTCACGTGATTCTCATATTCTCTATCTTGGAGTTCAGATCTTAGAACCAAGATAGGTATCTACAGTTGATCAGTGTAAAAAAAAAATTTCTTCTGTTTAACTCTTTAACGATATGAAAAATCCTAAGACTGTCATATAAGTTGACTGTAAGATAGACCTTCAACTTCCAGGAATGCTTAAACCATGTTGTTTGCATATTGAAAATACTTGAACTTCAACCAAAAAGCTCATCCCAACAACTTTGAAAAATATGTTATGCTCAAACACTTAACACCACTCAAGTACCCTTTTATTTCCAAAAATACCCAAATTCCCACATCTACAAAAAATGAAACTATAAATAATATTTCAAATGAAAGCCCAGAGTAGATCCCTACTTCTTTGAATTGTGAGGCACTTAGCATATATGTTTCCATGATCCTTCATGAGATGCACCTTTTAATATTATGTGAGAGATTGGGAAACTTACACCAAGTCTACGCTACTGTGTTTTCTTTTCCTTGTTTAGTGCGCCTGGAATCTTTTTCAATATTGCATGATCAAGTTTTCTTGTACTGAACCTGAACGAGATCATAAGCCACGATCAACTTACTATCAATTTGATCTTGGTACTTGTCATACAACAGGGGCATCGATAAACTAATAAGAACCCCTGAATCAAAGAAAAGAAGGAAGCCAAGTTAATCATATATGCAACAGGCTTATAATATCTGGCTCAAAGAATCAAACAGCAAGAACTTACCAGTATATAACAAAGAAAGAAAGTTGAAGAAACTACCAATGTATGAAACCACCCACAATCCCAAAGCAACCTGACAAAAGCAACCCAACCTTAAATATCATAGAATTCCTTTACAATTGAAGTTGCAATATAACACGATCATGAGCAAGACAAAACACACCTTAACAAAAAGCTTAAAGTTGCCACCAATAGCAATATCACGAGCAATTAACAACACATGGTTGATCCAATCTCTTGTGACATCAGCAGCCTTGGCCACAGATTCCTCAGAAACCACCAGGTCAGGAAGAGGAGGTAGAGGTCTAGAATGACAAACATTCATACACATTAAGAAAGACATGTAACAACCTAGTAACTGTAACAAAAAGATCAACCAACTCTACACTCCAAGCTGGTGGACCCCTTCCTAATCCATTTAACCATTTCCTTTCCCACTATGTTCCCATTGGACTTGTCCACATATTCCCCAGGAACAAAACAAAGAAGGAAATTAAAAAAAGAAAGAATAAGAAGAGCTAAGAATGTTATCCAGCTTTTGGTAGTTGTTATAAATTAAATAATACTAGTTCAATATGGACTAGACATTAAATTCTATGAAGTAGTATTAAAAATGAAACAGCAAATTATAAATCAGAGTCCTTAAAAAGTACCTATTAAGAAGTGATGCAGATTTAGCCCAGAAGAAGAGTATTACAGTGAGAAGCAACAGGACATTGGCAATAAAGGTTAAGAGATTATAACCCCCACGTTCAAAAAGAAACCAAAAAGAAGTCGAGCCAACGAGCACAGCAAGACTTGCACACCATTTCTTCCACTTATCATGTTAACACATCAGCAACTGCACTCCCATCAGAATAAATCAACTCTGAATTACAATTAATCTTAGTCCACACTCTACCGCACATAAAAGACAGTACTTTATTGCATTAGATACTACCATCAAAATGTGTACTAATTCAACTCCACCATCTACAGCCCATAGAAAAATCAATTTTCTGCCCTAAAAGCAAGATTTATGCAACAAACAAAACCTATTCCCTAAAATACCAGCTAAATCAATCAAAATTAACATTGATTGAAAGTACATCCAATTCATTTCAGTCAGTTTACAATTCCGTGAAAACAAGCCTTCAACCCAATAAATTTAATCTGGAGAAAATTTAAAAAAAAATCTAAATCAATTCAATTCCACAGCGTAAAAATAACCATTAGGAAGGTACCATGTATGGAAGGGAAAATTTTAACCCAATAAATATAATATAATCTCAATAAGATACCAAAAGAAAAATTATCAAAGGAGGTAGAAAATGTAATGTCGCGAGATTGAAGAAATATAAAGCTGGACCATCACCGAGAGCGAGATGGACTGGAGAAAGCTGATGAGATTCTCCCATGCTGATTTTAGTTTTTTCTGATTGATTGATTTTGATTAACCGAAGGAAAATTGTTACTAATCTTAGGTTGCCGTAGAAGAAAATTTTTTAAATTACTTTTACTACTAAATTTTTATTTGCTTTAATTGATGGTTACTTTTACAGGTTAACTAGCTATTAAAGCCTAACACAAGGCGTTTGGATACCCTGGATGGCGATCGATTTCAGCATACAATGAGGTTTGGAGATGTTTAGAATTTACAGAATCTGGCAAATGTTTGAATGTGGTCATTTTTCTTTTAATATACAGTTGTAAATGGAGGCTGAAAAAGTTACAATGTGATGTTACTAAAATGGAGAGTTCCATAATATGTAGCATGCTAAGTAAAAATACAAGTTGTATTTCTAGAAGGTCTAATTAGTAGCTCGTGCAGTGTAAATTTCAACATGTATAGTAATCAATGTACAAAATATGTATAAGGAATTGAATAGTATACAAATATAATAATAATACGGAAAAGTTATGTACAATTCGATATGACCACAGATTAAGTTCACTTTAACCATGCCGTGCACTCTAGTCGAGACGACAACGACCAAACTAACTTCATAAACTTCCTTCAATTTAGGAAAAAAGAAGTAGTAGTAGCATACGGTGTTTTCTATTAGTTATATTGCTTCATTTGTCTACATAGCTATGTTTACATGACATTTAAAACGCCTAAGAGCCATACATTAGCAGAACATAGACAAAGCAGTGGAAAATACAGTAATTAGAAAGAAACAAGAGGAAATTTATAAAAAAAAAAAAAAGGCAGAAGTACAATATCAATATATCAGCCCTGAAATAGCTATAATGACCAAGACTACCGGTTCATAGATAGATATTGCTACATCAAAAACAGTCAAAGGGCAGCATCAAGATATGAACTTATAAAAACCAAAGAGAGTTCGTACATTGCTTACTTGCATATTGCATAACTATGGCACAAACAATGAGTAATCCAAACAATCAGTAACAAGGGTTAATATACATCATCATGGGTGCGCCCAGAAAGGGGGGGGGGGGAATTTACGAGGAAAGTATAATAGAAACCAAAGTTAACAACAAAGAAAGCAGCATGCAACATCATTAGTGAACATAATATAACAAGTGATGCATAATTCAGTAGCAAAAATCCTTCTCAAATATGATTGCTTCTTGAAACTCCCAAATTACTAAATACACATTCAGGTGCAGCTATATATGAAGAAGGCAGGATATTTGTAAGGCTTATAAAATAAATGCTAGTCAAAATGGAACAATAACTCAGTATAAATTGTTTCCAATGTGAATCTGCCAGCATTGTGCATAGTTGAATATTTAGGAACACCGAGAAGTCATGCAATAACCATGGCAAGACAAAACAAAATTTAACTCAAATGTAAAGGACAAACAAGGGGTTAATTAAAACATGAATTCCAAAATAAATTATTCAGTATTTTCCCATAAAAAATCCCACAAATGGCTTTAGGAGAGTTAAACCAACCATGCAAACATTAATAACAACATGCAACATATTATAAATATTGTAAAAAGTTATCAAATTAAACTAAGCCATAGCTTAATTAGTACCAGGAATGATTACAGAAAAAAAACTAAGATAGATGTTAATGAAGTTAGACACAATAAGAATCCCAATTTATCAAGAGCAGCATACATACATAAATAATATACTCCTACCACAATCAGGAACCAAATAAAAATAGAAACTGCAGATGAACTTATTGACAACCAATAAAATTCGATGAAGGAAAACAAAGTCCCCCGGTAATTAAGGCTACTCCTAAGAGGTATGCAAAACCCAAAGAAGACAAATCAAAATGAAATATGGGGTCAGAGTAAACTTGCAAACAGGTTTACTATGTTAAACCAAACTACAGCTTATTTACCATCAGAGGCACACACCGACACTGGCTCAGAGCCAAGTTTTTGTTTCCTAGGTTTGTTTTTTTTCCCAAATAAAACATAGAGGAAAAAGAATCTCAAGTTATTAAAAAATGCATGAATGCATGTAAGGATACATGCATGGTATCTACTACCAAATAGATTTGCAAAATTGAAAATGGAACCAAAAAGAAGCTTTGTAAAAACCAATCAAAGTTGATGAAGAGAAACAGAGGCCACCAGTCAAAAACCAAACACAACTATTAATTCAGACAGGCAACAACAGAAAAAAGGGAAAAACACTGTGAAGTTAAAAAGGAAAACAAGTATGCACACAGTAAGAAGCGAACCTCTAGCTCTATAGCAGTCTGCAAAGAGTTAGGCATGAATGTCTATGAGTTTTCACGTAAGATTAAAATCAAAGCGATGGAAGTATCTTGGAAATATTGTCGAGAAGAGTAAATCTGGAGCAAGTGTATACCAAAATTGATAACAACAGTAGTTTCATGTGCCTCTAGGTAGAAAATTTGGCCATCCACCCATAGTAGTTAAAAGTGATCACTTCGGTATCGCTTAAGCGAGAAGTGACTCAAAGCGACAAGATATCGCTTCTTTATACCTGGAGTGATCGAGGGTGAAAAAGCAATAAAAGAGCGCAAAAAAATGCAAATAAGCGAAAATTGATGGAACGCTAGCAAAACGACACTTTTGAATTTTTTTAGATTTTAGAGGTTTTTTTTTTTTTTGGGAACTTTGGATCAAATTCCAGACCTAAATCTAATGGTTGATGTTTAAGGTGCATAAGGTTGCAGTAGGATGAGAACCACTATATTGTAATTTTAGGTTAAGAGCAACCCATCAACATTATCAGTCACCATCTAATCTCCAACAACTGCATATTCCATACTCCAATGGCACTCTAACCAGGTACCCCTCCTTTCTCCTTCTCTCTCTCTCTCTCTCTCTCTGTCTTTCCTCTCTCTGCCCCCAGTCTTTCCTTCTTTCTCTCTCCCCGCCTCCTTTCTCTGCTTCTTTCCTTCCCCTTTTTTTCCAGATTATGGTCTCTTGTCTTCCCCCCCATCTTTACCTACTGCTCCCCTTGAAATTTTATATTTTATTTGATCTGGTTTCAATATTGTATCTAATTTGTCATCACTATTGTATCTTATTTGTCATTGCATTATATGGTATCTTGAACCTTTGATGTATTAAATAGCACCATTTTGTACTTGAATCTTATGCACTATTTTTTTTTATTTCCAATGATTGCATGTGATATTATTAAATAAAACCATGCTATAACTAAGCATTACAAGAACTGTATTTAAGTTAACATTAAAGAGCGCTTAGCTTTAAAAAAACGTGCGCTTCGTTTCATGCATAGGCCCCAGAAGGCTCTTGCACTCTAGGTTGCATTTCGCTCTTAACTACTATACATCCGCCCAACACACAACAAATTTGAGCGGAAGATAGGCAACTATAGACTTGGAAATAGAAAGGATGTCATATCCCCAATAAATTGAACCAGACACAAGTTTCAAACTTGTGCAAGCAATGGCCCAAACTCTCAAGGCATCTCAAGCGTATATAAATACGCACCTCAAAATCAGCATTGTCGCCCCCCCCCCCCCTTAAAACTGCAACCATTTCAATAAATATTGCCATGCTTTTTCTTCAACTATATACTAAAGGCCACAAGGTCTCATTGGTTCAAGAACAAAGGAAAACAATGTAAGAATAAACCATAATCACGAAAAGGAAAAAGGGACTTCAATTGCATCCAAAATATTCAAGATTTAGTCTCAATGCAAAAAAAATAAAAGATGATGATAAACAAAAATTGAATGAGAAAGTAGTCTATATCAAACAAAATCCTCCTTAAGATGGTATTAACTTACCCAAAAATCAATCAACAAATGGACAAATATAGATAAGGAGATCTAGTGAGAGAAAGCAATAGATAGAAAATCTAGATTATTTACCATGTTTGGGAATGGGCATCTTGGGAAGGCTGAGAGAGAGTGGGAGAGTCCAGCAGAGGAGGAGGAGGAGCAAACGACGACGTAGTAGGTGGGCTTGAGGTGGATCGAGACGTTGAAGAGAAGCCGAGGAAAAAGACGCAGGAAGAATGGGCCTTTATTACAGCAAAAACCCACGACAGTTTTCAAAAAGACAAAATAACCCCCGTAAAATACTATAATGAAAGATTATAGGGAAACGACTAAAAATAGTCCGGATTTTTTTACTAAAGTCCTTGAACTTTAATTCATTCCGTTTTAGTCTTCAAACTTTTTTCTTTACGTCAGTTCGATCCATGAATAATGGTGCACCTATTACTTCAATTTTTTTATTTTTATTTTTTTCATTTTCGACCGGTTTGACGAAGAGTATAAATGTATAAAGGTTATTTCATTATAACTGTGCACCTTACAACTCAAAAGGAGCGATTTTGCTGTAACTTTTAGTAGCGGTCTTTTAATTGGCACAAAAAAATCAGTATGATTGTGTTTGGATAGAGGGATTTGAATTAATTTGATTTGAAATTCTAATATATAATAAGTTATTCAAACAAGGTGATTGATTTAGTTATGAATCTAAAATCCACTGACTAACAAATAGGAGTATGATTTTAATGGTTAAATGAGTGAATTTGAAATTCATCTAAATTTCATGTCATTTCAAATCCATTCAATTCAAATTCATGCATTTCAAATAATTTCTTCAAAACAAATCCACTCATTCAAACACAATGTATAAGTTTTGGCGTCATCATGGATTTGCTTTTTTATTTTATATATTATAAGGTGTAGGGTGTTCATCTTGACCTATCGATTCGAAAAATTTATTAAACCGGTCCATTTCAAACCGAAAAAATATGATACCCAAGCTTGTTAATAAAACAGGATTAGGTAGCGGGTCGGGTATTAATAGTACCAGGTAGAAGATCGAAAATTTACAATCCAACAAGCATCCAACCTAGTCCATATATAGGGATAACTTTGTAATTTTGTATATTATGACTTAATATTACTTGATTTTTTCTTCTCCCCTTCCCATTCATTGGGCTATATGCCTAATTAGTAGTCATTTTTTTATATATGTTTTAAAATTTTAGACTTTAAAAAAATATAATTTTAGACTAGATTGGGTATCCAATCATCGACTTGTTTTGACCGGATACTCTATGCAAATTGATTGAGTACCAAGTCGCCTTTTTATTGATCCAGTATAATTGGGTCAGATCGAATAATGACCTTATAGATTGAGTATCCAATCCATGAACACCCCTAATAAGGTGCTCTATTATAATGAAATGCTCGTTATATCCTTGGTCTAACCTGTCAAAGGTATAAAAAAAAAGTTAAAGTTAATGGGTGGCAACATGATTTATACCAAATTGACGTAAAGAAAAAAGTTCAAGAACTGAAAGGAGCAAATTATAAAGTTCAAGGACCTCTTTCGTGTTTTAGTAAATAGGGTTCAGGACTATTTTAGTTGTTTTTCTTTAATTACAGTTTACCCCTTGAACCACATTCAGTCACCCTTTGCGCCCTAAATTCAAAAAATATACATTTCGTTAATAAAATTTGCATAAAGAGAATATTTGATTTGCATATAATTCGTCTGATCCAAAAACTGCCTAAAAATAGAATTTGGCATTTTTGCGGTTTTTTTGCCTGGGATTAATTGAATGAGTTGACAAAATCTGACCTATATTATTTTGAAACACAAATCTCCATAACTAACGATCAATTATAACAATTTCACATATATTTATTAAAATGAGTTCATTAACTTGAAATTTTGGCTAAATGAAAATATAAACCCACGAATCCAAAACTTTGAATTAAATTTTATTCTTTAAAATTATCTGGGCTAATCAGAAAAAAGAAAATTATTTAAAGAAAAAAAAATTTAATTATTTTTTGTTGACGGTGGTGATGGTGGTAGTTTTTACTAGAGGGATGGAGAGTAAATGGAAATAAAATAAATAGAACAAACTAGTCAAGATGATGAGGAGTTGACCGAACGAGTTAGATTAAATGTTCAAAATATAATGTTAATAACTAAAGTGTTAGTTTAAAAAGATAATGTGTAATTAACTAAAAGGTATATTTATCTACTTAGCCAAAATTAAAGAGTAAGATGCCATTAGAGTTCACCATCAATTAAAGGAAGACTTTAATATCCAAAAAAATATTAAGAATTAAAATTTTATTGATACTAAAATTTAAGATGTAAAGTATAATTAAACCCCGAACGAAATACTCTATAATGTAAGTAATGCTTAGTTACGCTGTGCCCATTTACAGGGTTAGTTGCAAATTACGTCTTGTATTTGTTTTATCTATACATTGGGTTAAACTTTCTATCCAAAAAGTGATAAAATATCAAATTGCCTTCAATTATTTAGTTGCACTCTGGCACTTTGGAATAAATGGTTACTTCCACTTTGACATCTCATCACATACTTGCTCTTTTATAATTTTTATATGCAAAATAAAATATTGTATTTATTTCACCATATTCGTTTTACTTTTCTAATGTTTCTTTATCTTTATGTAATAACAATAATAATAATAATAATAATAATTAATTCATCGCTTTATTTAAATCATACATTATTTGATCAAATATGTTGCTTATTTGAAAATATAATTACTATGTATTATACATAAACTTAAATTGATAAACTCACTCATTTAGTCTATCTAAGTATATTAGCAAAAAGACAAAATATCAAAAATAAATTTAGTTTATTTCCATTTCAAGTCTTAAGCGAATAATTTTATTAAAAAAAATTAACAATTACGAACTAGTAGTATCAATTATTTTTAAAATAACATATTTTTAATCAAAATTGGCAATATTGATTAAATAGGAAAATTTCATTGCATACAATGAATCCGTTATTAAAAATAAAAATAAAAAATAAATTTGAGTTATGATAATAAACTGAAAATATTGTTCTAAAAATACAAAATACAAAATACAAAATACAAAATACAAAATACAAAATACAAAAAAGAAGGGAGAGAAGGGAGAGAAATTGGTGACATGACAAGATTTCACGAAACAAGAAAAAATAAGCAAATAGATGAAAATAGTTCATGCACTTAATATTTAAGGTTAAAAAATATTTCTTATAATAACGTTGGATGGGAGTTTTTCCGCCTTTGCTTTTGAAGGGTAAATTACTTATAAAATAAAGAGTTAATTACACTTTATCCCTTTAGACTTTAACTTCGTTAACATTTAGTATCTAACATTCTCTTTTGAGCATTTTAGTCCTTCTTTTATGCCAATTAAATTTTTTGATCACTTTACCCTATTCTATTCTAATCATTTAAAAAAAAAATTGTTTAATGAATCAAATTTTTATAAGAATTAAACTTAATTCATGTAGAAATTGATATGAATAGATGGTCAAAAGTATAATTATTTAACCTTTTTTTTATAGTTTTTTGGTTGAGATAAATTAAAGAAGATGACAAAATTTGACCGACATTATTTTTTAAGCACATATCTTTGTAACTGATAATCAACTATAATAGTTTCATGTCGCTTGATTAGTATGATTTCTTTAACGTGAAATTTTTAATTTAAAATTATGTAGGCCAATCAAAATAATAGGAAATTTAAAAAAAAAACACAATGCATTTTTGTTGTTGTCGTTATTGGTAGTAGTAGTTATTGGAGAGATAGAAAGCAAATGAAGGTTAAAAAAATTAGAATGGTCCAAATGCTAAGTTGACATAACATAGGGAGTTGTGTTCAAAACATAACGTCAGAGATCAAAGTGTTGGTGAGACTAAAATTTAAGGGGATAAAGTGTAATTAACCAAGGGTACATTTGTATATTTAACAAAAATTTCAGACGGCATTCGAATTGATAGTTAGTCCAGAGACTTTAGTACTCAAAAGATAATACTAGGGACTAAAGTGTCAGTGACACTAACGTTAAAATGGTAAACTGTAACAAACCCTAAAATAAAAATAGGTTAACGAAATGCAACTCACCCCAATTTTGGAGATGCAAAGTGCAACTAAAATAATGAGGACAATTATGATATTGCACCACTCCTTCTGGATGGAAAATTAACCCTGTGAAGCCCTGTGGAGGGGGCAATGTGTAAATAAAAGAAATACAATTGAAAATTTTGCATCTAACCCCTATTTATAGAGAAGCAAAGTGTAATTAAGCCTATAAGTAAATACAAAGAGATGTAAATATTTGTTTTGATAAAAATACCTTCAAAAATTTGTGGACAAAGTTACTTTCAATTTATTTCATTTTTAATGATTCTATATAATTTTTTTTACTATTATTTTGTGACATACAAAGAATTTCATGAATTTTCAGATTTTCTTTAATCAACTCGTACATTACTTTCATCATTTATAAGACTAAATACAAAAAGAAGAATTTTATTACTACTTATGTTCATTTTTATCTTAACTAATCATATTAAGAATACAATAAGTAATTAAAAATATTTATTTATGCACATTGTAAACTTAACTTCAAAAAGCAAAATTAATAATTTAGTTAAAAGATATTTTTCTTGCACCTTATTAATTGTTAAATGGCAAAGAAATTCTTAGACAAAAACTATATTCAAATAAAAGATATTTTACTTATTAATTCTATCTTTAAGTATGTTTAGTTCAAGCAAAAAATGAACAGAAAATAGTAATAAAATTTCTCTTTTTTGTACCTATTTTTATAAATGAAGATAATTTACAAGATGATTAAGAAAAATTTGATATTTCATGAAATTCTCTTGTAGTCATGAATTAAAAAATACATTTTGCATAGTCCAAATAGTGCACTTTAGCTGAATCAATTTTGTGATCTGATGATGAGTATCTCACATGATACACAAAGACTGACCTACAGTTGCATATTTTCATTCTGTACTGCTTGCTATTTGGTGCCAAATTTAGCAAATTAAGAAGTAAAAAGGATAAATTTCTATTCAAAGTAAAAAAATTAGAGTAATGCTTGCTTGGATCTTGTTGTTTTAGCTATAAATTTAACACAAGAAAGTTGTTTTCTTCTATATTAACATTTTCTTTATGAAACCAGTTTAGTGAAAAAATAATAATTTCAATTCAGTTTCATTTTATTTAAAATTTGATAACTAATATCCTACCTAATACCAATGAACCATTAAGGTCAAAACAAATTTACTCATTTATCTACTTAACTCACATTCGAAATCTGTTAAAATCTTATATGAAACCAGTGTTCCCTCTCCCTACCACATAATTCAATAACTAGTGCATTTAACAAATAGATTTTCACCAAATAATGATAAAAAAAAAAAAAAAAAAAAAAAGCTCTTATGATTATCCTAAGAATTAGAGGAAATGGAACAAATCTAATGAATGAATATCATTCTTTAATTGTTTTATATATTAAAGTTGTTTATGCATTATGCAATGAAGTGCAAGGCAATATTGGGGCAGAGCATGCAGAAGCTACTTATGATTATAGGGAAAAACTTAAATAAATCTGATTTTTTATCTCATTTATAGATCTGTGGTGTAAATTAAATGTTATAGAATCTATGACATAAGTTGATATAAGCAAGATTCTATAAGATTTAATCTTGACGCAGGGTCTACAGGTAGGGTCAAAGACCGGGTCTATGGTAGTATTTTCCATGATTATATACCTTTTATTGTAACCCTTCCCATCTATTATTATAATATTGTGTTTGGATAGAAGGATTTAAGTGAATTTGATTTAAAATCCTAATTTATAATAAATTACCTAAATAAAATAATGAATTTAGTTATGGATTTGAAATCCACTAACAAATATGAGTATAGTTTTAATAGATAAATAAGTAGATTTGAAATTCATTCAAATTTCATATTATTTTAAATCCACCCAATTCAAATTCATATATTTCAAATCCTTCCTTTAAATCAAATCCACACATCCAAGCACAATGTAAAGGATTTTGGTGGCTCCAATTTGCTTAAAACTGAAACATGTGACAGAATGATTAGTGCCTCTGCATGCGAGGCACATGATTTTTGCTAATTATTAATCCAAATTCCCAACTTTTTTTGAAAAAAAAAAAAAAATTACTCTTCCCGTAGTAACTCAAAGTCATAAATAAGTAATATGAGAAGTGTGGTACTACCAAAGGTGTACAACAACAAACTTGGAAGTGCTATACAAAGATCCATATGGACCATGATAGTAAAATCAGCATTCAGGCTTCTAAAAATGTGTCGGAAGCAGCTACAATGTGAATTGCTAATTAGAGGAAGTTATCAGATAATGTTTAAGTAGTCAAGTATGACCTAAATCATGTTTTAGTATAGATTATGGTTGTCAACTTAATAGCTAATGACCACTACAACAAAGAAAACTTGCCTAGTTACATGAGTTGAAGAGACCATTATAAATTTCTTACGTTACAATTTACAAGCACATACAAAAGAAGTTAAAAATATGAAGATTTTATCATCTTATTAGAATAGTTACTACTAGTTAAAAAAGCTGAAGTATGTATTATGAATTGTTAGTTTGGCTTTTTCTCCAAAGTTCTCTTTCTATACTTGGTCAATTTTAAACCTTCACGTATAAGGTTTCCAAATATTTCATTATAATCAAGCTGGCATCAAGTTTTTTGAGGGTTATTCATTTGAAATCTAGATAGAAAAATTCATTGTAAGTGAGTGAGTATTTTAAATAGTTAGATGATTGAAAAGTAATGATATTTCTTACTTTTCAGTCATCTTAATGACTGTCGTACAGTTTATACCTACTCCGTATTAAAGAATGAGTAGCGAAAACTTCCGCATTCATGAGTAAAAGCAAAAACATGCTTCTTGACTCTATATTGCTGATTACTACTTTAATAAACCCAAGCAAGTACACCGTATGCATAGTGAAAGTATACATAGAAAATTCAGCAGTTACATATACATATTGACATACAAAAATGCACTCCTCAAAATTACCAAACAATCATATATCAACTCAACAATATAGGAGAGAAATGGTATATAAGCATTTTCAGATCAAGAAGTGAGTGGCTGTTGTCTTCCATTTGAACCATTCTGGCCATCATGTAGCTTGGTGGATCTGCATGGCTTCTTCCTCTTTAGGATCACTGTCCAAGTGATCACCTCCAAGGCAATTGCAATCCCTCCCAAAACAGCAAGAAACAATATACATATAAGCCATTTTCCATTTCTTTGGTGGATCCAAAATTTCAAGGCCTTTAAACACATTAATAATGCCAAGAACCAGCACTCCATATCCGACTCCATGGTGATATACGTTCCAGTAGAACCGGTACTTATGATCCCTCTTAGGTCTCAGAAAAAGGGCAAAGATCTACAAGTAAAATATACAGTCAGTTGTATCAGCTATATATGAAAAAAAGTTGTATTTAAACCAGATGAGGAAAATTTGAAGAAGTGCAAAATGCATTTGAAACTGCATCATTCAGTTTGTGATCACAAATTGAAATGTGGGATGGACCAGAAAATGTATATGATACTAACATTATTCCATAGTTTAGGAAACAAGGTAATGATCAACTGTTTCAACAGAGGCTGAATGGATATAACAAGAAACTTAACCAATCAATGACATTTTAAAATCAAAGGCCAAATTCTGTTTTGTAGATTTATCATGTTTTGTGTGTTATATACATTTATGCTTGAAAGAAAAGCAACTTTACCTGCAATGTTGCAAGGCAGAAAAGGGTGATCCCAAAGTTGCGGTGAGATGTGTACTCAACTCCCTTAGATTGGCTTCCTAGTTTCATTCCAGTAGCCCAACCAGCAACTCCAACAATGTAAGATGATATTTGGCATGAAATATGAAAGTAAAACCAGACCGGATCAGCAAAAGTTCTAAGGTATCTAGCTATCATGATACCAATTGGAAACAGAATTCCCCAACTCACAGTATTCAGGGCTCCGTGTATCTAAATCATAGAGTACAGGATAACAGAGTCAATAACCAAGGAAACACAGTGGACAAGAGAAAAGATAAAGAGGAAATACATGTAACTGAACTACTGGTAGCTTGTTCTGCATGCAGTAAATCATGGCTACAAGAAACTAAGTTTAAATGCATAATTACACAAAATTTCGACAGAGAAATGAAAACGATGAGCTAATTCACTAGGTAACTAGCAGTTTGAATTGTGTACCAATTTGTGTGTACCAACTAGCCCTTAAAACGTACCATGTACGAATGCACATATACATGATATATTTGTTATTTTTTCAGCAAAGTGACATATTGCTCCCCGTACATATATTAAGGACCGGAGAGTACTGCATATTACTATGGTCTAGCAAAATAACATAAATATTATCAATCTTAGCATAAAAGTGGAAAGTCAGTGAACTCACTTGTCTGTTCCTTAAGCCAGAATTTTGTTGGCTACTACTCAAGCTTTTCCCCTTCACCAAATCAAGCTTACTCTTAGAACTCAAGTTCTCAGGCTGAAATGCATGAATTGCAGGAAATGTACCATTCAAAACAGAACTTCCCACTTGCCAAACCTGATTCAATGAAGAAATTTCCATTGGAAAATTTATGGTTGCAAAAATCATCATCAACCCTCCATGATATTCAGCCTCTAATTTCGAAACGTCATACAAAATCTCAGCTTGTTCAATGGATTTATACGAGTTCAAACGGAATGTTTGGACTACTACAGAATCAGCTAAATTCAACATTTTCTTGAATGCAATAAGTGCCTGTGTGCCGATCATTCCGGAGGCATTAGGATTAATCCCCCATGCTATCCATCCATCAGGCTTAGCAGGAGGAGCAACAAATGCGACACTGAAAACAAACTTTTCAGAATCATAAGCCCAGTGAAGAGAAGAGTTTAGCTGTGGCAAGTCATTACACTGCTTGAAAATCCTGTTTCTTGTGAACTTCTGAGAAGTGCATGGAGCAGAATCAGACAATTGGATTTGGAGCAGCAAAAAAAGTAAGCAAATTGATGGAAATAGTGCCCTGAACAATGCCATTTTGTGGGTTAGAAATTGAGGGAATGGGTGGATTTTCTTATAGAAGAATGGGGGAATGCACTTTTTGGAATTTTGAGGAGGAAGTTTTTGATTGAAGATGGGCGGTCTTGTAGACCTCCTAGGCTCATTTTTTGGTGGACCAGTTTACGCCACAATAATACTATAATGTGAATCTTTTAGTCTAAAATTGACCATATTGTTCATATAATTGACATATCAAATTCTGAACTAATAAATCTACGACATAGTAACATAAATGAGATCCATTTTAAAATTTTAGATTAATAACACTTTGCTCCCTGTAATTACAATTTATCTTTCTAAATTATAAAAATATATATTTTGTTCCCATTCACATTATTCATCACTTAAAATTTTTAAAATATCAAAAAATTCTAGTTAAATGATTGAAATACCTTAGTATTATATATGGATTTTTCATGTATTTAATTGATTTCGATAGTTATAAAAGATTTAGGAAAAGAATAAAATATAACAATACATTGATATTTTTGACTTCGGGAGTAAAAATGTGAGAAAATGTTGAATTATATTATATCCGACATCAAAATTTGCACATGTCAAGTCAAATATTAAAAATGTAAAATACTAAGAGATATACAAATCTCAAAGTTTTCTAGAAAATATATTTTTATATAATACTTTTAATGAAAATTTTTAATAGAAAATAAGCCCATTTTAGAATTACCTTCAACCACTATAGTTAAATATTCAAATTCGAAGTAATATAAAATAAAATCCAAAAATTTTAAAAATTTGATCAAAAAATATATTGGTATAGATTATATTGACATATTATACAATTTATTTTTACTTATTTTTAAATAACTATTACATCACTAAATTTAAATACACAAAAAATCAAAATATAATAGCAATAGTATTTTAGTCATTTAACTAGATTATCGTAATGATTTTAATATTGGTAATAGATGAATAATGTCAATGGGAAGTAAAATATATATTTTTATAGTTCAGGAAGGTATACTGTAATTACTCCCATAGTTCAGGAGGCAAAGTGTTATTAATCCTAAAATTTTCGATCTTCTAGAGGATTTGCACTCGCCAACCAAATTGGTTGATGGTGATATAGACATAAGATGAAAAACTTAGGATGAAAACAAAAAGGCAAACCGTGGCATGATATTGTTGCATGTGGACCGACTAGCTTTTTCTTCACTGTAATGATATGAGTGTAGGGTCATTTACTGGTTTAGTTGGATGAGAAAACTGAAGTTCTTGCTTCTATTTACGTTTTAGTTTTTTTTTTTTTTCTATTCTATGTTTTAATTGATCTTTTCAAGCTCTTTTCATGCGGTTTGGAGAGGAGGGACCATATTTTGGTGGATTGAATCCAAGGTATTATACCTCATTTTAAAATTTTCCTAGAGGAGGCATGCATGCAAAATTTATTCTTGGAATTAATCTTTAAAATGAAATATTGACACATTTACAAAATATGAAATTGTACATGTAAAGAAAATTCATTTACAGTATATTGTAATAGATGTTTCCAAGCATAGATTTGGAGCATGGAAAAACCTGTATTTTCTTTAGGGGTAAAATTATAACTTTGACACAATTTTTCGGCAAAAATTGTATAAGGCTTAAAACAATTAACTTCCAATGACTTTCTATTTTTCATTTATTATAATTTTTTATTAGCTATCAATTTTCCTACAATTGTACACATATAGGTGTGTGTCGGTACCATTTATACTAGTTGACATAAAATACCGAGATAGAGGGTGGAGATAGTTGTACATCATTAGTCTTTATTGTTTTCCACTCTTAGGACATTTTAAGAACTTTAAAATCTTAAGTGTGCACTTTAAGGATAATTATGTTGGTGAATAAATTGTAATGGATAAAAAAAAAAATGAGACGTCCAAATGTCAAAGTAATAAAGTTGGAACAACGCATCTATACAATATGACAGAACGACAAACCTACAAATGTATCTCTAAATTTTGAAAATAAAAAATAAAATCTGAATAATTATCTAAATTTAAAGATTAGTAATTTAATATAATTTTATTACATAAATCGATTTTAACAAGTAATTTATAATTTATAATTTTATAAATTATTTTCCAGGCAAGAGTGGTTTGTAATATTTATTGCGTCTCTTTATTCCATCTTCTTATATAATTAATTCGAAAACATAGAGCAATTAGAGTCTAGGGATGATCTTCTATCTCCCTCTTCAAAATCCTCAAAGTAATGGTTGGACGACCACGATGGATTTAAACAATAGCCTAGCGAGTCAGGAATGATGACTTGGGGGACCTCCCATCTCTTAAGATTGCATGCTTCAATTAATGAAATCGGTTTCGACAACTATTATTATTGTTATTAATATTATTTAAAAATATTATAATTATTTTTTAAAATGTGATATATGTGATATAAAAATATAATAGAAAACGTGTTTGAAGAATGATTGTAAAATATTATGTCGATAATAATGAAAATTTGCCATCCAAAAATATGATTTACGCACAATTTGATTGCTAAAATTACGCACCCAGACAAAGGAGCAAAAGCATGATAATTCTTCTAAATTTCCTAGCCTTTTACACTCTGTCTATGATTAAAGTAAAACAAGGAAAAAAGAAAGGATAACATAATAAAACAAGAGCTCATGCAGGACTAATCAAATTTATATTTGAAAAAGCAAGCCATGTACCCTTTTGTTTTTCCTTTTCTCTTTTCTATTTTTTTGGCTCTGCCGCCACACATAGATTTTGAAGGGGTAAATTGAATAATCAGTGGTTGGTGTTGTAGTTATAATCGTTGGAGATCTTGAAATCAAATTCCACTTTGAATACCTCAAAGGCTACTAATTAATTTTTTCTTTTTTAACAAAAGATGTTTGGGATATGTGATTTGCTAAATTTCTAATGTTTTAAGAGATATTTTATGGGACGTTTACACAATTTTTTTAATCTTAAAAATTTGTACAGTATAAAATTTTAAAATACAACGAGATTGTTAAATTTTCACGAGTAAGATAAAGTTTTAAAGGACACTCACTCAAAGTTCAGAGTTAAATTACAGGCTCAAGGGAAACTTGTATTGGTATTTACACATTGGTTGTCAACACAGCTAACCTAACTTCTTTTAGCAGAGTTCAGTAAAAATTTAAGAGGGAGGTTAAACCTGCTCGTAATGGATATCTCGAATGTGCTACTTTTGCAACAAAGATCACAGATCTGAATTCTGAGAAGCTTTAGTCTTTTAATGGCTTTGATCACTTGGCCTTATTTCTTAGTCTTGGTGAAAGGGAAATTTATTTGACACTTAAAATGTAACAGCATAACAAAATTCACAACGTATTAGTCGTGGTTGAAAGGAACAACGAAATAAGAGGCTTTTTATAGTTGTTGATGCGTGAAAAATCTTCGCATCAAAGTATAAAAATTAAAATCCAAAGTCCAATAACAAAAATACTCCAAGTAAAGGCACTGACGTGCGTCAAACTCACGATACGATAACTTGCAACAATAAAAAGAACGACAGGGCTTTGTCCTCCGGGGAGACTCTAACACTCAAGTCAGAATTTGCCGACAAGAGGAAATTAGGGAGCAAAAATGAAAGCTAAGAATGGTAAAAATTTTGTAATGAGCGTTGTGTTCTTGTGTGTCCGTCTATAATAACCTTGAAGATTAACTATTTATAGTGATCCTGGATGGGTTTGGATGACTTATGGGCTTTTACATAATTATCTGGCCCATGAGACTTTTGTTTGTCTTGGACCACTTGAGTTCACATCAAAAATTACGAAGATGCCCCTGATCTTAATTGACTATTTTAGCCACATTGCCATGTGTATGTGAACTATTGGGTGATATATTAATGTATCATCATTCGTCCCCTACTCTCAATTCGAGTTTATCCGGGTTGAGAATAACTCAGACATTTTTAATTTGTGTCTTGGCCGGAGTTGATAGGATTTTTACCGAAGTCAGATTTTGAATTTTGAATTATCCATGGAGGGAAAATTTTTGAAATTCAACTATTTCACCATTTGCTTGGAAAGTCTTGTTGAGTAAAAGAAGTTTTTCTCCAAAAAATTTGGTTGGGGGAATCAAGTGTTCAAGGACCCAACCTCAACACACTATAGTATCCAAACACACCATAGTATCCAACCATACCATAGTATCCAACCATACCATAGTATCCAAACATCATAGTATCCTACTGTTAGCACCCTTGGCAGGATTTCACCCATCGGCAAGGCTGCGTGCAGGCCTGGCCCCAAACAGCCTGCACGTGACATCTCGGCTAGGCAGACTGCTTATCGGCAAGGTAGTGTGCGAGATTGGCAAACGGACGTGGGCTGACTTGAGTCGTTTGCGTGCTAAGTGTTCCAAAACTATGCCTGGTGTTTTAGAAGTCCTTAGGGAAGCTTTGGCATCATTTGGACTAGCTTTGATGGGGTCTTAAGTGGCCCGAATGGCTCTACTGGTTTTCAATAAATTGATGTCAACTGCTGTCACTCGAGATTTTTTTTCCAAGCCTTCTATAGGGAAGGTATGCTCACTCCACTTCCTGGGTTGCCGGTGGGCTAGGCCACCAGGCAGGTTGGGCAACCCGTGGGCATTGTTAAGAATCTTTCCCCATGTCCTATGAGTGCTAGGCATTGTCGTGTGGCTTCGGGACGGATGTTGGCAAACGTTGGCTTGGTGCAGCTCACGGGCACGAACGAGTTGGGTAAACATTGGCAAACGGGCAGTGGCACGAACGGACCCGTGCACATATGCACACGAGTTAGGCATAGCTTGTGGCAATACATTCTTGGGCATTGTTGAGAGCCTAAGTGAACGCTGCAAGGCTGGTCGGCAAGAGTGTTGGCCAAGGAACGTAGGCAACAGGTTGCCTCCGTGCTGGACAATTGTGGGAAACGGCTAGGCAGTGTGCACGTCGGGCAAGTGCACACGCACGGGAGCTGGCAATCAATGGAAGTTAATTTCTTGTGGTTAGGTGGGACTACTTGGCCGAGCTGGTTGGCTGCATGTGTGAGGAAATGGCTGGAAATGCTAGCAGCACATGGAGAAGTGCTTAGTGGGCGGTTATGGGCAGTTACCACCTTCCGAGGCATGGGCAGGCCATGTGTGCTGCCAGTTGGCCAGGCAGCCTAGTTCTAGGTGTTTTACTTGTCCAGCAAAGCTAGGCGGTTGGGCTTGTCAATCGCATTTTCCCTATAAAAATGTGGTAGTCAGAGACTTGGCAAAGGAATTCGTGGAAGATTTAGGCCAAGAGTGTTCTGCACACCACATGTTTGTAAAAAGTCCTGTAATTATAAGCTTTTGACGGAATAAAAGTGTTACAAGGGTTGGCCTTGGGCCATAATTTGCTTGTGTGCTGTTTACTTTCGTTTGGTTGTGTTTTTCTCTTGTGTGTTGCCTAAATTTCGTCTTGTGTGTTAGTGAGTGCTTGTGTGTGCAACGGTTGCCATAAACGAGTGGAAAAAAAACACGAGTGTGGGACGGGTTGGCTGACCAAAGTTTGTTGGGCGAAATTTTGGTGCCATCACAGGCTTATTCTTCCGCCTTGCCACATCGGGTTCGTGTCAGGTAGAAGTTTTGTGACACCTACCATAATATCCAAGATATCATAGTATCCACATCATAGTATCTTACTATAGTATCCAACATATCATAGTATCCAACACCCACAACCATAGTATCCTACTCCACCATAGTATCCAACACCCTTATCATAGTCCCCAAGCACCATAGTACCCTTATCATAACTCCTTACCCCACTACAACACTTATCTCCACTACACTATTTCCACTCCAATAGGAGGAAGTACACTTTTATTCTCTCCCTTTACTTCTTATTTTTCTCTTCGGTATTTTATCAAACACCTTGTGTGCACATAACATTGCGTCTCACATCATCTTTGAACTTGTGCACTTTGAATCCATTAAAGCTCAAATCCGTAGACCCTTGACTAGAAAACTCTACTATGCAAGACTTCGAATAATAAAATAATGGTAGAGATTAGCAAAGGGAATTCAAACAAGAATCATATGCATTCAGCTCAATGAACATCACTTATGAAACCACATGGAGCTGCTATGGAATCTTGTTCAACTTTACACCTTGATAGTTAGAGAATGGCTTCTACTAATGCCCAAAACTCTTCCAATTGACTGCTCTGAACAAACTCCACCATGGCTGCCACTGATGAACATCATACGCCGAAGGAAAACAACATAGTAATTACGAATGAAGGTGTGGCTGTTAATCTTCAGAATCCAGCAGTTGGGGATATGCAAAGGAGTGAATTTGAGGTAGCATCACACAACTCATGAAAGGGGTTTTTTTGCGGCTGCACGAGGTAACAAGGACAAGGCCATAGTCAAGGATAGCTCACTCTCAACCGTCCACGCTGTCGAGGAAGGCTTCGCAACTGTTAGTAACAACTTCCAAGCTGTCTCCAAGGACACTGTTGATGGAGAGAATAAAAATGCCGCTATCCATACCATCCTATGCTTACCAGCACAGGCCAAGAAAAAGGGAAACATGGTTGTGCAAAATGAAGAATTTGTCGTTCGAAACAAGAGAAAAATTTTTAAGGCAGGGAACTTAATTCAAAAATTATGCCTTGTTGAATCCTTGGTTGATGGTGACTCCTTTGCGCCTCCTATCCCAATGGAAGACATTGGCTCGAAGTTTACAGAGGTATTGGTCGAAACTAATCCTTTGCGTGAAACACTTGAGTCAAACTTTTCCAATGTTGTCCATGGAAATATTTGTGCACGAGACCAAGGTGTTGATGAATTGTGTATGGTTTCGAATGATGTTGATAATTTAGAATACTACGTCTCACGAAGAGGAAGTAGATTATTTAATCAAGGGATCTAGACCAAGTAAATTTCGGCGGAATTTATTCATTGATAGGCCATTATTTGGAGGTATTTCGACTTCAAAAGTAAGGGTGAATTTGTGCCGTATCAACACCTCATGTGCAAGGACACCACTTGAGCATTCATATTTGTATAGGGTTAAAGAACATCACTCTATGATTGCACCCACAGGAAATTGCTTGGTTCAATTTAGTATGGAAATCTTAGGAAAAAAATTTCTAGCGAAGAGGACACCAACGAAAGTGAGCGTGATAGTATTAGTGAAAACTCCATGGGCGAACATGAGCAAGGGGACATTAGTGAAGAAGTTGCCTCTCAACCGGAGCAAGAGGAAACTAACGAAGATTCCCTAGCCGAAAACGAACAAGAGGCTCCTAGTGATTGCTCCTTGGATGAAAACAAGCAAGAAAATTCTATTGATGAGGCTGCCGCTATTACTTCACAAAATAAAGGGAAAGAACCTTTAGAGCGCTTCCTCTTCGCCAAAAAGAAAAAAGAGAAGCCAAGGATTCTACCAAGGGCTTTGATTACGTCTACTCTTAATTGTCTTTCTTGATTGTTGACATGGATTTACTTAGAAAATAGGTGGAGTTGTTTCATATTCCTACCTGCTTCAAAGTGAAGGTGCCACCCCCTAAGCATCGACCTTGCATGAATTTCTCAGGATACGTCTAAGTGTATTTGGTGCAACTAAAGGTGGGGTTGAGGTTCCCATTACACATTTTCTTCCAAGAGTTGTTGGAACATTATCAAATCGGGCTCGGACAACTATATGCCAGATCTCTCTGAAACATCAATGCATATCTTATTACTTGTACAAGTCTTCATGTGAAACATTCAATCGCCGCTTTCAAGAAAATTCTTCATGTGGTAGCAAAGAGAGATGGGGTGTCTATTGGTTGAAAGACTAATTTGAAACTAGTTGAAGATGTACGCTTCAAGGTTGATAATTGGAGGAGTAATTATTTTTTGATCCAAACAGGCGACCCGACTGAAATTTTCCCACATGGAACTATGACTTGCAAGCTTCCAAAGCTAACAAGCTTGTTTTTCTTAGAGCGCATGAGAGTAATCATTTGTCTGAATTTATGAAAGCTGAAAAACTCCCATGGCAAGTAGTTAACGAACAAGTTTTAGTTTCGGCGAAATTGAGTCCTGCCAATCTTGATCCTACATTTCCTTTAGGTTGACATGCACATATTTTCACTTAGCTTTTTTGCATATGTCTTCTCTTCTTTAATATAACTTGAATATTACTTTTGCCTTGTACTCAACTTGTTTTTTGACTTTGTAGTGAAAACTATAGAGGATATTATTTGCGAGCGTGCTTTGAAGCGGAGACAAGCTAAACATCAAGGTTCATCTTACCCACCTAAGGATGTGACTACTGAGGTCGAGGGATCAAAGACACCTCAAGAGGTTCTCCCCCAACCTTTACCAAAGAAGAAAACTACACTTCCTATTGAGACTGCTCCATCACCTTCACCGATGGCACCTCAAGTTAAAGTTCCAATCCAATAGGTCTCTATCCTCACCTCAAGTTAAAGTTCCAATCCAAGAGGTCTCTATCCAAGTAGCTCCTGTCCCAAATCCGCCTCAAATTCAAACTTTTGCTTATATTGGAAGTTTCTCCTCCTCACGTGTGATCTACACCCTTTCTTGGGAAGTCTACGAGGATTCTGCTTTAGAGGATGTAAGTCTCTTTTGATGGAGGCTTAGAATTGCCCAAGTCACAGAGGGAGAGAGCCGGCAAATCCTTGAGCTCTACTTGTATCGCCGATGCCGATGCCATGTTTCAACATATTGCTCAAATAAATTGCTCTTCCTTCTTTTCATAAAAATAACTAAATATATTTTATTATACTTATAGATAACATTATTTTCTTCTCATGGTCTTTAGATTGGCAGTCTTTAGCGATCTTTACTACCACTTGAACAAAGTTCAAGAATATCATCTTTCGCAAATTTTGGCTTTGGAGGTTAAGTTTAAAAAGAATCTTCAGAAGAAGCAAAAGAAACACACTTCCAAGCCATGCGCGCCGCATCTGAACACAATCAAAAGAACCTCCAAGAGATCACCAAATTGAGAAAAGAGAACCAAGAACTTCAAATCTCTCATAAAAATGAGATTAATGAGATTCAAGAATCTCATGAGAGTGAGCTGAAGAAGTTTCGCATGTTGTACAAGGAGGAGCTTAAATCCATAGAAAATAAGAGTAGAGATTCCACCATCTTGGAGTTCCTTGATTCCCAAGACTACCAGAATCGCATGGAAAAGCATTTCGTAGACTATCACGCTAGCTCCGAGTTTGAGGGTTTGGTAGAAGACCGTAGCATGGGGTATTTCGATGGGAGTTATCATCGGGTCTTGTCCTAAGTGAAGAAGAAGTATACAAAATTGGATATTGAAGACTTGCTTCAAGACTTAGTTCCTTCTACCCCTTTTCACCCTAACTCTTTGGGGGTTCTCCGTGAGGGTGGAGCAGCTTAGTTTAGCATTCCAGTCCTCTTCTGCTAGTCTCATGTTACTTGTTTTCTTTAGTATTTTGCATTTGTTGCTTGACTTTGAGTTGGGGCCTTCCCTTGTACCAACTCCACTTATGTTATACTTTTCCTTTGTTTATATGATATCGCGGCTTTCCTTCGATAGTTTGTACTTTTATTTTTCTTCAAGCATTTCCTCATACGCCTTTGCCCCCCATAGATACTTGAATATTTTTTCAAATGACTAAGTTTGTGAGGTTGAACGTTCATCGCTATGCTTAAATGAATAAATTTCTCACCCCTGGAGGGTAATTCATGGCTCTTATACCGAACCAAAGTTACTATAAGTGTAACTCTTATATGAAAAATTTATCATTGTCCCTAGAAGGACTATGGTGGCATACTTAACCAAGGAACTATGTCTTCAAGCAAAAGTTTAATTTCATCCCCTGAAGGGTCATCCTAGGCACAAATCTCTCAAGTAAAGCCTTATTATTGTTACTAAGGTTTTCTTAGGCGCAAATCTCCTAGATGAAAATTTTTCTTCTCGCCCCCAGAAGGGCTATGGTTGCTCTTTTGAGCGTACTTAACCAAGAAAATACTTTTCCAAGGATAAGTTTATTTTTACCCCCTAGAGGGGTTATCCAAGATACAAATCTCCCAAGTAAAGCTTTAGTATTGTTACTAAGGTTTCTTAGGCACAAATCTTCTAGGAAAAATTTTTCTTCTAGCCCCCTGAAGGGCTATGGTTGCTCTTTTGAGCCTACTTAACCAAGAAACTATTTCTCCAAGGATAAGCTTATTTTCGTCCCCGGAGGGGTTATGCCGATTTCGGAGATTTGTCTTTAATTTTGTTCTCCAGAGGGAATAAGTGACCCCGGAAAGTTGTGGTATCATGAAGGATGTTCCCCGGAGGGAATAAGTGACCATGGAGAGTCGTGATATTCCGGAGGATGCTCCGCGAATGGAATAAGTGACCCTGGAGAGTCATGGTCTTGCACTTGGAGGTTGGGTAGAGGATAGGATCGCTATTCTAAACAGAATATACATCGAACCATTACATAGGCAAAAATTTAAAAAATTTCATTGATATCAAAAGCGAATATTTATAAGTTGCACAAGCTTGTTTAACCTCGGAAGGTATTGCTTGGTTTAGGAAATTTCAAAAAATAGAAACAAAGTAAAGAAAATATAAAAATAGAACTTTTTCAAGTTTTGGGCATTCCAAGTGTGGTATGAACTTTCTATCCTTGGTCTTCAACTTGTAGGCACCATTAGAGTATGCTTCAACTTCAATGAAGCTATATAGCACTGTCTTGTTGCGACTTGATCTCCCTTTATTTCGCCCACTCCATTCTACATTGGGAATTTCATCTTCATGTGGGGAGGAAGGGATAGCACCAAGTGCTGTAATAGTAGGTCGGCCAATAATGATATTGTAAGGCGAAGTGGCTTTGGTGACTACAAAATCCATCATGAGTTGAACATCTAGAGGAGGTGTACCAAACATAACAGGGAGAGTAATATATCCAAGAAGTTCAACCACTTCTCTGAAGCAAACCTAACCAATGGCGAAGCCACTGGTTTCAAATATTTTTCTTCCAATTTCATTTCTTTGAAGGCTTCATAAAGAAGAATGTTCATGGAACATCCATTGTCAATCAAAGTTCTCTTCACATCACAGTTTGCAAGGGTAAGGTCATGACCAAGGGATTGCTATTAGGGTGAATCACTTGTGCTACTTCCTCCGCGGTGAATATTATGTCTTGACACAATCTAAACTTCTTCATGCTAGATTAGACCAATTTTATTTGTCGAGCATATGCCTTGCAGGATGATGCAGAGTCACCATTTTTGTGCCCCACAGATAGTATGAATGATGATTCTCCCTTGGTTTTCCATCCCCGCTACTCTTTCTCCTCGAGGTGGACCTCGATCTCCATTGTCCGGGTTTTGTGCTTGGCGTTGGGGCGATCTTCCTCTATCTATCCCTTGGATGAATTGCTTAAGATAACCTATTCTTATCAAGTCTTCAATCAAATTTTTGAGAAAAATGTATTATTTACAATAATTGGTCTTATATCCATGATGTTTGTGAAAATAGCACCATTTGTTCTTATTGTGATGCTCTTGGTCACTCCTCATAGGCCCATACCACTTGACATAGGATTCTCTCTATGATAGCCAAAATACTTGAAGGTTGTGTATTGAGTGGGGTATAAACTCTAGGAACGGATAACCTATCACTGACACTAACCTTTTTTGGAGGTTTTGCTCCACTAGCCCCTCCATTTGCTTTCTCTTCTTCCCACTTTCACCCTTGGACTCTCTTTTTCTCCTTTACCTTTATCTACTTGAGCAAACTCCTCGACCCTACGGAAAAGTTGTTGAGAGTGGAGGGTAACTTCAAATTAAGATCAAATGAGAATTTTTTGGGCTTAACCCCACTTTGGAATGCCATAATTTGCATATCTTCCGTAACTCCTTGAATCCCAATAGTCTCTTTCTTGAACCGATCCACGTAGTCGATAAATGATTCTTCTGGCCTTTACGTAAGAGTAAGCAAATGTTTCTAGAGTCATTGTCTTTGGAATTCTCTTTTGGTTCCCAAATTTATTCAAGAAGAGGTCTACATGTTGATCAAAATTTCTTATGTCCCCTTTCTTATATCATCTTAACTAATCTGAAGTTGCATCCTTGAGGGTTCCAGGGAACCCTCTGCACAAGATAGCATCTGAGGCACCTTGTAAATACATCTTGGCTCGATACACATCAAGGTGCTCCCACGGGTCCGAACTTCCATCATACGAGTAAAATGAGGTGTTTGCCAACACCTTGGAAGAGGTTCTTGTATTATCTCGTCAGTGAATGACAAAGAGTACTTGTATCTTACAACAATCTTCTCTTTGTCATCCATTTTGTCTACCCGAGTTTGGAACTCCTCTAACTTTCTTCTTAACTCTTCTTCTCACTCGGGTATCCACTCCAAAATTTGCTCCCTTTCATGAGGTCTTTTTCTCTCCCTTGCTATTGAGGCCACCTCGCTTAGGCTCTTTGGTTTGGCTTCACTGGTCTGGATGACACATAGGGCTTCTCTTCTAGACTCATGCTAGGCAGACTGGCCTTCATGTTCTTGTCGGGCGGACTCGATTGGAGTTATTTCTTTTCCTCCTTGATTATCCCTATAGATTGCAGGAGAGTGTTTCTCATCCAAGGGGCTATGATGTGTAGAGTGAACAACCTCGGGGTTGCCACCAAAGTTATGCGAATATTCCCTTCCACCTTTACCACCTTGTTGCTCATACTAAATTTTCATGAGTAACTCTTTCAACATGGCATTATGTTGCCTTAGCAATTGTATCTCTGCCTCTATTATCATTAGTCTGGGGACCGGGATCCCTAATTTGTCCATCCAATCGATCAAATACTCTAATTGATCGATTTGACTGGTGTTGGGATATAATCTCTTTCCTTCTATCTGGATTGCGGCGGTGGGTATTGCTCGTGTTAGAAGCCACAGGTAAAGACACAAGATGACTTTTGTTTGTTTTTCACAGACTGTACCAAATGTTGATGCGTGAAAAATCTTCTTTGCACCAAAGTATAAAAATTGAAGTCTAAAGTCCAATTACAAAAATACTCCATAGCAAAAGTTTTGATGCGCCTCAAATCCACGATGCGATAACTTGCGACAATAAAAAGAACGACAGGGCTTTGTCCCTCGGGAAAGACTCCGACGCTCAATTCAGAATTTGCTGACAAGAGGAAATTAGGGAGCAAAAATGAAAGATAAGAATGGTAAGAATTTTGTAATGAGAGTTATGTTTGTGTGTCCGTCTATAATAACCTTGAGGATTAACTATTTATAGTGGTCTTGAATGGTTTTTGATGACTTATGCACTTTTACATAATTATTTGGCTCATGAGACTTCTATTTATCTTGGATTGAGTTTACATCGAAAACTATGAAGATGCCTCCGGTCTTAATTGACTATTTTAGTTACATTACCATGTATACGTGAACTATTGAGTGATATATATATATATATGTATATATATATGTATGTATGTATGTATCATCACTAGTTATAGACAATATACTTAAAATTATATTAAAAGAAAAATGGAAAGGAACAAGAAACTCAAGTAAATCAGGCATCATCTAATTTGTCCCAGTAACCAAATTGAAGTGAACACTGTCACAGAACATTTGTTAAGGAAGATGAATGTCAATATTAATAATTTCGACAAGTCAAAAGAACAAATGAAGTAAAGTGGTGTTTTGGCCTATGAAAACATTAAGTTGTTCTAACCAATTTTAGGGGCAAATATTAGGGCCCAAATATTGTGTATATATATAGACACACACTAGAAGAAAGTATGTGTTTCGCAGGTGTAATATTCATGATTTGTTGGACATTTTATTTTTTTAAAAATAAATAAATAATCAGTGAATGATAACATAGAGTACAAATTGTAAACATTTTATTTGATAATTTTTTTTTTTTTGTACAAAAGGTATGTATCTGTTTTAGTATTCTATTGAAATTTTGAAGTTTGATCTCTTCATTCATATTAATGACACAAAATATAGTTAATTTCGAGGTCCAAAAATTTTCTATTTCTCGTTTAGGTTCTCAAATTATAATTTGTTATAATGACATTACCAATAACTTGATCATTTAAAAATAAATTTTTTTCAATAATATTGAAATTTTTAGATGTTTCTATATATTCTTTATTATTACTAAAACATAAAATTATTATCAAGTATAAAATATTATTTTATAAATAAAACGTGTTAAAGTTCTTTTATTAGGGAAAATATTTACCAGAGATCAAATAATACATGGTAACAACTACAAATTGATTAATTAAAATTTCAAAAAGAAAAAAAAATTAACCTAAGTAAAATGTAAATAAGAAAGGCATCAAATTAAATAGAATAAACTAATATATTCGCTATAATATGGATAAGTACCACGTAATATACTAAGATCATTAGCAAAAGATAAAATTAAAATATTGTTCTTTTATCTTGCTTTAAATGTAGAAAACATTGATGAAAAAAATTCTTTGTCTTACTTTAAATACAGGGAACTGTACTGAAAAATCAAATATAATTTCTAAAATACACCCAAAATAACACGTAGTTTTTACATAATCACTATTGCAATTAATTTTTAACATATTGTGTAAATATATATCAAAGTAGAAAATATATTTGTATTGATCCTTGTTTTTTAACTTTATAATAACATTCACTTCAAGATTTCATCGATATTTTAAAATCTTCCTTTCATCCTGAATGGTATCGAACGTGGTTAGTTTCGAAATTATATTTTGATATAGTATTTTACTATGAAATTAAAATTTGTATTTATGAGATATATAAAAAAATTAAAATTAAAACTAATTTATTTTTATTTTTTGCATACTTTTCTAATTAATTTCTTGTATTGTTTATTAATATATTTAATCTACATTTTTATTGTTTTGTTAAATAGTATAAAAATTGTATTGGACTTTCCAAAGTTGATGTGTACGCACTATATACCTGTAATTATTTTAGAATATTTAATATTATGATTTTATTTGCATAATTCATGTTGTGTATATTTAGCATTACTTACCTACTCATTTTTTTTATATGTCATTCCAACAATTTATGAGTAGCATTTTTATAGGTCTTACAATGATTATTTTAGACTATTTTAGTAATGTATCGTATCATTTGTTAAATTTTTTTTTACCTCATCAATAGTTAATCTAAACCAATATTATTTTATCAAATATTGTAATAATTAGTATTGTAGTTTCCAAAATTTACATTTAAAATCAATATATACCAGTAAATACCTAGAGTACTTAATACCATGATTTATTTGCATAATATGTATTGTTTCTATATTAGTTACTTATTTAAGTTTATATATTAGCATCACCAATTATGCGTAAAATTCTTGTATGTGTTACAATAATTATTTTGAAATATTTTAGACATTGAATCGTATTGTGGGTTGAATTTATTTTCTATCTCATCAGTAGTTACTTAAACCAATATCTTACAAAATGATATTCTTAAAGATAAAAATTTTGTAATCAAATATTACTATTAAAGATGTATAAAATTAACAAATATTTTTATTTTAATTAAAAATTGTAAATTTTTTATTTCGCACCAAACTTTAGTTTCATTGTTTGGTTAATTTTTTTTCTTTCATGTAGAGAAGGGAAAAACAAATATAAATTAATCGTAACAAAATTTTTTTTAATGAGATAAGAAAATAGTAGTATATACTCCATTATTTTTTTCACTTTTATAAATGCTAAGTTTTATTTGTACGATTATTAAATTTGTGATTTTTAAAGTGGATGAAAATTTTGATATTAATTAAAAAGGCAAGGTAAGATTAAGTGAAAGAATCTATTAATACTAATAAATTTAAAAGTCGATTTACAATTTAACTTATCTGCTACAATAAACAACAAATTAATTATTATATATAGATCCTAAACCACAACAATTTTATATTATAGTAGAGTCAAAATTTTTATATTTTTAGTCAATATAGTTATAGATGTTTTTGGCATGTGAAAATATATAAATTGAGAGTAATTATACTAACATGTAAGAGCGTACTTGAATAAACAGTTAGAGAAAAGAAAATAATTAATTGTGAAATAATAATATATAAAATAGTTATAAAAGACTATTTTTATTAGGAATAAAAATAAAATAATTTGAATATATATAATAGTTATAAAATGATATTTTTATTTATTTTTTGCTCATGTATAAATAACTTTCTACTCTTAAAAATTTATACGTTCTTATTATATATTTATACCAAAATTTCGTATTAAAGGTAGAAATTTTTTTGAATATACATAATAATTATAAAAACTACTTTTATTTTATTTTTGATCAAATATAAATTTTTTTACACAAATAAAATTTTTACCATCTTCAAATTTATGCCCAAATTTTCATATAAATCTAAAGAATTATATTATAGTAATTTAATATATATATATATATATATAATAGCAGTATTATAAAAGATAAATAATCTCATTATATTAAATGAAAAATATTTTAAATAGGCTAATTCTATTTCATGAATGACATATTAGACATAACTATATTAATTGAGGGTTATTAGGTGGGACAAAAAAATTAAAAAATTATGTATCTCGAATAAAATTATACGACTAAAAATAAGTGGTGATTTTCTAAATAATAGGTAGCTAGATTAGAAAATGAATAATTTAGTTATGTTTTTCAATGAATTATATTTTATTACGGGAGAGAGAGAGAGACATCCAAATGAATTCTCCATCTGCAGGAGACTAGACATTTAGGGGGGGAAAATAAATATACCCTACTCCCCATCTCCAACGGCAGACTTGAGATGGATTCAAACTACTTGGTGATCTAGACTGATCATCAACTATATCTCCTCGGGCGATGGTAGTTACGCATTTCATTAAGGAGGCAAATAAACATAATCTTACCATATAAACTGAATGTGTACAACAGCATTAAACTAGTTCTAGAAACCCTCTTCAGAAATCCCGGAAGCTCATTTTAGGGTCTATCTTTGCTGTTGCCTCGGCCTCTACCTCCTCTCCCGCTTATACACATCTTCCCCTACCTCGCCCTCTCCCTCGTCCCCTAAAAGAGAATGACTTTCCATGCTTCATCTCCACAAGTGAATGCAGCAGCTCATCACATAGAATGCACCCACTATACAAGGTAGCTCCATCCTTCAAAGGAGTTGTTTTCTTGTTGAAATCCACTTCGATGATGGTAGAATCACACTCAGGGCACCTATTATGAGTAGTTGTAATTCTGTGAGCACCTTCCGGAAGGAAAACAAGGCAGTTGCACATGTTGCAATAAAGCCTCCATTTGGGAGCACTGACCGGATCAAGGACAAGTGTCCCACTGCACTCTGGGCAAGCGCATACCCCTTGTGCTATCAAAGAGTGCTGGCATGTGGGATGTGGACAAAGGAAACAAGGCATGCCAGCTCCCTTACCCAACTTGACTGAACCCCCACTTTTAGTGGTACCATATAATGTACCAATGCCTTCAAATGGAGGACAGTTATAGCAGTAGGGACAGAGAGAGAAGGACTTGCCAGTAAAGATTCAGGACCAGGCATGGAGAAAATTAAAAGCTCAAAGTTATCAAGTGGGCAAGTAAGTTCCTTGTATAACTGCAGAACATCATAAAACATAAAGTTAGAATGGATCAAATAAAGAGTTTGTTGTCAGGAACTTAGACACATGACCACGATGAAATTCATTAACATCCAAGAATAAAGATCATAATTCAAGAATTATGCAAATTTTGATATATTCTTGTGTCCAGCCCTTGGAAAAGTCGTCATAAAAGGACTAAATTAAGATTCACTGTTCTAAAAACTCGTACCAATTTTGAAGAATAATAAGTTTGTCTGGAAGAGAATGAACCATTAGTCAGTAATTCATGTGCATCCCAATTTAACCATTTACTCATATGGCACAAATAGAACTATTACTTTTCATCATATGTACAATTGAAGACGCAGAGCTCTATTAGCCAGGTTTTCCCTTATGCAGGAGAAAAAAACATGGTAGCCACGATACAAAAAACATGAAGGTTGGTAGTAAACAATGAAGAAAAAGCATCGTAGACGCATTCCTTCAACTGAGAATCTTTATCCAAAAGTACCTATTAGCTAGTAGGTAGTGGAAACATAGAAGTAATAGTGGAGCTAGGATTTAAGTGTTGGGAGGAGGGGGGCAATAGTATAAATTAAGGAAAATTGTACAGGGGGCGAATAATTTTTTTTTTTTTACTAGGTAGAATTTAGTAATTCTTCAAAATGTAGGTAATATATCTGTCTCTTTGCCCCTGCCCACCCCCCTACTGCCTCCACCACTGCATAGAAGTGCCGTAGAGCCATCTCACAAATTGCAGCTTCATGTTTTACAACTGATGTTAATTAGTTTCTTTAAATTTCAACAGATACTATTTTCTACCGTAGGCACTTTCAATAGGATATTTGAGTGTTCTAGTATTTAACTAATCAAACTTCTAGATTTTGCTAATTATCTATTCAATCTTAGAATCACTTCACATGTTTATAGTGGATAACAGCAAGATGCTTACATTAATTTTGAGAGTTTAAAAGCTATATACCATATATGTTGAAGCATTGAGGGCTAAGATCAACAAATATCATCCTACATACTAAATTTGGGAAATCAAAGCAAAGATTGTCATTTGACATTCATAGGTTTTATCTCAGCTGAAAACACATCACATAGGTGAACAAATCACTGACCCCAGAAATAATTAAAAAAAAAAAATTGGAAGAAGGAACAAAATCTAATTTTGATAATGTCCTTGTAAGTAATTGTTTGACAGTCGGTGGAGGTTGAGCATACTCCTCATGACCATGATTTTCCAGTTTTCCGTTTAGGGTCTGTTTGTTTGCGCATAAAATGTTTTCGACAAAACATTTTCCTAATTTCCGACAGCATTTAGTTTAAAATTAGGAATTTACTAAGGAAAATATTTCACTTACCAGAAAATCTTACTAAAATTAATTTCCCAACAACTCACAACATTCCTTTTCCTCTCTGCTGAAGCGTGTACAAATTTTAAAGATGAAAGCTCTCACGACCAAGCCAATGTCATCTGCAATCACCCCCTCTCCCTTCCCCTCCTCTCCTTTGTAACACTCTCTCTTTCTCTCTCTCTCCCTCTCTCTCTCACACACACAGAGGAGCGCACATCTATGGAGATCTACAGATCCAGATCCAGATTAGGGGTAAGTATTGAAATTTGTAGTGGGAGGTTGATAAGGGTGGCGGGAGAAAGAAGTTTGCTAAAAAAACCATGATGAAGAGGTGGAGGACCATAAAGGGGGAAAGATAGACTAAAAAAGCAGAGACATGGTGGCTCTACTGTAGTAGGGTCTGTATATATGGAGGGAGGAGTGCTGGTAGTAAAAAGAGTGGGTACTTTTTCTCTGCTTTTACCTGGTACAACATTCTGGATAATTACCAAAAATCAGAAAATTAAAAAGGAATTTCATTTTCTTGAAAAATGTTTTGCATGGAAAACATTTTACCACGGAAAACGTTTCACATCATACCAGATGGACTCTCTCTGCTTTAAATATCTTGTTAGATAATTAATCTCTCTTCTTGACTGCAGCTTTTGAGTTCGAATCTGTTTACTATTGCATTTATGCAAAAGGTTACTATAAAGAGTGGATTCAGTTGTGTTGCATAGAGTTCTTATATGAAGATCTCCACCATATGGCAAGTTTATAACTGAAAAAAAAATATGGCTAGGAAATTTAATATACCACAAGATTTCCATTTTCATAAATATGTAAAAGAGGAATTGTAATGCTGATCAGTACCTTGATTGTACCTTTCTGAGGAACATAATAAACTTCCTCACATGTACCACAGTAGAGCCGTGATGGCTGCATTGATATGTACTTCATGTACCGCAAGCATTTCCCACATTTGCTCAGCAAACGTCCAGACTCGGAGAGTGGAGAAAATTGTGCTTCAAACAAAGAGTCCATGTTTTCGATCTGCATCAAGAAGGCCATTAAGTTCTATAGAAAATACTCAAAAAATCTTCATGGCAAACAGGGAACTAACCTTTTGGCGAAACAACGATGAAAAACTTAATGAACTATGCATTTTGCTTTTCAATAATGAATAACAAAGAATCTGTTCGTTTGATAGATATTTCCTTCCCTGTCTGTAAATTCATCACTCATAATACATGAAAAAGTACCTAGACCTTCTATTAGACATGGAGCCTTCAAAAGACACTAGACATACTAGCACTTATATTTGACAAAAAGGAATAACCATTACATTCACAAATAAAGCATGAATTTCCACTTAATTGCCAAATATCTAGAATAGAATATTCCTCAGAGAATTGCAGGTTAAAATGTTGTGGAATCGGTCTCTAAAAATGCAGAGGCACAATTCCCAAATATTCCTAAAAAGCAACCTTATCTATCATATTTTTAGCCAAACCAGTAATCACATTACTTCGATTAGAGTAATAGTGAGAAAGGCATGTTACAAGAATGTCAATATAGACTTGCCTTTGATTAGAGTAACAGTGAAATTATATTTATACATGAGTACAGAAATAAACATTACAATTTCTCGTGAACCAAGAGGAAATACTCAAGTTGTCTCATCACCTGCTTTACAAAGTAGCTGAACTTCCTCTTGAATTGTTCAAGTACATGTTGCACAACCAGAGCATGGTGTGCCTGACCTTTGCCCACAAGAGAGATTTGGTGCTCAATGAAACTACGGATGTCAGGTAAAGATAAATCTGGATCTATACACTGATAGCCTCTTATCAGAGTGATACCCAGTGCAGTTGGAACCAACCTCCTTCCAGCCTGAACCTGCACTAGCAAATAGAAAAATCTAAAAGTTAATCAGCATGAAACTACATCTTCAACCCGTGCATTTTTGCTAATCTAGAATAACATATATTCGATTAGATGTGTGAATTGACAAACCTGTACGTAATTCCGTTCACAAATGTTGTTAATGTGCACGGGAATGGATGCATCTGTACCTATTCCATTCTTCTCCATTAATGAGATCAACTCACTCTCACTGAGGTACTCTGGAGGCAAAGTATTACCCTACAAGTTTCACAATAAAGCTCTTCAGATATAAGAAACAAGGAGAAGAAGAATTTCAAACAATGCAAAACCATCCAAAAATCTGGAACTAAAAGAAATAGTAATACACAGGAGCTGTAAGCCAGCCACCACATATAGCTATTAAATACATATTGCACACGTGTGTCTATTCCAAAGCTCAAGATGGACACAGTATATCAAAAGGGAACTTTAGATTTTATGCAAGATTATTCAATAAAGACAACAGACTACACACTAAATTAAACAAAATTAGGAAACAATTCATTTATTCAACAGTATTTCAATTTAACATCTTCAAATATATAAATATGTGCACATAGGTCTAGTTCAAGTTGCAGTAAAACCAGTGCATGGATTAAGCGTAAATTCAGTTCATTTAATTTCTGGGATCTAAAGTATTAAAATTCAATCTCATCAGATTGACTCTGGAAAGGAGTTCTAGCTGGAAGATGAAGTCCACCAAAATCGCTCTGTAAGTCCAATGAAGTTGGAGTGGAACAGTTTACTAAAGGTTAAGACTTGTATAGAGCCATCTGCCTTTAATCATCCAGATCTTTCATACCTTTTCTCGTTCTATTAAGAATCAAGAGTTTACTTTTCTAGACATGCTTGTGAATGGTTAAGACTTGCATTGGTCTAGATACTTGGCCCTATCTATCGGAATGAAAAAGCAGTTTTAAAGCATAACAAGCATTTGTTAGCCTCATTCTGGTGCGTATTAACATCAGTTTTATGATTCTTGAGAAGTATTCTTCAAGATCCTTTTCTGTTTTCTGCTCGAATCTGGTGTGATGACTGACCTAGGGGATGTCATCACAGTGATTGGATTTGACTTTTCTTTATTTTTTCTTCAAGCAATGCATATATATATATATTACACACCTGCCTTCTATGTACATATATTATGTTCACATGAAAAATACCGGCATTAGCACTTCCCCATGGGCTAAAGATGCCACTTATCTCCAAAAGATATCGCAGACAGGACATCCATGAATGATACCATGAGATTTTATATTATTCTGCCGCTTATTTGTTGCTTAACAGGAAAATGATAAAAGAGACCATATGTAAATTGCACATAATCAAGGAAAAAGCAAAATTATCTTAAAAAGAAGTATGGTTCTTAAAAGAAACACACATAGCCCAAAGTGTATAATAGTTCAGTTTTAAGCCTTTGAAACAATACCTCATCAAGTTCAAGTTTTGAAATTGCTATTTTCTCCTCTTCAACAAAAACAGGAAGGTTCTTCTCACTAACCGCCAACCACGGCATAATTGATGTGAATCCTTTTTGTGTAACATTATACCCACTACAATGAAATACCTCCCCTCCAACTTCAAATTCAATTTTTATCCTGAAGAAGGAACCGAATTGCATATGTCATATTTTAACATCATAATAGGCAGATGCACGTGAGCATTCAAGAAGATAAAAAAACATCTAGTAACGGAGACATTTGTGTCAGATAGCAAAGAAAAAAGCTCATAAAAATTAAAGTTCTCGTTGCTAAATTAGCTTTATCAAATACTCAATTTTCTCATAAATGAATTCAGGCATGCAAGGCAACTGTTTGCATGATTACAATGAGTTAGAGCATGGAAGATTTAAAGTTTTATTGCAAGAATTCAGATGCTTACTACAGCCACTGTCAAGTCTACAGAAAGTTGGCATTAAGATTCGTAAAAATGACCCTTTATATTTATAAGGCAAGTTAGTCATGGTACCATTTGGTTGAATCTGCTATATCTTGCAATTAGATGCACTTCCCTTTATTAACCACATAGAATAAATTCATCGTTTATTCCATGAGAGGAATACGTATAAAAAATGAGGAAAACAACAAAAACATGCCAGCTAAAACCTACAAAACACATATACTTTATTCTCATCATTCATTTAGATGTAGAAATTTACTACAAATAAATTTCTGCAGTGCTCATGATTTTGGAGATATTATGAAAATTAACTTGGTTAAATTTGTGGTAACTTGCATGCTTTTCTAACCAAGTAGTTTGTATGTCAATAATATTAAGAGGCAAAATCACAAATTTAAGTGAGACACTGTTTAGGTTTAGTTTGAAGAGGAAGACATGCGATTGTTTAAGGAAAATGTCAATAGTTCAGCACATTCGTAGATTAAACAACCACAATTATCAGCATTCCAATGTGCCTTTAGGCATTAGAATGTTGAAAAGCTAGCCATTCTTTTACCCTATCTAAGTTAGTAAAACAACAAAATGCCAGTCAATTCAGACAAAACTGGCTCTAATGTTCAGTTTCACTGAAACAAAGAACATAAATTGCAATATAGACTTGAATATGTAAAACAAAGAATATAAATCTTACCTTCGGTATTTGCAGTCAGGAGACAATGTCCCAAGAAAATGTTGACAAACATATTGATATAACCTCCAGGCATCGTGCCCTACCATATCCTCAGTGGCAGAACGCATCGGTGTTATTGGAGGATGATCAATTTCTACACCAGCATCCATTCCTGATCGTGGCTTAAAATATCCATCAGCTAAAAGCTTCTGAGCATAGTTGCCCCACATTATGTTGTGAGATTGTCCCTCAAGGGTGCCTCTAAAGTCAAATGAAGAAGGATAGGCAGAGCTCTCCGTACGTGGATAGCTAGATGAGCACCAATAAAGAATGGAAAAGAAATTAGTCAATAGAATCAGCAATGACTAGAAAGCAGAATCAAAACAAGTTGAAATAAATTCACATTTGCATGGAATAAATTTATCAAAATTGGATAAATCTGTACATGGGAAAGTTATCATTATCTGTACTATGAATAGCATAAATCGGTACAATGGAAAGATATAGTATGAATAAATGACGGTAAAACTACAACCACAAAGAGTTGGTTATACTGCTTGGATTCTTCTTGAAAAAAAAAAAGAAGTAAATATGCAATAAATTCTAAAGGGTGAAAATCACTCTTGTTTCTGAACACCGAAACTTAGTTTTTTAACTTAAAACTGTAGAAAGAGAACTTTATGTTATCAATCATCTTCATATGTACTAAATTCAGGAGGATATTTCTCATCCATTCATCTATATCATTCCCAACAGTATTGCATAGTAATTGCATACAGGAAAATCATCACTACAATTGAAGAGTTAGGTAGTAGGAATGATGAATCTTATCAAACAGAGCCCCATGGTTGTGCAAGTAAATCTATAAATGTTAAGTGCAACTAGATGAAGTGGGACTTTAGGGCTAAATCATTTTACCCTCAAAGTTCTGTATTTGCCTCGTTATCACACTGTTGCTATGGAATTTTCTGCTCGACTCAAAGAAAATGTTCCCATGACCAATCCAGACCAATAAAAAAAAAAAAGTTGAACAAATCATAAGCCTAGAGATGGTTTAGGTGACAGATAGGTTATGTTATCTAAGATGGAAATCCCCACAAGGTAATGAAAAATAATCTGAATTATAGTTTGTAGGGCGAGTTTCAACAAATTGACAGTTAAATCATGACGGGTGGGGGTGACAACATATGAAGATAAAGAATACAACCATTCAATTAGGACTCCCGTCAGTTCTGTTTTACTACTCTCTCTCTCTCTCTCTCTCTTGTGCGCTCTCTCTCTCTATGTATCCACGTCTCTTACACACTTCATTTTGAAGAAAGAAATGCTGCACCATATTTTGAAGATGATAGCTCGAGACATCTCTAGTTAATCAAATAATAATCAGGGCTTTGGATTGGGGGGGAAATAAAAAAACCAAAGTAAAAGACATCTTTCAACAAGTATAAAAAAAATCATCTTCTTTGAATGGGAAAGCTTAGATAGAGCTAATATTAGCAGTGAACTGTTAGATTGAGTGCTACTTATCTATTTTGTTAAACTACGTGCTGCTTATGTTGTAGTCTAAAATCTAACACGAACTTTCTAAGTTAACCATTAGATTCTCACAGACACACTAAATAGATTTAACAATAAATAGGAGATTGAGAAACCAAGATGAGAAAGAGGTACCTGATAAGTAACCTTGAGTGTACAAACGTTCAGCCAATTGCATAGCCAACTGAGGTCCAAAGCCTAATGCACTTGAAGCAACCTGAAGTTAGCTACAATACCATTAGTTTTCCATTCAAAACTCCTTTAGGACATCATCCAGATTCCAGCATATCAACTTCACAATCAAGGAAAAGAGGTTAAGCTTTAAACCTCAAGTTCCCAAACTCTAGATACAACCCCTTTTTTCTTTAGGTACAAGGTAACAACCTTTTCAATCCTATGGATTGCCCGACAATGCAAACTATATCTCCACTGGTTCATGTATGTTAGGAAGTTACATGCAGCTTGCCCTTTACACATAGACATATCAAACTAGAAAGCTCCCACGTCTGTGAAGAAACTTCACTGTCGCACAAAGGCTCTCCCTTGCGTGCATGTGAAAAAGAGTGTTTAGAAAAAAGAATGGTGACTCGAACATATGACACAAGTCATAGGGGAAGCATAGTCTTACCATCTGAGCTACACTTTGACTTGTCCATGTGAAAAAGAATCTATGCACTCTATATCACATCTTATGTCTGGAGTCCCCAAAGTAGAAAGTGGGGAAGACTGATATTTGATAAACATCTATCTTAGACACTTTGAACTTGCATTAAGATTTTCTGGTAGCTTTTGTGTTTCTAGGAGCAATTCCTCTATTCAGATGGGACTAAATACTTCAGGTTCTCCTACATTTTCCTTCCATTGCTAAAATCTCTCAGGGTCACGGCTTGATGACCCATCCACATGGAGAAATTTCAAAAACATTATGCCTTAAGTTATCAGATGTTAACTTTTCAGAATCTCACCTTCGGGCACTTCAAATGTAAAATGAACACTTCAGTCTCCCCTTACCTTCTTACTATTGTGGACATTTATAATCAAAGTAGAAGAAAATAAAGTACAAGACTGAATAACATAATATGGCATTATAATGATTGTGTTATTTTCAAAGGATAAATATCAATCCTGTAACTATTACCAATCTATCGTATAAAAACATTTTCCATTTTAAAAAGTAGCGCATGTTGATCTTGCCAGTTATGAGTTATGACTGATAAGTCACATGAGTGTTTAGTAATAAATCTATCTCAGCAGCGATTTATTTTAATAGCCGAAGGAGAAGATTATGCAACCATAACAGTGAATGACTCAGTCTCAGAGAAGTATCCACTTAGACACTCACCCTTTACTTTTTCAGTCAATTCCTTCCTGGCTTATTTCACTGTTTCCCCTCTACCTTCTAGATTTCTTTCTTCTTCTCTGGTGTTCTAAATCTAGTGTCTATTACCAATTTTAATGTTATTCCTGAGCTGAGCGAAATATTGGACCAATAATCAGAGACACAACAGTATATTTGCAAATTAATCTGCCTAGCACTCATAGATAATAGAGGTCAAAAGAAATGTGCTATATATTACTTTTTTACTTTCTACTTTTTGCTCTCACCTTCAGAAGGTTCACTGTATTAAGACCAGAAGGACGAGTTTTGGACTCATCGTTCTAGACTTTTTCTGATATACTTTTGACTTTCAGAATACCGTCTTCAGCTACTAAGTTCCGGAACATTGTAGCAACCTGAAAATCAGTGAAAAGTAAGGGAAGCACGAGTTTGTATAGAAAACCTGAACTAATCATTTTAGAAATTTATTTAGTGTGAGCCTCACATCTATGTCAAACAACCTATTGCGTGCCCATTCCAGTTTGAGTTCATAACCCCTGTGTATAATGTGAGGATGCAAAACCCAAAATTTTTCTGGCTTGAAAGAAGTAATTTGCAAGTAGCGTTGCACACAAAATCCAAGGGTAGGAGTTTGACAGGGACCGTAGCTGAAACAATCAACAGAGAATTCATAGTTTTTCCACAGAAACACACAGAAGAACACTTTATTTAACAGCAATATTGGAATCTATCATATACTCAAGTCAGATAGGAGAGGAACTGACGATATGACTCTGGAGTCAAGATTGCCATATTTCCCGTTGAAATAACTAGTCTGGAACCGGGTAAATGCAACTCCAACTTTTAAGTCAATTTCTTGACGGGCATCTACAGCCAAAGCTTCATCTCTATTGGGTTCAACAAGGCTTTTCATCGCCTTCGAAATATCCTTCTCAGTAACAGATGAAAATCGAGCACGATGAACTCTTCTATCATCATTTGAGTGAAATCCCGTGCAGTCAATGACTGAAACGAAAGGAATGTGAAAACAAATTTAATCCTCAAGAAAGCTACACAAACTTCAGTAAAAGTAAAAAATTAGCAAAGAGCAGTTACATATATTAATGATGCAGTATGCATAACCTACTGCATCACCCCACTGTCTAAAGCTGAGATTAGTTTTAAGAATCAAATATCAATTCATCGTCGAGTACTGCACTACTGACCCTTGTACACAATAACAGGCTGGTTAGAATTCTGGACACAAGTAACATATCAAGCAAGAGAATATTCAGGTAATTTATGTATATAAGCAACTGATCCCTAAAGACCAATAATTGTTTGGGCAAGATTATTTTACTCAAGCCAAGAATAGAATTTTTAATTTGCAAGAATGTACAGCTGTCAAGCTCAAAGATGAATTCTTGAGATAAAAACTTGCAGAAAGAGGAAAATTTTGGTCTAATGTGAACCGTGAAGACTAAGCAGCAGAATGACTATTTGAAGAAGTTATTGCTCTAATGTTTCACTCCTAGTTCGAGTATCTGAATTTTGCAACCCCTTGCCCTTGCTTGAATATTTCTTATTCAAGGCAAATCCCTTATGACACCAGATCCGGGTCGGTTTCATATATGAAAAATGGAAGAATTGATTGTGGTGGTTTATTGTACTTCAAATACATATATTTCACGTAAAAATATAAATATATTCTCATCCGTCAGTGTTATAAGAACCAAGTCTATTTTTCTATCTGATAAAGGGGCTCTGATCTAGAAGTACATCTCTTTCTCAACTGGAATGGTAAGCTAGAATCTGAATTTCAAATTGAACCAAGTCCGAACAAGTACTTGAAACAACTTTATCAATAAGTTTCAAGTAGACAGTTGAGGAAAACTGTGCTAATTCTCTAGAATGAGAACAAAAAAGGTACTGTATGCACCAACTCTCTTTTTAAAACATACACTAACTTTAAGCAACACCAGCACTGTTTCTTTTCCACAAAAGCAGTTTGGAAGAACAAAGCTCCCTCAAAGTTCAATATTTGTTTTGAATTAAACATTGAGGCTTCCCAAAAAAAAGGAAAAAGCCAAAATGCCCCGCTGCCTTTTCTTAAGGATGCAGAACAAATAAATAATCTTTCTCCACAATCAAGCAGCTAGGGTATTATGCTAGATACTTTTCTGCTCATGAAGTTCAGCCGGCAAGAACATGCAAAAGAACTGGATGTTTGATTTAGTGCAGGTTGCAGCACTGTGAAGATACTTGCGAAAGTGTGGGAGATAGCATCACTATGCCTCTGGTGGAACCTATTCAAAAAGTGAAATTGAATACGCGTTCATAATATGAACACCTCTGTATGATTTGTCAAGCAGAATTGGCCAAGTATTTTGTACTTGTGGTCAAAAGAAGAAAGTTTTTCGAAAAGAAATTCTTTTGTGCAGTTCCCTACGTTTTTATACTAGAAATTTTTTTCCTTTTCTTTTACTCAGAAATCTTTTGCATAGGGGATGCAAATTCAATATTGAATATACTCTAAAACAGCACCATACAGCTTAATGACACTAGTTCTCTGTGTGTTTCCAAAGTCACCTGTCCAGAGCTTATCGAGAGGAATTTGTAAAACATCCTTTTTTCATGTGGCTCATTATGGTATAAAATTGCTATCATCTTTGATAGTTTATTAGATACGCCTAATAATCACATTGACACAGTAAAAAACATACCTTCAAAGCATATATTTTCTCCTTCACGGTCACAATCCAACCATAACACCAGGTGTCCACAACCACGAGCTTCTTGGCTTAAGTGCCTACAAATATGGGCCTTCCTTCAGAAGATTAGTCAGTAACTTCCAATGAATAGTAGGTCACAAAAGGACATTACAGATTGTTAAACAAGTAATTGCAACAATTATCAGTTCTATGTATTTTCAATGCAAAGAAAAGAATAGAATTGTCCCCAACCTCTGTTCTGAAAAATAACTTTGACCATAGTTCAAAAAAGGATGTGAGACTCCGAGAAAAAAATTCAAGGAAAACTTAGTTAGTTAAAAAGAAATCAAAACAGTATAGTAGTAGCATGGAAAATCCATTCATTTTTAAAATTCTTGCATAAAAACTGAGTTAAAAAGCATTAGACTACCATACAAAACATTATGCATGTTCAAAAAAATCTAAAAGAACAAGTATTGTAGATTAGGCAAAGCAATAGAAGCAAGTATTGTAGATTTGGCATCTTTTTCTTATCTTTAGCTTCTACTACCTAATAAATAATACAGAATTAATTCTCTCAACTGTGAACAAAATGACAATTTCAAATAAATAGAGCCTACACCATTGCAAGCAATGATAAACAAAGCCAAATAATGGAGAACGGTAGATGTTCATCTCGTATTATTCTTCCTTTTATTTTTTAAGTATGGTCTGTGTTACTAACACAATAAATCGGCACCAAGTCCTCCACCACTAGCACACAACTTCCCCCCCCCCCCCCGGGTTGTTGGAAAAAAATCCGAAAAAAAATACGGGGCAAAGAGAAGACAAGCAGACACGGAGAAGTTCAACCAACCCAATACTATAATATGCCACAGTTATTTTGCACCAGATTAATGATATGTAAATTGATGGACTGTAACATGCAAATATATTTAAGAAGCTTCTATGTAAGAGTAATATATATTCTTTCAGATTGAGGCAGGAGTCCGCCATTGCATAATAGTTCCACTTAGAATTTTATCAAGCAGATAGAATAAACAAACATAGCTTCTGAAATATGATGAACCGAATCTCACATCAATCAGTGTTTTAAGATCCATACCGGGGCTGGTTCATCTTCCCGACTTTTTTGTTTTAGTTAAGGAAAATCATAAGACCACTGGATATACAAAGTCCAGTAGACTGTTGTACAAGATAATCGTATACAAGTATTCTGAAGAAACTTATACTAAAGTTTAAAGAGGGTATAGGATTCAAAAAAAAAAAAAAATGCAATCCATTAATTCAGATAATAACTCACCTTTGGGTTAGCTTCTGTCTTACGAATTGGTGCATCAAAAAGATCTAGAGGATCTGTAGTCGTCCAATCTTGATAAGCTGCTGGGAAATCTACACTAGATTTTTAAAGATCACATTCAATTTCAACAAACCAAATTAAAAAATTTACTCACAAAATGCAATGCTTTCAAAAGTGTTAGAATTTAGGAGGAAATGTGGGAGACAAGAGATATATATGAATAGAGCTTGACAATGAAACAATAAGCAACTTGCATAAATACATGCACACCATCAATCAATGAAATTACATGTCTATGTTTACGAAAAGCATCCTCTAAATACCCAAAAAAAAAGGTAAATTAATCAACATTTCCATGCAGCAAATAGAAAAAGGGTGTAATCAAAACCTATTTTTTCCCACATCAAGCAAAGTACGCTTGAAAGAAGCTCTCGAGAAAATTGATTCAGCGACAAAAATATTGAATCATACATGAAATATGGAATGATACTAAAACAGGGAATATATTAGCTGCAGATATAAGAAACCTGAAGACATGACCAATCACCGAAGTCACTTTAAAATGGACATGAGATCCCAAAAACATCCCATCAAATTCATGGACTTCTGTAGTCCCCCTCCGTGTTGACATCTGCAACAAAACATCCCTCAGTAGACATCCAATGTATTTTTCGTCCCCATTTTTTTTTTTTTTTTGCAAATGCAAAACATCAAATACAGTTGGCAAATTATAGCATGCAAAGAAATAGAAATTACTAGATTTGAGAGTTCGAAGTGACGCAACTATATTTCCATAAAAATAGTGCAAAGAAGAAATCAGGGAAAACAAATTACACATACTAAACATTCAATGCATATGACTAAGCTTGACTAAACTAAATAGATTTTCCCCTCTATAGATGCCTCAAGAAAAAAGTTGAAAAAATTAAAAACAATAACATGACAAATAACCTTCATGGAATACAGCTATTATCCCCTTATGCCAAATTACTCACTCTTTGGAAAACAAAAGAATGCTCATTGGTGTAGACCAAAGCCTTGCAACAAAGAATGCAAAACCATAAAAGCCATAGCACATCCACAACTTACAAGAGTCAGTTGAGAAAGAGAAGTAGAGAAAGAATAGAGACAGTTTGAAATGGTGTTGAGGAAGTTGGGAGTTGAGTATCAACACAAAAGAGAATGGCAGAAAGGAGAATAAAAAGAATACATTCAGAAAGCATCTGAAAAATTTTGAAACTTAAAGATTTAAAGCAAGTATAGTGCTTTCAGTTTTTTCTTTAGTACCATTCTCCACATCATTAGTCTCATAATAAATAGATGATGGAGCACCAATAATACCCTATACCCACTCATATCTTGATTCTTGACATAAAATTTTGTTCTTATAACCATGACCCCATACTCATTGTCATGTCACCCGTATGGGAAATTCTTAGGTGGACCAGCTCCATGGTTTGGTCCAAATTCACCCATATCATTGTGCAAGATATAGACTTCAACCTCAGATAATAAAAAAGCTAGATATCTCCCTGAACTCATCCAATGAGAAATTTTAACCTCACTCAAATATCCCCTTCAATATATCCAATCCAAGAATCCATTAATTTTTCGCTTCAATAGAGAAATTGGCACGTCCTCATACACTCTTGTATTCAGCTCAGGGCTTAATTATCTCTTTGATACACGCACTACATACCAAAGAAGTTCCACTAAAAGTGGAAAATTCTTTAAATTGATCGAATAATCAGATTAATGCACAATTCAAATCCAAAAGAAAAAAAAAAAATTGGACTATAACAATTTATACTCTCTTGAAATCTTATATTTGCAGACAAACCCATGAAAAAAAGTATGCATTTTTAACCACATAAACATTAAAACAGCTTCTCAAGCAAAACAAAATACAAAGGTTTAAATACGAACTATCCCTGATTATTTTCAGTTAAACCCTAGGTGAAAATAGTCCATTCATAATAACTAACTAAAAAATTTTTGTTTAAAAAAAAAAAACAACAAACACACACACATACCTGACTACCAGATAGTACTGAAGCAATTGACAGAGCTATGCTTGGCTTTTCTGCTACCTGAAAATTCATTTAAAAAATGCACACAAAAAAATTAAAATTAGGGTTAAATTAGGAGAGGAAATATATAAATAATAAAAAGAATGAGGCAAAATTACTGACCATGAGAACTTTTTGGGCCATTTAAATGTGAAATTTGAAGTCCACTTATTTTTCTTCAATAATATATGTATTTCTGCAAGATTATTCAGTGAAAAAAATGGATGAAAATATTCCTCTTTTTTTTTTTTTCCCCTTCTCTCTCTCTCTCGAGGTTGAGGAAGGGTTTCCTTCTGTTAAGTGACCGTTTTAGTGGGGGGACTAACCGGAAATTCATTTTAGCGTTAATTGCAATATGCAGATCCTTATACTATAGCTGATTTAGATTTTATCCTTTAAAGTATTAATTTTAGCAATTTAATACTACTTTATACTATTAATTTTTTATCATTAAGGAGGTGCTTGGTTTATGTGTATGAGAGGAGAGAATGAAAATCAAAGTTAATGATACCCAAAAGTGTTGTTTGGTTGAATATTATGGGAATTATAGTGTTAGAAAATACTTATTTTCATTCCTACTTGTAACATGGGTTTCAAATTGAGTAATTCATTAACATTATGAAACCCATTCCTATTTCAAATCAAACAAATAAGGAAGAATGATATAAACCCATACCAATAGTGGAGTTTATAATTCCGATTCCAATTCCCAATTATGAACCAAATACCTCCTAAATCAATTTAAAATTAGTTTTTTTTCATTTTTTTCATTTTTGGAGAAACAAGTGAAAATTAGTTATGGAAGGGAAATGATTTACTAACATTTGGCTATATGCAATCTGCATCATCATTTTCTATCTACAATCTCCATGCTTAAAACAACCATGCAATTCTTAGAAACTTTTCTGCAATTAAAATCTTTGTCCAATGAGTTTTTAGTTAAATGGTACTCCCCCTACAACGTCATAATATCTCTATAAGATTAAAAGATCCTGCTTCAAATGAAACTGGCTCCAAATCATAACAATTTTTTTTAGGTAAAAAAAAATTAGGATGAGATAGGTTTTATCCTCTTCCTCCAATAACAAAGCAGGTAATTAGTGTATATTTTATTAATTCATAATAGTTTTTACTGTTTGCGCAATCTTTTATACGGTTTGGTCATCTTATTAAGTGGCTTAGTATAAAACACTTAGAGTTTTAAAAACATAGAGATTAATAAGTGATTAATCTTTGTTGTTTAGATGTAAACTAACATAAATATATATATATATTTTTATATTTGATAATGTATGATGCTGAATTTTTAAAAGTATTCTATCTTTATTCATTTACAAATTTAAGGTAAAATGACCAAAAATTATCTTTAATTATTTAAAAGAAAAAAAAAAGCTAAATTAAAATTACAATTTTTTAGGGTTTTGAGAAGCTCTATCCCTAAATTTGGGGATAATATTGAAGGCTCTAATTGGGGTTGAGGTGATTTTGCCAAAAAATAGGTACAAGTAATATAAGCATTTTTAAAGTATTTAGTAAAAGTGCTTCCCGAAATTCAAGAATAGAGTTTTTAGCCTGAAAAGCACTCTTATCACAAGTTCAAAATTGGTGTTTTGAGAATAGATTTTATTTTTAAAACTATTAAAGATAAAATTTATGCATTTTATCATAAATTTAAAACTAAATAAAAATAAAAAATACTTTTTAAACATTCAAATCATACATTATCAAATAAAGTTTATAGCCAAAAAAATAAATTAAATTATTTATCAGGCAATTTCTTTCAAAACTCTATTAGATAAAGTATTTTATAATAAGTTACCTCAACCCGGACCTAATTGTATTAACCAAACCCATTGGCAAAACTAACTAATTTTTCTGTTTAAGAGTAATGAATCATATATATCGGATTGGCTGGTAATGCCATGTAATCAATTCCAAATTTAGAGTTAAATTTGTTGTAAAAGATGATGGGCTGGGCCAAGTTACAGATCGACTTTAGAATAATGTCCAGAAGATCGTTTTTGCGCCAAAACTTCAAGGCCAAGGGCCCAAATCCTGAACAAAAAGTGAACCGAACTGTGGAAATTTTGACAAAAAGAAGAAATGATGTGTTGCAAGGAAACTTTGGGTTTGCAATTTCTACTTCGACTTTTAAGGCGATTCGCGACTACAGTAGACCTAAATTGTGAAACCACGAGATTATTCTCAACAACTTGTTAGAATCACTTCATTATATAACCAAGTGTCTAATATTACCAAAAGCTATACACCAACTAACTAATAAGACGTAAATCCTTTATTGAGTAATGTCTAAATACAATCAGAAAAGTCATATTTATAACACGAGAGATGTACTCTGTATTAACACACATTGAATATGTTTCAGTGATGACTAATATTTATAATACGAGAAATGTTTTCTGTATGATTCGATTTTTATACCAATATAAGATTAATTTTTCATGTTCCATTCCAATACATACATAAATATATATATATATATATATAGCTCAAAACATATGTATGTAAAATATTTAATCCTTTATGTTTTTAAAAGAAAAAATCGTACAAATAATCTCTCACATATTTAAAAATTATTTTTTAATCATTTTCATTTAAAATCATAAATTTTAGCCCACGACAAATTAAACGAACATCATTTTGATCACTCATAGTGCGTCCTATGCTATTGGGCCTGAAAAGCACACTTGTGCTTCAAATACTTAATTTTTTTTTGGGCAAAATAAGAAACAGATTTAATTTTTACCTCTTCCATCCCACCTCCCCTCCCCAGAACAACCATCCCCATTCCAGTCATTGCCATCACCTTTAACACTATCACTACTACCACCCCTCATCTCCAAACCTCATTTGCCAATAACAAGAGACAACATTTAGTCCTCCATTAGATGGCAGTCATAGTGGTTCTAGCGATAGAAATGGATTGATTTGGGAATCTTGAAGAATAAGTAAAATTGGGGAAATTTTTGTAATGGAGACTAAGAATTTGAAATTGACGTTTCAAATTGGCTTTGATTTGGGAATGAGTTGATAACAGTGATTGTATATAATTTCTTGGATTAGGGCTGATGGTGATGATTGGAGCTTTGTAAAAATATGGTAGTTGAAGGTGGGGATAGGAAGGTAGTGGTGGTTCTACAAGGCGGGGAGGTGGTGGGAAGGGGAGGTAGATGAGTTCTTTTAAAATTAGTCATGTCACGAGGATATGCATTTTTTAGGCTAAAATACTTGATCTCTCTTTCTTTCTTACTGGTTGGTTTTCCTGCTTTTAACTTAAGCCAATCATCTCGACAATGAATAGTAATTTAGATGGTAACACTGAATTTTTTTTATAATCTATTAATAATGAATTCATATTATTAGAGGTTAACGAGAGAGGTGATCTAGAGTTTCTTTTTCTTTTTTTAAACAAACTTAACCGGCCATTTAATTAATTTTTGGCAATCTTTTGGATCATATCATTAACCAAAAAAGGGGAAAAAAAAGAATGAGAATTAAAAAACTGATATTCTCTCTTTTTTCTAAACAAAAAAAGAAGAAGGGAGAAGAAAAGAAAAGGAGACATATATATAGGTAACCTTTAAGCAGCAAAATTTACAACTACCTAAAAGTCAAAGAAATGGAGAGGTCATAGGCAACATTTGCAATAACTAACAACCATTCCTTGTTGATTAATGGTGACTTTCGATGTGTAGTGGCAATTAAAAATTGTTACTAACCGTAAAAGCAGGGAAGTTTGCCTGTCACATGCTTCGATATAAGAACTTACTATCAACTGATTGTCTAGAGCCCAAGAATATTCCCATGCTGCTGTGTATGGCTTCTTTAGTCATATTTTTTTATATACAATTACCTTTGTAGTTCTACACAATCCGTGTCCTCTTTGCTTTCTCTCAAAAACATGTTCCGTAGCCCATAGGAAAAATATCTACCTAGCTCGAATTTCCAAGAATAGACATTTAACAATGACATTTAACGTCAATTTTATTAATTAATTCCATGGATTATATGGTAGTTAATTTTCAAGAGGGCATATGTACGATTGGCAAGAATGTGTAGTAAATTGTAATTGTCACTTGAGCCATGTCTTACTCAACCAACCAGTTATTAAATGGTAATCATAATCATTTGGAACATAATGTTCAGCAAAAAAGAAGTCATCTCTTGAAAGTGTTAATGCAAATTAATGGTATGGGTCAGATTTAATTTTTTTTTTTTTTTTTTTTTTTGGAATATAGGACCATGACCCTTTTTGTAATCTTGATAGTGGGACTAAATTTTTCGTTGTATTGACATAATGTAACGGGTTATTTTTTCTTTTTTTATTATTTCTTTATCGCTTTTGTATACAACAAATTACATATTTATTAAAAAAATTATACATATGTCTGTTCCATCATAATAAAAATAATATCATGTTAAATTAGAGGTTCCTTTCGTACTTGTAATTTATATAAGTATCATTCAATTTAGATTTTTTTTTTTTAGTTTCTTGGGCCTATTTTCTTATAGTGAAACTTATTCAACTTCTTTGGAACTTAAGCTTTCTTAAGATAAACCACTATAAATATGTTATAAAATTAGTTTTATAGCACTTTGATATAGAAAAGCTATATACGAATGTATATCGCAATGCTTTTCGGACTTCTAATTTTATTCTTCATTTCTTATTTTAGCCTATTTCTAAAGCTAACAAATGTACATTTATTTACAAGAAGGATTTAACATCATATATTTCTTTTTTCAAATTTCAACATTACATCATAATTAAAACTTGAAAATGTGATCTATTCGTTGTTGCATATTTTTATAAATCTAATTCTTTAACATCAATTTTACATGGATGCTATTCTACTTTAGGCATTTTGGAAAGAATTGCATTCTAAAGCCCAAAATTCCAGCATTCAAATTTCCATGTAAGCTTGGATCTAAGTTTCCAAGAGTTTAATTGAATGATCCAAATTAAATTGTTTAGTAATATAAACTCTTACCATTGGAAATTAATCTAATGTTTAATACTTCATTGTCTTTAAAAAATTCATCCATTAAGTTAATGTGACTTCAGAAATAAAAATTTCATAAATCTCTGACAAATTTGTCGTTGAATTAAAAGTTTAATACATTAAAATATTGAATTATAGTAATTAATTAACCTTAATCATTAAGCTCTGTTATGTACGATTCCTTCAAATTAAGCTTCGATTCGGGAGGCTTGGAAGTTCTTTATGAGTTGTGACAAACCATTTTTTTTTTTATAAACAAAAGAAAATGTTAAAACTTAAAAGAACTTAAAAGTGTCAGATACCAACTCTCGAATTTTATTAAACAATGTTTCACCTCCATTTTTTTGCACTTTGCCCTATGGGAAATCTACACTTGTCCCTAGAGATTTTATTTATTTGGTCAAATAAAGGAAGTTGCATATGTTGGTGCATCAATGATTGATAGTCACGTTAGCTCTACAAAGCGTGGAGTATTTATTGAGGTTTATAATTTGGTAGAGTTTGCTAACGACTAAGTTTTCTTTTTATTTTTACTTTGAGGAGAAAAAATATTGATTTAAAAAAAAAAAAAAAAAAAAACTCACTACTCCATCTCCTCTTTTAGTGGCCCTCGTGACCAACCGATCATAGAATAATAGTCTTATAACTTAAACTGTATTTTATCTTCAAATTTCTATTCCTCTAGTGACTCTAGTCTAGAAAAAGTGAGAATGTATTTGTTCTATAATAATTTTAATTTTTTTTTAAAATTTTAGAATTATAATTTTTATGATTGTAATTTCGAATTGCATGGTGACTATTAACAAATTCGTATGTAATCACTTGAATCACAATCGATTCATATGAATTGAGAACAATATTAAATAGTTGAAAATTTGCAAATAACAAAATAAGTAAGGAAATAAATCCAAGTTTCTACCCAAAAAAGAAATCCAATTTTCTATTCTTAGGAAAAAACCAAACATATAATTTGGAAAATTAAGAATTAGTTGAAGGTTTTATTTTATTTTTCTTTAAATTGATTTATTCCGTGGGACATCCAATCTCAAAACTGCTTAATTTCTAATTTCATAGGAATTGAGTAATTCAATATTGAAATTGGACAAGTTGATTTTTACTTGATCCAGTCATTCATTTTAACTATATATATGTTACTATATATATACACTCCATTTTATTACCAAACTTTATATCAATAATGCATCTACTTCATAAAAAATTTGTCCAACTTTGAATATTAATTTCAAATAAAGTCATGAACTTGTTTTTCATTCTTTCTTTAGAGTGCATGGAAAAGATATAATTATATAAAAATGGCCTTCACTGCCGACATGTAGACTATAGAGGCATCTTTGAATTTTGAAACAAGTGATTTTTTTAAGGTAAAAGTGATTAATTACTTCAAAGGGATGAAAGGGTTTGTGACGTTAAATGTCACCATTAATCATTAGATTACCTAAACACTCTTTAGACGGTGCAAATCTGGCGGCTAGCTGGTCAACAAAGAAAGAGATGGGAGTGTAGTTATGGTAGATGGTTCGTTGGATCTCGACTCTAGTATATATGCATGCATGCATGCATTTTCTTAAAATAATTAATCTTCATATTTCTGAATGTCTTGTTCTTGGTATATTTTATTCTTGAAATTTCTGCCCTCCTGGCTTGTTTCTATTTTGTTTTGCAATCCTTTTTTTCTTTAAAATTTGAAGAAAATGAGTACAAAGTATTCATGTAAAAGTTATGTATATATATTGATTACTTTCTGAAGTTAACAAAAATATCAATCTATGTTATTACCTTAGCATCTTTTAGCTAATTTCTACATGGAGAGGTAATATGTACATATTTATTCGAGATATTAGTCAATTTGAGAGGTAATTTACACTTTTTTTTTCGTTAAAAATAAACTGCAAGCACATTATATCTAATTAGTTTCAGTAGGAGATTTTTACTAATTTTTCTCACTCCAATGATATGGAACATACGCAGACACAATGGGCCAGGGAGGGGCGGTTGCCTCCAGAATTTGAAAATTATATTTTTTTAGTTTACAATTTTATAAAAATTTTATTGCACTCTAATAAAAATTAGATTTTGCCTTCTTAAAATTTTTCAAAGCTATAAAACTACCATTTGAATATATGTTTATGGGAATTATACAGTTTCATTGAAGGAGTCATCCTATTAACTTTAAAAACTTGTATAGTATATATTTTTAAGGCACATAATGTTGTGCTGTACAAATTTTTGAAGTATAACAGGATGATTCTATTACAAAATCGTAAAATTTTCCTATGTTTATATAAATATGTGTGTCTTGTCCCCAATAAAACGAAATTATATTATTTCCTTTGAAAATGTTAAAAGTTTAATTACACACTCATAAAAATTAAACTTTACTTTCCTAATATTTTACAAAGATTACAAAACAATTTTTCCAAAAATATATAAATATATATATATAATATTGCCCCCAAAGTTCAACTACAACTTCCGCCACTGATTGAAGTCATGGTAGATTGGTAGTTGTTCAGTATTCAAACCTGTTAGGATATCTTATTGTATCAGAATACACCACTACACAAGATCAATGAGGTTAAACTTGGCCAAATTTGTGGGCGTATAAGATATTCTGTGAATGTTCCAACTCAAAAGTTAAAAAAATAAAAAAACGAACACCTTAAATTTGGTGGTGTAATAAGCATGCATGAATGAATATTTACTAGTGGAAAGTCAAATTACAAAATGTTGAACCAAGATTTGTTATAAGAAAAGAATGCAAGATTGACCAGGCTGACATACAGTAATCTAATACTGTTCTGTTTTACATCATCGAGGTGATCATCAATTCGTAATCTTTTCCTTTTTAAAGTATTTTCTCTGCCAAAGAGAGATTTATAAAATAATTAACTCAACTTTGACTTGTATTAGTTTGATAATTTGTTGAAGAATGATCCATGTGGTATTACATAAATGCCCAAAAAAATTATTGTTGCAATAGGCTGTCATGTTGAAGAATAAGACATTTTATAGCACCAGTAAGGTGCACGTGCGATATACGTGTTAACCCATGAAATTTATTTTTTGGGTTATATTTTGTAAAATGAATCTCTCGCATGAATAGTAAATTTCATATGGTAGATATCATAAAATATAAAAAAATACCCTATTAGTCCCTCATATTTAATGTTTATATTTTTTTAGTCATTCGTATATAAATTGAAGTAGTTTTGTCTTTCACAAATTACAAATATATTATTTTAGTTATTGGATATAATTTCAAGCATAGATTCCCATTTTTAATGACAAATTGGTAGATACACAAAATTTTAAATGTTAAAAGATACATTACCTAAAACTTCTCCCACCACTATCACTATATTCCTCTCCCTTACCTGTATCCCTTTCCATCTTGCTAACACTTTCTCTCCTGTGTTTCCTTTCTACAACTACTCTCAAATCCCCTACTCCAGTAGTCTAGCCCCTCCGTGTCCCCTGCAGCCCTAACCATACTCCCTGTCCCTAGTTGCCCCTTCCTCCCCACAATCTTCCTTCTCATTGCAGCCTAGCTAGCCCCTTTCTGTTGACCCATATAGCCCTATCCTTCCCTTAGCTAGCCCCTTCCCCTTGGTCCTTACTACCCTATCCTTCCCCTTAATCTGACAGCCCCTTTCCTGTAACTTTTTTCTTCCCTTCCCCTCCTGCTCTCCGCAATCGTAATCCCTTTCCTTCTTAGCCCCTTTCTCACTCCATCACACCAACGTGGATGTTTCTTATTTTGATTTTTGATTTGGGTTGTAGTGATGGTTTTGGGTTAGTGGAGGGGATGAAGTTGATTGGCAGAGAAGTTTTGGGGTTGGTTGTTAGGACAAAAAATTTATATAGCCACTAAACTATTTTCATAATTAACTTTTAACTATTCAACTATTTTTGGTTTCAAGTTGCTCACCGAACTATTTTCAAGATCTTCTTATGGTCACTCAACTATTTTAGGTTTCAAATTACCTACTGAATTTTTAAAAGAGTATACTAATGACCATTATATACATATTATGTTCAACGATTCTAGTAGCCAAAAGTATACTTTTTGTTAAAAGGTTTAGTGGGTGATTTGAAACAAAGAATAGTTAGATGGTTATAAGTAAGCCATGAAAAAAGTTCAGTGGGCAATATGAGACCAAAAATAGTTGAATGACCATAAGTGGATTATGAAAATAATTTAGCGACCATGTAGGCCCTTTAGTATTTAAGAATTGACGCATTGATAATTTTGCCCCTTAAAATTAGGAAAACAGTAAACCTACAAAACTTTTACTTATCTCTCATTCTTACATTTTAACTTGAGAGACCCTACTCCCTAATTTTTAGACATTCATCCGTAAAAGTAAAAACTCTCTCATAAGAATAATATAGTCAGAATTTTCTCAAAGGACCAAAATGGAACGATTTACATTTTGAGGGACGAATGCATTATTTTGATTATGAAAAATTAAAAAATACAAACACAAAATGTAAGGGACTACTAAGGTTGTTTTCCCCATAATACACATATAGTTTTAATTCTTATTTATTTAATTAATGCCATGTTCTTTTATGGATAGAAAAAAGGAAGTGTGTTGCAATTATATCTCAAGTATTATTAGAATTAGCAAGTAAGATAATATTCAGCAACATTGGATCTAGAATTATAAATATTAGATAAATGAAAATTAATCCTAAGAACTAAGACACAATTGTTGTATAACTAAAACAAGTGTGATTATTTGAGACTTAGGAAAATGCAATTGTCGACATATAAATTAAATATAAGCCTATAAATTTTACTTAACCCAACAGAAAATTTTTCATTTTTTTTTAATATAAACTTATAAATTTCATTAAGGCTAGATTTAAATTGGGGGATTTGGGTGGGTTCGGATTTTGAATTCAAATCCATCTTATATTAACCAAACAAGTTAAGTGATTTAGCTAGTGATTTAAAATTTATAAACAAGTGAGAATATAATGTTAATAATTAAATGAGTGGATTTTAAATTTACACAAATTTCATGTCATTTTAAATTCATCCATCTAAACGCAACCTAAATCTAGGTAAGTATTTATTTCTTTATTTGTGCTTTGATATGTTGTTTTAGATGATGCCGTTTTGTGTTATTCATTAATTGATATTTCTTTTTATCAGTAGATGTTGCTCTCTTAGTAGGTGCATTTTTGCATCTAATGTTATGTAGTTCTTCTTAAAGCTTACATTTCGATTCTTTTTTTTCTTGATGAATTTTTAAAAAATTCTATCATCTGGATATAACTTATGTTGTGATTAGAAAAACATCTAGGTAACTATATAAGATACTACCATTAATATCTCTTACTTTGCATGTCTAGGTAAAATTAAGATAAATCGGCTTTAACTCCCTTTCCTATAGTATCACATTGTATCTCATTTTAAAGTATTATGAATAAAAAATTTAGTTTGTCGATTAAAAAAATCATATATCCTTGCTTGGTAAACGTCAAAAGGAAAAGGTCAAAATTTTCAGATGCACAATTTATTTACCTTAACAAATTATTAAAGTACATATGCAATGATTTATTGATCTACTCCAAATAATCACTCAAGAATTTAATAATTAAGAGCCAACAATAGCAATGCCATAAGTTTGATTTTAAAATATCTTCCATAATCTTACAATGGCGATATGTAACACAAAAGTAAGAAAAAGGAAAAAAAAAAATCATATATACCATGGCATTTCCACATTTCGTGAAGTACAATGATACAATATTTAGTGTCATGGAGGGATCAAACAAATTAAGCCAAAAACTTTAAAAACACTTTTAAAAAAAAAAAAAAGAAAAAAGAACAACCAACCTACAATCTAACTTGAATTTAACTTTTTCACTATTATAAGCAAAAGGGAAGAAAGAAATTCAGCCAAAACAAAGTGAACAAAAAGAAAAAGGAAAAAAAGAAAAAAAAATGAACTTTACCAATAACTATATGCAATTAGGAAGTCAAGAGTGTGATGCTCACCACTGTAAGTGAATGTTTGTTGGTTGAAGGTAATTTTCTAAGGCACTGAGAAGATATCCCAGGAAGTTGTCGGAAAATTTAGTAAACTCTTGCTAAAATCATTTTTCCCTTGTGCAATTAGGCTATACTAAAAAAAAAAAAAATCAAAATTTTGGACAAACTCATATGACGATTCCTTTGCTTCTTTTTTTTTTTCCCCTTTCTTTCTTTAACGTTTGTCGGTGAATTCAATAAACTCTTGTTAAAATCATTTTCCCTCATGCAACTAAGTTGTACTAAAATATAGAATTTTGGACAAACTTAGAAGACGATTCCTTTGATTTTTTTTCCTTTCTTTAATGTAGACTAGATGGAGAATATTTTGGGATGAGAAATGTGTAACTAAACAATAATGGCTCTCAAATTGCTTAAAAGAGTCCTAGTTCAATACTAACTTCACATAACTAGTTTAATTGACAATTTATTTTTTGAATTGAATTAGGAATTGTGACATAGAAATGTCTAAGCAACTTAATTTGGATAGGGTATTATTTTTAAGTAATAACTGAATTATGATTTTAATATAGAACCAAACTATTTAGTAGGCGGTATACAAGTTAGCCTACAAACTATATATATATATAAGTTTACTTTTTATAACAATAAAAAAAATTGTAGTACACATCACATATGTACACAAGTTCCTATACATTACATAGTATAGTAGTCTTTCTTTATTTGTATAGGTTAGGTGGCGTTGTTATATATAGGAGATTGGATCTGTATAATATTTTCTGGATGAAAGAAATTCAGCCAAAACAAAGTGAACAAAAACAAATAAAAAGGAAAATGAACTTTACCAATAACTATATTAATGACATTTAGGAAGTTGAAAGTGTGGTGATCACAACTCTTAAGTGAATTCAGTATTGGTTGAAAGCAAATTTCAAAGACACTGAGAAGCAATCCCAGCAAGTTATCGGTGAATTCAGTAAACTCTTGATAAAATCATTTTTCCTCGTGCAACTAAGTTATACTTAAAAAAATGAGAATTTGGACAAACATTGGAGAGTATTTTGGGATGAGAAATATGTAACTAAATAACAATGACTCTCAACTTGCTTAGAAGAGTTCTAGTTCAACAATAACTACATACACATAGCTAGTCTAATTGACAATTTGTTTTTTCCAATTGACATAGAAATTATGGCATACTTAATTTGGATATGGTATTATTTTTAAGTAATAACTGAATTATGATTTTAATATAGAACCAAACTATTTGGTAAGGTGGTATACAAGTTAGCCTTAAAAAAAAAAGTTTTATTTTTATTTTTATAACAATAAAAAAATTGTAGTACACATAAGCCTGTCAATGGGTCGGGTCTTCCAAAACTCGGACCCGACTCGATCCGAATTCGTTTATCCGAGTCTGAATCTATAGCAAATTTTGATTATCCGGATTCGATCCGGACCCGTTTAAATAAACAGGTCGAATCTAGATATTGGTGTTCCGACCCGATTAAGACCTAGATCCGATTAAAATATTTAATATATAATAAAATTATTGTATACTAGTATTATTTTATATGTAATTGTCCATGTAATTTATATATATATAATTATTGTATACTAGTAAATTGTCCATGTAATTTATATTTAATGTAGAATACATACATAAATATTAATTATGAACTCAATATTTTTTTATAATTAAAAAAAATAAAATTCAATAAGTTATAATAGTTATATATAATTTTAAAATTTATAAAAAATATATATTAAGACTCGGATCTAGATCCGGATCCGACAAGACCCAAAAAATCCAAGTATGAATCTATTTTTGTAGATCTGTCGGAGATCCGGATCCGGATCCGAATCCAGTTATATTAATGAATCCGAGTTTGGGGATTTAAGTATGCTAGATCTGACCCGAATCTGATCCGTTTACATGCCTAAATACACATCACATATATACACAAGTTCCTATACATTACATAGCCGTCAATATTTTTCAAATGAATAGTTTTCGTGTCATGATTTCATATTTCGAAGGGTCCTTTGATCTCATACTTAGAAGAGTTCTAGTTTAATACTAATAATATACACATTGATTATACTAACTTTTAAGAATTCTTCAATTAAGAAAATATGTATCTTCACATAATTGTTCATTATAAATACATACATGTTCCGGTTTTAATTTAATAACTAATCTAATCACGAGCAAATTAGATAGATCAAAAAAGAAAGAAAAAAAAATAAATTTAAACTTTTATAATAGTATAGATAAATGCAAAGAAAATGCCGGCTCAGATTCACCAAGCAAACAAAGCACAATTTGGCCATAGAAACTTAGATTTAAACAAAATAGACATCTAAAAGTTCATATATATATTACAAAAAAGTTCATTTGAAGATCTAGAAAAAATTGTAACGTTATAAAATACTCCCCGCTTCCCATTCTTTTTATCACCTTTGTCAGTTTTCAATCAAAATTATATATTTTATAATCAACAGTTTACTATGATTTACTAAGCTTCAAAAATATGATTGAACAACATAAAATTCTGACGAAGAACTACAATAGAAACTTGAAAATTTTAAATTAAATAATATATATTGAGTCTCCAAAAATTGGCGAAATTGACTAAAAACTGGCACATGTGATACCAGTAAGAGTTTCAAAGGTATCAACAATAACAATTATTAAGAGTTTCAAAATGTCAACCAAAAAATGGCACTATTAAAAATTGTAAAGGTGTCAATAGATAATAGAATAACAAATAGGGTTAGGTGTTCTCAAATTGGCATAAATTGAATAGATAAGAGACTAAATATTGTGGCTATTAGAACTAGGGTTCAAAGTTGAAACAACCTTTTTGTAATGATGCAATCTAATTGCTACCTTTCAGAGTCATTCCTTCGCTTCAGTTCACACAATTAGACGTTAAAACATCAAGAAAATGATGAATTTAAAATGAATCTTTCAAAGTGACTCAAAATATTAATTGAGTACTCCGAACTAAAAAAACTAAAAAATTAGTACAAATTGAAATTTTTTTATTTAAGTACCCTTAATTAGGAAAAAAAATATTTCCAGTAAAACCCATTTGCTTGCAAATTAAGGGTTGTCTATCTAACCGCCAGTGGACACGAATGCAAGAAAAAAAAAAAAAAACAAACTATATGCTTTAATAGAAAAGAGAGAAACTAGAGGTTACATTAGTGTAATTAAGGATTCAAGGACAAAGATTCTCTCCATTTGTCTAAATGGAGGTTCTATTTACCTCTTTAGATAGTTACATATCATCTAAAGACATAATCAAATATGAGATATTAGCCAAATTATCACTTCTATATTTTTTTATGAAAAAAATATGTAGTTTAATTTTTCTTCTCCTTCATACTTAACTAAATTTAAAAAATCATTGTCACGTAAAAGATTAATTAATCAAATTATTTTGTTAACATTCTAATATCTAACTCAAAAATATACTAATTACATTCTTGCTACAAATAAAATTTATAACAAAAAATTAGTAGGTCATTAAATTTAAAGCAAAATAGTATTATAATTTCATGGGTTAATTACATTTTACCTCTTTTAAACTTTAGTGTTACTAATACTTTAGTTTTGATGTTATTTTTTTTAGCACTAAAGTCCCTGACATTGCAAATTTTGGTTAAATGGACAAATAAACCCATTGATTAGTTACACTTTACCCTCTTAAACTTTTTTATAACTAATATTTTAGTCCCTAAAATTATTTTTGGAACACTGAACATATTTTTTTATATCAACTCAGCGTTTTGATTATTATATACATTTTTCATTCCATTTTTTTATTTTTTTACCTCCATTGGTCTTTGTTCTCTTGTTACTACAAAAAATCTTATATAAACTCTTAATTAAGAACCACACAACATATGCCTCTTAGTCTAAATCACAATATGAAAATTCTACAAGATAGGCGGCAGGGTCATATATAAATCTCCCAACTAATCACTTTAAAAAATGATATTCATTTCAAAATTCTTTATTCATGAGTATATTTGTCTATTTAACTAAAATTTTAGGTTTAAAAAATCATTTTAATCGAAAAATGCAACACAGTTATAATTAACTGTTAATTCAGGGATTTTAGTGCTAAAAAAATATTGCCAGTAATGTTCTGCCAATTTTGTCCAACTAATTCCAATAAAAAAGGCTAGTAGAAATTCCACATTCAACTTCTAATTATCTTTCAGATTAAATTCCATATGGTTAAGATCTTCTCTTATAGGAACAATATATTCATAAGACCAAATTAAAAAAATAAAAAAGATTATAATAAATAGAATTGAAATAATCAAAATACTGAGTTGGTATAATGGAGGATTTTGAGTGCTCAAAACAAAAAAATAGTGATGCTAAAGTTTAAGGGGATAAAGTATAATTAAACAAACATTCAAGAGAATGAAATAGGGGTCAAAATGGTCAAAATATTGAATTGATCTAACGGAAGGGGTTAAAACTTAAATGTTCAAAAGATAATATTAGAGACTAAAGTGTTAATAACCCTAAATTTTAAGGGGATAAAGTATAATTAACACTAATTTTAATATATTTCTTTTAAGCATTTATTTTGTTCCTTCTATTTAAACTTAAATTTGCTATATAAATAAAAGAGGAATTAAATCTACGTAGTTTTAAATATTAAATTAAGTACAATTATGAAGTGGATAAAATCTAATGAAATAGTGAAGTGTAACTCGCGTAAAAAAATAAATAGAGATTTTTTCGTTTAATCACTAAATAAGAAGGATCCTTGTCCCGATTCAGACAGGTAGGGTGCGATGTTGAGGTTTAGCCGGTCCCTAGATTATATTCTACTATATATAATTTGCGAGAGAAAATCAAAATTTTCTATCCTCATTCGTTTGATGCTGTTTTTTCAGAAGTAAACCTCCCTTTGAGGCCCATGCTTCATCTTTATGCATCAGGCTCATCCAATACCTTTTTGGTATTTCTTCATTTTAATGAAGTCAAGAAGAAAATGATAAACAAAACAGTAAAAATTTGTTGGAACAAATAAGAGGGAAAATGCCAATAGATCTGACATGAGCAAGAACGTAAGAATGACATTTACATTTCTGAGCCCTTAAAATATTTTTCAACTGCACATTCTTGAAATAGCTAGCTGTATCCTACAACTTCTTTAGGAATCACATTTGTGCCATGTATATTTTTTTAGTATTTGTAGGGCCTTCAAGTCCATATTAGATTCCTTTTCCTCATCACCCCTTCAAATAATATAGGCAACTTGGATAATTTTATTTTGAAATTTTTAATATTTAGGAATGGCAAATACTTAAGTAGACTCAATTTTTAGTTTTACTTGTAGATTCTGTTGTGTGGATTAAATTTTAGATAATATATGACATCAGTTGATGTAAGTAAGATTTTTTAACGTTTAATCTACACCATAAGATTTACAAATGGTAGGATGAAAATAAAGATCGAGTCTATTTAAATATTTTCTTTTAGAATAGAAAAACAGGTTACAAAGTATCAAACAGATAATAAGTTAAAAAATAAGAAGTTATTTATTATGTGAACGCTCACTTTCGCCACATTACATCTATACATTAAAAGCTGGTGGCCATCACACAGACACACACACATCCTCACTTCCACTCATTTGAGCCCAATTGTAAGACTTAAAAAAACATGTAATTGCACTAATCATCCTATTTAATTGTACATTAATCATTGATTACAGCCACCTTGATGACAAACAGTCGCACTGTAACGGAGATGTTTGACAGTATGTAAAACAAATTAAGCAAGAAACTTCACAACCCCTCACCAAAAAAGAAAATGAAAAAGAATTGACACAATATCACTTTCCTCCTCAAAGAAAGAAAAAAGAAAAAAAACATAAGAAGAACAAACACAGAAAAAGTTTTTTTTTAAAAAAAAAGGTCAATAATAACTTTTGAAATGCTCTCTTTTTCTCCTCCAAGAATCTATAGATAGACTTGTAAGGATTTAAAATTTATATCGTCAAATTTTTAGTTTCGACTTTTTTATAATAATTAATTGTGTACGTTCTTGAAACGTTTTGTATGAGTCAATTAGTTTGATATAGCACAATCTGTTCAATCCAAGCATCACCCAATAGAAAAAATAAAATAAAATAAAATAACTCCCTCTAAATCTCTCTCATGGCTGCTAGCTATACAGGACATTTTATTTCCGTAACAAGGGAAACATCAGCTAGTTTGACGTTTTAGGCCCGGCATTACGGTATACACCACCCCCACCGCCTATTACGGAATTCTTGGGCTGAGAATTTTTGAAAACTCTGTACAAAAACCCAGAAAAAAAAATCGTAAATGAGCATTATTACTTAAGAAATTTTTTTTATATAAACTTTATTTATAATAGGTGAAATAGAATCTTTAATCTACATTTACTTATATTATTTTAAAAAAATTTATTTTAATGAGTTAGAGTGATGTACTATATGAATGTAAACTAAAGAATTCATCTCATCTACCATAGATACTACTACTAATTGTTAATGACGTGAATGAATGTGAATTAAAAAATTTATCTTAATAGTACTATTAATTGTTAATCTTTAAAATAAAAAAAGGTCAAACTGACAATTTCTTTTCTTTATCTTTTTTTCTTGCTTTCCATTCACTTTCCTCCATTAATCTCTCTTCACTTTTCTCTCCCCCTTTATTTCCCTTTCTTTTTCCTCTCTGATGATCATATAACCATCTATTTCTACCTCACTTTTTCTCTCATTTGAAAGTGGATTTAAAGAACTCTTTTTTGCCTTCCAACTTCAGCTTTTTAGTACTATCACTTTCTGTTTTTCCCTATTTGTTCCAAGAAAACTCTCACATTTGCAGACAGTTCACAGTGTATATTCCTTCTTGCTGAAGTACTATTACTACTAAACTGCTGGATTTTTCATTGGGATTCTTGATATGGATAGGGAGAATCTGTTCATTTATGGAAAGCCACTGGATTAGGACTTCAAAACAACAACAACGATCAGCTGAATTCCAGCAGCTCAGAACAGCTTCAGAATTGCTTTTGGGACAATTCAATTGATCAGAATGATCCCTTTGAGTCTGCATTGAGCTCTATGGTGTCGTCTCCGGCCGCATCCAATGCCGGAGGAGGAGTTGCTAGTGGGGGCGAGAATGTTGTGCTCGGAGAACTTATTGGTAGACTAGGCAGCATTTGTAATTCTGGTGAAATATCACCTCAGTCTTATAACATTGGTGGCAATAACAGTACAAACACTTCTTGCTATAGTACATGTAATAGCCTTTGACCCCTCCTAAGCTCAATCTGTCAATAATGGATCATCAGATCAGAGGCCATTTACCAATTCCTGGACACCATAAAAAACAATTCAAGTTTTGCACCATTTCCAACGGATCCCGGATTCGCTGAGAGGGCTGCAAGACTCTCATGTTTTGCTAACAGGAGTTTAGATGGCCTAAATGGCCAACTTGGCTTTTAGAATGGTACCGAATTTCCTAACAGATTGGTGCCTAAATTGGATGCTGGAAAGCTTTCCAGAGTCTCAAGTAATCAGTCCATCAAGATTTCAGGATCTCAATTGGATGTTCAAGACAGCAACAAAGATGACTTTCTTATGCTGGATAGAAAATTCAGTAAATTGTCAAGATCTTCGACACCAGAAAACGCCGAATTTGGTGATTCCAGGGAGAATTCTTCCGTTTCTGAACAGATCACAGGTGGAGAAGCTGGCACAAATGGCCAAAATGATGCTAATTTCAGAAAGAGGAAGTCAATTCCCAGGGGAAAAGCGAAGGACTCTGTCAAAGATGCCAATGTAATCATAAATTCTTTACTAAATTCTTGAATTTCATACTTCATCATACATTTTGCAGAATGAAAACTGTTTGTCAATGCAGGCTGCATCAGAAAACAATGAATCCAGTGCAAAAAGAAGCAAGTCAGATGAAGAAAATGCAAACGAGAAAGATTCCACAGAGGACAAAGCAGAGTCAAATGGGACTGAAAAAGCTGCAGAAGATGGAAATCAGAAACCAAATAAGGATAATTCTAAGCCTCCAGAGCCTCCAAAGGACTACATTCATGTTAGAGCTAGAAGGGGTCAGGCTACTGATGCACATAGTCTAGCTGAAAGAGTATGAATTTTTGTACCAAGAAACCATTACCATTTTTTTTTTTCTTTTTCAAGAATATTTTTTCAGTCACTTTTTTTTTTTTTTAACTGTCAGATCTCAAACTAACTGATCATTTTGTCAACCTTAATTTGCAGGTTCGCAGGGAGAAAATCAGTGAAAGGATGAAGCTCCTACAAGATCTTGTACCTGGTTGCAATAAGGTTATCCTGAGAAAGATATGCTAATTGATTTATGCAGCCAAAACATATAAGAAAAAAGTGCATTTTTCTGAACCTTTTTTTTTTAACCTTTTGGAATTTCTGGAAATAGGTGACTGGCAAAGCTGTGATGCTTGATGAGATCATAAACTATGTGCAATCTCTCCAACGCCAAGTTATCTTGAATTATTATACGAATTATCGAGTAAATTATCCCGAGTTTTTAATGGCCAAAACTCAGCATAAAAACTGACTAAATTGGTTCTGATCTTGCAGTTTCTTTCAATGAAGTTAGCAACAATCAATCCAAGAATGGAATTTAATGCTGAAACTCTTCAATCCAAGGAAGTGAGTTACACATTACTACAATTTTGGCACTTTATTGTCTCCAAATCCCACTTAAGAATTTGGTCTAAAATTTGTAAATCCTTTGAAAAATTTCAGGTGCCGCAATCTCGTGGATCGTTGCCTCAGAACATGTATCAATCAGATAACTCAGCAGCACGATATCCTTATCCAATCCAATCTCAAAATGGGACAATTCTGACGAGTGTAGCCATTCCTAATGGCCAAGAGGTGCCTTTCTCAATGAACCATTTAAATGGTAGAAATCAAAGCATTCATTTGCCACCTCTAAACAATTTTGGTGAAGCTGAACTTTGTTTCACAGGTAATGATAGAAAACTTGGCAATTCTCAGATGAATCGGGTTCACAGTAGGTGTTATGGAATCTGAATTCCAAAATCTATCATATCACTGTAAAGAAATTACTTTTTTTTTTGTTTTTTGTTTAAGGTGATGTGAGAGAGTTATGACACTTATCATGAATTCGATTCACTTAAAAATTTACCATAGAGGTTAAAGTTAAAGAAATGTTTGATCTTGGTAATTAATATTTTTGGTCAATTTGATTTTTTCAGGTTTCATCTTTCTGGGAGGATGATCTCCAAACTGTTGTTCAGATGGGATTTGGTCAAAATCAGACTCAAAATTTTCATGGTCAGTAAATTGATTTGATGCAAGATTTAGAAAAAAAAAAAAAAAAAGTAAAAAAGCAGGGATTATATTAGATATTTAATTTAATAATTTGGAGGTAAAAAATATTAATTCAGGAATTTGTTCCAATGCAGGAATAGTGCCCACAGCTCAAATGAAGGTTGAGCTATGAAATAAAAATGTTTGTCAACATTATTGAATTCAATTGGAGCCCCGAGTGAGAGAGGCTTCTGTACATACAAAAATGTGGCAGTCCAAACAGATTGGATCCCATTCAAGAGAAGATCCTCAAATTCTCTCTTTAATTCTTATTTTGTAATTTCCTTCTAATTTAAGAAGATAATTTTTTGGAGAATATTTATAATCCTTTGTTAAATTCAAGAACTAATTGCACCAAGTGGTGTGAGGACCCTTTAGTGGTATTGTAACATGCTGTAGCATGGGTAAAATTGTCAATTGCTTTGATTAGAGGGGAGCTAAAAATGTATCCTATTATTTCCACTCTAATTTTTTTTTTTTTAACGAATTTTATCACTAATTTATTGGAACAACTTTTTGATGTAATATATCCTCTTTTCTTATCCATGATAAGTGCCTCAATTTATTGTTTTCGCTTGGTATTTTCATTTTATTAATTACGTTCATGTTCGCGAAAACTATTAATAACCCCTTGGATTTTAGAATAATCTTACTAATTACCACAATATTGTATCTCGAGCGGGAATCAATAATGTTTAATCAACCTAAAATGATGCAAAAACTAATATTTACAAAGCACAATTTATTAAAACCTAAAATGTTCGTGAAAACTTTTAATAATCTCTTGTGCTTTGAATTATTTTACTAATTATTACCGTACCGAACAATAATCAATAATTTTTAATCTAACTTAGAATGACGTAACACACTAATCTACAAAACACAATAAAATTAATCAATACAAGGACTAATTAATCAACAATAACCCAACAAAATGAACTTCTCCCCCCTTTTGGACTTATCCCTGAAGGAATAAAAAAAAAAAAAAAAAGTTTTATTTCATTTTCAATATTAAGTGGTCGGAATTCGTAGTTTCTTTTTCTTTTATTTTCTGAAGATGTCTTAATCAAGAAAAGTTTGATTGTTGGACATGATAATAAAAGGATGTTAACCTTAAATCGCGTGACTTGTGGAGGACTGGATTCTTCTGATTTGTAACCAGCTGTTTGTGGGGGCAAATGGTCACTTAAGTCCAGTTGGTTCATTTAAATTTTAAAGAATATACTAACTTTGTACGAGTGATAACAGTGTGCTACACTTGAGCTGGACTCCCAAATCACTTTGACAAAATTCACTGTTTAAGATCTTTTATATCCGTGTAAATGTTTACACTTGGAAAAGGTTTAAAATAAATGGCAAGTTCTATGATTCTGTTCAGAATTTATTTAATTATATTTTAAAAAATTTATACAGTATAAATTTTTAAAATATATAATCTTATACGGTATAAAAGTTTTACACTCGGGATGGTTTTTCGAAGGAATTGTAAATTTTTTTTAAATTTATTCCTTCATGGCAGTGATACAAAATCTAATTCTAATGGTCTTAGTTATACTGCATTGAGGGATTTGTATTTGGCCGTGTTTTCTGTCTAGTTATTACTTATCCCGTTCTGTTGAAAGTGTATGTAAAAGTAAAATTACAAAACAACAACAGAGTAAAGGTAAGCAAAGATAATTGATTTTTGCCCTAAGTACCCTTTTGTGGTTTTTATAATGAGAATAATGAATATGAGCATTGTAAATCCAGGTTGGCAGTAATGAAGTTCTGACTTGGCTGAGGAATCAAAGAACAATTAAATTCAATCCACTTTAGAAAATAATGCAAGGAAAGCTCATTGGATAAGTAGAAGAATAAAGTATTGAATTTCAGATGGAGACAACTACTATATGCAGAATGGACAATGCAATGCAAGACTGCCAAAGAAACCTAAGGATTCTTGCTAAATGACAACAAAAGTAGTCTGCACCCTTATCATCTTTGGAGGCTGATGAATACGTTTGTCATTTTATAAATTCACATTTAAGTTAAACTTATATATTGATAATAAAGGATAATTTAGATGGTAAAACTATGTTTTTCTTATGATTTAAGTCATGAGTTCGAGTTACTAAAAAAATAGATTGAGATCCACTATATATCTTCTTTAGAAAAAATGAAAAGAGAAACTTATATTCAGTAATTTTGAGTTTGGATTTATGGGGTATGAAACACAGAAAATAAGTGCCAAAAATTTTTTAAAAAAATTTATTTTATACGTCTCTATGAAAAAGATTTTTTTTTCATCTTTTTCCACGCTATTTCTCTCTCTCTGGTTTCTGTTTTATTTCGTTGTTAAATGTTGCACATGCTTAAATTTCCTTTTCTATTTTTTTCTACCCATTTATCCTTGCAATGTAAATTTAAAAAAGTACATCTATATAAAATAATAAAATTACAAAATCATTGATATGTTGTTAAATTCAAAGAAGAAGAAAGTAAATTCAAATAGGCATCTAAAATCAGGTAACTTATGTTTTTATTGTCACCGAATTTAATTACACTTGATTTATAGCCACCAAATATTTTGTCATACTTTGAGACCACATTCTGATGTCGATTTTGAAAACTCAAGGAAATTAATATAATGGCATGAAAAGGTTAAGCAAAAGATCATTTACTGTTAAATTGGAATGTAATAAGAATCCTAAGTTATTGTACAGATAGATTAGAAAGAAGATTTCCAAACATTTTGATGGATACATTTCAGCTATCAATGATTTACCAAAAGTTTCCTTTCAGTATGTGTTTTCTCTTTATCATTGAAGAGATTGATCCAAGCCCAATTAAGAAAATTATTATGGGAACAACTACATGTGAAATTTTAGATCAATATGTCTTTTCTAGACTTCACAGAAAGAAATAATTGGTGTACATGTTATTAAGTCATATGAAAATGCATTCTCATACGGAAAATCATTTATAAGAATACAAAATTAAGATCACTTGTCAAAATAAATTTATATACAATAAAGTTATCCAATTTATGATTTTAAATATGTGATTAGATTTCATTATATTTTTATGAATTTAGTGACATATCAATAATTTTATTATTTTTTCACTTATTCTCATATTTCATTTGTTTTTCTTTTCGTTAACTTTTACCAAGTTTTCCAATATGCACCCGGAAAGGCAATTGATGATCCAGGTTTTACTTTACTTTTGCTAGAGCAGTGAATTAGTTGCACAAGATTCCCCTCAACAAGAAAGTCAAGGTAAAAAGGCCAAATGAAAGGATGACACATATGTTAACGAATCTCTCAATCTCTAACAAAGTCAATTGGTTGGCGAAATGGAAATTTTTTTTTACAGTTAATTTATTGAAGAAAAATCATTCTCAAAATCATGATTAAAGATAACTTGTCAAAATCAATTTACTTTGTAAAATTCTGTTAAATTATTAATCTTTAATTTAGATATTCAGTTAATTTTTTTTTACACGAATTTAATGACATGTCAATAATTTTGTCACGTAATTTTAAATTTATAACATGATATAGTCGTACTGTTTATCGAATTATGCGATTGTGTCTAACCTAATCATATATGAACAGAGCAAAAATAGTTGATTTTTTTTTACAAGAAGAAAGACTTTTAGTTATAGTTTTCCCTGATTTACTCCTGACATTATGAACAAAGGAAAAGGGTCCACATTAAGAGATGGATTAGGAAAAAAGTATGATGGAATGTGTTTTCTTGGTGGGGGGTTAAAAATAAACTTATGATTAGAGGGGGTCCAATTACCAGGCTGTCACTCTTGCTAACATTGGTGTACATATCACACCCACCCCTTTCACTTTATGTCCCTTTCTTTCAACTTAAGAAGCATTTGCTTTAACCTTTGGTTGGTATGATTTTGATTAGGCTGAGAGGAAAGACAGGCTGTGAGAAAACTATCATTTTGATTTCACCAATCATATCAGGTCCCCTAGAATTATTTAACTGTCTCCAACCACTCAAGACATCTCAATAAGAGCAGAATAGAAGTTTCCATAGTAAAACATTTCCTTGTCCACGTTTTACTGGTGCATGATAGTTGAAATTACCAAAATACCCTTATTCTTATGAAGGAAGGGTAGGACAGGGGTAATTTAGTCATTTCATAATTTTTTCTTTCTTTAAAAAAAAAAAACTAAAGCGCTAACAAGCCTTTGTTGTGGCAATAACATTTGCCAACTCAATACATTAATTTGTACTTAGCTACTTAATATCGAGTTTTTATTGTTGTTATTGTGAGAGAAATAACATAGCAATTTCTTATGTGACTTCAATTATGCACATTGTAATGTAATCTTCACACAAAGATACAGATTATTGTGGTACATGTGCCAAAATCTCTTAAATCTCACCGACATCTATGGATTCTCACCTACTAGAGATACATGGCAAAGCGCTTCTTGTACCAACAAAATCTTTGATTGACATCCCTCTTTTAAAAAAAAATTAGGCTCTTTTATAATTATATGGAAATTTTTTACTACTAAACAAGTTGAAAAATAGTTTGGCTAATTTAAAGTTGAGCCACAAAAGTTGAAGAATTTGGTCAATACAACTATACATGTGAATGGTTGTGGGCGTATTTGACCAAGTCATTTTGTTTACACTCCCTATTCAGTGAAGTTTCAATCTTTGATTATTTGGTATCAGGATTTTTAATAAACAATACACAATTATGTATGTAAAGTTTTCTCATCGAGCAAGTGAAAATGTACAATATAGTTCTATAAATTGTTTTTCTGAATAAAGCTATCGAACATTTTATGAGAAATTTTGATAAAATCTAGACGTTGTTATGTAAATTTGTCTTCATTTTATTTGATTTTATCATTTAATTGGCACAAACCATCAATGTATAGTTTCTTTTACACAATCCTAAATTGTCTGTTCAAAGCCTATTGTGTAGAAATTCAAGATACGTTTCATATGCCAATGAAGCTTTGCTCCATTGGTAAATAAGGTTATCAAAATAGATGAAAGGTTTAAATTTCAACTTTCGCTACCCTCATTCTCTTGTTAGAGAGCGATGTGTAATAAAATCACTGTAAGCTATTGAAATATACATTGATTATCTGTCCTAAAGAAAGAAAGATCTTAACCTACCATTTCCATAAATTTATTTATTACTAATATATATATATATATACACACACGATACTTCTCATATGAAAGTTTGGAGAGTGTAAAAGAAACTTTATTCTAAAGTGTATTGAACTTTTTAAGATTACATAAAAAGGGACAGATTTGATGACAATAAATAAGTATACTCTCTCCGTTTTAATACAATTATCACCTTGCATATTTGCACAAAATTTTAGATAATTATAAATTTTTATTAAATGTCCATAAATACTCTTATTAAGTTGAATTGACTTGACATCATTAAATAACAAATATTTATAATTAGAAAGTTTTAATTGAGAGGAGAGAGCAGAAAGAAAAAATGGATGATGAATTGATCACTGGGTCCGTTAGCTATTGGAATTTGGAATATTTTGAATGTTTGGAAGGATAAATTTGAAATTTCAACAAAGCAAATCATCCATTTTTATTGGGACATTCCAAAATAGGAAGTGTGACAATATAAATGAGACAGAGAGAGTAGTAATGTAGCTCTAATGAATTTGGCTAACTTTGCTTAAAAGTAAAGGATAAGTTTTACAATCCTGTTGAGAGAATTATTGTGTTTTAGAAATTTGTATAATACAAATTTTTAAATCACATGATACTGTATTATATAAGCTTTTAAATCATAATAAAATTGTTCATAAAAAGATCATAAATGAACTATAGAATTTTTCAAAAATATATACAAGCTATAGACTTCAGAGTTATACACATGGATTTATATCAACTCACATTTATAGCCCATACTTTCTTATGTAAAATATACTAGAATTGGCTGACTGTGCGTGCCCATCCAAATACTTTGCTCTAGTACTGTAGGTAAAGTATCGTATTTAGTTATTACAATTGAAAGTGAAGACAATTTCAAGGATTAATTATAATAATTGCATAATATTATTGTGCTAGTGGTGTAGGCAAAAAATATTATAAAACAAACATAAAATTGTTAAATTCACCCAAAGAATTGGCTACGTGATATAAGTTAAGTAGCCAACTTCATAATTTTATCATTTTTATTATACGTTTCATTACAATTCTAAAAATAACCACTTCTCCTCAACAATTAATCGAAAATTGACTCCTTTTATTACTTTAACATTTTAAGAATATTATAAAGTACAAAACACAACAGATCATGCATAGGACAATGCATGATTTTGACTTTTGTATGAACAATATGTCAAATTAGAGGTTTGCATTTTTTCTAATACATCATCACAAACACACAAAACCTAATTTGCTAGAAATCAAGAATTCAACATTTTGACCAATTGCATGTGTAATTTATAGAACTAAAATAAGTGATTTTTGTAATTTTATTCTAAAGTAAATAATAGAAAGCAAGAATTTAAACATAACACAATTTTTCTATGAAAAATTAATATAAAGAAAGGCCTTCTCTATCAAATGCTACACTGATTTCATGGCAAAAAATGAAGTAAAATACAGATGAAACACATACCTGAGAAAGAAGAGGACAAAGCAGAATCAGAAGAGTTGTATTCCACAACTTTCGTGTATTTATACAATCTATCCACACTATAGAAGTCATGTACCTTTAAAGTCTCACTTAATATCTCTCCATTATTACAGAAAGCTAAAGGTTGAGAAATCCAAACGATTGGAGGAGGAAGTATAATTGTTGGTCTCTACATCTCCTTGTCAAAACAGACATTTGGAAATTCCAAAGGCTTGAGGAATGAATTTCAGTTTGCCGGCGATTCTTCAATTTAGTGCTTCAATTTGGGCTAAGCAAATGTGTTTAAGTTCAGCTTAAGCCAACGTTTTTTAATATTAATTCGGGTTGGAGTTAGCATTGGACTTGCAAAAAAGATAAATTCATATACTCCGATTTAATTTATTGCTTCAACTTTGGGTTAAGCAAATGTATTTAAGTTCAACTTAAGCCAACATTTTGTGAATATTAATTTGGGTTAGAGTTAAATTGGGCTTGCAATAAATATAAGCTCATACATTCTAAAAAATTGTCTCATGGAATTTTCAATAGTCAACTAATAAATTCAACCCAAAAAATTGTTCAAATTCTATTGTCACAAATGTTGGATGTTGTTGGGTTTTAGTTGGTCCAATAAATATCTCAAACCTTTAGCCTAATGCACTAGATGGAAATTGCCAAAGCTCTCAATTAGGAGTGCCAAGTGTCAACACCAGAAGCTGCTACAGTTTTTAAGTTGTTTTCTTCTGTTATAGGTAGATAATTAATATATATATATATATATATATATATATATATATATATATATATATAACAGTTAAGATCACACACTATTTAATTCTGTTAAGAATCTTTTGTCTCACATCTTGTGTTACTCTTTATCACACCACTTAATGATCTGTCAAGTTTACTTCACTAAAATTAATCCATTGAATTTTGACAGTTCATTAAGTAATATAACAGGGAGTGACACAGAATATGAGATAGAAGATCCTGTGCCATTAAATCGTCATCCAGTACAAACAAAGTTCCATGGGACAGTCATCTAAAACTAAAATATCAATAAAAAATGCATCAAACTTTCCTCCCATCTTGGTCAAAATTCCATGGGATAGCCAATATTGTGGTCATTCTTTAAAGATCTCCAATTATTCAATAAACAAAAGCAAACTGTTTATTTCTTGTAAGTATAATGGTTGGTATTGTAAGAAAGTCACTTTCAAAACCATTTCCACCATTAAATTGTGATATAAGAGGTTATTTTCCTGTCTTCCTGCAATAAAGGAAAAATGGATATAATTCATTTCCATGTGATAACGAATGGCTCGGGTTGAATGGCCCTTTCTCGTTCTTTTTCTATCTTCTCTTAGTTAAAATTTACCTCTGATCAGATGGTCCACAGGTAGGGAGAGATACAAGTCATAGAAGACAATGCCACAAGCTTCTTGTCTTGTGGTCTTCATGACATGATAAACTCATGCAATCAGAAGGCTGCCAAAGTGAACAAGTACTTGTGGTCTGTCTGCATTTGGCTTGCATATATTTTCTTTCACACTTAGGAGCAGAGGAATACTTCTCTCAGCCACTTGAAGATTGCCCCCTATCCTCTTGACACATGAACCAAACAGTTAAATAAATGATCTAAGCTACTAGTAAACTTCAGTGTTTATTTTGCAGATCTTTCCTCAGGCCCCCTTTGGTCTGTACCACTAGGACCACGCAATCCATTCAATTATTTTTTATGTTTCTTATTCTGATTGGTTTCAAAATAAATCAACATACAGTTTGACATCAACGGCACATAATTAGAATATTTATTACGGTTGTTCGGATAAAACTCAGTCTTCCTTACTCGCGGAATCAAGGCCTCTGTTTTCGCTTTTCCACAAGGCAATCCATTCACTGTGAAGTTTTCTTTACTTCTAACTATTCTGAAAACTTAAAACTTCTGCGAGATTGCAACATAATTAGCTTCGCACTATTGCAAGCAAACCACAGATCATCGGGAAAGGAATCACTAGCAGTCTTTGGTTATGAAGTAGCTGATGAATGAAAGAATGGAATGAAATGTCTTTATATATTCTATTCTTTGAAATTGACATCACAATTGGTGAGAGTGAGAAAACTTGAATTACATACACATATAAAGGCAAAAATACACTCTTTAAATGCTGTATAATGATCTATTATTACTACATACAACATTAGCTTTACGACTAAGATGCCTATATATTGCAATGATCATACCCAGAGAACCATGAAGGCTCTAACTTAGACAACTCCCCTTCTTCGACATTATAATAAGGTTCAAATTCCTTGCGCCATTGCTCACCTGCACTCTGTTTCTCTCTTGCATCACCCACTATTGTTTCAGATTCATCATATACAGTCTTTACTTCATCTTTAGTAGATACATGAGAATCCGCTTGTAACTGGTTCAAAGCACTAATCTCTTCTTCATGTTTTTTCATTAATTTATCAATTTTTCTGTATGCTTTCTCAGTTTCTTGCTCCGCCTCAATGGCTCGCTTCTGCACATTCACAAAACATGAGAACAACACAAAATTAATTAATGAGAACAATTGTAAGCTAGAAGAGAGAAAGCTAAGAACTTTTTGTTACATCCACAAGTAAAATATGAGATCATCATATCAGGGTTCGAACTACATAAATTTATTTCAATATCATCCGCATCTTTTGTACAGAGGTGTTTCAGAGTCATTTCAAATGCCCAAGTTAACTACCATCTCTGACTAAACATCAGATGGTTGTACATATATATACAAGAAGATGTAGATGGTCCAATTACGTTAAATCCTGCAATCCTATAGAATGAAACGTATTGGCATTAATAAGCAGAAATTCTACAGTGAAGACGTATAACCTCCCCCCCTCCCCCAATTCATTTCTTATCCTAAAAACACTTCCGAACCCTGATAATAGTCAAGTGAAGGGAGAACAAATATAACACCGGGATAATTCCTTTATTTCGTGCTCGAAGTGCCAAATAATTCCCCAGACCATGCGATAAAAAAGTTGTAACACCATGCTTATAGTCACAAATAAGGCATTAAGACCATTGGGCAATATCCCCACAAGTTCAGAAGAAAGCATCAGAAAGCAAGAGAACCAAATTTGAGCGTACTTCCCACAAACAAATATATTGTGCAATGTAAGCAGAAGAATATGATTGATAAGAACTATAATATTAAGCTACTAAGAAAGGTGATAAATGATTACCATATCTTGTGAATGAGAAGGTTAATTTTAAGTGCCTAGCGTGATAGAGGTCATTATTAATCGACAACTGATGTCAATCTAAAACTCAATTTAAGGATTGCAAAGAAGGGCAAATGATGTGTAAGCAAATCAAGCAAAGACAGTGGGGTGCTTAGAATTATTCGATATTTCACATGCAAAAGCTGTTGATATTAATTGTTAAACACCTGTGCTATATGTGAATTATGAGTAATTTATTTTCATGACGAAGAAGGAAAATATGTATCATCTTTCTCAGTAGCTTAGAAAATGTGATACATGACAAGGAATGTGTCTGGCAAAGAACATTAAAGTAAGCTTTTTGCCTTTTGTCCAGAACAACTCTATAGAGTTGAGGAATTTTCATTTAGCACATCAAAGATGGTGAACAAAAACCTAAGAAAAGATAGTACACAACCTGATCACGGCACATGTTATCGGGATCATGATTCAGTAAAAAAAAAAAAGAAAAAAAAAAGTAACTGGATAAAAAAGAATTGCATCTCCAATGTAAGATTGCGTGTTCTTAATGGGAAGTGTTTTTAGAAGCCCACACAATATAGTTTCAAAGCTCAGTTGAGAAGTTTTATAGGAATCCACACAATATAGTTTCAAGCTCAATTGAGAAGCCTCAAATAAGTAATCGAAACATGTTAGAAGCATCAACTTAATAGTACAGTCAGAACTACAGCTGTCAATGCATGTAAATGACCATTGTTATACTAGTACAACTGTACAAGGAAGGCCTAATTGGGCAATTTTGATAACTAATTGTTGTAAAAGACGATTTGGCGCTTATACATTTTCATTTAGATGTCTTTTGGTTAGTCTTAGGGCTTGGTAGCGCCAAAGAGCAAGTACAAGTTGAGAGGTCTTCAATTGGTCACTTGAATAATTGAACGAAGAAGGTCTTAATCTTTGTCTTTGCTTTGGGTAGATTGGTTGTATTTTGGTTTGTCTTGAAGGGCAGAAACAAGGGTTAGGGTTGATACTCCTGTTAGGGTCTTGTTTTTTGGATCTTTGAGGTTAAATTCAATGATTGATGTCTAATTCTTATGTATTTATGTTTGGGACCATTTTGGGTTGATTTTTGGCTGAAGGATGATGGTTTTGGAGTGTATTTGGATAATATTTTGGGTCTGAAAGTTCAAAGGTGCGAAAAAATCACATTTCTAGTGGCTTCCCCCCCACCCCCTCCGGGGAGGGTTTCTTCATTTCTTTCGTGGAATGGCTTTCTAGAGTCAGTTAGGGGTTATTAAGGCATGTTAAGTTGTATTTAAGCTAGTTTATGTAAGTGGTACTAGTCTTTTTTCACTCTCTTTTGAAATGATTTGGAATGAAAAGTTACTATTTGTAAAAGTACGTTGCAATTCAAAATGAATTGATTGTGCTTTATCTTTTGACAGGTTGTTCAAGTTTTATTTGGACAAGTTGTTTATTATGGTTTTCATTGATGACTTCTTGGCCTATACTTCATGTGTAAAGGGAGCATAAAGAGCGTCTTACGTTTATGCTGCGGACATTAAGAGGCAGAAAGTTGTATGCCAAGTTCAGTGAATCGAGTTTTGATTGGAGACTGTGTCCTTCCTGGAGCATGTCATTTCCAAGGAGGGCTTCTCAAGTATTTTTGTTCCATTGACTAGGGTCATTCAAAAGCGATCCAAATTTGAGTGGACTAACAAATGTGAGAAGAGTTTGGCTATGTACTTATGCAGAATGAGAGGGTGATAGCATTTGGATCTAGACAGTTGAAGCCTCATAAGTAGAAGAACTACCCAACTCAAGATTTGGAGTTGGCAACTATTCTCTTTGAGACACTATTTACATGGCGGGCAGTGTGAGGTATTATGAGATACCAAGTGGGTAAAAAGGAGTCTGTGAAGATATCTCCAATAAATGTTGGGATTGTGAGATTTGGTAAGATTGAAAAACTGAGCTCAAAGTATGTTCGGCCATTTGAGATCCTAAAACGGGTTGAAGAATTGGCATATCAAGTGGCGTTGCCATGGGAATTGTCAAGAATCCACGATGCCTTACATTTTTCGCAACTACGCAATGTCTCGAATCCTACCCATGTTTGGAGTTATTAACCTTTGGTAGAAAAAGAGAACGTGGTAATTGAAGAGTTTCCTTTGCATATTGTGTATTTTGGACCTCAAAAATCAAATGTTGCAAAGGAGAACAATAACTTACATCAAGATGCCATGGTCCAACCACTTGGTTTGCGAGGCTACATGGGAGGAGCTTGCGGAGGAGGATGTTGGAAAGAGATACACTCCTCTCTTCAAGATCGTAAAGTCTCAAGGATGGAAAATTTTTTAAGGAGGGTAAATTCTAAAATTCACCAATTTGAGGCCATATGTTAATTATTTTGATCCCAAAAAAACAATATTTGGCCATTTGGAGTTTTGGAGGTGGTCAAAAATTATATTAAAGAACGTCTTAATTTTGGAGAACGTCTAGATGTGTAGAACCATGTTCCTTTGTCTTCATTTAGGGTAGATTGGTTGTACTTAGTTTGTCTTTTAGGATACAAAGAAGGGTTAGAGTTGATACTCTTGTTAAGGTAATGTTTGATCTTGTTTTTGAATCTTTTGAGGTTAAATTCAATGATTGATGTCTTATTCTGATGTATTTATCTGCGGGACTATTTTTGGGTTTTGGATCAAGGATGATGGTTTGGAGTGTGTTTGGATGAGTTTTTGGGTACAAAAGTTAAAAGGGGCAAAATATCGTGTTTCTAGTTTTACTTGATGATAGATAGGCAATAGCTTTAGTGTGCCGCGCAAGGCAACCTTCTAGGCACCGTTGTTTTCTTCATTCTTTCTTGGCTTTGTAGGGTTTGTTTGGGTATTTTGAGATATGTTAAGTTGTATTTAAGCTAGTAAATTATGTGTTTCTAGGTAAGGATGACTTAATTGATCCGAATAGTTACCTAGAGTATCTTAGCTAGATTTTGACATTTGGAATTTGACAAGTGGTTTCACTATTTGGAATGCAAAGTTACTATTTGCGAAACTACGTTGCTTGGATCGATTCTGCTTTATTGGACACTTTGTTTCTTAAAAATGTATGTACGTGACACTTTGACATTGATTGTTGTTTGCATATGAATGACATGAGTATAGACTTTGATTTGATTCTTGGTGTAACTTTGGTCAAGTTAGTAGGAACTAGTTATCTTCTTTGGCCCTGACATAATAGATGGATATAATAGCTGGATATTGTCATTGGCCCCTTAGTGGGGTTATAATAGCTAAATATTGGACCTATTCTTAGCGGTTATAAAGTTAGAATAGGATATCACGTATTGCATTGGCCCCTTAGTGGGGTTATAATAGCTAAATATTGGCCCTATTCTTAGCGATTATAAAGTTAGAATAGGATATAATCCACGTATTGCAAACTAGCCCTTAGTACAATTGAGGCATTTGCATCATATTGCTTTGATTTGCTAAGTGAGATTGACAATTTGTGTATCTTGGAATTGTATTTGACTTATTGTTCTAAAATCTTGCCATTTACATATTATAAATGATAGTGAGTTTATTTGTATGTACTTCTTGCATGTGACCATTAAGCTTAAAGAATGTCTACTGTTTTGGAAACCTATTGTTATATAGTACAACAGGTCTATATGTGGAAAAACACTACTAGTTACTGGGTTTCGTACTCACACCATGTTTCTAATTGTTTTTGCAGACGAGCAAACTAGTGGTGGGATTGGGCACGACGATGAGTGGCAGCTGATGCCCAACTATTGGGGTGCGTGAAAAAGTCTTTGTTCTAAAATCTTGATGATTTGTGTATCTTGGAATTTTATTTAACTTGTTCTAAAATCCTACCACATAATTGATAGTTTGATTTATAGGTGCTGCTTGCATATGACCATTGACATAAGCTTAAAGAATGTATTACTGTTTTGGAAACCAATTGTTATATAGTACAATAGGTTGATCTATGGAAAAACACTAATTATTACTGGGTTTTGTGCACGTGACCATTGATTATGTACTACTGTTTTGGAAACCTATTGTTATACAGTACAACAGATTGTTCTCTGGAAAAACTACTTGTTAGTGAGTTTTGTACTCACACCACATTTCTAATTGTTTTTGCAGATGAGCAAGCTAGTGGTGGGGTTGGGCACGATGATGAGGGGTAGCTAATGCCAACTGTTGGGGCTGCTGAACAAATCTTTGTTCTAATATCTTGATGATTTTTGTATCTTGGAATTGTATTTAACTTAATATTCTAAAATCTTTCCACTTATATATTACAATTGATAGTGAGTTGATTTGTTTGTGCTTGTTGCATTTGACCATTGAGCTTAAAGAATGTACTACTCTTTTGGAAACGTATTTTTATATAGTACGATAGGTTGATCTGTGAAAAAACGCTAAAACTTGTTACTGGGTTTTGTAGTCACACCACATTTCTAATTTTTTTACAGATGAGCGAGCTAGTGCTGGGATTGGGCACGATCATGTGGGGGGGGGGGGAGGTGGGGGTGGTGAAAAAGTCTTTGTTTCTAGCTATCCTAGTTAGTGTTTGACAATTTGTTCTGACTTCTATGCCAAAGACAGTTGTTCCTTTCATTAGTTATTCTTTAGTATTTGAGACCTATTTGGTTCAGTATGTTTATTAACTTTGTGGATGTTTCTGTATGCTTCTATAATTACAATAGTATTTAGTTATTTGAAATCTTTGTTGCCTTGCATACAAGGGTTAAACCTTTGTGTGCGGCGTGTTATGTCAAAATTTTGGGGTGTGACATTTGAAGTAGAAGGTTGATGAATTTTATAAATGCTATATTCAATATGAATAGACAATATCACATAATTTCTTAATCTAATTTATGAAGATGCCAATGACGGAGAAAATAGTGTTGTGGAAAGCACATATACGAAAACATTTGTTAAAGTATAAAATATCACACTTTAGTTAGCCTAAAGATCCTAGACTAATTAATAAGGTTCATGGGCCACACCACTCATTGCCAATTGGTTTTGGGATAGAAACCCATGTTCTTTAACATGGTATCAGAGCTAGCCTCAAGCGTTTTTTCATCCACACATGACTCGAGCTCTTCTACACATTGGGCTTGGCTTCATGTGTTTATGTCAGCCAATGTTTACCTTTGTTTAGGTATTGGGCTTGATCTCATGAGTTTATGTCAGCCAATACATCTATTGTTCAAGTTTGGTCTTGGCTCTTGTCAATTTTCGTCTTGCCAAACCAGTTTATTGTCGTTGTTTCAGCCCAAGTTGTGTGCGAGGGGGTGTTAAAGTATAAAATATCCCACATCCGTTAGCCTAAATAACTGGACTAATTAATAAGTTTCATGGGCCAAACCACTAATTGCCAATTGGTTTTGAGATGGAAATCCAGGTTCTTTAATAAAAATATTATCACAGGAATAAAAAATATGAAGTGGCAACAGAACAAACATCTCATGCACGTGGATAGCAAACTCACCTCAGCAGCAGCAATTGCTTCTTCCGCCTCTTTAAGCCGCACAAGCAATTCACCAGCAGCATGTACAGCTTCAGCAGTATCCCTTAGTTGGGCCTGAAGACCTTTGTTTTCATCCCTAAAATATCTCCTTTCCTTTTCCCTTTCAATCTTGAGTGCTGAAATTTCTGCAGCTAGAGCATTAATGAACTTAGATTCAGTACCTCTTATTCCTGCCTTGGCAGCTGCTTTCTTGACATCTTCTATTCCATCCCTAATCTTCCGATGCCTCATAAGTAAGTGCATGTGTTTTTCTTCAAGTTCAGCATACTGTTCGAGCATACGGGCATGGCCTTCCATTGCCATCTGCATTGCTTCTTTCAGTTCTTCTGAACATTTCTTCTCCGAATCTAGTTCTTGCTTTTGCTTTGTCAGAAGTGTTTGGCTGGCTTCAAGTTCTGATTTCAAGAATTCAATTCTTCTACCAGAGAAATCCATTTGTTCTCTGCTTCAGTCCATTGACTTCTCTCCTGTTCAAGCCTGTGTTCAGCATTCTCCTCATTTGATTCTGATACTTTGCACAATGTTGAAGCCAAGCTAGGCTGGCATGAATAGGTTAACTGCAATAAAGGACTTCTTTTTCTTGGCAACTTAGGCGAAGAATCTACATAAAACTGCAATTGGTTTCTCAGGTCTTGAATCTCTTCCAGTAAAACATCCCTCTCGCCTAAATCAAAGAAATTTCGATATCTCTCTAGATCATCTTGAACTCTTTTCAACTCAATTTTTGTTCTTAAAATTTCGGGATGGTTTTCATACTTCTCCTTCAGAAGCTGTAAGAGTGAGGTGGAAGACATGCATGAGCAGAGAAGAAGATATCCATATATTGTTAGTCAATATAAGATGTCATATGATGCATATACCTACCTTGTGCTCATGAGTTAGTGACAAAAGTTCATCCTCCATGAACTCTCCGAGTAATCGGTAGGTAGGATCCCATCCATCAGGCTCTCAAGACGAGAAATTTTATCTTCCCTTGTTTGACTAATTATTGCGTTGCATTCTCTCTCATGTTTGTACTGCTGGACCTGTAGTTTAATACCAGAAAGAAAAAGAATAAGAATAAGCTCCAAAGTTGTTTCAAGCTTGTTAGTTTATTAACCAAATCTACCAGTCGGTTAAGGTGCATGATCTGAGAGTTTTGCTTCGCACACATTTCTTCTAGTGCCATCTCTCTTCGTATAGCTCCTGCCAAGACCTTTTCAACTGCCTGAAGACAATGCAAGTGCATTTGACACGTAAGATGAATAAGTCTACAAGTATTAGCAGTCAAGATAAGGCATCAGAACGTACTTTGGGAACATGGGCCTTGAACTTGTCACTAGATTGTGACCCATTGACAGGCACTAGCTGCAAATTTGAGCAATTATTCACATCTTTAGGTTCTTCTACGGAATTCCTATTCTTGCATTTGCTACACAGCTACCAAAATGCCATTAAATGCTCTTCCAACGGTTCAGCTTCAGGTGAAAGTGTTTGAACACCGACATCAACTTTGGCAATTGGCACAAGCCCTTTAACATCAGCTGGTTTGTATGAGAATCTGAAGGAGGATCTTCTCATAGATGCACTCTGGTGATGACCATCTAAAACTTCAAGGCCATGATGGAGACTTGCAGCCAAATGCTGAGTTGTTCTGAAACTTCTACATCTTTGACTTGACAAATTTAGACAGATGCTATTTGAAGGTTTTGCAAAGGATAGATGTGGAGCTTTCACCTCAAACTTATCATCCACTAGATCTTTGTGGGAAGCAGTTAACATCGATGAAGTTCTTAGGCTTTTCCTGCTGCTATTATTAACTATTGGTGAAACGCTTGGAGTTGGGGACTTGAGAATAGGGGATACATCGCATGGTACTATGTTGAAATCAGTAGAAACTATCTTATCCTCCTCAAAGTATGTTGGAGATGTGTAAGGTGTGCTTTGAACATCAATTTTATTCTCCAATGCAAGTTGCTTTGAGGCATGCTCCTCCACTACTCTTGTTGATGGATCATAATTCTGTAAACTTCTGACAGGAAAGTCAACATTGTCCTCAATTGGCCGTTCAAGCAACATGTGATCCAATGTTTTATCTGGACAGCAGATCTGATTATCTTCATCATTTCCCTTGTTACTGCTATGGTAATTTTGTTGCTGAGAGTCAGAACAATCTGGCATGTTTGCTACTACTCCACTGACTTCATTTTTTTCTACTTGTTCAACTACTTCTTCCATGTTAACATCTGTAACCTCCGGACGTAGTTCTCCACATAAACTTCTAGATGTTTTATACAGTGGTGCCCCACCCATTCCTTCGGCCAAGGCCACAAGATGTGAACTTTTCTTTACCGAGTCTGGATGGTTTTCATCCATGGCAATGCTTTCCTCATCACCAGCTGATAGGAGACCAAGAGATTCATCTTGCTCAACAATTTCCATTTCTTCGTCACAATTATCATCATCCACATGAGGTAAGGCCATGGGACGGTTAAGGCTGAATTTCAGGAGACTCAAGCTTCTTCGAGCATTCCACCCTTTTGAATAGTTTCCATCTTGGTCAATTTGATTTTCATTTTCCCTCATACGAAGCAGCTCATCCTATTTTTCATGGAAAAGAAAAAAGAATTAGTCATTGCAAAAGCTTGATTCATCAATTCACAGTATTGTATTTCACAATCCCCTAAAAGGTATAAAGATGCATGAACTCTGTACCTTCAACTGCCGAATCACTTCCCTTAACACATTTACATCATCCTGCATTTCTTCATTAATTGTTGCCTTGTTCTTGATTGCTTTTGCACGCTGGGCAAATCTTAGTGTGCTAAAAGTCTCACTCTTACACCTGTATACCATATCTCATTACAGAGAAGAGAGAAAAGGAATGATAGGTGGCATTCTTTAGACACATAAAAAAAGATGTTTAGAAGTAGGTGACAAAATCACCTTTGTGCTGGATGAAATAGCACAGATCATTGCAAGTTTTGCATTTCCTCCAAGAGATTCCTGCAATAAAAATGTCAGCTTGGAATCTCTGTAGGGAATGTGTCTCTGTTTTCCTGTCTGTGAAACCTCCGCAAGAATATTAATCAAGTTCCTGTAGATAATTACAAATAATAACAAACAAAAGCCAGTGAAAAGTTGCATTAGGAATGTAACAAATCATTTCTTATTTGCCAAAACTATTGGCAAGAGGATATCCTGATGTGTAATTATTAAAGAACCACAAGAAAAAGCTGAAAAAATGTTGCATTGGAATGAGAGCAAAGGTGAAGACGTATTTTTACGTGTTCATGATGCCTACAAAGTCATGACCTTAGTACATGGAAACAATCTTACTTATACAAGGGTAAGGCTGAAAACGTCATACTTCACAACTAAGTTACCCGAACTCGGATAAAGGTGTTAGGTAGGGGTACATGTCTAGGTGTCAGATTCGTCAATTTCATAAATTGAGAATGTTATGGGGACACTCTAAAAGAGTTAGATACGGGAACGGGGGTGCGTCTTGTATGCTTGTATATGTTAGTGTAGTAGTAATGCAATTTGATAACATAAACCAATTTGACAACTCAATTTTCAAAAATATGTTTATGCGTAGTATTAAAGAATAGTGGTGCACTGAGAAAAAGAAGATAATAGAAGGATATAACTATAATAACATTTAGTGATTTGATAAACAATTCTTATATGTTTCTACCTCCTATTTAATCTTTCTCTCCATCTTATTGGTTCTTTCATGTGATGAAGTCACAATCATGTTGAAGTTAACATAATTTTTGGCTTGGTAAAAAAGTCAAAGTACCCAAATGAAAGTTAATCATATGGACACGGATCCCACACCCACACCCATGTCAACACGGCAGGACACGAGTAGTCTAGGGGTGCGAGGAGAGTCCATGTAACATAGCTTCACAAAATCCAGGGCAACTCATATTGGTGTTTTTTTCTCTATTAATCAATGATATGTAGTCAAGTGGCTTGAGTCTTGAAACGATATCCATTTCACACAAAACATCATTCCTGAAAAGTTTCTACTAAAACAAAGAACATAGACTAGCATTTCCCATTTATATTTTCCTGTATACTCACAATGACCAGATTTCGTGTTTCCTTATCCATGTGAATAGTGTAGTAAAATACTTTCATACTGGGCAACAAGTTGAAGGTGTCCATAATTGACACCATAGTTATCCTAAAAGCGAGAAACGAAAAATGGAAAAATACTAATATCTGATGCACACGTGCAAATTTCAATGCATCTAAAATTGGCCAGTTGTTGGCGTTGAGTCTGCATCAGTCGTTAGGCAGATAAAACTTCTCATAAAGCTTTTACAATTGCTTTGTAGGGTAAGTGTTTTCTTACAAAGAGCAACAAAGGTTTGAAGTTCTTTTAAACTAAACTAGATGGACAAGTTTGTCTAGGACAAAGGTATTTTTAGAATACTAGCGGCATACATAGAGCTAAGTCCTTAGACTTGGAGTTAAAAAGGAACTAGGATAAAATTCTTGTACTTACAAAGATAAAGAAAATAAGCCCCACTGCTTGTGCTTATATAGTCTAACTGTACCCATCTTTTACTCTACATGGATTTGTACTCTAATGAATGAGGTACAAGGTCTAACTCATTTTAGGTATAACTAATAACACTTTGTTTCATGTTATCCCACATGCACTGACCCAAAAAGAGTAAATGCTTATGCACAGAACTCGCAAATAGATTAAATACACAGTAAAAGAAAAGTGCTATGTAGTGATCAACTACAATGAACAAAAAGTCAAACAATGTAAACCATGATCAGAAAACTAAACAAAACCAAAAAAAAAAAAAAAAAATTGTAAAATCCCTACCCTAGCTGTGAAAGAGATCGATTAATATTCCCAGCTTCCTTCAAGCGTTCTCCTGCTGCACTGGTGAGCTTCTGTCTTTCAGATCCAGCAAGATCAACAAGATTTATTCTACTTGTTTTCAAGCAGCTTAGACAGCATTAACCATCAGAAATGCTCTGTATGATTCAAATTTTAGCTTAGACTATCAGAGATCACAAATGGGTGATACTTATGATAATCTAACGAATCCACACAAATATGCAAACATGCACTTATATCATCAGCAACAATACACAGATTGCAAGTTTGCAACAAACCACAACCCATAGACATGATCAAAGATGTAAAAGAAAATAACAATGACAGACACTAATAATAGGGCTTATTGCAGGAGTGTAGCTCACCTTGCATCGTGATTCAACAACACAAGTAAAAACGCTATGGGAACGCGAACTGTCAGCATTTATACTGGTGGAGCCTGTTCTCCTATTTGACAATCCCTGCAAAATATATCCAATCAATACAATAACAAAGGTCACAGAAGATGATTTTCATTCATCATGTAGGATGCCCGAAGAAGCATGTAATGCACAAAATAACCTTCAAAGGCGTATCTAATCCAAGGGATACCTACACCGGTATGTGAGAAATATGAAAAGCTTTGCTAAGATTGTCAATGGTTTACAACAATTTCCTCTTCATAATTGTCATATATCTCGGTCTTTTCGTAAGACAATGTGTAAATAGATCAAACTAACATACTTAATTACACATATAACAGAGAATTTTCCAACTATTACTCCAGGAACCTAGAAACAATAACTTAAACAAGCTAGAACGTGACATCAAAAAGGTAATGAATGGCCTTGAGACTGATATGGTTCTTGAATCTTGACCCTTGGACTTCTTAGAACTTGTAGACAGTAGGAGGATGGATTAGGGATAGAAAAAGAACTCTTACTTGTAAAGAAGTTACAATTCACATGCTATAAGAAAAACTTCTGTACTCCTATACACATCAGACAAACATCTGTGCTTCAAAGTAGCTATAGGAAAAGAATAGATCAGTAGGAGGATGGATTACGGATAGAAAAAGAACTCTTACTTGTAAAGAAGTTACAATTCACATGCTATAAGAAAAACTTCTGTACTCCTATACACATAGACAGAAAAACATCTGTGCTTCAAAGTAGCTATAGGAAAAGAATAGATCTCAAATGTAATGGTGGTGTGCTATAGTGAAATTGGTTTTCAGAACAAGTTAATCAAAAAATCACTCGACCTGTTATATATCATGTATTCATGTGTCTAGATGATTTCGACTCGAGTAGAATGCCCAGAAGAGAACTTGAAAAGCCTCATTTCATGGTAATGCAAAGAACAAAAGTGACAAAAACTGCACATACCTTAATCAAAAGCTGTGTTACATCCTTCATTGTGGACACATACTCCTCCGTTAAATTGTCAACATAAACACCAGTTTTAACATCTTCTCTGATCTGGAACACAATAACAAAGTTCAGAACAAGTAGAGAAGTTACTAAACATATGGGCTAAAAATCACCAGTAGATGCTACTTCGTATAGGCAATAGAAAAAGTATGCCATATTTACCAGAAGGTTTTTCTGGCTGGGTTCCAGCAAATCAGTTATTTGTTCATTGTAAATAGCAGCATAACTGTAGATGCAAAAATCACACAATAAGTGCATTGAAAAGTTAAAAGTTCATATGATGAAGAACGTGCAAACATCACACAGTAAGTACTGAAAAGTTAAAAGTTCATATCAAGAAGAACGACCAGATAAGGTTGCTAACCTCAAGAAAAGAACATCGGCACTGATACATGAGTTGTTTGTCTGCATGCTTAGTTTGCTCCTAACACAGAAAACACAGAATCCCAATTTTCTGAATGACAGGGAGTATAAAGAACCAAAACATTGCAATTTCAGTTGATGATCGAATATTACCTCGTTAATTCGTGCAAAAAGTCGCTGAAAAACACGAGGTGTAAGTCCTTGATCATTTGACAAATTTTCTCCCAATGCATTGGCTGGACCCCATATTGTGTAAGTCTTTCCACTACCTGTCTGTTTAATTCGAATGCAGTTCAATAATCAATATTAGAAAAATTCCAGTCAAATAGAAGGGGAAAGAACTTCACTAACTTCCACTCTATGGAGTAGCGAGTGGAAGTATTGGTGTCTGCATATATACAGAAATGGAGGAAAACATGAATGACTAAAGACTACCTGTCCAAAAGCAAATACAGAGCTATTAAAACCAGCAAGGCAATTTTCAACAAGAGGAGCTCCAACAAGCTCAAATATATCAATCTGAAATATAGACAACATTCATAAGAAAAAGTAAGAATCTTTTGTTTAAACATCAATATCTAGGTTTTCCAACTAAAGAGCATCGATTAACAAAAACTCTTGCCTGTGTTGACTCAAAGTCAGCTACAGAGTCAAATGTGAAGGTGTGCCCTGCTATGGACAAAGAATCATTAGATATCTTTTGGACAGTCATTTCTCCGTCTTCCTCATCCTTGTTCAAGGGCCTCATTCGCACTATGACCTAGTTGATGTGAAGCCAAAAGAATAATTAGCAGCATTCCATGATAAGGAAAAGATTCAGCAACCTACCGAAGTGAGAATAAAAATTAAAGCAACAAAAGGCATTTAGGCAGTCTTTCAAATATCAGTTAAACCAAAGTACTCTGAAACAACAGCATAGGGAACAAAAATATCTAGGTGATTCATATGACAATGCATTAAGCATTTCTAGTAAATCCCGGCAACAGTCATGTTCTTTTTGTTCATTTTTTCCTTTTGATCTATTAACTGATCATAGCCTAGCATTATGGCTTCAAAACAAGGATTTCCACCCCATAACAATCCCATGCTTTCCCTTTTTGTTTATTTTTCCCCCTTCCTGTATTTCTCCACAACCAAAGGCAAAACAAGTAACCCAAGTACTAAAATTCATGAGGGAAGAACAGGGGTAAAATCTTTAATCCTTACTATTATTTTAAAATTTACCAGTTATTCAGCCTCAGCCAATAATCGATCAAGCTAGTTCATCAAAATAAAAATAAAAACAAAAGATACCAAGAATTCCAATTCACTAGATTCTTGGGTTTGTTAACCGCATTTTTGCAGCACAAAAACAATACAAACTAACTTAAGCTAGAATTTAAGAAAGAAAAAAGAAAAGAACTGAATAATGTTTTATGTTATCAAATTCGTTTACTAAGGATTTTCAACTGAACTAGTTCAGAATCTTTTCTTATTTTCCTTACACTGTTTCACCCAACCCGCCATCAGTAACGAAAGCATCAATCTAAAAAAACTTGTCCCAGAATATCAAAATGAAATATAAACTGTATTTTCTGCCTCCCAACTCACCGCATCAATTTTCTGTGCCCATCAAAACAAACAAGTGTAAAGGTTCCACTCCAAGTTCAAATTTTGACAATAGTAATTTAAGATTGATATCTGAATCAATCTCCCATCTTTCTTACATTTGTCCACATTTTATCACAAATCAAATATAATCTACACAATTTAATCTTTTCCATTAAAGATCTGCAACATTTAATAGGTGAAACATAAAAAATAAAATCCCATCATAATAGAAAAAACACAAAAAAGAAAATTAGGTCAACACGATCACAAAATCAAGAAATAATATTTCGTTTCAGATATAATATTAAAAAAAGAAGAAGAAGAAGAAATAATAATAATACTTTAACTCCAGAATCAGCAGAAGAACTGATAGCTGCATTTGCCCCTTTCTCAGATCCCGAAGCCTCCATACTCAGCTTCCTCTTAAGCGGTGGCCTCGGCGGAAGCGGAGATCTAATCTTCGCCGCCGCCGTCACCGGCGACGGAGCCGGTTTTCCCGGATCTGCCGGCAAGAAATACTCGGACGCAACCTGATTAGAATCCGCCGGCTGCTGCTGCTGCGCCGGCTGCGCCGGCGGCGCATTCTCCTTGGAACCACTCGATTTCAATTTCCGATTGCTGCTATTTACATTATTAGTACCTGCAATTCTTTGCTTGATCGAACTAGGGTTTGGAGAGGGAGAATGAGTGACATTATACGACGGCGTTTCATAGTTGTGGTGATTGCAGGTTTCTTTCAAGATTGTATTTCTTGGCTTCATTTTGTTAGAAATTAAATAATAAAAAAGAAAAGAAGTTCAGAAAACACTCGCACACACAGCGGAGGTGAAGTGTGAGAGAAAGAGGGAGAGAAATGGGGAAGGGGTATTAGGGTTTGATTGGATGGAGGGTTCGGACAAGGAAAGGAGTGAAATGGAAGAGGAAGAAAATTTAGCCGTTAGAAAGAGGGAAATGTGGATAATTTGAAATGGGAGGGTTCCGTAAAGATTTTTTTTTTGATTATTATTATTATTATTATTATTATTGTTTTGGATTTTGATTTTGAAATCTATTCTGATAATATTAAGGGTTAATTACACTTACCCCTTAAACTTTAGTGTCACTAACATTTTAGTCCCTAAGGTTATCTTTTGAGCACTTTACCCCTTCCGTTATCACAATTTAATATTTTGACTATTTTACCCCTATTCTATTTCATTCCTTTTTTTTGTTTGATTACACTCTACCCCTTAAAGTTTAAAAAAACTAACACTTTAGTCCATAATGTTATTTTTGACAATAAAGTCATTCGGTTACACTTATTACAAACTTTTTGACAATTGTAATCCTATTTATTTTAATATATTTTATTTATTTATTTATTTTGGTTTTAAGAATATATATTTTATCAAAAGAAAATTCGAATAAATGTAGAATTCAATATGAACAAATGCATAGAACTTTAATGCAACGTATTTACTAGACTTTTTTTGTCTGAATTAGCCTCACTTGTGTGCCTTACAATTTGAATAGGATGCATATAATACTTATAAATAATGTATATTAATATAAGAAAATGAGGATGTGTCTCTTATTTTAACCACGCATTCCACAAGTAAAATCGTGAATCGAACATATAAAAACTTTTCATAGTTAGTGGAAGAATTTAGATTAAATGGAGGCAACAGTATAAAATAATAAAATAGAATAGAGATAGAATGATGAAAACGTTGAATTGGCATAAGCGAAGGGGTTAAATGCAAAAAATAAAATAAAAAAAAAAGGTTAAGGACTAAAGTGTTAGTAATTTCTAAAGTTTATGAGATAAAGTGAAATTAACATATGGGTATTTTTTTCCGTTTAGCCAATTTTTCTAGCGCCGTTAGTGTTGATCGTTAATCAAGGGAGTTTAGTGCTCAAAAGATAACGTTAAGGACTAAAGTGTTAGTTATACTAAAATTTAAGGAGGTAAAATGTAATTAACCCTAATATTAATTACTTAGATTAACCTAACTTAATATTAATTGATGTCGATTTTGGGGATCTTCATATGGTCAACGTCATGACATGTGGGCACTCGTGTCAAAATGGCTCTTGTAGTTACTAGTACCACATTTCATAGTAGGGGAAATATTAAGGTATATCGGATTTTTGGCTCCATTTATAAAATCTGTTGTGAAAATTAAATGTTATAAAATTTATGACATAAGTTGATGTAAGTAAATTTTATAAAATTTAATTTTGATTGTAAAATCTACAGGTGGGATTAGAAATCAAATTTATGATAGTATTTTCTTTCACGGTGGAGGTGTTAACTAATTCTACATTCTAATAGCATGTGACTTCGATCTTTGGTTGAGATATTGGGATGTAAATTTTCGTGGGATAATTTGATTTTACGTAACTAATCTCACATCATCTTATATTTGATTAAATTTATAAATAAGATTATTATCTCGCCTGTCAAGATATATATGGTATTCCACAGATTCCATAAGGTTATCAATATTAATGATCCCCCTCTTGGTTAAAGATTAATATTTTTAAATTAATATTTTTACTTTTGGAAGATTATCGTTATATTTTGGGAGAAAATATATATTGTATTACATGGTGCACATTTGTTCTTTATTTTACATTTTTGTTCATACCTTATTATATATATATATATATATATATATATATATATATATATATACACGAGTTGTTTTCCCTAATTTTTATTTCTTCCCTTTTTTGTGATGCTTAAAATACACTCTTAATGAAATATAATTTTTAATTCCCAACAGAAACATATTTAAGTGTTTCTCACATTCTTTGTAATATCTAAAAGACTCGCCGTTAATGAAATATTAATTTCCAATTCTCAATAGGAAAACATATTTAAGTATTTCTCCTCTTTTTTGTGATGCTTAAAATACCCGCAATATAATTTACAATTTCCATATAATTGAATTACTTATTATGTATTCTACCTTTATTTAGGATACTACGACCTATTTTTTAGTCTTACAATCCTATCCTATATAAACTATTATTTTTTCTCTTTTTTTTTTTTTTTTTGTCACCCTTATGCCTTTACTTAAATAGTTTTGTGCCTAAAATATTCTTAATGAAGTACAAGTGACCTTTTTAAGATACTCCTTATTTAATTATTTCTCCCCTTTTTGTAATATCTAAAATATCCACTCATGATAAAATATAATTCTCAATTTCCAATTCCCAACAGGAGACATAATTAAATGAATTACTCATCATCTATTTTAACTACCTATTTTATTTTTTGTGGTGTCTAAGATACTCGTCCTTAATGAAATATAATTCTTAATAGGAGACAATAATGAAATACCCCTCATCTATTTTAAATTAGATGTTATAGGTAATCTACTATTTATTCTCCTTTTTTGTCATGCGTAATATACCCTTAATTAAATAATTTCAAGCTAACATGCCCTTAATGAATTATAATTGACCTATACAAAGTAATCCTTATTTAATCTTACCTTATATAATTTACTAATTTTCTCATTTTTGTCATGCATAATTACCATTAATTAAATAGTTTCATTCTTAACATGCCCTTAATGAAGAATAATTGACATATCTAAGATACTATTCGTTTAATCTAACAAGACTACTTATTTTTTATAATACAACTATATATTTATTATATATATTAATGTTAATAACTATGCCAAAAGAATTCAACTCTATTAAAACTATGCCAAAAGAATTCAACTCCACTAAATATTTAACAGAAAAAAAAATTGAAAAACATGAAATGTCTCTAACAAATTTTATGCATTTTGGTTGAATTTATTTGGTTTGAATTCCACCGCTAATAAAAAATTTGGTTTGAATTCAATAACACATCTTTTACTATAGTATTAAAGTTTTACTAATTTAAAAATTACAAAATTAATAATCATGTCTCAATTAAAAATGTAAAATTTAATGCATCTTTTTAATATCAAAGTATTGATGCAACTTTGTAAACTATAACGCAAGTTGTTACAGTATTTGATAGTAGAGAAAAATGCATTTTTTGGCCCCAATGTTTGGAGTATTACATAAATTGGTCTCCAAAATTTAGGCCAAAATAGAATTAATCCCCAAAATTTCAGAATTTAAACAAAGTTAAGACAATTGACGAATTGGAATTTTTAATAGAAATAGACCACGTGCTGGTCATGTGGCCATTAAGTAAATGCTCAAAAAAATTAGAAACTGCAGATAAAAGCAAAAAATCTAAAACAAATTAGAAATAAAAACTTGAAAACCACATTTAACATTAAGATCTCGTTTTAACCCAAAATATTAGTCAAGTTTGAACTCTTCTCTCTACTTTAACCCAAGAAAAACCCTAATCTTTCAATCTCTTCTGTCATTATAACTAACACTTTATCTTCCTTGAAGATGATTATAAATTCTTTCCATTTTCTTTGAAGATTGTGGAGACTTGATTGTATGAGTTGAGGTTGAAGTTAGTGGGATAAACATTCAAAGGAAGTGGAAGGAATTGATTATCGTCTTCAAGGAAGACAAAAGGACAAAAGTGATTGAAGGATTTGGGTTCTTGTTGGCCAAAAGAGGAATAAGGAATTTTGGGTTAAATGAGAGAAAAGGGTTCATAACTAATATTTTTGGGTTAAAATGAGAGTTTAATGTTAAATGTAGTTTTCAAGTTTTTATTTTTGATTTTTTAAGATTTTTTGCTTTTATCCAAGGTTTCTATTTTTTTTAGGCATTTACTTAATGGCCACGTGACTAACACGTGACCTGTTTATATTAAAAATTTTAATTTTCCATTGATTGTTTAAACTTTGTTCATATTCTGAAACTTTTGGGACTAAATCTATTTTGACCGAAATTTTGGGGATCAGTTTATGTATTACCCCAAACATTATGGCTACTAAAAATGCATTTTACTCTTGATAATACAACAAAGAAATATTGATTTTAGAGTAACTATTGATAAGTTAAAAAAAAAATTTCAACCAACGATACGATACATTTTCAAAATATTCTATAGTAATCATTGCAATGTCTACAAAAATACTATATACAAATTATAGTAATGACGATATAGAAAAAAAAAAAAAAAAAAGGTAAGTAGTTTAAAGACAACATAAATTATGCAAATAAAATCATACTACTAAATACGCTAAAATAATTATAGATATAGATTGAGTTTACATGTGAACTTTAAAAAATACAACATAATTTTTACACTATTTAATAAATCAAGAAATATATAGATAAAAGGTCTTGGTAAGAAAAAAAAGGGATTAATTTTGTTTATATATTTAATACATGCAAATTTAATTTCATAATAAAGCAATATATAAAAATATAATTTTAAAGATAACCATATTCAATGCCATTGAGGATAATGTAAGAGTTCAGAATGTCAATAGAGTTATAAAGTGAATGTTACCATAAATTTAAAAACTATAGAAAAATACCAATATATTCTCCATATGCATAAATATTTTACACGATATGTTAAAAAAAAGTTAATTGTGATCGAAATTATATAAAACTTACGAGTTATTTTAGATGTCTTTAGAACTATATATTTTTTGTCAGAGTAACATTCTTGATTTCATTAGAGTAAAAAACACATTTTATCTATAAAATTATGTTTGATATGTGATAGTGATTTGATCTTTCGTAATGACAAAAAATATATAGATTTATTTAAAAAGTTCAATATATAGAAAAGTCTTTATCTTTAATTGATTAATATAATTTAGGAAGCTAAAAGAGAAGTGTAAAATATTTTGAAATCGGAATTTATTTGTGCCAATCAAGATGAGTGGATGGTCCAAAGCGTTAATTGAGTATTGAAGTGAATGTTATCATAAGTTTAAATAATATGAAAAAGTACCAAATATATACTTTATATGCATACACATTTTAGACATGGATATGTTAGTGAAAATTAATTGTGATAGAAATTTATGTAAAATCTCACTTAAAGTAATAACGTGTAATTTTGTATATCTTGAGAACTATATGTCTTTTCATTAGCATTGTGTGTATTTTAGAATAAGATAAAAGATTGATATTCTTGACGTTCGGAGCATTTTAGAGGAAGATTAAAAAAAAACTTATTATTTCAATTTTTATAATAATTTTAATTTACTATGTGATACATATCTATAATTTTTTGAAATTTAATTAATCATTTTTGTAATTGTTATCCATATATCATTTGATTTTCCATAAATATTTTTCACTAATAAAATAATTTCAAAATATTTCATTTATAAAATGATGTTTGATACTTGATAGTAATTTTATCTTTTAGTAATAATAAAGAATATATATAGACATATTTAAAAAATTTAATACTATGAAAAATATCTTTATCTTTAACTGATCAGTGATTAGTGGTGCCGCTATAAAAAAATTATAGCCCGTCTCCTAGAAGAAAGAAATAGAAATAATTTACAAATAACATATGTTATTCTCATAAAAGATAAAGTTTGTTTAGTTATTTGAGAAAAAATAAAATTTATATATAGTTGTAACAAATAACAAATAATTTGAAAAAATAAAAAAATAAAGGTGAAAATAATTACAAAGAAAATGGCAGAGATATTATATACTTAAAATATATAAATTTTGCTTAAAAAAACTCAACATATAGAATTTGTATATTTGATACTTTATGTTATCATTCACTGAATATTTATTTAATTTTTTAAAAAAATTAAAATTTTAAAAAAATTCAAGAGTATTACATGTGCGAAACACGTAATTTTTTCTAGTAATATATATTTTCAAGTACAATACAATGCTATTAATTGAAAAGAAAATTAATAATATGAGGATAGTTGTTTTATTTTTTTTAAACATGTCATTGTATGATTTAAAATTATTTTATGTGTAAAAAATTTAAATTAAGAGTAAGTGAGTAGTAATGAAGGGGTATTTCAACGAGAACCATAGATATCCTTTATCTACCAATTATAATAAAAATAAAAATTGGTATTTTTTTGGCTGTAAATTGTATGGCTTATCATTGATACTCAGAAGTTTACACAAACTAGAAAGCATCTGAACAAAGTTTCTTCACTATACCAGCAGAAACACATATTTTTGCACAAACAAAATCACAAATCAACTAAAGAACAGAACAAATCAACTCCTCAAAATGTGTTTGTATAAAACTCCCAATAATGCTAAGTTTCTAGTTTTCTTTTGTATTTGCAACTTCCCTCCACCTAACTACAAAACTTGGAATTTCTTCAGTGCATTTCTACAGAAGTATCTCAGCCTGCTAAAGTCTTGGAAGCATAAAGTGCACTATTGATCAATATGAATCCCCATCAACTGTTACTAACCTTTGTAACAAGTCTCTCTTTGCAAGTCATCCATACAACAAAAGCATGTCTAGGGATATGCCTTCCAAACCAAGCAAAGCTATGCCAAAGGTTTCTTATGATTTAGAGATGATTCCCTAAACAAACTCATGGCAGATTTTTAGGGGTACTTTCCTGAGTTGTCACAGCCCCACACAATTTAGTCATTATGCTCAACATTTGGGACCGGTGAGTTTGGGACAGAAACCAGCTATGCATTGGCCAAATTCAAGTGACTTCCAAATTGAGAGACAATGTGTTGACCATAGGTATTAACAATAGGACTCTTGGGGTGCTAAAGTCCCAAAAAAAAAATATTAATTTTGTATAAAATATTCGAAGAAATAAACTATGCAGCAATAAGAAACCAAAGCCGTGAGGCCATTGAAATCAAAGAAAAACAATAATAACGAGAGGCTTTGAAGGGAAACGAGATTTTTTTTTTTTTAGTTCCTCACAATAACAATGTCAACGGTAGTAGCACAATTATGTAGACTAGAGTCAAATAAATACCACTTAGGAATTAGCAACCTAAACTAATGGATAGAAATAAAACTCAACTCAACTTTATAAATGAATTAGGAAACTAAATAGAATAGAAACAAACTATTCTAATACTAAAACTTCAAACAAAATAGAATTAAGCTTTGGTTTAAAGTTTTCAAACTTGACCATTCTAAATTTCAACTTCATGAACAACTCCACATAAATGGCTTTGTGAACGTGTCCGTCACTTGATTTTCAGTCTTACGATAATCAATGGCAATTTTTTTTTTTGTCTTGAACCAACTCTCAATTTACTTGATATTAATGTACTTGTTGTGTCCATGAAATATTAGATTCTTTGATAATTCAATTGTTGACTTGCTATCACAAAAGATCTTGGTAGACCCATCTTGCTTGTGTTGTAGAAACCCAAGCACCCATAGTGCTCGCATAGCACTATTTGTCGCCGCCATTTATTTGGCCTCAACTGTGCATAATGCCACAACTTGTTGATTTTTGTATGACCAAGAAAAAACACCACTTTCCAAGTGAAATACATATATGGAATTACTTCTTTGCATCTATCCCAATCATTGTCTGTATATTTAACAAATCTAGCATATTGAATTAGTAGAACATGCATAAAAGATACCATCAGATTGTGTACGTTTAATATATTTTAAGATCCTCTTTGCTGTTTGCAAGTGTGACTAATGCAAAGACTCTATGATATTAACCCTACACCAAAACTAATGTCGAGTCTTGTAAAAGTCCAATATCTTCGACTTCTGATTTTCTAAAATTTGTAGCATACAAACTTTCCAGTACGATCTTTTATCAACTTCAACTTTTCTTCAACAGGAGTCATTATTGGTTTAGCAATGTCTATCTTAAACCTCTTCAAAATATCACAGCATATTTATTTTGTGACATGAATATTCCACCATTTGTTTGAGTAACTCAATGCCAAAAAAATAAAAAATTAATGCCAAATCAGTCAATGCAAAATGACTAATCATAGCTTCCATGAATTCACAAATTAACTTGGGATTATTACTAGTAAAAATTGAATCATCCACATATAAACATACAATAAGAATATCACCATCAAGGTTAAATTTAATATACATTTAGCTATGCTTAAATGGATATGCTCAATAAAATAAAAATCAATACGAGTATATATAGCAAAGCTCAAGGAGCTTGTTTCAAACTATAAAGTGTCTTCTTCAATTTGTAGACTTTACTTTATTGGCCTCGTTTAATGTAACCTATAGGTTGTTTAACATACACCTCTTTTCCAATAACACTATTAAGAAAGGCAGACTTTACATTCATTTGATGATTTTTTTAACAATTATTTGTAGTAAGAGAAATAATCATATGAACAGTGTTAAGTCTCGCAAAAGGTGCAAAGATCTCAAAATAGTCAATACTTCTCTTTTATTTATAACCTTTAACAACTAATCTCGTTTTGAAGCGATTCACCTCTCTAGTTGACTTGTACACCCACTTGACTCCAATTGCCTCTTTCCAACTGGTAGATTTGTCAACTCTCGTGTGTTATTTTTCTCAATGGTATGAATTTCATCATCCATTCTTTGGATCCAATTATAATCTTTGACTACCTCTTCAATCAAAAGAACTGGATCACAATTTGCAAATAAAGCAAAATTTATGACATTCTCATTAGATAAATCATTGTCATTATTAACAACATAATCTTGCAAGTGGGTTGGTAAATGTCGTTGTTGCTATGGGCGACTAACTAGATGACTCACCAAGAGTAGGCTGCGAATTAGGTGACTATCCATTACTTTTTTTTCTTCGTAATTGTAGGCATTAATAGAAGTGATGGTGAAGAATCTAGCTGTTTCTTAGACCAATCCCAAGAACTTGTTCATCAAAAGTGATGTCTCTGCTAACAGTCATTTTTCCACTATCCAAATTAAAGAGCCTGTATCCTTTGTCTCATGACCATAGCCAACAAACACACATTTTTTTGCCTTATCATCAAACTTCTTTTTATTTGCATCTGGAACAAGCAAAAGACAACTAAATCCCTTTAAATGAGAAATAATTGGTTTTTTACTAGTCTAAATATGTTGTGATGTCTTATCATTATTACACTGTGTAGGACAACTGAAATTAGACACATAAACAACACAAGAGACTTGCATTATGGATCTGATCATATCTATCACAGTTCCATTTTTCTCTCAGTTACACCATTTTGTGATGAGGAGTGTATCTAGTAGTCATTTGGAGTCTAATATCATATTTCTCCAAAAAATTATCACAGACATTTTAAATTCAGTACATTTATCAGTTCTCAAAGTTTTAATTATCTACTTTACTTTTCTACGTATACTTTAAAACTTTTAAAAATATCACATGTATCAGATTTATTCTTCAAAAAAGAAACCCAAGTGTTCTCGCTAAAATCATCAATAAAAGTAACAAAATATCTGCTACAACCATTTGAAGGAATCTCATCCAAGTACAAATTTTAGTGAATTAATTTCAAAGGTTTCTTAGCCCTTCAAGCCTTTCCTTTTGGAAAAGGATCTCTATGTTTCTTTTCCAAAATACAAGACTCACAGTGTTTGTTTGAAAAATTAATGGTAGGCAACCCATAAACTAGGCATGGGAAGCAACGGTTTCGATTCCAGAACCGGAACCAGAACTGTTGTTAATGGTTCTTGAAACCAGATTCGAAACTGTGGACATGGTTCCGGTTCGGGTTCTCTATTTTTTGAAATCAAATCCAGAACTGAAAAAAATTGTAAAAAATTATAATTCTCCCCCTACCATTTTACCTATAAATACTCCCTAACATTTTCAGCACACAATGCTCTCAATATCTCTAATCCTCTCTAATTCTCTCAAATACTTTAAAAAATATATGAATTTTCCAAAATGTATTTACTTTAATTTTTAATGGTTCAATAAATAATGTAATAGTATACTCTTTTTTTTTGCAAAAACAAAGTCTATAATTGAAATATAAATAAAATATAATTTTTTATTTCTCATCTTAACTTGTATTAATTTTTTAGTATTATAATTTCTATTTTTTTAAAAAAAAATTAAAAAAATTTGAAATTAGAACTGTTATCAGAACTAGAGAATCGGTCAGGACTGCTGGTTCTAGAATTGAAACCGAAATTGGGTCCTAGAGGTTCCAGTTCCGGTTCTAGCTCTCCTTAGAATCAGAACTGGCGGTTTCGGAACCGTGGTCATGCCTACCGTAAACCCGCTATCTCCTTGCAACAAAACTTAAACTATCAAAATTCAAGTGACCAAAATGCATATACTACATAACCAAGTATCATCAAAATTTACAAAACTAAAGCAAGGTAAATCACCACAATTTAGAGAAATAAGCTATAAATGGCTGTGATTTATATTTATTTTTGCAATTAGTCCCAACCGATCATTACTGATAGTACCAAATCATATTTGAAGCACAAACCACACCCTTTTTTCAGAAATCTGTCCCAAACTCAACAAATTATGATAAAAGGTTGGTACATAATTCGCATCAGATATAAACTTAACGTAGCTATTCTTCCAAATAATACCAATTTTTCCTTTACCAAGAATATGCAACCTTTCATTATTTCCAAATTTAACATAAGATCTGAAAGATTCATCCAATTCAGAAAATATATCTTTATTTCACACACATATGATTGCTACAATCATAATTAAAGAACTAATTATTCTTTTTATTTTGATCAAATCCAGAACTGAAAAACAAAATTGTCTAATATTTTTCACCATTATTTTTAATCAATTTAGCATGCTTATCTCTATTATCAGATTTATTGGACCGACATTCAAATTTATAATGTCCAAGGACAATTATGGCACTAAATATTACGTCTATCAACATGATAATTTTGCTCATCATTTGAACTATTATTATTATCTCTTTGCTGATAATAAAAATTACCTTTACCAGAGTGTCTAAATTACATCAGCCTCTACGTTCTCTTCCACTAAAATTTTTAGGCTAGTACATATGAGGGGAACTCCAAGATATCTGATAGGCAACTTTTTCTCCAGTATCCCTATGATATCTCATAGAATCTCAATTTCCTGGTTTGTTGTAAATACCAGTTTATAACATCAACTAAATGGAGTTTAAAATATGAGTTAAAAGTAAGTTTTGGAATTTTGATTTCTACAAATGTGTTAACTCCTACTATTTGGACCATTATTTTCTTTCTTTTTCCTCTCTCTTGAACCTTCTTTTTGCTGCCTTCCTCTTAGAAGCCATCGAGTTTACCCTAAAGGTCGATTTATATAGTAGAGAAAGTTGTACTAATAATTAAGCTATGAAAGGAAAAATTCTTCGCTGCTGATCACTCTGCATTGTAAAGTTAGTATTCTCTCATATATTCAGTCATTTCAATGACTGTCATACTGACTCCGCAATTTTGTATTGTGAAATGAGTAGTTAAGACTAACTCGAGAAAACCTTTTAACTATTGAAAAAAAGGCTGCCGGTAGAACTATATGCTGTAATAACAATTGTGTTTCGATCCACTTAACAATTGCTCAAAGAAGTGACATTGATTAAGTTGAAGTTTGCTAGTTCCATGTATTCAAAATTTGGCAGGGATATTTTGGCCCATGCAAGCACAACTCGTGTTAATAAAATGGGGTAAGTGTATAACTCGTGTACAAATTTTCATTTGTATTTCACACATGAAATTGAGAGAAGCAAAGTGTTACAGAGCCCTAAGTTCAAGGGGGCAAACTAGAATTACTTGCTCTTAGCAGAGTTTTCGGACGAAGTACACCATTCAAATAGCACTATGTCTCTCGGACGCACAAGCTCGTCCGAATGAGATTACCACAGACGCAATGCACTGTCCGAACGATCAGGCAGAAAGCAAGATTTTGGAGCAACTGCAACGAACGCACAAGCTCGTCGGAACAAATTTATCTCGGATGCAATTCACTGTCCAAAACGTCAAGGCAAAGGCAAGATTTGGAGGCACCTGCAACGGGTGCATCTAATTGTCCGAAGAAAACTATATCGGACGAGGCTAACTATCCAAAAGAAAAGCATCCCTAGTTAAGCACCAATTTTTTTGGATACACTACACCGTCCGATGACTGAACTCTTTAACATGCCTGGTTCGGACGAACGAACGGACGAAAGCTCGGCCGTCTGAATGGTAACCTCAACTCCTTAATATTTCAGATAGTAAACGATTGTTCGGATGCTCAATAATAACCTCGAACATCCGAAACCCATAACAACTAGTTTTTTCAGCATTTATTATCTAGCCGTTAGGAGGTGGTTGGGAGCTGATTTATTGCACCTATAAATAACAACCCTTCTGCATAATGTTTAATAATCTTAAACATTGAATACAAGCAAAAGAAATGTAATTTGAGTGCAAATTAGCTCTTTAGTGATATTGTATTAGTGTGTACTTAAGAATACTATTCAAAATATTGAGTGGAGTGATAGTCTTGTATAAAAGTGAGGTTTGGTGTAAAATCCTTGGCTTAACTAAAGACAAGTAGTGGGAGCAAGAGTGATCCTACTTTGTGTACACTTGAAGATTATTGATTCACCAAATTTGAAGGAGCATCTTAGTGGATTACTACTCCAAGCTAGCTAGCTTGGATGTGCTGTTTGCTTAATCACTCTCTTAATTTATTCCATTCATTACTTAAATTGTTTATATTTTTATCATCTTACTTTGTCAAGTGCAAGAAATTTGAATTGAGCATTATTTGCAAATTAATTTTAAGAAATCTAATTCACCCCCATTTTAGGTTGCTTTGGGATCAACAATTGGTACCAGAGCATTGGTCTCTTTATTTTGCTTAAATTGTATTTGAGTAAAGATCTTTTATAGCAACCAATAATGCGTTATTCTTTGAGGGTCAATCTATCAACTAGATGCCCTATGTTTAATGGGGTAAATTTTATTAGTTTGAAAGATAGAATGAATTTTTTTTTGCAATCTATTGATATTGACTTGTGGTATGTGGTAAATGAAGGACCTTTCGAAGCCACCATTGTTGATGATCATACAAATAGAAGAAGAGAAAAAATAAGGGATGAGCTCACTCCACAAGACAAGGCAAATTTGACCTTAAATGCCAAGGCTATGAATATACTATACAATGCCTTGAATGCTAACGAATCAACTCGTGTCAAATGATGCGTTTCCGCCAAAGAAATATGGGACAAATTGAAGGGAAATTCATGATGTGAAAGCGATGATGTTAGAGAACAAAAGAAATCTCTACTTATGACTAAGTTTGAATCCTTCAAGCTGGAGCCACATAAAAACATTGATAAAATATATTATAGATTCAATCATATCATCTAGGATCTTGAAACCTTGGGGAAGGAATATTCTTTGGGTGAGAAGAATAGAAAATTCTTGATCTCTCCAAAGAATGGGAGGCAAAGACTATTGCTATAGAGGAAGCAAAGAATTTGAATTCCTTACCCATTGAGTCACTAATAAATTCTCTCACTTCATATGAATTGAAGCTTAAAGCCAAAGTGGTGGATGATGAAGAAGCAAGACAAAAAAGAAGCATAGCCTTGAAGACCTCTCAAGAAGTAGATGAAAGTTGCTCTATCAATCTAGAAGATGAAGATCTTGATGAAGGTGATCTTGCACTCATCACCAAAGGATTCCTCAAACACTACATCAACAAACAGAGAATGAGAAAAAGAGGTGCAAGCAACTAGGACAAATAACTTCAAAGGGAAGACCATGCTGGAAATTAAGAAGCAAAATGAAAAATACTTTGAATGTGGTCAACCCGGACACTTCGCAAATGTGTGTCCCTCCAAAAAGAAGAAGGAAGGGAGAAAACCTGGCTTCAATAACTTTCAAATCACTTGGGATGATTGTAACTCTGAAGGAGAAGTTGAAGAAGAGATGGAATCGGCACAAATGGCCTTTATGGCTATTGGTGATGATGAGGTAACTTCTACTTATGATTCTAATGGTGAAAATGATGATATTGATCTTAAAGCCTTTGTTTTAAAATTGCATGAAAGTTTAAAGAAATCATATGCTAGAAATAAGGAGTTAGTAAAAAAATAAAATACTTTATTGAATGCTAACTCTAAACTTGTGATGAAAAGAATAGGCTATCACAAGAAAATGCTAAGTTGCAGAAAAAAATGCATGTGAAAAAAAGGATCAAGGAAGAACAAGCCTCATTGAAGAAAAGATTGGATGACTTGAATGTCATAATTCTCTTACATAGAAAAAAAGAAAATAATGTTGATATGAAAAGAATAGAAATGTATTGATCAACAAGAACTTTGTCATTTTTAGAAGGGATGATTTATGTTTTGTAAAATCGAAATATTCTCTATATGGAAATAAGAATATTATTTGCAACTATTGCTAACAACATGGACATGTGAAAAATAATTTCTATGTCAAGAGAAATGAAAAACTTGGAATGAATACAGTATGGATTTGTAGTCATTTTATTAACTCTTATGGACCCAAAAAAATGTGGGTACCAAAAGTTATCACTTAATTTCTTGCGTAGGTAATGAATATCACCAAGAATGCCAAATGGTTCATAGATAGTGGGTGCTCAAGACATATGACGGGTGATGCATCTCTCTTCACAAAACTCATATCCAAAAACAGTGAAAAAGTGACTTTTGGGAATAACATGAAGGCAAAATCAACCATCATTGGTGATGTAGGTAAAAATAGTGAGACTTTAATTTAAAATATGCTATTATATCCTCCTAGTTGACAATTTAAATTACAATCTCTTAAGTGTGAGCCAACTTTGTGATAAACAAAAATATGCTCCTAGTTGACAATTTAAATTACAATCTCTTAAGTGTGAGCCAACTTTGTAATAAACATCTATATGTATTCTTTACCAAGCATGAATGTTTAATTCTTGATAAGAATTTTTCTATTTTATTTAAAGGCTTTAGACGCAATGATATTTATGCGATTTATCTTGCCAACCTTGGTGATGGCAGTGTAAAATGTGTAACCACCTCCATAGATGATCCTTGGCTTTGGCATAGAAGGCTTTGTCACTTCAACATGGATTAAATCAAAAATCTTGCTCAAAAAGAGTTGGTAAGAGGTTTGCCAAAACTAAAGTTTGTTAAAAATAAAATTTGTGATACATGCCAATCTGGTAAACAAGTCAAAGTTTCGTTTAAAGCAAAAACGTGTGTGTCTACTTCTAGACCTTTTGAATTATTGCATATGGATTTATTTGGTCCATCACTCAACATGTTAGTCTTGGTGGTAGTAAATATGCTTTTATAATTGTTGATGACTATTCTAGGTATACTTGGGTACTATTTCTTACTCACAAAAATGAAGCATTCGAAAATTTCGTAAAATTATTTTCCAAAATACAAAATTTGTTGAACTTGAAAATTATCCGTTTGAGAAGTGATAATGGGGCAGAATTTAAATTTGGAGATTTTTTTGAATTTTGTGATCACAACGGTATTTCACATGAATTTTCGGTTGTTAGAGTTCCTCAGCAAAATGGTGTTGTTGAAAGAAAAAATAGAACACTTCAAGAGGCCGCTAGAACCATGATTAGTGAGTGTGATTTACCAAAATATTTTTGGGCCGAAACCGTTAATACGGCTTGTTGTGTTATAAATCGAGCTCTTTTGAGATCTATTTAAAACAAAACATCTTATGAACTCTTATTTTACAAAAAAACCCGTTGTGAGTTATTTCAAATCTTTGGTTGTAATTGCTTCATTTTAAATCACTAATCAAAGAAAATCTTGGAATATTTGACAAAAATTGGATGAAGAAATTTTTTCTTAAGATATTCTAGTGACAAGAAAGCATATCGAGTTAATTGAACAAGTTGTGCATGTTACGTTTGATGAGACTAATGATATTATTTCAAAAAATGTTTGTGAAGATGAAGATGAAGATGTAGGTATACAAAATGTACTTGAGAAGCTCACCATACATGAAGAACATCAAGAGACCAAGATAAGCAATGAGGACGACATTCATCACTTGGATAAAGAAGAAGAAAAGAACAAAAATTCTCCAAAAGATCTTCCAAGAGCATGGAGATTTGTCTCAAGTCACCATCAAGAGTTGATCGTAAGTGATCCGTCCAATGGGGTAAAAACTCGTTCTCATAACCTTTGAATAATAATTATGCTTTACTTTCTCACATTGAATCTAAACGTGTGGATGATGCATTGAATGATGAATTTTGGATTTTTGCTATGCAAGAGGAGCTTAGTCAATTCGAGACAAAAAAATAATGTGTGGACCTTAGACGAAAGACCATCAACTCATCATGTTCTTAACAAAATGGGTTTTTAGAAATAAATAAATATTAAAGGTGAGATTATTAGAAATAAAGCAAGACTTGTTGCAAAAGGATATGTTCAAGAAGAAAGTATTGACTTTGATGAAACCTTTGCGCCCGTTGCTCGTTTAGAATCTATTCGTATATTTCTTGCATATGCATGTTTTAACAATTTCAAATTATTTCAAATGGACGTCAAAAGTGCATTTTTAAATGGCTTTTTATTGATTAAGAAGTTTTTGTTGAACAACTCCCTGGTTTTGAAAATAAAAAATTTTCAAATCGGGTTTTCAAACTTTCAAAAGCTTTATATGGTTTGAAACAAACTTTCAGAGTTTGGTATGAAATGCTAAGTGATTTTTGATTGAAAATGGTTTCAAAAGAGGTGTTGTTGATACCACTCTCTTCACCAAAACTAATTTTAATGGTTTGTTGATTGTTCAAATTTGTTGATGTTGATGATACTATTTTAGAGCAACTATTGAAAGCTTGTGCAAGGAATTCTCGTACTTAATGCAAAAGGAATTTAAAATAAGTATGATGGGAGAATTATAATTTTTTCTTGGACTTCAAGTTCACCAAACAAAAGAATGTTCATTACACAAAAAAGCTCTCAAGTGCTTTGGGACCAACAATATGCTCTTTATTTCAACAAAGCCTATATTGAACGAAAGGGTTTGGGCTTTTTTAATGATCAATGGTTTACAAAAGCTGCTTATGAACTTGAAAAGTCCAAATCACATGCCTCCACCTCTGACCTTCCATTCCCTCACTCTCCTCCTCCTCAACCCTCCTCTTCCACACCTACACTATTCCATGACCCCCGCATTTCATTTTCAGAACCCTCACTCTCTTATCTGTGCACACTTGTTACCTCTCTAAGTAATCAAATCAACTCATTCTAATGCCGTACCCTTCAGAAGCTAAAGAGGCTTGAGACAAGACAAACCATCCTTCAAGAGATCGCTAAGTTTAGGAATGTCTACCTTAGCTCAAGTTCAGTTGCCAATATCCAGTCCCAATACATTTTCGAGTCCTCCGACAGTGATGACAATAACAATGAAGATGGTGATCATTCCAATCCTAAGCCCGAAGACCGTGAAGATCCAGTTGGTACGACAATGAAGATGGTGATCATTCCAATCCTGAGCCCAAAACCTGTGAAGATCCAGTTGGTACCACCAATCCTAACAAATCCACTACTCTTGGCACTGCTGATGATGATGACGAAGACGTTGATGACATATTCAACTACATCATGCAATATCGTGATCCTCAAGACTTAAGTGAACAAGACAGCAAGGCTACAGAGGATGATGCAACGGCCAAAAAATGCAAACATGAGGAACGTTCCACGAAGAAGAATGACTCAACTTCCATCCCTTAGTTTCGCTTTAATTCCTTGTGATTAATGTACTTAGACATTTGTTGCAGTTGACTATTCTGGTTATGATTATTCACTTGAGATTGTTGTAATTATCCACTTGGTAATGCACTTGGTTATGATTATTCAACTGTTCTGGTTTTTGCTTTATGACTACTAGTTTGTTTTTTGTTTGTTGTTGCTTGCGTAAGGGGGAACATCCTCTTAGGGGGAGCATACTTTGCTTTGATGATTCAAAAAGAAAGAGTCAGATAGCTATTTGAACTGATTGTGTGATGAACTGATTGTATGATGATGGTTATTGTAAGTTAATTTGTCTCGTGATTTGTCATCATCAAAAAGGGGTAGATTGATGACCTACAATCTTGGTTTTGATGATGACAAATGTAATTTAACTATCTTAACTTGAACTGTGTAGGATTGCTAATTTATTTGCCCTTAGCAGAGTTTTTGGATGAAGTACACTATCCGAACAACACTATGTCTCTTGGACGCACAAGCTCATCCGAACAAGATTACCACGGACGCAATGCACTGTCCGAACGATCAGGCAGAAAGCAAGATTTTGGAGCACCTATAACGGACGTACAATGAAGCTCGTCTGAACAAATTTATCTCGAATGCAATTCACCGTCTGAAAGGTCAAGATAGAGGCAAGATTTTGAGGCATCTGCAACGGACGCATCTAATTGTCTGAAGAAAACTATATTGGATGAGGCTAATTGTCTAAAAGAAAAGCATCCCTAGTTAAGCACCAAACCTTTCAAACACACTACACCATTCGATGACTGAACTCTTCAACATACCTAGTTTGGACGAAGGAACGGACGCAATCTCGGCCATCCAAACGGCATCCTCAATTCCCTAATATTTCAGATCGAACAATTGTTCAGATGCTCAATAATAACCAATCTCGGACATCCGAAACCCATAACAGCTAGTTTTTTCAGCATTTTTGATCTAGTCGTTAGGAGGTGGTTGGGAGCTAATTTATTGCATCTATAAATAACAACCCTTCTGTATAATGTTTAATAATCTTACACATTGAATACAAGCCAAAGAAAGGCAATTTGAGTACAAATTAGCTCTTTAGTGATATGTAGATTGTATTAGTGTGTACTTAAGAGTGCTATTCAAAATATTGAATGGGGTCATAATCTTGTAAAAAAGTGAGGCTTGGTGTAAAATCTTTGGCTCAACTAAAGAGAAGTAGTGTTAGCAAGGGTGATCCTACTTTGTGTACACTTGAAGATTATTGGTTCACCAAATTTGAAGGAGTATCTTAGTAGATTACTACTCCAAGCTAGCTAGCTTTGATGTGCTGTTTGTTTAATCACTCTCTTAATTTATTCCATTGATTTTATACTTAATTGTTTATATTTTTCTTATCTTATTTGTCAAGTTCAAGAAATTTGAATTGAGCATTATTTGCAAATTAATTTTAAGAAACCTAATTCACCCTCAGCTTAGGTTGTTTTGAGACCAACAACGGACTCATATGTGGACTGAAGTTGGTTCATAAAATTGGAGCTCGGACATTGAAAACTCATAGTGATTCTCATCTTGTGGTGAACCACAGCCTTAGGAATTATGAGGCTTGAGGCAGGTGTATAAGAGACATTTTAAAGAAATATCTTGACAAAGTGAGAAAATGGGAGTCAAAATTCAAAGAGATGGAGCTTGTAAAAGTGCCTCGAGTCAAAAATACTCATGCAGTACATTATCAAAGTTGGTCTCGGCTATATAGTCACAACTAACCAAGGAAATTCTCATAGAAATTTAGAATACAAGATCTATTGATCCAATGGAGAAAGTCATGAACATTGATATAGACCTCGGATAGATGTGGCCCATAATTCAATATCTTGAAAACAACATATTATCGGATAATCTAGTCGAAGCGTGACATGTCAAATATAAGGCAACTAAATATGTGATGGTTAATGGAGTTCTTTACAAAAATCATATTTGTGCCCGTTACTTAGATGTTAGTTCTTTACAACTAAATATTCTAAGGGAGGTTCACGAAGGAATTTGCGATAGTCATGTGGGACCAAGAAGTTTAGCTCGAAAGGTATTGTTAGCAGGATATTGTAGCTCAACCATACATTCTGACACGAAGCGATCTTGTTCGGGTATGCCATAATGCCAAATTCCTGCTCCAATAATGCGAAGGCTTGGATTGGATATGATCCCACTTTAGAGTCATTGGCCATTTGTACAATGGGGAATTGATCTGCTTAGTCCTTTGTCTAAAGGCCCAAAGGACATGGAAAAGTGAAATTTTTTACTGTGGCAATTGATTACTTCATAAAATGGATTGAAGCCAAACCATTAGCCTCTATTTCAGGAAAATCTATCAAAAAATTCTTTTGGAAAAATATTATATGCCGGTTTGGTATCCCCTCAATTCTCATCTCAAATAACGAGAAACAATTTGAAAGAGAGCCTTTATCAAGTTTTTGTGTTGGGCATAGAATTAAGCATCATTTTACTTTGGTGGCCCATCCTCAGGCAAATGGAAAAACTAAGGTATGCAATAGAACTCTCCTTATGGGTCTTAAAACTCGATTAGAATGAGCTAAACGCTCTTGGGTCGATGAGTTGTCAAATGTCTTATGGGCATATTAGAGTATAGAACCACACCTAGAATGCCCAATAGGCATACACCTTTTAGCCTTGTCTATGGATCTGAGGCTGTTATCCCAACAGAAATAGGTTTGCCTTCGGCTTGCACAGCCTTACATGATCAGAAGCAAAACAATGAAGCTTTAATGATCAATTTGGACTTGTTCAAAGGAAAAGGACTGGATGCCTCTATTCGAGAGGCAAAATATGAACAAGTCATGAATAGGAACTACAATTCTAAAGTGAAGCATCAGTATTTAATACCTGGGGACTTAGTCTTCAGAAAGAATGAAGCTAGCAGAGTTGAAGAAACAAAGAAGCTAGATCCAAACTAGAAAGGTCCTTACTGGGTAATTGAAGCTCATAGGTAGGGCTATTACAAGCTCGTAGATATGAATGGAGATCCTGTTCCCTAGATGTAGAACATTGTAAATTTGAAAAAGTTTTATCTGAGACTGTGATGATCCTCATAATTAAAATAAAATCATATTTTGAAAGTAACTGTGTGAAATAGTGCTTCAAAAAAATCAATGAAGCCAAAGAGCTCAAGAAATAAAGTAAAGAGTTAGGAGGTCTGAGACCTAATGGTCCTCCCTTAAGATGAAGAATTGCCCTAAGCCTACCGATTTGCTCATGTGGCAACGATCAAGCTCAATAAGTAGAGCCAAAGGGCTCAAGAAATAAAATAAAAAGGTAGGAGGGCTGAGACCTAGTGATCCCCCCTCAAGATGAAGAGCTGTCCTAAGCCCGCTAATGTGCTCAAGTGGCAAGGATCAAGCTCAAAAAGTAGAGCCAAAGAGCTCAAGAAATAAAATAAAGAGCTAGGAGGGTTGAGACCTAGTGGTTCCCCCTCAATATGATGAGCCACCCTAGACCTGCCGATGTGCTCAAGTGGCCAGGATCAAGACTCAAGAAAAAACATGTTAGATAAAAAGCATGAGTACTAGGAGGGCCAAGACCTAGTGGTCCTCCCTTAATATGACAAGCCGCCCTAGACCCGCCGATGTGCTCAAGTGTTTAGGATTAGGTTTATTCAAGGAAAAAGAATTAAATAAAAATAAAACATTATTACAACTAGGAGGGTCAAGACCTAGTGGTTCCCCCTCGAAAAGAAGAGTCTCTCTTGACCCGTTAAGGAGCTAAAGTGGTCAGGATTAGGCTCAAAGGAAAAGTAAATGCAAAGGCAAGCAAAGAGTAAATAAAGATGGGGAATTGAATGGTTTTCCTCAGAATTATAAGTATAAGAATCCCTTCACATGTGTAATGCAATGGAGACCTTACCCTTAATGTGATTAGGGGTCAAACGCAAAAGTGTTTTAGTCTTATACTTGCACCACTTAGAAAAATTTTAGTATGATTATATAGAAGTATAAGTATTTTATACTTAGAATTATTTTAGAGTTTTTTCAAGAGTATTATTTTAGAGTTTTTTCAAGCCCAAAAAGGCAAGATTTTATACTTAGACAGTTTTTTAGTTATGTTTTGCTTTTGCATAAGTGAAGTGCAATCTAAGGAGTAAGTATGTGGAAGGCAAAAAAAATAAGGCAAAAAGGAATTCACATGAAGTAAAGCAAAAAGACTTGCATTTTATTAAAATAAAAAATTTTACAGAAGCCTTTCAACTATTACAATAATGAGAAATTTAAGGCTGTGAAGTGGTGGCTTAAGTCTTAGCAATAGTAGTAGAGGCATCTGGAAAGGGCTTAGAGGAAGGTTCAAGTTGAGAGGGCTTGGAGGAGGGACTAGTCTATTCACTAGTTTCAGGGACCTCAAGAAGAGGCAGGGGTGCTTTAAATTCCACTTCCATCTTGTTGATCACCTCATCATTCACTGACTGGTCATAGGGAAGACCAGTGTACAAACTTTCATTCTTCACCAAGTGGTCATAGGCCATCATGAAGCCCATCATGAAGGACTGCTTGGTAAACTCTTTTAGCTTTTGATCAGCCTTCTTCGAGGCCAAGAACTCATTTCTACCTCAAATCTTCAACTTAGCTTCACTAGAGGCAAACTTAACCTCAGCCATCTGAAGATCCTCTTGAGCCTTGGAAGGATTTGCTATCCTTCTCATCCACGCCAATCTGAAGCGTCTTTTTCTTAGATTCCACATTGCTGAGCCTTTCCTCCAGCTCATCTATTTGATCCTTCCATTCATCAAACCTTTTTCTTGTTTCGAGATTGCACTTCATCTCTTTGCCATCCATAGCCTTTTTGATTCTCTTATTGGTCTCAAATTTTAAATGGGCAATTTCTTGCCTCATACTAGCCACTTTGGCTACATAAGTTCTTATACACTCCTTCAACTATGGTAGGCAACATTGCAACTACCTAAAAAGATTCAAACAAAAAAAAATATCAATGGGATGATCATTGAGTAAATGAAAGTAGAGATGAAAACACAAGGGAAAATACTCACATTCATTACTGAGACGTGCATTTTGTCTATCCTCTACTGAGGAGTCAAGTTCTTCACATACTCCTTGTCTCGTGACAAGGTAATGGCCTTGGCCTGCTCCCGAACCTCCCTAGCATATTGAGATCAGTCATTAATGTCCAGATGGAGAGGGCTTGGTCTAAAAGTTGTACTCCTTGAAGTAATGTTGTTAGAAAGGGAAGACACCACGCATTAGACCCACGGCTGATCTGGTGACCCTGGAGCCCTCATTCATTCTTCAAGGTTTGGCTATCTTTGGCTTAGATGAGGTCTCCATTCAATCACGTTAGAGTTCTTGAGAAGCACAAAGGCAGTCATTTCGGCCTAAGGGTAAGGATGCTTACCTTGTGAAGTGATGTATTGCAGAGCTGAATATCTCGAGCTCTGACCAGCTACTCGGGTCATTGAGGTGGGAATGGTAAGTAAGAAGGTGGCAATGGAGGTTGCAACAATTAGCCTCCTATCTTCTCCGTCCTTGTTTTTTTGGCTCGGTGAAAATTGTAGCTCGAGTTCTTTTTCTGGTAACCTGAGTCGTGGCGGCAGGAGAAGCAACAAGAGCCACTACGACAACTTGGCTGCTGGTAGAAGTGCTGGTGGCAGTAGTAGTAGTAATATTCACTGCATCTAGGTCAATAAAAGTGGACACTAGGATGGCATCCACTACTACTGAGATATCCCCACAGGTCACAGCCGTTTCAGGAATCAACTGAGCAATAAGCTTGTCCCTAAAACTGGGACAATGGGGACTAAGCTTATCAGAAATCCACTTAGACCCACAAAGAATGAGCAGATTGACTAGTTCAGTCGGAATAAGTAAGCATAACAAGGAATGAAAGTTCGGTAAAAGTGTCTGGCACAAGTCAACCTTTCAGGTGGTCGAAGTCCTCGAGGATACTACGACCTGGGAAAAGGTCAACCCAAGCCAAAATGTCATCGCTCAAAGTCATGGGCTGACCTCCAAAGTGCAGCCTAAGTGTGGCATTTATTAGTTTCTTGGTGTCATCAGAGTCCTTTGAAGTGACATTCTGAGCCGTAATGGACTTTTTAACCAAGTCCCATGGATACCAAGGCATTACCAGGTCAAGATAACAGGTGTAAAAGAACCTTTTCTTCCAATCATAAATGGATGAAGGGGTGCCCATAATGCAACTGCTTCCTAGCAATTCGGGAGGACACATAAAATACCTGTGGTTTAGGGTTAGTTTTAATATCATCCAAGTGTTTCTAAGGATAGTGGCACTTCATACAGTCTGCATATTATAAAAAACCCAACTATCACCCTAATTCCATTAGCGGTTAGATGGGAAACGCTGATGTTCCAGCTGTTTCACAAAAAAGTGAGAGGATGGGTAATCTTAGATCGCTGTAAGCTGCTTTTGGTATATGGTCATGTATATGGGAGAAGGTCAGTGACCTCAGTCCTCGGGTAGGGGTAATTTGACATGGACGTTTTTGGAAACTAGTACAAGTCCCTAAAATGTTTAACAATCTCGGCTGAAAGGGTATTTTGGGTATTAATGGTTTGAAGTCCTTCTTAGTCATTTACAAAGGGTAGGGAAGAAGAAGCTTCCCTTGGAAAATTTAGGAGAACATCAGCAAAAAGAGCCTTGTTATAGGGGTTCAAAAGTTGATCAACTGGATCCCTAGGGGTAGAGGGTTTGAGGTGTGCTAAGAAGAGAGGAAGGTGCAAATGTACCAGATATTGTTAAAAATCCTCTAAAAATCTACAAAAGGTCTGAAGGTTTGAGGGAAGAAAGAGTTTTGGGAAATTAAGGAAAATTTTGAGGTTTTGGATCGCAACAGTTTTTTGGGCTTTAGCTCATGAGGTTTACACACCAAGAGTTTTGGTTCGGGGAGTTATGTTCATTAGAGCCTTGGCTCGCCTATTACTTAGGAAGGCTTAGGAACTTCGAGGACAGCAGGAGTTCTGGAATAAAGATTTCAAAGTTTTAATATTATGCAACATCATGTTTTGGTTCGGTAAAAATCCAAACTTCTGTTTATTAAATTGACTCATCATGAGTTTCAGCTCAGAGACTTCGGACCAATGCTAATAAAAGACTTCAGCCCAGATATGGACATTGGGTTCACATATCAGTTCGGCTTTGAGGCTATGTTCAGAACCGAACTGAGAGGACTAATTATAATGTAATAATTGACTGCCTAGTGTATATAGTACCTAGATATTTATGTAACATGCTTACATGGTAAACTCATTAAGGACATTTATGTAATTGGACACTATGTATAGCTAACAATGTCATGGCCCAGACATCCCTTTTCGTTGTCTATAAATAGGGAGTCCTTGAGTCTTAATTGTGGATTATAACAATTCTACACATTCAATATAATCTCCCAAATTTTCTCTCTTTCTCTTTCCCTGTGAATTTCTCTCACATCAACAACTTTAAATTAGCAAAAAAATTTCACAAAATTTCGAAAAAGTTACACATATAACTTGTATTAAATAGCTTTCTCTTGTAAAAATCAAACTAAAAAAGAAAATCACTTTTTATAGTATTAACTAATGTTTTAATCTTTGATAATATTTTTCTTTCTATTTCTAAACGGAGTAACCTTTTCCTTAAACATATTGATAAAAAACTAAGATTTTTCAAATAATATTTTACAATCATTTATAACACGTTTTTCAAATACTTTTTAATCTCACATATGTCAATATATAAAAATATATTACAATAATTATTGAATAATATCACGAAAAATAGGTATCCAAACGGAGCCAAATTTTCATTTAATTATTTAAAAAATTCATACCTTAAATTTACTTATTTGACAATTAAATTTCATAATCATTTTTCGCATGCATAGCACGAGTTTTAGGCTAGTATTACATAGGAAAAATATCATGTATACTTTCTTATGTAAAAGTATAAGGCAAAAAACTGTACCTGACATACATGAATTCCAAGATGTAAAAATAATAAAAAGTTTCTTTTTGATATATAAAGTCCAAACCATTTTTGAAATAAATTAAATATTACATGTTTATAAATTCTTGATTATCCAATGTCTTATATGATTCTATATCAATTTGAAAATATTAGTTAAATGTAGTAAAATTGAATTATTATATGTATATACCTCTTCAATGAATTAAGTAAAGTGTATTAGAAACTAAAAAAGAAATAAAAACATATATAATTAGATTATAAAATGCAACGAAAAAATGCAAATTGAATCCTAAGCTGAAATTTTCTCCCCACATGTAAAAAAAAAATAATAATAATAGAATTATATGAGTTCTTTTACACTTATTGCATGCATCTACTTATTTTTAAGAAAGAAAAGTTACACAATAGTATATGAAATGTTAATAAAAATATAAAAAAGGGGTTAATCTTTAACTATGATATAGGTTTATGTACGATTCTATAAATCACAAGGGTTATATCATCATGAGTTATATTACACAATAAATACATGTGACTAATTGATGTATTTTTCTAAACTACTAACAACTTGTGGCAAACAAATTAATTAAAAGAAATTAATCAAATGAAATAATTTACCATACACCTATACTTTCTTATCATATCACGTGCAAAGTATGTGTGCAATTCCTAGTATAACAAAAAGAACAAACGATATAAATAGTCATCAAACTATCACCTTATTTGATTTGGGATCACTCGACTATTATATTTGTAATATTGGTCAAAACAAAACTAACTAAAATGATGATTTTTAGACATTTCGTTAATTTCAGCCGTCATGGCAGGAAAAAAGAAATCAACTTTTCATAAGATATTGGTCACTCAATTAACTACCATAAGTAATCTTAAACCTTAAGGGGTATTAATAATTAATGCTATACAAAATTAAGCAATTAAGATGCTCCTTTTAATTAAATGTATCGGCAATAGGCCCCGATAAATTATTCTGCATGGTTAAAATTCACTTCATCACACTTCCTCTCAATTCTCTCCAATAATTTATTCTATTTAAACAATTAAAATTTATAAAAAAGAATCAGATTTTATCAATAATTTTATTTTGATGAGTAGATCAACATTTTAAAACCAAATCTATTCTTAATTGTTTTATAACTCAATTTGCACGAAATATTTGAATCACCCATTTTGCACGAAACATTTGAATGGTGTAAAATGGTTTAAAATCACGACAAAAATTTAAACATTTAATCAAACGGAAAGCATTAATATTCGATTTGTTTTTAAATTTTATGTTTAGCAAATATATGTAATAAATTACATTATTAATTGATATGATTTTTAAAAAAATAATTTTTAATTATATTTTTGTAAGGTATATTAGGGAAAAATTCTCTTCGATTACTTGAGAAGTGCCAAACCCGATTTTAAATACCATTGAAGAAATATAATTTACAAAATCAAAAGAATTTAATCAGTCGAGTTAGTAAAATTTGTCGCGTTACCCTTCACCTTAGTAGGATTCCTCGGGGACCATAAATTCTAACTCATATATATAGTCCTCTAAAATGTACTATCTCAAATATAAACCGAATTTACATCACTATTTCCAGATCTCCACTAAAAAATTCCAATGTCAACTAGCAATTCCAAGAAATCCTACGTGAGATTAATCTTTTTTCTTTTTCTTATGTTTCTTAATTTTTTATTCGTGTGGCTGATAAATGAGATCCATTTCAATTTTTTATATCTTTTGTTTCTTCTCTTTTTCTTTTCGTATGTGTGAAAAAAAATAAAAAATATTTATATTCAATTTAAAATCTTTTTACTTGTTATTTTCTTGATTCAATGAAATGGCTAGATGAACTTCTACTCTTAAAATGTAGTTCCAATTTAACTTTTGGATGATTTTGCTGCAGATGGATTCAACCACAAGAGAAATTCAGAACCCTGTTGATGACACATTAAGGAAGTCAAAAGCCGACGTGACCGATGCCATGGTTGATGAGGATGTTTTTCCACTTTCAGGGAAATCACATTTTCATTGTGTTGTGACAAAATCGAATGTCAAGCCTATGCATCATTTGGGAAGCACTCACATTTATACAAGAGCAAACTGCATCAAAGTGACTCAACTTTTCAACTTTGTAGGGGTTGCTGTTTTATTCACTAAAATATTATATTTATATTATTATTAAATAATTATTTAATTTCTAAAAATATGTCAGTAATGTCATTTCATTAATTGTCTCTTAAATGCTCCGTTTAAATAATTACGTGACTTATTTCAGAGATAAAATTGCCAAACAAAAAATTATGAATTACTTCGAATTATAGTCCCTGATTGCCCTAACCCAGCCACCTCCTTCCACTTTCCCAATCCGCTTATTGCCGTGTTCCCTCCCTACAGCCCCAATGTCACACCTCCCTCCCTTTCTCCCTCCTCTACCATCCATTCCTTCCTTTTCTATCACTACCACCTGCCCTCTTCTGCCACCCCTTCCCCTCTCTTTCCCTCATCCCTTCTCTCTCTACTGTCACTACTTCTTTCCTCTTCTGCCACCCCTTCCCCCTCTATCCCCTAGCCTGCTATTTCCGTTCCTCTTTCTCCCCATCCCCGTTGCCCCATTCCTCTTCCTCCCAAGCTCCCCTCCATCCATTTCTTCCCTATTTCCCAACCCTACCATTCTCTCATTCTCACTCTTTGTTCCCATCGCCCCTTCGTTTCCATCCTCCCTGATTTGAACCCCCACCATCAAATCTAATCCTCCATTTCCCCATATTTGACCAATACCCACTACGGTCTAATCTCCCACCCCTAGATTCAAACACCCATCCTCGATCTGACCCTAATTCTGACCATCCCATAGCCCCACCCCAATTTGCACCTCCATGCTAGATTTGCCCTACCCTGCCATTGTCTGTTTTTCCCATTTTCTTCAAGTATAGAGCTGAAAATGAACTTAATCTACTCGATACTCAAATCAAAGTCGACTCGGTAAGAGTTCATTTAAACTTGGTTTGATAATAATCAAGCTAACCTTGAATAAAATTTGTCGTTTGTTAATTTTTTGTGTTCGATTCAGAGTCGTCTCGATAAAGTAAAAAATTTAAATTTACATATAAAAATTTCAAGTTACTCAATTCGATTTGAGTTCGACTCGATAAAAATTCGTTTGTGGTTAGCTTGAAAGATAAACAAGATAAATTTGAACAAAATTTTAAATTCAATAAAATAATCAAATAAGTTTGAATATTAGAGTGTCTGACTTGTTTATATTTATTTACACCCCTCTTCTAGTATGATTGAATTTGCTCTGTTTGATTGTTTTAAACATGAAAAAAAGTCACGTGACCTTCACTTGATTATTTAAACAAAACCTTTAACTGAAAATATAGATAGAGTAACCTTATCGACACATTTTAGAAATTAAATAACCATGTAGGCAATAATAATAATAATAATAATAATTTACTAACTAAAATGACAACCATTACATAATTGAGGGACCTTCCGTGATGTTTTCTCTTTATATAACTAAATTTATTGAACTTTTTTCCTTATAATTCATGGTTATATCCTTGTCAACAAAAGAAATGTAAGTTGAATCCTAAACTGAAATTTCACTCCCCTCATATATATAAAAAAATAATAGAATTGTACGAGTTCTTTTACACTTATTACGTGCATATACTTATTTTTAAGATAAAAAAAGTTACATAATATTATATAAAATGTTAATAAAAATATAAAAAAGGGGCTAATCCTTAAATATTATATAAGTTTATGTATGATGATTCTATACGTATTTTTTTTCCTTAAATCATAAGGATTATATCATCATGAGTTGTATTATACTACATAAATACATGTGACTAATTGATATACTTTTCTAAACTACCAACAACTTATGACAAACAAATTAATAAGAAGAAATTAATCAAATAAATAATTTATCATGTACTCATATTTTCTCATCATATCACGTGCAAAGTAGGCGCAATTCCTAGTATAACAAAAAAAGCAAACGATATAAATAGCCATCAAACGTTCATCTTGTTTGATTTGAGGTCACTCAACTATAAAATTCATAAAATTGGTTAGCCATTTCGTTAATTTCAGCCATCAGGGCAAAAAAAAAAAAGTCTACTTTTCGTAAGATATTGGTCACTCAACTAACTAGCGTTAGTAATGTTAAACCTTAAAGGGGTAATTATAATTAGCGCTATACAAAATTAAGCAATTAAGATGCTATTTTTAAGTAAACTAGTGTTTTTTATTAAAAAAAAATTAAAAAAATTGATCCTTTTATGTTAACGAGTATTTACATAAATAGCATAAAAAATTATAAAGAGATATTCAAGTTGGGAACATAACAAAGTCATTAAATTTTATAGCGGGGGTAACTTGGAAAAGAACATCTAAAACTAAATTAAACTTTTTCATTTTTTATAGTATATATTCAATTATTTTTTAATGTTTTTATTTAATATTTATTTTTTATTTCTAAATCTTATCCTAAATTCTATTCTATGAGGAAATATGCTTCAATGAAACTTAATTCTAAATATAAGTTTAAAAAAATTAGTTTTATTTCCTGCATATCTTTTAGAATTTTTTCTCGTTAAGGGTCCAAAATTTTATATAAAATATGTAAAGAATTTTAATTTTTTTTTATTATTCCTTGATTTTTAAAGTCCATCACAAAAAAAAATTATTTTCTACTCTTCTTTAATTTTTAAAACTCATTCCTATTATTCTATTACATAAGGAAATTTACTTTAATCAAATTATTTCCTAATATGAAACCTTCCAAAGTTGAAATTAGTAGATTTTATTTCCTCTTTTACTTTTTGAGAAGTATTTACATAAATAACCTAAATAATTATAAAAAAATACATTCAAGTAAGGAGACATAATAAAGTAATTAAATTTTATAGTAAGGGTAACGTTGGAAAGAAAATTTAAATCACTAAATCATATTGGTTCTTTTAATAGAGTATAGATGTATCGCCAATAAGGCCCCTATAAATGATTCTGATGGGTTGAAATCCTCTCCATTATACTTCTTTTAATTCTCTCCAATAATCTATTATATTTAAATAACTAAAATTCATAAAATGGTATTAGATCTCGTTAATAATTTCGTTTTGAATCATGGATCAACATATTTTAAACAAAATCTATTCATTATTGTTTTTATCACTCAATTTGAACAAAATAGTTGGATTACTCACTTTTCACGAAATAATTGGACAGTGTAAAATGAGACAAAATAAAGATAAAAATCTAAATATTTAATTAAATGAAGAAATTAATCTATTTATTTTCAAATTTTATGTATAGCAACTATATGTAATGAATTATATTATGAACAAATATAACTTTTAAAAAATATTTTAAATTATATTTTTATAGAGTGTATTAGAGAGAAGTTCTCTCCAATTATTTGAGAAGAACCCAGTCCAATTCTGAATACCACTTGAGAAATATAATTTGCAAAATCAAACGAATTTAATAAGTTGAGTCAGTAAAATTTGTCGTTTTTTGTTTTTTTTTACCTTCACGACAGTAGGATTCCACGGGAACTATAAATTCTAACTCTATATATATAGTACTCTAAAATTTCAATGTCAACTAGAAATTCCAAGAAATCCGAATTTCAGTCACTATTTTCCAGACCGCCACTAAAAAATTTCAATGTCAACTAGCAATTCCAAGAAATCCTACGTGCGATTAATATGTTTTCTTTCTTTTCTTTTTTTTTCATTTTTTTTTTTTTTTTTTTTTTTTTTTGTTTTTGCGGCTTATAACCAGATCCATTCAGCTTTTTTATATCTTTTGCTTCGTCTCTTTTTCTTTTTTGTAGTGTGAAAAAAAAATATGAAATATTTATATTCAATTTAAAATCTTTTAACTTGTTATTTTTATGATTCAAAGAAGAGGGTAGATGAACTTCTAGTCTTAAAATGTAGTTCCAATTTAACTTCTGGATAATTTTACTGCAGATGGATTCAACCACAAGAGAAGTTGAGAAAGCTGTTGATGACACATTAAGGAAGTCATATGCTGACGTGACCGATGCTATGGTTGATGACGATTTTTCGCCACTTTCAGGGAAACCACATTTTCACAGTCTTGTGACTAAATCGAATGTCAAACCTATGTATCGTTTGGTAAGCATTCACATTTATATAAAGAGCAAACTGATCAGTCAACTTTTCACTTTACAAGTATTGTTATTTTATTTGCCAAACTATTTTTATTCTTAAATGAACACTTAACTTTTAAAAATACGTTGGTAATGTCACTTAATCAATTTTATCTTCTAAATGCTTTTCATTTAGATAATCATGTGATTTTCACGTGACTTTTTTAGGGTTATAATTGTCAAATAAAACAATTTATGAACAACTTCAAATTGTAGTCCCTATCCACCCCAATCCAGCCGTCCCTTCCTCTTTCCCAACCTACCCATCGCCACCTTTCCCCCTACAACCCTGGTGTCAGCGTTCCCTCCCTCTTCCCTTCTCTCTTATGCCACCCCTTCCCTTTCTCCCTTCCCTCCCCCTCATCCCTTCTCTCTCTTATGTCACCATCTCCTTCCTCTTCTTCCATCTTTTTTATAATGTTTTTAAAATCGGACCGGACATTGAACCGGCGGCCTGTCCGGTTCACGGTTAAATCGGTCGGACTGATTGAATCTGTCGGTTCACTAATTTAGTTTTTTTTTATACTAAAGTGTGGTATAATTTAAAATGACCTAAAATATATCTATATAAAATCTAAAATAGAAGAAAAATACTATTTTTGGGGAATTATAGTTCAAATACCCAAAAATACTGATCAAACTTTTTTAAAAAGAAAAATAAAATTTGTACAAAAATAATTATAAAAAAGATCAAAAAAATAATAACTTAATAGTTTAGTCTTTAGTGTGTTCAATGTTTTGCCATTTTGGAGTTTATTTCACGTTTTTTTAATTTTTCTCTTTATTTAAATCATTTTTTATTCTGAAATTTAAAAAATCACCAAAATAGGTTGAACCAATTTTTTACCGATTTTGTCCAATTTTTTATACAAAGCGGACATATAGTTGGACCGGACCAGTGGCTCTTCCAATTCGCAGTCCGATCAGTCGAACCAACTGGTCCGGTCCGATTTTCAAAACATTGCCTTTTTCCCCTCATCCCTAATCAACCTACTATTCCCGTTCCTCTGCCTCCCTATCCCTATTGCCCCTACCATTTCCCCCCAAGCCCCTGCCACCCATTTCTTCGCTTTTTCCTAGTCCCACCATCCTCGTCACTCTTTAAAAATCCCTGTCACCCTTATCCCCTCCTCTTCTCGATCAAAACTCTTACTACAAGGAATCTGTTCCTCCCCTTTCCCAGATCTAACCCGCATTCTGATTTGATCTCTCACACCAATCTTACCTGCTACCCCTAGATTCAAGCAACCCATCCTCAAGTTGACCCTAATTCTAACCACCCATGGCCCTACCCCAATTTGCACCTTCATGCTTGATCTGCCTCATCCTGTCATTGCTGGCTTTTCTTATTTTCTTCTAGTATAACTGATTTGCTCTGTTTAACAGTTTTATCCTTGAAAAAAGTCACGTGACCTCTATGTGATTGCTTAAATGGAACATTTATTAGAAAAAAAAAAATAGATGAAGCGACCTTACTAACACATTTTAGAATTTACGTGACCATTTAGGGGAAAAAAAATAGTCTAATGACTAAAATTACATCCTTGCATAATTAAATGGCCTTTTCATGTCGTTTGCTCTTTAAATAACTAAATTTATTGAACTTTTCCTTATAATTCATGATTACATCCTTATCAAAATTATTTTTTGCTCGTTGAAAATGAATATAAATGGAAATTATTCGACTAATTAGCCGATATTCTTGTATTTCTTTTTTTTTTTGTAAAAAGTATTTTTATTTGGAAATAATTATAAGTAACAAAATAGCATAGAGAGAACACATAGTTTTACTCTCAACTTCATGTCATGAGCAAATTGCCAAAAAGGTCATCATACTTTTAAGTTGTATGAATTTAAGTCATTAAAATTATTTTTGTGGTCGATTTAGTCACTCAACTCAATTCATTTCAAGAAAAAATAAAAAATAAAAACAAAAGAGTAGAAAGATAAAGTAAGAAGTGATGGAAGGGTTTTGCTTTATTTTGGTCAATTTTGTCCCTCATTGAGTTATATGGGAAGCACCTCACACACACTAACGGAGTAGTTAATTGAATAATTTGACAGAATGGATAAAAAAATGATATTTTTACAAGTTGAGTGACTTTTTTGGTCACAAAATTAGTTTGATAACCAAAACTCTTATATATTAAAAGTATGGCAACCTTTTTAGCCATTTGTTCTCCTCTCAAATCGTTGCATTACCTGTAGTATCCACAAGTGCTATGTGAGTTTGTGATATTCATAAATGAAATATTAAGGTTTATCCTTGCTTAATTAAATTAGTTTTGGGTCCTTGAAAATTTTTAGAAAAGGCTATAACTACGCTACTTTATTATCTATATTGTTTTTCCCAATTTTTGTGATTAATTTAGGTTTTTCCGGTGAAATTGCACGAAGATCTTCCTTGTGAAACTGTCCCAACTGTTATTGCTTGTCGTGGCAAAACTTGGGATGCAGTTCTCTGTGTTGACAACAGAAGAAAAAAGGTTAGATGGTAGTTGGAGAAAGTTTGTTAAAGACAATGAATTAAAAACAATGGAGATGCATTGTTTTGACAAGAGTGTCTGGTGTGACTAAAGAGACTCCAATAATTATTGATTCATTCCTATTAGCCTAGTTATGTGTTAGTACTAAACTTCTGCATGGATTTTATGATTTTTTTTTTTTTTTTTAAGGATCGATTTTTTTATTTTGTTTGCGTTTACATTAAACTAGTGCATGGATTTTTGGAGCCGTGTAATAATGCAAAGAACCGGAGGCCATTGTAACGATGACATGACAGCATGGATTCAATACATTTTAAATTTTCATGTCTCATCAAATGATAATGTTAGAAATATTTTAATAAATTGAGTATCAAATTGATTAATTCATAATATAATGACACCTATTCCTGTATGTTATAACAAAAAGAATTTTAAAAAAAATGTCAGAATTAATTAAAATTGGTTTAGCCGTAAAAAAAAGACAGTATTTTTAAATTCGAACCGAATTAGTCGGTCGATTGGTTTAAGTAGGAATCAAAGACGGTGTAGGTCTGAGTGAAACTAAAAGCCGAAAAAAAAAAAACCGATTAAAATCGGGAAAACTCAAAAAAACTGTGAAAATCAGTTAAATCGAGAACATCCGATTTTCAGTTTCTTTCACATATCTGAAGCATTTTCACACATTCTTTCAAGAATCAAATTCATTATCACCACCACTTTCTCTAAATCCATCACCAATCTCATTAAATTCAATAAATTCAATAAATTCATAGCCAAATATCACCAATTCGACAATAAAAACATCAATAAATCAAATCTGATGTCCAAAATAAAAATAAAAAATCCGATGAAAAGGTGGAAGAGAGCGGGGTTGACGAGGCAGGGGATGGGGAGAATAGAGGACGAAGAGGAGGAAGGGAAGGAGTGGTAGGAGGAGGGGATGGGATTGATGGTGGGAGGGTATAGAGAAGACAGAGGGAAGGTAGAGGAGGAGCAAGGCGGCATTGAGCGTGGGGACAGAGAGGAGGGTGGCGACTACATGGGTGCAAAAGGGGAAGGCATCGATAAGATTAGAGTTTTGTGTTTTATGGGAAAAGAGTTAAGAAAATGAAAGAAAAAGAAATGGGTGGTGAAAATAAAGAAGTATAAATTGTTTACAAGGCTTGAACTAAGACCTCCCATCAAAACAAATTTCCAGGGACACTTCTCAATAGGACGTATAAAATACCGTTCATAAATTATAAATGTGTTCAGTGGTTCAATCGATTGAATTGGTTGAACCGTAAATCGGTAGTCCGACCGATTCACACTTCAGTTCGAGTTTATAATATTGAAAAAAAAAAAAAAATTATGACTTTATAAAACCAAAGCACTATATGTATCTAAAAATTACAATTTTTGGGATTGGTTTAAAATATTCCAAAATTGTGAGATAATATACTACACTTTGATAGCAGTTCAAGTTTAAATTCATCTACTATTTATCCCTTATTAATAAGTAATCTACAACAATTATTCATATCTCGATAGATCTCATGGCTTCCACTAACCATAAAATGGGCACTATTTTTAAATCCTAGACGAATTGCCCGATTCGATCAGTTGATGCCGGTCTGGCCATATGTTATAGCAAAAAATGATTTAAAAAAAAAAAAAAACAATCAAAACCAGTTTAACCGTAAACTAATAATTTTTTTATTTTCTTGAAAAAAATTTAAACAACACACGAACTAAACTGTAACTTAATTTTGCCGCATTGTTCTATCATCTCTCTCTGTTTGATCCCACTAATTTCAGGAATTACAGGATAATAAATATCACTGTCGGGGAAGGGGGAAGAATCATCTATCTCTAAGTTACTTGTCAGATGACCTTTTGGTAAACATGGTTGAGGTCACACTCGCAATAATGATGCTTTCTTTTAAGGTGAAAGAGGGCGGATGCAGAAAATATTGGTGTGGACTTTAAGTTCTCAATTCTCATATTGAAGTGGAATTCGAGAGTTGGAATAAAAGAGTGGTGATATATGAAATTTTTTTACATGTATTCGATTTATGATATAGTGTTATAAATTACTTGATCTATATTAAGTCACAATCATTCAACATCACTTTAATATCACCTCTTAGTTGATGTGACTTAATATGAAATAAGAAATTTATAACACTATATCATATATCGAATCATATATAAATTCTCAGTGATACGTGATTTAAGTTTTCTAACTGTAATTTAATATTTAAAATAAATAAGATATCACCACATGTCGGTTCGAAAATCAGACCGGTACGACTGCTCCAAGCAAGAATCGGTGGCCTTCGTTGTCCAGGTCGGATTTGAAAACACTAAAAATGTTGTAATTAATTCCCGTCTTCCTAAACTCTTATCTTCCTCTTTAAGTTTTTGAAGTCGAAACACAAGAAAGTAAAAGGCACTCCATAAGTAAATTATTCTTCCATTATACTACTCGTTGATGCAAATTTTTAGGTAGGGTAATTACTTGAAAAAAAAGCTGGATTTTGTCTCTTCGAGTAGGCTCCATTTCTCCGATCAATACTTAGATAAGAGAGTATAATTCAAAGATAATACAAAATTTGTGAGAATAAAAAAGTGAATAATGAATTTGACCTGTTATTTTGTTATTTATAATTATAGTTGTTAATAGGCACAGATTGAAAACTAGTTATTTAACTCATGTAATCTTACTTTGGTTGCGATGGTAAAATTACTAACATGTTCTTAGTGAATGGGAGTCCATAGCTGCGCGTATATTTCTCATTCGACCATATTAAGAAGGTTTGTTGACTTTTGACCAATACCGAGTTAATTTTATGTCACGTCATTTGTTTTGTGTACGCTGGTCAAAAAAATTGCACAAAGAAGATATTTTGATGCATAAGTGGTTAAGAAGGTAAAATATATGAAGTAAGGAGACATCAGATAAGTGAGATAGAGAAAATAATAGTGAGGGGTACTTGTTTTGCATTAGCAGGATGGTGATGGCCTATAAATACTTAACCATTCGAGTTATTAAATTGTGAATACAACATTTTGTGCACGAAAACGAGCGGAAAAAAATGCTGTTTGACAAAAATTATTTCGGCCTCTAGTGTCACGGAATTCAAGACCTGTGAGTCTGCTGATTCTTTTGATGGTATCCCATGACTATCTTGTCCTCTTGTTTCTGGGAAACAACAATGCAGTTATGATCCTATATCACTTTTTTATTAACTTTCTTTGTTAATTATGCAATTATCAGCATATCATTGTCAACATTCTTTGTTACTTCGATATATAGTAGTAGATGGAATTTAGGCAGTATAAATTGTAGTAACAAATTGGATGTTTCAACAATACTTGTATGCCTGGACGTGAAAGAAAAAAAGTAGTGCTATTACTTTTATCTTAAAATCATGGAATTGGTATATACTACTAATAAAAATGACTATTATTAGGAATAATTAGTAATCGAAAAAATAATAATGCAAGGGAAGAAGATTACAAGAATTGATTGAGTATTGCAGGGTAAAAGACAACCAAACAGTACTGATTTTTCTGAAATAATAATCATATAGGCCGTTGTTTGAGTTTGGTAATACTTTTAAAATAGTTTTGAATCTTGATAATGAAAATGTTGGCTAATTGAATCGTTCTCTTTTTGTATCTTGTTTTTTACCTCATATTCATTTCAAATAGTGATTTCATACCTATCCCTTGTCTGCTGTGTTTGACCGAGGAACCGACTTCCTTGCCAGAAGTCGTTCCTTTCTACTAAGAATGCCAACTTTACTAAAACGATTGGAACTAGGACATCCTCGTTGAAAGAAAATAGATCACACCCCTTGCAAAAAAAAGACCTTGGGTTCAGACCCACTAATGAATAGGAATCGAGGCGAGGGTCTTTCAATAAAGGGGAAAAAATGGTGAGGTTTGTTCTAGTAAAGAAAACGCAGTAAACTGTAATTGTGAAAAGATCAAAAAATTTGGTCAAAGAAAGTGATAGTCCTATAAATTCGTCGGAGAGTGCTTTGTCGTATTAGGTCACTGACATATCTTTTTTGTCTTTAACCCCAAGAATAGATTAGATCGAAACGACTTATTATTAGGAACATAGAAAATAATATTGCAAGAACGTCTTCTTCCCTCGATTTTCAAGTGAGGTTTCGATTTATTATCACGATCTTCACTTCCTATTTCTCTTCTAATTTTTTATTTCTTGGAAAAATAAGGAGCTAGTTCATATCTAGTTTGGCCAAGTGATTCTATTCGATTTCCAAATCATCCCAACTTTTTATTATTATTATTATCAAACAAAATTTAGTCTGTCTCTTTACACATTGGACTAGGCTACAACTTGAGACATTAAATGGTAGCAATATAATTACTACTTATTTAATTACAATTTATTGGTGTTAAGCTCTTTGTGGATTTAACACTACATCGTATATTTTCTTTTGTTTTCCTAAGTTATCATTTGAAAATGCTAATACAATTAATTTGTGGTTTAGAACAAAATCTTTCTACTGTTCGATGCTATAAATTTATAAAGACAAAATTTTCTGTCTTCTAATTAAACTTTCTCATATATCATCTAAATTTTGGCCTCCGCTTAGACAACGATTATTCAAGATATTATATAAAATATTATTAGATAAATAATATTATGAGATGTGATTTGTGTGAAGAAAAAAATAATTAAAAATTGTGTTATAAAATAATTGTAAAATATTATTAACATAATAACAAATAATGACCCTGTCCAAATTGAGCCATAATTGTTCCTTTGTATGTAAAATGGAAATAGATCGAATTGTTATTTCCATTATCACACTGTTTTGGTCCATCATTAACTATGGATTAGTTCAAACTTAATTAATTATTGATTTTGTATGCAAGAGTAAAACTTCATTTCACTTTATAAAATTATGTAAAGCCACTCTCTCATCATACAAATATTAAACCATGATACGAAACTTTAGTCTAAAATAAATACTTCTAATGACGGTTTAAAAAATTATTTTGTTATATTTTAAAATTTTGTATAATATTTTATCATATATTTTAAAAACTTATATTATATAAATTATTTCGTCATGATTGTGGACAAATTTCGAATACCAATATATTAAGGAAAAAGTTTAAGAAGTGAAAATCATTTCCAATATTATGAGAAGCAACAGATAACAACCAAGTTGGATGAATTAATTAAAAATTCCAAAGCAAATAACAAATTAAAAAAAAAAAAAACTGTATTTTGCTGAAAACTTTTTGTTTTCATTATCAGGTATTTCAGCAAAACGCGGCATCCCGTATATGTTGCTACCGCCCCCAACTCTCCTATTTACGTGTCCAAATACCACTAGAATGTTAGAAAACACGCCCATTCTCATCTCTTTCTTTCTTTCTATATAAACCAACACATTTCTCCCATAATTTCCGCAACAAACATTAAAACACAAGAAAAAAACACCAAAACCACACACTAAATACACACAATGGCAAAACAAACACTCACACTCTCCTTTCTTGTCCTCGTATTCATTCTTGCACTATCTTCAACAACCCTCCAAGAAGTCAATGCCTTGGGAGGAAAAGTAGGAGGAAGAGAAAAGATTGGAGATGTGAAGACCAACAAAGAAGTTCAAGAACTAGGAAAATATTGTGTATCTGAGTACAACAAGAGTTTAAAAAAGGAGCACAAGAAGGCTGATCCTGGAAATAATGGTCCAATAATTTTCTCATCTGTTGTGGAGGCTGAGAAATTACAGGTGGTTGCTGGGGTGAAATATTATTTGAAGATTTCTGCCGCTGATTCTTCTTCTGGGGTTCCCAAGATTTATGATGCTGTTGTGGTTGTTCAGCCTTGGGTTCATTCTAAGCCTAGGCAGTTGCTCAACTTTTCTCCTTCCCCTCCCACTAAGTAGAAAAGAAAAGAAAAGAAAAGAAATGTTGAGAAATTTGGGCTGTTTGGGAGATCTAATCTAATGAATACTAGCACTCTATGTTAATCTTGTCTCTTGATGAAGTTCTATATTGTATTCATGTTCATCATGACATGTATCTTGTGATATGGTAAATTAATGATCCAGTAATAAATCAAATCTGTGGCAAAATTTGTAAGATTCTGAGATCTCTTTCCTTTTTCTTTTTTTCTTTTTTTCCAGTTAATTCATGTTAATAGTTTCGTATCAATAATATTATTGAGCTTTTCAATGTTAACATTCTGTAATGATTTGTCCTGTGATTTCTTAAAATACTAGTAATAACTTTATTCTTCTCTGTGGGTTTCTAATTTGTCCTTAGGTACATTTTTCCGTTCAATGCGAGGAAAGTAAATTTGTTATGGGTAAATTTGACAAACCTCATGAAGTTTATACTAACATCACTTAGTATTCTAAATTTTTAAAGATCTTACAAACCTCCTCCTCTAATATTACATTCGTTATAACAATTTTAATCCAATTGAATAAAATATAATTTTAAGAGAGAGAAGTAATTTTTCTTTCATTTTTACTCCTAGTAAGAAAAATCAATTTGGTAACATTAGAGGAATGAAAAAGAAGAAATTTGGAGGATTTAAATGAGATTATTAAAAAATAATATTGAGATGCACATATTTATTAGTTGGAACATACAGTTACTTTGAGTTATTATAAAAGAAATATGTTACTTGTTTTAATTTATGAGCTTGTGATTTTCTAAAATTAAAAATACCAATTATAGTTATTTTATTATAATACTTAGTGTGTTTTTACATATATTAAATTTTTAGGTTTTTAATTGAAATACAAACAAATTGACGCACACATATTTTCCTAAATAAGTCGATAAAAAATTTAACTAAAAGAATACATTTTAATTTTGTTTTGCCCTTCGAGTTTTGATTTCCTAAACAAAATACAAACACATCTTTTTATTAGACTAAATGGTTTGCTTCTAATTGTTCCATTTTTTTTTATTGAATGACACACAGTACATTTTATTACCATGGTTTTAAATTTTTTTAAGTAAGTTGACAAAAAAAAATTTATCAAAAATTATATTTTAATTTTTTTAGTTCATGAGATTATGATTAACCATACAATACATCAATTTTTATAAAAATATTGTGTGTTTATATGTATTAAAAAAATTAAATAAATAAAATAAGTACATTAACTTACACATATTTTTGTAAATGAGTTGACAAAAAATATGTTAAAAGACTAAGGGTGACAAGTGAAATTATTAGAAACCTTAGAAGAGATTTTTGAAACTATGTTTTTATTATTTTACTAAAGAAGAAAGATGAAGGGTACAATTATCATTTCATGCTAATTAGGACCCCATTTACAAGAGACGAGAGGTAAGTAATATTTTTAAAAATTAAAAGATACTATATTATATTAGCCTAAACCTCTAGAGAGATTTATGAAATTACCCATTCTCTTGCTTCATAATAAACAAACAATAAAACTGTCATCTATCAAAACATGGTACTTACCATGAAATCAAAATCAACATAATTCGGTAAAATTTTTCGAGTTATATGCAGTAGAATAATTTCTTTTAAAATCCCGTCTTCATTTAATTTAGAATGGATCCTATAACATTTGTCAAAAGAATCAGGGTGCAGTAGTAAAATATAGAAATTATTTCGAGTAAATATTGAATATTTCTAAAACTTGAGGCACGTTGTATTGGTAATTCTCATACTCATAAGGGAAAAGAATACATCTGAGAAGGCAATGACGATACCTATCCAGCTCTAAACAAGTTCTACAGAAAACTACAACTGATTTTGGCAAGCAAAATTTTGTGTACAGATGAGCAAGAGAAGTCCCATCGCACTCAATCATCGTTTCGGTTATGCACACAATATTTTTGCCTAATACCAGAAGGCTTGGGAAGACCATTACGTTGTTTGAATTTGAATACATACTCCAAAATTGACGTGCCAAAATTCCAAGTCAAGTCATATGAATTCTGTCTAGATGTATATGCGCCTTCAGTGACATTCTATCAGCAAAATGGAATTGATTTTACCATGTTTTACAGCGATAACAATGTCGCCCATCAAAATTCCTCTCTCCTTGCCTTTTCCTCTATTTCGGCTCCCTAAACACCAAAAAGATGACCCTATATGAACAAGAAGCTATAATTACTTGGAACTTAAATCTAATGCTGAAAAACGGAGCTCCAAAGTTGCTTAAAACTACCAACAATCAATAAACTGGCAGATCCACATTTCAAGCATCATGCAATTTACACATGCCGAGAAAACATTTTGCTCTGTAGCACAATACCCTCTAGCAAATTATCCAGGAGCCGGTCCCTCAACATATGGAGACAACAACTCGGCTTCGTCCAATATTTCATAACTAAAACCCATCAAAAGTCTTTCATCCATTATAGGAGGGAGAGTAAAGTAAAGCAAACATGCCATCACTGCTTTACCAGGCAAAGTAGGCTAAGAAACATCCCATGCACAAGGATTCTGTATAATAACAATGACTTCCTCATATTTGGAAACAGCTTAATCTAATTGTAATTTGATAATCTCAAACCACTATAATCATTACCCCAGTATCCTGACATCATCATCGAGCAAATCTAACCTTCAAAATACTTATCTTTTATGTTATCACCGCCTTATCTACGACCCCATGTCTCTCCTACAGCTCTTTCTATCGATCATATGGAAATTCTAAATCATTCTCAGATACTTTGAAGTGCTGAGGCTGCTGCCCAGAACAGTAGAGATTCCACATCTTAAAATAAGCACGCTCCAAATTTTGCACCTGAAAATATGCCAATATCGCATCGAATCAGTAAACTTTGTATGTACTCATCAAAGAACGCAACTGCTTATGTGGCATTCAAGCAAACATTAACTATTGAAGAATCGGAATAAAAATGTCTTATGTCATCATATTGCTCAACCAGCGACTCCTGCAGTGCAGCCAAAATCACTTACCCAGCGTGTTGTATCGAATAGAGGGCATGTCATACGAGCAGCTCTGAGTCTGTCAGTAAGATCCTGGAGCTTTGGACGATTAAGTGCTAGCGATACAGCCTTCTCCTCGTACTCTTTCAAGCTTCAAGTTGAAGGCATAATAAATCAGAAAACTAAGAGGAGCAAGAGTGCAACAAATGTTGGTAAAAATAATAACCAACTAAATTGCAGCAAGAGTGAGGTAGGTGGACTGAAGGAACCCCAACCAAAAGGAAGCAAAAGGTTGGTGAACCAAGTCAAAAGATGCCCAGACTGTTCTCTAACAAGAAATGATGCAATATCATTCTGAATCAAGCATGCCAATTAAATCCAGATGCCCAGACTGTTCTCTAACAAGAAATGATGCAATGTCATTCTGAATCAAACATGCCAATTAAAACACAATTTGCAGTACTGGGTTAAAAAATGACACGGCCTATATCTATAACGTTTGTGAAGTATGACGAAAGCACCCGGATAAAGGTTCTCGCAAGGCTATGTAAAGATGTGAGGCTACGTCAAATACGTCATGCATGCATTTACTCCTCAAACTGTACCTTTAATGTTCTATATGAAATCTAAACCATACAAAACACACAAATCAACAAAGGAATCTGCATATATAGACTTTTCATTCAATAGTCAATGGAATGATATTTTCTTTTGAAAAGCCCAAAAAAAAAAAAAAAAAAAAAAAAAAGAAAAGAAAAACTTGGGCAACAGTGTCTCTCTGTAAGACGGTGAGTGTGACGTTTAATTAAGGAAATATGAAAGCGGTGCAAGTTTAAACTCCAACATGCAACCAACGTGCTCTTATGGTAGCTCAACTAAATTCAACGTCTCGGGCAAGTAGGATAAAATTCAGTGGGATCTCCATTGTCTTGTAAAAGAAAAAGAATCAACCAATGTGAACAACTAAAGTGGTACAGAGCAATGGGTCAAACATGCAACAAAAATAAATAAAAATGAATACAGCATTTAGCCATACGTAGTGTAGACTGTAGATATTCCTGCCAGGCAGTAATATACTGGGAAAAAGAGAAGATCACGAGTCTGAAAACATTTTACCTGCTGACTATCATTTCCTCTCCGACTCCTGTGGCCAAACACAATGATCCAGCAACTCTAGTTGCCATTTTCTCAAGGGCAAAAGTCACCATAGGTAAACCAGCCCAAAGAATATCAGTCCCAGTTGTGTGGGCATTGCACAATGGCCTAAACAGAATGACAATAAACAATGTTACTCGCAAGTACAAAGTAACCATGAAATCGGCCAAATGGCACATAATTTGACTTTCAAAGATAATTGTGGGCATACGTGTCGAGGAAAAGGTCTGCTAAAGCACAATTGCGCCTAATATGCTCCTGTTTCATAGCAACATCTGTAAAAATAATTTGGTCTGGTTGCACGCCCTGTGCAGCAGCATCTAATCAAAACAGAGAGATGAATTATATGATTTCTCATCTGTAAAAAAATAGTGCTCAAAGACAAAAGGATAGAGGTCTCCACTTCATCCTCAAGACTACATACATGCATGAAGTCTCATCTCGCCTGCAGCTGGAAATCTCAGGAGCCAGAGAGCACTATTTGGTACACGTTTTAGAATATTGCACCTGTACAAATTCGTAGAGGCATAAGCACTATCTTTCATGCGAAACAAATCACAGAGAACACTAATCCAGAAATTACCAAGTAGTAAAAATTTCCGGGTCCATCTTGTAAAGCTGGTTAAAGCAAGCAAATATAAATTTGTCCTCCGGTAACCCGTAATCTGACCTCTTGGGTTGCAGATTTGGATCTATAACATCCAGATTTTTCTGAAGACAGAGACACATTAGAATATCAGGTGAACACAAACAAAAAATCTCATCACCACAACCAGGCCCCTCTTTACCCGCCCTGGGGAGAAAATAATAACCCAGAACGCCAGAGTTAAAAATGGCAATTTACCTGCTTATAATCATTTACAAAATAGCAATGAGGCAGGTGGACAATCTTCTCAGAGTAAATATGCGAATAACGCATAGGTGAAACAAACTGCAGAAAGAACAACAAAATAAAAGTTTAAGATGGATTCAGGTGCATGAAGGCAGCAATGGATAAAAGTAGAATAATACCTCATCTGTAACCAGATAATGTATGTAGTCTGCTCCTGTTGTCCCAGGAAATCCCATGTATGAAACCTGGATGGGAGCCGGTTGCATGGCAAATATTTCATTCCTAGCCCCCTGGAACAATAGTATAAGTAAAAAAGGATTAAGAACTCTGAAAATTCAATTAGTCAAAGCGAAAACAGATTGGCTCAACCAAGAACAGAAAGAAAAGGGCAGCACAAACGCATGCATAATTAACCATCAAGCATTAGGACACTAGAGGACACCTAACGTAAAATCATCATTTGGCATAAGTCAGGAAAAGGTAGTATAATGCTAAATGATGACTTCAAGTAAGCTGGGGGAGAGAGTAAAACACCAAATACCTTGGTATACCCATTGAGGTTGATAAGGATTTGAATTTGGTCGTCATTAATCATCCTAGCAATCATATCAGATGACAAGGAAGACACATCCTTAAAATTCTCAGCTTCTAACTGGATTCGTAATCTCCATTCAGTGCAGTCATTTGGACTTAAGGCATAGCAGAAAACCTATAAAACAGAATATCTTAGTTGCCTTGCATTGAAAAGAAGTTAACAGAAGATAGAAGCCCAATCATATTTAAGGGGAAAAAATGAGCAGAGAATGATCAGGATTTCAGCTCTTGAACCTCAACATTATCTCTATTGTGCATGCCAAATACTGAGCCCATAAGGTGCGACAAAGGGTGGTTACCAAAATCACTGCTCACATACCTGGCGAACGAAGCAAAACTGTCATTTCCAAATTCATGTTACCCTCTGAGAGAGATATATATATATATATATAGAGAGAGAGAGAGAGAGAGAGAGAGAGAGAGAGATTGGGGAGGAGAACTGAATGATCCTATAATTTCTCCTTTAAGAAACATACCCAACCCTTAACCGGCCAACCCTACCCCCACCCTTTATGGGTAATGGAGCAGGGTGCTTGAAAGGAGGTAGTGAATAACGGGTTGCAACCACGGAACAATGTGCAGCATATTTGCAACTGCATAAAGATGAAAAAAGCCAGTGTCAAGATCTTAACCTAAATATCTAGTAATACATGTAAAAAAAATTACTAGATCCTCACCTAATCTCCAGTGCAAGCATTGGATCAAGGGGATAAGCTATTGCATGGAAGGGCTGCACACTTGGAATAACTGACATCTAAAAAGAAACAATAGTGAAATTAGAGAGAGACATAACACCAACAGAAGTAAACCAGTACTCTAAACATATGACATCAATATTTTGAGAAGGAAGATATGATGAGATAAAAAAGGAGCTTCTGTGAAAACCTTGATCTGTCTCCTAAGTATGCCGTCAACTTCAATAAACAACCTCTCACGGTCATCCCAGTCGCAAACACACTGAAAAATGAAACCAGGCAACAGAAATATCAACTAGCATCAGAATGACAAAACAGAACATGCACCAAGAAATCTCAATTGGTGAAATCTCAATTTCACCAACACACTGAATGCTTTAACTGCCACAAACAAAATTACACATGAAGGATCTTTTCCTCAAAATATCATAACTTGTTATTAAAAACTACATTGCAAACATACCTGCAAAGTGTGAAGAAGATTACAAGTTGCTTCTGGAAAATCTGGACGTAGCCCTAACGCTTGCCTGTAACTCTTAATGGCCGCTTCCACATGACCACTACAACAATAAGTATAAATGGATCAATATCGAGCAAAGCATATGAGCCACGGAACACAACTTATAGCCCACCAGAAAAAAGTGTGTGATCTCTTGAGAAACTTTGCCAACATACCTGTCCTTGTAAGCTGAAGCCAAATTTGCATGAGCCTCAGCCATTGTAGGTCGGATGGTTATAGCCCGTAAATAGTCCTGAATACCTTCAGTAACTCTTCCAATTTCCTTGAAAGTATTACCCCGATTAACAAGTGCATCAGCGGCCATAGGATCAATTCTAAGAACTTCATTGTAGCAAGATATAGCATCAACATAATTACCCTGTAAATGGAGAGAACCAAATTATTCCACATTTAAAGCCTGACTGTCGAAAAGGGATTATAGAAAAATATAGAAAAAGGGATTATAGAAAAATATGAAAAGCTTGAAAAAGAAGAACTAATAAAATTTACTTTCTTTTCTGCATGTTGACTGTTAATCAGCTTGGGAAACATAGAGAAAATTTTACTTTCTTTCCCTTCAAAACTGAACTGCATGAACACAATTATTCAGTGATTCAAAATCTTGGTCTTCTGGTGGAACTATACCTGCTGTTTGTGTATTATAGCTAATGATTGTTGTAAGGAGCAGAAAGTCCTGCTGTCACACATATAGTTGCCTTATAAAATTGGGCGGCAACACTCATCATGTTCCTACAGGCAAAAAATTTTCAGAACCACTTGTTAAAAACAGACACAAGCATAACTAATCAAAATACTAACAACTTCAAAATTTGCACAATAATGAACTATAAATCGACTTACCACTCCATATAAATATTCCCAAGATTGGTAAGTGCTTGGGGATGGCTAGGTTGGAGAGAAAGGCATTGCTTCACAGCCCAACAATAAAGATCAGAAAGAAGTAGGAGAAAAAGAACACAAGAATTAAAAGAACTGTGCAAATGGACCTACCTGATAACAATGGATTGCTTCTTCCACTCTTCCAGCATCTTTTAGAGCATTCCCCTAGAAGTAAGAACAATCAGAACAACATCTAAATGGATGAAAACCTTACAAGAATAAGTTTAAAAAACGAGATATCAACCAATTGCAACATTAAGACAAAGACCAACCACAGTTATTGTATGCCTCCAAGAATCCTGTATCACAAGCAATAGCTCTGTTATAGTGGAGTATTGCCATATCCAGGTTGCCTTGCTCATAGTATACACTAGCCAAGTTGCCTGCAAAATTTTGAATTGCTGAAATGCTTCATACAGAAAAAAGTGAAAAGCATAGAACCACCAGACAGTGCATCTCCACTTTGAATTGCAAAGGCTTCTCACATAATAGCCAGACATAAGATCCAGCATCAGCGACAAGTTAAGAGATATAAGACAAGCTCCGAAAAGCACCTCCTAATTAATTAGTAATTCTGGATTTCTGGCATATCAGTGCAATGGCAATAATAGTAATAGTATGCAAATTAAGGTCCAGAAAGAAAACTCACCAAAAGCCATAGAATAATCTGGTCGCGCTTGAAGAGCACGCTGATAACACAACATTGCATCTTGGGGCATTCCCAAAGCCTGGAAAATGCAAAGAAGATCTCGTATTTCTCTAGATTCTGGTCCTGGCGAATATTTGCAGCTACTCGACCTTACAAGCACAATGCATAACAGCTTACCTTGTAAACATTCCCCAGGTTCAAAAAGGCATCTGCAAAGTTTGGCTTCAGCTTGACCGCTTCCTGAATTTGGTCGTAACAAAGGCAAAATGAGTTGAGAAAAATGAATAGGGAGCACCAAATGTAGTGACATTGCATGTCAAAAACATATCATTCAGCAATCAAGTCAAAACTACCTATAGAAAATTAACAATTCAATACCTTATAATACTGCAGAGCCCTATTAAGATCACCAGCATCCATGAAAAGACCAGCAAGATTGGACCATGCAATAGCAAATGTTGGTTGAATACGGAGAGCCTCAACATAGCACTTGTGCGCCTAGTCAAAAACACAGACACTAAACCCAGTTACACTAAAGCAGCCGAGTCAAATTTTAAATTGAAATGTAAAAGAAATATGGGACTATGACGAAAGGGGCAGACAAGTAAGGATCACGGTTCCAGACAGTAAGGTATAGATTAGCCTAACTTAAGACAATTTAATAAGAGCACAAGAAAAGCAATGCAGTTAAAAAATCTCTATGACAACTAGCAAGATTGTTGAGTTCCTAGTATATTGTCCTACTAACAAAGGGGCACTATATTCAGTTCTCAAGTATCTGTATTGAGTAGGGCCACCAAGCTTGGAACACTGCTATACCCGAACCACTTGACAGTAGAAAAATAACCCTAAAAAATGCTCAAACTAGCAAAGTTTAAGAGGGAAAAAAACAAGAGATCCTTAACTACCTCTTGCACTAAACCTTGTGCTTTCATCAAATTCCCAAGGTTACTATGAGCATCAACCTGCAAAATATGCAATCATCAATTGTAAAGCAATGGAAACAGCTGAGCATTTGGTGGCATAAGAATATAAGAATATAATTTACCAAATGATGATTCAAAGCAAGAGCCTGACGGCAACATTGGGTCGCCTCATTAAGCCTCCCTTTCCTCATGTATGCACTAGCTAGGTTTGACCATGCACTCAGCAAAATTAGGGCGAAGCTGCAATTATTCAAAGCAACTTCATTTAGTCACGCATCAATGTAATCTGCGAAAATGTAAAGACAGCTACTTGCTTTTTATAATCACTAGTTATGTTAGGCACACCCAATGTGTAGTCAATCTAAAGAAATATTTTCATTTCATTTAATTTTAATATAACCTGATGTGTGGACTATCTAGGGAATGACACAAATACTTCCAACAACTAAATTTCTGAAGCATACATACCTCGATTGCAACCAAATAATACTGGATTGCAACATCAATATTGCCCTTCTCCTGTGCAAGTCGAAACACAAATAACATGTAATAACATTTTGATAGGCTTGAGAAACCAAAAGAAAATGTGAGAAACACACACTATCAAAATTTTACCTTCAAAGCATTTGCCATGTTTCCATAGCATTCAGCAAAATGTGGATCCAGTGCAATAGCTTCTTTATTCTTTTTTATGCATTCATCAAAATCATGCAACTGAAGCTGTAAATGATACAAGATTTGTCTTAGATGTGTCCGTGCATCCCATCCAAAATCAATAGAGTAGGACATCAAGAAAATATCTAGATTACCACAGATAATTACCTGATAATAAACAGCTCCAAGGAGAAGCAGATTATCAGTTCGACGTGGGTTTCTTTCATAAACAGCCATGCTATGCTCTAAAGCAAGTTTATAGTTCCCAGCTTTATAGTTCTGATGAGCAAGTGTCAAGATCATATCTTCGTCAACTGCACCACAAAAAGTAAAAAACAAATCTCACAACAGGACAGTCTCAAGGAAATAAAACTAGCATCATAGATGTCCACTTGGATTCCTTGATATAATAAAAATTAAAGTACAACTGCTAGAAATCCAAAAGTTTGCTTATTAAAACCACTAAAAGTTTGCTTATCCTGAAACCATAAAAGCCTTACCATGCCCTCTAGTGACCACAATAATCATATTTTTTATGCTTAAAGGGAATGTACAATCTTCTGTGTCAGGTATGTGTATAGGAATTCAGTTTTCTTAATACCGTGTTATAGGAGAAAAGAGTCTATTCAGCATTCAACTAGAAAGTTTATGTGTCTTTGGAATAAAACCTTAAATGCATCATGTTGCCCAATTTAAAGGGAAAAAAAATGCTAAAAAACCAGGTAAGCTTGCCTCTCAGGACCAAAGACCTACATGGACCTCACATTAGACTATTCTCTGTATCAATTCAAAGCCTCACAAGTCAGGACCCTAATAAATTTTGTGGCACTTCAATTTTCCAAAACAAATAGCTATATCCGACTTTGGCCCATAGTCACGGAAAAATCAATCAATCAATCAATTTGGCCTTTGCCCATCCAAGATCCATTAAGTTCAAACCACGGGCAAATTTTCAAATAGGGAACCACAAAGGATTGATTAAGTCCATAAGATTAACCGACTCCTAAACAGTGTGACAAGATGCACCACATTGTCCAACAGAAAAGACTCTGGTCACCTTGTTGGTGAAATATTTTGCCCATACAAGCATATGGAAATAGATATAAAACCCATTCCGAGCTAGACAAACCTTAATCTGGATAGTAAATTCGATTGACAAGTACACAAGTTCACCAAAGCCCAAAATTCCCCAGTTCCCTGGGCAGTTCAAAGATGGTCTTGGACTCCAAAGATCAATTACAGGAACTGATATTTAGATAGTTAAGGGTCACTCTTCACTGTGATAATTCACCTTCCTGCCAAATTCTAAACAGCTAATTGGTGTACACATATATTTCTCCAACAAAACAAGAAATTACAAACATTACAAAGTGAAAACTCCCAAAAATAATTTCATATTCCAAAAACAGAAATTCATTTTCAAAATATCATCAAATTATCACGACCCCTAAAATTCTCAAAAACTAATCACCCCAAAAACTATTAATCCGAAACTAAAAAACTAAATACCTGTAAAATTAACCATTATTTCAATCATTTCCACACGCTAGAATTACAAAATTCATCTATTCACACTCAAAACCACTGATTAAAACCTTTCAGCGAATTGAAATCAAAACATTTTCCCCCAATTTGTTAAAATTAAACCGCAATTTAACACATAAGCCCCAAAAAATAAAAAATAACAAAAAAATACCTTCACGAGACAACAATTCCTGATTGATATTCGAAGCCGAGGCCAAAGCACCGGAATCATTATGCAACGCGAAGACCAGATCGCTCCGCCGATCGCCGCCGCCAGCGCCGCCACCACCATTATTATTATTATAACCTAAAATTCCACCAACTTGTTGCAACAATTGCTGGTGCTGATGATGGTGATGATGATGATTATGGAGCTGTAGTTGTTGTACTGGCTGCTGTTGCTGTTGTGCTTGCTGATACTGCCGCCGATCACTCTGCAGCGACAGCATCATGAACGATGATGATGATTATTATTCTGTGATTTTTCGCTCACAAATGTGAAGAAATTTTATTAAATAATTATACAAATCGATCATGGGAAAAAAAATCCGGATTCTTGCGGGGAAGGAATCGTCACATTTTCTCTTCGGATTTTAATCTGATTTTGGAGGAAGGGAATAATTAAAGGAAAAAGGGGAATTTAAAAAAGAAAAAGAATCCCGGTTTGTGGGGCATTAAGTCTCTCTCTTCGGTTACGTATATAAATATAACAGTGAATTCTAGATAGTTTTTCCTTTTTTTAAAAGGAAAAAAAAAATACCTCTCGATAGTGTTTATTTTCAGTCCCAGTCCCAGACTTGTGGTTGAAGTGACTTAAAAGCGCCCTTTACAAGGATGCTACTATTTTTTTTTTTTTATCCAATTAACGTTTAAAATTATTATCTAACATTATACTAATATTATTTTTTTTTTAAAAACTTAAATTCTTCCGTTAAATTTCAATGTTATTGCTTCTTTTGATAAAATATCTTTATAATTTTGTTTAAATACATTTTTTTTTTTTATAAATTTCATTCTCTCTCTTTTGTCTAATTTATTTTTTAATTTTTGATAAATTTCACTTATACTCCCACAGAGTTTGGCCGTTTGTCTTATACTCTTTATGATTTAAAAACTTAAAAATATCCCGTTACTTTTGACTTAAATGTCTAACGAACGAAAAATACATATGAATACGAAGTTTGATTGACATGTACATAAAGGGTGCACTTGTTCGTGAGATTTTTGAAACACTAAATGTTTATCTATCCAAAATATCCCTTTTAATCTACTTTAAATTAATGAAGTGATGCCCAACAAAATTGGGGGACTAAATCAAATTAAATAAAACTTTTTGAGGGCAAAATAAGGGAAAAAATACTCATCATCTTCCTACAGTCCATCTTTCTCAACCACCTCAACCACCTACCACCACTACTACCACCACCACCACCACCACCATTATACCAAACTAATCCCAACTTCCACCTCCATCTTCTATCTCACCATCCCTACCCCATACCAATCTAGTTCTTCTAATCCCTCACCCATCCCACCATTCCATCTCCTTTCCTACCACCCAATTTGCCAGCCCCATTCCCTACCTTGATCTATTCTAAGAGACTTTACTGCTAGCAAATTTGAACCTCTCCACCGATCCCCTTCTTTGCATCTTCCCCACCACTATCCCAATACCCCAGTCCCATCTCCCAACCTGATCTACTTCCCGCCATCTTTCCTACCGCTATGTTGGCACCCCAATCCTCATTCTCCATCCCAATATGTTTCCCTAAGTCTAAATCCACCTTTCCTAACCCCCTTCCATTATATCTCGCCACTCACCTCCACCCTTTCTACCACAATCCACTCATCCCATATACCTTTTTTTTCAACTTATTATTTCCTTGAATTTTTTGGATTTTCAAAACAATTTCCTTATTGTTTTTCCCTTTCTATTCGATTTTATTTTTAGTTTTATTTTTATTTTTATTATCATTGTTTCCTTTTTATTGCATCTAAAAAATATTTTTCTAAATTTTGTTATTTTTATTCTTATTTCTTTTCTATTTTTCCCAATTCTAATATATACATTTTTCTTTTCACTTTTAAATTTTTGCTTTTTTCTAAGTTTTGATCTGTTTTATCTTTTTTTACAAAATATATACTAATATCAAAATTAGAAAAAGAAAACATGGTATAATTTACCGAATTAACAGTTCTATACTTTCCTATCCATTGGATATTTAAACCAAAAACACAAGTAGGTATTTTTAACTTTTTAAACCATATAAATATATGTGGCAAAGGACCAAACCACACAAGTTGTAAGTGGAATTTACCCTCCATTTTCTTTCATTTTGTTGATGTGATTCAACAATTTTCATCTTTCAATTCTATTTATGAAAAAAAAAAAAAATTTTTTTGGATGTCATAGGAAAATTTGTCAACACAATAATAATTTGAGAATAAAAATATCATTTTAGTCGAAGATCAAACACGATTAGATTTGACTGTAAGTCTAAGAACTTTTCTGCCAAAAAAAAAAGTCCTAAATGTTAAGAGAGCAAAATAAAACTAACCATTTTCCTTTTAATTTTTTTTTTCCACGATAGGATTGCTAAATGTTAAGTCATAAAGGATGAATAAGTTCTTCGCGTTGCAATTTTGGTTTATATTGAGCTAAATTGTAATGCTAAGAATAGAACTTGTCATCCTCTAAACTCCCACAAAAAAATTTAACAAAAAAATTGCTTAAAAGAGGTCTTTCTAAAATAGGGTTTCTCATATATTGCAAATATATTAGTAAATAATTACAGAAGTAAATGAAACTAGTAAATATGACACATCTTACATGAGGTCTTTGTAACACTTTTTCTGTTACACTCCCTATTACACCTTTTAATATATTAACATCTATTCCTCAGTAAATAGGTACTGAGTCTTGGTGACAGATAGAATAAAAAAAGTGAGAATACAAAAAAAAAATAAAGAAAAGTTTATAAAATAGAAAACAAAATAGAATCAAGAGAAACGATCAGCAGTCACAACTCTCTATCCTCTTCCTCGCGTGGCATCTCTTTGTAGGTATTCTCTCCAATTCCCCTTCCCAATCCAACACTCAAAATCTCTCCCATTCTCAAAATTAAAGTTTGATGCACTTTATCCCCAAATGCTAGAAGCAAAAAAAAAAAAAGAGGAAAGGGTTTTCAAATTTTTAAAGATTCTCCCGTTATATTAACAACAAATCAAAACAGCAATTATTACAAAACTGTCAATTTAATGAGAAACCCAATTTCATATCACAAAATTCTAAGATTCAGTAACTCTAATAAAATTCTACAACTAAAATTCCAATTTTAATTGTGTATTTAGTTCAATTTTGCCAAGACTTAGCAACAAAAGATAGATCTAGAATTAGAAAAGAATTAAAGGGAAAATAATTCTTGTGATGTGATGCTATCGGTGCAAGAAAGTGGAGAAAATAGGAAGGGGAGATAAATGTGACAAGAAGAAGAAGAAGAAGAGAGTTGAACATGATGTTATAAAATAAGTTAGACTTCCATTGTTTTTAGTGGGGTAGGGGACAAATGTTGTTCTCTTACGAGTGTAACAGGAAGTGTAATAGGAAAAATGTTACAGAAGACTCTAAGCCACTTAAATGTATGCAAATAAAAGAAACATTGTTAAAAAATTGGAAGAAATGAGTTTGATAAGAAGAAAAACAACTCCTTATTAGTGATTAATGAGAAGTTGTGGGTAGTTAAGGGCATTAATAAAAAGGTTAAAAGTTTTATTTCAAACAATTTGCTTTTACATTATTAAAGTAGTAATAATAAGGACAAATTTTTTTGAGGATAGTAAAGAGAAATTTGAAACAATATATTGTTTTTAATTACATAGAAAAGAATTAAGATATGGTACTTAGAGTTCAAAATGACCTATGTGAGTTTGGGTATGTAGGTCTCACTTGTCAATTATTTGGTTAAAAAATACTTTATTTTTTCAGTTTTTGTTAGACCGTTTGGTTAATCAATTTTTGAATTTTGATTTAACCAATTAATCAAATCTAGATTGGTTAATATAAAAAATTTAAGATGAAATTAGTAAAACTAAAACTAAAATAAAAAAGTGAAAAATGATTTCGAAGCGAGAATGAATAAAAATACGGAATGGGTTACTAAAATCTAAAACTATATTCGAAATCTTAAAAAAAATTAAAATTGTAATTGATAAAGAAATGTTAATCGGATCAGTTATTTTTAATTTTTTATCCAAATAACCAACTGAAAAATACTTTCAGTAATTATTCGATTAATTGGTTATTAAAAAAAAGGTTATTACAAATGTATATCTAAACTGTAAAACCAGTTTTTATTATTGATTTTTATTTATTTTAGTCAAATACTTAATGCCACAATGACAAAGTCAATAAAATATATTATGAATAGTTGTAATTTTTAAAATTTAATTTAATTTTTTTGGGTGTAATATTCTCTCCAATTACGTGAGGATGAGCTAGTCCCAGGAATTGCCTTACACCGTGACAAAGTTCTTTCATGAATAAGTTCTTTCCTTTCATAACATTATACTCTTACTTATCATTGCAAAATCCATAAATCTATCTATACTATATAGTATAGGAAAGGGATATTTAGTAAGACATTATATTGTAATTGTAGGCAGCGAAATTTCAGTCTAATTGAGGGATATTTTTACATTACTAAGTGGTATCCTAAATAAATTGCATCATGTCATAGATATACTTTAATGTTTATCTATTTATTTAAAATAATGAATAAGGGATAGTATTATAGGTAATTTAATTCCTTAGGTATTTATATTAACTAGGAGAAAATATTTTAGGGGATTAACTATCTTATAATTTTATTTGTTTATGAGATAAAGATGATATATAAGTAATGATGTAGTTGGGTCATAAGATTATGTTGCTCATCTTTCAATTTATTATGAATAACCCTTTAAATAGTATATACTTAATTTTTTTTTTGAGTAAATAGAAAATTATTCCCTAACTTATTATAAATAATATTACTTTATGTTTGACATTTATTCTTAATAACCAATACTTATATAATAAACCAAAATACACAATTAGTTTTTGTAACTCTTTTTGAAAATTTAATTATAGTATATAGGTTTGTTTAAATACGTATTTTGACAAATAAAAATAGTTAAGATAATATTCACATATATAATTAATTAAGTATTTATTTTTTTCACTTTTACTATTTATCATGCAGAGTCCTATACCTTTAATTAATATTAATATGCCACGTATTATTATTGTGTGCAAAGAAATTTCAAGTATATAGAATTAACAAAGACAAGAAAAATAACGATAAATATAATTTAGTTAGTTATATCAGAAAAGAATGACTTACAATTTCTAGGATATCCTCTGATTCTTCTTTTCAGTTACTGACTTAAGGGTATCACAGCTTGATCTCGGAATTTGATATGATCGAAACTTGATAGCTGGATTTCAAACTTTGATTCAAGAGTTTTGTAACTTGATCTCAAACTTTGACTTGAGAATTTTGCAACTTAATCTCAAACTTTAACTTGACCAAGGATTTGATAGTTTGATCTCGAATTGTGACTTCATCAAGGACTTGAGAGTTTGGTCTCGAATGTTGACTTGATCGAGAGTTTGACAACTTGGTCTCGAGAGCTTGCAGCTTGATCTCAAATCGGACTGCATTCACTTCTTCAAACCTTGACTTGTGGAAGGTTTGAAGTTGTTAAAGGACTTCACATCTTGATATGTTGAAGACTTGAAGAACTTAAAGAATTTTGAGAGCTCTTGTGCTTCCAAGAATATGTGCGTTGTCTGTTATATATCTAGACGTGACTCATTTTTTATACATATAGGATGGGAAGGGTTGAAGTGGTTTGGCATAATCCTACTCCTAACTTTTTTTCTCTTAAAAAAACATGAAGTGTAAACAATTACATATTTTTATCAAGAAATTGATTAGAGAAAAATTACACATTTAGCCCCTAAACTATTTTTATAATCTTGTGGAGATCACTTAAATTATTTTTATACATTTTCGTCCTCGACTATTTTTTAATCCCATATATTTCTCCTTTTTTTTTTTTGGCAAATTCTTTTGTTCCTCAAGTATTAGCGTAAATCTACATAGGTCTCCTACATATTTTATTATAACTCTTTTGTCTGTTAAGTTTTTTAATTTTTTTGGTACCAATAGTTTAGTTGGATGACTATGAGAGACATCCATAGATTACGAAAATAGTTTGAGGATGAAAAGTATAAATAAAACTTTAAGGACCTTCTTCTATGACCTATAAGTTATGGGTTCAAGTTATCAAAGGGGTAGGTCTATAATCCTTTGAAAAAAAAAACATGAGGTACCTTATTAAGAATACAGAAAAATTTAGAAGGCTTTTATAGTTGAAAAAGATTTTTAAGAAATGAAAAATTTTTACAATTGAAATACCTTCGGTGGATTTCAAAATAGTTGATGGACTAAATTTGTAATTTTTTCAATTGATATCTTTCGTGAGAAGGGAAACAAAATTTAAAATTAATTTCTTCTTTGCATATTCTTTTGACATTATGTTCACTAATAATTAACTACTATTCAATATTGATAGATGTTATTCATAACTAAGGATATAAATATTATGTCTCTTTACTTTTAAGTATTTTTTTCATACCATTTTATTTAACAGTTTAATGTAGGTACGGTTCATCTTGAACTTATGACAACTTTGGATAAACCCTCTAAGCTTGCTATGTAGTGCTGAGTTTTTTTTTTTTTTTTTTTAAGACAAAACGTCTCCAAGAATCACGGGGATAATGGGGATTGGGAAGGGGAGGAGGAGGAAGAGGTTGCGGGAAAGGAGAGGAGGAAGGGGCGCTGCACGAAAAGGAATGGGGAAGGTTAAGAACGATGGAGTTGAAAGGATGAGGGGAGTTGTCGGAATGAGGAAGGGGGCCTAAGGGAAAGGGACTGCCGGGAGGTGGCAGTGGGAGGTAGATAAATTGGGGTTGGATAATCTTATTACTGAAATAAATAATGAAATGGAGGTGTGTGAGATAGTTACTTAAAAAGGAGGGGGGACAAAGTTTTGAAGAAAAGTTGGGCAAGGAATCTTGAGTTATATTATTTGTATTGAGTGTTGTAAATTACCCTTCTTCAGATACATTAAACTCTTTTTTTAAGGGTATGCTATGTATGTTGAGGCGTAAAATCAATTATAAGAGACATATGAACTTTTTTTTTATTCTTTATATCTACATAATGAGTCAGACTTTTTCGTTTTTATATATTTCAAAAAAGTGTGACATTTTATTTTATTTTTTATTTTATAATTTGATGGAATTAAATACTTATTGATATTTGGATCCAAAAATATCATTAAATTCTTATTTTTATATTCCAAAGAAGTATGATATTCTTACTTTTGGTAATTCCCAGAAAATAAATACTGATTAATATTTTGATCCCATAGTCTAACATAGAATTTTCTTTTCATGAAATTTACTATGTAATTTTTCAAAAGCCATTTTGTTAAAAAAAAATATGAATTTTTGAAACATTTGTAATTAAGTAACATAATTATGTTCATAATGATTAATGTTCAACAATTTCTATAGGCCAATATATAACATAACAATTTTAATTAAGTATAATAATCATGTTCCTTATTATTATTTTTTTGGCTTATGGTGTTGTATAATTTGCTAATATATTACTTAGTTTTCTTTGTGTTATTATGGTTAATTAATTATAAAAAGTTTCAAGAAATCATCATTTTACTAATATTAGTATTATTTTATAAGTTCAATATCTTCATCTTCTAGTGCACAGCACGAGTAATCAACTAATTAATTGTACATTAGAATGTCACTGATAGATCGAAGAACGAAAGGTTATCCTATTTTTTCCTTGAAATATTTCTTATAATATCTTGAAAGTGAATTTTGACAAACAAGAAACACAGTTAACCGCAACCCTATCTTTAATAAAAAATTATACAGTATGTAAATAGGAACTGTGGAATAAAATAGCATAATTGTATGAAATTTTATGACTAGATTAATATTAAAACATATTCATAATTACACACTGATCATTGCAATATTGCAGTACAGTAGCTGCAATAAAGTGGGTATTTAATGTGCTGCATGATACCACCATTTGATGAAACTCTCTTCTTGAAGTTTCACACTAGAAAATACTACTATTACATTGAGTCTCTTTCAGCAATATTCATGCATTATATAATATAGCAATGAAGGCTGGCTTTATTAGTTTTGTGGTTCTGCATCCACAGCTTGACCAAGATATGAGCAGCACCTACAACCCCCACCATAAAAACTACGGCCACCCGCCACGGCCACCGCCGCCAGGTCCCCTGTAGCCGCCACCAGGGTACCCTCCATATCCACCACCAGGGTTTCCTCCATAACCACCTCCAGGGAATCCTCCATATCCACCACCAGGATTTCCTCCGTAACCACCACCAGGGAATCCTCCATATCCACCACCAGGGTTTCCTCCACGATAGCCACCTCCGGGGAATCCTCCATATCCACCACCAGGGTTTCCTCCATAACCTCCTCCTGGAAATCCTCCATATCCACCACCAGGGTTTCCTCCATAACCTCCTCCAGGAAATCCTCCATATCCACCACCAGGGTACCCTCCGGGGTACTTGGCTTCTCCTAGGCGGTTTGTTGTTGGCTCGCCTGTCTTTGCTGCAAATAATAAGAACATGCACATATATTATATGTTACTGTACTTTTATTTGAAAAAATAATAGTATTAAATTTCTGTCTTACTTTAGTTCAGTTTGAAGGGTGAAAATTAGATATAAATTAATATTAATTTTAAACATGTGTATAGTGAACGTAATCAAATATTCCCGGATAAGCAGAGTGTTTGCTCAGATTGGACAAACTAGATTGTGCATATTTGCGATAAGTGTTGTAATCATTTGGGAAGTTTTAAGGTCAATAATAAATTCCAACTTTTGGTATATAAATATTGAGAAACTTTATTAAGGAAATAAAGGAATTTTATAGCTTGTGTAGATAGATATATAACTTACAAGTTTCAACTGAGTTGGAAACTCAGCCAACTCCCTAGCAGCCACCTCTGAGGTCTCATTATACACATCTTATGTGTAAAAGAAATGCACAAGTAAATAGCATTCTTAGAACCCATTTTTTTTTTCTGACTGAATTTTATGTACTAATATCTATTTTTGGAAAGGATGAGAAATCTGGCCTATATGTATCTCTATTTATAGGAAGATTTAGGATACAATTTTGATGTCAGAGAGTAGTCAGATAGAATGCTTCAAAGGTTTTGGGCATCGGCCCACCAAAGTAGTTGGACGGTTGCATGGTTGCAGTAATTGGTAGTAGGACAATCTTATCATAAATTTAATTCTCTTTCAGACAACTACTAGTGTAGAATGTCCTGACAGAATTACATCTCTAGTCTCATGACTTATTCCAAGTTGAAGAACATATTAATAAAACATGTAATGTATTAATCAGTTTTGGAATAAAAAAAATAAAACCGAATTACCGACATTGTTTTTAGAGTAAAATGTAGCAATAGTCACTAAACTATTTGATTATCTATATTATACGTAAAGCAAGATTTCCGTGATATAATTTTCTTTTAATATTTTATGTAATTTTATGTTATTTCAATTATACATTTTTTAAAGTAGTTTTAGAACTTCTCATCCTTTTTCTTCTATATGTTTTTATCTTAAAATTCTGTTAAATAAAATAATATAATTATTTTATGACAAAAATAATACCATAAACATATAAAAATATATAGTAATAAATTCATTTTCATAAGGCACACACGTAAGATGTGCAATAAATACTATATCGACAATGATAAAGAAAACACATATTGGCATATTAAATACCAACAACTTAGCATATCAAAATAATTTTAATCATAAAAAAAAATTGTGCAAAAAAAACAAAAAAAAAGCAATGGAAGCAGCACTTAATTTATTTGATCCCCATTCTATATGATAAAAAAGTCAAGGGGACTGCCAATATAACAAATAGAAGAGTGCTAATACGAGAAGGTAATACTACAATTATAGAATGGAATTTAATTGAGATCAGATTGGAAGTTATTTTAATTTGAAAGACAGGTGCTTCATTTCAGTGTTTCTGAAATTTTCGCTATTTTTTTGATAATAAAAAAGTTTAGAACGAGGAGGCAGACCATCGTCTTTCTCCAAAATTTTTCACTATTTGGAATATGAAAAACAAAAAATAATCATTAGAAGCATACGCAAATGGGATGGCTTCAACTTTGCATGTTTCGGGCAAAAGAAGCAAATTCCAATAACAATAAAATAATAGGGTTTCCACTATGTTAAGTTTAAATTAACATTTTATTAACAAAATTCATGCCGCGTTGTTGAGAACTTTTTCGAACAATTAATATTGAGCAACCAACTGATTTGGTTCTGAAAACTTTGACCTCTATTAAATATTAAAAACCATTAAATTCTGACTAGCCATCCGACAGAAAGCTGCAAATAATGCACTAGGTTTCGTGACATCATGAAGTTGGTGTAGAGTTATGCTCCTGAATGCCAATTGGATAACTGAAAATATTTTGATAAATTCGATTTTTTGTTTTATTTATAAATTTGGTGATATAAATTAAATTGTAGACAATCTATAACATCAATTGATGTACGTAAAATTTTTTAATATTTAATTTTGATAATAAAATTTATAGATAAAATAAAAAATTGAATCTACCTAAATATGTTTTTCGGTGGATAACTCATAAAATTCTGCAAGCTTAGGATGTATGCTCTAATTAATTGCATGTGCGTGTGAACTTGGAAAAGTCTTAACTAGATTTGTGAAATTTTTTTATTATTTATTTTATAAAAAATTAAAAAATTAAAAAATTTAATTACTTTTCAAGATGTGTATAACTGTCATATTATTATTGATCATGAATTAGGTAATTATATACAATGTGCAAATACATAAATGTCTCTTTTGTGACAAATTAATTATATAGTAATAGATCTGAACAAAATTCAAGGTTCAAATTAAAAAAAAAAATTCATTTTTTCTCGTATAAGATGAAAGGCTAAAGTTTGTGTTTTTGTATAATTGTCAAAAGCAGATTTATTTGTAGACAAACTTTTTTTTTTTTTTCCTTTGAGGAATAATGCAAATGTAGAAATTAAAGATGTTAATTTCAGTTGTGCAAATATGTTTTGATTTCTGAAAATGATTAATCCAGTTGTGACAACATAGTCAAAAACTATAATTTTATGTGAAAGGTGTAATTTTTTCCCCTTTGTGACAATAAAGCCGAAGATTAATATGTCTAAAAACAATGTTCACTTATAAAAAAATTGGAATTAATACCAAGTATAACCTCTGTTTTTATACACATAATATTGAATGAGAGCTTATATTCATAGGTATTAAACTCATACTTGATGACTAAATAAAATTATTTAGATCTCGACCTTTAATTGGGTTGACTCAAACTCATATTATTCAATAAAAATTTTATAGGTTATTTGGTAAAATTTTGTTTTTTACACAAGTCAACACAATATGAAAAATATGTACTACTTATACTAATAAACAACTATTAACTATAAAATTCATCTATAACATTATATTTAAATTGACTAATGCAATTGGGCTAATTATTTTTAACTACCCGAGTTTAATTAAGTTAATAGAATACTAGAATTATTAAGCATTATTCATATAAAATCAAGTAGTATTATTTAATTTAAGATAGATATTAGTATTATATAGAGAGAGAGTTATTTGAGTTAAGTTTTAATCGAGCCGATCTAATAAAATTTAAATTCAACTCACAATTTAACCAGATTTAATATTTAAATCCAAATTTAACTCAACCAACTTTTAACATAAAGTTTGATCTTTTATTTATCATGCTGGGCTAGCTGGTCCCATTAATAGGCCTAGTCAGCAATGTAGGAATTTTCAATGGGGCAAAAAATCATGCAAACATGCTTGCAGGTTGGTGCATGCATGTATATTTAGAAATTTTTTTTGTTAATCACTCTTTATCTTTATTACAGTGGTGAGTATTTTTTATTTTTAAATAATTCAAAAATAATAATTTTTTTTATTTTTTTATTTTTTTATTTTTTTTTTAATTATCATATTCACTCTCCAGAGCAAATAACCAATTCTTACTTGTACCATTGTCCACTGAAAATGAGATTTTGATGGCCCAGTCGGATCTAAGACCACAGAATTCACGGGTTGGGACTTGGGACCCTTGTTGGTTTCGGCAAGAAACACTACCCTAAAATTTACATTTCTAAATTAAGAGAAGAAAAATAATATACTATTACATGGGACTACATTCAAGAGTCAAGGTCAACAGCTGGCAATTGATATATGTATCCAAACTAGGATGACGATATGGACGTTAACCATTTATAATTCTTAATAAATGTTTATTTCTGCTTACTGGAAGAAAATCCAATTACAAAAACACAGAAGCTTTTGGAGATAGAAATAATTGGGGAAAATAATTGCCATTGATTGTTCATTTTCTGAATCTAAAATAAAGTGAGCTGAACTATTTCTCGTAGGAAAATTAGTTTTTACTTGATCTAAATTTTTCATTTTTAGTTTATCTTAGCTTTCCAAATAACAAGAATGTTTCAATTTAATATATTCGAAAAAGGCATTGTAGACTAAAATTTCTTTTCCAGGGCAATTTCTTAGGATTTGTAATTGAAATATGCAACGTCCCATTTATGACTCAAATTTATTATGACATCAATAGATTTGTGGGTTGAAATATGTTAAAAATATTTTATTTGTACGTTATCTTTCAAGTATTCAAAATATTTTCCAATATAATTGGTAAATGTAAAATGATATTCTCTTGCACCAGAGTTCTTTACTTTCTTTTCTTACATAACTTTATAATATTACTTGTAATTGCAAAATCCACAATTCATTGCACAGGTAGAATCACACAAATATCTCGAAAGGCTATTAAGACAAAAACAAGTCAAAGAAAATGAAAGTATACGTAATGCAAGAGAAGAAAAGAAAACTACGTTCATCTCCACTCTTTGCTTCAAACTAAGATGTACTTTCTTTTATCTTGAAAGTGAACTTTGGCAAACCCTCTACTGCAAAATTAGGAAGTTGAAAAATGTATATAGAAGGAATGATGGTGTAAAATATTGAAAAGTTCTGTGGTTCTATTAAAGTACTATATTAGTTGTATTTTGAATATTTATCCTATCTTTTCTAATGACTGTCTCTTGGTACACATAAATCTTATACTTATAATGACATGATGTCCTAACGGACGTTACGGACCATAGAAAAATTCTCCTAAAACATAAAACATATTACAAGATCCTTTTTAATTAAGACGGTTTGATGAGTAAGTATAATTGCATTAAACCAAATTAAAATTGTCTTAACATGCATTAACTTACACATTAATATTACAATGAGCTACATAATATAGCCCGTTTAATTAAGCATACATGCTAGATATGACGTAACAATTACAATTGTACCCTCCAGGTCCACCACTAGATGGAATTGAGGAGGAAAGGGATCTCTTATGATAGCGGTGTATAAGTTCATCTGACCAATGGTACTCATTTTAGTACTTGGCTTCTCCTAGTTAATTTGTTCTTCTCAGGTGTCTTCGCTGCAAATAAAAAAGCATGTGTAGAGTTATTTTTGAATTTTTTTTTTAACTTATTTAAAATGAAAAACAATTTTTTTTCTTCTAATTTTTGTCTACAAAGTCTTACTTTTAAAAAGTGATTTTTAATTAAAAAAAAAAAAAACTGTAAGTAAATTTCAAAAAGCTCTTGAGAACAAACACATAGTAGGGCTACACAAACTTGAGAAAATTAAAGAAAAGAGCAAAATGCACCAATAGTCACTAAACTATTAGGTTGTTGTATGCAAAATCACTGATATATTTTTGATATTTGATAATTTAAGAAATTCTTTATTTTTTATTTATTATTGGAAAGGGAAAAATTCAGTTACCGAAAATTGTGATTGAGTTTTTCTTCTTAACTAAATCTTTTAAAGTCTTTTTATGTACTAATATTCTTTTTACTATTTAAAGATGAAGTGTGACTCTTATAATTATTCTTTGCTTCGACAGGGGAAAAAAGGGGACAGTAATAGAGAGGTTAGAATGTAAGTAGCACTCATTTTTATTTAAAACGGATATTTTGTTTGCCATACTTTGAATATAGTTTTAATGAGATTTTTTTTGTGCTTTCTATGGTGTTTTTGAGAAATGGGAGGTTTAAAATTGTAACTTGCAAGTCATAGATTATTGACCAACAGTAACAACCAAAAGCCATACATATCGTGGAATAAACCTAGTTTGCATAAACTTTCTAAATGCCTCCATTCATTTTCTGACATTTAGGATGGAGTGATTACGAAGCATATTAAGGCAACTACATATGTAAAACTGGGGATTTCGGAGGACCGGACACAGTGATGAGGACAAAAGGAAATTTTGTGCCAAACCTTAGTTATTCAAAATAAGGGTGTTCGTCTGTTACTTTTTGGCTTTTCTATCGTTAATGTTTTTTGTTTATGATTAATAAAATAAAAGAAATTTTTTTTAATTTAGTATCTTATTTTTTAGGTATTGACCCTTCATATATTACAATAGATCGATTTAATACATTATCTTTGTAAAATTTAATTAATGTCTATTCCCCCTTAAAGGTTAAAAAAAAACATTTATCCCTTTTAATAGTTTTGGTCAAATATAAAATAATTGACTATAAAAAAACATAATTTATCCCTTTTAATAGTTTTGGTCAAATATAAAATAATTGACTAATTTGACCCAAAAAAATGACAACACTACCTTTCTTACAATTTCTGTAACATAAAGATCAAAGTTAATAACACTTTCCCCCCTGAACTAGGTGAATAATTACACTTTACCCCTTAAACTACAAAATTATACATTTTGCCCTCATTATCATTATTCATGGTATTTTACAAATTTTAAAATATTAAGAAAATCGAGTTAAATGATTGAAATAGTTTTAGTATTATATTTTGATTTTTCATGTATTTAATTGATTTTCTATAGTTATAAAAGAATTAGGAAAAAATAAAATATAATATCAAAATGATATCTTTGACTTTAGGGAGTGAAAATGTGAAAAAATGTTGAATTTATTATGTCCGACATTGCAATTTGCACATATTAAATCAATATTAAAAGTGTAAAATACTAAGAGATATAAAAAAAATCACAATGTTTTATAAAAAATATAATTTCATAGAATTCCTTTAAAGAAAAAATTTCAATAGAAAATAAACCCATTTAGAAATTGTTCTGCCACTACAGTTAAACATTCAAATTCGAAATAATATTAAATCAAATCCAAAAATTTTAAAAATTTGACCAAGAAATATATTGACATAGATTATATTGAAATATTATATAGGTCATTTTTGCTTATTTTTAAATAATTATCACATTAATATCCAAATTTAAATACATAAAATTAAAAGCAAATTGCCCCCCTCAACTTTCATCTAAGTTGCAAGATGCCCCTTCAACAAATTTAATAGGTATTTTTCACCTTCTAACTAATTTCTACCAAAAAAGTAACAATTTTTCTAATATTTAAATTATTTGGACAAAATGCCCTTTGGGCTAAAAGCAAAATGCCCCTTTAGCTTTCACAAAACTTACAAAATGCCCCCCATTAATCTTAACAGGCAAATGATCAAATTTAAAAATAAAAATAAGTAAATGGCCTCTCTCTTATACAATCTAGATACTATAAGAGATAGGTATTTTACTACTTTAATTTTAGTCATAAATGATTTCTAATTTTTATGTGTCTAGATAATTTAATTTATAAAATAAATAAACTTCATATTACAAGCAACATTTTTTTTTTATTTCAATGTACAGTTTGTATATTTATTAATAATACACTATTGCAAACGAACCAACTACAAAAAAAATGAAGTATCGAGAACAAAAAACTTTTGAAAAAAATTACTCTTAACATCTACATAAGTTATAGAATGAGAATTCATGTAAATTTTTTTACTTTTGGCATAACAATAATAAAGCATAATAAAATATTATAACTGGTTAATATAAGGTACAATAAATTTAGCCAAAATATGTCAACCGAATGACTCTACATACACAATTTTTATTTGTATACATACACAATTTTTATTTGTATACTTAGAATAAATTCTTTAAGTTTTTTAGGCTATCTTTTTTGTACATTTTTATTTGTTAATTTTAGTATTAATAATTCATTGCAAATTCTGTATTATAATAAAATATACATTATTTTATTAGAATGTATTTTAATTTAAAAATTAAATCATAAGATGCATGTAAAATTAGATATTATAGTTAATAAAATATTAAAAGTAATATAATTTTTTAACAATGAGAAAAAGGATTAGAAAAAATAAAATGAAAAACAAGAAAGAGAAAATAAATAAAGGAAAAAAGAAAATTACATTTCACTTAACTAATGTACTGGGGGTATAATGGTCAATTTTCAGCAAAATGATACTTTAAATAATTGACCACATGTCAAGGGTGCAAAATGCCTATTAAAATTATGTAGGGGGTATTTTGCAACTAAGGTAATAATTGGAGAGGGTATTTTTCTTTTAACCCAAAATCAAAATATAGTACCGAGGGTATTTTAGTTATTTAATTAGATTATCATAATAATATTAACATTGGTAATAGATGAATAGTATCAATGGTGGAAAAGGTATATATTTTTATAGTTCAGGGGGGCAAAGTGTATTTACTCACCTAGTTGAGAGGGTAAATAGTGTAATTACTCACCTAGTTTTGGGGACAAAATATTATTAACCCTAATAATTATAAGAAAAATATATAAAAAATATTTTCTTTTATCAGTCTAATACTTTTGTAAAGTAAAGATTACATATAAAATGATAAATTTTGATAATAAAAATGATGATAAGATAATGTAGATAATTATTCTCATTTAATTTTTTTTATTTTTCCTTCTTTGTTTTCATATTTTATTAGTGCACAAATTCTATGTAAAAATTTTTATTTGTTACTAAATTTGTCATTGGAATTCAAATAACCTGATGGTTAACCCATAATAAAAGGATGATATTTTTAAAATATATTAGAGCATAAAATTTGATCGAATAAAATGTATTAGAGAATAAACAATCAACTTTTCTCTTATACTAATTAATAGTTAAGTATTTATCAAAAATTATTAAAATAGAATAATTTTTCCCAATTTAAACTTGGGAAATTTAAACTGACAAAAAACTATGACCATAATGGGGCATCTAAATTAAAATTATCCTAGTTGGATTTGGCCTCAAGGATCATTTAAAATCAAATTGAGAAATTTAAGAATCTAATAGATACTTTTAAAAGTTGAAAAATCAAATAAAAATATTGGTTCCGTTTGGATTTTTATTCTTTTTATATTTTCCCAAATAATATTTATAATAATTCTTTAGACATATTTTTCAACAACCTTTTATGTCACTTACATCATATCTCAAAAAATTGTTTAGTAACTATTTCAAATAATATCCTGAATAGAATAGTATATGAAATAATGATTGTTCAAATAGTTCTATTGGTAAAAGTCGGTAACCATAGAAGTCATTTATCCTAAATATTAGGATAAATTGCTATGAACCTCCTTGTAGTTTGGTTAATATTTAGATTATTCCCTTGTCTTTTGAACTTACAATATGCCCTTCTTGTTTGGGCTGAAGTAAAACTGCAATGAACCCCCTTGTGGTTTGACTAATATTTAGGTTATTTCCTTATATTTTGAGTGCAATGTTTGGATGATATAGATGTCTCTTATAGGATTTAGAATTTTGTATAACTCTAATTTTAACTTTACATATGTTTTATAAAAAAAAAATTCAAATTATAAGAGACACAATATTTTATATTTGTAAATTATAAAACATGATAAGATAAACATCAATCAAATGACAAGAAATTTATTAAACGAATTGACTTTTGAGTTTGAGTGGTTCCACGGAATTGATTATGCTCTTGTGGTTCAACGCCTGTAGGACTTTGCCCGTATCTAATGCTCCACCATGAGTCAAGTAGCTATTTTGTCCCGCAGTAGTAAAGTTAGAGGCATTTGGACGACATTGACAAAACTCGTGCAAAAGGCATCTGATTCCTATAAAAAGCTGAAAAGGACAATGGCACTTTGTGGCAGCCACTGCTATGTCCAATTGTGTGCGAACACGTGGCGAGCCTGTGAAAATGCATTTTTTTATAAAAAAATTTCAGATTTTTTTTATGTCTCTCAACAATTTACAATTTTAATATTTTGATTAACCTGTACAACTTGTAATGTCAAATATTCACACAAATCTATTATTTGTACTATTCATGTCCTATTCATTATGCCAAATATTTAGGTTACCTCGTTTTTGGCCCCACTTGTCGACCTTATGGTGTGGATAAAATCTTATGGAATATATGATATAAGTTGATGTAAGTAAAATTTTATAATATTAAATCCTGATCACAAGATCTATATGTGGGCCAACACTGGGTTAACTTCTAGATATGTTTCATTCATTATTTATATTTTAAAAAATATTCCGTAAATAATTACGTAAATGATTTTGAACAACGTGTCTTAATTAAATGTAATGTGGTGAGAATAAATAAAGAATCTAGTCACAATTGCCATTTTTCTATTTGCATTGTTGTTTTATACACTTTTTACTAATAACTGGAGTAGAGCCTCCGATTAGGTTGGTCGGATTTGGGCCAGATCTTATTGATTCAGACTGGGATTCGTTTAACATTATCCGATTCGAATTTGAATCCGGATATCTTTTGGGTTTATAAAAGGAGATTCATATGTAGATTCGTCGGACATTGTCAGATCTAAATCTAAATTTGGCCGGTATTGATTTTATTTTATAAGTTTAAAATATAAATATAAAAATTTCAAAATTTTATAAATTTTTTTTTTTTTTTTTGGAAATTTAAAAAAATTAATTTATATTAATATTATATATGTCCCTTATAACATTAGAATTACACTTTATTGAATACTATATAGTAAACACACAAACGTCTTAATATAAATAATTTTATTGCATATGCAAGGGAAATTATATAAATTATCAGGGCTAGAAAATTTTAACGGCTGGGTCTATCAACCCATATATATTAGGTCCTGTTAATATATTCCTTTTTAATCAGGATTAAGTCATGACTCTAAGGGTACATTTAAATATTCTTATGTACCCGATCCACAGTATGGGGCACTCATAGACCCTTTGATCCAGGTAAATTCACGTCTCTCTCCCCTCCAAAAAATCTAACTTATTTTTGGAGAGGAGAGCCGCAGAGGCAGATGTAAATTTACCTGGATTAAGGGATCCACAACTCCACCGGTAGACGGAGTCCAGATAAATATTTTCCAGTACGCTATGACCTTTCATGATAGGGCCCAATTTTTAACTAACCGTCCCCAGAAGACCACACACTTTAATGGAAACCAAAATCCGATAGGAAAATACTTAAATAGGATTAATTTAATCACATCTGTAGATCATGTAATCAGAATTAAATCTTAAAAAATCTTACTTACATCAGTTGATGTCATAAATTTTCTAAAGTTTAATCCACACCATATAATTTACAAGTGAAATAAAAAATCGAATTTACCTAAATATTTGCCAATTCGATAACCAGTATCTCCCTTCTTCCTGTGAAACATTATGGTGTACAAGTGCCATGTGCCAGCGTAGCCCATAATTCATATACGCAATGCAAGCGTCAATGATTTCCAATGCACTTAATGCACTTCCACTTGTATAACTCAAAATTGCCTGTATCTAATACTCCATGTATCATGTAGAACCTTGCATATAATCAATTCACTTTAAATGAGTTAGTTATTAAATATTTTATTTGAATGTGAAGTTAAAAATTTGAATTTTTATTTTATATTTTTAAAAATAGATGTTAGGTCTTTTATTTCTTAACCCTGTTCGACATTTTCCTTCCCCTTATTAATAAATATAATTGATAAGAGTAGGTTAAACTATTATCGTTTGAAAAAAAAAAAACGTAGAACCTTGCCCTTTTCTAATACTCCATCCATTAGGTAGCTGTTGTGTCCCAACTTTTCAAACTCAAAATTGCCTGTATCTAGGTGTCAATGGTCATGTTGTGTCTTTATCTAGTATTGTATAGCGTGGGATTAGTTTCACCTAAATTATCAGATTGTGTTCGTTTCTTACTCGTTTATTTTATGTTATATTCGTGTCTAATTTATTTATCCCGTTTATTCTTGCTAAAGATGTACTAGTTTATTTGACAAGTTAAATAACTTACGATATATTTAAATAAAGGAAACCAAGGAAGAGCGATATGTTTGGGAAAATAAAAGAGAAAAAAAAAAGAAAGAAAGAAAACATAAGTTTTTAGTAATATACATTTTAACTCAAGGAAAATTTTACAATCTTAGTAGGAAATCATTGCATTGTACTTCAAAAACTTGTAAAATCATATAGTACAAAATCTTAAAATACAGTAACCAACTTTTTGTTTGGGCGTGAGGTTAGAAGATCGAATCCCCTCGCATTCTTAGGATAGAAGTTAGGTTCTCAGTCTCTTGATCCAATTTGGCCTCCCCTTCCCCTTAGAGTTAGATAGATAGGAGTAGGTTAGACTAATTTTTTACCCCCTATTATTAATTTTTTACCCCCTATTACTCTACTTGTTTCTATTCTAGCTGTCTCTTATACACATCAGTGACCTACCAATTTATTCCCAACAAATCAAAGAGCTCCCAATCCTTTTAGTGCATCAAATTTGTGTTGTAAATTCCTCAATAAATGAGATAGGAAAAGCCATTTGATTTTCTGACTTTTTTCACGACTCAAGACTGATTTTGAATCATTTTCAACCTAAAATTTTTAGATTCTATTTGTTCAAATTTTGGTGTTTGTTGGTCGTATGTTGGAGAGCAATGGAACCCTAAAAAAGCATCCTATAGAAAAGCATCATTTTTTCAGTTTAGAGTGCAAAGAAAAAGGATAAAAATTTAGGACACAAAATTTTTTGGAAACTGATCTATGAGCTAATCAATAAAATTTAGTTACAAATTTTCATCCAAATTACCATGCTCAAATACTAAGTATTTGAGCCTCACTTAAGAAAAACCTGTTGGGAACTTGGGTTGGCATTCTAAACCCGCTAATACCTAAACTTGCTTAAGTTCAGGCCTAGACTGATTGGACATGGCCCAATTTGTTTTTGGGCAACACGGCCCAAATTTTGTGCATCATTTCAGAAATTTCGGCCGAGTTGAACCAAAACCTGATTGATTTAACCAAAATATTTTGTGTTAATAAAATAAATTGATACCCATTTGGGATTTGATGAAAAAGGCAATCATAATCATAGAGAGCCAGCCGAATATTTAAATGAATTACGTTTAAAAAGGATTACTAATTGTTATGAACTTTATATGAAATGACACAAAATATATCATTTTTATAGTTTAATTACCATTTTTGTGAAATAAACAGTTGAGTCATTTCATTTTACAACCACCAAATAATTTAGTAACTATTAATACAATTTGCTCAAATTTTTATTTGGTATGCGAGAAAACGTCATACTAATTAGGATAAGTACAAAGCCACTCCTAATATTTACCACTTGAGTCACTTTACCCCTTGGCTTTTATTTTGTTTCACTTATCACCTTTTTAGACAAAAATACCTTTCAATTTTTAGTACTTTTTTTCCTTTTAACTCTTCATTTTTTTCTCCGTTTTCATTTTTCTTTTTCCTATCTCTTCCTTTCTTTTAAGAGACTTGCTTGTAAATCCGAAAATACAACACTCATGTTGCCTCCTGAGGATCATTTTGGTGTAAATATTGTGCGTTTGGACAAGTTTTGAGAAAAATAGAAAAATTTTATATGCAAATAAAAAATACAAAAGTAAATTATGGAAAAGGTAATAAACAGTATCCAAAAGGTAATATTTATTGGGGTGCTATTAAACATAGGAAATAAAGAAATAAAAAGAAAAAAAAGGAGAGAAGAAAAAATAGACGAATAATAAATATAGAAAACATGAAAAATAAGGGTATAATAGTCCAATAAGGGTGATAAGTTTTACAAAATAAAATTTAAGGAAAAAAGTAGAAAAATGTGACATATACGTTAGGCATAGTAGGTACTATAATTAGAGAAATTCTATAGTTCTGTTAGGGTATTATACATTTATACTTTTAATATTTATACGATATAGGATATTATATGTTTTAAATATTTATACAATATAAATTTTAAAACACAACAGTATAGTTCCATAACGACACTATAGAATTTCTCCTAAACTTATATCTGATTATTAAATAATTTTGATTCTAAAGACCATTTGACTCATTTATTCTTTTCATGGCGATGGTATCAAATGCTATGGCCATCACTTGCACCCTTTAAAGAGACATGGTGTCTTTAATGGTCAAAACTTAATTTATCATCATTATTGCACATATAGTATATTCCTTTAGCAGATTTTTTTTGTCACACTTTTCAGCTTGTCATAATTTATATGGTTAATAGCACTTTGTCTTGTGAATTAAGTGGATAATATTATTTTTTTCTCCTAAACTATAAAAATATACAATTATACACTTTACCCTCCATTAACAATATTCATCTATTAGTAATATTAAAATCATTAAGATAATTTAATTAAATGACTAAAATACCCTTAGCACTATATTTTTATTTTTCATGTATTTAAATGACATTTGATAATGATGTGATAATTATTTAGAAGTAAGCAAAAATAAACTATATAATATTTTAATATAATCTATATTAATATATTTCTTGGTCAAATATTTAAAATTTTTGGATTTCGTTTTATATTATTTCAAATTTGAATGTTTAACTGTAGTGATAAAATAATTTTCAAATGAGATTATTTTCTATTGAAAATTTCTTTAAAGGTAGTGTATGAAAATATAGATTTTATAAAAATTTGTGATTGTGTATGAAAATATAATTTTATACAACTTTGTGATTTTTTTAATGTCTCTTAATATTTTACACTTTTAATAGTTATTTAAACCTGTGCAAATTGTGATGTCACATATAATATAATTCAACATTTTTTCATATTTTCACTCTAGAAAGTCAAAGATATTAATATGGTATTATATTTTATTTTTTCCCAAGTCTTTTATAAGTATTGAAAATCAATTAAATACATGAAAAATCAAAATATAATACTAAGGATATTTTAGTCTTTTAATAAATTATATTTTTGATATTTTAAAATTTTTAGTGGATGAATAATGTAAATGGAGGGTAAAGTATATATTTTTATAATTTAAAAAGGCAAAGTGTAATTACTTATTTAATTCAGTGGGTAAAGTGTTATTAACCCTAATTTATATACTTTGTGAATATTGCCAAGGGAAAATTACCAAAATAGTCCCTCAACTTTTTTACTTTAACCAAAATAGCCCCTCAACCCTTTTTTTAGCCAGAATAGTCCTTCAACTTTTATTTTTTTAGCTAAGAAAGTCCTTTTATGGTGGAGCCATCATAAAAACCTTTTTTTTTTGTTTGATAAATTTCACATACACCCCTTAACTTTACTTATTTTTTACATAACCCCTATGCAGTTTAAAATGGGAAAAATAAGAAAGAAATTAATTTGAAGGGGTGAAAAAAAAAACTTCAAAACAAATTTTTTTTTAAAAAAAAAAAGAAACTTTATGTTTTACCAAGAAAAATCTTAAAATCCTAATTCTTCCCTCTTCTCATTTTTTTGGTCAACTGAAACTATCACCCACCCAACTCTAGAATCACCCCTTCAACCACCCTAACGCCTCCCCCCACCCACGAGATACCAACTACCACCCACTAACGCTACTGCCAGATTCTCTCAGTCAACCACTAAGCGTTTTTAAAAAAAAAGTTGGCTATAAAATTTTGTAAAATTTTAAATTAGTCCAATGTAAAAAATAACTAAACCACAGGGGGTGTATGTAGAATTTATCAAAAAAGAAAGAGATTTTTGTGGTGACTCCACCACAAAAGGACTATTTTGGTTAAAAAAATAAAATTTGAAAGACTATTCTGGCTACAAAAAAAAGTTGAGGGATTATTTCGGCTAAAGGAAAAAAGTTGAAGGACTATTTCGGTGACTTTCCTTATTGCCAATTCAGCTTACTATAGTCCTTATCTTTATTAAGAATTTATTTGAATTTTGTACATTTTGCCTTATTTACACAAGGATCAGATAGTGTTTGAACCATTGTACTTTTGAAAGATCTCGTTACATTCGCGCCAATCAAGAACTAATAACGACAAAAGTCATGAGAAAAAGGGAAATACTCCGACTTGAAGGTGATGGGTAACCATCAATGCATGTGTATTAAGACACAGGCAACGGCAGTCTTCTTGCCAAGTCGAAGTCAACACACCATTTAAGACTTGAGAGTTAAGCGAACGTAGCTGCATTCATAGGATCTTTTATTTTTTCCTGAAACTATGCAGTAATATAAGGTAAATTTGGATTACTTATAATAATCTAATATTTGGTATAATAATATTTAGTTTATAACTTCAGTAATTTTTTAAAATAAATATTAGTAATAATTTGAATAACTATTTGGATACGAAATAATATTTTGAAATAATCATTTAGATTGAAAATAAAGAATATCTATTATTTAGTGGATCCATTTAGAAATAAAAAATAGTTGTACAACTAATTAAATAACTATGGATTATTTTTTGTTTAATTCCTTTAATAGTTTTCATTTACGATGGTTGAGTTTTCATTTTTTTTTTGGTCCTAAAGGTTTTGAGTAGTATGGCTTACCAAACAAGTTACATATTTCAAATCATGTTGCCAATCACTACCACTCATCTTTGCAAATTTTTCGGAGTTTTAACATTTGACCTTGTTTGAAAACGGAGTGTTGATATTTAAAACATATTCTAAAAAAAGGAATTTTTTTTTTATATTACTAAATTAAATTTAAGCCTATAAAATATACTCAATTAGAGATAAGCTAGTAAATGGACTGGGTCTAGACCCAAATTCGACCAGTTCTGGATTCATTTATTTGAATCTAGATTAATGTATCAATTTGATTAACCGGATCCATTTGGCTATTAATATTATAATAAATGGATCGGATATGAATTTGGTAGTTCTGATCCGATTAAGGCTTTAAAATAATAGTATGTGGTTCGACACATCTATAGAATATAGCATATAGATTTGGAAGGTATCCTGTTCGGATACATCATATAATATTATAAGAGACAGTATAGATAAATAAATATCCAAATGGAGGGTTGGTATGTATCTTATACACATCTAGACTGTGTATAAGTTATTACCAAAAAGTAATACAATGTGTATATTGCAAATATTATAGATACTTTGTGAAATTATTCACTTAAAATCATATACATTGTATTTTATGAACACTAAATTGTAAAAAATCACTTACGTAATTATTAACTGAATATTTTTATAAAATCTCTGTCTCTAATGAACATCTACATGTATAGTGCAAATAATGGATTGTATGAATAATAAGAATAAAACAAAATATGAATAATCTGAAATACTATTTGGAGAATTATTTACTAATCAAACACCTCCTTATTATGACCAAATATTATTAGGTAAATAATGCATATTATTTGTAATCCTAACGGAGCCATAATTTACTTTATCATCATATTGTAACAAATAAGGATGCTTTCCATTTAGGGCCGGATAGAAGAGAACATATTTATTTTTAAAAAATAAAAAATAAAAAATTTTAAAAAATCAAAACATTCATAATTCATATTATGTTTTATATTAAATAAGTGTTTTGCAAAATAATAATAATAATAATAATATTAAAATTTACTATTTTATTAAGTAATTTTATGTTTCATTAAAATTTAAAAATATCTATACCATAAAAATATGATACATAATTTAACGGTGAGATTTTTCAGTACAAAATAAATTTTGGATATAAGAATTTGATATTTTTAGATTATTTATGTTAAACTTTAATTATTTGGAAATATATAGATAAACAAATGAATGAAAAGATCCAAATTGATCGAACTGGGAGCTCAAATGGTTGCATGTGCAATTATTTAGTGCGTTCAACGGCTCTGAATTGACCAAACTTCGAATTTTCATTAAAATTAAATATTATAAAATCATATTTATATCAACTAATGTCATTTATTTCAAGACTTATTTCCCCATAGTTTGTACTCGGACTTTATATCCTATACTTATTTTTTGAACATACTAAAGTTTGAATTTTTAAATTTATCTATTTTAGTCTAATTTTTTAATACCATCACCGGAATTTAACGGGCGTTCCAAACACTAATTAACACTATTAAAAGTTGAATTAAAGTGGAACAAATCTACAAGTTAGGGTTGTAATGTGTCCAAAAATTTAGAATTGGGAGTGCGAAGCGACAATGATCATAAGTTAAGGGGTACAAAGTGGCATTATTCACGGCTACTTCAATTGGTGCAATACGCTTTTAAACATGCACTTATTAATTCCCTAAACATGCATGTGTTATGCAGTTACTTAGTTTCGTTAACTTTGATAACGGAATTAAAAATTAGATTGAAATGGGATACATTCAAAAGTTTAGGGTACAATATGTCAAAAAAATATATATAGGTATCAAGTGAGAATCGAGTACAAGTAAAAGGCGTAAAATAGAGTAAAACTTTATTTTATATAATTTAATCCACACTATATGATTTACAATAAGTATTTACCTAAAACACACTCCATTTTTTACCTTATAATCTTACGATTATATTCGATTCTCATTTTATATCATATTTCTAATTTTAGCCATATTGCGTTCAAATTCTCAAATTTATCTTATTTTACTTGGATTTTTACACCATTAATACAATTCACGGACTGTATGTATGTGTATACTGCACACTTGTTTATCGTACGAATAGGGTAGTATTAATAAAAACTAATTTTAATTTGTTGTACCAGTCAAGCCGTGACCATTTTTCAACATTAAGTTTGCAATCATCCACACAACACAACTAGACTCGATGATGAAATGTTGAAAATCCTTTTCCACTATGCATCACACATTATCATTAACTTCTGTTGTCAAAGTCTCTTTAGCATACCTTTTCTTAGACAATGACAAGTTCTTTGTAGGGCCCCTTATTCTTTGTAAGGGCAAACCTATTTGAAGTTTGAATTAAAACATAATCTGATAATAGATGAATTATATGACACCTGAGAATCATATGCCAGTAATAGCCACATTATTACACAAGGATTGCATAATATTAGCATATTTACACAATCATATTTAGACTCAAAATGGGTAAAAAATTAGTCTACAACTAAAATAGTGCTCCGAAAACAGCATACCATCCCCAAAACTTGGCTGCAGAGCCTTGTTAACTACACCAAGTATGAAAATTCTTGAAAGCGAGTTTTCTTAATGTAAATGACAAGTGATGAAAAGCTATATTAAAGACCAAACTTCGTTTATACAACCACAATAAATTACTTGCAAGCTACATAAGGCCCCAAACACTTTCCATAGAATTTGACTAGCAAACCACCCTTAAGTATTTAAATGAGACAAAAGCCAAAGTAATCACACATAAGTGAAATGGCCCTTTGTTGTCTTACCTGAAGCTTAGCCGACTATTTCTTATGGATTTGCATACAACCTAAGTGAAGCTTTCCTCCAAAATGGTCAGCGAAACGGCAATCACTGAAAATCACGAACAAGGAAAAGCATAGCCTAATAATTATATCAGTCCCCATATGAGATAAAAAAAAATCACAATATAGCTGCCCCTAAATCTTCTAGTTACCAAATGATAGCATGAGAGACGAGCATAAAATAGAAAAATAATGCAGCTAAATTTAGCTGTAAAAGTTTATGCTCATAAAACTGGGCCTAAAAGCCTGCTGGTGACAAGGTGATTGCCAAGTTAAACATTGAAGTAGACTCTGTATATCTAACTCAATACTTGAACAATTGTGGGATGTATATAACACATTCTTTTAAAGCTAAATAGTGTACTAAAATACAGATTCTGAAATATGAACTCAAAACCAGGATACCAAATGCAATGAAGAAGTGAACTTCATATTCTCATTCTGGTGACTAAAACTATTAGTATTATGTAAATGAAATAGTATAATGCAGTTGGTTGTTCCCACTTATACCGTTGTGAACAAGATTCAAAACTCTAAAACTCTTAGTAAGAGAACATTATGGTATTTTCACCTTAATTTCCTTAGAATTGTCTCAAAATTCCAGACGATTAAAAATACCAATACAAACTTTCAGATTTCACACTGTTCACAAATATTAGCCATATCATGAGATTTACAACTCGTATCACTATGATCTTTATAGAAATGGAAACTAGACACAAATATCCAATCTAGATCCAAAAAAAAAATCAGTTGGTAATTAATAATATAACCTGTTCTAAAGTTCCTCACAAATCAAAACAGGTTCCTAAACTTTCTTTCTGAAACAGATTTGCAAAAGCAAAATTGCGGTCCACTTATAAGGGTTACTGGGGTTTTTAGAAATAGAATCAGGGAAAAATCTTTATACCATTTAGAAGGTCTGTGAATCTAGTTTCACAATCAACAATTTGTATGCAATTACGATTTTCTTATACACTGAGTCATAATAATTTTCCCAAACGTGGGCAGTGTGTGACTGAGAATATTCAGAAGCAGATTTTTAGTCATATTTTAAGAAAAACTGGTGTTTATAGAAAATGAAACAGGGCATTATCTTCATACATTTTGAAGGTCTGTGAGTCTAAGTTCAAACGCAACAAACGTAAGTTTCACATACACACAGGTATAGCGCTCTTCTACAACATACATTTAGCTCCCAAATCCAACTAATCACTTGTTATAACCATAAAACATTGTTAAAGTATACTGCTAACTTCAGCACCACATTAACAACCTTAAACATGTTGAAGAACCTTAAAAGAGCTTCAGTTTAAAAGTTCCGCAACTTACAGATAATGAAGCCAATTTCACACAAACTATACCTGCCTCTATCTCTTTCACATACAGCACAAAAAACTACACACACTTCTCCCGCAAATCCACTTCCTAAAACTCTTATCCATTATTAGCATATATTTCAACGAATTTTAATTATCTACTGGAATAGCTACCAAGAACTTCAAGAACTTCAAGAAAAAAAATGAACAAAGAAACTAGAAACAAAAATTGCAGTACTAAATAAACGAGCCAAACACGATAAAATACGAACAAAGAAACAAAAACATAAATCATACATGCTTAAACTGAACTAAAAAAACAAAAACATGAAAGAAAGCATAGAAAAAGAAAAAAAAAATGCTAAACTTTATGGATAACCCAAAGAAAGTCGAGTAAATTTTGTAGAAATCAAATCTAGTTGTAAAATTATAATACAAAAAGGAGCAATCTTATGCGAAGAAGACCAAAATCAAATTACCTCCAATGACATTGAAATTGTTTCTTCAATTTAGTATTGTAAGATTCATATACACATCTATTAAATTATATAAGAGACTTTTCCATGAAATTCTACGATCAATACGTACCTGTCTCTTATCACAAGAATAGGTAAACATTTGAATGAATTAGGAAAGTGGTACAAAGGGTAAATAATGGTTCAAAACGACATCATTTTGTGAAAAAAGTTCAAAATTCTAATAGTGCTACATTTTACCATTTCACGCTATTATGCATTTCACCAATAATAACCACACTTTTTGAACTTCAGCTGGACAGAGATTCACGTTTCTTCTATCTCCTTTTTTTCTATAAAAAATTTCACCATTTCCCTTAACCTTTAGTGACTCGAACCCATAACGAATATGGGCTGTCGAATATAGGAGAAGCATTTTACTGCATTTCCTCTTATTTACAAGCTAAAAAAAATGATAAAATTCAAGTCATAGAATTACAATTTTAAAGGTAGACTTGTAAATGGGTCGAATTCAGGTTGGATCTATAAGATCTAGACCCAGATCGAATTAATATTACCCAATAGGGATATAGATACCACTGAATCTATAAATATAAGAATTCATCAGATCTTGTCGGATTAGGATTTAGATCCGAATTCAGATCTTGATATTATTTTTAATATTTCAAAATTTTTATATCTATATTCACCCATTAAGTTCTTATCGAAATAAAAATTTACAATTTATCTCTCTTCTAACAACTTTGATTTTTTCATTTGAATTGTTTGTTTTTACGATATAAAATAACTTACTTATTAAATATTTGATTAGGTAAGTTGATATTTAATTAAGGTTAGACAATAAATTCAATCAAATAATTTTTTTCCTATCTAGGTAGCATAGATATTTGAGAAAAAAATTGGGGTTAAGAAATTTTAACTTTATCAGGTTTATACACCATGTATAACATACCAATATTTTCTTACAAGTTTTTAAATTGTACGTCATTGGGTTTTTTTTAGATCGAAATGTATTTTGGATTCAAGAAAAGCCATTATATTTCACTAATTTTTAAACTCAATTATATTGGTACTGAGTAATCAAAATTATACATAGATTCAAACCTAGATAAACAAGTCCGGAACGAGTCTAGATCCTGACCAATTAATGACCCTACTTAAAAGCTCTAAACTATTAAATACTAATACTAAACCCTATAACCCTCCAAGTGAAAGCTATTACACTAAAATTTCACAAAACAAAAAAAAAAAAAAAACACATTTATTATGTAGATAAAGTTAGTAGTTTAAAATGTCCATTAGATCTATTATTCTCAACAACCACATTATGAAAATGAAATAGATTAGTAAAATACAGAAAAAAATATTATTTTGACACATAGTGATAATGATTCTATCACTAAATTAGGAATAGACATTACTGATAACAATTGTTATCACAAAGCTAGAGAATAGTGACAAAATAAAAGTTGTCACAGATATTAGGAGTTTTAGTGACAAGGTTGTTACTAACGACCATTCCCTCCCCGTGCGGCATTTGTTCTGTAACAATTTCTATGTGACAACTACTCAGTTGTCACTGAATGCTTATATTTTGTGACGACAGTTAGTGTGTTGTCACTGTATCCTTTTCTTGAGTGACAAATCTGTATCTCGTCACTAAAGTTTGTGATGACAATGGATCTCGTCACAGTAAATTGCCAATAGTGACAAGTTTTTCTTTGTCACAAAAAATGTTGTCACTGAAGGCCAATTTTCTTGTAGTGGTATATGACCTATAAGTTATGGGTTCAAGTTACTAAAGGGGTATGTTTGTTATCCTTTGAAAAAAAAAAAATGAGGTACCTTATTAAGAATACAGAAAAATTTAGGAGACTTTCATAGTTGAAAAAGATTTTTAAGAAGCGAAAAAATTTTACAACATTTGAAATACCTTATGTGGATTACAAAATAGTTGTATGGACTAAATTTGTAATTATCCTAATTGATAATCGATTTTGTAAAAAGAGAAACAAAATTTAAAATTAATTTCTTCTTTGCATATTCAATATTGATAGATGTTATTCATAACTAAAGACATGAATATTATGTCTCTCTACTTTTAAATATTTTTTTCATATCATTTTATTTAACAGTTTAACATAGGTACGGTTCATCCGAACTTACGACACAAGTTTGGATAAACCTTCTAAACTTGCTATGTAGTGTTGAGTATTTTTTTAAGACAAAATGTCTCCAAAAATCACAGGGATGAGGGGATTGGGAAGGGGAGGAGGACGAAGGGGTTGTGGCAAGAGAGAGGGGCAATTGGTGTTGCACGGAAAGGAGTGGGGAGTAAGAAGGAGGGAGTTAAAGGGATGAGGGAAGTTGCAGGAATGAGGGAGTAAGGGAATATGGGGAAGGGACTGTCAGGAGGTGGTAGTGAGCAGTAGAGGGAAGGTGGGAGTGGACAAGAAGTTACTGAAAGGGGGAGTAGGGAGATGGAGGTGTGCAGGATAGTTACAGAAAGAGGGGGCAGGGTTTTGAGGAAAGGTGCGACAAGGAATCTTGAGTTGTATTATTTGTATTGAATGCTGTAAATTACCCTTCTTCAGATACATTTAAAGATACATTAAACTCTTTATTTAAGTGAATGCTACGTATGCTGAGGTATAAAATCAATTGTTATAAACTTTTTTCTTTTACTTTTTTTATCTACATAATGAGTCAGACCTTTTTTTATATATATATATATTTCAAAGAAGTGTGACATTTTATTTTATTTTTTATTTTATAATTTGATGAAATTAAATACTTATTGATACTTTGATCCAAAAATATCATTAAATTTTATTTTGATATTCCCAAGAAGCATGATATTCTTACTTTTGGTAATTTCTTGGAAATAAATACTGAATAATATTACTTTCATCTAGATGGTTAATAAGAGACATGTTTCTATTAATGGTATCTATCAACCAAACCATTAAAATGCAAATAGGGATCAGAAATGTGGTCAATATAACGAAGAATAAAGAGATACCATCTATACCCAAATAAAAATTTGTGTTTTCATAAGAAAGCCATCTAAGGCTTTCCACAAATTGAGATTTGCGCCGAGGAGCCCTTGGGCCTAAGAGAATTGACTGTAGTTGGGTATAAGTAGGCTGGTTAGAGACGAGTTGAGAGAGTGAGTTGATTGTTTTTTGAACAGTTCTTTGAAAATATATTTATCTATCTAATTGATGATTCATAAGAAGACAATTCGTGGTTCATATACTTACCAAGTAGGAATAATAGAATTTAGTTATCTAGGCTAGTTTATGGGCCAACAAGGGATTTTTATTTTCGAAACCCATTGCATTGGAGTGGGGCGGCACAAAAGAAATCACACAGAAATGATCGAATCTTTGAATGCCCCAAAAATGCTATGAGGTGCTCAGAAATGGTCAAAGTAGTTGAATAGGAGGATCACGAATATAAGAAAAACTGGTTAAAGCTAGGAATGCCTGCCTCGCACAAAGAAAGCGGAGACAGAACCATAACTTACACAAACAGAGAGGATACTCCATGGACCTCGCATAGTTACTATATCAACAGAGGGTAGCTTACTTAAACTGAGGGGGACCTATCCCGATAGAACCCTATAAAAGAACGGGAGCTAATGAGAGGTTCCATTCTTCTTATGAGACAAAGGGCAGCACTTCTGTATGTGATCGTAGTATGTCACGTCCTCTCATCCCAACAGGAAAGACTGGAGTAGTATCTTTATTAGCTGGAAGGAATTAGTCTCCACTAGCATCATTTGAAAAACGAACAAGAAAAGGGTTACGGTTTAGGAAGGATAGATGGATGTGGCCCAATGGCTAAAGCTCTCCTTAGGTTGTGTGGGTGGATTACATACACGATTTCTTTCATCTTTGCTCTAGCAAAAAATGAGAGGTTCCTTACCTAACCAAAAAAAGAGATTTACCAAGATCATCTCCTTAGCAGCCTGTGTACCACATCTATGAAGCCTAAATTAACTGCTACTATAGGGTAGCATGCTTAAACTAATTGTGATCCGGCTTGAGGCCAAAGAAATGAATCTTTTACAAAAGGTCTGTTTTGGCAGAGAATGACGGCTTGAAATTCCCTCTTTCTACCAGATCTTGTTCAGGTTGACGTCTGTTCTAACCCAGAAAAGAATCCGCTTAAAAGCCACACAACTAAAACTCATTTATTTTGATCCCATAGTCTAACATAGAATTTTCTTTTCATGAAATTTACTATGTAATTTTTCAAAAGCAATTTTGTTATAAAAAAAAAATGAATTTTTGAAACATTTGTAATTAAGTAACATAAACCTGTTCATAATGATTAATGTTCAACAATTTCTATAGGCCAATATATAACATAACAATTTTAATTACGAGTACAATAATCATGTTCCTTATTATTATTTTTTTGGCTTATGGTGTTGTATAATTTGCTAATATATTACTTAGTTTTCTTTGTGTTTGGTTAATTAATTATAAAAAGTTTCAAGAAATCATCATTTTACTAATATTAGTATTATTTTATAAGTTCAATATCTTCATCTTCTAGTGCACAGCACGAGTAATCAACTAATTAATTGTACATTAGAATGTCACTAATAGATCGAAGGACGAAAGGTTATCCTATTTTTTCCTTGAAATATTTCTTATAATATCTTGAAAGTGAACTTTGACAAACAAGAAACACAGTTAACCGCAACCCTATCTTTAATAAAAAATTATACAGTATGTAAATAGGAACTGTGGAATAAAATAGCATAATTGTATGAAATTTTATGACTAGATTAATATTAAAACATATTCATAATTACACACTGATCATTGCAATATTGCAGCACAGTAGCTGCAATAAAGTGGGTATTTAATGTGCTGCATGATACCACCGTTTGATGAAGCTCTTCTTGAAGTTTCACACTAGAAAATACTACTATTACATTGAGTCTCTTTCAGCAATATTCATGCTATAGCAACCATGAAGGCTGGCTTTATTAGTTTTGTGGTTCTGCATCCACAGCTTGACCAGGATATGAGCAGCACCTACAACCCCCACCATAAAAACTACGGCCATCCGCCACGGCCACCGCCGCCAGGTCCCCTGTAGCCGCCACCAGGGTACCCTCCATATCCACCACCAGGGTTTCCTCCATAAGACCTCCAGGGAATCCTCCATATCCACCACCAGGATTTCCTCCGTAACCACCTCCAGGGAATCCTCCATATCCACCACCAGGATTTCCTCCGTAACCACCTCCAGGGAATCCTCCATATCCACCACCAGGGTTTCCTCCATAACCTCCTCCTGGAAATCCTCCATATCCACCACCAGGGTTTCCTCCACGATAGCCACCTCCAGGAAATCCTCCATATCCACCTCCGGGGTACTTGGCTTCTCCTAGGCGGTTTGTTGTTGGCTCGCCTGTCTTTGCTGCAAATAATAAGAACATGCACATATATATGTTACTGTACTTTTATTTGAAAAAATAATAGTATTAAATTTCTGTCTTACTTTAGTTCAGTTTGAAGGGTGAAAATTAGATATAAATTAATATTAATTTTAAACATGTGTATAGTGAACGTAATCAAATATTGCCGGATAAGCAGAGTGTTTGCTCAGATTGGACAAACTAGATTGTGCATATTTGCGATAAGTGTTGTAATCATTTTGGAAGTTTTAAGGTCAATAATAAATTCCAACTTTTGGTATATAAATATTGAGAAACTTTTTTAAGGAAATAAAGGAATTTTATAGCTTGTGTAGATAGATATATAACTTACAAGTTTCAACTGAATTGGAAGTCTCAGCCAACTCCCTAGCAGCCACCTCTGAGGTAATCATTAGAATTATAGCCAAGGAAATGCACAAGAAAAGAGATTTCTTAGAACCCATTTTTTTTTTTCTGACTGAATTTTATGTACTAATATCTATTTTTGGAAAGGATGAGAAATCTGGCCTATATTAATCTCTATTTATAGGAAGAAGACAATTTAGGATACAATTTTGATGTCAGAGAGTAGTCAGATAGAATGCTTCAAAGGTTTTGGGCATCGGCCCACCAAAGTAGTTGGACGGTTGCATGGTTGCAGTAATTGGTAGTAGGACAATCTTATCTTAAATTTAATTCTCTTTCAGGCAACTACTAGTGTAGAATGTCCTGACAGAATTACATCTCTAGTCTCATGACTTATTCCAAGTTGAAGAACATATTAATAAAACATGCAATGTATTAATCAGTTTTGGAATAAAAAAATTAAAACCGAATTACCGACATTATTTTTAGAGTAAAATGTATCAATAGTTACTAAACTATTAGATTATCTATATTATACGTAAAGCAAGATTTCGGTGATATAATTTTCTTTTAATATTTTATGTAATTTTATGTTATTTCAATGATACATTTTTTTTAAGTAGTTTTAGAACTTCTCATCCTTTTTCTTCTATATGTTTTTATCTTAAAATTCTATTAATAATATAATTATTTTATAGACAAAAATAATACCATAAACATATAAAAATATATAGTAATAAATTTGTTTTCATAAGGCACACACGTGAAAACTCTCCTTTATGTGCAATAAATACTATATCGACAATGATAAAGAAAACACATATTGGCATATTAAATACCAACAACTTAGCATATCAAAATAATTTTAATCATAAAAAAAAAATTGTGCAAAAAAAAAAAAAAAAAAAAAACAATGGAAGCTGCCTTAATTTATTTGATCCCCATTCTATATGATAAAAAAGTCAAGGGGACTGCCAATATAACAAATAGAAGAGTGCTAATACGAGAAGTTAATACTACAATTATAGAATGGAATTTAATTGAGATCAGATTGGAAGTTATTTTAATTTGAAAGACAGGTGCTTCATTTCAGTGTTTCTGAAATTTTCACTATTTTTTTTATAATAAAAAAGTTTAGAACGAGGAGGCAGATCATCATCTTTCTCCAAAAATTTTCATTATTTGAAATATGAAAAACAAAAACAATCATTAGAAGCATTGGCACCTGTTTCGGGCAAAAGAAGCAAATTCCTATAACAATAAAATAATAGGGTTTCCACTATGTTAAGTTTAAATTAACATTTTATTAACAAAATTCATGCCGCGTTGTTGAGAACTTTTTCGAACAATTAATATTGAGCAACCAACTGATTTGGTTCTGAAAACTTTGACCTCTATTAAATATTAAAAACCATTAAATTCTGACTAGCCAGCCGACAGAAAGCTGCAAATCATGCACTAGGTTTCATGAGATCATGAAGTTGATGTAGAGTTCTACTCCTGAATGCCAATAGGATAACTGAAAAATATTTAGATAGATTTAATTTTTGATCTTATTTATAAATTTTATTATGTGGATTAAATCGTAAAGAATATATGAGATCAACTGACATAAGTAAAAAATTTTAACATCTAATTCTAACCATAAAATTTATAAAAAAAAATAAAAAATTAAATCTATTTAAATATTTTCTAGTGGATAACTATCTGCAATCTTAGAATGAGGGTATGGTCTAATTAATTGCATGTGCGTATGAACTTGGAAAATTCTTAACTAGATTTATGAAACTTTTTTAGTATTTATTTTACGGCGTAAAGTAAGTAATATAAATTATTAAAAAATTTATTTACTTTTCAATTATTTCAATTACTGTTATGTTATTATTGATTATGAATTAGGTAATTATATACAGTGTGCAAATACATAATTTAAATTGTGATGGATAACTTGTGGTAAATGTCTCTTTTGTGACAAAACAATTATATAGTAATAGATCTGAACAAAATTCAAGGTTCAAACAAAAAAAAACAAAAAAAAGAAAGATGAAAGGTTAAAATTTGTGTTTTTGTATAATTGTCAAAAGCAAAAGAAATTTGTAGACAAACTTCTATTTTTTTTCCTTTGAGGAATAATGCAAATGTAGAAATTAAAGATGTTAATATCATTTGTGCAAATATGTTTTGATTTCTGAAAATGATTAATCCAGTTGTGACAACATAGTCAAAACTATGAATTTTATGTAAAAGCTGTATTTTTTTCCCCTTTGTGACAATAAAGCCGAAGATTAATATGTCTGAAAATAATGTCAGCGGTAGGACTATTAATTGGAATTTATGAGTCACAACTTACAAATTGATTTAGACTTCAACCTTTAATCGGGTCACTTATACTCATAAATATTAAACTCATACATGACTCATAAAATTATTTAGATTTCGACTTTTAATTGGGTTGGCCCAAACTTATATTATTCAATAAAATTTTTATAGGTTATTTGGTAAAATTTTGTTTTTTACACCAGTCAACACAATATGAAAAATATGTACTACTTATACTAATAAATAACTATTAACTATATCATTCATCTATAACATTATATTTAAATTGACTAATGCAGTTGGGCTATTATTTTTAACTACCTGAGTTTAGTTAAGTTAATAAAATACTAGAATTATTAAGTATTATTCACATAAAATCAAGTAGTATTATTTAATTTAAGATAGAATTAGTATTATAATATATAGAGAGAGAGTTATATGACTTAGGTTTTAATCGAGTCAATTTAATAAAATTCAAATTCAACTTACAATTTAATCAACTATAAGATTTAATATTTAAATCCAAATTTAATCCAACTCCCTTTTAACATAAAGTTTGATCTTTTATTTGTCATGCTGGGCTAGCTGGTCCCATTGATAGTCCTAGTCAGCAATGTAGGAATTTTCAATCGGGCAAAAAATCATGCAAACATGCTTGCAGGTTGGTGCATGCATGTATATTTAGAACAAAATTTTCTTACTCACTCTTTATTACAGCGGTGAGTATTTTTTATTTTTAAATAATTAAAAAATAATAATTTTTTTTTTACTTTTTGATTATTTTTACAATTATCATATTCACTCTAGCCAATAACCAATTCTTACTTGTATACTTGTCCATTGGAAATGAGATTTTGATGGCCCAGTCGGATCTAAGACCACAGGATTCACGGGTTCGTACTTGGGACCCCCCTTTTGGTTTTGACAAGACTAACACGTACCCTAAAATTTTTTCCTAAATTAAAAGAAGAAAAATAATATTCAAGAGTCAATGACAACTGGCAATTGATATATGTATCCAAACTAAGATGAGGATGAGGACGTTAACCATTTATAATTATTAATAAATATTTATTTCTGCTTACTGGAAGAAAATCCAATTACAAAAACACAGAAGCTTTTGGAGACAGAAATAATTGGGGAAAATAATTGGCACTGATGGTTCATTTTCCATAACCAACACGTCACTTATAACTATCTTTTCTAAATCTAAAAGAAAGTGAGTTGAACTATTTCTGATAGGAAAATTAGTTTTTACTTGATCTAATTTATTCATTTTTTATTTTTTTACTTGATCTTATTTTTCCAAATAACAAGAATGTTTCAACTTAATATATTAGAAAAAGGCATTGTAGACTAAAATTTCTTTTCCAGGGCAATTTCTTAGGATTTGTAACTGAAATATGCAAAGACATTTATGACTCAAATTTATAATCGGTGACATCAATAAATTTGTGGGTTGAAATATGTTAAAAATATTTTGTTTGTACGTGATCTAAAATCCATCAATGTTTTTTTTTTTTTCTAGAATTCATATTTGTGGAATGATATTCTCTTGCACCAGAGTTCTTTACATTCTTTTCTTAAATAACTTTATAATATTACTTGTAATTGCAAAATCCACAATTCATTGCACATGTAGAATCACACAAATATCTCAAAGAAAATGAAAGTATATGTAATGGAAGAGAAGAAAAGAAAACTACGTTTATCTCCACTCTTTGCTTCAAACTAATATGTACTTTCTTTTATCTTGAAAGTGAACTTTGGCATACCATCTACTACAAAATTAGGAAGTTGAAAAATGCATATAGAAGGAATGATGGTGTAAAATATTGAAAAGTCCTGTGGTTCTATTAAAGTACTATATTAGTTGTATTTTGAATATTTATATACTATAACACTATATATTTTGAATACTTGGTACAATAAATCTTAATTAAAGAAAGTACAATGACATGATATCCTAACGGAAGTTACGGACCATAGAAAAATTCTCCTAAAACATAAAACATATTAAAGAACATTTACAAGATCCTTTTTAATTAAGACGGTTTGATGAGTAAGTATAATTGCAAGAAACCAAATTAAAATTGTCTTAACATGCATTAAAACACATTAATAATTACACTCTGATCATATAATTGAAGAAGTATTAATGCAGCACTCTGATGATATAGTGTGAAACCATTGGTCCAGCTCTTATTGACGTCTCATACTAGAAAGTACTAGTATTACAATGAGCTATATAATAATTTTTTCATTTTTACTTGATCTTATTTTTCCAAATAACAAGATTGTTTCAACTGAATATATTAGAAAAAGGCATTGTAGACTAAAATTTCTTTACAAGGGCAATATCTTAGGATTTATAACTGAAATATCCAAAGACATATTTATGACTAAAATTAATAATGGTGACATCAAAACTTTCTGAGTTGAAATACTGTGTTCAAAGATATTTTATTTGTACATGATCTAAAATCCTTTTTTCTTTTTTTTTGTTCTGTAATTCATATTTGTGGAATGATATTCTCTTACACCAGAGTTCTTTACTGTCTTTTCTTAAATAACTTTTTAATGTTACTTGTAATTGCAAAATCCACAATTAATTGCACATGTAGAATTACACAAAAATCTCGAAAGACTATTAAGACAAACAAGTCAAAGAACATAAAAGTATATATAATGGAAAAGAAGAAAAGAAAACTACGTTTATCTCCACTCTTTGCTTCAAACTAATATGTACTTTCTTTTATCTTGAAAGTGAACTTTGACAAACCATCTACTACAAAATTAGGAAGTTGAAAAATGTATATAGAAAGAATGATGGTGAAAAATATTGAAAAATTCTATAATTTTATTAAAGTACTATATTAGTTGTATTTTGAATATTTATATATTAAAATATTATATATTTTAAATATTGATATAATAAACCTTAAAAAGTGAAACAATGATATGATATTCTAACGAAATTACGGAACCAAGAAAATTCTCCTAAAACATAAAACATATTAAAAAACACATACGAAATCTTTTTAAGACGGTGTACGTCAAAGGTAACCCTATAATATTCAAATTGTTGAGTAAGTATAATTGCAAGAAATCAAATTAAAATTGTCTTAACATGCATTAAAACATATTCATAATTACACAATCCGATCATATAATTGAAGAAGTATTAATGTAGCACTCTGATCATATAGGGTGTGATACAATTGGTCCAGCTCTTATTGACGTCTCATACTAGAAAAGTACTAGTATTACAATGAGCTATATAATATAGCCCGTTTAATTAAGCATACATGCTAGATATGACAAAAACAATTACAATTAGGGGTATCCACCACCAGGGAATGGAGTCATTCGATAGACGGGCGGGTCATCGGCCCCAGGGTACCCTTCATAGTACTTGGCTTCGCCTAGTCCGTTTGTTCTCGTCTCAGCTGTCTTATATCGCTGCAAATAAATGAGGAAGAACATGCACATTTGTTACCATATATGTTTTACAAATACAAGCCTTGTTCTCGACTTTTTTCGAAAAGTTAAAAGCTATTTTTCAAAATTGAAAAAAGCATTTATAAAAAAGCATGTGTAGAGTTATTTTTGAAAATTTTTTAAACTTATTTAAAATGAAAAACAATTTTTTTTTTTTTCTAATTTTTGTCCACAAAGTCTTTTTAAAAAGTGATTTTTAATTATAAAAAAAAACTATAAGTAAATTTCAAAAAGCTTTTGAGAACAAACACATACTAGGGCTACACAAACTTGAGAAAATTAAAGAAAAGAGCAAAATGCACTAATAGTCACTAAACTATTAGGTTGTTGCATGCAAAATCACTGAACTATTTGTTTTGTTAATTTGGTCATTGAACTACTTTTAAGTATATGTTTAGAGTCACTCTTTCTATTTTCATGATGACTGCAAATACAAATTTAAAATAATTCACGACCAAATTTGTAGATCAGAATGATTTCAGACACATATTTAAGATAGTTCAATGATCAAATTTGTAAAACAGACATAATAGTTTGGTGATCATTGGTGTATTTTTCTCTAAAGAAAATGAAGGAATTTGAAATGTGGTGTAGATATCTCACTATTTTCAACTGAAGTGGAAGTTTCAGCCAACTCCCTAGCAGCCACCTCTGAGTTAATCATCAGAATTACTGCCAAGGAAATGCACAAGAAAACAAATATCTTGGAACCCATTTTTTCTGACTAAATTTTACGTACTACTAGAGTATACTAGCTTTTTGGAAAGGATGAGAAATCGGATCTATATTGTTCTATATTTATAGGAAGATTTAGGGCAAAATGCCGTAAGAGATGTATTGCCGGGTCTACTCCTACTACTAAGCGTAGACCTATTCAAGGGTTTTGGCATATTGACTCAAGAAGTAGTTCAGCGTTTAAGACATGGCGGCGGTAATGGGCTAGAAAAGGTCTCTGTTTGCATGTTGATTATTAGCTACAATATTATTTTGAATATTATTTAAAATAATATTATATTATTCTTTGAAATATAATATATATAAAATAAAAATTAATTAAAAATATATATAAGTAATAAAAGTAAAATATTTTTTTAGAGAATAATAAAAAAATGGTCCTCCAAACATACCAAATTCAAGGGTTAATAACATTTTAGTTGGTAAACTTTAACGTCATTCATACTTTAACGTCTATCATTATATTTTTATTTTTAGTAATATATGTTAGTGCTCTCACGAGCTTCAGCCTTCAGAGGACTAATTACTTCACGAATAAGAAAGGTATGCGGGTAAGAGTTCAGGTTTCTAGAAGAGCTTATTCCATTGGAGGGTGATGAGGTAATAGAGAGTCGCGGCCAAATAATTTTGGAGTCTTGTGTGGTTGCCATGTAGCTGGATTGATATGCAATATTAGAAAATTTTTATATGGATCGAATTCATAATATAGTGTTATAGATCTTTTGGTTCATATTACTTTACAGTGTTCACCTATTTAAGTGATGTAGAGTGATGTAAAATAATATAAAGCAAGGGGACTATAACACTATACTACTATAAATATGATTTATATAAAAATTTTCCTATAATATATGTTTCAAAACTGGAAATTGCGGAGAAGCAGACACGAATTAGATGAAAGTGCGTGGAGACCATTATGAGGACAAAAGAACATTTTGTGTCAAACTTTAATTGAGTTTCAAAATAAGGGTGCTATTGATTTTGATTTAGGTGAGTGATCTTTGATGTGATGTTGTAATCTGTAAGTGTTAAGAAATTTAGTTATGCATTGTTAATTATGTTAATTTTAATAGTATATAAGATAAATTATTTTAAAACCGATTACACTGACTAGCTAATTAAAATAACAAGATCAAATTGATTTCTTTTAATTCAGTGATGTTGATACTAATTGTATTAACTATAGGCCTGTCAACGGATCGGGTCTAGACCCGGATCTGATCCGGATTCGATCCGTTTATTCGGGTCTGGATTATTATTAAAGTTAGATCCGACCCGGATCCGATTAGCCTATTCTATAAACGGGTCGGATTTTCTTGTTCCGATCCGATCTGGATCCGAATCCGATTATATTTTTTAAATATATATATATATATATATATTAGGTTAACATTTAATGGAGAAACAGCCGTTTAGTTTCTTTTTCTTATTTCTTTTTCATCTTATTCTCCTCATATCTTCCTCTCAATCTCCTTTTCTCAATTCTCACCAGCCAAGCAGCCACCATCCATATTCACCGTTCCACCATTCATCTCAACCAACCATCGCCATCCATTCACCAACATCCACCAACCATCTCAGCCGAGCCACCATTAAACATTCATGTATTATTTTTGTTTTTTATTTATTTAGTTAAACTAGATCTAGAGTCTAAAATTAGATCCAGACTTCTTTTTTTTTTTTTTTTCTCGTCAAAACTAGATCTAGTGTTACACTTACAGATCTGGATTTACAGAAAAAAAAAAAATTAAAAACGTTTAGGGTATTGATCAATATATTTAGGAGTATTATATATATTTTTTAATTTGATGATGTTTAATTTAGGCATTTTCTTTTCTTTTCTTTTATGCCTGAGGATTGAATTTTCACCGTACGTACTCAGCTTTAATTTAATATCTACAGTGGATAAATTTTGGTTGGCTAAGGTTTCTATAGCAGTTTATTTCTAATTTGAGTTTGGTTTGTAATTGACACGTCTCCCCACTCTATAAAAAAGCAGGAAGATAAAAATGAAAGAAATAATAATTTGCATGCGTCTCTGTTTGTAGACAAAAATAGAACTGAGTATTATGTTAAAAGTATACACATCTAGATGTGTATAAGAGACAGATGTGGTGTTGGCTGGAATGAAGTCATATTTAAGGTATTATCATTAGGAAATAAGAGACATTAATATCAACAATGAAGTAGAGTACATATTTACCTAGAAAAAAGGAAAAAAAAATAAAAATAAACATCATCATACATTTCTACATGTTTTTAGGTAGTAGGTACTAATATTCTGTGTACTTTTTGACATTTGCCTCAGTTCTAATTCATGCCTCATTTCTACCAACTTTGATGGCTAATTTGGTCACAAGTTTGTGAAACACATTACCTAATTTTCATTGTTTTGTAGGATGTCATTCCAGCCAACACCACATAGCACAGCTGATGAAAATGACATACTGGTTGTCGATTTGGAAGAAGGAGGAGGAGAACGTGACAATGATCAACCTAATACACGGGTTAGAAGATTGACTTCAAAGGTATGGGTGACTAAATTATCAGGTCTTAAGGGTACTATTGCTATGTGTAACCTTTGTAAGAAAAAATTTGTAGGGGATAGTTCAAAAGGAACAAGTCACTTGAAAAAACCATAGATAATTGTGTTTCTAGGAAACATAGAGATGTGGGGCAACAATTGCTTCAAGTTGCTAAGAATGTTTTGGATGATTCTGTTAAGATTGAAAATTTCAAATTTGATCAAGTGAGAAGTAGACTGGATATGGCAAGAATGATAGTAGCTATTAAGCATAACTATCCTTTTAACATGGTTGAGCATGAGTACTTTGATATATTTATCAATAATTTGCAGCCAAATTTTAAGATTGTGTCTCGAAATACGATTAGATCAGATGTAATTAATGTGTACAATGAAGAGAAGGAAAAATTGTACAAGTACTTGGATGAACTCTCTTGTAGACTCACTCTCACAATCTTTTTTTGGACATCTGATCATTCTAATTTTGCTTATACTTGTGTGAATCATTATATTGATGATGATTGGGAATTGAAAAAAAAGATTCTTGCTTTTAAGTCTATTCCATATCTTCTTGATGGTAAGACATTGTTTAGATTCATGTCAGATATCATTTTGGAATGGAATTTAGATAAGAAATTGTTCTCTACGGTTGTGGATAATGCATCTTCTAATGATTCTATGGTTAGGCATTTGAAATCATGGCTTTTAAATAAGTCATTACTTAGTTTGGGTCTCCACTTTTTCATGTTCGATGTAGTGCACATACTTCTAAATTTAATTGTGAAAGATGGTTTGGCTCATATTGGGGGATTACTTCATAAAATTCGAAATACTTTAAAATATTTGAAGAAGTCTCCTTCTGCTTATCAAAAGTTTGAGAATACAATTAATCAATGCAAATTGAAGAATATAAGAAAGGTGGCCATGGATGTACCAACTAGGTGGAATTCAACATTTTTAATGTTGGATTCTGCATTACCCTTAAAAGAGGCATTTGGTCGTTTGGAACAAATTGATAGAAACTACAAGTTGAATCCTTCGGAAGATGAATGAAAAGTGGCATATATTGTTCATGATTGTTTGAAAAAATTTTATGATGCCACAAACCATTTCAGTGGTAATAGTTTTCCTACATCAAATATTTTTTTTCCTGACATATGCAAACTACAGCTTAAATTGAAAGAATGGGAAAACAGTGACCATGATTTTATTAGAAATATGGCTGGTCTTATGAAGGAAAAGTTTGAAAAGTATTGGGATGAATGTTGTTTGGATGTATTGGCTATTGCTATGGTATTTGATCCTAGGTTCAAATTGGCTTTGGTAGAGTATAATTATAATGCGATATATGGAGAAAATGCTAAAAAGTATGTGGATAGGGTTCGTAGTGCTATTGTTGATTTGTTTGTTGAGTATGGAGGTGATCCCAATACTTTTGTATAAACTTGTCTCTTGATGTAGAAGAGAGTAATTTTACTGGTGCTAACAAGGAATCTGATGATATAAAGTGATGATATGTTTTCTAATTTTGATAAATGGTATTATCGCTCCAAATCTTCCACAATTCGTGATTACCAAAAATCTGAATTGCAAGTTTATTTAGAAGAGCCAGTGTTTCCACGAAAGGGCAATTTAAAAATATTAGACTGATGGAAAACAAATAGTCCAAAACTTCCTACTCTTGCAAAGATGGCACGTGATATTCTAGCGCCCACTACACTGTAGCATCGAAGTCGGCATTTAGTGTTGGAGGAAGGGTCATTGATGAGGCAAGGGGTCAGCTTTACTACCTGATGTTGTTGAAGCATTGGTGACAATTAGCGATTGGTTAGAAACCAAAAAAAAAAAGAAGTGAGTATTTCATTATTTTAAATTCATATAATGTACTTTTTAATTGGTTTATTTGAAGTTTTTATTGATTCTTTCTATATATACTGTTAGAGCTAGTTGATGAAGACATGGGTGGTAGCTCCTCTAAATTTCAAAAGCTTGGGTGAGTTGGAGGCTTTGAGCTGTCAAGATGAAAAGTTGAAGTTGGAAGTTATTAAGTTGTATTCTGAAATTTTTACCAGCTATGTATTAGTTTGACTTCTTTGTATTTCTTATGAATTCAATTGTGTAATTAGATGTGTTTTACTGTTATGTGTAATATTTTAATATTTGTATGGAATTGGAATGATGAACTTCTTCTTGTAATTGTATTTTAATGATTTGGATTAAAGTTTGGGTGAAATGTTGGAATGTTTAAGGATTGAATTTCTGTTTGTGTTCTGTAAAATATGTTAAATCGGGTATATCCAGATCCGGATCCGATCGGATCCGGAGACGGGTTTGAAGTATTAGATCCGTCGGGTAATCGGATCGGATTCGGATTTGGAATTCTTAATCGGATCCGGGTCCGAAATTATCAATTCCGAACCCGACCCGATTACCAGGCCTAATTAATACAGATAATGTAATGAGCAAGAAAATTTAATTTTGCAAATTAGCTATGCTATTTGGTTGGATATAAAGTAAGCATTTTGAGACAGCAACTTATAATATAAGGTGACATTGAGTTGTATTTGCTAAAGAACTAAAATATTAGGATCAAGTTGGTTACCTCTTAGTGTACCCTTGCTACGTAATACCTTTTCTGTTACTTTTGTTTAGGTTCTTCTTTAATATTAGATATAATATCATTTTTAAAGTTTTCCTTCTCATTTTTTGAGATGTGCTTACGTTTCTGTTTCTCTCTACTTCATTTTTTTTTTCAAGGTTTCTTTTTTGGGTGGTGTGATGGATATATTTTGAGTTAACCAATTTTTTGTGACAAAATTTTCTCTGTACTTTTGGCAGTGTTTGCCATTTTGCTTTACTATATAGATTGGTTGGAGAAAAGGGGTGAAAAAATGAGAGTCCAAAAAATGGTTTCTTAGTTAACTTCCCAATATTACTTCTTTTATTTGATACTATTTTACATGTAACACATCTGATGTCATGTACATTTTGGGCATCCATGGGAGAAATTTCCATCGATTTGTGACATGTATAGTTTTGTAATAAGAAATTGGAAATAAGCTCTTGAGCCTAAGCGCAGGTCTATTTTTGATATTTGGCATTTAAGAAATTGTTTATTTTTTATTTATTATTGGAAAGGGAAAAATTCAGTTACCGAAAATTGTGATTGAGTTTTTCTTCTTAACTAAATCTTTTAAAGTCTTTTTATGTACTATTATTCTTTTTACTATTTAAAGATGAAGTGTGACTCTTATAATTATTCTTTGCTTGGACAGGGGAAAAAAGGGGAAAGTAATAGAGAGGTTAGAATGTAAGTAGCAGTCATTTTTATTTAAAATGGATATTTTGTTAGACTTAATAAAATACAAATATATTTAGTTGATTTAATATTATCTCTGTACATATTACTTTTTTTTTGTTATAATCTCTAGCTTATTCTTTCAAGGAAATAGATATTTACCAAAATGGTGGGAAGTGGCCGTGCAGTGTTCTACTAGTACTGTATATGCTTCAAAACTGGGGATTGCGGAGGACCGGACACAGTGATGAGGACAAAAGGACATTTTGTGTCAAACCTTAGTTATTCAAAATAAGGGTGTTCGTCTGTCACTTTTTGGCTTTTCTATCGTTAATGTTTTTTGTTTATGATTAATAAAATAAAATAAAAGACTAATTTAGTTTTTTATTTTTAAGTAATGACCCTTCATCTATTATAACAGATCGATTTGATCCCTTATCTTTGTAAAAAATTAATTAATATAAAGTCCATAACGAAAATTATAGATAAATTGACGAAGCAATCTATTTAATAACTCACGTGACTATTAATCTGCAATAGATATGTTGTTATTGACTCAATTAATTTGTCTGGAATTTTTTAAACCCTGACATTAGTTAATTTTTTTTTAAATATAATTGATCAAATTAGTTTTTGTAATAGATAAGAGATCAAATTGATCGATATCTTAGTGATAAGAGACCAACAATTAGTCTTCAAAATTCGAACCAAAGTTTATTTCGGTGAGTTAGGTAATTGATTTTTGTCTTGGTTTATGTGGTTTAATCAAAATTTGAAATGATTCAGAAAAACTGTTCATGCTAGAGAGGAAAAAAGTGAATGCGTGAAAATAAATAGTGATTGTCCAGATAACAGAATAGTACAAATACTGACTATATATTACTAAAATCGGTTATTTAGTTGGTTGTCCGAAGATTTGAACATTTTTGTAAGATTTCTCTTGTGCCGCCTCACTCCAATGCTCGGTTAACCGACTAATCAACTGAACAAAAACATTGGCTGGTTTTTCTGTTATGCAAATTCAGTAATCCATAACTAATTAAAACCAAACTATTTACAAATGTATAAGTGTTTATACAATTTAACTGATTAAACGAATAATAAAGAACCACAAACCAAATTTAAATGGTTGTTAATAAATTGTGGTTAAACTAAACTTTGACCACCATAGTTCAAATAGCCAACACCTTCGTAGAATATGATGTGCATTTTGTGCTTCGGTCGTAAGATAAAGTAGAAATGTCGCAGCTTTTGTTACATGAATTTGTGGAATTAAATTCCGATTTTGGTACTTTGACATTTTAAATATTATTTTAGAACAAATGTTAGGAATTAACCACTTCCCATTAAATACCATTTTTGGTGCTTTGGCATTTTAAATATTAGGGTAAATCTGACACCAATAATTTTGATCATGTTAGTTACTTATCTTCTAAATGTGTCTATTAATTAAGGTCGTAAACTTTTAAATTTGGTTAGAAATGATTTCTCAATGTCAAATTCAAGTATGAAAATTTTTATTTCGCTGCTCAAAGGTATGATCTAATGTCTATTTTCCCTCTAAGATTAAAAAAAAAACATTTATCCTTTTTAATAGTTTTGGTTAAATATAAAATAATTGACTAATTTGACCCAAAAAAATGACAATACTACCTTTCTTACAATTTCTGTAAGCTAAAGATCAAAGTTAATAACACTTTGCCCCCTGAACTAGGTGAATAATTATACTTTACCCCCTAAACTATAGAAATATGCATTTCGCTCCCATTCTCATTATTCATCCTTTACACTTTTAAAATATTAAGAAAATCTAGTTAAATGATTGAAATACTTTTACTGGTGTTATATTTTAATTTTTCATGTATTTAATTGATTTCCTATAGTTATAAAAGAATTAGGAAAAAATAAAATATAATAATACATTGATATCTTTGACTTTAGGGAGTGAAAATGTGAGAAAATGTTGAATTATATTATATCCGACATTGCAATTTGCACATATTAAGTCAATATTAAAAGTGTAAAATACTAAGGGACATTAAAAAAATCACAAAGTTTTATAGAAAATATAATTTCATAGAATTCCTTTAAAGAAAAATTTTCAATAGAAAATAAGCCAATTTAGAAATTGTTCTACTACTACAGTAAAATATTCAAATTCGAAATAATATTAACTGAAATCCAAAAATTTAAAAATTTTGACCAAGAAATATATTGATATAGATTATATTGAAATATTATATAGTTCATTTTTGTTTATTTTTAAATAATTATCACATTAATATCCAAATTTAAATACACAAAAAATCAAAATATAGTGTCAAGGATATTTTAGTTATTTAACTAGATTATCATAATAATATTAACATTGTAATAGATGAATAGTATCAATGGCATACAAAGTGTATATTTCTATAGTTCAAGGGCAAAGTGTTATTACTAACCTAGTTCAGGGGGCAAAATGTTATTAACCCTAAAAATATAATACTTTTGTAAAGTAAAGATTACATATAAAATGATAAATTTTGACAATAAAAATGATAGGATGAGATAATGTAAATAATTATTCTCATCTTAAATTTTTTTTTTTAATTTTTCCTTCTTCGTTTTCTTATTCTATGTAAATATTTATATTTGTTACTAAATCTGTTATTAGAATTCAAATAATCTGACCGTTAACCCGTAATAAAAGGATGATATTTTTTAAAATATATTAGAGCATAATATATGATCGAATAAAATGTGTTAAAATATCAATTTTGTCATTTTTATCAGTTAACTAATTAATAGTTAAGTATTTATCAAAAATTATTAAAATAGAATAATTTTGCCTAATTTTAAACTTGGGAAAGGCAAACTGAGCAAAAACTATAACCTTAATGGGGCAAAATAAAAATTATCCTAGTTGGATTTGGCCTTAAGGATAATTTAAAATCAAATTGAGAAATTTAGGAATCTAATAGATACTTTTAAAAGTTAAAAAACCAAATAAAAATATTGTTTCCGTTTGGATTTCTATTCTTTTATTATTTCTCAAATAATATTTTACAACAATTGGAGTCACTTTAGACATATTTTCTACAACCTTTTATGTCATATACATCATATCTTGAAAATTTTTTTAGTAACTATTTCAAATAAGATCCTAAATAGTATCTGAAATAATGATTGTTCAAATAGTAGCATTGGTAAAAGTCTGTAACCATAGAAGTCATTTATCTTAAATATTAGGATAAATTATAATGAACTCTTTTGTGGTTTGGTTAATATTTAAGTTATTCCCCTATCTTCTTTGGATTAAAGTAAAACTACAATGAACTCTTGTAGTTTGGCTAATATTTAGGTTATTTCCTTGTGTTTTGAACCTACAGCATGCTCCTTTATTGTTTGGGTTAAAGTAAAACTATTAAATTTTTTGTTAAGTGACTGTTAGGAAGTTAAAAAAATTTGATTAAAAGGCTAGTTATTTAATTTTTCTAATCAATGTTAGTTATATTTTTAATATAAAATAAAACCCATCCATTCCAGTAGAAGGGTTTTTGGACGGTATAGATGTATTATAATTTGAAAAACATAAGAGATCTATATTTTAATTTTACATCTATTTTACAAACAAAAAATTCAAATTATAAGGTATATTTTATATTTGTAAATTATAGGGGTGATAATCTAAACATTAATTACAGGGAATTATTAAACGAATTGACTTTTAAGTTTGAGTGGTTCAACGCAATTGATAATGTTCTTCTGGCTGACTTTGACCGTATCTAATGCTCCCCCCATGAGTCAAGTAGCTATTTTGTCCCGCAGTAGTAAAGTTAGAGGCATTTGGACGACATTGACAAAACTCGTGCAAAAGGCATCTGATTCCTATAAAAAGCTGACAAAGAGCCACTGCTATGTCCAATTGTGTGGGAACACGTGGCGAGCTGCTGTGTGATAATAAACCTTTTTTGGCCGGTTGATGCTTAAATGTGGCCGGTTAAGACTTTGACTTTAAAACTTTTCTTGGTTCCTTGAATAATTGATTATATGGTCCCGTGCTAGGTAAAATACCAGAATCAATTAAACCTTCTTTAAATATGGAAAATTCTACATTATTTTTAGGAAACCATTCTATTGATTTTAAAAGTTTATATAATTTAAAATTTTAAAACACATGATATTGTATTAAATAATTATTCAAACTATAAGAGAATGATTTTTTTAAAAGGAATTGTAGAATTTTTCCTAAATATTTTCCACTATGTTTTATTTTATTTATTTTTTTGTAGTATGCAGTTAAATAATTTGGCAAAAGTTATGAGAAAATAAGGGAACCAAAGGAGTAGAAATTTTAAGCTTTTTTGGATTGTAAATAATGTGCATTATTTGCTAAATAATATTTAGTCAAAATAATAAATTATTTGGTAGGTAAATAATTTTTCAAATAATATTTTATATTATTCATATTTTATCTTATTCATTATTCACACGATACATTATTTGTTCTATTCATATACTTAATATATAAGATAAATTTGTATAAGCCAAATTTCATAATATTAAATCTCGACCACAGATCTATAGGTGGGCCAAAGATTGAGTTTACTTAAATATTTTTCGTTCATTATTTATATTTTAAAAAATATTCAATAAATAATTACGTAAATGATTTTGAACAACGTGTTTTCATTAAATGTAATATGATGAGACTTAAGTAAAGGATATTCACAATTGCCATTTTTCTATTTGCATTGTTTTTTTTTGTAAATTTTTTACTATTAATTAGAGTGGAGCCTCCAATTAGACTGATTAGATCTGGGCCAAATCTTACAGATTCACTTTGGGATTCATTTAATATTATCGATTTGAATTCGAATTCGGATATCTTTTGTATTTATAAAAGGAGATACATATCTAGATTTGTCGGACCTTGTCGAATCCAAATCTAAATTCGACCAGTATTGATTTTATTTTATAAGTTTGAAATATATATAAAAATTTCAAAATTTTATAAATTTTCTTTTTTTGGGAAATTGAAAAAAAATAATTCATATTAATATTTAAATATTTTATATTAGAATACAAACTATATGGAATATATATAAATGCGCTAATATATATAATTTTATTGTATATGCAAGGCACGCTTTAGAATTTAGGGCCAGAATATTTTAATGGCTGGGTCTATCAACCCGCATCAGGCCCCTATTAATGCATTTTTTAATCAAGATTAAGGTGTGTTTTTTTGAATTGAAAATATTTTCAAAACAATAGTTTCTCTAATTTTCCATGTTTGGTAGTACTAAAGCCAAGAAAACTATTTGCTTCGTAAATCATTTTCTCCAATAAAGGGTGTGTTCGTTTGGATTGAAAATATTTTTACGAAAATATTTTTCAGAAATTTTTTTGGTGCCAAACACAGGAAAATATTTTTCGGTGTAAAATATTTTCCAATTTTTCTTCCACTGGTTGAAAATAACTTACAAAATTTTTGAACGTAAGTTATTTTTCGGATAATTCAAGAGTGACATTAAATCTCACTAAATAATACTTACTTTTATAATTTTATTTGCTAAATTTATTTTTGTTTTCAATTCTTTTCCATTCGTTTTTCTCTTAATCATGGGTCCCACACTAATATAACTATCATTATGCATATTTTACTACTACATTGTACTATCATTTAATTTTAAACAAAATCAATCTTTTATTAACCACAATTACTTGTAAGGTATTTATTACCATTGTTATAAGTTTTTTTAACTTGTATTCATAAAATTAAATATGAAACCGTTAAATTTTTTTTTTTCAAAATATTTTTATTTTGTCAACCGAATGCCAGAAAATTGTATGGAAAATGCATTTTTTCATATAAAATGTTTTCCAAAGAAAATATTTTCAATCCAAACGAACACACCCAAAATGTAAAATAACTTCCTTAAGCAACTTTATGAAGTTATTTAACCATAATCGCACGTCCTCACTACTTCTATCTGCTATAAGATAAACTACAACAAAATTTTAAAATCATAGCCATGAGATCCGATGCCGGCTCGAATTCACCAGAAATGTCAATTGTTGTTGCCGTTCTTCAACCTTTAAAGAGATAAAGCAGATGGCAATAATTGTCATCTTTAGCAAACTCGACATCTCCGATGACTTTCTTCTCATGCAATATTTTAGACACAAATCTCCACCACCCAACATCACCGGAGACACAAAATGACAAAATTGAGAAAGATCTACGGAGGAAACTATTGCTTTTGGCATGTTTCTTAAACAATTCTTTGAATTTGTTATATGTTGTATTTGAGAGTGTAATGTTGTTGTTTTTTCTGATGCTTTTTAATTTCTAACGAAATTGATGATGCCATCAACACCGGTGCCGGCGATACTGTGTGGGGGAAGTTAGAGGACTTTTCCGGTGGACTCGGTAATTAGTAACAAGGGTGGTTAGACTTGGTCATATGAGGGCATATTCTGAATTATTGCCTCTTATATTTTAAACAAGACTTTTTAGGGGAAAATTGTAATAACCTAAACCAAACACGGGAAAATAATATATTCATGGAAAAATAATTATTTTCTTGAAAAATACTTATTGTAGAAAATATTTACCTAGTGAAAATATTTTACACTGTTCCAAATAGACCCTAATTGGTACTCTATGACCTTTCATGACAGGGCCCAATTTTTAACTAACAGTCCCCAAAAGATCACATACTAGGAAACCAAAATCCGATAACCAGTAAACCCTTTTTGTGAAACATCATATCAACCTTAGTGCCATGTGCCAACGTAGCCCATAATTCATTGACGCAATGGAAGCGGCAATGATTTCCAATGCAGTTAATGCAAGTCCATTTTTCAAACTCAAAATTGTCTGTATCTAATACTCCATCTATCATGTAGAACCTTGCCCATAATCATTTCACTTTATATGAGTTGGTAATCAAATATTTTATTTGAATGTAAGATCAAAAATTTAAATCTTTATTTTATAGTTTTAAAGATAAATGTTAGATCTTTTAACTCTTATCCCTATTCGACAGTCCCTTCCTCTTGATAGTAAATATAATTTTGATAGTAAATATAATTAGATAAGAATGGATTAAATTATTGTCGCTAAAAAAAATATATAGAACCTTGCACGTATCTAATACTCCATCCATTAGGTAGCTATTGTGTCCCAACTTTTCAAACTCAAAATTGCCTGTATCTACGTGTCAATAGTCATGTTGTGTCTTTATTTTGCATCATATTATTTGGGATCGTTTTTTATTGTATTATATTCGTTTTTAACTCGTTTATTTTATGTTGTATTTGTTTCTAATTCGTTTAACCTGTTTATTTTTGTCAAAGATATACTAACTTATTTGACAAGTTAAATAACTTGCGATCTATTTGAATTAAAATCTTAAATTTTAATTCTTTAATAATTTAATTAATAATTAATATTAACCTTGTTCTCATAGTAATTTAAAGTAAATTATTAAAATTATTGAAATTTTTTAGGTAATATTTTAAATTAAGTTTGATTTAATAATCTTACATTAAAGCTATTATTCACAATATTAAAATATACCGACAGAGGTAACACTTTAATAAAATCTTATCATTCAGCAACTGAACGGATTATTGTGTCAACCAAAGAGTTGACTTAATCCAACCTGTTAACTTTTGTGTCATAAATGAGTTGATAGAATAATAACTGATAAGATTTACATCGTATCGTGTTGTGTTCGTGTCGTTTAAGAAATATCTAATACTCCATCTATCAAGTAGTTGTTTTTCTCTTTTAATTTTTTCCATCGACCCACATGGAGTATAATAAATAGTAAGGAAGAGAAATAAAATGCCAAAGATATCTTCTTTGTAGTTTCGTTCAATTCGGAAGTTGAAGTACCAAATATTTGGACAACACCTTAAAGTTGCGGGTACATGGCCTCGAAGATGCAAACTTTTAGTTGTAGTTGTTTGTAGGAGTAAAAATAACTATTTATTTGTCTAAGTGAGTTAGTTTAATCTAACTTATGTTAGTATTTATTCCATTAACCGTATTTATAATATATTTGATTGTATTGAGAACAAAAAGAACTATTTAATAGTGATTACTCTGTATTCACTACAAGAAAATTGCTGTTTTCATGCGGATTTTGCTGCGGATTATAATGAAAAATCCGCAGCAAACAAGACTTTCTGCGGATTTTGGTGCCAAAAATAAACCGCGGGTAAAAAGCCTAATTAGTAACTAGGCTTGTGAAGCTAATACTTGTTCCGATAGTTCTTATAAGAACGATCCTTACTCATCCTATATTCAAACTCTCCTCGTGTACTTGCGAGGGTGTAACAGTTGATTAGGATCTGTCTTTATGAGGATATTGGAAATTATCCTGTGTAAATTTCCGCAAAGAGATGTGTATAAGAGACAGGTATTATACAGATGCAGAATGTTCGAAAACATGCTTCAATTCCAATTCCTGCTCCAATTCTCTTAGCGAGTGAGAGAGCTAGCTCAAATGCAAGCACAGGTTCCTCCAACCCTCGGCTCATTTTCAAAAGCAAAATCCCCAAATAATTTTCACAGAAAACTTTTGTTAGTATTGTTTGACAGCATCATGCCAATTTCCAGCAATTTCATCACAAAGAATAATTCGCATTGATCATCTTGTCACATTATGAGTATATTTTAAAGTTGAGCCGAGGTTGGAGGAACTGTGCTTGCATTTGAGCTACAAGTAATTGTGGTTAATAAAAGATTGATTTTGTTTAAAATTAAATGATAGTACAATGTAGTAGCATCAGATAATACCAAAAGCATTGTGTATTGTGTAATAAACAAAAGAAGCAATGCAATTTACTAAGCAAGATTTAGAGAGGAGGGAGAGGAAGAATTAGCATATTAAACCGACAAGAATACAAATCCACAATATACAACCTCACAAGAGGTGTACACCCATGCATGTACATACACATCTAGATGGGTACCAGAGATAATATAACATAGGAAACCATAAAATACATTAAAATGTATAAGAGACATGCAAATGAAAGTAGCTCACCCCTTTTCTGCAGTGCAATCGAAAAGCTAGCTCTCAAGAGATTTCTCCACTTGTCCCGCATAACAGTGACTAAATTTAGTATAAGGTTATTGCTGTTTCAAATCTTTGTCTGTCTAGTGACACAAAGGCCATAAAGGACTAAATGTGAACCCTATATCATTTGGTTAAGTAAAAATGCATTGATCAAGTTCTGTAAGAATATGACGCGAAAGCAAGCCGTTTAATTTCAGACCACCTACCACTCCATATCTAGCTACACCTTCAACTAGCTTAACAACCTCGGTGAGAGACCAAGGTCGGTGATGCTTCCTCCTCATCCCCCTGAAGGTGCTGGCACATTACCCATATTATCATCCGAACTATCCTCAAAGGAGTCCATTTGTTTCAGCTCCACATTTTCCCAAGCACCACCTCCTTCCTTTCCGTAATGATTACCTTCTCGAAGCGCAATGACCTAGGAAGTAAAACAGCTTATGTTAGCACCACCAAATCCTCTTTATCAGTTTGTTAAGCTAGTGGAATGCTGTCTCTTATACACATCTGTGAAAAGTGAAGAACAATGTGGTTTTCATTAAAAGTTAAGGAACCAAACTGACCCATCATCCAAATTGCAGGAACCATGAGTGCCATGGCACAAAAAAATAAAACTTGATGAATTTGAGGAGCTAATGAAACCAAATAAGGATAAAACCATATGTTCATGTGATGTAAATTTCACTTACAGGCTGTTGAATCCATCCGGGACAAACTCAATTTCGGGACTAAAAGAGAAAAACAACCCTATCTAAATATTTTGGTTGTTGACAAGCAAATATTTCTTAAACCCAGCCAAACCCTCCAAAAATTCTTCCACATATCCCCGGCGATTTGGAAGAAGCCTATTATACATCCACCTTCGATGCTAAATATTGTCATTATATGGAAATAAATTGAAAATAACATAGCAAAAATCCTCGACAAATTATGGATAACAAACAGTTGAAAAAAAAATGTAAATAACACAACAAAAATCTATACGATAACAAACAAAATAAAAAAAATAAAAATAAAAATAAAAATAAAAATAAAAATAAAAATAAAAATGCAAAAATTATAGCAAAAATCCTACAGAAATTAGGGATAAAAAAAATCAAAATAACATAGCTAAAAAAATCTATACGATAACAAACAAAATAAAAATAAAAATAAAAATAAAAATAAAATAAAAATGAAACTGCAAAAATTATAGCAAAATCTTACAGAAATTAGGGATAAAAAAAATGAAAATAACATAGCAAAAATCCTACACAATTTATTGAGTCAAATAGCTGCAAAAAAAATCCAGCACATTTTGGACAGATCTAATCGGGAAAAAATTACTTTTCCTCTCCATTTCCTGCACCACCAGCCACAGTTCTCAATCTTCCTTCCAACTACCTTGGAAATGGTTGAGGATGTGCATTGCAGCTAGAGGAGATGGTGGTTGGACAAATCGAATCCAAGATCAACACCAAGTTCACGCGGCTTCTTCAAGAGGAAGGATGGAGCAAAATTGCTTGAGGAGAGAAAGAAATGAGGAAGAAGGGATGAAATTTAGGTTTGGAAATAATGGATGGTAGTTGGAAGGAAGGTGGAGGGTGAATGGTGGCTGGTGGTGCAGGAACCCATGGAGAGGAAAAGTAATTTTTTCCCGATTAGATCTGTCCAAAATGTGCTGAGTTTCTGCACTGTAAATTGAATTTTCCGCAGGAATTTCCGCAGCAAATTTGCTGGGGAATTTAACTTTAAATTCAGCACACTTGCTGTGAATTGATCCGCAGCAAATTTGCTATTGTCCTTAATTTTTCCTCCGATTTTTGTTGCGCAATTTTTGTAAATAGGTACGTTCCCGCTTTATCGAGTGTATTCTGTTATCTGCGGATTTTGATCTAAATAGATTTTATAAGAGTAGTAAAATTTTAATCCCAAACCGTGAAAACTAAAATTTGCAGTAAAATCCGTATATGATTCCTGGGGAAAAAATCCGCAGCAAAAATCCGCATGAAATTTGCAATTTTCTTGTAGTGATTACGGGATGAAGTAGGGTGACTAACAACAACCATCAAATCATTCATAAAGTAAGTGAATTTTCATTTTTTAGATGGATCTCCCTACTTTATAAATAATCAGACAGCTAGCAAATAACTGACTCATGGATTGATCCCACCATTAGTAATACATTTGAATTTTTAGCTCAAATGCAAGCACAGCATTCTGTCTCTTATCTCTTATCTTGTATTCACTTGTTATTGTGCATAATAAATCAATTTCCTTACGAGTTAGGAGTAATTATGTACTGGAGTTTTTAGTAGTTTAGTTGTATAAGGTATTAAGTTTTATTTGTTAGTTTTCTATTATAATTATATTTCTTATTTCAATTTGGTTTCTTGTTGTTCAAGTTTGATGGGTTATAAATGGGGGCTTATTATTCAGTTGAAAAGAGTTGAAAATATAGAGAAATTATAGATTGAGGTGGAGGTAATTTTATCTTGAATTTATGCGAATTTCAATATGAGAGTTGCATGTACTTTATTTTGTAACTTTTATTCTTCTTTATATATTTATGGGTTAGATCCACTTTGATCCCCTAAACTTATCACTATTTACTACATTGCACCCTGAGCAAATTTTTAAATCACTCTGCTCCCTATCAACTATTTGTTTCTTGAAACTATATCCTAAATTTTGACGGAAGTTATTAAAGTAACGGAATGTTCAAAAATTCTATGCATGTGTTGTTAGTGTAATATCAAGAACCACAAATAAAATAAAATACAGTATTAGATACCATAACATACACAAACGATCCTCTTTTGAGCTTATTATTATTATTATTTAGTAGAGATTAAAAAAAGAGATTCGATGCTTGACATTATGATGTGGTTTTGGAAGTAGATGACATTTATAATCGTCCTATCAAATCATGTATAACCTGACAGTTATAATATCATAGATGTGTATAAGAGACAATATGATTTATTCCCTTCAGGTCATGGACTACTGTTCTTATATGACATCAATTGCGGTGGAAAAGATGTGTATAAAGAAGCTCTACGCATGGACTACACGATCAACAATTTCATCGTGTAGTCCATGCGTAGAGTGGACCTGCTTTAATGTGAGTTTGATTTAAAGGATGCATTATTGACATAAATCGATCTCCGATCGGGTACCATTATTGATTCCTTTTGATTTCTTCGTGGTAGCCGATGGCCGAATTCGCATAATTAACAAAATTCCTTAAAAGTTAGGTTAAAAGTGTTAGTGTATGTTCTAAAACTAATTTGTTTTAGAGTTAAATCACACTTTTATATTTATATATATTTTGTAGTATGACATTTTTTGAATAAAATATTTATATGTGAAATCATAAAGATTTATGATGTAATTATATTTTATTTGTGTATATACCTAATCGTAGTGTATGACACTTATAAATTAGCACATAAACGTATGTGGATGCTTATTGAGAATAAGTACATCGGATTGACCCGCTAAAAGTATTCCACACGGATTATTATTTAAATGTCAGTGGATTAATTTCTTTGTGATAGTAGTGTAATGGTCCTTTGACTTAAGGTCATGAGTTTATCTTGACTGTGGATTATTATTCTTTGGCTCTATTAGTCGTTACTCTTTGTGAGTCGCACATACTGTAGACTTCGGGTATAATATGAATCATGATAAGTAGTATATAAGATATGATCAATAGAGGGTTCACCACTCCTTATAATAGGAGAGTATATCCCAATATGGCCACTTCTTGAAATACGATTCGGAAATCTTTGTGCAAAGTGGAAATAGAATTAAGAGTGTCTTAAATTCTATTTCAAGTGAGTTGTATTTTGGAAAGAAATAAATTGATTAATTTAATAAGAGTTGACATTATATCTATACTCTTGAATTAATCGGGATATAGGTTGGCGAAAAGATAATAATTACATGGAAACTAGAATTAATCGGGATATAGGTTGGCGAAAAGATAATAATTATATTGGAACTAATTAAGGTTGGGTGATGTCGAACCACTTGACATATCTCAACATTTGGGTGATCATGATACTTTGCTAGAAGCCAATCTTGATTTATAAGTGTAAATTAATTAATTAGAGAATTAATATAAATTAAAGGTGTTTAATTTATCTAATCCTAATTAATTTAAGATTATAATTTATACTTATTACCAACGTGATTGACAGAACCTAAAGGGTCACACACTTAAGGATAATTAATTCAGGATTAAAATGATTTGATAAGTATGAGATACTTATGGGTTAAGTTATGAGATAAATTAACTTTTGGATTTAATTATAATAAATTATAAATATTAGGAGTTAATATGTAAGACATATTAATAGTTCTAATAGTTTTATAATTATTCATATACCTATGACCCAAATTGATTGAGATTTGTAATTCCCTAAACCCAATTTGATTGGAATTCTAAATTATTATATATATATATATATAATATTATATTATAATATATTTATTGGTTTAGTAGTACTAAGAGTAGTACTAGTACTTACGGCCAAATTGATTAAAAGGCCATCAAAATCCTTTTATAACGTGAGTGTCATGTTTGATTAAAAAGAAAATAATTTAGGAGCTAACATTCTGTGGTTTGGGTCAATTAATCTTGTGAAGATTTCTGATTTAATTATCTATGTGGATACTATTAGAGGTCGGGCACTTGTGCGGCTGAAAGTATTGTTTATTTATATCTTCACCTTGCAGTTAGGTGTTATGATATAGGTGAGTTTTTACAATAGTTTAATTGTGTAAGTTATTAATTAAGTTTTAAGGAATAGTTTTTATTATAATTATATTTTCTTTTTAAAATTTCAACTGGATTTCTTTTAGTTCAAATTTGATAGGTTATAGATAGAGATGTTTATTAGGTTATTCAGTTTAGAAGAATTGAGATTTTAGAGAAATTATATATTGAGGTAAAGGCAATTTTGCAATGAATTTAATTTGGTTCCAATATGAAAATAATGTATTTTATTTTGTAACTCCTCTCATATATATATATATATATATATATATATATGTATGTATGTATTAAATAAATCATCTGTTATGTTTTTTAAATGCTAAGAGTTTTTAAGGAAAAAAAAAAGAGTTTTTTTTAATGCAAAGAGTTTTTAAGAAAAAAAAGAATTTAAATGAATTACGTTTAAAAGTATTACTATTTGTTATGAATTTTATATGAAATGACACAAAATATATCATTTTTATAGTTTAATTACCATTTTTGTAAAATAAATAGTTGAGTGATTTCATTTTACAACCACCAAATAATTTAGTAACAATTAATACAATTTGCTCTAATTTTTATTTGGCATGCGAGAAAACGTCATACTAATTAGGATAAGTACAAAGCCACTCCTAATATTTACCACTTGTTTCACTTTACCCCTTGGCTTTTATTTTGTTTCACTTATCACCTTTTTAGACAAAAATACCTTTCAATTTTTAGTACTTTTTTTCCTTTTAACTCTTCATTTTTTTTTTCGCCTTTTTCATTTTCTTTTTCCTGTCTCTTCTTTTTCTTTTACAAGACTTGCTTGCAATACAACACTCCTGTTAAGCCTCCTAAGGATCATTTTGGTGTAAATATTGTGCGTTTGGACATGTTTTGAGAAAACATAGAAAAATTTTATATGAAAATAAAAAATACAAAAGAAAAAATTATGGAGAAGGTAATAAACAGTATCCAAAAGGTAATATTTATCGGGGTGCTATTAAACATAGGAAATAAAGAAATAAAAAGAAAAAAAGGAGAGAAGAAAAAATAGACAAATAATAAATATAGAAAACCTGAAAAACAAGGGTATAATTATCCAATAAGGGTGATAAGTAAAACAAAATAAAATTTAAGGAAAAAAGTAGAAAAATGTGTATGCATTAGGTATAATAGGTACTATAATTAGAGAAATTTTATAATTCTGTTAGGGCATTATACGTTTGTACTTTTAATGTTTATATGGTACAATATTATATGTTTTAAATATTTGTACGATATAAATTTTAAAACACAGCAATATAGTACAATCACGACACCTTAGAATTTATCCTATACTTATATCTTACTATATAAATAATTTCGATTCTAAAGACCACGATTCTAAAGACCATTTGACTCATTCGTTCTTTTCATGGCGATGGTATCAAATGCTGTGGCCATCACTTGCACCCTTTAAAGAGACATGGTGTGTTTAATGGTCAAAACTTAATTTATCATCATTATTGCATGTATAGTATATTCCTTTAGCAGATTTATTTTGTCACATTTTTTTTCATAATTTATATGGTTAATAGTACTTTGTACTGTGAATTAGGTGAATAATATTTTGTTTTTAACTATAAAAATATACAGTTATATTAGTAATATTAAAATCATTAAGATAATTTAGTAAATGATTAAAATACCCTTAGTACTATATTTTAATTTTTATATATTTAAATTTTGATAGTGATGTGATAATTATTTAAAAATAAGAAAAAATAAACTATATAATATTTCAATATAATCTATATCAATATATTTCTTGGTCAAATATTTAAAAATTTTTGATTTCTTTTTATATTATTTCAAATAATTGAATGTTTAACTATAGTGATAAAATAATTTTCAAATGGACTTATTTTCTATTGAAAATTTCTTTAAAGGTAGTGTATGAAAATATATTTTTATAAAATTTTGTGATTTTTTTAATGTCTCTTAGTATTTTGCACTTTTAATATTTAGTTTAACTTGTGCAAATTGTGATATCGCATATAATATAATTCAACATTTTTTCACATTTTCACTCCAGAAAGTCAAAGATATAAATGTGTTATTATATTTTATTTTTTTAAATTCTTATATAAGTATTGAAAATCAATTAAATACATAAAAAATCAAAATATAATACTAAGGATATTTTAGTCTTTTAATTATATATATTTTTTGATATTTTAAAATTATTAATGGATGAATAATGTAAATGGAAGACAAATTATATATTTTTATAATTCAAAAAGGTAAAATGTAATTACTTACCTAATTCAGTGAATAAAGTGTTATTAACCCTAATTTATATACTTTGTGAATATTGCCAATATTCAGCTTATTATATTCCTTATCTTTATTAAGAATTTATTTGAATTTTGTACGTTTTGCCTTATTTTACACAAGGATCAGATCGTGTTGAACCATTCAACTTTTGAAAGATCTCAAGGGAAATTAAATATCGGACACAATGGTAATCATCAATGCATGCAGAATATTCAGACTTGAGCGAGGGTGATGGGTGTACCTTAAGATACAGGCAACGGCGGTCTTCCAGCCAAGTCGAAGTCAACACGCGAGTTAAGACTTAAGAGTACGTAGCCCCGTTTGTTGGTTCTTGTCTTTTTCCTGAAACTATGCAGTAATATAGGGTTCATTTGGATGGTAAATAATGAGGTGTTATTTAGTGAATAACATTTAATTTTTGATTTTAATAATTTTTAAAAATAATATTAATTTTTAGAATAATAGAATAACTATCTGGATTCGAAATAATATTTTAAAATAATCATTTAGATTGAAAATAATGAATACCTATTATTAGGTAGATTTACAACTTCAGAAATAAAAAAATAGTTGCACAACTAATTAAATAAAAAATAAATGATTTTTGGTTTAATTCCTTTAATGGTTCCCCGTTTACGGTGGTTGAGTTTTCATTTTTTTGGTTAGGTTTAGAGTGTACGGCTTGCCTATACAAATTACATATTCCAAACACATGTTGCCAAACACTAGCACTCACATTTGTAATTTTTCGGGTTTTAACATTTGACTGTTTGAAAACGAGTGACCTGTCTCTTATACACATCTTGGGACGTCGATCCACAGAGCCGCAGCAAAACTAAATTAAACTTTTTGTTATAGACATCTAGATGTGTATAAGAATTTTTTTTTTACTTTGTTAACGGTTAAAAATTAATTAGTATGAAAATTATGAGCTGTCTCTTATACACATCTATATCTAAAATTAAAATACCGAATATAAAGTAAAAATCAAATATAAATTATGAGTACAAAATGGAGCAAGTCTGTGGCTCTGAACAATTCTGTTATCTCGAACATGTGGTGCGATCGGAGTGCTCGTTAATTTACATTTTCTAGAAAATAATTCATAATGGTATATTCTCTTCTCACAATTTACACCGTGCTCGTATGTTACTGCTAGTTGCCTTCCCAGAAACCTCCGCATTAGCGGAAAGAAAAGAAAGACGGATTCGTTACGCAATCTGGCTCTTATTTAAGTGTCTGCATTCGGCAAACATTTTCCATGCAATATTAAGCCCATAAATAAACTGAAGAAATCACTTGGTACTTGTAGTATTAGTCAAAGATGCAGAATTATTTATCATCTCTTTCTATTCCATTTTTATGTAGTATTATTCAGTTTCTCTTCATCACTTGCCTAGCCATGACCAAAACCAACATTACCACAGATCAATATGCTCTTCTTTCTTTGAAATCTCAAATAATTTCAGAATCTAATAATAACAATAATAATCATATAATCATAGCAAAAAATTGGTCTGTCTCGTATCCCGTCTGTCAATGGATAGGCGTCACTTGCGGCGGCACGACGGCAGAGAGTCACGGCTCTAAACATTTCCAACATGGGTATTACTGGAATGATACCTCCAAACTTGGGCAATCTTTCTTTTCTAGTTTCACTCGACCTGAGTAGAAACAATTTTAATGGATAAATACCACAAGAATTGTCTCGTTTGCACCGATTGAGATTCCTTAATTTAGGAGTCAATCATCTCAGTGGAGAGATCCCTTCATGGTTTGGTTCTTTTGCTAATAAACTTCAATTTTTGTACCTTACAAACAATAGTTTTACTGGCTTCATCCCACCTTCAATTTCTAACATCTCAACTCTTGAGGATTTACGATTCTCTCACAATCCTTTACAAGGGACCATTCCAAAAGAAATTGGGAATCTTGATAATTTGAAGATATTGTTTCTTGATTATAACCAGTTATCTGGTCCCGTGCCGTATGAGATCTTCAATATCTTCTCACTAGAAGTGGTTTCGCTAGTAGGTAACAATTTATCCGGCAATCTTCCTGATAATATTATGTCGTATGTGCCGCAATTCTCGGAGACTTAAGTGGCTGAACCTAGCACAGAACAAGTTAAATGGTAAAATACCATTATCATTGTTTCAATGTTCAGCACTTCAGACACTATACTTGTCGGTCAACAATTTCTCTGGAGACATACCAAAGGAGATTGGGAACTTGACACTACTCGAGTCCCTCTACATGGGTAATAACAGTTTAAAAGGTATGATTTTGTTTCTCGTCTCTACTTTTCTTTTTTTCCAATTACTATTTCTCATTTTTTGTCTTACTACATGTGTGAACTTCCTGTCTCATATCTTAAATATTTGTAACTTATCAGCAACTCACGAAAGCTTGTACATATAATGCTCACAAAATTAAGTGAGTTTTGGTTGAAATGCGACTAAGTATCGGAGACAACCCTCCCAAAACATATAGTACTTAATATTTTTAATAAATATATAATTAGGCTTGAGCTTATAACACCTATACATGTACATAAATTATATAATAAAACTATGATATAATAAGTATTCAATACACAATATATATTAATATTTCATGGTATATATTTTTGCCAATAAAATAGTACATATATATATATATATACACATAGTACTCCAACCAAGCTTCTAGTGGACTAAATTACTGTAGTCTAAATTCAACTCATATTAAAATCAGGCATAATTTTTAAGTCCTATTTTAGCGGATCAATATAATTTACTTTCTACTCAACCCATCATACTTAGAGTCGAACTGATTGAGAATGGGTTGGTACAATTCAGTTGACAGTCCTACAAATAGATTATTTTATTGTTGGTTAGTGGTTACTGGTTTTCACCTCTTCAGAATTTCTTCGGGTTAGTCACATTGATTTCCCATATATAAGAGATATACATTGAATGGTTCACATTATACTATTCATAATACTTTGGAGAGGTACAAATAATTTCAGATAAGGATATTTGTTATTTAATGTTGATAGTATAGTTAAAAATTAGATTGAAATGATATAAATATGAGAATTTGAAGTGCAATACATTTATGATTAAAATATGAGTTATAAAGTGAGAACTGACTATAAATTAACAGGGGTGTTTATAATTTGATTTAACTAAACAAATTGACCGAACTAAATTTATTTATGTTTCGATTTTCAGATAATTGATGTCCGATTAAATTGAACAAAAACTATATAGAAAATTAGTTTTATGGTTTAGATTTGGATATTGATCAATAACCGAATAATTAAACTTTTATTTTTATTAGTACTATTTTCTAGTAAACCATTCCGTATTTCTATTAATTTAGACTTTGAAATCGTTTTTACGCTTTAGTTTTGCTTCATTTGATTACTTTTAGGTTTTAGCTTTATTAGTTCTATTAGAGACCTTAAATTTGCTAGTTTTGTATTTAGACGTGTATTTAATTTTTAAAATTAGCCACCAAATTTTGAATAATTTGATAAATTAGAAAAAAGTTTGGTTGGATATAATTTGGTTTTCTTGCACCGAAAATTGAAATATTTTAACAGAATAGCCGAAAACAACAGATGACACTTCTATAAGTTAAGGGATATAAAGTGGAGTAAGTCCCAATTTGACATGCTTACAAAAAAAAAAAAAAAAAAAAAAAAGTCCTAATTTGGCATGATGTAACAAAGGGAAAAAACCAATTTATTCCATTGTTTTTGGGATATCACCTACTTTGATCCCTTCTCTATCGCAATAAACCAATTTAGTTTTTAGTTATCTTTAAAAAAATTAACCAATCTAAGACTGTGACAAAGAAATCATGTGTATACACAGATAGAGCAAGTCATCCCATAATCACGTGACCGTAATTTGCAAAACATGTATTGTTAAGAGACAGTGCTTCGTTAGTTTATCCATAACTTCAATCACAAGCAAAACATGTAGTAGATTAAGTTTATATATATATATATATATATATATATATATATATATATATATATATGTATGTATGTATGTATGATTGCATCACTTTAAGTGTAATAGAGTTTTGATTATATGGAATTTTGAATTATTTTATTACTTGTTGGGTTTTATTTTAGATATGTTTCAATTTTTGTATAAAGAATTTCTCTAAAATGTGAATAGGCCAAATGTGGTTAATCAATTCGTGACATATTGTTGAATTCGAATTTAATTAATCGAATTTTATTCCAAATTCAATACTGCTTAATAATTTTAGCATTTATTTCCAAATTTCAACCTATGTTCACCCTTATTATAGAGTGTGGATTTTGTGCAATTTGACAGATTTCATAAATATTTTTTTTTTCGTTTACTATCTTATTTTCCTGAATGGTCAATGAGTTTCCTTCCGATAAATGTTCCCATCAGCATTAACGTTTTCCTCTGAACGTCATATTCATGAAGTGTAGTTGGTGTTTTCCAGGTGGAATTCCAGAAGAGATTGGTAACTTAACTATGCTCAAGACACTACACATTTCCAGTGCCAACCTTACAGGTAGACTTGCAATCCCAATAGAAACAGGGAAAAAAAAGTTTTCAGAAATAAACGAGCAAAGAAATTACATTCTTCTCAACATTAGCAGTCATCTTCATAGAATCAAGAATTAGTGATCCAATTCTTGAGGATATTCGTTTCTCGTCTTAAATCTAGGATTGATTCGAACCTTTTTCTTTCTTCCCTTTCCTTTCTTGGAAAATTGTTTACATGTTCATATGAAATTTGCATTTTAACAGGTTTTATACCACAAGATCTTGGCAATCTACGTAACCTGGAAAGGCTTTACCTGGATGAAAACAGCTTAAGCGGTCCAATACCAATGGGGATATTCAACCTGTCCATGCTAATAACACTTTCAATTCCAGGCAATCATCTTTCAGGCAGAATATCTTCCTCAAAATATTAATTATAGGCTTCCCAGTTTAAAACAACTTATTCTGCCCACAAATTACTTAACTGGAGTTATACCGAACTCAATCTCCAATTGTTCTCAACTTGAGTTCTTGGAACTATCTGAAAACCAATTCAGAGGTTATATTCCCAGCTCTATTGGGAATTTAAGGCTTCTTCAATCATTGTGTATTCATACAAACAACTTAAAGAATGACCCTTCATCCCCAAGCCTAAGCTTTATCACTTCGTTGACAAATTGCAAAAACCTGAAAACAATAGAAGTGGCCAACAATCCATTGGATGGCATTCTTCCGGATTCCATTGGGAATCTTTCTAATTCCGTGGAAAACATTTACGTGCCCGGTTGTAATATCAAAGGTAGGATACCAAGCAGAATTGGGAATTTGAGCGGTTTAATAAAATTACTGTTACACAGGAATCAGTTGATTGGGTCAATTCCTGATACTATTAAAGATCTGCAAAAGCTTCAAGGAAAGAATAAATGTTGCGGGCAACAAATTCAGCGGAATTTTGCCAGATAAACTCTGTTCTTTACGGAGCTTGGCTTACCTAACATTAAGCCAGAATCAATTTTCGGGTTCAATTCCAGAATGCTTGGGGAATGTTACTTCTTTGAGAATACTTGAATTGGATTCCAATAGATTAAACTCTAGCATACCTACAACATTGTGGAATCTCAAAGATCTCCTGCTGCTCAATCTCTCTTCGAATTTCTTAAGCGGCACTGTGGGCAAGGAATTGGGAAATTTGAAGGTATCAATATTTATAGACTTGTCAAGTAATTACTTAACAGGTGGACTTCCTGCCACAATTGGGAATTTGGAGAGATTGCAGAACCTTTCTTTGGCAAATAATGGGTTTCGGGGATCAATTCCAGATTCAATTGGTAAGATTTTAAGCTTGGAATATTTGGACTTATCGAATAACAATCTCTCTGGTTTGATACCAACTACATTGGTGAAGCTCCAATATCTCACAGTACTTCAATGTTTCTTTTAACAATTTAAACGGTGAAATTCCTTCCGAAGGACCCTTCAAAAACTTCACAAGTTTGTCCTTCATTTCTAATAAAGGATTGTGTGGAGCTCCTAGGTTTAACGTCCCAACCTGCCCAAGAAAGCAAGGAAAAGAAAAAAAGAAGCTCATACTTTTGTTTATTTTGCTGGGAACGACATCGGTTCTGCTAAGCATTATTCTAGGATTTGTGTTCTTTAGATATAGAAAGAAAGAAAAATTTCCTTCTGCAGTTGATCTGCCATCAGTAGTTACACAGGAAAGAATATCTTATTATGAACTCCTCCATGCAACTGATGAGTTCAATGAGAGAAATTTGCTGGGTACGGGAAGTTTTGGATCGGTTTACAAAGGTACTCTTGGTAATGGGAGGATTGTGGCTATTAAAGTGTTCAATTTACAACATGAAGGAGCATTCAAAAGTTTTGATGCAGAATGTGAAGTATTGCGGAATCTACGCCATCGCTATATAAATCTAACAAAAGTCATTAGTAGTTGCTCTAATGATGATTTTAAGGCACTAGTGCTTGATTTCATGTCTAACGGAAGCCTGGAGAAATGGTTGTATTCTCACAATTATTTCTTGGATATCATGCAAAGATTGAACATAATGATTGATGTAGCATGTAGCTTACAATATCTCCATTACGGTTCTTCTACACCAATAGTCCATTGTGATCTGAAACCGAGTAATGTCTTACTCGATCAAGATATGGTAGGTCATTTATGTGATTTTGGCATTTCCAAGCTGTTGGACCATGGGGATAGCAATACGTATACCCAAACGCTAGCAACGTTGGGATATATGGCACCAGGTGAGTCTTATTTATTATTCTTGAAAATTAATTAGTATGTGTTTTTTCAGTTATATTTGTTTTATATTAATATTTAAATGTTGATTTTGATATACTTTCTTTCAAAAGTCAAAAGACAGTTTAAAAATTAATTTCTTGCAGAGTATGGATCGGAAGTTCTGATTTCTATCAAGAAAATGTGATGTTTATAGTTATGGAATTATGTTGATGGAAGTCTTCACAAGAACAATGCCGAATTGTGAAATATTCGGTGAAAATTTGAGCTTGAGGAGTTGGGTGACTGATTCTATGACTAGATCACTGGAACAAATTATAGATCCTAATTTGTTGAAATCAGATGATGAGGAGTATTTCTCTGGAAAGCTCGAGTGTGTAGCAAAGATTATGAAAGTGGCTCTAAATTGCTCAAAAGAATCTCCAAATGAGAGGTGTAGTATTGAGGATGTTCTTGCAGCATTGGAAAAGATTAAACATCAGATGCTCTCCTATCATTGAGAAATGTGTCTAGCTTTACCCAAATATTTCTGCTTCAGGAACGAGTCAAAGGCATCTTGTATGGTAATACGGCATGTGTTCATGCAATTTTTGGATATTCAAATTTGACAGAGTCAATAACACTTTCCGTATTAGTTTTATTAATGTTGTCTTTGCCTTGTATTTTACCTGTAAGGTTATACACATATTATTCAAGGGACACATGTCACTTATCTAAGTGGTATCTCACAAGTGTTACATCAAAAAGTGTCACAGGAAACCCATACCTGCTTTAAGTGCACTGAACCAAGAGAGCTTTAGTGAGTTTTTTTTTGGATTTTTATGGTTATTCAACCGTTTGTCTTGTTTAGACTTTCTTATACTTTTGTTATAGCATTACCTATAGTTTCCATTTTGTCTTGATTGTATACACCTTTATATACACCTTTTGGTGGCTTTCTTAGCTTTTTGAATGTTTTGTTTGGCCTCTTTTGGGATTTGTAGAGAGTTTTCCAAAATTGTAATCCTTTCAATTAGGTTGTGGATTGGTTAAGTAATTTTCACAAATTCTTGAATCCTCCCTAACAATCTCTAATGGATTGGCCTACCTATAGATTTGCAATGTAAAGAGTCTCTTTATCTCATTTCTTATCTCATTTCCAATTCTACTATCAAATGAAATGTCAAAATTCCTCTACTAAAAATTATAACTATATTTAAAAGCAATTCATTAGATAGTGAGATAAGGTGTAAGATAACAAGTTAGATAAAAAATCCCATGGCAATTTACACGGTGTGCTACACGTGTATTTGATTTGATATTTTAAAATGACATTTTTTTTTTCATTTACTTGAATAAAAGTAATTTTTCCCAAATGGTAATAAACTAAAATTCACTTGGTATATTGAATTATTCTAATGATTTTTTTTTAAATTATGCCATGGTATATAGGTTATAATTTCTTTAATTTCTTTGTTCGTTCGTTGTTAGCTTTTTGAATCTTTATTATTATTTTTTCCTAATGTTTGTTCTGTCTTTTTTGTTTGGTTTCACAATATATATTACTATTTTTTTTTTCAACCTTATTAGAAAAAACAAAGATTTAAATTGTGTAATTTTTTATTTATAGTAAACCAATTTCTAGCTCTTAACGGATTATTCCTACATCCTACAATTTATCATGAACTGTGTTATTTTCTTTAACATTTGCGGTTGTAAGGTTGTAAGACACAGAATTAGATTATGAAACTATAAGTTTTGTTTGAACACTAATTATTATGTTATAGACACCACATACGTAAATCTAATTTATCTTCTAATATTGAAATGCTCCAATTTTTCGTTACTTAATGTGATAGTATAAGTTTTGATAGCGTAATTCTAGAATTTGTAGAATTAAGAACTCATTTATTAATTGTAACTATCTATCTCTACAATTTGTTTGTCAATGAAGTCTCACAAATCACAGTTTCTTGTAGAACTGTTACCAAGATTTTGATGAACTTATATAATTGTGTTGAACTACAAAAATGCATTTTCAACTGGTAATATATCTTGCGACAATTATGATAAGACTAAATGAAAGACAAAGTGTTCGGTTCGCGTGCATCTTCAACTGAAGGCATCAACTAAACAACATTTACGATATCATTAATTTTTATTTTTATTTTTATTTTTTTCTTTCACACCCTTAAATTAAATACCTCCTTATTATTTCATCTTCTTTTTACCAAAACTGAAGGTTTTTTTATTTTATTTTTATTTTATTTTATATTTATGTTTTTAACCATACTTTGGATTAAAGAAATCGCGTAGTTATGATGGAGAGTATATTTGAGAACGCATCAATGCTTTTATGTTGTTATAAAATTTAGTAATTTGGGTGCATTTAAAAGAAGAAAAGAAAACAGGAAATATATATATATATATATATATATCTATTTGACTTTATATATATATATTAAAAGGGTGAGAAATAGCATGGAGAAGACGACTCATTCCTTACAAAGTTCCACAATTTTCAATCTAACCCTTCAAGTTCTTTCACTTTGTTTTTTGACCCTACAACATTTACTTAAAAAATTTTAGCCTTTTTGGACAATTCCAAGGTCGCCCTTTCAAGCAAACACGTGAAAAGCACATGCTTGAACAAAAGAAGCATCTAACGGAAGAAATAGATAGAGTGACTTTAACGACGTATTTTTAGAAATTGAATGACTATTTATCTAGTAACCAAATCTGAAATCCTTACATAATTGAACGACTTTCAGGCAGTTTGCTCATATATTAATCTATCTCCAAAACTTCATTTCTTAAGATACAAAATAAAATCTTGATGTCAAGTCTTTCATGTTATAACATGCGAGATAAATACACTATGATAATGTACTTGAAGTATTTTGCATTAGTAAGTGCAATGAGGTGGTACTTAATTAAGGTAATACAGATATCATTGTTCAAGCTCTTATTCCACTTCATTTTTTTTTTTCATTTGGGCAAGTTCTAGCTCTTATTCATGTTATACGCACTGGAAATTAATCATGACAATGTGCATGTTTAAGCATTCACTTGTATATATCACCAACTAGAGGCTGCGGGCTTCATCAGTTACATTTATGAACGAGCAATGTTGCATAATGTACGAGTACAAGGTACGATAATTTTTATAATTCATAAAACATAAATGTAGATTTAGTTGGTACGTATTTGTCTATTTTCGGTGCAGTAATTGTGTAGTTGTACTAGAAAATTTGAGTATATACTTGATTGCAGGTAAAACTATTGTGTATACAAATATATCATTACTTGATTGTATTAAAATTTTAGTTTACTATAGTTTTAATTGGGGAAAAATGTAATTTTAACCCTCAAAGTTTAGATCGCGGTCTATCTTGGTTCCCAAAGTTTCATGCAAAACAGATTTAGTCCTTAAACTTTCCAATTTCTACTAATTTAGGAAAATTTAAAAATTTCCTCCGTTACAAACAGAAAAAGTTACGTGATTGTTAAATTTCAAGCTCCAAACATGAGTAAATGCAATTTTAGCTCTCAACCTTTAGGTCATGATCTATTTTGGTCCCTAAAATTACAAACAAAACGCATCTAATTCTCAAATTTTTGAAAAACATAATTTTTACCAGTTTAGGACACATTTGAAAATTATGTCAATTACAGACAGAAAAAGTCATGTGCATTGCACGTAATTGTTAAATTTATTGTGGGATATAATACTTCCCAACCAATTTCAACCCGTTTAACCATATTTTTACTTTTTTCTCTAATTATCAACGCTTAAGCATTCACTATTGTTCTTTATATTATAATCTTTTCCAACTGATTTCAACCCATTTAGCGATAGATTCAGTAAGGGATTTTTGGCAAAAAACCTGTCGCTAAAAAATTTACCAATGGATTTGCCAATAGAATCCGTCCGTCGAAAAACACCTTATCGGTAGAATATAATAATGGTTTTACTGATAGAATTTCATAGACTGATTTTTTCGTTGACAAATTGGTTACTAAATATTGATCAGTTTCATTTACTACGCCAAATTCAACAAATATTCCAAATATTTATATCAATAAATGAGTCTCATTATACTGTAAAAAGTGAATTATTGTTGTTTTATTATACCGAAATGGGCCTCAAAAATTAATCTTCAAAAAAAATTATTGTATTAATTTATTAGTATATTATTATTGTGTCATTATTACTCTTTTTTTGGATATAACTTTTCGAGTATCAGATTAAATGGGTAGAAATCAACTAGGAGGTAATATAGCCCAATTTAGATTTAACACTCATGTTTATGAGAAGTTTTATAATGTAGACAAGAATGGTAAAAGGTTAGGTATTGATAGGTAGAGGGAAAAGTGGAAATATAGTTAAATAAGTTGAAATCAATTGGAAAGTGTTATATCCCACAATAGATTTAACAGTTACATGCAATACACGAGACTTTTTCGTCTGTAATTGATAGATTTTGAAATTTATCCTAAATTGGTAGAAATTAAAAAGTTTCCAAATTAAATGTGTTTTGTTTGGAACTTTGGAGAGCAAAATAGACCATGATTCAAATTTTGAGGGCTAAAATGGTATTTTTTTTTTCACGTTTGGAACTTAAGATTTAAAGCCCGTGACTTTTCTGTTTGTTCTAATTGACTGAATTTTTAAATTTGTCCTAAATTGGTTGAAATTGAAAAATTTGAGGACTAAATATGTTTTGCCTGAACTTTGGGAACCAAGATGGATCGATCAAAAATTTTAAAGGTTAAAATTGTATTTTTCTTGTTTTAGTTATATTAGAATTTTAGATATGTTTGTTGTCTTTTCAGTTATTGAATTTCGGTATGCTATAATGATTGCATTAGTATGCGAACGTATTGCGTTCCGATACGAATAGTCCAATACGAAAATTGAATGGTGTAGGTAAGGGTGTGCATTGGTTAATCGATCGGCTAATCGAATCGGTCGAAATTAAGAAAAGGGTTCTAAAATATTTAACCAATTTTGATTTCAATTTCAATTTAGTAGAAAATTTAGTTAACCAAAATTGAATTCGGTACTCGATTTTGAATTCGATTAACTAAATTTAAGTCAAGTTAGTTCGACCCTTAACATTGGGCCAAAATCCTATACAAAAACCTATTTTTCAAGTCAAATTTTTATTTAATTCTATTTTATTTTATTTTTACCACATAATTTGAAATGTTATGTGAATTTTTATTGATAAATAATTCAGAAAAATAAGTAAAAAAACTATATCTTGTAACTTAATTGAATAATAAATAATATAATTATGTATAATACTATAATATTATATAATTTGAAAGTATTAATAAAATACTTATCACAAGAATATTTAATGTGATTATGGATATTAATTTAATAATATAAGTATGAATTAATGTATAAGAATATAACAATTATAGTAATTAAGTTAAAAATTAAGTTAATTGTAATAATTATTATTCGGTGAATAATGGTTAGGCAATTTAATGCAAGAACAAGTGATAAAATAAACTCTACTATACCTAACCAACACCCACACACTCGTAAATATACGAGATAGGTTTTTAGTAACAGCGAATGGGTATCTTTCTTGAGAGGATTGAGTGTGACTACTAGTCTAAACAAGTCTATGTACTAGTTTAGAAAAATAAAAAGTTAAGGATTTATCTACTATACTAAGCAATTAAAGTAACAAAATCAAGTAATTTGCTAGCTAAACTAGGAGCAAATAAAGCTACAACTAGGCAACTTCCCAAACATAAGCAATTATGAACATATAAGAAAGTAATGTTGGCTAACATGAGACATGAATTGTGATAATGCAATTAGAAAGTAAATAAGTGAAGAGTAAGTACTAAGCCAAATGGCAACAAAGTGAGTAAAGACTAAGTGAGCAATTTTTAAACACTAAACTAGAAAGCAACTTGAATTAGGCAAGTGGGTAATTTAACTACACTAGAACTCGACCATTCTATCAATAAGAAAATAATTAAGCTACTACCAACTAGAAAGAAAGAGCATTAAAAGAACTACAATTTAAAAGCAACAATAAATACTACTACACTAAGAAGGCATAAAAAGTTAACTAGCTAATGATGAAAGGAAATGATTAGAAAATAAGAAGGAATATACTAAAAATAGAAGGTTCTACACTAGGCACTATGATGTTCTTCACTTTTCACTATTTTAAGAAAGAAACTTTCATGCAAGATCTAGGAGTTTAGGTTAATAATTATGCTAAGGAAACGAGATTTAATGCAAACTCACAACTAATTAAAGTTTAGAAATGAAGGAAACACTAGATTAAAGACAAGATTAACAACTAAAATGGAGATTTTACACTACTTAAAGAAAACTAGTAAAAATGAACTAGAATGGAAATGCAAGAAAAAGAAATTAAAAGCACTTAAAATGGATATCAAATTGAAGAGGAATGAAAGCCCAATAAATTAAAACCAAAAAATCGAGTTTTTACAATTAGGATTAATTTAGGATTAAATTTGAAGATGAAAATGTAAAAAGAGTACTTGACAAGACTAGACTACTCTAACTAAAACTAAGCTATACCTACTACATGTGTTAGTAGGTATGTTTCTAGGGTAATTTCAAATTTTCAACTTGGACAAGGTGCTGACTTTTTTTTTACAACCGCGGTCACCATTGCTAGCTATACAAGTTTGGTGACCGTGGTTCTTGAAAGGTTCCTCGTTTTACTTGAAAACCGAGGTTGTCGAATTTGCTCCTCTGATTCCGTGACCGCAGTTTTTGCACTCTGAGGTTGAAGAGGTGGAAACAACAGTTTTCATTCTCCTTCCTTGTATTTCATGACTGCGATTCTAACGTTGTTAACTAGACTATGACTTTTCTAGTTAGTTGCATTCTAGTCCCTAGATTCTTATACTTATTCAATTAGCAGTCAATTTCTAAATTACCAACAAAACACACCACAATTCATAAATTAAAATACACTTAGAGTCATAAATGTCAATTATATCTAAATTAGTGCATATTTCTACCAAAAATCCTAATATACACCTAAGATCCTAAAAATCATAACTTAGTACGGAATTTGTACAAAAGTGCACAAACCAATCCGAATGGGACTAACATAGTCAAAATTGCATAGGAAATAAGGGTAAAATAACTCTATGTAATAGAGTTATCATACCTCCAAACTTAGCATTTTGTTAGTTCCGATCAAAACAATAAAGAAAAGAATTAAGTACACCACCAATGGAAATGAATGCGAATAGACAAGATAAATTAAGAAGCATTCAAACTTGTGCAAATGGTGATTTAACCAACAAACTAAACATGTTATACTACTTGCTAAGTTTGAAAAATAAGACTACTTCAAATGCATAGCTCATGTTGATAAGCAAAGTATTAAGAGAATGTCAAATCAATTCAAAAGTGATTAAGAGTAAACATATTGAATTTCACAAAAATCGGCTTCAAGTGTAGAAAGATCACTAAGACTTGTTTTAAGAAAGACTAGAATACAAATGCAAGGATGTTTATGGACACTATAAAACGTAGCAGAGAACATTAGTCAAGGTAATGTTTCACCCCGTTAATCTCTAAGGTCTTGTAACCCAAGTTAAGGATCCCATAGGAATTTACAAGCTTGTAATATAGGCTAAAGGTGAGGGGAGGAGAAGTTTTGGATCTGAGATTATATAAGTGACTCAATTTAACCTTAGTTATTCATGGCAAACTTTAAGACCTTAGCCCATACACAAAAATCCCCACAAATTCCACACATGAACCAATTTCCACTTGAAGCACTAAAACATTGTGTTTAAGTCTAAAGAGATCGTTTTGATTCCCCTTTCTTACAAGATGTATATATAACATTGCAGAAATTAAGTTTTATTTTTCAAAGAGGAATGAAAATAATACAAGAAGATTCAACTTTACTGTATCTAATTACAAGAAGGAAATTGATAAAAGATTCAAGAAATGATACTTCAAATTCCAAACCAATGTGCAAAAGACTCAACTTCATTCCATCATATCACTCTTCAACACTTAGGTCCAAATTTGACTAAGACGAAGAGATAAAAATTCAATAAAAGGGGAATGGTTGAATTGTGTGGTTGTTGAAGAAATAAGGCTTAAAGGCTCAAATAGGGACACTAGGGTCATATTAATATCCGGGTAGTCTTTTTTTGGTTCAACCACGATTTAAAGAATTGCCTAATTCATTTCCAAAATCTGGCTATGTAGTAGACAAGTAGTTCACACTATCTAAATTAATGTCCTAACTAACTCTTACTAGCCCACAAAACATCCTATCATGCAATTGATGCAAAATGACTAAAGGTACTTAAATCATTTCTTTCTACACTATCTACCAATTTCTCAAATTTTCAACACATTTAAACCCAATCAAATATGAAATGAATAGGGTATTCAAATAATATTTACAATCAAAATAGGTCATAGCACCTAAACTAACCAAGAAAAGCATTTTTAAACAAGTAGCAAAACAATTGGTAGAGTTTAAAGACTTATAGACTATTTTGCACAAGTAATGCATCCAAATTTACCACGTTAATTCATTCCATTCCAAACACACAAACCAAAAACATTCATACAAAACACTACCACACTTCCTATCTTATTAGCAATGATGAGTAACAACCATCCTATCGCTCACCATTGAGCACAAGAAAGCAAGGAATGAAGTAACGATACAAAAACATAACAGTAAACCAAACTAGGACTATGCCGATAAGGTGTCCAAAAGTCAAACACTGAAACAAGCATAAATGAGAATAAAGGGTTGACCATACCAAAATGGCCTAACGGTCATCTTTAAAACCTAAATCCAACTATGTTAAGGGTCTAAACCAATCAATCATCCAAATTGGACCACTTAACCAAAAGTATTATCCAAAAGGATAAAACTGCTAAGAATATGCTAAAAATTCAGGAATGAAAAGGAATGTAAGGAAATGTATCTCTCTCTCAATCAAAGCAATAATAAAAGAAGTGATGAGGGATAAAGCAATAAATAAGCCAGGTAGAGGGTCTTCTCAAGCTTGTGTGGGGGTGCAGTTGCTCAAAAATCTCCTCTCTCCTCTTCATCTTCTTCTCCATAGACATCATCACTTGGGTCCTTCAAGTTAGCTTCTCCTTCTCCTTATTCTCCTTCTCTATCTTCATCTTCTTGTGGTTACGGTAAGATTCTCTTACTATGTAGGTAGAAAAAGGTCTCGCCTCGAGATGGTCCAAACTACCAAAATGGAGAGGAGGATGTGGATAGACCCAAGTCTCGAGATTTGGGGTCTTGAGGGCTTGGCCTAGGAATGTCAGATTGTTGTGAAGGACCTGTGACTATACGTCCATTAAGCATGCAACTCCTTCCTTTCATAGTTCGTCTGAGGGGAATTATATGTGTACCTTGTAGGCCAAGTGGCGTTGTGTGCTTGTGGGGGTGCTTGAATTTGTGCTTGGGAGGTTTACCAGGTGCCACATTCAATGGATTGTGTATTCGATATTCATTCAACATGTTTCAAACATAGGCACTGCTGATTTTTCCCTTTGGTCCCACCTCTTCGTCTCCCTCCAAACTGGGACAACCTGCATTAACACATAAATGCGTAACAAGACCAGGAAGATAAAATGAAGATTTCCCTGACTTACCATTTCTCAGGAACTCATAATAGATGGTCTTGCCCAAATTTATACTTAGGTTTTCATAGAATCCCAAAAACCAAGTACACATTTTCCTGCTACACAGAACTGAATGTGGTGGTCCCCAAAATCCTACAACCGATAAAATACAACCAAATTTTAGAAATAATTGCATATGCTTCTTCTTGAAACCCAAAATTTTGTTTTTTGGGGCATTATAGTCCCATTTAGGTTTCCCTTCACATAGCTTATGCCACATCTTATTAAAATCAGGACCTCTATTTGCCGGGTTCATCAACTCCCCATACCCACAACAATTCAAATTTGGTGATACAAAGAATGCATTAATTTTCTTAGGAGTGATGTCTACCTACTTCCCCCTGACGAACACCTTATCATCCTCTATTGCACACAAGTTGGAATAAAACTCCATAACTAGATTAGCATTCCTTATTGGAGTTGTTTCATTAAAAGCCAACCAATTTCTTTCTTTCAATTGCCTCTCGATTTCATCTTAAAATTTTCAAATTTTCCCCAACTTTGGGAAGTGTCACAACTTTTCTCATGAATAATACTTATCTGTGCTTGCTATGATTTTTGTAAATTTTTGCTGCCTTGGCATTCACAAATATGCTATCATCATATCCAGCCCCGACACCATCACTGCCTGCACCAGTTCTTCTTGTCTTACTAGTCAGATCCGTCGCACTCCTTGTCCCTTAGCCTTATCCCTGGCCCTTTGATCAATTTCAATAGTTTAAAACGAATACAACACAAAAACGAAGCATAAATTCACAATAACAGAAAATAACCACAATTTAATACCAATTTAACACCAAGAACTTCATAAATTGTGATCACAAGAGAGTATGGAATGAGTTTATCGATGGATGGTGTCAAATTTGACACTCTTGTATGTACTCTGGTGTAGAACATTCTCAAATCCTGAGCAAACTTGAACTAGGAGAAGGTAAGGGATGAATTGAGAATGAAAGGGGTGAATTTAAGGGGGTTAAACGTGGAAGGGGGAGGAGGAAAAAAAGGAGAAATGGCTGAAAAAATATAGAGGAGAAAGGGTTTTGTTGAAAAATTTTGTCAAAAATTTATTTACACTCAGGGGGGTTGGAAATCGCTGTTGTGGATTTTTGAACTGTGAAATGAGAACAGTGAGTGGTAACTACGGTCACTAAAATCAAAGCTTCAACTTGGTGACTGCGGTTCTCAATACTTAGAAAAATAGAAATTTTTTGAAATACTTAGTTAACAAGACCGCGGTCAAACTTCTAGACACCAAAAATATTGGTGTTGTTTGGACAGTCATTATTCTTGAAATTTTTTTTTGTAAAAATGCTGTAGCAACTTTTTTGATGTGATATATGTGAGATAAAGAGATGATTGAAAATGTGTGTGAAATAATTACAAAATATTATTTGAAGAAAAGTGAAAATTATTTAGTATCCAAACAGCACCATTTTGACAACCGCGATTCTCAATACTTAGAAAAAATTTTCATTTGAAAACACAATTAAAAACCGTAATTTTGAAAATCTGTTCATCAAAATGGTAATCGCGGTTCTTAATACTTAGGAAAAATTTTGTTAAAACTTCAGGCTCATAGCCACGGTTTTGAGACTGCGGTCAAGCTTCCAGAGAATTGGAAACTTTGACAACCACGGTTGTGAAAATGAGAAAACTGCGGTTTTCAACACTTAACATTTTTTTAAAGAATTTTGCACTGATGACATGGGTTTTGAAAATTATACTTTGAAAAAAACAATTTCAGTTTTAAACACAGAATTTATAGATAGAGTCAAAAACTGGATTTACTTAAATATTTTCCAATGGATAACTCATTAAATTCTGCAAGCTTAGGATGTAGGAAAACACTTAGGTAGACCCGGTCTTTGATCCCACCTGTAGACTCTGTGGTCAGGATTAAACCTTAAAGAATCTTGCTTACATCAGCTGATGTCATAGATTCTCTAAAGTTTAATCTATACCACAGGATTTACAAGTAAGACCAAAAATCGAGTCTACCTAAATCTTTACTTAGGATGTATGCTCTAATTAATTGCTTGTGCGTGTGAACTTGGAAAATTCTTAACTAGATTTGTGAGAACTTTTTTACTATTTATTTTAGGGTGTAAAGTAGGTAGTATAAATTATTAAAAATTTGAAAAATTAATTTATTTTTCAATCATTTCAATCACTGTCATGTTATTATTGATTATGAATTAGGTAATTATATACAATGTGCAAATACATAATTTAAATTGAGATGGATAACTTGTGGTAAATGTCTCTTTGGTGACAAAACAATTATATAGTAATAGATCTGAACAAAATTCAAGGTTCAAACAAAAAATAAATAGAAATAAAAAAGATGAAAGGCTAAAATTTGTGTTTTTGTATAATTGTCAAAAGCAGAAGAAATTTGTAGACAAACTTTTTTTTTTTTTTTCCTTTGAGGAATAATGCAAATGTAGAAATTAAAGATGTTAATTTCAGTTGTGCAAATATGTTTTGATTTCTGAAGATTATTAATCCAGTTGTGACAACATAGTCAAAACTATAATTTTATGTGAAAGCTGTATTTTTTTCCCCTTTGTGACAATAAAGCCCAAGATAATGGTAATATGTCTGAAAACAATGTCAGCGGTAGGACTATTAATTGGAATTTATGAGTCACAACTTACAAATTTATTTAGACTCCAACCTTTAATCGGGGTCGCTTATACTCATAAATATTAAACTCCTATTAGACTCATAAAATTATTTAGATTTCGACCTTTAATTGTGTTGGCCCAAACTCATATTATTCAATAAAATTTTTATAGGTTATTTGGTAAAATTTTATTTTTTACACCAGTCAACACAATATGAAAAATATGTACTACTTATACTAATAAACAACTATTAACTATATCATTCATTTATAACATTATATTTAAATTGACTAATGCAGTTGGTCTATAATTTTTAGGTACCTGAGTTTAGTTAAGTTAATAGAATACTAGAATTATTAAGCATTATTCACATAAAATCAAGTAGTATTATTTAATTTAAGATAGAATTAGTATTATATATAGAGAGAGAGTTATATGAGCTAGGTTTTAATTGAGCCGACTTAATAAACCTATCTTTTAAATTCAACTTACAATTTAATCAGATTTAATATTTAAGTCCAAATTTAATCCAACTCACTTTTAACATAAAGTTTGATATTTTATTTATCATGCTGGGCTAGCTGGTCCCATTGATAGTCCTACTCAGCAATGTAGGAATTTTCAATCGGGCAAAAAATCATGCAAACATGCTTGCAGGTTGGTGCATGCATGTATATGTAGAAATTTTTTTTGTTATTTACTTTTTATTATATAGTGAGTATTTTTTATCGTTAAATAATTAAAAAATAATTTTTATTTATTTTTTATTTATTTTTACAAATATCATATTCACTTTACGGGGCAAATAATCAATTCTTACTTGTATCCTTGTCCATAAAATGAGATTTTGATGGCCCAGTCAGATCTAAGACCACAGGATTCACGGGTTAGGACTTGGGACCCCTTTTTTGGTTTTGACAAGGAACACGTACCCTAAATTTTTTTCCTAAATTAAGAGAAGAAACATAATATTCAAGAGTCAATAAGGATGACAACTGGCAATTGATATATGTATCCAAACTAATTATAATTAGTAATAAATATTTATTTCTGCTTACTGGAAGAAAATTCAATTACAAAAACACAGAAGCTTTTGGAGATAGAAATAATTGGGGAAAATAATTGCCATTGATAGTTCATTTTCTAAATCTAAAATAAAGTGAGTTGAACTATTTCTGGTAGGAAAATTAGTTTTTACTTGAACTAATTTTTACATTTTTACTTGATCTTATTTTTCCAAATAACAAGAATGTTTCAACTTAATATATTAGAAAAAAGCATTGTAGACTAAAATATCTTTTCCAGGGCAATTTCTTAGGATTTGTAACTGAAATATCCAAAGACATTTATGACTAAAATTTATAATGGTGACATCAATAAATTTGTGGGTTGAAATATGTTAAAAATATTTTATTTGTACGTGATCTAAAATCCATCAATGTTTTTTTTTTTCCTCTAGAATTCATATTTGTGGAATGATATTCTCTTGCACATACAGAGTTCTTTACATTCTTTTCTTAAATAACTTTATAATATTACTTGTAATTGCAAAATCCACAATTCATTGCACATGTAGAATCACACAAATATCTCGAAAGGCTATTAAGACAAAACAAGTCAAAGAAAATGAAAGTATATGTAATGGAAGAGAAGAAAAGAAAACTACGTTTATCTCCACTCTTTGCTTCAAAGTAATATGTACTTTCTTTTATCTTGAAAGTGAACTTTGGCAAACCATCTACTACAAAATTAGGAAGTTGAAAAATGTATATAGAAGGAATAATGGTGTAAAATATTGAAAAGTTCTGTGGTTCTATTAAAGTACTATATTAGTTGTATTTTGAATATTTATATACTATAACACTATATATTTTGAATACTTGATACAATAAATCTTAAAAAGTACAATGACATATACATCTTAAAGGAAATTACGGACCATAGAAAAATTCTCCTAAAACATAAAACATATTAAAGATCCTTTACAAGATCCTTCATTTTAATTAAGACGGTTTGATGAGTAAGTGGTCCAGCTCTTATTTACGTCTCACACTAGAAAGTACTAGTATTACAATGAGCTATATAATATAGCCTGTTTAATTAAGCATACATGCTAGATGTGACATAACAATTACAATCAGGGGTACCCTCCAGGTCCACCACCAGGGAATTGAGGAGGTAAGGGATCAGCTTGATAGCCGTAATTCGGTTCATCGGACCAATGGTACTCACCGTAGTACTTGGCTTCTCCTAGTCCGTTTGTTCTCGTCTCAGCTGTCTTCGCTGCAAATAAAAAAGCATGTGTAGAGTTATTTTTGAAATTTATTTTTTTAACTTATTTGAAATGAAAAACAAATTTTGTTTTCTAATTTTTGTCCACAAAGTCTTTTTAAAAAGTGATTTTTAATTAAAAAAAAATAAAGTATAAGTAAATTTCAAAGAGCTTTTGAGAACAAACACATAGTAGGGCTACACAAACTTGAGAAGATCAAAGAAAAGAGCAAGTCTCAATGCACCAATAGTCACTAAACTATTAGGTTGTTGCATTCAAAATCACTGAACTATTTATTTTGTAAATTTGGTCATTGATCTACTTTTAAGTATATGTCTGGAGTCACTCTTTCTATTTTCATGATGACTGCAAATACAAATTTAAAATAGTTGGGCGACCAAATTTGTAGACAGAATGATTCCAGACACATATTTAACATAGTTCAATGACCAAATTTGTAAAATAGAAAGGTCAGTGACATTGTATGAGACAATATAATAATTTGGTGATCATTGGTGTATTTTTCTCTAAAGAAAATGAAGGAATTTGAAATGTGGTGTAGATATCTTACTATTTTCAACTGAAGTAGAAGTTTCAGCCAACTCCCTAGCAGCCACCTCTGAGTTAATCATCAGAATTACTGCCAAGGAAATGCACAAGAAAACAAATATCTTGGAACCCATTTTTTCTGACTAAATTTTACGTACTACTAGAGTATACTAGCTTTTTGGAAAGGATGAAAAACCGGCAATACATCGGATCTATATTGTTCTATATTTATAGGAAGATTTAGGGCAAAATGCCGTAAGAGATGTATTGCCGGGTCTACTCCTACTACTAAGCGTAGACCTATTCAAGGGTTTTGGCATATTGACTCAAGAAGTAGTTTAGCGTTTAAGACATGGCGGCGGTAATGGGCTAGAAAAGGTCTCTGTTTGCATGTTGATTATTTACAATATTATTTTGAATATTATTTAAAATAATATTATAATTATTCTTTGAAATATAATATATATAAAATAAAAATTAATTAAATATATATATAAGTAATAAAAGTAAAATATTTTTTTAGAGAATAATAAAAAGATGGTCCTCCAAACATACCAAATTCAAGGGTTAATAACATTTTAGTTGGTAAACTTTAACGTCATTCATACTTCAACCTCTATCATTATATTTTTATTTTTAGTAATATATGTTAGTGCTCTCACGAGCTTCAGCCTTCAGAGGACTAATTACTTCACGAATAAGAAAGGATATGCGGGTAAGAGTTCAGGTTTCTAGAAGAGCTTATTCCATTGGAGGGTGATAAGGTAATAGAGAGTCACGGCCAAATAATTTTGGAGTCTTGTGTGGTTGCCATGTAGCTGGATTGATATACAATATTAGAAAATTTTTATATGGATCGAATTCATAATATAGTGTTATAGATCTTTTAGTTCATATTACTTTACATCACTATTTAAGTGATGTAGAGTGATGTAAAATATATAAAGCAAAGGTTCCATAACACTATACTACTATAAATATGGTTTATATAAAAATTTTCCTATAATATATATTTCAAAACTGGAAATTGCGGAGAAGCAGACACGAATTAGATGAAAGTGCGTGGAACAGAGATGAGGACAAAAGAACATTTTGTGTCAAACTTTAATTGAGTTTCAAAATAAGGTGCTATTGATTTTGATTTAGGAGAGTGATCTTTGATGTGATGTTGTAATCTGTAAGTGTTAAGAAATTTAGTTATGCATTGTTAAAATTATGTTAATTTTAATAGTATATAAGATAAATTATTTTAAAACCGATTACACTGACTAGGTAATTAAAATAAGAAGATCAAATTGATTTCTTTTAATTCAGTGATGTTGATACTAATTGTATTAACTATAGGCCTGTCAACGAATCGGGTCTAGACCCGGATCCGATCCGTTTATTCGGGTCTGGATTTAAAGTTAGATCCGTTTACCCGGATTAGACCCGGATCCGATTAGCCTATTCTATAAACGGGTCGGATTTGGATTTTCTTGTTCCAATCCGACCTGGATCCGAATCCGATTATATTTTTTAAATATATATATATTAGGTTAACATTTAATGGAGAAGCAGCCGTTTAGTTTCTTGTTCTTATTTCTTTTTCATCTTATTCTCCTCATATCCTCCTTTCAATCTCCTTTTCTCAATTCTCACCAGCGAAGCAGCCACCATCCATATTCACCGTTCCACCATTCATCTCAACCAACCATCGCCATCCATTCACCAACAGCCAACTACCAACCATCTCAGCCGAGCCACCATTAAACATTCATGTATTATTTTTGTTTTTATTTATTTAGTTAAACTAGATCTAGAGTCTAAAATTAGATCCAGACTTCTGTTTTTTTTTTTTTTCGTCAAAACTAGATCTAGTGTTACACTTACAGATCTGGATTTACAGAAAAAAAGATTAAAAACGTTTAGGGTATTGATCATATATTTAGGAGTATTATATATATTTTTTAATTTGATGATGTTTAATTTAGGCATTTTCTTTTCTTTTCTTTTATGCCTGAGGATTGAATTTTCACCGTACGTACTTAGCTTTAATTTAATATCTATAGTGGATAAATTTTGGTTGGCTAAGGTTTCTATAGCAGTTTATTTCTAATTTGAGTTTGGTTTGTAATTGACACGTCTCCCCACTCTATAAATAAAGCAGGAAGATAAAAATGAAAGAAATAATAATTTGCATGCGTCTCTGTTTGTAGACAAAAATCTTTAGCTTATTATGTTAATTTTTCCCGTTCTATATTTTATATGGTTGAGTCCTCTATCTACTTAATATGAAGTCATATTTAAGGTATTATCATTCAAATAAGACTAATTAATTTCAACAATGAAGTAGAGTACATATTTACCTAACTAAAAAGGAAAAAAAAAATAAAAATAAACATCATCATACATTTCTACATGTTTTTAGGTAGTAGGTACTAATTTCTGTGTACTTTTTGACATTTGCCTCAGTTCTAATTCATGCCTCATTTCTACAAACTTTGATGGCTAATTTGGTCAGAAGTTTGTGAAACACATTACCTAATTTTCATTGTTTTGTAGGATGTCATCCCAGCCAACACCACATAGCACAGCTGATGAAAATGACATACTGGTTGTCGATTTGGAAGAAGGAGGAGAAGAACGTGACAATGATCAACCTAATACACGGGTTAGAAGATTGACTTCAAAGGTATGGGATGATATGACTAAATTATCAGGTCTTAAGGGTACTATTGCTATGTGTAACCTTTGTAAGAAAATTAAAATTTGTGGGGGATAGTTCAAAAGGAACAAGTCACTTGAAAAAACACATAGATAATTGTGTTTCTAGGAAACATAGAGATGTGGGGCAACAATTGCTTCAAGTTGCTAAGAATGTTTTGGATGATTCTGTTAAGATTGAAAATTTCAAATTTGATCAAGTGAGAAGTAGACTGGATATGGCAAGAATGATAATTAAGCATAACTATCCTTTTAACATGGTTGAGCATGAGTACTTTGAGATATTTATCAATAATTTGCAGCCAAATTTTAAGATTGTGTCTCGAAATACGATTAGATCAGATGTAATTAATCTGTACAATGAAGAGAAGGAAAAATTGTACAAGTACTTGGATGAACTCTCTTGTAGACTCACTCTCAAAATGATATTTGACATGAATCTAAACAATTTCTTATACATGTGTGACTGATATTATATTGATGATGATTGGGAATTGAAAAAAAAGATTCTTGCTTTTAAGTCTATTCCATATCCTCTTGTGATGGTAAGACATTGTTTAGATTCATGTCAGATATCATTTTGGAATGGAATTTAGATAAGAAATTGTTCTCTACGGTTGTGGATAATGCATCTTCTAATGATTCTATGGTTAGGCATTTGAAATCATGGCTTTTAAATAAGTCATTACTTAGTTTGGGTGGAGAACTTTTTCATGTTCGATGTAGTGCACATATTCTAAATTTAATTGTGAAATATGGTTTGGCTCATATTGGGGGATTACTTCATAAAATTCGAAATACTTTAAAATATTTGAAGAAGTCTCCTTCTGCTTATCAAAAGTTTGAGAATGCAATTAATCAATGCAAATTGAAGAATAGAAGAAAGGTGGCCATGGATGTACCAACTAGGTGGAATTCAACATTTTTAATGTTGGATTCTGCATTACCCTTAAAAGAGGCATTTGGTCGTTTGGAACAAATTGATAGAAACTACAAGTTGAATCCTTCGGAAGATGAATGAAAAGTGGCATATATTGTTCATGATTGTTTGAAAAAATTTTATGATGCCACAAACCATTTCAGTGGTAATAGTTTTCCTACATCAAATGTTTTTTAAAGGATTGCAAACTACGACTTAAATTGAAAGAATGGGAAAACAGCTGACCATGATTTTCTTAGAAATATGGCTGGTCCTATGAAGGAAAAGTTTGAAAAGTATTGGGATGAATGTTGTTTGGTATTGGCTATTGCTGTGGTATTTGATCCTAGGTTCAAATTGGCTTTGGTAGAGTATAATTATAATGCGATATATGGAGAAAATGCTAAAAAGTATGTGGATAGGGTTCGTAGTGCTATTGTTGATTTGTTTGTTGAGTATGGAGGTGAACTCAATCCTTCTTTTGGCTATGCTTGTGGTAGTGATGTAGAAGATAGTAATTTTACTGGTGCTAACAAGGAATCTGATGATATAAGTGATGATATGTTTTCTAATTTTGATAAATGGTATTATCGCTCCAAATCTTTCACAATTCGTGATTACCAAACTCTTCCAAGCAATTCAGATTTGTATAATCTAGATGTGTATTAAGTACTGTTGGAGAAGGGTCATTGTCTCTTATACAGCTTTACTACCTGATGTTGTTCTAGCATTGGTGACAACTAGCGATTGGTTAGAAACCAAAAAAAGAAGAAGTGAGTATTTCATTATTTTAAATTCATATAATGTACTTTTTAATTGGTTTATTTGAAGTTTTTATTGATTCTTTCTATATATACTGTTAGAGTTAGCTGATGAAGACATGGGTGGTAGCTTCTCTAAATTTCAAAAGCTTGGGTGAGTTGGAGGCTTTGAGCTGTCAAGATGAAAAGTTGAAGTTGGAAGTTATTAAGTTGTGTTCTGAAATTTTTACCAGCTATGTATTAGTTTGACTTCTTTGTATTTCTTATGAATTCAATTGTGTAATTAGATGTGTTTTACTGTTATGTGTAATATTTTAATATTTGTATGGAATTGGAATGATGAACTTCTTCTTGTAATTGTATTTTAATGATTTGGATTAAAGTTTGGGTGAAATGTTGGAATGTTTAAGGATTGAATTTCTGTTTGTGTTCTGGAAAATATGTTAATCGGGTATATCCGGATCCGGATCCGATCGGATCCGGAGACGGGTTTGAATTATTAGATCCGTCGAGTAATCGGATTGGATTCGGATTTGGAATTCTTAATCGGATCCGAGTCCGAAATTATCAATTCCGATCCAAACCCGACCCGTTTACAGGCCTAATTAATTGTGATAATGTAATGAGCAAGAAAATTTAATTTTGCAAATTAGCTATGCTATTTGGTTGGATATAAAGTAAGCATTTTGTGACAGCAACTTATAATATAAGGTGACATTGAGTTGTATTTGCTAAAGAACTAAAATCGCAATATTAGGATCAAGTTGGTTACCTCTTAGTGTACCCTTGCTACGTAATACCTTTTCTGTTACTTTTGTTTAGGTTCTTCTTTAATATTAGACATAATATCATTTTTAAAGTTTTCCTTTTTCATTTTTTGAGATGTGCTTACGTTTCTGTTTCTCTCTACTTCATTTTTTTTTTCAAGGTTTCTTTTTTGGGTGGTGTGATGGATATATTTTGAGTTAATTTTTAGTGACAAAATTTTCTCTGTACTTTTGGCAGTGTTTGCCATTTTGCTTTACTATATAGATTGGTTGGAGAAAAGGGGTGAAAAAATGAGAGTCCAAAAAATGGTTTCTTAGTTAACCTCCCAATATTACTTCTTTTATTTGATACTATTTTACATGTAACACATCTGATGTCATGTACATTTTGGGCATCCATGGGAGAAATTTCCATCGATTTGTGACATGTATAGTTTGTAATAAGAAATTGGAAATAAGCTCTTGAGCCTAAGCGCAGGTCTATTTTTGATACCCTATTTGGCATTTAAGAAATTGTTTATTTTTTATTTATTATTGGAAAGGGAAAAATTCAGTTACCGAAAATTGTGATTGAGTTTTTCTTCTTAACTAAATCTTTTAAAGTCTTTTTATGTACTAATATTCTTTTTACTATTAAAAGATGAAGTGTGACTCTTATAATTATTCTTTGCTTCGACAGGGGAAAAAAGGGGACAGTAATAGAGAGGTTAGAATGTAAGTAGCACTCATTTTTATTTAAAATGGATATTTTGTTTGCCATACTTTGAATATAGTTTTAATCGAGCCAACTTAATAAAATTCAAATTCAACTTACAATTTAATTAGATTTAAGATTTAATATTTAAATCCAAATTTAATCCAACTCCCTTTTAACATAAAGTTTGATCTTTTATTTGTCATGCTGGGCTAGCTGGTCCCATTGATAGTCCTAGTCAGCAATGTAGGAATTTTCAATCGGGCAAAAAATCATGCAAACATGCTTGCAGGTTGGTGCATGCATGTTATATTTAGAACAAAATTTTGTTACTCACTCTTTATTACATGGTAGGTATTTTTTATTTTTAAATAATTAAAAAATAATTATTATTTTTTACTTTTTGATTATTTTTACAATTATCACTTTCACTCTAGCCAATAACCAATTCTTACTTGTATACTTGTCGATTGGAAATGAGATTTTGATGGCCCAGTCAGATCTAAGACCACAGGATTCACGGGTTCGGACTTGGGACCCCTCTTTTGGTTTTGACAAGAAACACGTACCCTAAAATTTTTTCCTAAATTAAAAGAAGAAAAATAATATTCAAGAGTCAATGACAACTGGCAATTGATATATGTATCCAAACTAAGATGACGATGAGGACGTTAACCATTTATAATTATTAATAAATATTTATTTCTGCTTACTGGAAGAAAATCCAATTACAAAAACACAGAAGCTTATGGAGATAGAAATAATTGGGGAAAATAATTGCCATTGATTGTTCGAATCTAAAATAAAGTGAGATTGAAGTATTTCTAGTAGGAAAATTAGTTTTTACTTGATCAAATTTTTTCATTTTTACTTGATCTTATTTTTCCAAATAACAAGAATGTTTCAATTTAATATATTCGAAAAAGGCATTGTAGACTAAAATTTCTTTTCCAGGGCAATTTCTTAGGATTTGTAACTGAAATATCCAAAGACATTTATGACTAAAATTTATAATGGTGACATCAATAAATTTGTGGGTTGAAATATGTTCAAAAATATTTTATTTGTACGTGATCTAAAATCCATCAGTGTTTTTTTTTTCTAGAATTCGTATTTGTGGAATGATATTCTCTTGCACCAGAGTTCTTTACATTCTTTTCTTACATAACTTTATAATATTACTTGTAATTGCAAAATCCAGAATTCATTGCACATGTAGAATCACACAAATATCTCGAAAGGCTATTAAGACAAAAACAAGTCAAAGAAAATGAAAGTATACGTAATGGAAGAGAAGAAAAGAAAACTACGTTTATCAGAGGTCCACTCTTTGCTTCAAAGTAATATGTACTTTCTTTTTATCTTGAAAGTGAACTTTGGCAAACCCTCTACTACAAAATTAGGAAGTTGAAAAATGTATATAGAAGGAATGATGGTGTAAAATATTGAAAAGTTCTGTGGTTCTATTAAAGTACTATATTAGTTGTATTTTGAATATTTATATACTATAATACTATATATTTTGAATACTTGATACAATAAATCTTAAAAAGTACAATGACACGATATCTTAACGGAAGTTACGGGCCATAGAAAAATTCTCCTAAAACATAAAACATTTTACAAGATCCTTTTTAATTAAGAAGGTTTGATGAGTAAGTATAATTGCAAGAAACCAAATTAAAATTGTCTTAACATGCATTAAAACACATTAATAATTACACTCTGATCATATAATTGAAGAAGTATTAATGCAGCACTCTGATGATATAGTGTGAAACCAGTACTAGTATTACAATGAGCTATATAATATAGCCCGTTTAATATTAAGCATACATGCTAGATATGACATAACAATTACAATCAGGGGTACCCTCCAGGTCCACCACCAGGGAATTGAGGAGGTAAGGGATCAGCTTGATAGCGGTTCGGTTCATCGGCCCAAGGGTACTCACCGTAGTACTTGGCTTCTCCTAGTCCGTTTGTTCTCGTCTCAGCTGTCTTCGCTGCAAATAATTGAGGAGGAACATGCACATTTGTTACCATAAATATATATGTTTTACAAATACAAGCCTTGTTCTCGACTTTTTTCAAAAAGTTAAAAGCTATTTTTCAAAATTGAAAAAAGCATTTATAGTAGAAATCTCAAAAGTAAATTTCAAAGAGCTTTTGAGAACAAACACATAGTAGGGCTACACAAACTTGAGAAACTTAAAGAAAAGAGCAAAATGCACCAATAGTTACTAAACTATTAGGTTGTTGCATGCAAAATCACTGAACTATTTATTTTATAAATTTGGTCATTGAATTACTTTTAAGTTTATGTCTGGTAAATAGTGGAATCACTCTTTCTATTTTCATGATAACTGCAAATACAAATTTAAAATAGTTCAACGACCAAATTTGTAGACAGAATGATTCCAGACACATATTTAAGATAGTTCAATGACCAAATTTATAAAACAGATAGGTCAGTGACATTGTATGTGACAATATAATAATTTGGTGATCATTTATTGTATTTTTCTCTAAAGAAAATGAAGGAATTTGAAATGTGGTGTAGATATCTTACTATTTTCATCTGAAGTGGAAGTTTCAGCCAACTCCCTAACTGCCACCTCTGAGTTAATCATCAGAATCCACCTCTGAGTTAATCATCAGAATTACTGCCAAGGAAATGCACAAGAAAACAAATATATTTTACGTACTACTAGAGTATACTAACTTTTTGGAAAGGATGAGAAATCGGATCTATATTGTTCTATATTTATAGGAAGATTTAGGGCAAAATGCCGTAAGAGATGTATTGCCGGGTCTACTCCTACTACTAAGCGTAGACCTATTCGCCATAAAGGGTTTTGGCATATTGACTCAAGAAGTAGTTTGGCGTCGAAGACATGGCGGCGGTAATGGGCTAGAAAATGTCTCTGTTTGCACGTTGATTATTTACAATATTATTTAAAATAATATTATAATTATTCTTTGAAATATAATATATGTAAAATAAAAATTAATTAAAAAATATATATGAGTAATAAAAGTAAAATATTTTTTTAGAGAATAATGAAAAAATGGTCCTCCAAACATACCAAATAAAATGGTTTCTTAGTTAACTTCCCAATATTACTTCTTTTATTTGATACTATTTTACATGTAACACATCTGATGTCATGTACATTTTGGGCATCCATGGGAGAAATTTCCATCGATTTGTGACATGTATAGTTTTGTAATAAGAAATTGGAAATAAGCTCTTGAGCCTAAGCGCAGGTCTAATTTTGATATTTGGCATTTAAGAAATTGTTTATTTTTTATTTATTATTGGAAAGGGAAAAATTCAGTTACCGAAAATTGTAAACAGATTGAGTTTTTCTTCTTAACTAAATCTTTTAAAGTCTTTTTATGTACTATTATTCTTTTTACTATTTAAAGATGAAGTGTGACTCTTATAATTATTCTTTGCTTGGACAGGGGAAAAAAGGGGAAAGTAATAGAGAGGTTAGAATGTAAGTAGCAGTCATTTTTATTTAAAATGGATATTTTGTTAGACTTAATAAAATACAAATATCTTTAGTTGATTTAATATTATCTCTGTACATATTACTTTTTTTTTGTTATAATCTCTAGCTTTTTCTTTCAAGGAAATAGATATTTACCAAAATGGCGGGAAGTGGCCGTGCAGTGTTCTACTACTAGTACTGTATATGCTTCAAAACTGGGGATTGCGGAGGACCGGACACAGTGATGAGGACAAAAGGACATTTTGTGTCAAACCTTAGTTATTCAAAATAAGGGTGTTCGTCTGTCACTTTTTGGCTTTTCTATCGTTAATGTTTTTTGTTTATGATTAATAAAATAAAATACTTTAAAGACTAATTTAGTTTTTTATTTTTAAGTAATGACCCTTCATCTATTATAACAGATCGATTTGATCCCTTATCTTTGTAAAAAATTAATTAATATAAAGTCCATAACGAAAATTATAGATAAATTGACGAAGCAATCTATTTAATAATCACGTGACTATTAATCTGCAATAGATATGTTGTTATTGACTCAATTAATTTGTCTGGAATTTTTGAAAACCTGACATTAGTTAATTTTTTTTAAATATAATTGATCAAATTAGTTTTTGTGATAGATAAGAGATCAAATTGATCGATATCTTAGTGATAAGGGACCTGTTGGCCCCAAAAGCAACCTGAGAGGGGGGGTGAATTAGGTTGTCTCTAAAAACAAACCTTTTTATGTGTTTAATAGAAATTCAAACTTTATGCACCAAATGAAAACTTAAACACAATTGAATACAATAGATATTCAACAATTTAAGCTTAAAGAACAAATAAGAATATTGAGATTAAGAGAATCAAACCAATCACTTCTAGACTCCCTAGCTTCTCAAACTTGGAGCTTGCAATTACAAAGAGCTTCTTACAAGGCAACAATCAAGTTCACAACTTGAAGTTCAGCCCTTAAAAGTCTCTTCAAAGTAGGTGAGACAATAACCTCTTGTACACAAATGAGGATCACTCTTGCTCATACTAATTTCTTTAGTTGAGCCAAGAGTTTTACACTCACAACCTCCCTTTGTTACAATTGTTATCTCTCCACTCTTACACTTGAAGAACTTTTACACTTCTAAGCTCTTTTCACACTACCCACACTATTACAACACTTGTACTCACTATTTCTCCCAAATAGCTCAAGAATTGTTTGTAATCAATGTAGAAGTCTTCTTTTTATTAAATCCAACGTAGGGGTATTTATAGTTGCCAAATATCTGCTTCCAACAACTTCCCAACGGCTATTTTCTGTTTACTGGAAAACTAGCCGTTGGACCTTTCGGACGGCCGATGCAGCAAGAGTGCATCCGACACTGCGTCCGTTCTTTGAGAGGTATTCTTTCGGACGTATAAGGATGTGTCGGAACATCCTATGACATAAAATTGTAGAAAATATGTCTAAAGAATTGTTGTTAAAGCTGTCTCTAATATTCATTAGATGTGTATAAGAGACTAGCTATTTAGGAAGCTCTGTCATGGTTGTTTTGTTCGGAAGAAGGGTGCGTCCGAATTTATCCTAATATTTTTTTCTGCACACTTGTTATCCAACTATTAGTATGATTTGGTTATCATCAAAACATGATTAACATAACTGGGGTTCAACAGGACCAACAATTAGTCTTCAAAAATAGAACCAAAGTTTATTTCGGTGAGTTAGGTAATTGATTTTTGTCTTTGTTTATGTGGTTTAATCAAAATTTGAAGTGATTCAGAAAAACTGTTCATGCTAGAGAGGAAAAAAGTGAATGTGTGAAAATAAATAGTGATTGTCCAGATAACAGAATAGTACAAATACTGACTATATATTACTAAAATCGGTTATTTAGTTGGTTGTCCGAAGATGTAAATTGAACATTTTTGTAAGATTTCTCTTGTGCCGCCTCACTCCAATGCTCGGTTAACCGACTAATCAACTGAACAAAAACATTGGCTGGTTTTTCTGTTATGCAAAATCCATAACTAATTAAAACCAAACTATTTACAAATGTATAAGTGTTTATACAATTTAACTGATTAAACGAATAATAAAGAACCACAAACCAAATTTAAATGGTTGTTAATAAATTGTGGTTAAACTAAACTTTGACCACCATAGTTCAAATAGCCAACACCTTCGTAGAATATGATGTGCATTTTGAGCTTTGGTCGTAAGATAAAGTAGAAATGTCGCAGCTTTTGTTACATGAATTTGTGGAATTAAATTCCGATTTTGGTACTTTGACATTTTAAATATTATTTTAGAACAAATGTTAGGAATTAACCACTTCCCATTAAATACCATTTTTGGTGCTTTGGCAATTTTAAATATTAGGGTAAATCTAACACCAATAATTTTGATCATGTTTTTACTTTAGTTACTTATCTTCTAAATGTGTCTATTAATTAAGGTCGTAAACTTTTAAATTTGGTTAGAAATGATTTCTAAATGTCAAATTCAAGTATGATAATTTTTATTTTGCTCTCAAAGATTTGATCTAATGTCTATTTTCCCTCTAAGATTAAAAAAAAAACATTTATCCTTTTTAATAGTTTTGGTTAAATATAAAATAATTGACTAATTTGACCAAGAAAAATGACAATACTACCTTTCTTACAATTTCTGTAAGCTAAAGATCAAAGTTAATAACACTTTGCCCCCTGAACTAGGTGAATAATTATACTTTGCCCCCTAAACTATAGGAATATGCATTTCGCTCCCATTCTTATTATTCATCCTTTACAATTTTAAAATATTAAGAAAATCTAGTTAAATGATTGAAATACTTTTAGTGGTGTTATATTTTGATATTTTATGTATTTAATTGATTTCCTATAGTTATAAAAGAATTAGGAAAAAATAAAATATAATAATACATTGAATATATCTTTGACTTTAGGGAGTGAAAATGTGAGAAAATGTTGAATTATATTATATCCGACATTGCAATTTGCACATATTAAGTCAATATTAAAAGCGTAAAATACTAAGGGACATAAAAAAATCACAAAGTTTTATAGAAAATATAATTTCATAGAATTCGTTTAAAGAAAAATTTTCAATAGAAAATAAGCCCATTTAGAAATTGTTCTACCACTACAGTAAAATATTCAAATTCAAAATAATATTAACTGAAATCCAAAAATTTAAAAATTTTGACCAAGAAATATATTGATATAGATTATATTGAAATATTATATAGTTCATTTTTGCTTATTTTTAAATAATTATTACATTAATATCCAAATTTAAATACACAAAAAATCAAAATATAGTGTCAAGGATATTTTAGTTATTTAACTAGATTATCATAAAAATATTAACATTGTAATAGATGAATAGTATCAATGGCAGACAAAGTGTATATTTCTATAGTTCAGGGGCAAAGTGTTATTACTAACCTAGTTCAGGGGGCAAAATGTTATTAACCCTAAAAATATAATACTTTTGTAAAGTAAAGATTACATATAAAATGATAAATTTTGACAATAAAAATGATAGGAAGATAATGTAAATAATTATTCTCATCTTAATTTTTTTTTTAATTTTTCCTTCTTCGTTTTCTTATTCTATGTAAATATTTTTATTTGTTACTAAATTTGTTATTAGAATTCAAATAATCTGATCGTTAACCTGTAATAAAAGGATGATATTTTTTAAAATATATTAGAGCATAATATATGATCGAATAAAATGTGTTAAAATATCAATTTTGTCATTTTTATCAGTTAACTAATTAATAGTTAAGTATTTATAAAAAATTATTAAAATAGAGTAATTTTGCCTAATTTTGAACTTGGGAAAGGCAAACTGAGCAAAAACTATAACCTTAATGGGGCAAAATTAAAATTATCCTAGTTGGATTTGGCCTTAAGGATAATTTAAAATCAAATTACGAGAAATTTAAGAATCTAATAGATACTTTTAAAAGTTAAAAAACCAAATAAAAATATTGTTTCCGTTTGGATTTCTATTCTTTTTATTATTTCTCAAATAATACTTTACAACAATTCTTTAGACATATTTTCTACAATCTTTTATGTCATATACATCATATCTTGAAAAATTGTTTAGTAACTATTTCAAATAAGATCCTAAATAGTATCTGAAATAATGATTGTTCAAATAGTAGCATTGGTAAAAGTCTGTCACCATAGAAGTCATTTATCTTAAATATTAGGATAAATTATAATGAACCCTTTTGTGGTTTGGTTAATATTTAAGTTATTCCCCTATCTTCTTTGGATTAAAGTAAAACTACAATGAACTCCTTGTAGTTTGGCTAATATTTAGGTTATTCCCTTGTGTTTTGAACCTACAGCACGCTCCTTTATTGTTTGGGTTAAAGTAAAACTATTAAATTTTTTGTTAAGTGACCGTTAGGAGGTTAAAAAAATTTGATCTCTTCCTATTATAGTGTTTAAAAGGCTAGTTATTTAATTTTTCTAATGAATGTTAGTTATATTTTTAATATAAAATAAAACCCATCCATTCCAGTAGAAGGGTTTTTTGGACGGTATAGATGTATTATGTTTTTGAGTTTTTTTTTCTCTAATTTTAATTTTACATCTATTTTACAAAAAAAAAAAATTCAAATTATAAGGTGACGAATTTTATATTTGTAAATTATAGGGGTGATAATCTAAACATTAATTACAGGGAATTATTAAACGAATTGACTTTTAAGTTTGAGTGGTTCAACGCAATTGATAATGCTCTGCTGGTTCAACGCCTGTAGGACTTTGCCCGTATCTAATGCTCCACCACGAGTCAAGAACCTATTTTGTCCCGCAGTAGTAAAGTTAGAGGCATTTGGACGACATTGACAAAACTCGTGCAAAAGGCATCTGATTCCTATAAAAAGCTGACAAAGAGCCACTGCTATGTCCAATTGTGTGGGAACACGTGGCGAGCTTTTGGCCGGTTGATGCTTAAATGTGGCCGGTTAAGACTTTGACTTTAAAGCTTTTCTTGGTTCCTTGAATAATTGATTATATGGTGCCGTGCTAGGTAAAATACCAGAATCAATTAAACCTTTTAAATATGGAAAATTCTACATTATTTTTAGGAAACCATTCTATTGATTTTAAAAGTTTATATAATTTAAAATTTTAAAACACATGATATTGTATTAAATAATTATTCAAAGTATAAGAGAATGATTTTTTTAAAAGGAATTGTAGATTTTTCCCTAAATATTTTCCACTATGTTTTATTTTATTTATTTTTTTGTAGTCTGCAGTTAAATAATTTGGCAAAAGTTATGAGAAAATAAGGGAACCAAAGGAGTAGAAATTTTAAGCTTTTTTGGATTGTAAATAATGTGCATTATTTGCTAAATAATATTTAGTCAAAATAATAAATTATTTGGTAGGTAAATAATTTTTCAAATAATATTTTATATTATTCATATTTTATCTTATTTATTATGATATTTCACACGATACATTATTTGTTCTATTCATGTCCTATTCATTATAGCAAATATTTAGATATACCTGATTTTTTGCCCCACTTATAGATCTTGTGGTATGGATTAAACCTTATATAATATATAATATAAATTTGTATAAGCAAAATTTCATAATATTAAATCTTGTCCACAGATCTATAGGTGGGCCAAAGATTGGGTTTAATTAAATATTTTCCGTTCATTATTTATATTTTAAAAAATATTCAGTAAATAATTACGTAAATGATTTTGAACAACGTGTTTTCATTAAATGTAATATGATGAGACTTAAGTAAAGAATATTCACAATTGCCATTTTTCTATTTGCATTTTTTTTTTTTTGTAAAATTTTTACTATTAATTAGAGTGGAGCCTCCAATTAGACTGATCAGATCTGGGCCAAATCTTACAGATTCAGATTGGGATTCATTTAATATTATCGATTTGAATTCGAATTCGGATATCTTTTGTATTTATAAAAGGAGATACATATTAATCTAGATTTGTCGGACCTTGTCGAATCCAAATCTAAATTCGACCAGTATTGATTTTATTTTATAAGTTTGAAATATATATAAAAATTTCAAAATTTTATAAATTTTCTTTTTTTGGAAAATTTATAAAAAAATTAATTCATATTAATATTTAAATATTTTATATTAGAATACAAACTATATGGAATATATATAAATGCGCTAATATATATAATTTTATTGTATATGCAAGGCACGCTTTAGAATTTAGGGCCAGAATATTTTAATGGCTGGGTCTATCAACCCGCATTAGGCCCCTATTAATGCATTTTTTAATCAAGATTAAGGGTGTGTTTTTTTGAATTGAAAATATTTTCAAAACAATAGTTTCTCTAATTTTCCATGTTTGGTAGTATAAAAGCCAAGAAAACTATTTGCTTCGTAAATCATTTTCTCCAATAAAGGGTGTGTTCGTTTGGACTGATTTTCAGAAATTTTTTTGGTGCCAAACACAGGAAAATATTTTTCGGTGTAAAAAATATTTTTCGATTTTTCTTCCTCTAACTGAAAATAACTTACAAATTTTTGAACGTAAGTTATTTTTTGGATAATTCAAGAGTGACATTAAATCTCAAATACTTACTTTTATAATTTTATTTGCTAAACTTATTTTCGTTTTCAATTCTTTTCCATTCGTTTTTTCTCTTAATCATGGGTCCCACACTAATATAACTATTATTATGCATATTTTACTACTGCATTGTACTATCATTTAATTTTAAACAAAATCAATCTTTTATTAACCACAATTACTTGTAAGGTATTTATTACTATTGTTATAAATTTTTTTAACTTGTATTCATAAAATTAAATATGAAACCGTTAAATTTTTTTTTTCAAAATATTTTTATTTTGTCAACCGAATGCCGAAAAATTGTATGAAAAATACATTTTTTCATGTCCCCAAAAAAATATTTTCAATCTAAACGAACACACCCAAAATGTAAAATAACTTCCTTAAGCAACTTACTGAAGTTATTTAACTCCTCACTACTTCTATCTGCTATCAGATAAACTACAACAAAATTTTAAAATCATAGCCATGAGATCCGATGCCGGCGAATTCACCAGAAATGTCAATTGTTGTTGCCGTTCTTCAACCTTTAAAGAGATAAAGCAGATGGCAATAATTGTCATCTTTAGCAAACTCGACATCTCCGATGACTTTCCTCTTATGCAATATTTTAGACACAAATCTCCACCACCCAACATCACCGGAGACACAAAATGACAAAATTGAGAAAGATCTATGGAGGAAACTATTGCTTTTGGCATGTTTCTTAAACAATTCTTTGAATTTGTTATATGTTTATTTGAGAGTGTAATGTTGTTGTTTTTTCTGATGCTTTTTAATTTCTAACGAAATTGATGATGCCATCACCACCGGTGCCGGCGATACTGTGTGGGGGAAGTTAGAGGACTTTTCCGGTGGACTCGGTAATTAGTAACAAGGGTGGTTAGACTTGGTCATATGAGGGCATATTCTGAAAGTTATTGCCTCTTATATTTTAAACAGGACTTTTTAGGGGAAAATTGTAATAACCTAAACCAAACACGGGAAAATAATAGAAAAATAATTATTTTCTTAAAAAATACTTATTGTAGAAAATATTTTCCTAATGAAAATATTTTACACGGTCCCAAATAGACCCTAATTGGTACTCTATGACCTTTCATGACAGGGCCCAATTTTTAACTAACAGTCACCAAAAGATCACATACTATAAAGTAAACCAAAATCCGATAACCAGTAAACCCTTTTTGTGAAACATCATATCAACCTTAGTGCCATGTGCCAACGTAGCCCATAATTCATTGACGCAATGGAAGCGGCAATGATTTCCAATGCAGTTAATGCAAGTCCATTTTTCAAACTCAAAATTGTCTATATCTAATACTCCATCTATCATGTAGAACCTTGCCCATAATCATTTCACTTTATATGAGTTGGTAATCAAATATTTTATTTGAATATAAGATCAAAAATTTAAATCGTCTCTATTTTATAGTTTTAAAGATAAATGTTAGATCTTTTAACTCTTATCCCTATTCGACAGTTCTTTCCTCTTGATAGTAAATATAACGATAGTAAATATAATTAGATAAGAATGGATTAAATTATTGTCGCTAAAAAAAATATATAGAACCTTGCACGTATCTAATACTCCATCCATTAGGTAGCTATTGTGTCCCAACTTTTCAAACTAAAAATTGCCTGTATCTAGGTGTCAATAGTCATGTTGTGTCTTTATTTTGCATCATATTATTTGGGATCGTTTTTTATTGTATTATATTCGTTTTTAACTCGTTTATTTCATGTTGTATTTGTTTCTAATTCGTTTAACCTGTTTATTTTTGTCAAAGATATACTAACTTATTTGACAAGTTAAATAACTTGCGATCTATTTGAATTAAAATCTTAAATTTTAATTCTTTAATAATTTAATGAATAATTAATATTAACCTTGTTCTCATAGTAATTTAAAGTAAATTATTATAAAAATTCTTGAAAATTTTTAGGTAATTTTTTAAATTAAGTTTGATTTAATAATCTTACATTAAAACTATTATTCACAATATTAAAATATAACAGAGGTAACACTTTAATAAAATCTTATCATTCAGCAACTGAACGGATTATTGTGTCAACCAATGAGTTGACTTAATCCAACCTGTTAACTTTTGTGTCATAAATAAGTTGATAGAATAATAACTGATAAGATTTACATCGTATCGTGTTGTGTTCGTGTCGTTTAAGAAATATCTAATACTCCATCTATCAAGTAGCTGTTTTTCTCTTTTAATTTTTTCCATCGACCCACATGGAGTATAATATATAGTAAGGAAGAGAAATAAAATGCCAAAGATATCTTCTTTGTAGTTTCGTTCAATTCGGAAGTTGAAGTACCAAATATTTGGACAACACCTTAAAGTTGCGGGTACATGGCCTTGAAGATGCAAACTTTTAGTTGTAGTTGTTTGTTGGAGTAAAAATAACTAATTTATTTGTCTAAGTGAGTTAGTTTAATCTAACTTATGTTAGTATTTATTCCATTAACCGTATTTATAATATATTTGATTGTATTGAGAAAACTATTTAATAGTGATTACTCTGTATTACAGAATGAAGTAGGGTGACTAACAACAACCATCAAATCATTCATAAAGTAAGTGAATTTTCATTTTTTAGATGGATCTCCCTACTTTATAAATAATCAGACAGCTAGCAAATAACTACTCATGGATTGATCCCACCATTATGAGCATTTGAATTTTTAGGAACAACGAATGACCAAGACCGTCGCATTCTGTTATAACATTATCTAGTATTCAGCTTTTATTGGCATAAATAAATCAATTTCCTTACGAGTTAGGAGTAATTATGTACTGGAGTTTTTAGTAGTTTAGTTGTATAAGGTATTAAGTTTTATTTGTTAGTTTTCTATTATAATTATATTTCTTATTTCAATTTGGTTTCTTGTTGTTCAAGTTTGATGGGTTATGCCAGAAATGGGGGCTTATTAAATTATTCAGTTGAAAAGAGTTGAAAATATAGAGAAATTATAGATTGAGGTGGAGGTAATTTTATCTTGAATTTATGCGAATTTCAATATGAGGGTTGCATGTACTTTTTTTTTTAACTTTTATTCTTCTGTATATATTTATGGGTTAGATCCACTTTGATCCCCTAAACTTATCACTATTTACTACATTGCACCCTGAGCAAATTTTTAAATCACTCTGCTCCCTAAACTATTTGTTTCTTGAAACTATATCCTAAATTTTGACGGAAGTTATTAAAATAACGGAATGTTCAAAAGTTCTATGTATGTGTTGTTAGTGTAATATCAAGAGTCACAAATAAAATAAAATACAGTATTAGATACCATAACATACACAAACGATCCTCTTTTGAGCTTATTATTATTATTATTTAGTAGAGATTAAAAAAAGAGATTCGATCTGTCGAAATTATGATGTGGTGTTGGGTAATGATCGGAAAAAAGATCCTATATCAATGTCACTAATGAAGGTAAGAGATTGAACGAAAAGTGTGCAATATGATTTATCCATTCAGGTACATGGATTGATGTTGCATATGAATGCAATTGCGGTGGAAAAGAAAGAAGAAGTCGACGATGTTCGCCACTGAAATTGTTGATCGTGTAGTCCATGCGTAGAGTGGACCTGCTTTAATGTGAGTTTGATTTAAAGGATGCATTATTGACATAAATCGATCTCCGATCGGGTACCATTTCCTTTTGATTTCTTCGTGGTAGCCGATGGCCGAATTCGCACAATTAACAAAATTCCTTAAAAGTTAGGTTAAAAGTGTTAGTGTATGTTTTAAAACTAATTTGTTTTAGGGATAAATCATACTTTTATATTTATGTATATTTTGTAATATGACATTTTTTGAATAAAATATTTATATGTGAAATCATAAAGATTTATGATGTAATTATATTTTATTTGTGTATATACTTAATCGTACTGTATGACACTTATAAATTAGACACATAAACGTATGTGGATGCTTATTGAGAATAAGTACATCGGATTGACCCGCTAAAAGTATTCCACACAGATTATTATTTAAATGTCAGTGGATTAATTTCTTTGTGATAGTAGTGTAATGGTCCTTTGACTTAAGGTTATGAGTTTATCTTGACTGTGGATTATTATTCTTTGGCTCTATTAGTCGTTACTCTTTGTGAGTCGCACATACTGTAAACTTCGGGTATAATATGAATCATGATAAGATAAGATATGACCAATAGAGGGTTCACCACTCCTTATAATAGGAGAGTATATCCCAGTATGGCTACTTCTTGAAATGCGATTCGAAAATCTTTGTGCAAAATGGAAATAGAATTAAGAGTGTCTTAAATTGTATTTCAAGTGAGTTGTATTTTGGAAAGAAATAAATTGATTAATTTAATAAGAGTTGACATTATACCTATACTCTTGAATTAATCGGGATATAGGTTGGCGAAAAGATAATAATTACATAGGAAGGTCCTAGAATTAATCGGGATATAGGTTGGCGAAAAGATAATAATTATATGGGAACTAATTAAGGTTGGGTGATGTCGAACCACTTGACATATCTCAACATTTGGGTGGTCATGATACTTTTCTAGAAGTCAATCTTGATTTATAAGTGTAAATTAATTAATTAGGGAATTAATATAAATTAAAGGTGTTTAATTTATCTAATCCTAATTAATTTAGGATTATAATTTATACTTATTGCCAACGTGATTGAGAACCTAAAGGGTCACACACTTAAGGATAATTAATTCAGGATTAAAATGATTTGATAAGTATGAGATACTTATGAGTTAAGTTATGAGATAAATTAACTTTTGGGTTTAATTATAATAAGTTATAAATATTAGGAGTTAATATGTAAGACATATTAATAGTTCTAATAGTTTTATAATTATTCATTTACTTATGACCCAAACTGATTGAGATTTGTAATTCCCTAAACCCAATTTGATTGGGATTCTAAATTATTATATATATATATATATATATATATATATATTATAATATATATATTGGTTTAGTAGTACTAAGAGTAGTACTAGTACTTACTGCCAAATTGATTAAAAGGCCATCAAAATCCTTTTATAACGTGAATGTCATGTTTGATTAAAAAGAAAATAATTTAGGAGCTAACATTCTGTGGTTTGGGTCAATTAATCTTGTGAAAATTTTTGATTTAATTATCTATGTGGATACTATTAGAGGTCGGGCACTTGTGCGGCTTGTGGATCGACGTCCCAAATATATTGGAGATTTTACTGCAATTTTAAGGTATAATCTCTATACTTTTCTTGTACTACGCATAAATTAATCAAGGTGATCAATGATAGGAAAGTAAAATTTTAACGCTGCGTTATCTGTTTATTTACTTTCTTACAAAAAGTTAGGTGTTATGATATAGGTGAGTTTTTAGAATAGTTTAATTGTGTAAGTTATTAATTAAGTTTTATTTGTTAGTTTTTATTATAATTATATTTTCTTTTTAAAATTTCAACTGGATTTCTTTTAGTTCAAATTTGATAGGTTATAGATAGAGAAGTTTATTAGGTTATTCAGTTTAGAAGAGTTCAGATTTTAGAGAAATTATATATTGAGGTAAAGGCAATTTTGCAATGAATTTAATTTGGTTCCAATATGAAAATAATGTATTTTATTTTGTAACTCCTCTCATATATATATATATATATATATATATGTATGTATGTATGTATGTATTAAATAAATCATCTGTTATGTTTTTTAAATGCTAAGAGTTTTTAAGGAAAAAAAAAAGAGTTTTTTTTAATGCAAAGAGTTTTTAAGAAAAAAAAGAATTTAAATGAATTACGTTTAAAAGTATTACTATTTGTTATGAATTTTATATGAAATGACACAAAATATATCATTTTTATAGTTTAATTACCATTTTTGTAAAATAAATAGTTGAGTGATTTCATTTTACAACCACCAAATAATTTAGTAACAATTAATACAATTTTGCTCTAATTTTTATTTGGCCTGCGAGAAAACGTCATACTAATTAGGATAAGTACAAAGCCACTCCTAATATTTACCACTTGTTTCACTTTACCCCTTGGCTTTTATTTTGTTTCACTTATCACCTTTTTAGTACAAAAATGGACCTTTCAATTTTTAGTACTTTTTTTCCTTTTAACTCTTCATTTTTTTTTCGCCTTTTTCATTTTCTTTTTCCTGTCTCTTCTTTTTCTTTTACAAGACTTGCTTGCAAATCCCAAAATACAACACTCCTGTTGCCTCCTAAGGATCATTTTGGTGTAAATATTGTGCGTTTGGACATGTTTTGAGAAAACATAGAAAAATTTTATATGAAAATAAAAAATACAAAAGAAAAAATTATGGAGAAGGTAATATCCAAAAGGTAATATTTATCGGGGTGCTATTAAACATAGGAAATAAAGAAATAAAAAGAAAAAAAGGAGAGAAGAAAAAATAGACAAATAATAAATATAGAAAACCTGAAAAACAAGATAGGTATAATTATCCAATAAGGGTGATAAGTAAAACAAAATAAAATTTAAGGAAAAAAGTAGAAAAATGTGTATGCATTAGGTATAATAGGTACTATAATTAGAGAAATTTTATAATTCATTAGGGCATTATACGTTTGTACTTTTAATGTTTATATGGTACAATATTATATGTTTTAAATATTTGTACGATATAAATTTTAAAACACAGCAATATAGTACAATCACGACACCTTAGAATTTATCCTATACTTATATCTTACTATTAAATAATTTCGATTCTAAAGACCACGATTCTAAAGACCATTTGACTCATTCGTTCTTTTCATGGCGATGGTATCAAATGCTGTGGCCATCACTTGCACCCTTTAAAGAGACATGGTGTGTTTAATGGTCAAAACTTAATTTATCATCATTATTGCATGTATAGTATATTCCTTTAGCAGATTTATTTTGTCACATTTTTTTTCATAATTTATATGGTTAATAGTACTTTGTACTGTGAATTAGGTAGGTGAATAATATTTTGTTTTTAACTATAAAAATATACAGTTATATTAGTAATATTAAAATCATTAAGATAATTTAGTAAATGATTAAAATACCCTTAGTACTATATTTTAATTTTTATATATTTAAATTTTGATAGTGATGTGATAATTATTTAAAAATAAGAAAAAATAAACTATATAATATTTCAATATAATCTATATCAATATATTTCTTGGTCAAATATTTAAAAATTTTTGATTTCTTTTTATATTATTTCAAATTGAATGTTTAACTATAGTGATAAAATAATTTTCAAATGGACTTATTTTCTATTGAAAATTTCTTTAAAGGTAGTGTATGAAAATATATTTTAATAGCCTAATTAATTATTTTAAATATCAACCTTTTGCACAATTTAATATTTAGTTTAACTTGTGCAAATTGTGATATCGCATATAATATAATTCAACATTTTTTCACATTTTCACTCCAGAAAGTCAAAGATATAAATGTGTTATTTTTATATTTTATTTTTTTAAATTCTTATATAAGTATTGAAAATCAATTAAATACATAAAAAATCAAAATATAATACTAAGGATATTTTAGTCTTTTAATTATATATATTTTTTGATATTTTAAAATTATTAATGGATGAATAATGTAAATGGAAGACAAATTATATATTTTTATAATTCTAAAAAGGTAAAATGTCTCTTATACTTATCTATGTGTATATTCAGATAAAGTCTTAATAACCCTAATTTATATACTTTGTGAATATTGCCAATTCAGCTTATTATATTCCTTATCTTTATTAAGAATTTATTTGAATTTTGTACGTTTTGCCTTATTTTACACAAGGATCAGATCGTGTTGAACCATTCAACTTTTGAAAGATCTCAAGGGAAATTAAATATCGGACACAATGGTAATCATCAATGCATGCAGAATATTCAGACTTGAGCGAGGGTGATGGGTGTACCTTAAGATACAGGCAACGGCGGTCTTCCAGCCAAGTCGAAGTCAACACGCCCGAGTTAAGACTTAAGAGTACGTAGCCCCGTTTGTTGGTTCTTGTCTTTTTCCTGAAACTATGCAGTAATATAGGGTTCATTTGGATGGTAAATAATGAGGTGTTATTTAGTGAATAACATTTAATTTTTGATTTTAATAATTTTTAAAAATAATATTAATTTTTAGAATAATAGAATAACTATCTGGATTCGAAATAATATTTTAAAATAATCATTTAGATTGAAAATAATGAATACCTATTATTAGGTAGATTTATTCAGAAATAAAAAAATAGTTGCACAACTAATTAAATAAAAAATAAATGATTTTTGGTTTAATTCCTTTAATGGTTCCCCGTTTACGGTGGTTGAGTTTTCATTTTTTTGGTTAGGTTTAGAGTGTACGGCTTGCCTAACAAATTACATATTCCAAATCATGTTGCCAAACACTAGCACTCACATTTGTAATTTGTTCGGTGTTTTAACATTTGACCTTGTTTGAAAACGGAGTGTCGATCCTTAATACTTATATTCTAGAAAAAGAGGGCATTTTTTGATATTACTAAATTAAATTTAAACCTACAAAGTACACTCAATCGGAGGTAAGCCAATAAATATTCTTTTACTTTGTTAACGAAGTTAAAAATTAAGTTAAAATACGTTGTGAGAGTTTGAATGCAATAATATCTAAAATTAAAATACCGAATATAAAGTAAAAATCAAATATAAATTATGAGTACAAAATGGAGCAAGTCTGTGGCTCTGAACAATTCTGTTATCTCGAACATGTGGCGATCGGAGTGCTCGTTAATTTACATTTTCTAGAAAATAATTCATAATGGTATATTCTCTTCTCACAATTTACACCGTGCTCGTATGTTACTGCTAGTTGCCTTCCCAGAAACCTCCGCATTAGCGGAAAGAAAAGAAAGACGGATTCGTTACGCAATCTGGCTCTTATTTAAGTGTCTGCATTCGGCAAACATTTTCCATGCAATATTAAGCCCATAAATAAACTGAAGAAATCACCTTGGTACTTGTAGTATTAGTCAAAGATGCAGAATTATTTATCATCTCTTTCTATTCCATTTTTATGTAGTATTATTCAGTTTCTCTTCATCACTTGCCTAGCCATGACCAAAACCAACATTACCACAGATCAATATGCTCTTCTTTCTTTGAAATCTCAAATAATTTCAGAATCTAATAATAACAATAATAATCATATAATCATAGCAAAAAATTGGTCTGTCTCGTATCCCGTCTGTCAATGGATAGGCGTCACTTGCGGCGCACGACGGCAGAGAGTCACGGCTCTAAACATTTCCAACATGGGTATTACTGGAATGATACCTCCAAACTTGGGCAATCTTTCTTTTCTAGTTTCACTCGACCTGAGTAGAAACAATTTTAATGGAGAAATACCACAAGAATTGTCTCGTTTGCACCGATTGAGATTCCTTAATTTAGGAGTCAATCATCTCAGTGGAGAGATCCCTTCATGGTTTGGTTCTTTTGCTAATAAACTTCATACTATTTTTGTACCTTACAAACAATAGTTTTACTGGCTTCATCCCACCTTCAATTTCTAACATCTCAACTCTTGAGGATTTACGATTCTCTCACAATCCTTTACAAGGGACCATTCCAAAAGAAATTGGGAATCTTGATAATTTGAAGATATTGTTTCTTGATTATAACCAGTTATCTGGTCCCGTGCCGTATGAGATCTTCAATATCTTCTCACTAGAAGTGGTTTCGCTAGTAGGTAACAATTTATCCGGCAATCTTCCTGATCGTATGTGCCGCAATTCTCGGAGACTTAAGTGGCTGAACCTAGCACAGAACAAGTTAAATGGTAAAATACCATTATCATTGTTTCAATGTTCAGCACTTCAGACACTATACTTGTCGGTCAACAATTTCTCTGGAGACATACCAAAGGAGATTGGGAACTTGACACTACTCGAGTCCCTCTACATGGGTAATAACAGTTTAAAAGGTATGATTTTGTTTCTCGTCTCTACTTTTCTTTTATTAGATCTTATTTTCCAATTACTATTTCTCATTTTTTGTCTTACTACATGTGTGAACTTCCTGTCTCATATCTTAAATATTTGTAACTTATAGTCTGATTTTATAAGTATTATTATACCAGTGTATACATGCTAGGGATACAGGATGTTAGACAGAATATTGATACAGGTAATAAAACAAAAGATTTTGTGACTTAAATTAGTGCACTTGCATGTTTGGGGCTATGAGAAGGGTTTCAATGTGCCTGAACTCAACCATTGTAAAAATAATAGAGTTCAGTTCAATTGCAACTCACGAAAGCTTGTACATATAATGCTCACAAAATTAAGTGAGTTTTGGTTGAAATGCGACTAACCCAAACTCAAAAATTTCTCCCCAAAAACATATACAACTTAATATTTTTAATAAATATATAATTAGGCTTGAGCAATAACACCTATACATGTACATAAATTATATAATAAAACTATGATATAATAAGTATTCAATACACAATATATATTAATATTTCATGGTCTATAGATATATTTTTGCCAATAAAATAGTACATATATATATATATATACACATAGTACTCCAACCAAGCTTCTAGTGGACTAAATTACTGTAGTCTAAATTCAACTCATATTAAAATCAGGCATAATTTTTAAGTCCTATTTTAGCGGATCAATATAATTTACTTTCTACTCAACCCATCATACTTAGAGTCGAACTGATTGAGAATGGGTTGGTACAATTCAGTTGACAGTCCTACAAATAGATTATTTTATTGTTGGTTAGTGGTTACTGGTTTTTTCTTCGGGTTAGTCACATTGATTTCCCATATATAAGAGATATACATTGAATGGTTCACATTATACTATTCATAATACTTTGGAGAGGTACAAATAATTTCAGATAAGGATATTTGTTATTTAATGTTGATAGTATAGTTAAAAATTAGATTGAAATGATATAAATATGAGAATTTGAAGTGCAATACATTTATGATTAAAATATGAGTTATAAAGTGAGAACTCGACTATAAATTAACACCCCTGTTACTGTCTCTTATACACATCTAGATGTGTATAAGAGACAATTTATTTATGTTTCGATTTTCGATAATTGATGTCCGATTAAATTGAAAATTAAAACTATATAGAAAATTAGTTTTGTGGTTTAGATTTGGATATTGATCAATAACCGTAAATAACAAACTTTTATTTTTAATAGTACTATTTTCTAGTAAACCATTCCGTATTTCTATTAATTTAGACTTTGAAATCGTTTTTACGCTTTAGTTTTGCTTCATTTGATTACTTTTAGGTTTTAGCTTTATTAGTTCTATTAGAGACCTTAAATTTGCTAGTTTTGTATTTAGACGTGTATTTAATTTTTAAAATTAGCCACCAAATTTTGAATAATTTGATAAATTAGAAAAAAGTTTGGTTGGATATAATTTGGTTTTCTTGCACCGAAAATTGAAATATTTTAACAGAATAGCCGAAAACAACAGATGACACTTCTATAAGTTAAGGGATATAAGTAAGTGGAGTAAGTCCCAATTTGACATGCTTACAAAAAAAAAAAAAAAAAAAAAAAAGTCCTAATTTGGCATGATGTAACAAAGGGAAAAAACCAATTTATTCCATTGTTTTTGGGATATCACCTACTTTGATCCCTTCTCTATCGCAATAAACCAATTTAGTTTTTAGTTATCTTTAAAAAAATTAACCAATCTAAGACTGTGACAGAAATCATGGATACACAAATAGAGCAAGTCACGTGATAATCACGTGACCGTAATTTGCAAAACATGTATTGTTAATTGCTTCGTTAGTTTATCCATAACTTCAATCACAAGCAAAACATGTAGTTTTAAGTTTATATATATATATATATATATATATATATATATATATATACATACATCTGTATGTATGTATGATTGCATCAATATAAGTGACAATAGTCATTTTGATTATATGGAATTTTGAATTATTTTATTACTTGTTGGGTTTTATTTTAGATATGTTTCAATTTTTGTATAAAGAATTTCTCGATATAAAATGTGAATAGGCCAAATGTGGTTAATCAATTCGTGACATATTGTTGAATTCGAATTTAATTAATCGAATTTTATTCCAAATTCAATACTGCTTAATAATTTTAGCATTTATTTCCAAATTTCAACCTATGTTCACCCTTATTATAGAGTGTGGATTTTGTGCAATTTGACAGATTTCATAAATATTTTTTTTTTCGTTTACTATCTTATTTTCCTGAATGGTCAATGAGTTTCCTTCCGATAAATGTTCCCATCAGCATTAACGTTTTCCTCTGAACGTCATATTCATGAAGTGTAGTTGGTGTTTTCCAGGTGGAATTCCAGAAGAGATTGGTAACTTAACTATGCTCAAGACACTACACATTTCCAGTGCCAACCTTACAGGTAGACTTGCAATCCCAATAGAAACAGGGAAAAAAAAGTTTTCAGAAATAAACGAGCAAAGAAATTACATTCTTCTCAACATTAGCAGTCATCTTCATAGAATCAAGAATTAGTGATCCAGAACAATTCTTGAGGATATTCGTTTCTCGTCTTAAATCTAGGATTGATTCGAACCTTTTTCTTTCTTCCCTTTCCTTTCTTGGAAAATTGTTTACATGTTCATATGAAATTTGCATTTTAACAGGTTTTATACCACAAGATCTTGGCAATCTACGTAACCTGGAAAGGCTTTACCTGGATGAAAACAGCTTAAGCGGTCCAATACCAATGGGGATATTCAACCTGTCCATGCTAATAACACTTTCAATTCCAGGCAATCATCTTTCAGGCAATCTTCCTCAAAATATTAATTATAGGCTTCCCAGTTTAAAACAACTTATTCTGCCCACAAATTACTTAACTGGAGTTATACCGAACTCAATCTCCAATTGTTCTCAACTTGAGTTCTTGGAACTATCTGAAAACCAATTCAGAGGTTATATTCCCAGCTCTATTGGGAATTTAAGGCTTCTTCAATCATTGTGTATTCATACAAACAACTTAAAGAATGACCCTTCATCCCCAAGCCTAAGCTTTATCACTTCGTTGACAAATTGCAAAAACCTGAAAACAATAGAAGTGGCCAACAATCCATTGGATGGCATTCTTCCGGATTCCATTGGGAATCTTTCTAATTCCGTGGAAAACATTTACGTGCCCGGTTGTAATATCAAAGGTAGGATACCAAGCAGAATTGGGAATTTGAGCGGTTTAATAAAATTACTGTTACACAGGAATCAGTTGATTGGGTCAATTCCTGATACTATTAAAGATCTGCAAAAGCTTCAAGGAATAAATGTTGCGGGCAACAAATTCAGCGGAATTTTGCCAGATAAACTCTGTTCTTTACGGAGCTTGGCTTACCTAACATTAAGCCAGAATCAATTTTCGGGTTCAATTCCAGAATGCTTGGGGAATGTTACTTCTTTGAGAATACTTGAATTGGATTCCAATAGATTAAACTCTAGCATACCTACAACATTGTGGAATCTCAAAGATCTCCTGCTGCTCAATCTCTCTTCGATGTGAATTTCTTAAGCGGCACTGTGGGCAAGGAATTGGGAAATTTGAAGGTATCAATATTTATAGACTTGTCAAGTAATTACTTAACAGGTGGACTTCCTGCCACAATTGGGAATTTGGAGAGATTGCAGAACCTTTCTTTGGCAAATAATGGGTTTCGGGGATCAATTCCAGATTCAATTGGTAAGATTTTAAGCTTGGAATATTTGGACTTATCGAATAACAATCTCTCTGGTTTGATACCAACTACATTGGTGAAGCTCCAATATCTCACGTACTTCAATGTTTCTTTTAACAATTTAAACGGTGAAATTCCTTCCGAAGGACCCTTCAAAAACTTCACAAGTTTGTCCTTCATTTCTAATAAAGGATTGTGTGGAGCTCCTAGGTTTAACGTCCCAACCTGCCCAAGAAAGCAAGGAAAAGAAAAAAAGAAGCTCATACTTTTGTTTATTTTGCTGGGAACGACATCGGTTCTGCTAAGCATTATTCTAGGATTTGTGTTCTACATTAGATATAGAAAGAAAGAAAAATTTCCTTCTGCAGTTGATCTGCCATCAGTAGTTACACAGGAAAGAATATCTTATTATGAACTCCTCCATGCAACTGATGAGTTCAATGAGAGAAATTTGCTGGGTACGGGAAGTTTTGGATCGGTTTACAAAGGTACTCTTGGTAATGGGAGGATTGTGGCTATTAAAGTGTTCAATTTACAACATGAAGGAGCATTCAAAAGTTTTGATGCAGAATGTGAAGTATTGCGGAATCTACGCCATCGAAATCTAACAAAAGTCATTAGTAGTTGCTCTAATGATGATTTTAAGGCACTAGTGCTTGATTTCATGTCTAACGGAAGCCTGGAGAAATGGTTGTATTCTCACAATTATTTCTTGGATATCATGCAAAGATTGAACATAATGATTGATGTAGCATGTAGCTTACAATATCTCCATTACGGTTCTTCTACACCAATAGTCCATTGTGATCTGAAACCGAGTAATGTCTTACTCAGATCAAGATATGGTAGGTCATTTATGTGATTTTGGCATTTCCAAGCTGTTGGACCATGGGGATAGCAATACGTATACCCAAACGCTAGCAACGTTGGGATATGTATACCAGGTGAGTCTTATTTATTATTCTTGAAAATTAATTAGTATGTGTTTTTCAGTTATATCTAGATGTGTATATTAATATTTAAATGTCTGATATTGATATACTTTCTTTCAAAAGTCAAAAGACAGTTTAAAAATTAATTTCTTGCAGAGTATGGATCGGAAGGATTTCTATCAAGAAAATGTGATGTTTATAGTTATGGAATTATGTTGATGGAAGTCTTCACAAGAACAATGCCGAATTGTGAAATATTCGGTGAAAATTTGAGCTTGAGGAGTTGGGTGACTGATTCTATGACTAGATCACTGGAACAAATTATAGATCCTAATTTGTTGAAATCAGATGATGAGGAGTATTTCTCTGGAAAGCTCGAGTGTGTAGCAAAGATTATGAAAGTGGCTCTAAATTGCTCAAAAGAATCTCCAAATGAGAGGTGTAGTATTGAGGATGTTCTTGCAGCATTGGAAAAGATTAAACATCAGATGCTCTCCTATCATTGAGAAATGTGTCTAGCTTTACCCAAATATTTCTGCTTCAGGAACGAGTCAAAGGCATCTTGTATGGTAATACGGCATGTGTTCATGCAATTTTTGGATATTCAAATTTGACAGAGTCAATAACACTTTCCGTATTAGTTTTATTAATGTTGTCTTTGCCTTGTATTTTTTGTTTCATCTCATATTAATTAGGTAAGAGTTTTATCCTTTCATTTGAAGTTATAAAATAAAGGCATTAATTAAGGTTTTAAGTGGCTCTGGATTTCTTGTGACACTTGTGTGACACCATTTGGATGAGTGACACATATTATTCAAGGGACACATGTCACTTATCTAAGTGGTATCTCACAAGTGTTACATCAAAAAGTGTCACAGGAAACCCATACCTGCTTTAAGTGCACTGAACCAAGAGAGCTTTAGTGAGTTTTTTTTTGGATTTTTATGGTTATTCAACCGTTTGTCTTGTTTAGACTTTCTTATACTTTTGTTATAGCATTACCTATAGTTTCCATTTTGTCTTGATTGTATACACCTTTATATACACCTTTTGGTGGCTTTCTTAGCTTTTTGAATGTTTTGTTTGGCCTCTTTTGGGATTTGTAGAGAGTTTTCCAAAATTGTAATCCTTTCACTGAATTAGTGGATTTGTTAAGTAATTTTCACAAATTCTTGGAATCCTCCCTAACAATCTCTAATGGATTGGCCTACCTATAGATTTGCAATGTAAAGAGTCTCTTTATCTCATTTCTTATCTCATTTCCAATTCTACTATCAAATGAAATGTCAAAATTCCTCTACTAAAAATTATAACTATATTTAAAAGCAATTCATTAGATAGTGAGATAAGGTGTAAGATAACAAGTTAGATAAAAAATCCCATGGCAATTTACACGGTGTGCTACACGTGTATCTGTTTGATTTGATATTTTAAAATGACATTTTTTTTTTCATTTACTTGAATAAAAGTAATTTTTCCCAAATGGTAATAAACTAAAATTCACTTGGTATATTGAATTATTCTAATGATTTTTTTTTAAATTATGCCATGGTATATAGGTTATAATTTCTTTAATTTCTTTGTTCGTTCGTTGTTAGCTTTTTGAATCTTTATTATTATTTTTTCCTAATGTTTGTTCTGTCTTTTTTGTTTGGTTTCACAATATATATTACTATTTTTTTTTTCAACCTTATTAGAAAAAAATTTAAGGAATTTCACCGTTTAAATTGTTAAACCAATTTCTAGCTCTTAACGGATTATTCCTACATCCTACAATTTATCATGAACTGTGTTATTTTCTTTAACATTTGCGGTTGTAAGGTTGTAAGACACAGAATTAGATTATGAAACTAAAGTTTTGTTTGAACACTAATTATTATGTTATAGACACCACATACGTAAATCTAATTTATCTTCTAATATTGATGAAAATGCTCCAATTTTTCGTTACTTAAAGTGATAGTATAACTTTTGATAGCGTAATTCTAGAATTTGTAGAATTAAGAACTCATTTATTAATTGTAACTATCTATCTCTACCATTTGTTTGTCAATGAAGTCTCACAAATCACAGTTTCTTGTAGAACTGTTACCAAGATTTTGATAAACTTATATAATTGTGTTGAACTACAAAAATGCGTTTTCAACTGGTAATATATCTTGTGACAATTATGATAAGACTAAATGAAAGACAAATTGTTCTGTTGCGTGCATCTTCAACTGAAGGCATTAACTAAATAACATTTACGATATTATTAATTTTGATTTTGATTTTTTTCACTCATACCCTTAAACTAAATGCTTCCTTATTATTTCATCTTCTTTTTACCAAAATTGAAGGTTATTTTATTTTGTTTTATTTTATTTTTGTTTTTATTTTTTTAACCATACTTTGGATTAAAGAAATCGCGTAGTTATGATGGAGAGCATATTTGAGAACGGATCAATGCTTTTATGTTGTTATAAAATTTAGTAATTTGGGTGCATTTAAAAGAAGAAAAGAAAACAGGAAATATATATATATATATATATATATATATATATATATTTATATTAAAAGGGTGAGAAATAGCATGGAGAAGACGACCCATTCCTTGATTTGTTTCTAAAATTGTGCTCTTTTTCAAAATTGTTCTTTTTTATGCCTATTGCAAATTATGTTTCCGGATCGGTATAACTCGCATTCGGAGAATGCGAGCTCAATATTGTTTTTAAAAAATAAAAAAAAAAATTATTTTGGCAGACCTGGCATTCACCGAATGCGAGGTCTGAATTTAAAAAAAATTGACCTCGCAATTGACCTCACATTCGGAGAATGCGAGGTCAATTTGATCAGAGGTCTGGTATTCTTTTATCTTCATCGCCAAGTAATGTAAAAATGATATTATCTCTTCATTGTTGATTATCAACCCAGATTTAGCTGATAGGACTTTTAATCATATTCCATCAGGAAAGACAGCTTCATCTTGGTTAAATGATTTGCGTGATCAAGTTGAGCATAACAGAGTTTTAAATGTGATTTATCGATCTGCCACTGCTCTTGGAACTCGCTTACCATCTATAGCTAATGCAAAAGCAAGAGTTGCGGTTGCAGGTGCACTTCTGCGGCCTGTTTCAAGCAGCACTAAGGTTAATACTATCACATTTATTTGGTGTAGTCTTGCTGCTAATCTCACTTCTGCTTATTTAGGAAACTCTCAACATGATTAGCAGTTTACTTTTCTGTATGCTTGGCATGTAGCTTAGATGAATGCAGAGTGGTTTATGCAAGTAATTTGATTACCTTCACCTAAATGCTTAATAGCTCAGTCATAATGCTTTAAAAATATGGAATCAACTTTTTGATCCTCGTTTGTTTTTGGTGAATTTTTACTTGATGTATTATAGGTAGTGATGAAGCGAGCGCAAGATGTTGCTCAAGCTGTTGTCAAGTCCCGCTCTTCTCTTCCATCATATTCTGGACGTGCATGGGTCCACGACGCCGAGTGGTGAATACTCCTCCAGATTCTAAAGCAGAGGATTTGCGCGAGAAGACGCCGAGAGGTCAATTTTTTTTTAAATTCAGACCTTGCATTCGGTGAATGTGAGGTCTGCTAAAATAATTTTTTTTTTTTAAAACATTACTGAATGCGAGCTCATGGAAATGCGAGTTCCACCGGTCCGGAAACATAATTTGCAATAGACATAAAAAAAGAATAATTTTGAAATAGAGCACAATTTTAGAAATTTTTCCCCATTCCTTACAAAGTTCCACAATTTTCAATCTAACCCTTCAAGTTCTTTCACTTTGTTTTTTGACCCTATAACATTTTCTTAAAAAATTTTAGCCTTTTTGGACAATTTTGCCCTTTCAAGCAAACACGTGAAAAGCACATGCTTGAACAAAAGAAGCATCTAACGGAAGAAATAGATAGAGTGACTTTAGCGACGCATTTTTAGAAATTGAATGACTATTTAAGTCACACAAATAGTCTAGTAACTACAAATATGAAATCCTTACATAATTGAATGACTTTCAGGCAGTTTGCTCATATATTAATCTATCTCCAAAACTTCATTTCTTAAGATACAAAATAAATCTTGATGTCAAGTCTTTCATGTTATAACATGCGAGATAAATACACTATGATCATGTACTTGAAGTATTTTGCATTAGTAAGTGCAATGAGGTGGTACTTAATTAAGGTAATACAGATATCATTGTTCAAGCTCTTATTCTACTTCATTTTTTTTTTTTTTTTTCATTTGGGCAAGTTCTAGCTCTTATTCATGTTATACGCACTAGAAATTAATCATGACAATGTGCATGTTTAAGCATTCACTTGTATATATCACCAACTAGAGGCTGCAGGCTTCATCAGTTACGAGCAATGTTGCATAATACCCGATTTCTGTAGTACGTGATACGGGTACGAGTACAAGGTACGATAATTTTTATAATTCATAAAACATAAATGTAGATTTAGTTGGTATGTATTTGTCTATTTTTTTCGGTGCAGTAATTGTGTAGTTGTACTAGAAAATTTGAGTATATACTTGATTGCAGGTAAAACTATTGTGTATACAAATATATCATTACTTGATTGTATTAAAATTTTAGTTTACTATAGTTTTAATTGGGGAAAAATGTAATTTCAACCCTCAAAGTTGGTCTATCTTGGTTCCCAAAGTTTCATGCAAAACAGATTTAGTCCTTAAACTTTCCAATTTCAACTAATTTAAGAAAGTTTAAAAATTTCCTCCGTTACAAACAGAAAAAGTTACGTGATTGTTAAATTTCAAGTTCCCAACATGAGTAAATGCAATTGTAGCTCTCAACCTTTGGGTCATGATCTATTTTGGTTTCTAAAATTACAAACAAAACGCATCTAATTCTCAAATTTTTTAATTTTTACCAGTTTAGGACACATTTGAAAATTATGTCAATTACAGAAAGAAAAAGTCACGTGTATTGCACGTAATTGTTAAATTTATTGTGGGATATAATACTATATTTCCAACCAATTTCAACCTGTTTAACCATATTTTTACTTTTTTCTCTAATTATCAACGCTTAAGCATTCACTATTGTTGTTTATATTATAATCCTTCCCAACTGATTTCAACCCATTTAGCGATAGATTCAGTAAGGGATTTTTGGCGAAAAACCTGTCGCTAAAAAATTTACCAATGGATTTGCCAATAGAATCTGTCCGTCGAAAAACACCTTGTCGGTAGAATATAATAATGGTTTTACTGATAGAATTTCATAGACTGATTTTTTCGTTGACAAATTGGTTACTAAATATTGATCAGTTTCATTTACTATGCCAAATTCAACAAATATTCCAAATATTTATATCAATAAATGAGTCTCATTATACTGTAAAAAGTGAATTATTGTTGTTTTATTATACCGGCCTCAAAGATTAATCTTCAAAAAAAATTATTGTTTTAATTTATTAGTATATTATTATTGTGTCATTATTACTCTTTTTTTGGATATAACTTTTCGAGTATCTGATTAAATGGGTAGAAATCAGCTAGGAGGTAATATGGCCCAAGTTAGATTTAACACTCATGTTTATGAGAAGTTTTATAATGTAGACAAGAATGGTAAAAGGTTAGGTATTGATAGTTAGAGGGAAAAGTGGAAATATAGTTAAATAAGTTGAAATCAATTGGAAAGTGTTATATCCCACAATAGATTTAACAGTTACATGCAATACACGAGACTTTTTCGTCTGTAATTGATAGATTTTGAAATTTATCCTAAATTGGTAGAAATTAAAAAGTTTGAGAATTAAATGTGTTTTGTTTGGAACTTTGGAGAGCAAAATAGACCATGATTCAAATTTTGAGGGCTAAAATGGTATTTTGTTTTTCACGTTTGGAACTTGAGATTTAAAGCCCGTGACTTTTCTGTTTGTAATTGACTGAATTTTTAAATTTGTCCTAAATTGGTTGAAATTGAAAAATTTGAGGACGAAATAAGTTTTGCCTGAACCTTGGGAACCAAGATGGATCGACCCAAATTTTTAAAGGTTAAAATTGCATTTTTCTTGTTTTAGTTATATTAGAATTTTAGATATGTTTGTTGTCTTTTCAGTTATTGAATTTTTGTATGCTATAATGATTGCATTAGTATGCGAACGTATTGCGTTCCGATACGAACAGTCCAATACAAAAATCGAATGGTGCAGGTAAGGGTGTGCATTGGTTAATCGATCGGTTAATCGAATCGGTCGAAATTAAGAAAAGGGTTCTAAAATATTTAACCAATTTTGATTTCAATTTCAATTTAGTAGAAAATTTAGTTAACCAAAATTGAATTCGGTACTCAATTTTGAATTCGATTAACTAAATTTAAGTCGAGTTAGTTGGACCCTTAACATTGGGCCAAAATCCTATACAAAAACCTATTTTTCAAGTAAAATTTTTCTAATTTTATTTTATTTTTACCACATAATTTGAAATGTTATGTGAATTTTTATTGATAAATAATTCAAAAAAATAAGTAAAAAAAACTATACAATCTTGTAAATTAATTGAATAATAAATAATATAATTATGTATAATACTATAATATTATATAATTTGAAAGTATTAATAAAATACTTATCACAAGAATATTTAATGTGATATATGGATATTAATTTAATAATATAAGTATGAATTAATGTATAAGAATATAACAATTATAGTAATTAAGTTAAAAATTAAGTTAATTGTAATAATTATTATTCGGTGAATAATGGTTAGGCAATTTAATGCAAGAACAAGTGATAAAATAAACTCTACTATACCTAACCAACACCCACACACTCGTAAATGTACGAGATAGGTTTTTAGATAACAGCGAATGGGTATCTTTCTTGAGAGGATTGAGTGTGACTACTAGGCCACGAGTCTATGTACTAGTTTAGACAAATAAAAAGAAGGATTTATCTACTCTACTAAGTAATTGAAGTAACACAACTAAGTAAATTGCTAGCTAAATTAGGGGCAAATAAAACTACAACCAGGCAACTTCCCAAACATAAGATGTATGAACATATAAGAGAGTAATGTAGGCTAACATGTGACATGAATTGTGACAATGCAATTAGAAAGTAAATTAGTGAAGAGTAATTACTATAGTGAAGTGCTAAGCTAAATGGCAACAAAGTGAGTAAAGACTAAGTGAGCAATTTTTAGACACTAAACTAGAAAGCAACTTTAATTAGGCAAGTGGGTAATTTAACTACACTAGAACTAGACTAGTCTATCAATAAAAAAATAATTAATCTATTACCAACTAGGAAGAAAGAGAACTACAATTTAAAAGCAACAATAACTACTACTACACTAAGAAAGCATAAAAAGTCAACTAGCTAATGATTAAAGGAAATGATTAGAAAACAAGAAGGAAAATACTAAAAATAGAAGGTTCTACACTAGGCACTATAATGTTCTTCGCTTATTACTATTTTAAGAAAGAAACTTACATGCAAGATCTAGGAATTTAGGTTAATAATTATGCTAAGGCAATGAGATCTGTTAATGCAAAATCACAACTAATTAAAGTTTAGAAATGAAGGAAACACTAGATTAAAGACAAGATTAACAACCAAAATGGAGATTTTACACAACTTAAACAAAACTAGTAAAAATGAACTAGAATGGAAATGCAAGAAAGAGAAATTAAAAGCACTTAAAATGGATATCAAATTGAAGAGGAATGAAAGCCCAATAAATTAAAACCCAAAAATTGAGTTTTTACAATTAGGATTAATTTAGGATTAAATTTGAAGATGAAAATGTAAAAAGAGTACTTGACAAGACTAGACTACTCTAACTAAAACTAAGCTATACCTATTACATGTGTTAGTAGGTATGTTTCTAGGGTAATTTCAAAATTTCAACTTGGACAAGGTGCTAACTTTTTTTTTACAACCGCGGTCACCATTCTAGCTATACAAGTTTGGTGACCGTGGTTCTTGAAAGGTTCCTCGTTTTAATTTTGAAAACCGCGGTTGTCGAATTTGCTCCTCTGATTCCGTGCTACCGCAATTTTTGCACTCTGATGTTGAAGAGGTGGAAATAGCAATTTTCATTCTCCTTCCTTGTATTTCATGACTGCGATTCTAATGTTGTTAACTAGACTATGACTTTTCCAGTTAGTTGCATTCTAGTCCCTAGATTCTTATACTTCTTCAATTAGCAGTCAATTTCTAAATTACCAACAAAACACACCACAATTCATAAATTAAAATACACTTAGCATCATAAATGTCAATTATATCTAAATTAGTGCATATTTCTACCAAAAATCCTAATATACACCTAAGATCCTAAAAATCATAACTTAGTACGGAATTTGTACAAAAGTGCACAAAACCAATCCGAATGGGACTAACATAGTCAAAATTGCATAGGAAATAAGGGTAAAATAACTCTATGTAATAGAGTTGTCATACCTCCAAACTTATCATTTTGTTAGTTCCGATCAAAACAATAAAGAAAAGAATTAAGTACACCACCAATGGAAATGAATGCGAATAGACATAAAGTAAGATAAATTGAGAAGCATTCAAACTTGTGCAAATGGTGATTTAACCAACAAACTAAACATGTTATACTACTTGCTAAGTTTGAAAAATAGGACTACTTCAAATGCATATCTCATGTTGATAAGCAAAGTATTAAGAGAATGTCAAATCAATTCAAAAGTGATTAAGAGTAAACATATTGAATTTCACAAAAATCGGCTTCAAGTGTAGAAAGATCACTAAGACTTGTTTTAAGAAAGACTAGAATGCAAATGCAAGGATATTTATGGACACTATAAAACATAGAGAAGAACATTAGTCAAGGTAATGTTTTAACCCGTTAATCTCTAAGGTCTTGTAACCCAATTTAAGGATCCCATAGGAATTTACAAGCTTGTAATATAGGCTAAAGGTGAGGGGAGGATAAGTTTTGGATAAAAGTGACTCAATTTAACCTTAGTTATTCATGTCAAACTTTAAGACCTTACCCCATACACAAAAATCCCCACAAACTCCACACATGCCCTTTGGTTAATTTATAACCAATTTCCACTTGAAGCACTAAAACATTGTGTTTAAGTCTAAAGAGATCGTTTTGATTCCCCTTTCTTACAAGATGTATATATAACATTGCAGAAATTAAGTTTTATTTTTCAAAGATGAATGAAAATAATACAAGAAGATTCAAATTACTGTATCTAATTACAAGAAGGAAATTAATAAAAGATTCAAGAAATGATACTTCAAATTCCAAACCAATGTGCAAAAGACTCAACTTCATTCCATCATATCACTCTTCAACACTTAGGTCCAAATTTGACTAAGACGAAGAGATAAAAATTCAATAAAAGGGGAATGGTTGAATTGTGTGGTTGTTGAAGAAATAAGGCTTAAAGGCTCAAATAGGGACACTAGGGTCATATTAATATTCGGGTAGTCTTTTTTTGGTTCAAACGATTTAAAGAATTGCCTAATTCATTTCCAAATTCTGGCTATGTAGTAGACAAGTAGTTCACACTATCTAAATTAATGTCCTAACTAAGAGTCTTACCCTTACTAGCCCACAAAACATCCTATCATGCAATTCATGCAAAATGACTAAAGATACTTAAATCATTTCTTTCTACACTATCTACCAATTTCTCAAAATTTCAACACATTTAAACCCAATCAAATATGAAATGAATAGGGTATTCAAATAATATTTACAATCAAAATAGGACATAGCACCTAAACTAGATAAGAAAAGCATTTTTAAACAAGTAGCAAAACAATTGGTAGAGTCTAAAGACTTACAGACTATTTTGCACAAGTAATGCATCCAAATTTACCACGTTAATTCATTCCATTCCAAACACACAAACCAAAAACATACATACAAAACACTACCACACTTCCTATCTTATTAGCAATGATGAGTAACAACCATCCTATCGCTCACCATTGAGCACAAGAAAGCAAAATGAAGTAACGAAACAAAAACATAACAATAAACCAAACTAGGACTATGCCGATAAGGTGTCCAAAAGTCAAACACTGAAACAAGCATAGCTTCTTCAATGAGAATAAAGGGTTGACCATACCAAAATGGCCTAACGGTTATCTTTAAAACCTAAATCCAACTATGTTAAGGGTCTCAACCAATCAATCATCCAAATTGGACCACTTAACCTAAAGTATTATCCAAAAGGATAAAACTGCTAAGAATATGCTAAAATTCAGGAATGAAAAGGAATGTAAGGAAATGTATCTCTCTCTCAATCAAAGCAATAATAAAAGAAGTGATAAGGGATAAAGCAACAAATAAGCAAGGTAGAGGGTCTTCTCAAGCTTGTGTGGGGGTGTAGCTGCTCAAAAATCTCCTCTCTCATCTTCATCTTCTTCTCCATAGGCATCATCACTTGGGTCCTTCAAGTTAGCTTCTGCTTCTCCTTATTCTCCTTCTCTATCTTCATCTTTTTGTGGTTATGGCTTCCTATGTAGGTAGAAAAAGGTCTCGCCTCGAGATGGTCCAAACTACCAAAATGGAGAGGAGGATGCGGATAGACCCAAGTCTCGATTAGAGTTGGGGTCTTGAGGGCTTGGCCTAGGAGTCTTAGATTGTTGTGAAGGACCTGTGACTATACGTCCATTAAGCATGCAACTCCTTCCTTTCATAGTTCGTCTGAGGGGAATTATATGTGTACCTTGTAGGCCAAGTGGCGTTGTGTGCTTGCAGGGGTGCTTGAACTTGTGCTTGAGGAGGTTTACTAGGTGCCACATTCAATGGATTGTGTATTCGATATTCATTCAACATGTTTCAAACATAGGCACTACTGATTTTTCCCTTTGGTCCCACCTCTTCGTCTCCCTCCAAACTGGGACAACCTGTATTAACACATAAATGCGTAACAAGACCAGGAAGATAAAATGAAGATTTTCCTGACTTACCATTTCTCAGGAACTCATAATAGATGGTCTTGCCCAAATTTATACTTAGGTTTTCAAGAATCCCAAAAACCAAGTACACATTTTCCTGCTACACAGAACTGTCTGTGGTGGTCTCCAAAATCCTACAACCGATAAAATACAACCAAAAAAATTTAGAAATAATTGCCTAGGCTTCTTCTTGAAACCCAAAATTTTGTTTTTTCGGGCATTATAGTCCCATTTAGGTTTCCCTTCACATAGCTTATGCCACATCTTATTAAAATCAGGACCTCTATTTGCCGGGTTCATCAACTCCCCATACCCACAACAATTCAAATTTGGTGATACAAAGAATGCATTAATTTTCTTTGGAGTGATGTCTACCTACTTCCCCCTGACGAACACCTTATCATCCTCTATTGCACACAAGTTGGAATAAAACTCCATAACTAGATTAGCATTCCTTATGGGAGTTGTTTCATTAAAAGCCAACCAATTTCTTTCTTTCAATTGCCTCTCGATTTTCATCTTAAAATTTTCAAAATTTTCCCAACTTTGGGAAGTGTCACAAATTTTCTCATGAATAATACCGTGCTTGCTATGATTTTTGTAAATTTTTGCTGCCTTGGCATTCACAAATATGCTATCATCATATCCAGCCCCGACACCATGAATTTGTGATTATCCACTGCCTACACCAGTTTTTCTTGTCTTACTGGTCAGATCCGTCGCACTCCTTGTCCCTTAGCCTTATCCCTGGCCATTTGATCAATTTCAATAGTTTAAAACGAATACAACACAAAAACGAAGCATAAATTCACAATAATGGAAAATAACCACAATTTAATACCAATTGAACACCGAGAACTTCATAAATTGTGATCACAAGAGAGTATGGAATGAGTTTATCGATGGATGGTGTCAAATTTGACACTCTTGTATGTACTCTGGTGTAGAACATTCTCAAATCCTGAGCAAACTTGAACTAGGAGAAGGTAAGGGATGAATTGAGAATGAAAGTGGTGAATTTAAGGGGGTTAAACGTGGAAGGGGGAGGAGGAAAAAAAGGAGAAATGGCTGAAAAAATATAGAGGAGAAAGGGTTTTTTTGAAAATTTTTGTCAAAAATTTATTTACACTCAGGGGGGTTGGAAATCGCGGTTGTGGATTTTTGAACTGTGAAATGAGAACAGTGAGTTGGTAACTGCAGTCACTAAAATCAAAGCTTCAACTTGGTGACTGCGGTTCTCAATACTTAGAAAAATTTTGAAATACTTAGTTGACGAGACCGCGGTCAAACTTCCAGACACCGAAAAAGTCATTATTCTTGAAATTGTTTTTTGTAAAAATGTTGTAGCAACTTTTTTGATGTGATATATGTGAGATAAAAAGATGATTGAAAATGTGTGTGAAATAATTACAAAATATTATTTGAAGAAAAGTGAAAATTATTTAGTATCCAAACAGCACTATTTTGACAACCGCGATTTTGAAAATAGGAAAACCGCGATTCTTAATACTTAGAAAAAATTTTCATTTGAAAACACAATTAAAAACCGCAATTGAAAATCTGTTCATCAAAATGGTAATCGCGGTTCTCAATACTTAGGAAAATTTTTGAAAACTTCAGGCTCATAGCCACGGTTTTGAGACTGCGGTCAAACTTCCAGAGAATTGGAAACCTTGACAACCACGGTTGTGAAAATATGAGAAAACTGCGGTTTTCAACACTCAACATTTTTTTTAAAGAATTTTGCACTGATGACCGGGGTTTTGAAAATTACACTTTGAAAACAACAATTTCACTTTTAAACACTTAGAAAATTTTTGGCATAAAACCTTTTTGGTGATTGTGGTCAAATTTCCAGTGGGCTAGACATCTTTACAATCGCGGTTTTGAAAATGGGAAAACCGCAGTTGTGAACACTTTTTCATGACCACTTTCCAACTTTTCTCCAATTCACCCCCTTGGCCTTTCCGTCAGTACAATCATGAAAATATGGATTTAAAGAGTCATTCCACCGTCACTCCAATAAAAAAAAAATACTTCAAAGTAAAATTAAATCATAAAAACAACAAAATCAAACAAACGAACCCTATATAATTATAAACAAGCAAAATGTACACAAGGGTAAGGAAAGAAAACTTGGGTTGCCTCTCAAGAAGTGCTTTTGTTTATAGTTGTTGGCTTGATTTTGGCACATGAGGTCGAGTGATAGAAGTTGTGGTGATGTTAACGGTTTCTTGTTCTTCCTCTATCACCCCTCCTAGTAGAGCTTGAGACGGTGTCTGTTGACCATGAAATTTCTTTTGCTTCCTCTTGGCTCCACTACACTATAGGAAAACACTTGCAACACTTCGTAAGATCCATTCCACCTAGACTTGATTTTTTCGGGAAATAACTTGAAACTTGAATTGTACAACAACATTAGGTCTTTGGCCTTGAACTCTTTCCTCTTGGTGTTTTTGTCATGCCACGCTTTTGTTCTTTCCTTGTAGGTTCTGGGCTATCATAGGCTTATCTATGGAATTCATCAAGCTTACTTAAATCAAGAAGTCTTTTCTCACTCACCTCCTTCAAATCAAAGTTGAGGCTCTTCACAGCCCAATATGCCTTATACTCAATTTCAACCAGGAGATGGCATGGTTTACCATAAACCATCCTATTGTTGGCCCAAAAAGCAACCTAAGAGGGGGGGGGGGTGAATTAGGTTGTATCTAAAACAAACTTAAGACTTTTTATGTGCTTAATAGGAAATGCAAATTTTAAGAACCAAATAAAAACTTAAGCACAAATGAATACAATAGATATTCAACAATTTAAGCTTAAAGAACAAATAAGAATATTGAGATTAAGATAGTCAAACGAAACTCCCAAGCTTCTCAAGCTTGGAGCTTACAACAACAAAGAACTTCTTACAAGGCAACTACCAAGTTCACAACTTGAAGTTTAGCCACTAAAAGTCTCTTCAAAGTAGGTGAGACAATAACCTTTTGTACACAAATGAGGATCACTCTTGCTCACACTAATTTCCTTTAGTTGAGCCAAGAGTTTTACACTCACAACCTCCCTTTCTTACAATTTTTATCTCTCCACTCTTACACTTGAAGAACTCTTACACGTCTAAACTCTTTTCACAAAACTACCTACACTATTACAACACTTGTACTCACTATTTCTCCAAGTAGCTCAAGCATTACTTATAATCAATGTAGAAGTCCCTTTTTATTTAATTTGTGCACAGGCTTAGGGGTATTTATAGTTGCCAAAAATCTACTTCCAACAACTTTCCAACGGCTATTTTCTGTTTACTGGAAAACTAGCGGTTGGACCTTTCGGACGGCCGATGCAGTGGGTATGCGTCTGAACGAACTAGCCTTTGGACCTTTCGGACTGCCATTGCTAACCTCTGCGTCCGACGCTGCGTCCATTCTCTGAGGGTATACATTCGAGGATGCGTCCGAACCTACGTCCGAGGATGCGTCCGAACCTACGTCCTATCGAAGCAATGTCTTCTGGAAATATGATTGGACGCTGTTTTTCGTCCGAGAGTGCTTTAGATTCTTTTGTGTCGGATGATCTTTCGGACAGTCATTTGCATCCGTGGATTCTTCTAGTTGTTTTGTTTGGATGATCATTTGCGTCCGAGCCTCCCTATTTTTCTGCACACTTGTTTTCAAACTGTTAGTGCGATTTGGTCATCATCAAAACATGATTATCATAATTGGGTTTCAACACCTATAAGACAGATGGGACATCCCTATAGGTATCTTGAAGGCCAACCGATATGCTCACAATGCATCATCTACTTCCTTGGATCAATCATTTCTTGATGTTTTTCACGATTTTCTCAAGTATTCTCTTCAATTCTTGGTTTGAGACCTCCACTTGACCGGATGTTTGAGGGTAGTAAGCAAGTGCAATTTTGTGGGTGACTCTATATGTAAATAGGACGAAAACAATAAGTCCTTGAAATGTGTTTCCTCGTCATTAATGATGGCCTTGGGTATTCTAAACCTTGAGAAAATGTTCTTTCTCATAAAATTCACCAGCACTTGAGGCCCATACCTACTTAGAAACACAATCCACTACCACAAGTATGAATTTGTTGTATTGCGACCATGGAAATGGGCCCATGAAGTCAATTCCCCATACTCAAACATGTCACACACCATTATGTTATTCAATGGCATTTCATTCCTCTGGGTCAAGATTTTGGCACATTGGCATTCATTACATTCAAGAATGAAAGTAAACATGTTTCATTAATACATCTAGATCTTTCTTGCATACTTGAATAGTGTTGGCCAAAACAGTCTACTTTGCAAGATCTTAACTGCCGTCCTTTGTGCACCGTGGTGTCCTCCCACCAATGAAGAATGGAAATGATGGAGCACACCATTGACTTTTTCCTCCAGGACACACCTTCGAATCACTTGATCCTTGCACCAATAGTAAATGTAAGGATCATCTCACATGTAGTAGTTAACCTCTGAGAGGAATCTCTTCCTTTGATTAGAGTCCACGGTTGAAGGGATCACCTTGGCCACTAGAAAGTTGATGAAGTCCGCATACCAAGGTATAGACCCCCTAACCATCCATAATTGTTCCTCTAGAATTTTTCTTGATTGGCATATCTCACCTAACTTTCACATCCGACCTTGTAATCTTGAAAGATGGTCGGCCACGGTATTCTCACTACCTTTTTTGTCCACCAATTCATAATTGAAATCCTGCAATAACAATATCCAATGGATTAGTCTAGGGTTGACATTATTTTTAGCCTGTAAGAAGATATTTGAGAAATGAGTGATTAATGTGGACGGTTACTTTATTCCCAATGAGGTACACCCTAAACTTATCAAAGGCAAATACAATTTCAAAAAGTTCTTTTAGGTGGTTGAATAATTAATTTGTACTCCATTTAAGGTTTGGCTACAACATGCAGCACTGTATCAATCTTTTTAACATAAAACCGCTCTCACGGCATAATCACTTGCATCATACATCAAATCACAAGGTAAAGACCAATTCGGAGCAACTATTACTAGGGTAGTAATCAAGGCATTTTTCAAATGATAAAAGGCATGCCGAAAATCATCATTGAAATCAAATAGAACATTTTTTTTTTTTTTTGCAAAGAAGCATATAAAGGTCGAGAAATCAAAGAGAAATTTTTAATGAAATATCGGTAAAAATCGACATGACCCAAAAAGTTTCTCACCCATTTAACGTTTCTCAATAACTTCTACTTTAGCCCTATCAACTTCAATGCCCTTAGAAGAAATCATATGACTAGCTAAAACAATCCCTTCTTTAATCATAAAATGGCACTTTTCCCAATTCAAAGCCAAGTTGGTTTCTTCGTATTTTTTAAGCACACAAGTAAGGTTTTGCAAGTAAGAATCAAATGAATCACCAAAAATACTAAAATCATCCATGAAGACTTCAATGAATTTCTCATTCATATCATGGAAAATGGTAAACATGCAATGTTGGAATGTGCTCGAAGCATTGCACAACCCGAAGGGCATTCACTGATAAGCAAATGTGCCATAAGGACAAGTGAAGGTGGTTTTTATCTTGGTCTTTCGGGGCTATCACAATTTGATAGTAACCCGAATACCCATCTAGAAAGCAATAAAAGGCATGTCTCGAAAGGCGCTCAAGCATTTGGTAAATGAAAGGCAAAGGAAAGTGGTCCTTCCTAGTGGTTTCGTTAAGCTTTCAAAGTCTATGCACACTTGCCACTCAGTCACTATCCTAGAGGGTATCAACTCATTTTTCTCATTCACAATCACCGGTTAACCCGTATCTTTGGCACCACTTGGGTCGGACTCACCTACTCACTATCACTTATGGGATATATGATTCCAACATCTAAAAGCTTAAGCACTTCCTTTTTAACTATCTCTTTTATGGTGGGATTTAATCTATGTTGAGATTGCCTACACAGTTTGAAGTCATCATTAAGGAGGATTTTGTGCACACAGATGGTAGGGCTTATTCTCTTTTTGTCGGCAATTCTCCAAGCAATAGCTTCGTGATGCTTTTTCAAACAACAATCAATTTTTACATTTCAACACAAGAAAGTAAAGTACTCACAATGACGGGATAAGATTCATTATCACCAAGAAAGACATATTTAAGATACGAAGAAAGTGGTTTGAATTCAAGCTTGGGGGGGTTCGTTGATCGGAGACCTTCTTTTACCTATTTCTCTTCCATCTTCACTTTCAACTCGTCATCACTATTGTTTATGCCTTGTTGAATGTCTTTCCCGAGTTCTATTTCATCTTCGACTTTTACTTATGCTACTCAAGTCCACGAAGAGCACCTTGAAGGTTTCCGTACAAAAAAAATTAACTAGATCATCAATCAAGTCCACTCTCATTATATTATCATGAATTAAAGGAAATTTTAAAGAATCAAAAACATTAAATGAAACAACATCCTCATTGACACTGAATACAATTTTCCTTCATAAACTTCAATGAGTTCTCTCGCGGTAGCTAAGAATGTTCTCCCTAGAATCAAGGCAGTCAAAATGTCCTCCTCGATATCTATCACTATAAAATCGGCTAGTAGGAACACCTTGCCCACATTAATTATGACGTCTTCCATAATCCCCACCGGTTGCCTAATACTTTGGTCGACTAGTTGGAGTGTCATATTTGAAGCCTTCAAACCTGTTCCATTCAACCTCTTAAATGTAGAATGAAGCATAAGTTTGATTAAAACCCCAATATCACATAGTGTCCTATTGAAGGCCACTCTGATTTCACAGGGAATTGAAAAAATGAGCCGGGATCCTCTCATCAACTTTGGAGGGTGATTTTTCAGGATTGTGGCACTACATCCTTCATTCAAGCACAAGATTTCGTCACCCAAAAGTTTCCTCTTGCTTGTGACAATTTGCTTCATAAGTTTAGTGTAACTTGGCATGTTCTTCAACTCCTCAATGAAAGGGACGTTTATCTCAATCTTCTTGTATATCTCTAAGAATCTCTTGAGCTTTTTTGCCTTCTCATCCTCTTTCATTCTTTGAGGAAAAGGGACCCTAACTTGTTTAGTCAATGAAATCGATGGATAATTGCCTTTGTTTTGTTAATTAAGGGCCTTAGTAGGTTCTTTGTTTTCTTCAACACCGCCCTTCGGATACTCCCTATTTTCTATCCCGTTCTTCACACTTCCACCACTTTCATAGTCTTTGAATTTGAACTCACTACCATTTTTTCTTCAAAGGCTTTCCTACTCCTAAGGGTAACGGTTTGTACTTGCTCTCTTCCAAGATTATCCCTTGGATTTTGTACAATATCACTCAGCAATGGCCCAAAAATTCTTTAATTGTTTTGAAGGGCCAATTGACCAAATTGAATTTTTAAGTTTCTTGTAGTAGCCCTCAAATTCTCATACTCTCTCTTTTGATTCTCTATCTCTCTCCTTTGATTTTCATTTTCTCTTCTCAAATTCTCTATTTCCTTTTTCAAGTTATCCTTGTGTGCATGATATTATATATGGTTGGGAGAAATTGAAGGGTTGGAATGGAGGCCTTGGTTGTTGGGGTTGGTAAGATTGAGCATTTCTTTGGTGAATGAGTTGATATGGCCTAGAAGTTGAGATTTGATTTTGGAAGTTTTGGGCTTAAGGATTGGACTGAAAGGATGGATTTTGTTGATTTGCTTGACTACTCTATGAGAAATTGGGATGGTTTCGCCATGAAGGATTATAGGTGTTTCCATACACTCTTGGGAGGATTTTTTGGGTTGGATTGTTGACTGGAGACAAATTGAACATGATCATTTAATCCCATCGGCACCTCACATTTTTGAAATTGGCTATTTTGATGATTACCTCCACAAAAATCACAAGCAAGTGACACATGAGGGGTTGAAGATATTGCATTGACCATACTTTCCTTCCTAAGATTCTCAATTGCTCTAGTGAGACCTTGTTGGGCAAGTAAGGTGTCATTTGTGTTCAAATTCAACATCCTCCCTTGTTGGACATTAGCTTGTGGTGTTGTTGTTATTGTCCTCTAGTTGGATTGATTGGCTCATGGTAGCAGTAATTGGAGGCCATCCCATTGAGTGGAGCTTGTGCCTCTTTTGGAGCCTTGAAAGATATTGAACCATCTGCACTAGCATCCACTATTGACCTTGTTTCCGGAAACAAACCATTGTAAAATGTTTGAATTTTGAGCCATAATGGAATGGCGTGATATGGGCATTTTCTCAATAGATCTTTGAATTGCTCCTATACTTCACTCAAGCTTTTTTCCATGTCTTACTTAAAGGATGTGATGTCATTGCAAAGCTTCGTGGTCCTTGAAGGCATGAGATAGAAAATGTTTAGCTAGGAACTCTTGAGCTAATTGATTCCAAGATGTAAATGTTCATTATAAGAGTGTAACCATGCCTTCGCCTTGTGTCTCAAGGAAAAAGGAAAAGCTCTCATCCAAACACAATCCGAATGCATACCATTATACTTGAATTCCTCAATAACCTCCTCAAAATTCACCAAGTGTGTATATGGATCCTCGTTGGCTCCACCCCCAAACATGGCATGAGCTTGGAGCATTTGGACAAAGGCAGGTTTAATCTCGAAATTGTTGGCTTCAATGGGTATTCGGCAATGCTTGAGTTTGCCTAGGCATTGCATAGTCCCTAAGAGATCGAGTATTGGCATTAGCCCTATGTCCATGATTACCAAATTCACCATGCAATTCATTGCCATTACCATTACCCATTCTATTTCCAAGTTCATTATTACCTACCGCTTTTTCTTGATCGTCATGTCTAATATTCTCATCAAAACTCCTAACATTGAGTTGTGGATTTGCCATGTTTGATTTTCGGTTTGTTCTTGTTGTGCTTTTTCTCTTCGGAGTGTAGTCAATGTACAATCAATTTCCCAATCAAATGGTCTTAAGGATCGCCTCCCAGTGACCATAAACTATACAACAAGAACAAAGAGTCAAATTCCAATGACAAACAACAAAAAGTAAGAAACAAAGGAAAATTTAAAGCAATTACACTAATCCAAACTACAAGTAATTCTAAGAAAAAAGGTTTAATTTAGTAAGAATCGCTAGAATCTAATATCATCATTGCAATTCAATCTCTAATAACAACGTCAAAAACTTGTTCGATGAATAATGGTTAGGCAATTTAATACAAGAACAAGGGATAAAATAAACCTTACTAAACCTAACCAACAGCCACACACTCGCAAGTAGATGAGATAGATTTGTAGGTAGTAGCGAGTAGGTATTGTTCCCGCATGGATTGAGTGGTGACTACTAAGCTAAACGGGTATGTGTGTTGGTTAGAAAAATAAAAGGAAGGATTTATATTTTATCTACTATACTAAGCAATTAAAGGAACAAAATTAAGTAATTTTCTAGCTAAACTAGGAGCAAATAAAGCTACAACTAGGCAACTTCCCAAACATAAGCAATTATGAACATATAAGAAAGTAATGTTGGCTAACATGAGACATGAATTGTGATAATGCAATTAGAAAGTAAATAAGTGAAGAGTAAATATTATAGTGAAGTACTAAGCCAAATGGCAACAAAGTGAGTAAAGACTAAGTGAGCAATTTTTAAACAATAAACTAGAAAGCAACTTGAATTAGGCAAGTGGGTAATTTAACTACACTAGAACTCGACCATTCTATCAATAAGAAAATAATTAATCTACTACCAACTAGGAAGAAAGAGCATTAAAAGAACTACAATTTAAAAGCAACAATAACTACTACTACACTAAGAAGGCATAAAAAGTTAACTAGCTAATGATGAAAGGAAATGATTAGAAAATAAGAAGGAATATACTAAAAATAGAAGGTTCTCTTACACTAGGCACTATGATGTTCTTCACTTTTCACTATTTGAAGAAAGAAACTTTCATGCAAGATCTAGGAGTTTAGGTTAATAATTATGCTAAGGAAATGAGATTTAATGCAAACTCACAACTAATTAAAGTTTAGAAATGAAGGAAACACTAGATTAAAGACAAGATTAACAACTAAAATGGAGATTTTACACTACTTAAAGAAAACTAGTAAAAATGAACTAGAATGGAAATGCAAGAAAGAGAAATTAAAAGCACTTAAAATGGATATAAAATTGAAGAGGAATGAAAGCCCAATAAATTAAAACCAAAAAATTGAGTTTTTGCATTTAGGATTAAGTTAGGATTAAATTTGAAGATGAAAATGTAAAAAGAGTACTTGACAAGACTAGACTACTCTAACTAAAACTAAGCTACACCTACTACTATGTGTTAGTAGGTGTGTTTCTAGGGTAATTTCAAATTTTCAGATTGGTCAAAGTGCTGACTTTTTCTTCACAACTGCGGTCACCATTCTAGTTATACGAATTCAGTAACTGCGGTTCTTGAAGGGTTAATAGTTTTGCTTGAAAATAGCAGTTGTCGAATTTGTTCTTCTAATTATATGACTACGGTTGTTGAACTCTAGGGTTGAAGAGGTGGAAACTGCGGTTGCCATTTTCCTTCCTTGTTTTTCATGACCGCGGTTTTGAAGTTGTTAATTGGACTTTGACTTTTCCAGTTAATTGCACTCTACTCCCTAACTTCTTTCACTTCTTCAATTATCAGCCAATTTCTAAAATTACCTATAAACACACCACAATTCATAAATTAAAATGCAACTTAGCATCGTAAAGGTTTATGTCCAAATTATAGCATATTTCTTCCAAAAGTCTTAATATACACCTAAGATCCTAAAAATCATAACTAAATATGAAATTTGTACAAAAGTGCACAAAATCGATCCAAATGAGACTAACATAGTCAAAATTATATAGGAAATAAGGGTAAAATAACTCTATATAATGATAGAGTTATCTATTATTAATAAATATATTTTAGTCGAATTACTAAATTATATTTTTTATGATGTACTATTTATATATCAAAATATTTTAATAAAAATTTATTTTTAATTATTAAATTTAGTAATCGGTTAACCAAAATCAAAAAGCTCTCTACCATTTTCGAATTTATTAACCGTATTCATGAATTCAGTTAGTCAATTTTTGACCAAATTCAAAATTAACCGAATTTATTAATCCAATTGAATTTGAAAACGATTATAAATTCGATTAGCCTAATATTTGCACAACCCTAGGTGTACGGGCGTATTAAGTAATACTAGTTATGAGCCTTTGCTTCAACCACTTGTTTGGGGTATAAGCAGCATCAGCATCGATATCGGCAGCATCCATACCTACCACATACTCTCTCATAGCCACGATCTGGGTATCTTGCTTCTTTGACTCCTCCTTTCTTCTCTATCTTTGTTGCGAAGGTAACATGCAAATATGTTGTGAACTTTATACCTTAACAAACATTAATAAACAAACGTGAGAAAATGAGGAACATGAAAAAATTCAAAGTTTTGACTTTCGAGTATATATATTGGGATTTCTTACCGTTGTCAACTAAAGTGGAAGTCTTAGCCAACTCCTTCCTAGCTGCCACCTCTGAGGTAATCATTAGAACTATTGCCAAGGAAATGCATAAGAAAAGAATTGTCTTGGAAACCACCTTTTATTACCCTTTATGAACTGGAAAATGATTTGAAAGTCTCAAAACAATTACTTGATGAAATACACCGAACAACAAAAATAGAGCCTTGCAATGTAATTTGAATGTAAGGCAGCAAGTCAAGGACATAACAAAACAATGGTTCAAGTTGAATAAATTATATTGGCAAAGTGGCAATAACAAGAATAAAGCAGAGGCAATATATATTAACAGACCAACAAGTTGGGAGGATAAAACCTTCTATTTTCTGTTACTCTAATCAATTAATGTAGCGCGCGCGCACACACACACACACACGTCACACACACACATATATATATATATATATAGTACTTAAATATTAGCTTCCTAAGCTAACTAGATACAAGAAATCAAATCAAACTAGAATTCAGCCAACTCACAACCAAAAATAAAATAGGAAACTAATTAACAAACTACTCTAGTACTAAAACTTTTAGCATAATGGAATTGGACTTTGGTTTAACTTCTACATTGCCTCCCTTAAACCAAAATCTTCAAACTTGACCATTCCAAGCATCTTCTTCAACTTCATGAACAAGTCTACCTTCAATGACTTTGTACAAATGTTTGCCACTTGATTTTCAGTCTTACAATAATCAATGATAATTTCTTTATCTTGAACTGACTCTTGAATGAAGAGATGCTTGATATCAATGTGCTTGCTGCGTCTATGAAACACTAGATTCTTTGATAATTCAATTGTTGACTTGCTATCACAAAAATTCTTGGTAGGTTCATCTTGCTTGATTTGCAAAATCGAAGTATCCTTCTCAGCCATACCCGTATAAGCAGTGCTAGCACAGCACTATTTGCCGCCACCATGTATTCGGCTTCACCTGTGGACAATGCCATAACTTGTTGCTTCTTGGATGACGAAGAAAACACACATTTTCTAAGTGAAAAGCATATCCGAAAGTACTTTTCATTTGAATCATGTTACCAGCCCAATCCCTGTCTGTATATCCAACAAGTCTAGAATCATTGGAACATGAATAAAAGTTACCATTAAATTGTGTACCTCTAATGTATCTCAAGATCCTTTTTTGCTACTTGCAAGTGTGATTGACGAGGAAACTCCATGAATCTACTAATTAACCCAATACCATCAGTAATGTCGAGCCTTGTAGAAGTCAAGTATCTTAGACTTCCAACCAATCCTCTAAAATTTGTAGCATCTATAAGCTCGCTAGTGCCATTTTTTGTCAATTTCAGCTCTTCTTTAACAGAAGTCATTATTAGCTTAGTAGTTTCCATCTTGAACCTCTTCAAAATATCACCATCATAATTATTTTGTGATACACAAAATAAATATTCTACCATCTATTTGAGTAAACTTAATGCCAAGAAAATATAACATTAATCCCAGATCAGTCATCTCAAAATGACTAATCATAGCTTCCCTGGACTCACAAATCAACTTGGGATTATTGCCAGTGAAGATTAGATCATCCACATATAAGCATACAATAAGAATATTACCACCAGGATTAAATATAATATACAATGTATGCTCATATGGACATCTAACAAAACAATGCTAGACAAAATAAGAATCAATACAAGTATACCAAGCTCGAGGTGCTTGCTTCAGACCATAAAGTGCCTTCTTAAATTTGTAAACTCTATTTTCTTGGCCTCTTTGGATCTAACCTGTAGGTTGCTCAACATACACCTCTTCTTCAAGAACACCATTTAGAAAGGCAACCTTCACATCCTTTTGATGATTTTTTCAAGAATTATTTGCAGCAAGAGAAATAATCATCCTAATAGCATCAAGTCTTGCATCAGGTGCAAAGACCTCAAGTAGTTCTCAATACCTACCTTTTGTTTGTATCGTTTGATTACCAATCTCGCTTTGAAGTGATCTACCTCTTCAGTTGGCTTATACTTCATCTTGTACACCCATTTGACTCCAATTGCCTTCTTTTTGGCTAGTAGATTTGTCAATTCCCATGTGTTATACTTCTCATTAGTCCAAACCTGTTGCGGTGTCTTTCTATTATTACGCCGTGTAAGACACCTATTAGATACATAAACAACACAAGAAATAACTTCTGCCCAAAAATCTTTTGGCATAATATTAGCGTGCATCATGGATCTCTTCTATTTTTTCTCTCAGCCACAGCATTTTGCTGAGAGTGTATCTAACAATAATTTGGTGTCTAATACCATGTTTTTCCAAAAAATTATCACAGACAGTAAATTCAGTGTCTCTATCAATTCTCAAACTTTTAATTAAGTATCCACTTTGTTTTTCCCAATACACTTTGAAACTTTTAAAAATATCACATGCATCATATTTATTCTTTAAAAAATCCTGTGTAAACCCAAGTTTTCCTGCTAAAATCATGAATAAAAGTAACAAAATATTTTCTACCACTATTTTAAGGAATCTCATCTGAACACAAATCTAAATGAATTAATCCCAAGGTTTCTTAACCCTCCAAACCTTGCCTTTTGGAAAAGGATCTTTATGTTTCTTTCCTGAATTACATGACTCCCAATGCTTATTAGAAAAATTAATGATGGGCAACCTATAAGCCATTTTTCTCCTTGCAAGAAAACTTAGACTATCAATATTCAAGTGACCAAAATGCATGTTCAACAACCAAGTATCATCAAAATTCATGGAACTAAAGTAAGGTAAATCACTACAATTTAGAGAAATAGGTTATAAACGACTATGATTCATATTTACTTTTGCAATTAATCCCAACTGATCATTACTAATAATACCAACACAAAAGGTAAATCATATCCTTTTTCAGAAAGTTATCCCAAACTCAACAAATTATGATAAAGGTTAGGCACGTAATACATATCAAATCAATATAAAATTCACAGATACATTCTTCAAAATAATACCAATTTTCCCTTTACAAAGAATAGACATCCTTTCATTATTTCCAAATTTTACATAAGGTCTGAAAGACTAATCCAATTCAGAAAACATATCCTTATTTTCATACATATGATTACTACATCCAGAATCAATTGCTTTGATACCAATTGTAGGAGCCAAAAATAACAATTAATCTTGCTTATATTAACAGTGGAAGAACAAAGAAAGCCAAGGGGCTTCTTTTGTTAATCGAAACAAAAGATGCAGCAAGAGCAATTATCTCTACCACAGCCTCTAAGATTACCTCTGCCTTCAAGTCCTCTTTCACGTCCTTGGAAGTTTTGATTTCATTGATTTGAGTTTTCACCCTTCTCCTTTGACTTGTCCATTTGCACTTGTAATGTTTTTTAACAGTTTCTTTTTTTGCATCATCATCCAAGTTCTCGTTAATTAGGGCTTAAATTTGACAAATCTTTTGTCTCTTGAATCACACGCTATCAAATGATCAAATTTTGTGGTACTATATTGAGAATTTTCTCATTAAATACCTTACCACTGAGACCATGGCCATTTAAAACCATCTCGTTCTTGATGTCTGCCATCCTAGAAAAATAAGATTCAATTGTTTCTAATTTTTTCATGATGATAAGCTCAATTTTTTCTATTCAACATCAACAAATTATTTTGTTGGGCTGAGTCAACTCCATAGTATGTCTTTGCCAAAATATCCCATGCCTGCTTTATGGCTAGCATTTACAATTTTGCCAAAAATTGACACATCAACAGTTTGATGAATTAGACATAATGCCAAACTCGCTCTTCTCTTTGTATTTGCATCAGTGTTCTCTTCAATTTCTTGAAGAAAATACCTATATGAAGTATGCGCCTGAAGATGGGTCTCCATCTGAATTCTCTAAAAATTGTAATCTTTTTTTTTTTTTTTCTATGAGTTTTAGAACTACATAGATGACATTATTATTTTCTGCCATAATTTCTCAGAAACATACCAAACTCTAGATACTAATTTGAAGGGCCCAAAACAATTTATTCGATAAAATACACAGAACAAAACAAAAATAGAGCCTTGCAATATAATTTGAAAGTAAGGTAGCAAGTCAAGGACACAAAAAACAGCGGTTCAAGTTGAATAAATTATATCGGCAAAGTGGCAATAACAAGAATAAAGTAGAGGTAATATATATTAATAGACCAAAAAGTTGGGAGGCTAGAACCTTCTATGTTTTCTTACTCTAATCAATTAATGTAGCAACAACACATATATATAGTGCTCAGTTATTGGCTTCCTAAGCTAATCAGATATAGGAAATCAAATCAAACCAAAATTTGGCCAACACAACCAAAAATAAATTAGAAAACTAATTAACAAACTACTCTAATACTAAGACTTTTAACCAAATAGAATTGTACTTTGGTTCAACTTCTACATGATTTTATGAAGGATTAATAAGCTTGTGTATATTGATCTCTATTTATAGCAAGAAAAGATGTATTTGGGCATACTAACTTGAGAGAGTGTGATTGAAAAGTCAAATATGGTGGCAGTTTTTGGTAAGAAGGCTCTTTAGGTACTATAAGATAAAGGACAAGTTTATTGTACGTTATTGAACAACTCATATGAATTTTAGTAGTTGCATAAAAATCAATGAAAGCTTATGAAATTGGTGACCCATTTTTTTATAAAATAAGGGGTCATGTTTTTCTAGTTAGTACATAGGCTATCCAACCGAATCATTATGTTAGTCCTTTAACAACTATTAGAATGCGTGTAATTGTTAAATAACCAAAATAATTTGACTACATCCCTCTTGTAATTCTAAGGAGATCTTTGATGATCATTTATGCAAAGGACAAGATTAATTCATGGGATAATTTTAGAAATCTCTCTTGAGGTTTAAACTGATATCCCTTAACACTCCTGAACTTTAAAAATATTACTTACCTTTCATAATTATACTTTTCTTGTAACATTGTTAGCCAATAGATTAAAAAATTGAATTAATTCAAGGAGAGTGAAACTAATTCTATCACAACTTTACCCCTAGCACAAATTTTAATTGAAAAGTGGTTTAAGAATCTAAAAGAAAATTGAGGGAAGCAAATATAATTATTATAAAATAGCTTTGGGTTATAATATTTTATGTCCTTTACCAATTATATATTTTAATATTTTTTTCAGTTTATAAGTTTGTGATTTTCACAACAAAATATCAATAATATTTGTTATTATAATATATATATATATATACACACACACACTAGTACTAATGTTCAAAACAATACATACAAACATATTAATGTGCACATAAATATTTATATATTATTGCCAAAAATTTTATAAAGCAATTCATTTTATTTTTTCTTTTAGATTATAAACTTGTGATTTTTCAAACAAAATACGAATCATATTATTATTATCATTATTATCATATATAGTGGCATTTTACATATTCTAAATTTTTGTTTATATCAACATCAACAAACACCTTAGATGCAAAATATAGCATTTTCATAAATAAATTTGTAAAAAAATTTCTTGAGGAATACATTTTATAGTTATTTATTTTGAGTTTGTGATTTTCCAAACAAATACTTATCTAATTGATTTATTGCATTATATCGTGTGTTCTATGTATTATAAATTTTTATTCAAATCAATACATACAAACACATTAACATGCACACATATTTTCGTAAATTATTTGAGAAAATTTATCAAGAAAATGTATTTGATTTTTTTTTGGTTTAGAGTTTGTGATTCTCCAAATAAAATATTGATAATTTATTCAATTTTTATTGGTATGTTTCTACATGTTCGGGTTTCTATTTAAATAGATAGATGCAAACAAATTAATGTGTGCAAATATAAATAAGTTGACAAAAAAAATTATTAGAAAGCTAAAGATGCCAAGTGAAATTATCAAAAACTCTAAGAGAGGTTGTGGAATTACCCTTTTAACAACATGGCTAAAGAACTAAAGGTATAAATGTCATTTCATGCACTTTAATCAACTTACTTTGGGATCCACTAACAAGAGAAAGGAGGTAAGTGATATTTTTGAATGTTCAAGGATACTAAGTGATATTAGACTAAAACTCAGAAGAGGTTGATGAAATTATCCCTTAATTCATTTCTTGCAATCTCGAATGTGCTAGTGTTTTACATTTTAAGAGTGAGATTGATTTACTTACGTGTAATAACATGTCAATACTGCAATGCATTACTTGTCTTGAAATAAATATTTGATACCGACATTGTATATGCATGACTTTAACCACTGGCATCATATAATTTGGTAGTTGAATTTTTACTAGAACATGTGCATGGATCGTAATGGAAATTGATTCTCCTCATATTCATTCCAAAGCGTTAAACAAATAAAACAAAGCAAAGAAAAACGAAAAGACTCGGCTTTAGAAACTTATTGACACTAGATCAAGATGCGAGGTATCTTGTCCATTTTTTGGTCTAGCTTTTCTTGCCAAAAATAGAGCACATGTTGCTCATGTGGGATAATAATTGTTGTAAGTTTTGGTTTGTGCTTTGGTTAACACGTAAGTCAAACAAAATAAACAAAAGACATGGTATTGGTAAGGACAGATGGGTACTTTCCCCTATTAGGGTGATAGACTAAAGGTTTGGTACATATTCATCAAATGACTCTTTTCTCTTCTGGTTGCCGTTCTCTTTCTTTCTATTCTTCTCATCAATTTTCCCAAACCCTATTTCTCCTCCTTCTTATATGCCTTTTCCCTACTCTATCGCATCCCAAAAATAGCAAGTTTTCCATCAGATCTAAAAGTAAAAGGTAGATGTTTAGGTAAAGAGAATGGTGAACTCCGACTAATTTCAAGTCCTTTTTTTCTATGAGTTTTTTTTTTCCCTTTTTTTTTACCCGTAGTAAGATTTGTTCTATTCTTTTGATTTGGATCTTCCATGTTTTTTTCCAGGAATAAGACCTGATGTTTTCTAGATATGTTTTGGACTCCAACATCCAAATCGTCAAGGATGGTAAGAAATCAGACAGAAGGCGGCTTTAAGTTTGATGCTTATTTTTGTTAATCCCTTTGGTTTTTTTTTTTTTTTTTCCTTTTTCATTTTCTCCTATGTTCTTTTTTGTCAAGTGATTTCTTCAATTTATTATCTTTATTTTAGCTACAAGAAATTAGATTTTAACCCACCTGATTTCTTTAACTGCTTATTTTTCCTCAATCTTTGTTTTTTCATTTTTTTGTCCGAGAATAGTTATGTTATTTTTTTGTCTATAGATGTTTGTTGGACTCTTACCTTTAGATTTTTAAGGATGGTAAGCCATCAATAAGCCAACTTTATTTTAGATGCTTGTTTTTGTTAATTTTTTCATTTGTGTTGTAATTTTCCTTCCATTTTGTGTAGTTCACTTTTCACTAGTATTTCTTTTTTTATTTTTTTTTGCTAAAGTTGGTGTATGAATATCTCTATTTTTAGTATACTTTGCAAATGAGTAAAAAAATGAAGTGTAATTTTGTTGTAGAGAAGTTCTTTGCTTTCAAGAATAAGTTTGCTGAGCATCATAGCAGAAATAGCATTTTGTAGTATCGGAATGAGGAGCAAAGCCGAAGAAGTAGCTAGATAGTAGATATGTCCCTTTTATTTATTTAATTGTACAGTGCTTATAAGTATTGAGATTTACATTTCCTCGAGTTTGTCAGGCATCTTGATTTTTTGATTTATACTACATATGTTGCTATCAATATCAAATCCTCTATTGGGATAATACATGGTTATAGAAGAACCAACTATAGCTAAAAAAGTAAAACTTTGGGATCTAGAATAAGGATCTTTAGTTTATCTTAGTTGATTTGCTTGTAAAAGGTGTATAATGGGGTTGATTTGGTTCAATTATTTACTAACGTTATTGTATGATTCAACTAAAAGTTTGAAATATTTAATTGTGATCTTATATTAGTAATTATATTGATTCCAAGTCTACTGTAAAGTGTGAGTCTAATTTTTAGCATTTTATGAGGTTTCATGGAAGATATTAGATGTTTTTAGTTATGCTTTTGCCTGCTTGAGTCAATGATTGAAAGTGTTAGAAGTTTTTGGATGAATAAATGTTGTTTATTGTTGTAGTTGCTATGGCTTCTAAATCTATAATGAAGATTAAGACCCAAAAACTTTTTATTTGTTTTACCATGACTACACCGTGCTTTGAAATTGTCTAATTTTTCAAACTGAATTGGATAATATGTATGAGATATTGTCTGTGTTTTGTTTTCTAAAGTTTTGGATTGTGAACTTTTATGAATTGCCATGAAACGGTTTACCTCTTTCAAGTATAAGGTGAATCCTTTGCTTTTGTTCTTTCAAGTTTTATAACACTATTGTGTTTGAAAGATTTTATTGAATTTGTTTCATTTAGTACGTACCAGTGTGCATTGCCTTTTTCAAAAAGTGCAATTTAAAATGTATAGTCTCCAATTCAGACATTAATGTGTTTCTTGCTTTAATTAGTTTTCTGGAGTAAAATTGAAAAAAATTACACTCTTTAATAGTTTGGTATCAGTCTATTGTATAGTAGTGTTGGTTGATCTACCACTTCCTCCCAAAAAATATTTCTGTTAATATGTTTTTTCTAAGAATTAAAAGAATAAACAAAGTTAGTCGGTATTTGAAAAGTTCTATTTGGTTTTGTGGGATCTATTATCATTTCTGGGAATCTGATAGTAATAATTGTGATTGTTGGCTTTTGTGGTTTTCTAATTTTTAGGATTACATTCCTAAGATTCATTGCATCAATATTAGGTGGCTACCACAACTTAATAGTATGAAATTTCTGTCTTATTTGCTTATTTGATTCATTTTACATAGATTATTTTAACTAAAAATCCTTTGCTTCATCATTAATTACCCAAAAATTACAGCAATTGACGTCATTAACACATGTTAGACTTTCCCGAAGAAGCATTCTCGGTCAACCAACCACTAATTAGATCCAACAGTAACCTCAAAGCAAATTTGTCTCTTGTTATCTATTGGTATTTTATTCCAGTGGTTGTACTTGGTTTGGATGTCACTATATCTTTAGAAAGTTTACTCAGCTATGTGATTGGGTAGTTTTTATTGGCTTATTTTACATGTTAATTGCAAGCACTTTGTACAATCATGGAACTTTCCTGCTTGCAGAAAATTGATTATTTTATTACTTTCAACTTTTATGGTTTCTGGGCTAAAATGATTTCAAATAATTGATTCTAACAAAATTTTCAAATTTTTTAGATTTTCAAGGTTTTTTAGATTATTTGAAGATAGGCTTAGGATCTCATGTAACAGCTTTCTTTATAAGCTAATAGTATGTAAGATTTGATTGATTGTATTCTTTGGATAGGTTTGTCATAGTTTAGCTATCTAATTATGCTATTGAATGCCTGGTCGAGTGCATAGGACTTGATAATGTTCTTCGAGAAAACGTATTAAGCAGAAAGTTTAATTTTAAAATATATTTGCAAGTTATTTAGTGGATATTCTATACTTCATCGATTCAAATTTTTTTTCGCATAGTGTTAGAACTAATAATTGTCTAACAACACTTATTTGTATGGTATTAGAAATTTGAAAAATGTAGAATTCTCTTCCTCCAATACTGATTTTTTCTTGTTGTCTTGTGAGCTTTAATTGTATGAATTGTGTATTGAATTCTTTTGGGTTTACATATTATTTGAGCTAACGTCTGCAGTCTTGACTGTTTACAATCATATTTTTTTTTTTCAATTTCCAGATAATGATTAACTTTTTTTTCTTTTTTGTTGGTTAGGCTATTCCAAATCTAATATACCATTTGGTCATTTTGTTTTGATCCATAATTAGGAAGTCCATGATATTTGATTGATGCCTATTGTTTAATAACTTGTATTTTTTGAGCAGTTTTGAGTGATCCAAAAATGCCCTAGTATATGCCATTCAAGACTCACAACATTTGTAAAGTCAACTTCTCTGTATTTTGGATGATGAACCTGATTTTGGATAAAGGCTTTGTTAATGTTACTTTGTCATTTAATTTTAATGAGTTCTATTATGCTACCAAGTTTAGCCTTACATTTAATGTTCAATTCTATTGGGTATTTATATCTATCTATTTTTCATCGTGCAATGTGCAGTCATGTCAGCCAGTTTCATATATAATGTTTAGATAATATACATCCTTCAACTCCATCCGGTCTTTGTCAATGGTTGAATGTATGATTGCTAGAAGCCAAGCATGTAGTGTCTTACGTGCTGCAAAAGTTTGACTTCTCGACATGCCAAAATGGCTTTGGATCCTCTATTACAAATTTAGTATTGCAATTTGTATTACATCATATGATGGTGTAACAGTTATTTCTTTTTTAAAAAATTTATTCATGATGAGAATACACATATCGCTCATTATATTGTGTAGCACAAAGTACAACATCAAAATGTATAATGAAAGACCCAATGCGTGACTAAATAGTATAGGTGGCAAATGTTTTCTCCACGAATACCTGGAGCTCTTGATTTGTTTGGAGTTAGGAGGTTAAAATAATATTTGACACAAATGATTCAAATATTGTGATGTCTATTTCTTTTTATAATCAATAAAATAGAAGTAATACATTTGTTCCTGGAATTGGGCCATGGGCAGTTACAATTGGGAATAGTTGACAACCCTGATTTACATGTAAGTCTTGGTTACTCACTTTGTAAAGTGAGGTGGGTTTTATAGTCATTGAGATGGCCGAAAAATAGGTAGATTCCACTATTGTTTAATCATCTAATAGTCTAGGTCACTCCCTCTGTATTTTGAAGTGATTAACAAAGAATTTTTCTTGCTTTACTCGCTCAAGTGGCTCACCATGATCAATACATGTAAGTCAGTCATCTCTGTACGGGCGCTATTTTGTATATATATAAAAAAGGAAAATTTGAATAATACAATAACTTTTTAACAAGTTACAAACTCTTTTAAATACCTTGAATTTTTAGCGTATGATCCCACTCTTTAGTTTTTTGACACTTTAGGATTAAAATTAAAATATCTTCCAGTAGAGTTATAACTAATATATGTGACTTTAAAAATCACAATAATGCAGAGAAAATTCTTACCCATACTTGTTTGCCAAACAATTCTTTATGAGTGTTGATTTTGATATTCATTGTAGACACGAAGTCCCTTGCATTTGAAGAATGCGACCTCTTTAACCTCGCATTATCTAAATATGAGGTAAGCCAAAAATAAGTTATTTGTTTTAATAATTGGCATGATTGAATGCCAAGTCATCAAATGATTTCTATAAAAATGAGTTATATCAAAAGATGAGTTCGCATCTTGCAAATGCGATGTAAGACGTTGCATTCATCGAATGCAAGATAATTTGATTAACCTCGCATTCAATGGACGCAAGGTATTTATTATACTGAGCAATCAGGCAAACACAATCATTTTCTTTCTCACCTTACCCAAATAGGTTCAAACCCCGCAAACTCTTCCTTTCCCTCTTACCACCATCAAATCTTCCCCTTTCAATCACTATCTCCATCTTTACTATCACCATTTCCCTTTACAACATCACACCAAAACCACCACCAACAAGATATAAAGGGAACTACTTCATGCCCTAGGTTTTGAAATCTTGAAAAAGGGTTTTAAAAGGTTGAACCCCGGAGTAGTAGCGGTGAGCTCCATTGTCGTATTCTGCCAATCTTCATCACCACAAAGCACTCAATTCCCAAATTCTCCCATTATATTTCTTCTACAAGTGCAAAAGAATACCAATTTTATTATTTTTTCAATTTCAGTTTCTGTAATTAATTCATTCAATTAAATGAATAATTTTTGTTTGATAAATTGGAGTAATAAGCTATTAGGAATTATTTTCAATTTTTTAAGATTGTTTGTTCAATTTTGGCTAAAGTTTTTTTTTTTTTTCTACACTACATGTTAGTGAATCAAGAAGGAATCATATTTTTATCTAAAGCTATGAATGGAACTCTTCAAGAGCAATGTTGGTATTGGGAGCACTCTTAAAATATTTTTTACATAGAAAATATTATAGACAAAATAATATTTTATTTTTAAAAAGAGAAACAACACTTTTTTTTTTCTTTTGAAAAAGTCAGTAAATTACTGAAGTAATAGTTACCTTGTCAGGCATTAGTTACCTTTTTGTAAACCTTGTCGGGTTTGAATTCCTTATTTGTAGCCCTTTTCGGGCATTAATTCTATGTTTTCAGTCCTTGTTGAGGATTAATTACTTCTTTGTAACCCAGGTCGGGTATGAATTCCTTCTTTGGAGCTCTTGTCAGGTATGAATTATGCAAAGAGTATTATCTATAAATAGAGGAAAATTTGCCCAAATTTTTTTAATAGAAAGTTACTATGTATTCAAAATTGAGTGGTCTAAACAAGTTAAATCCATAAAAGGACATGACATTTGATCGGTCTCGTTACATCACTTTTTTTTGCTGTGGGGAAATAATTATTGAAAGCGGGAATATATATTACCGCCCATAAATATGCAATAAGGTATTAGGAACTAGACACAAAATTAGGTTTGTAGAGTTAGTTGACAAGATCTATGAGCTAATAGAGGTTGGTAAGGGGCGATGCAAATTGAAAATTTTGTTTAGAATAATCTATGTAGTCTTAGTATCCTTGTGGGTAGTGTACTAAAGGATAATAGCATTATGAACATCATTTTGGATATATTTGATGTAGATCCAATGTTCACTACTGAGTTGCACCTCAAGAGGGTGGAAAATTCCTAACTACCTGAAACCAACAACACTATAGGGATGTATACTACCGGGCCAGTGGAGTCTTTAATGTAATCATGTATGGACCTTATGCAACGAAAATCTTATCCACAAAGTCTTTCTAGTTATTCATTGTTGCTTGAGTATTACAATATGACGAGTTCTTTCGTAATGTCAAATTCAATATTATCTAATCAATCTGTTGGTGGGCATCTTCTGTCTACTCAGCCATCACCAATACACGATCATTCATTTCAGTATCAAAGAGATACCATAGTAGATGAAGGCTAAGTTCCCTTCATCAAATTGGAGACGAGGTGGACCATAGGCTCGATTCTATTCTAGAGTTTGATCATGATGTGTAGTTGGAAAGAGACTGGAGTTTCAATGATAACGATGGCAGTGATTCATCATGGCATACAACAGAAGAAAATTACGAGAGAGTCGAAGATATACCTGAGGATGATTCACAGGATGATATTGACAATAATTTTGAGCCTAACATAGGTGATAGCCAGATACAAGATGATGTTCCTATGTATCAATCTAGAGGCCTGGTATCTTTAATAATGTTGGTAACTATAATGATTATGGCCCATTGGATCATAGTGATAAAGATGGGATGTTATTTTGAAGCGAGGAAAAAATGATATTAGATTGCACATTTGTTTTGACAGTAAAGAGAATGCTTATTAAGTCAATCAAAATGTGGCACAAAATAGAGAATTCAAAGTGATTGAGAGCAAGAAGAGAACATGGGCAGCCAAATGCAAGACTTTGCTTGCCAGTAGATCAACTTCTTCTTCAAGGTGTGACTGGTGTATTCGAGTTCTTCACAATGAATCTCTTAATGTGTGGAAGATGACAAAGTGGGTAAAAGATCACTTAAGTCATTAACTCGGAGACATCATCGAAAAAACAATAGAAATCTAACAATTGCGGTCAATATGAATCAAATATTGCACTTAGTTAAAAATAATCCTGCTCACAAGGTCAAAAAAAATCAAGTGCACTTCAAGAAGAGGCTAAAGGTAGATATTTCATACAAGAAGACTTTGTATGCATTGGGAAAAGCCATTCAATTTGTGTATGAAACTTGGACATCTAATTTTCAACAGTTACCAAATATGTTGATCCATTGGTTCAGCCCAATCCATAAATTGTGATGCAGTGGCTACGTGATCCCAATAGTATAAGCATATAAAGATATTCAAATATATCTTTCGTGCATTTAGGCCGACGATTGATGCATTCTGTTAGTGTAGACCTATTGTATCAGCTGATAGCACCCATCTACGAGAGAAATATAGAGAAAAATTAATAATTGCTATTACTCAGAATGCTAACAATCAGGTATTGCCCGTTGCTTAGGCAATTGTTGATGAGGGAACAATAGAGTGTTGAATAATGAAGTTGTTTCATAGAGTAGTTAGACACCACGTTGCTTGAGATATGGAATCTGTCTGTGTTATATTTGATAGGCATCATGGCATTGTTGATGCAATGAATGAGGATCCCTTATGGAAGGAACCGTTTGCATATCATAGATTCAGTCTCTGGCATGGTCAAAGTAATGTAATGACTAGATTAAAAAATGTACGAGTCAAGAAGATATGTTAGTTCCTTGGTGTTAAGCTATTGATGCACAAGTGGAATAAGTAAAAAGAAAGAATGATGTGTCATAATCAAAAGGCTTTGGTATACCTTAACCAGATTAACCTTGACCATTGGTGCCATGTACATGATGGGAATTGCAGGTGGGTTATTACCACTACAAATGTATCTGAGAGCTACAAATGCATACCTTAATGAGATTGGCCTTGACCGTTAGTGTAGTATTTTTTTATTTTATTTTCAAAATTAATTACTTATATATAAGTTGATGTGTATAAAGACATTTGCTTGCTGATGGTTATGTTCATTTGTCAAATTCTTTGTATTACAAGTTAAATATACTTGTTACTTTATTATGAGGTAGGACCTTTATGTTATATTTTTGTTGATGCCCTCATCAGTATATTTATTGTTGTATACGTTGTGTATGGTTACTTTATGTTGTATTTATTGTTGTATAAGGTTGACGCTCTTGCCAGGTTAATTTTATATATATTCATATATATTGTACCTAACAGTATATATATATAACTATTAGGTACAAACGATCACTTGCCAGAGCCTATTTATCTTGAACTGTATATAGATGATATTATTTATTCAGCGATGCTGCATGGGGCCAGAGTTATATTTGACGGCTTAATCGATGCCATGTCACTCTAGGTTAAGCCTTGCGACAGTGCTTTTTTGGATCATACACCCATCCAGATCGAGTCTGATAATACATTTGTTTAACTAGTTTTGAGGGTGTTGCATTATGCGTATGTATTGCAGTGAACCATTCTTAGGTCACTAGTCTTGTCAAGCGGTAACGAGATCGACACTTGAGATGCATCCTTTCACCTGCATATAAGAGAGACGACTATCACATTATAGGATTTTCAAGTATTGTGGGGTTTGCATATTGATGGTCCACCTGTGATGGGGTTGATACTTTACGCCCTTTAGATAAGTAGGGGCTATTGTGCCATTAGTAATTAGGTATAATGCCTGCTAGGTTAGACTTTGACGAACGTAAACTTAAGGTGGGATTTTTGTCTACTGCATTATATCATGCACTTCCTGATATGCTACTAATGAGATATGTAGGCAAATGACACGGACATATTTATTCTTACTACTTGGGGGACTTCTATTTTCGAACAAGTCAGGTAACAAGGTGTTATTATTGTATCTTTCACTGCTTTGTGACTTGAACATGCTCGGACAGTATAGTTGGGGAGTAGCAGTTTTGGCCATATTATATCATAGTATATGCGATGCTATCTTACCTAGCGCGAGGAACTTATGTGGACTATCGCTATTGCTATGGGCACATTTTCATGCTTAACAACTGTCAATAAATAAATTGGTTCAAATTCATTCATTTTAACGTTCTTACTATTCATAATTTACAATTACGAGCTTAGGAGAGCGTGCTGACTCTACAGCCTAATCGGTTAGAGCCGGCGCATGAGCCTCATAGAGCCTATGGATCCAGGTAAATATGTTGACAAATTTCTTACTACAAATGGTATACTTGACATTTAATAAATTTTATTGTAGATGAGATATTGAATTTGACTTGCGTAAACCAGCTAGATATGTCTTATCCGTCTTTTGGAATTAATTATACAGCTTGTGATCTAATGAGGCAGTCTAACTTGTTTTATACATTTTTCAATCCGATGCAGAAGGAGTTATGAACTATGAGTGGAAAGATTTATGGGTACAGTTTAAAAAAAATATGAGTGGAAAAATTATATATATATATGTCTTTTGTCATCTCAAAATTTTTTTATGAACTATGAGTGGAAAGAGTTATAGCTTCTACTTCTCATAAAAAATTTGAGATGACAAAAGACATAATGATATATATATATATATATATATATATATATATATATATATATATAATAATGTGTTGCTCCTTAATTGTGAGAATCATATTATTCTATAAATACAAAAGAAGTCTACATAAAAAATGGAATAGGGGGGCTAGATTAAAATACTTTGTTCATTTGGACGTCAAAATGAGAATCTTTAATATAGATGGCCACAATGGAATACTTGCGTTAGTCTGAAAGGCCTTATTGAAACTCTATCAGTTTGATGGCTAACATTGAAATACATTTATCAATTTGAAAGACCAAATTGAAAGTTTTTAAGTTTGAAGAGCCATATTGAAACTTTTGTTTAGTTTTAAGGGTAAAAATGCCATTAACCCTATTAGTTATGGTGACTCACAACGTCATTGCTGGAATTTCTTACTTCTGATTCTAGCAATATTGATGTTGTAAAAGACTCGTTTTTCTTTTCTTCACTATCATTTTGTCCCTCTATTTTTCTAACTTTTCTTTTCTTTAATTAACAATGATTTGTTTATCAAGGTACTAGCAACAGAAATAGAAAGGGAAAATAGATTAAAAAAAAGAAAAGAAAATGAGAGAATAAAAATGGTGAAAATAGAAAATTTGAAAAAATAAAAGTACATTTTTTCAACAAGGTAATAAGTGAAACAAAACAAAAGTTAAGGGATAAAGTGAAAAATATAGTATGCGTTAGAGGTGTCATTAATCATTTAATCAATTGTCTTTACAACACCACTACTAAAAGAATTAGGATGTTAGAAAAAAAAAAACTATTTATGGGAAAAGAGTATGGTAGGAAAGAAGAGAAATTTATGAAATCGTACTTATTTTAAAAATCATTATTTTTCGATACTGTTTAGAAAACATATATCCGTCAGAGTGTAACTCGCATTTGTTGGATGCGAGCTATACAAAAAATAAAATTGTGAAAATTTAAAAAAAAAAAAAATTTCATGACCTCGCATTCACTGAATGTAAGGCCAAAATCATTTTTAAAAAAAAAAAAATCGACCGAGCTCGCATACTCAGTGAATGCGAGGTCAGTCTCTGCTGCAACCTCATTATGATCACCATCGCCATTAATAACCATAACTCAAAAGTAGGCTGAGTTAATTGGTGCAATGGGGATTTAGGCACTTGTTTTCCCAATTATTTGGCACTGCGACAACACACGGATTCTTACTGGTATTTACAACTTTGTCATTACCAATGCCCAGATTAGCTTGTGAAGTCAGTTGCAGCAGTGGCCATACTTGTAGCAGATTTTAGTATCCCAGAAGTTATGGCATCAGGGATATGCAGTGCGGGGATTTTACTTGTACTTGCTGTCACAAGCTTTGTGCAACTGTAAAGCTAATTCCTATTTCAACTCTGCTTTGGTCGGTCGATTTTTTTTTTATTTTTAAAAATGGTTTTGACCTCGCATTCAGTAAATGCGAGATCATGAATTTTTTTTTTTAATTTTCAAAATTTTATTTTTTGTATAGCTCGCATCCAACAAATGTGAGTTCACTGAATTCGTATTTGTTGAATAATAGCGAGTTCCACCCTGACGGATATATGTTTTCTAAACAATATCGAAAAATAATGATTTTCAAAATAAGCATAATTTCAAAAATTTCTCTAGGAAAGAACTAACACGTGAACTCCATATTTTGTTTTAGTCCTTAATCTACTTGCACCCCTTAATTAACTTAATCTAATTCTCATTTTGTATTCAATACTTATTGTTTGGATATATTGTATCTTCAATTATCATATTTATCTTATTTTATTCTGATTTTTAACATTATTACCAAAGTTTACACATGTTAAGTAAGTTTATACTTCGCGCTTGTTTGGGGACGTATTATACTAACAGATGTAGTCATGGCTAATTTCACTTTTAACCCCATAACTTACGATCAATTCTCACTTTACATCCTCAATTCTAAATTTGGGACACATTGCACTCATAACTCTTAGATTCAACCCACTTTGGTCCTATTTTTAATAATGTTAAAAGTTGTTACAAATTTTCCATTTTGGGTGCGTGGTATATCCACAGTTGGAAGATCAGATAACTATAGTAATGTGTTAAAAATTAGATTGAAATTGATAAATATAAAAGTTTAGTGTGCAATATGTCATAAATAAGTATAGAGTATAAAGTGAAAATTACATACAAGTTAGGGGGTGCAAACTGAATTAAACCTTTTGTTTTACCCAATCAATTAGACAGTAAGAAAGTGGTAATATAAACAAAGCAAACTTTTACAATTTTCTTCAAGCAAATACTTTCAAGGCTTGGCCCATTCTCTTATTTATGAATCATACATACTATATATATATATATATATAATAAACTTAAAATAAATGACATCAGATAAATGTATGAAAGATTTAATCTACACCACAAAGTTGGCGAGATCATAGATTAATTAGGCGTATGTAATTAGTTTCTTTCTTTCTTAATTGGGCCTTAAGGAGAGTTTAGAGCTTCCAATTTATCGAGACTGTTAGAGCAAGAAAAACTATTATCATAGCATAATATTGAAAAATGCATAGACTAAACCATAATAGATACACTCTGATGATCATGTACTTAAAGTAATACAGATATCATCTTCAAGCTCTTATTCATGTTACACTCACTAGAAATTAACCATGACAATGAGCCCATTTAAGCATCATATTCATATACATGACCAGCTAAAGGCTGGCTTAATTCATCAGTTTCGAGGCTCTGCATCAACCGCCTGTCCAGGATATGAGCAGCATCTGCAACCATAGTAACCACCCCCACAGCAACCAAAGCGGCATCTCCCTCCCCCGTATCCGCCACCGCCACGTCCCCCTCCATAGCCTCCCCCATAACCACCCCATCCCCCTCCATAACCACCACCTCCCCCATATCCACCGCCGCCACGTCCCCCTCCATACCCACCACCTCCCCAGTAGCCACCAAGATCAGGGTGGCTCGCTTCTTCTACGCCTTCTGTCTTCTCAGCTGTCTTTGCTGCGTATAATAGAAAGGTGACATGCACGTATATTATGAAGTGAACTTTAACAAAAATCAGTCATGCACAAATGTGAGAAAATGAGGAACATTATCCGTTGGTTGGATATAAAATCTTTTTCTGAAAAAGATTTTACTTGGAAAATATTTTACATGCAAAAAAGTTAAATTTCAATATAATTTTCTGATGTTAGATGACCAAATAAAAAATATTTTGAAATGTAATTTTTAAATTTTCGTTTTTGATTTTAGCAATATGAGTTCGAAAGACTTATATATAGTTGTGATAAAGTATTTCACAAGTAATTTTGGTCATCAAATATTTGTTTTGTTTAAAGTTAAATTATATGCGTAATGATAAATATAATATTATAGAATCCACAATTAAAAGAAAATGAATAGTCAAGAAATAAAAATAAGAATAGTTTTAGAAAAATATGCTACTGATGAAACAAAAAATGAAGTGGAGAGGTAAAAATGGAAATATATTTGGAGAGATTAAACTTAGGGGTGAACGGAAATATTTTAGAAGGAGAATAATTTTTGGAGAGAAAAAGTGTATACTATAAGATTTTATTATTATGGCCAAAATGGCTTGTTTGTGTAGGGGGTTCATGAGGTCATACATGTCTGATTTACTTGTGTGCCGAGGTCGACCGTGTTATTTTTCGTATCATCAATTACAATAGTAGGTACTGGAGATTTAACTAAAATAACTTACATTCAATAATACTATAAATTGATTTTCGCCAAAGAATGGAAAATTGGAAAACATTTTATATAGGAAAATATTTTTCAATATTTGGTAGAAAGAAAAAAAAATTCTGAAAATATTTTCATGGAAAGTATTTTCAGAACAACCAAACATGCCATAAAAAATTCAAAATTTTCGGATATTGGATTTCTTACAATTGTCAACCGAAGTGGAAGTCTGAGCCAACTCCCTAGCTGTCACCTCGGAGGTAATTACTAGAACTGCCAAGGAAATGCATAATAAAACGATTGTCTTGGAACCCATTATTCTTTTTCTCCCTTTATGAGCTGAAAATTGATTTGAAGGAGGACGAATAAGCTTCTAGATGTATATTGACCTCTATTTATAGCAAGATTAGGGCATATTAACTTGAGAGAGTGAGATAGAATAAGTCAAATATGGTGGCAGCAATTGGTAGGAAGTTCCTTTCAGGTAAATAAAAGATAATGTCGTATTACTCTAATCCCTCTTGTACTTCTGAAGAGATCTTTGATGATCATTATGTAAATTAAGGAAAGATTATTCATATCTTGCAATCTTGAATATATAAGAAGTGTTGTACACTTTAAGAGTAACAAAGATTTAGTTTATTCAACGTTGAATAACATGTCAATACTCCAGTTCATTACTTGTATTGAAAGGAAAATTTGATACTGACGTTGTTTACATTAAAAATTGACTATCGACATCATATAATTTGGTTGTCGAATTTTTACTAGAATGTTTGCATGGCTCATAGTGCAAATTGATGTTCCTCTTTCTCCTTCCAAAGGGTTTTTTTACCAATGTTTTGAAAATCGGATCGTACCGGCCGGTTCGACAGGTCGGATCTTGCGAACGGGAAGAGTTGCCGGTCCGGTCCATTTATATGTCTAGTTTGTATTAAAAAAAACCAAACAAAACTAGTAAAAAATCATAAACCGGTAAAAACCGGTTCAACCAGTTTTAGTGGTTTTTAAAATTTTAGAATAAAAAATGATTTAAATAAAGAGAAAAATTAAAAAATTGTGAAATAAACTCCAAAATGGCAAAATATTGAACACACCAAAACCTAAATTATTAAGTTATTATTTTTTAGATATTTTTTTATACTTATTTTTGTGCAAATTTTTTTTTTCTTATTAGAAATTTGATCAGTATTTTTGGGTATTATAACTATAATACTCCAAAAATAGTGTTTCTATTCTATTTTAGATTTTATACAGATATATTTTAAGTCATTTTAAATTATACCACACTTTAGTAAAAAAAAAAAAAAAAACTAAATTGTGAACTGACCGGTTCAACTGGTCAAACCGGTTGTACTGCGAACTGGACAGACCACCGATTCAATACCCAATCCAATTTTTCAAAACATTATTTTTTACCCTTTGGACGGATAAAGAGGAACATCAGTTTGCACTATTTCTAGTTAAAATTCCAAAGGGTTAATTAAACAAATAAAAGAAAGGAAAGTAGCCCGACTAAATCATCAAAAAACATTTAAAATTCGACTCTCACTGCTATTAATCCCTCAATTGGTGGATGATCTGTAACTATTACTATAAATTGCTTAAATATGCACTAATACCATGTCATGAACCTACTAAATATTTTTTCTTTCTCCCAAAAAAAAAAAAAAAGACGTTTATTGATCCATGCACCCACGAGATATATACAAAATCTAGGGGCCATATTGTGAGACCCATTGTGGAGTGTATGTGATATCACAAATTTTGTGTTTTGTGAATGTATGGACAATTTCCCGTCAATTGCCACGAAGATAACTCACTTTCGACGAAATAATCAATTAACCCGACGAAAAAAATAGTAGCTTTCCTTTCTCTGTGTGATACTTAATTGTTCAGAAAACGTATATTTGCAGCTATGACTATTAATTGGGTTTTGTGAGTCAGGATTTACGAAACTCAAACTTGATTCATAAATTTATTTGAATTTCAAACTTTAATAGAGATGGTCCAAACATACAAATGTGTTTCTTATACACAACTCACAAAATTATTCAACTTTCAAATTTTAGTCGAGTTAGCCCAAACTCACATTTTCTGATAAATTTTTTTATAAGTTATTTGCTAAAATTCAAAATTTTTTTTGCACGCTCTCAACACAATATAAAATAGTGTATACTACTTATCCTAATAAACAACTAAACGGATTAGTGAGGTTGGGTTATTATTATATTTGTGAAATAGTTATTCAAATTTAGTCAAGTGAATAGAATATTAAAATCATTAACCTTTATCCAAATAAAATAAAGTTAACACTAGAATATTGGCCGAGTTTTAATTGATTTGAGCCTAACAAAATCCAAGTTTAGTTCATAATTAAATCGGATTTAATATTTAAAGTCAAACTCTTTACATTCAGGATCGCCTTAATATAAAGGTCATTACTTTATTTATCGATCGGACGGGTAGAACTCAGCCGACCCGACCCATTGATAGTCCTACCTGCACTAGGCGAATTCTGGAATGGCGAGGCAAAATTATGCCATAGTATGTATGCCTTCCCCGCAAGTATAATATACAGTGTCTTAACTCCATGAGGTCTTTTTCATTGCTTTAATGCATGGTTGCTAGAAGCCATGCAGGGTCTTGCGTGGGGAAGCAATATTTTGACTTCTTGCCATGCCAATATGGCAATATAGTATAGGTGGCAAATGTTTGCTCCGTCCGAATACATGGAGCTTTTAATTGGTTTGGATTTAGGAGGTCATAATTAATAGGATTAATTTTATTTTGCATCTTTATCTTATACTTAATTTTTATTTTATATCCTAAAATTTAATTTTGGACATTTTACATCTCGAATTTTCAAATTCCTTCCACTTCAACTTTTTTTTTTACGCCGTCTCAAAAATTAACTAAAATAGAATTTTTTCGGGTGTATGAAAATTTCAATGGGATGTACAACAATTTTTTAGGTGTAAAAATAAGATTCCATTGACAAATTTGTGAGCTAAGGAGTGCAATTGTTCAAAACTAAAATTCAGGATGTAAAGTGAGAATTAGGTAGAAATTGAGGGATAAAAAATGGTATTAGTCCTAATTAAGAACATTGGACACAAGAACAATTCAATATTTACCCAGATTTGATCTTTAATTTCTCTTTCTTTCTTTTTTTGAATAAAAATCTATAATTTTATTTATATACTTTGTTATCTAAATTAAACTTTATAAATAACTGACATGATATTAGCATGATTTTTTTATGCAAACTTGAAACTTAATCCTTTATTTCCGTCAATGATAAAGCAAGTAATAGTTAAAATCTGAGAGCACTAAGACTCCGTAATAGAAGAGAGGTTTACAAGCTAATCACAAAAAAGACGTGACACAAGCACGAAATATTACTACAATCAACTATTCTTTAATTACTACACAGTCCCCATTCCAGCAAGGCATCTCATTTCATCAATACTGGAATTGACAATCCAGTAATTGATATCAACAGTGGACTTCTAAACTTTCCAGATGAGGTACACACTACATTATACAGATTTTGAATTCAAATTCTGGGAATAATTCAGATTTAGGACAAAATTTACATTCAAGAATTACGATGTGTGAGTATCTATTGGGTCAAATTGATAAAAATTAGACATTTCAGCTAAAAATTGTTACAAACGAAACTTAAGGTACTTAATTTCAATCTTAGATTTTGTGTACAAGATGGTATTATAGTGGATCTAGAAAGTACATATCTTTCAGATATGCTGTAAAAGTTAATACGTTTTATTTATTTTTAATTTTTTTTAAACAAATCTTTCTTAAACAACCTGCTAATTAATCACACTTTTATTTATACAACATGCCAAGTTTGACTTGATCTTCTTAATTATTTATTATTTCCTAAAAGAATTAAGTTTGACATGTTATTCAACGTTGGAATAAATATAATCAAAGTCACTCCAAAGTCCAAACTGAGATTTGCAACTGGACATGTAGATGAGCATAGAACATGAATCTTATCCAGTGCATAATGATCAAATCAAATTATTTCAGAAGTAGAAGAGAAATTTGATTAAAAGATATGACCTTACTCCAATTTGTTGTCGGATCCATTTGCATCCCATGCTTTAATTTTGAACATGTTGCACTTTAAACTCTCAAAATTATTTCATTTCACTCCAAATTTCAGCACTTCTACAAAAAAAAAAAAAAAAAAAAAATGATATTCTAACCGTGCACACTACGCACATAACATAAGACATTCCTCAAGTTTTTTAACACAATATATTAAAAATTGGATTGACAACGAAATACAATTTAGGTAGTAATACGCTTCTCCTATAACCTATTAGTCATGAATTCGAGTCATTAGAGGGTAGGGGGAAAGGTGGGTTTAATATATATATATATATATGTATGTATGTATATTAAAATTAGATCATTAAGTATGGTTGATCTAATCGTTAGGTCTAAATTTAAAATTTGGGGGGCGAAGTGAGAGTTGATTATAAGTTAGGGTGAATAAAATAGAATTACTCATGAATACCTCAGTTAGTTTAATATGCACCTTAACAAGTGTGTGACATGCACATACCTAATATTTAGAATTCTAGTAACGGCGTTAAAACTTAAATTAAAGTAGAATAAATTTAAATTTTATTATGTAATGTGTTCAAAACTAAAATATAGAATGCAATGTAATAATCTACTACAAGTTAGGGGTGCAAGTGGCTTAAGTCAAATGGATATTGGTATATCTCAATTTCTTTACTTCCTCTAAAGGGACTGCAATTTATGATAAGATGGATTTGATACCAGATATCAATTACGGTAATCATCCCCTCAACGGCCAACTACATGGTGGGCCGATGCCACCACCCTTTTGATGGTAATCTGGCCTAAATCTTGTTATAAATAGAGGTCAATATACACAGGCTTTCTCATAATCCTTCCCAAAATCAGTTTAAAGTACATAGAATTCTGTGAGCAAAAATGGGTTCCAAGAAACTTCTTTTCTTGTGCATTTCCTTGGCTATAAGACACTAATGATCACTTCGGAGGTGGCTGCTAGGGAATTGGCTGAGACTTCCACGTCAGTTGATAATTGTATGATATCCATTTTGCATAAGTCAAATTCCAGTTTTTATATGTTATTTTTGTTTCAATAAGTTACTTGTAACATATCATAACTAAGAGCAGGCCACGAATTTTCAAATAGTGGAACATTTTATGGTCTCAAATAATATTTAGGTAGACGTCTTTATCTCACTTGTAAATCTTGTTATATAAATTAAAACTTATAAAATAAATGACATCAATAGAAACAAGTGAAATTATATAAAATTTAATTTTGACAACAAAATCTACAAATAAAATTCAAACCGGATATACCTAAATATTTTCCATCAAGTAAATATAGGGTGTGCATTTGTAGATTTAAGGTGAACCCGTTTTGTGACCTACAAGGAAAAATATATTTTTTGTTACCCATATTTATTTTGAAGGTCACAAATAATATCATTTTGTGACACTACAATGGTCAAATATAAGGTACGAAAATTAATAATTTAAAATCACAAATGATGGTATGACATCTATTTATAAGTTACAAATAACTTTGCGACTTTGTAAATGATATCCCTTCTTTAAGAGTTACAAAACTATTTGTAACTTTTATTTAATTAGTTTTTTTTTTTATGACTTGTATTGATAATTACAAATATTCTCTTTTCTTGTAGTAACAGCTCAAAGACTGTTGACGATAAAAATCTAAAAGAGTTTACAAAAGAAGTACTATATATAAGTTAAAACTAATTTTGACTTAAAAACTTAAGACAAGAAATTTTGGATCCATGCATATATGTTAAGCACTCTTTAAAAAAAAAAAAAAATACAGACATCCGATATGGATGGTGTTGTCACCACAAGGGGGAAAAAAGCACTCTTTTTTTCTCTCTTGTAAATCAATCATACATATAAGACAACTAATTTTACCTATGTACTTTATAATTTCCTCTTGATGAATTATAAACCCTCATATTGAACCCAACTTCTCACTCAAGTCTAGCTTAATGCTCAACTCAACCACACATCTTCATCAACTAGCGCATGAACCCACTATTCTTCAATTTCACACCAAACTTGACCATAGCCAGAGAAAAAAAAAACCCTTGCAAATAAGTAGTCCAAACTTATTACCAAAAATTCTAGTAAAAAAAAAAAAAACTCTAAACTAAGTTGGCTCGATATATGTTATTTAAAAAAAAATACTCTAAAACAAATACATGTTATTTTATATGCTAGGAATTCTATCAAGAGGTTTAATATATAAGTTGGAATTCAAACTTGATCTAAAAGTTATTCCATTAAGTTTTGAACATGTATGTATATATTAAACACTCTTTCTTGCTCTTGCGAACCAATATTGGACAACTAAATGTTACCAAAAACCCAACAAAATAATGTTTTGAATAGCTAGATCTATAATGTGTTATTCATTGCAGCGAAACCATTTGAGACAAATGGAGTAGAAGAAGCCAAGTACCCTGGAGGTGGCTATGGAGGGTTCCCTGGAGGTGGCTATGGGGGGTACCCTGGAGGTGGATATGGAGGATACCCTGGTGGTGGATATGGAGGATACCCTGGTGGCGGATACGGAGGATATCCTGGTGGTGGATACGGAGGGAATCCTGGTGGTGGATACGGAGGGTATCCTGGTGGTGGCTACGGGGGACGTGGTGGTGGATACTGCCGGTTTGGTTGCTGTGGGCAAAGCTTTTATGGTAGAGGTTGCAGGTGCTGCTCATATCCTGGTCAAGCTGTGGATGCAGAGCCTCGAAACTAAAGCCAGCTGCCAGTCTCCCTCTATAGTTAGCAAGAATGCCTAAAAATGCTCATTGTAATATAGTTTCTAGTGTGAAATGCCAATAAGAGTTTGAGTTGTGATGTAATATTCACCCCTATGTAATTTACTACTTCAATATTTCACTAATTACTTGAGTATTATAAATGTTTGTTAAAGAGCAGGACTTTCACATCCGATATGAAGGTATGCAAGTATTTCTGTTAAAAAATAGTTTGTGATAACTTAAGAATATGATTCAACCTAAGAGTTGCATTTATTAAATTGATATCTATTCATGAATTGATACTTATTCATAAATAGATGCCTATTCATGAAGTGATGTTAAATTCAAACAAATAGTTGCTTTCTTCAAATGGGATGTCTCTTCATGAAATGGTGTCTGTTCAAACAAGAAGTTGTATTTGTTGAATGGTGATTAATGCAATTTAGAACTAGGACTTCTTGTCAAAAGATTTAGTATATGAAAAACTTGAAGACTTTTCAACATCTTAATATACAATAGAGTTCTATTTTTTCTTGTTGTTCTTTGTGAAGATTTGGATTTTGCTGTTCAAATTCTTTTTTGGCTTTGTTTGTTCCTGTAGGGATATTTCCATAATACCCAGTAAGTAATACAGTGGAGGCAATGTAATTCCTTAAGCAAAGTGTCCTATACGATTCAAAGCCTTGTGTTCCATTAAATTTTTATTTTTTTGATATAACAATCTTACGGAATTATAGCCTATCATGGAGGAAACTAGTGCCAATCCTTGATGGCACAAACTTCACGCGTTGGAAGGACAAAATTCTATTCCTACTTACCGAATTAGGAATTGCCTATATCTTAGGTGAAAAGTTGCCGTCAATAGCTAATCCTTCTGACAATGACACTGATACATTAAGGGCTTCAAGGAAGAAATGTGAGGATGATAAAGTGCGTTGTAGGGGGTTTATTTTGAACTCACTTTTTGATCAATTTTACAATTTGTTCCGACCAGTCAAATCACCACAAAAAATCTAGAAGGCATTAGAGAAAAAACACACTTTGGTAAAACATGGTATGGATAGATTTCTTAGTATGAAATTCTTTGAATTTCAAATAGTTGATAATAAATCGGTGATGGATCAAGGTGATAATTTGTTAGTCTTAGTGTTTTAGAATGAAAGACATGAAACTTGAAGTGTCTAAACATTTTCAAGTGGCAGCGGCCATTGCAAAATTACACTTCTCTTGGAATGAATCTAGAAAGAAATTGTTGCACACTTCAGAAGAGTTTACTATAGACCAATTTCTAAAGTATATATGAATTGAAGAGGAAATTCGAATTTGAGAAAATAAATTTTCTTTGGAAAATGGTACTAAAGTAAACAATGTTGAATCTAACGCCAACAAAATTGGAAATGGAAAAATAAGAGAAAATTTATTGATGCATCTTATACTTTTGAGTCTAATGTCGGTGGCAAGAAAAACAAGACATGTTTCTTTTGTGGTAAAAAGGGACATTTCAAAAAAGAGTGCAGATTTTACAAAAAACTAAAGATGGAAGAATCTGCTTTACAAAAAAAAAAGCAAAAGTCGTTGAAAATCAACCAAGTCCATCTAAAATTGTTGCAAGGATTGCTTATCTCAATATTGGTATTGTAAAAAAGAGCAACATTGCAGCGAATTGCAAATCTGAAGATTGGTAGTATGATTCGGGAGCAACAGTCCATATATGTAACAACAAGGATTTCTTCAAGAAATACGAAGATACTAAATTTGAAGAAAATGTCTTCATGGGAAATCATGACACTGCAAAATTTCTGGGTACAGGTACTGTAGATTTACTTCTTACATCAAAAGAAATTAATATTAACTAATGTTTTTTATGTACCTAATGTAAGAAAGAATTTAATTTCTACCAACTTGTTATGTAAGAAGGGCTTGAAGGCTGTGATAGATACCGACAAAGTAATTTTCTCTGAAAATGAGATATTTGTAGGACAAGCATATGCTTGTTATGGAATATATAAACTAAATATTAATAAAATTAATATTTTTACTTATTTGCTTGAGTCTTCTTTTGAATTATGGCATGCTTGTTTATCATGTGTGAATTATAAAATCACTAAATGTCCAAAAACGGTTTAATCACTCGTGGAATGAAAATACTAGAAAGTGTGAAACTTAAATATTCAAGCAAAAATAACAAAAAGACCTTTTCCAAGGGATGAAAGGACAACTAGTTTATTAGAAATAGTACATTCCGACATTTGTGAACTTAATAGTCATTTAACAAGAGGTGGTGATAGATATTTTATTACTTTTATAGATGATCATTCTAGGTTTACTTATATATATTTGATGTAAACAAAAGATCAAGCATTTGATTTATTTAAATGCTATTGATCTTTGGTTGAAATTCAATTGGAAAAAATGATTAAAATTCTTCGAAGCGATCGAGGAGGTAAATCTTTTTTAAATGAATTTTCTTTTTGTGAAGAAAATGGACTAATTCATCAAACAAGTGCCCAACATATTCTACAACAAAACAATTTAGATGAAAGAAAAAATAGACCTTTGGTAGACATGGTTAATTCTAAGTTGATACATTCAAAATTTCCAAATAATTTATGGGGTGAAGTCTTGTTGAATGCTTGTCATATATACAATCGAATACCCTCAAAGAAGACTAGCTACTTAAACTTCTCCATATGAAATATGGAAAGGAAGGAAACCAAATTTAAGTTATTTGAGGTTATGGAGTTGTGTAGCATACTATAGAATTCTTGATCCTAAAAGGGTTAGATTGAGACCAAAAAGTCTTAAAGGTATCTTTGTAGGATATGCTGAAAATTCTAAATCATATAGATTGTTGGATATATATTCTAATACAATTATAGAATCTAGACATGTTGAATTCTTAGAAATTAGTTTTTTAAAAGATATAAATATCAATTCACAAGAAACTACAGGTGACTCTAGCTAGTGTTACAAGGACACATAATGATAAAAATTCTAGTACTTAATTTGTAAAATGACGAGAGGAAAGAAGTTGATACTCCAATTGAATCAAGGAGGAGTAAAAGAGTTAGAAAAGAAAAGAATCTAGACTCTGATTTTATTTTTTCACAAACAATAGTCATTTTAGTTGAAGGAAGTAGAGAACAAATACTAAATAAAATTCTTATAGTACTAAGATTTTACATTTGCATTAGCATCCATATATAAATTAAATGTGCATCAAATGGATGCTAAAATTGCTTTTTTGAATGGTGATCTTGATGAGGAAGTATATATGGAACAACTTGAAGGGTTTGTACTTCTAAGAAATGAAAAGAAAGTTTACAAATTAGTTAAATCTTTATACGGATTTAAACATGCTTCTAAACAATGGCATGAAAAGTTTGATACTATGATATTATTACTTGGCTTCAAACATAATGGAGCAGATAAGTGCATATATTCTAAATTCACTAAGGTATGGTGTAATAGTATGTCTATATGTTGATGACATACTAATAATAGAAACTAATATGCACGGTATAAATTATACTAAGAAATATTTATCTTCTCAATTCAAAATGAAAAATATGGAAAAAGTTGATACCATCTTAGGCATTAAAATTAAGAAATATTATGTCAATCTCATTATATTGACAAGGTACTCACCGAGTTTAATCACTTGAATATTAGTCAGTACAATACTCTATTAGATATTTCTAATAAGTTGATTGGAAATCCGGGAAGATCTATAAGTCAATTGGAATATTCTAGTGCAATTGGTAGTTTAATGTATACCATGCATTGCACTAGACTAGATATTGCTTACATTGTATGCAAACTTTCTAGATTTACACACAATCCGAGTAGTGCTGATAATTGGAAAGCTATTGCAAAAGTACTTAGTTATCTTAAAAGGACAAAATCTTTTGCCATGTACTATAATGAATTTCCTTCACTACTAGAAGGGTTTAGTGATGCTAGTTGGATAACTAGCGTGAATGACAATAAATGAACGTCTGAATGGATATTCACTTTGGCATGAGGTGCAATATCACGGGCATCTAAAAAGTAGACGTGTATAACTCACTCAATTATAAAGTCTGAGTTTATTGCTTTGGAAACAGTAGGGAAACAAGATAAATGACTGAGAAATATGTTATTAGATATTGAGCTGTGGTCACAATCAATGCCAACAGTTTCTATTATATATATTACGATAGTGAAGCAATCATATCAGGAGCTTTTAACAAAATTTAAAATAGAAAGTCTAGACATATTGCTCTAAGACATGAGTATATTAGACAATTAATTTTTGATGGCATAATTACAATTGTCCATGTAACATCTAAGAATAATCTTGCTGATCCACTAACAAAAAGACTTGCAGGAGATATGGTGAAAACTACCACTTAAACAATAGGTCTTAGACTAATATGTATATATTACTTATAGCAGAAACCTTATCTTTCTTGTTGCCAAGAAACTTTAAAGGTTTAATAGGTAACAACAAATTGTTGGTAATGGCGAGCAAGTGCATGGAAGATGTACTTAGGAAAAGGCGGTTGCGTACATAATACACTTAATAAAGATAATTTTCTTCCCCTATATAAACACGTGAAATGAAGCCGCTTCAATCAAAGATAGATTAAACTTTTTTAAGTGTTTATGAATTCAGGAAGTAGCACAAGGCTACTATAGGGTGCTAAAGCTCATTAAAAGCTGGTGAATAAGTACAGACAGGGGCATAGCCACAACTAGATGTCAGTGGGGGCAAGTTTATATATAACTCTAGATCTCTATTATTGTGTTTTAAACCTTATACTATACAAGAATTCAAAACACAACGGTATGATAGTCCAACAGGACCATATAATTTTCCTAACTTTTATACTTTATTATTAATTGAGTAAATATAACTATATGCAAGTATTGTAATCACTAAAAAAACCAATATCACTTTTTTAATATAAAAATAAGTAGATAACCAAAACATCAAAATGTATTCGTAGCAAATAACTTTCTTATTTTTACAAATTCATACATATCATCTTTATAAAATTGTTCCCTACATGTTCTCATATTTTGAAATCAGTTCTGTCTTTTATACACGTTTAGATAAATATAAGTGATTATGTTATGTGAAAAATAACAATCTCTTAAAAATTTTAATAAAATTAGTTAATTTTTCTTATTTAAAACAATAATAATAACTTTTAAATGCAACAATAAAGTAAAAACCATTATATGAAACAATAACAAACAAATTTATTATTTATTTATGATTTCTAGTAAATTAGTTATTTAACTAAGTATGACAAAATTATATAGTTAAAATCAAAAAATGAAACAATAATATAATTTTGCAGTTTGAAACAAATTAATAATGCTTACTTAATTATTATGAAAAAAAAATTGTGCCTTTTGTTGAATTTGGTTGACTTCTTTTCTTTCCAAAGGTGTAACTTTTCTTTTTATCCCCAAAACTTTTTTTGTTGCTTGTTCTATTTCCCCATAATGAAATTTGGTAAAATTAGGAATAAAAAAGGAAAAGTATTAATTGATGGATAATGGACTTAAAAATGATTTTAAAATATTGTAGTGGTATAATGAGATTATAGTTACATACTCCATATAAAATATAGAGTTGGCCCAAATAAGTTGTACAATGTTAAAAATTAAAAATAGATTTGTAAAATTTTAAAATTTTGTGGGGGTAAACTTAAAGTGAAACTTATTTTTTAATCAAATTTCACACTACATGTAGCACAAGTTCTCAAGGTGTCCCCACTACCCCCACTCCCTCCGCCCCTGAGTAGAGAAATAAGTAAAATTTATGTGGGTGATATTTTCCATTTTGTCATAAAAGAATTATGGTTTAATATTCATATAACCATTAATTATGACAGAGTGCTAAAAGATTTACTCTAATAGTAGTTTAAGTTGAAAAACACCTACTAAATACATAAATTTGAATATTGATTGATTGTGAATTGTATCACTATCTAAGTGAGAGATTGTTAAAAAATAGTTAGTGATTATATATGGATGTGATTCAAGCTAAGGGTTGCATTTATTAAATTGATATCTATTCATAAATTGATACTTATTCATGAATAGATGCCTATTCATGAAGTGATGTTAAATTCAAAAAAATAATTGCTTTCTTCAATTGGGATGTCTCTTCATAAAATGTTGTCCATTCAAACAAAAAGTTATATTTGTTGAATGGTGACTTAATGCACAATCTATAAATACGAATTCTTGTCAAAAGTTTCGACATATGAAAAACTTGAAGACTTTTCAACATCCTAATATATAATAGAGCATTCTATATTTTTCTTCTTGTGTCTATATAGAGAATTTGGATTTTGCTATTCAAATTCTTGTTTGGTTTTGTTTGATCCTGGAGGGATATTGCCATAATACCTAGCAAGTAACATAGTGGGGAAAATAATTCCTTAAGAAAAGTATCCTACATGATTCAAAACCTTTTGTTCTATTGAATTATTATTATTTTTTGATATAACAATTTCGTTCATTAAAAACCTCATGTTAGTATTTACTACAATATGATAACAAATTTAAGAGTTTCTTTTGGCAGATTAATTTGACAATTACTCAAACCGTTATCAAATTGATCACTTTTTAGCGTTTCTTTTGTCTGTGTATTCGATTAACCAACCTAATATATAGTAAGCACATTTACAAACTCCAATAATATTTGTTTCTTATCGACATCGGTTAGCAATAGTATCGAGTTGGGTTAGAATTTTAGATAATTACTATTCTATTTATACGAACTCACATTGTTATAAATAATAGTGTAGATATCTTTGATTTATATCCTAGATAGTAGTTTGTGAATAATCTTGTCTATTAATGTGTATTTACAAAGTTAACTGAGCATTCTATTTATAAACTCGATTACAGACTAATATACACACATATATATATATGTGTGTATGTGCACGCTTTCTCTAAAAGCATGTGAATTTTTATCTCTACTAAATAGTAATTTTTAGAAAGGGAAAAAACTAGTTTCATCTCTTGTTTTTATTGTATCGACCAATATGATCCCTTATCTATTATAATAAACCAAATTGGTCCCTTATCTTTAAAAAATTAACCAATCTAAGACTTATGATAGAAATTATGACCAAATTAATGGATTAAGCCACGTGCTAATTGGATGGCTGTTAACTTGTAGTATATGTGTTATCAACGACTCGTTTAGTTTGTCCACAATTTCTGTGATCAAGTCTTAAATTGGTTAATTTTTTTAAAGGATAAGAGACTAAATTACTCTTTTTGATATATAAGCGACTAAATTGGTCAATATCCTAAAGATAAGGAGCTAAATTAGTCTTTTTTCCCTTTCCGAAATTCTATACTTTTCAAATTGAAGCACAAAAAATGGAAAGATCAAAGCACTTCGGTTAACTTTTATTAATTGTTTTTCTAAAATTTTTCTTTTCTAGAAAAAATGGAAAGAATCAAACATCTGTCGATTTTGGGATTGTAACAAATTTGATCAGTTGTTAAAGATAGAAGGCCTCACTCCATTTTACACCTTCTAATTTGTTGTCGATTCTTACTTTGCATCATGTACTTTATTTTAGATATATTACACCCCGAATTGTAGGATTTATCTCATTTCATTCTAATGTTTAACATCATTAACAAAACTAATAATTGATCTTCAAATCGAGCAAACCACACACTTAAAGTACAATATTCGTCAAATTTTCTAACACTATAAAATGATCAATCATACTAAAGTAAAAAAATCTAAGAATTAGGGGGTGCAATTGTCCAAAATTTATAATTGGGATACAAAGTGATAACTAATAATAATTTAGGCATACAAAGTAAAATTAGTCATTTCTACCTCCATTAGTATAATACGGCACTAAATAAAGTGCGCATCACGTACAATGCAGAGCCAGAATTATATTTCAATGGGGGGGACATATAATATATGAAGTTAAGTGATTTTGGATGGCGAGACAATAGTTATAAGATTATACTTGAATAAGACAATGATATTTTGTTTCTTTGAAGCGATGATGGGAAGATGAAGTTGGTGCTTAATTTAATTTTTGGAACTAAAATTAAAGATCAAGAAGATGATGGTGATTTTTTGTAAGAAGTTAGATAATGAATCTTTAGAAGAAATGTTGAAGTTGGAGTTCGCTACTAATTAATGATTGAGAAAGTTATACAAGAGAGAAAATTTTTTTGGTATCAAAGTGAATAACTCTATGTTTTATTACCTCAATCTTTTTGTGGGGGCAAAACAAATTTTTGTTATTATAATGGGGGTACAAGACAATATTTTCAAATTATACAAACATATAAACATAGTACAACGGAGAATTTTTTTTTATTACCCCAAAAAAAAAGTAATGGGTGCACGTGCCTACAGTACTCCATTGTAAATTCACCCATGGGTATATACATACCTAACATCCGTCAATTTTAGTCTCAATATTAAAAATGAGACTAAAGTAAGATAAATTTCAAAATTTGAATGCAATATGTCATTCAAAATAAAAGTATAGGGTTCAAAATAATAATCGACTACAAGTTAAGGGGAGGGGCCTAACGTGAAGTAAGCCCAAGATAGAATTTGTTCGAACAAATTAAATGCAATGAAAAGAACAAGCTAGATTGTCAATTGGAAAAAAACAAGAACACTAGAAAATGCGAAAAGCATGTAAATATATTTTGTGAATCAAAAGCATATGTGCTTTTGAAGCTTGAAATAGGCACTAGAATTTCACATTTCACGGACTCGAAATACAAAAGTACAATATCATTTGCAATAATTTGCTTGTGTGAATAATTAAGACTTATTCCACTGATTAGGCTCTTATTGTAAATCCCATTATATTACTCTAATACTTTAACCAAGCTTGCACTTTTTGCATTTCATGCACCAGCATGCATGCAGTAAGGCACCAAAAACAGGTTGGCTTTTAGTTTTGAGGCTTGGTTTCAGGCTCAGCATCCACAGCCTGACCAGCATATGAGCAGCACCTGCAACCATTTCCATAATAGTTGCGGCCACAGCACCCAAAGCGGCAATATCCACCTCCACCAAAGCCACCGCGTCCACCATAACTGCCACGTCCGCCATATCCACCGCCAGGGTTTCCTCCATATCCACCACCAGGGTACCCTCCATATCCACCTCCTGGGTACTTGGATTCTTCTAAGCCATTTGTCTTCTCAGCTGCATTTGCTGCAAATAGAAATAATTAATATGGTTATAGGAATCTATAGGATTATATATAACATTATTATTTTACTAACATGTCTAGCCAATATTTCTATCCGGTCGAATTCAAAACTAATCATATTTAGAGTGTAAGTTTGTATATGCACAATAGAGTTTTATTATTTTCTGTGTAATATTTTGTAATAAGTTTTTAAACACGTTATCTTCACATATGTTGCATTCAAAAAAAAAATTACTACATTAATTATTCTCTAAATTATTTTGAATAATATCATAAATAATAATTATTCAAATGGACCATACTAAACTTATGCAATGCCAACAAATCTATATTTCATAGACATCACAATTTTTGAGCCATGAAAAATGGAATGTTGAATGGATATCTTACTTTCAGCCAAATCCCTGGCTGTCGCCTCTGAGGCAATCATCACAACTACAGCCAAAAGGCAAAGGAAAAGAACTGCCTTGGAATACATTTTTTTTTTCCTCACACAACTAATTTTTAGTACTCAAATTAATTTTGATATTGAGAAGCGATGAGAATGCTGGTGCAGCGTATCATAATTCTGTCCTCTATTTATAGGAAGTTCTAGTTGACATGGTTGTAAGGTGGATGTGGGGGAAGCCTGCCTTCTCCCAAAAAAAGGTGAACGTGGGGGATGGGGAGGGGAGGATGTATCCAAGTACCCTTGGATACATTGAGAATAATTAATAGACCCCATGATTTAGTTGGTTGTTGAAGATAAGGACTACAATGTGTGCCACTTTCATATACTAGTATTGCAATTCCTTTTGGCTAAATAAACAAGATACTTTAGCTACATTATTAACATCTCCTTCGTAAACATGTAGAAGGAAAAGACAACCGTCATGTGCATTAACGTCCAAGTATATACATGGCCGTGCATTAATGGCATTATCAGGATCAATTTCATTCTCTCCCTTCTCGCAACTCTCTTGCGGCTGATCCAAAGTAGCGAAGAAGAACACTTAATAGGTTTTCTTTAATTTTGGAAATTTTTTAATAGATTGGTTTATGATATTATGACATGGACATCTTGATCCAATTACAAAATCACAATGTCCTAAATCACCCAAATAAGTGATGGATCAAAAAAGTTCGTAACACTGTATACATGAATTCGGCATATATAAAAATGTCTTCTTTAATTTAAGCCAAGTCAACACTTCAATGGGTCATGGGTTGCTAGTCTTTTATTACATTTCTCTTTTTACACTTTCTTTTACACCAATTTAGGCCAGGTGAATTTAATCATTATACCAAATCTCCAAATCCATCAACCCAACTCTTCTTATGAATTATTTAATACATGACATAGATTAATTAAAATAATTGAAAGTATAATAGAAAAAAAGTGTAACAAAAAACCTTAAGCCATCATGGGACCACTCATATGTGGAGTGAACCCAACCCAAATAATTAGAGTAAAATGTATTTTTTGTCTCAGTATCTGGAGTTTTTAATAAATTAGTTTTCAAAGTTTCGGACAAAATAAATTTAGTCTTTAATGTTTCAATTTTTAACCAAAATAGATACAATTGAGGAAAAATCGAGAGTCATTATAATAGAAATTTTTTGTGCTAAAAAAATTGTGCAAAATTGGTTCCCAAAGTTTAACAAAATATGCAAAACAAGTCTCCAAAGGAAAAAAAAAATTCTTGTAATAATAGAAATTGTAAAACTTCAATGTCAAATCAATCGAAGCCATTGTAATTTTCAGGAGAGATAAAATGATCTTGGAAGGCCAAAAATAATATCAAATAATTAATGATCACATCCAATAAATACTGTACCAAATAGGACTTGGCCTAGTTATGCTGAATGATTACGGTTGAAATGAAATTTTGTAGATACATGGTAAAATACATTTTCTTAAAGAAACTTATTGTTTACAAATATTGTATAATGTTATTTTTAGAAATTAAATTTTCATAATATTGTAGTGATACTACAAAAAATCAATAGTATTATTATCATTATTATTATTACAAGAAATTAGAGTATTAAAATTATCATTTTAGGCATGACATTATTTAATTAAGAGTTTATTAGATGTGACAAAAATATTTACTATAATTATATATCTTATTTATAAAAGACTATTTTATCTTAGTTTTTGCTCAAACATAAATTAATTTCATACAATTAGAATTTGTACCTTCTACACACAGACATAAATAAATATATATATATATATATATTTCTGAAAAATGGATTATTTTTATTAGAGTAAATAGAGATTATGTTAGATGGACCAATTATATTTAATTATGAACATCTAGGCATGACACTAATTAATGGTGCATTGGGAGTGACAAAATGGTTTGAAAAAGTAATAATGCTTATTTGGATATGATTGTAAACTAAAAAAATAGGTAGTAGTATCCTTAAAAATTGATAGTCTCGTTAGAATAGATAATAACTAATTTAATATATCTATGTATGAAAAATTATACTTCGTTGAGGGCATGTTAATTTAATTAAGGTATTTTAGACATTACAAAAAAGGAGATAAATAGCTCACATATATATAAAGCTTATATTATAAATAGATTATAGATTAGCAGTATATAAACACGCTTAATTTATTCTTTTTTGTCTTTGGAGACTTTTTTTTTGTATATTTTGTCAAACCTTGGGAACCAATTTTGTACAATTCCTTATAACATACAATTTTTTTTTTTTTTGAATTTCTTTTACTTAACGACCATGTGATCCGCACGTGTGCAATTTCCGTTAAAATTCTTGATTTTCTATCAATTGTCCCTATTTTGGCTAAAAATTAAAACATTAAGGAATAAATTTGTTTTATGTCCAAAACTTTTGAGACTAATTTATTAAATACTCCAAATATTGAGGACCAAAAATGCATTTTACTCCAACAATTGTTATAGTTTTTAGGTTTTGGGTGGCATTCAAGTCACATGTTTTTTGTTTCACTTTTTGTATCAATCTCTTGTCTTACACTTTATATGTTTGACAGGTGCATTTTAACATAATATTTTTTTTATGTTAGAGCACTCGTCAAAAATCATAAAAAAAATGAGATATTTGATTGATATAGAAAGTCAGGCAAATAATCATCATCCCCCCGTAGAAAGCATTGATTGAGTGACAGATCATATAATAAGATATATGTAATGCAAGTGTGACAAAGTAGTGAAAATTGGTCTCTTCTTCTGAGGGCATGAGTTTTGTTTTCGACTAGATAGATGTCTTCCATTTACAAGAATTTTTTTACTCCCTTATTATAGTATAACCTTAACATTTTGAAAGAAAAAAATGTCAGGGCCACTAAGGATATATTGAAAGAATATTGTCAGTATATAAAAGATTGTCACCTTGGTTGGTAATTAAATCGTTTCCGCAGTGCATCTTTACTAGGATTAATCACCATTTAATGAAGCTTTGTACCACATATGTTATTCCAAAAATGGACAGCAGACAAAATTCCTAGCAAACCTATATGCTAAATAATGTTGCTACATTTTAAGAAATGTGCTATAGTAGATTGATGAAAGTGCCAAGGTCATAAGGAAAATTGAGCTATTGCTATCTGAAGTTCTGAACCATTAGAAGAAAGCGAGTTCCTATCAGACCAAGGAGAGTATGCCTGTGATTTTGCCTCCGGACTTGTCAAGATTTGTCATTTTTCAGATTCAGGACCACAATAATCCAATATGCCAAGGAATGATTCATGGTTCAACTCAAGCTATGCAAAGTCAAACTTCATTGGTCTAGTTGTAACAGTTGTAAACATGCATTTTCATCACTCGGCAACAAACATAGAATTTAGTAAATATGTAAATTGCTTTTCATTTTGTACATACGATTCAAAATCAAATTACTTATTTATTTTAAAGTTTAATTAATATTAAAAATCTTTTATCTCACTTACTAATTTTAAACGTTTTTAGAGTAGCGAAGACTTTAACAGTTCTCAACTAATTGGAATCAATTGAAGAACTTGTCAAACATACATGACCCTCTCTTACAAGTTACAACCGGGGAGACCGAGACACGGACATGAATTATTGACACCGGGGCCGCAATGAGAATATAAAATACGTAAACGTATGGGAAATTGAGACCTAAGAGTAGTTGTAGCAATACTCTATTGGAATATTCAGTCACCTTCATCTTAATTGCTGTTTGACTATTAAGGGGAGGATGTGGTGCAATGTAGATCGCTTGCATGTCGGTATACTATATTACTTTATAAGAATCCCAAAGTGAGCGATTGATATATATATTTTTCTTCAATTCATGTACAGAACCCGAACACGGCCAAGTAATGGTCCCAAGGTCAACCTGGATCGAGAGAAATTTTTATATAAATATGATTTATGATAAATGGGATAAATTTTTTAATCTATATTTATTTATATAACTCTAACTTATTAAAAATAAATTTTTTTGAGGGTAATAGAGATAAATATGGACTAAAAAATCTATCTCATCTACCATAGATTGGATATATATAAGAATTTTTCTGAGTTGAGTCAAACCCAATCAACTGTTGGCCACCAGATTGCACTTAAGGGTCTCTTGGGTTATAATGTGGACAAAAATTGTGAATGGTTGTGTTAATACTCAGAGAAAAAAGTGAAAAATACCGTTAAATGAATTGAAATCGATTGGAAAGTGTTATATCCCAATATAGATTTAACAGTCTCATGTATTGCAGATGAATTTTTTCATTTGTAATTGATGAAAAATTTTAAATTTGTCCTAAATTGATAGAAATTAAAAAAAATGAGAATTAAATGCGTTTTATTTGAAATTTTGGGGACCAAAATATTATTTAGATCGCAAGTTTTAATCAGGTTGATTCAAATTCATATTATCTAATAAAAAAAATTTATAAGTTATTTGCTAAAATTTATTTTTTTTGTACCCTGTCAATATAATATGAAATAGTATGTACTACTTATTTTAATAAACAATTATTAAATATATTATTGAGTCACAATATTAAGTTATTATTTTCTTTGTGAGGTAGTCGTTCGAGTTTATTTAAGTGAATAGATACTAGAATCCAAACTTTTATCCAAATAAAATAAACATTAGTTCATATATATATATATATATATATATATATATATATATTGAGTTTGTGTCAATCGTTTTGAGTCTAACAAAGTCCAAGTTTAGTTCATAATTAAATCTAGTTTAAAATTTAGACTCAGTTAGAATCACCTTAATATAAATCTTGACATTTTATTTATCAGTCGAGCAGATTGAAATCGGGTCGGAGCAACCCATTAACAGTCGTATCTGCACTAAGCGAATTCTGAAATGGCGAGGCATGCTATGTACAGCTTCCCCGGAAGTATAATATAGAGTGTTTTAACTCCATGAGGTCTTTTTCGATACTTTATTGCATTGTTGCTACTTGCTAGAAGCCGTGCTGGGTCTTGCGTGCGGAAGCAAAAGTTTGACTTATTGCCATGCCAATATGGCAATGTAGTGTTAGCCGGCAAATGTTTGGAGCTCTTAATTGGTTTGGAGTTAGGAGGTCATAATTAATAGGATTAATTTTATTTTACACCTCTTAATTTATACTCGATTTTTATATTGTACCCCAAACTTCAGTTTTAGATATTTTACATTCCAACTTTCAAATTCATTCAATTTCAGTCTTTTTTATAATACCGTCTCAAAAATTAACGAAATTTTTTTGTGCGTACGATAAATTAAGCGGGATGTACAACAATATTTTTTGGTACAAAAATGAAGATTCTATTAATTTTTTGACAGTGTTAGAAAAGTGATTAAAATGGGACAAATTTGAGAGTTGGGGATACAACTATCCAAAATTACAATTCAAGATATAAAACGAGAATTGAATATAAGTTGAGGAGTGGAAAATGAAATTAGTCCTAATTAATAACATTTGACACAAGAACAGTTCAAATATTTGAGAAATATTTACACAGATTCAATCCTTAATTTCTGTTTTTTTTTTTTTTGGATAAAAATATGTAATTTCACTTATATACTTTGTTGTGTAAATTAAACTTTATAGATAATTGACATGATATTAGCATTCTAGCCCCCCTCCCCCCCAAAAAAAAAAAAAAAAGAGATGATATTAGCCTGATTTTTTTATGCAAACTTGAAACTTAATTTTTCCTTTATTTCCATTAATAATTATAAAGCAAGTAATAGTTAAAATCTGAGAGTACTAAGACTACGTAATTGAAGAAAGATTTACAAGCTAATCACAAAAAAGACGTAACACAAGCACTAAATATTACTATAATCAACTATTCTTTGATCAAGTCCCCATTCCAACAAGGCATCTCATTTCATCAATACTAGAATTGATGAAAAATTTCTGACAACGCATCGTTTGTGGAAACAATTCTGTACCGGTATTGATTTTGGAGAAAAATTCTTTCAGATGTTGTTCGTGTTCTTAAAATACGAACTAAACATAGTTTGTATTTCTCGAATACGAACTAAGTTGGAATTTTTTTAAAAAAAAAAATAAGTTTAGTTCGTATTTCTCGAATACAAACTAAGTTGAAATTTTTTTCTCAAAATAAACTTAGTTAGTATTAAAGAAATATTAACTACGGCTAGTTTGTATTTCTCTAATACGAACTATGCCTAGGTTTAAAAACCTTCTGACATTCAACAATAACATAGAAGTGTAATATGTAAATATTTAAAAAAAATTTAACGTTGATTTTAACATTCAACTATTATGACAAAAGTTTTGTAAATTAATAATTTTATAGAGTCAATACTTGTGAAATTAATTTAGAAATAAAAAAGTTTAAATTGTAGTAATAATATGATCTTTCATTTAATGATTACTTTTTTGAATAAATTTTGACAGAGTTTTCCCTATTTATTTAGAGATTCTCCTTACCAGCAACCATACACAATAAGGGTTATCAATATCAACAAAAAATCCAATAAGGGCAACACGTATAGGCCAAAGAAGACAAATGTATCCTACTAGTACAATAATCAATAATACAACTAGTAGTTCAATAATCAATAACACAAGTCAACCTATAGTTATACTACAACAATCAATGCCTATGCCCCCAAAGATTCCTACCAGTGCCACAATCCTTCGGTCTGTATATCCTCTTTGACCAGCAAACATAAAATTGTAACGTGTCACGTACTCTGGTAAACTTCTCTTATTGAGTAATAGTGAAGCTGCGGCTCCCAGAATCAGGCTGTGACGAACCTTCAGGACCAATTCCCAATGACATGCCACCTAGGCCACGAAAAGGTGTAGATGATGATGACTGCAATGGAATGGTATCATGCTCAGGTTCAGGTGACCTAACTTTGTATGCGTGATGACCACTACCACGTTATTGTCCAGATCGAGTGGTATGCTGTACCCTCTGTGGATGTGGAACTGGTTCTAGATGATAATTGGGGACATTTACTCGAACAAGTTGAAGACATCCCACCTCTCCTATTTCATATAGAGACCGAGCTACAAACTCTCTAAAATGTGTACCAATAGTTGTGACCCCATCATCGTCATCCCCAACCAGGTCATTTGGTACATTTGACACATGCGATCCATCTACATAAAAGTGAAATAAAATAAGTTAACACAATAAGGAAAATTTTTAGAATAAAAACAAAAATAAGTAGATTTGTACAAGATAATCAACTCGTACACTGTCTCCCGACCTTGGTAGCCCTCAGGGAAATCAATCCGCCAACTCGGATTACATATATATATAACTGTCCTCTGTAGATACCAATGCAAGTAATCCAAAGACGCATTCATAGCATCTGTACATGGAATACCTGTCTCAACTGTGTCTAAACGTGCTATCCAAATATCGACATAAACTCGATGAAAACTATGAGCCAATCAGTGTTAGGCATACCATGATGACCTGTCGAATGAAATACATTATGATCAACAAGTAATCTTTCGTTCGGAATAGGTTGGTGCATTCTAAATTGTCGCATGACACGATGAGGAAGGTGGCACTTCACGACCTCCCAGCATATAAGATATGTGACTGATTGTTATATGTGACGACCAGCAGTGCAGTAATGGGAAAGCCGATCAAGTATATCAGCTGTGTACGACTGCCATACAAACTACAAATAAAGAATTTGATTAATGTTCATTTAAGTAACATTAGAATATATGTAATCCAATTTCAAATTAATCAATACCTCTGTCGACCTCGGGTTGGAGGCCATGTAACTGATCTCGAAACGCAGGTAAGACATGTCTTACTGTTCTATACCAATCAAATTTCACATCTCACCTATTGAACAATGTTTTCAAGACAAGTTTAATTTTGAAGAACCAAATATTGTACGATATATGAAATTAAAGTATCATTTGCCAAAATATTTACCTAGAGGCATATGTTCCGAAAACTCCTGCGACGGCTCCAATCTATTAGGCCGCATAGTCGGTATGCGTTCTCAAACCCATAACTGTCGTATAATTATTAGAATTTATATAAAATAATAAAAATAAAATTAACATTTTATGTAAAGCATAAATAATACCTGTATAAAAAAGGAAGCACCACAGATGTCCTCCGTAGTGGGTGAAGTAGCATCACACAATTCACGATACAAAAAGGCTAATACTACAAATCCCCAACTAAGATGTCTAATTGTCTCCAAATCTCGAAGCAGCAATATAAAGCGTAACGACACCATGTTACCTGAATGGTCAGGATCCCATTTAAGAGAAGTCCACCAAGTAACAAAAGTATGTACGTCCGTGCATGCTGTCTACATACCTTATCTGGTGCATCATCTGGGAAGTATTCATTTAATGCAGCAGATAAGTAGGAAACCTTTAGGCGGCCTCGCTTTATGTCTGTCCCACTAGGCGTAATACCCAACAACTCCTGACAGAAACCTACCCATTCATGGTATTTATAAAAAATGTCCCTCCCTAAAACTAGTGGTCCATCAATGCACAGACCCCACAAGACCTCAATATCTTGCAATGTGTTTGTTGCCTCTCCTACTAACAAGTGAAATATATGTGTCTCGGGTCATCACCGCTCTACAAAACTAGTGACTAAGGCATGATCGACCTGAACGTATCCAAACAACGTAATACCTGCAAATCCAACCCGAGTAATATAATCCATAACACACTCAGGATTAGGTCTATAATGCCAAAATGCCCCATCATAACATTTCACGCCTAGTAGTACGTTAGGATCAATATGACCATCAAATCCTAACGCCCATGCTCTATGCTGTTATGTAGGGGATATAATATCATGAATATATGGTCTGGGATGAACTCCGCCACCTGGTTGATCATCCATCACTAGAATCTGTTATATAAAGAAAATAAGTGAGCAAATATTCTAAAATTATGTGCAATTACAATGAATAAGTGAACAAATATTCTAAAATTATGTGCAATTACATTGAATAAGTGAGCAAATATTCTAAAATTATGTGCAATTACAGTGACTTTGAAAACAAATGTGTTAATTAATGTAATGTCAAAATATTACAAATGTATCAAACCTACTTAACCAAACATATGCCCGACCAGGGTCAAATTACACAAATAACATATTTTAACAATAAAATAAAATGCCAATTTCGCTAAAAATACAATGGAGTCTAAACTAACAATGGGAGGGACATTTTCTGCAGTTGTGCCATGACTGATGACATAAGCTACACCTTCTTGGCTCACCGGAGTCCCTCACATCTATCTTATTCCGAATNTACGTATATGGGTGCGACTTGCACGCACTCGACCTGCACGTCGGGCGAAGAACAAACGATTTTCTCCACGCAACTCTCAATCTGTATTTGGCCATTTATCCAAGTCTGGTATTGGATCAAATTTACTAGTCGTGAACTGTTGAAGATATGTGACAGTAGTATAGTGATCGTTGACGATGTATATAGGTTCATCACCCCTAAACCTGCAAACTACCATCTCATGCGAGCAAGAAAATCTATACATTTGTCATTTATCACAGAAACATGTTTTCTCTAAATACTTCACAATTTGTATATTATCACCAAGTTCAGTTACACGGTTGTATGTTTTGATTCTGTATATGCCTGTAAAATGATCAAAGGTCATCACCTTATGGCCTTGGCCTTTTTGGTCAAGTTCTTTCAACTTTTTCCAATGTATTGGCATAAGAGGTGTGCGGCAATGTTCAGCTTTGGCAATGTGCAATCAATTAAAGCCTTGATCGAGTTGTCTAGCACCTCGCAAGATATTATTCCAACTCTCAGATATATTTGTAGTTGCTATTCCCCACCTGTGGTTGCCATAATACGCAAGACACTACCGTTCAAGGCCAATGTGATTAAGGTAAGCCCATGCCTCTAAGCACTAGCAATGCAATTTTTTTTGTGCTTATTCCACTTGTGTATCTGTATTAACACCAAGAGACCAACATAACTTCTTCACGAGCACCTTCTTGAATTTGGTCATGACATTGCTTTGAACATGGCGGAGACAAAACCTATGATAGGCCCAAGGTTCACTCCACAAAGGGGATTCAGTCATTGCATGAATTATGCCATGATGCCTGTCAAATATAATACAAATAGTCTCCATATCACCTACAATGTGATGTTTGAACTGCTCCATGAACCAATCCCAACTTTCAATTGTCTCTTCATCGACAAGTGCATATGCAACCGGTATTATATCATTGTTTGTATCTCTAGTAACAGCAACAAGTAACTTGCCTCGGTATTTCTCTCTCAGATGTGTGCCGTCAACAACGGATACAATGGGCCTACACCGATGAAATGCATCAATCGTAGGCCTAAATGCCCAGAATGTATTTGAATATCTTCACATTATCACTACTCCTGGGATGTGCAGCCACTGTACCACAGTCTGTGGATTAGATCGAACTAGTGTTTAAGCAAATTGTGATAATTGTGCAAAATCAATTGCCCAACTTCCATAAACTGGTTGAATTACTTTCCTTCGTGCATACCAAGCCTTCTTGTGTGTAACATCAAACTTCAACTTATCCTTGACGTGCACTTGAATTTGTTTTACCTTGTGACCAGGGTCATTTTTAACTAAATGCCCAATGTGACTTGCAATAACCGCTGATGTTAGATTTTGGTTGTTATTTTCGGTGATGTCCCCAAGGCAAAAGTTATCATTCACCCACTTTGTGACCTTCCAAACATCAAGTGTTTCGTCATTAAAAGCTCTAATGCACCAGTCACACCTTAAGGACGTTAAGTTGTTGGACGACCAAGATTTAAGACTTTTTATAAGATCATGTGGAATTTGGCATACCATGTTTTCTTCCTACTTTTCACCACTTTAAATTCTCAGTTTTGTGCGACGGACACAGCCTAATAGCTTTACTCAGTTTCTCCTTGCAATAAAGCACATATTCAACCAAATAGCATTCTTTTTCTCATTCCAGTAAAACATCCCTTATAATCACTACGATCCATAGGGTCATATTGATCCATGTGTCCAACATCATTGAAGAATGTCAGTCCTCTAGGTTGATACACAGGAACATCATTTTGAATCTGGCAATCATCAATATTATGTTGAAAATCATCATCAGAATCAAGCTCCGATATATCCTCCGACTCTGACTTTGACTCGTAATCTTCTTGCGACTAATGCCACAATAAGTCATTGTCATGATCAAATTCACCCTCCAAAACATCTGACATATCGTGATCTAAATCTGGAATATAATCGAACCCATGCACATATCCCGTGTCCTTCTCGGTTCCTTCCGTATGCAAGGTATTTGGTCCTTCATCTATGCAAGTCAGTCCTTCACCACTTGCCACACCAACAGTATGATCAGAAAACATTGAATTTGACATAGCAAAAAAAGCTGTAGGGTTGTAATAATCAAGCGCCCTTTAATAGTCAGAAAGACTCTGTGCGTAGGATTGCAGTTGCACATTGTCCATATACGATTGCATCAAAAGATGTCAATGACCCTGTCACATACATCCCAAGGTTATTGTTGGGTTCAGGGAATTGGGCGATTTCTTTCTTCTCGATGTACACCTCTGCAATGAATATAGGATCTCTTTCAAACATATCAAAAATGTTCTCCACGCTTTCATCATCCACCAATGCAGTAGTAAAGAGACCACATAGAAATCTGAACACGATATTCAATTTGCACCGGCCTTTATCAACCTCTATGAATTCATAGATATTGTCAACCAGCTCATTAAATCCAATCCTATAACGGATTCGAAATATCTTATTGTTCCTTGCCGGACGGTGACAATTAGTCTTGCCTTCGTCAACTATTTTTCCTCCCAAAACTATGTATAGGGCAATATGACGGGGTCTGTCAAACGTCATGTGACTATATACATGAACATATTTAGACCCCATTATTGAGTATTTCAAAATTTTTAAACAAAATTTAGGAGGTTAAATAAAATTACAAGAAGAATTAATGTTCATTTTCTTAATCTACAAGCTTAAAACAACCTAATGAAGCAAACTAAGGAATTGGATAGCATTTATGAATTATTTTTGCTTTGTAAATATAATTTGTCCCCCCAGATGAATTCAAATTTTTTACTTAATGAGATAACAAAATTCGGATAGATTTAACTCCAATCCACATCTACAACAAATAGAGATAGTCCGTTAATATAGCCTATCCGAAACTAGCTAACGTACTGATATCCAAGTTCCTGTAGCTAAATTCCAACCAAACTAGCTAAAATCCTTTATAACCAACCCTAAAATCCTTTAAACCAATAAACTACTAGTTTACGTAAATTAAACCACAAAATCACAATAACAAATTAAAAAAATAAAAAAAAATTTGTAAAATGGCTTTAATCTTTAACATTGAAATATTAAATACAAATTAAAAAAAATTAAAAATGACTTTAAAATTTAACATACAAATGTTGAGTACAAATTAAGAAAAAAAAAAAACACTTAAAATGGCTTTGAAAACTAACATTCAAACATTAAGTACAAATTAACTAAACGGAAAAAATTGAAATTGACAAAAAAAAAAAAAAAAACCTAAATTTGGTGGACGATGATGGAGATGATGGCGGTTGACTTGTGTTGTGGAAGGCGGAGAGGATGGTGGACAATGGATGAGGTTTGCTAGTGGTGGGAGAGGATTTTATGGCGGAGGGGTTTGGGGGGGGCCTTTGGGGTTTTTTTTTTTTTTTTTGAGGAATGTCAACGACTGACTGACGGGGAAAGAAGAAGGGTTTTTTAATTCAGGCAGCCTTTGGGGGTGTTTGTTAATGCCGAATTCTGAATTCTGAATTTTGAAGTCTGAATTGTAAGTTCTGAAAGTATTAATTGCTGAATTAATAAATTTATTTTTGTGTCTTGATAATTAACTGAATTCAATCTCTGAATTAAATATGTCACTTAATATATGTATTAATTTATTATAAATAATTGTCATATATGTGTAGAAAAGAAAATGAATAATTAAGGATGATATAAATGTGTATGAGAGAGAATGTATGTGTGATAGAGTACGTATGTGTGTGAGAGAGAATCTGTATGTGTGATAAATTGTGTGTATGTGAGTGAGAGAGAGAACGTGTGTGTGTGTGTGTGTAAATATGAGTATGAAAAAATACAACTAAGTGTGTATGTGTCTGAGAGAGACAATGATATATGTGAGGGAGTGTATTTTTTTGTGTGTGAGAGAGTATGTGTTCGTGTGAGAGAGAGAGTGTGTGCACAAGCGAGAGAAAGTGTGTGTAAATATGTGTGAGAGAGAGTATGTGTATGTTAGACTATGTGTTTGTACATTTATTTAAAATTCAGCAGATTAAGTGAAAATATTTTCACTTAAAATTTTGAATACAAATTAAGTAGTGTTTAAAGTATGTATTAAGTAATAAGAGAATTATGTTATCAAACATACTAAATTCAAAAATCTCTTAACTAATTAATTTTTAGTATTAAGTTGAGTTATCAAACAGATTCTTAGTTCATATTTCTCTAATACGAACTAAGTTTATTTTTAAACAAAAATTCAACTTAGTTCATATTCAATAAATACGAACAAAGCTTTTTTTTTTTTTTTTTTTTAAAAAAAAATCAACTTTTTTCGTATTTTTGAAATACGAACTAAACTTAGTTCGTATTTCAAGAATACGAACAATACCCTTCCAAAATCAATACCGGTACAGAATCGTATTCACAAACGGCGCATTGTTAGAAATTTATCTGGAATTGACAAATCAGTAATTGATGCACTACCAGCTACAGCTTGAAAGTCAGACTGATATGAACACTGGATTTCTAAACTTTCCAGATCAGGTACACAGTACACTATACAGATTTTGAATTCAAATTCAGGGAATAATTCAGATTCAGGGAACAGTTTACATTTTCAAGAATTACGAGGTCCGAGTATCTATTGGGTCAAATTGATAAAAATTAGACATTTCAGCTAAACGTTGTTACAAACGAAACTTAAGGTATATAATTCAATCTTAGACTTTAGGGTACGGGACGGTATTATAGTGGATCTAACAAATACATATCTTTCAGATATGGTGTCAAAGTTAACATTTTTTTTTTTTTTTGTACAAATCTTTCTCAAACAACTTGCTAATTAATCATACTTTTATTTAAACAACATGAAAAGTTTGACTTGATCTTCTTAATTGTTTATTATTTCCTAAAAGAAGTTTGACATGCTATTCAACTTGGAATAAATATAATCAATGTCACTCCGAAGCCCAAACTGATATTACAATTTGACATGCAGATGTGCATAGAACATGAACCTTATCCACTGCATAATGATCAAAATTTATTATTGAAGAAGTAGAAGAGAAATTTGAGTAAAAGATATGGCCTTACTCCAGTTTCCACCCTCAACTTGTAGTCGAAGTGTCAATTTGTATCTCATACTTTAATTTTGGAATTATTGTACCTTAAATTATCAAATTTATTCTATTTCATTTCAAATTTTAACACAATTATCAAAACAAGTAGATGTTCTAACCGTGCACACCATGCACATAACGTGGGACATTTATCAAATTTTTTAACACTATATATTAAAAATTAGACCAAAGCGAGGTTGATCTAAAAGTAAGGCCAAAATTTAGAATTTGGTAGGTGAAAGTGAGAGTTTATCATAAGTTAGGGCGTGTAAAATGGCATTACTAATGAGTACCTCCGTTAGCATAATGCGCGCCTAAACAAGAGCATAACATACACATACCTAATATCCATCAATTCTAATAATGATGTTAAAAATTATATTGAAGTATATCTAATATGAGATTTTATTATGCAATATGTCCAAAACTAAAATATGAGATGTGAAGTGATAATCGACAGCAAATTAGGGGTGCAAAGTGGCTTAAACCCAAAACATATTGGTACATAACTCTAGGGCTTTTTCCACTTTACATCCCCTAAATTATACTCGATTCTCACTTTGCACTATATATTTATTTTTTGGACATATTACACCCTAAACTCTCAAATTTATCCATTTCTTTCTAATTTTTAACACCGTTACTAAAATTAATGGATGTTCCAATTGTGCACACTACGCACCAAAATTGGAACATTCACTAAATTTTTAACACTAATTAAAAATTAGACCAAAGTGGGATGAATATAAGAGTTAAAGGTGCAATGTATCCAAAATTTAGATTCGAGGTGTAAAATAAGAATTGATCATAAGTTAGGAGTTGCCAAGTAGAATTAGTCATAACTACTTCTATTACTATAATACGCCCCTAAACAAATGTACGGCATGCACTTACATGGCATCTATTAACTTTTATAACGTTATTAAAAATTGGATTGAAATGAAATAAATTTGAGAGTTCAGAATGTAATATATCTAAAAAATAAATATAAAATATAAAGTAAGTATCAAATGCCAAATAAGTTAAAAGGTACAAAGTGGAGTAAGGCCATTTCTCTGTTTCTTTACTTCCTCTAAAGGGAATGCAATTTATGATAAGATGGATTTGATACCAGATACAGTAATCATCCCCGTGGGCCGATGCCACCACGCTTTTGATGGTAATCTGGCCTAAATCTTCTTATAAATAGAGGTCAATATACACAGGCTTTCTCATTCTTACCAAAATCAGTTTACAGTACATAAAATTCAGTGAGCAAAAATGGGTTCCAAGACACTTCTTTTCTTTTGCATTTCCTTGGCTACAGTTCTAGTGATCTCCTCAGAGGTGGCAGCAAAGCAATTGACTGAGACTTCCACGTCAGTTGACAATTGTAAGATATCTATTGCGCAAGTCAAATTCCAGTTTTTCTATATTATTTTTGTTTCAATAAGTTACGTGTAACATATCTTAACTAAGAATTTGAGGCCACGAATTTTCAAATTTCAAAAAATGGAATACTTTATGGCCTAAAGTACATTTTAATAAAATATTTAAGTAAACTGATCTTTAATCTTACTTGTAAATCGTGTGATGTGAATTAAATTTTATAAAATAAATGATATTAAAAGATATAAACAAAATTTCAAAAAAATATAATTTTGAAAACAAGATCTATAAATACGATTCATATCGAGTATACTTAAATATTTTCCATCAAATAAATGCACGTAAAGAATTAAGGTGTACATTTGTAGATTTAAGGTGTATACGCATTACAAGGAAAAATATATATTTTTTACCTATATATATTTTGGAGGTCACAAATAGTATCATTTGTGAAATACAATGATCAAATATAAATTACAAAAACTAATGATTTCAAATCACAAATGATGTCTAACATTCATTTATCAATTAGAAATAATTTTGTGACTTTGTAGACGGTATCCTTATTTGAGAGTTATAAATTATTTGTGACTTATATTTTAATTAGTTTTTATAACTTGTATTAATGATTACAAATGTTCGCTTTTCTTGTAATGACTGTGGTTCAAAGACGGTTGAGGAGGAAAATCTAAGGGAGTTCAACGAAAGAAGCACAATATATATAAGTTAAAACTAAGATTGATCTACAAATTTAAAAAACTAAATAGGTCCACACCTATATATTAAGCACTCTCTTTATCTTTCTTTTTTTTAAATACAGCCATCTGATATGGATGGTGTTGTCACTGGGCGGAAGAGGGGAAGCACTCTTTTTATTTTTTCCTCTCTTTCGCACCAATACGAGACAACTAATCTTGCGACAACTAATCTTACCTATGAACTTTATAATTTCCTCTTCATGGATTATAAACCCTCATATTGAACCTAACTTCTCACTCAAGTCTATCTTAATACTAAACCACACATCTTCATCACCTAGTGCATGAATCCACTATTCTTCAATTTCACACCAAACCCGACCCCGGCCAAAGCCCTACTCAACAAAAAAAATGAAGAATTCTTGGTCCAACACACGAAAACCCTTACAAATAAGTAGTCCAAACTTGTTAGACCAGAAATTCTAATACCACTAGTTAGGGAGGAAAAAAAAAAAAAACTCAAGAAATCTATTAAGAGAAAGGCAATATATAAGTTGGAATCCGATGTTAAACTTAAAGTTATTCCATTAAGTTCTGGACACGTATGTATGTATTAAACATTCTTTCTTGCTATTTCAAACCAATATTGGACAACAAAATAATGTTTCGAATGGCTAGATCTAATGCGTTGTGTGTACACACAACCGTTGATTTGGTACCGCTTAACTAAACGCATGTACGCAAATTATTCAAAATATTAATATCATTTCAATGTGTGCCCCTAAAAAGTTCAATAAATTTGAGCATTCCTAGAGTATACTAATGGACGTGCATGTCCCATTATTCATTGCAGCGAAACCATTTGAGACGAATGGACTAGGAGAAGCCAAGTACCCTGGAGGTGGCTATGGAGGGTTCCCTGGAGGTGGATACGGAGGATATCCTGGTGGCGGATACGGAGGATTCCCTTGTGGTGGAAACTTCCTCTTACAAATACGGAGGCTACCCTGGTGGCGGATATGGAGGGAATCCTGGTGGAGGATACGGAGGCTACCCTGGTCGCGGATATGGAGGGTATCCTGGTGGTGGCTACGGGGGACGTGGTGGTTATGGTGGTGGTGGATACTGTCGGTTTGGTTGCTGTGGGCGAAGTTTTTATGGTGGAGGTTGCAGGTGCTGCTCATATCCAGGGCAGGCTGTGGATGCAGAGCCTCAGAACTAAAGCCAGCTGCCAGTCTTCCACTACAACTAGCAAGAATGCTTAAACAGCAGGCTCATTGTGATATAGTGTCTAGTGTGAAATACGAATAAGAGCTTGAGTTTTGATGTAATATTCACCCTATATATGTATTTACTACTTCAATATATCAATATATTAGTCGAGTATTATAAATGTCTGTTCCAGGAGCACTTCCTGATTTCATAACAAGACTTTCTCATGCAGTATCAAGTTATGGTAGTATTTCGTTCACTAAAAAGGTAATGTTAGTATTTATAGTCTTGTTATGAAATCAGTTGCAAAATGATATCAAATTTAAGGGTTTCTTTTGGCTGGTGAAATTGACAATTACTCAAACCGTTCTCAAATTGATCATATTTTTTAGTGTTTCTTTTGTCTGTGTATATTCGATTAACCAAACTAATATACAGTAAGCACATTTACAAACCCCAATAATATTTGTCTCTTATGGACATCGGTTAGTATCGAGGGTTAGAATTTCAGATAATTATTATTTTACTTATACAAATTCACATTCTTTTAATTTTTTTTCATTAAAATCACCCATAAAGGTAAGGGGATGGGCACTCTTTTATCGAATGAAATAAATTATACAAAGAAGGGGATTAAGTCAAAAACTCCTAAAAATACAATTTAAACAAATCATAACTAGGGTACCCTTAAAAATTCAGAAGGATAAAAGTGTAAATGCATCAAAAAACTAAATAAGAAATTGGAATACTTGCAACAATTTGTTATTAATGAAAGTTGGACAAAACTTCCATTATATCATAGTTTAATGATTTCTAGTAATTTGTTAGCACGAACTCTTAATCTGGTATGCATTGAGTGAATTATTCCTCCATAAATCTTCCTGCATCTTGGCTTCTTGATTAGTGCTAAATAATAGTGTAGATATCTTCAATATATACCTAGATAGTAGTTTTTGAAGAATCTTGTCTATTAATGTGTATTTACAAAGTTAAATGAGCATCCTCTTTATAAACTCGATTACAGACTAATATATATATATATATATATACGTATAGTCTATCAATATATTTGTCTCTTATATATATAGGTGTGTGTATGTGTGCGGGCGCTTGTGTGTTGTGCGCACAAGTGCACTTTCTTCTCTAAAAGTATGTGAATTTCTATCTCTACTCAATGGTAATTTTTTAAAAGGGAAAAAGACCAGTTTAGTCTCTTGTTTTTATGGTATCAACTAATCAGATCCTTTATCTATAGCAATAGATCAGTTTTGTTCCTTATTTTTAGAAAAATTAATCAATCTATAGCTTATGATGGAAATCATGTCTGAATAAATTAATGGACCTAGCCAAGTGTTAATTGCATGGCCGTTAACTTGCAGCAAATGTGTTATCAATTACTCTTTTTGTTTGTCCACAATTTCTATCACAAGTCTTAAATTGGTTAATTTTTTTATAGATAAGAGATCAAATTAGTCTTTTTGATAGATAAGGGGCAAAATTGGTCAATATTCTAAAGATAAGGAAGTAAATAGGTTTTTTCCCCTTTTCTGAAATTCTACATTCCTCAAATTGGAGCATGAAAAATGGAAAGATCAAAGCACTTTGGTTAAGTTCTATTAATTGTTTTTCTAAAATTTCTCTTTTCTAGAAAAATGGAAAGAATCAAACATCTGTCAATTTTGGGATTGTAACAAATTTGATGAGTAGTTAAAAGATAGAAGGCCTTATTTCATTTTACGTACTCTAACTTGTTGTCATTCTTACTTTACATCACATACTTTAATTTTAGATATATCCCGAACGGTAAGATTTATCTCGTTTCATTCTCAAATATTTAACAAAGTCATCAAAACTAATAACTGATCTTTAAATCGTAGACACCACGTACCTCAAATAAAACATTCGTCAAATTTTTTAATACTATAAAAAATTGTACTAAAGTGGAAAAAAAATCTAAAAGTTAAGGATGCAATTTTATCCAAAATTTATAATTGTGGTACAAAGTGAGAATTGATTATAATTTAAGGAGTGCAAAGTGAAATTAGTCATTTCTAACTCCATTAGTATAATATGGCACAAAATAAATGCGTGATATGTACAATGGCAGAGCCAAAATTATATTTCAATGGGGAACATATAAGATAAGAAGTTAAATGATTTTGGACAGTGAGACAATGTAGTTATAAGTTTATACTTGAATAAAAAGGCAAAATTTTATTTCTTTGAAGGGATGATGGGAAAATAAAGTTGGTGCTTAATTTAATTTTTGGAACTAAAATTTAGAAAGAACTTTTTAGTGAAGATAAAGAAAATGATGGTGATTTTTCAGTAAGCACAGTATAATCTAAAGTTAGATAATGAATCTTTAGAAGAAATGTTGAAGTTGGAGTTGGTTACTTATTAATAATTGAGAAAGTTATACAAGAGAGAAAATTTTTGTGGGGGCAAAACAAATTTTTTATTATTATAGTGGGGGACAAGATAATATTTTCAAATTATACAAACATATAGTATCTTAGACAATTTTTTTTATTACCAAAAAAGAAGAAGAAGATGGGGCACATGCCCACAGTTCTCCACTGTAAATTCGCATATGGATATGTACAAATCTAACATCCGTCAATTTTAGTTTTAATATTCAAAATTAGATTAAGCGAGATAAATTTGAGATTTGGGTGTATATGTCTTCCAAAATAAAAGTATAGAGTTCAAAGTGATAATCGACTACAAATTAAGGAGAAAACAAAAAGAACATGTAATTATATTTTGCAACAAAAAGAACTAGCTAGATTGTCAATTGGAGAAAACAAGAACAGTAGAAAAGGCAAAAAAAAACATGTATTATATTTTGTGTATCTAACCAAAACCATATGAGCTTTTGAAGCTTGTAATAGACACTAAAATTTCACATTCACATACTTGAAATACAAAAGTAGTATATCATTTCCAGTAATTCACTTCATGGTGAATGTACCTGACTGATTAAGCTCTTATTCTGCAAACCACATTATATTACTCTAATACTTTAAGTAACCATGCACTTTTAGCATTTCATGCACTAGCATGCATGCAGTAAGGCACGAAACAAGTTGGCTTTTAGTTTTGAGGCTTGGTTTCAGGCTCAGTATCCACAGCCTGACCAGCATATGAGCAGCACCTACAACCACCATAATAGTTGCGGCCACAGCACCCAAAGCGGCAATATCCACCTCCACCATAGCCGCCGCGTCCACCATAACCGCCACGTCCTCCATATCCACCGCCACGTCCTCCATATCCACCGCCAGGGTTTCCTCCATATCCACCGCCAGGGTTTCCTCCATATCCACCGCCAGGGTATCCTCCATATCCACCACCATGGGGTTTCCTCCATATCCACCACCAGGGTATCCTCCATATCCACCTCCTGGGTACTTGGATTCTTCTAAGCCATTTGTCTCCTCAGCTGCATTTGCTGCAAATAGAAATAATTAATAAGGTTATGGGAATATATAGGAATATAACATATTATAATTTTACTGACATGTCTAGCCAATATTTCTATCCCGATCGAATTCAAAACTCATTATATTTAGAGTGTAAGTTAGTACATGCACAATAGAGTTTTATTATTTCTGTGTAATATTTTAAAACAATTTTTTATACACGTTATCTAATTACGTTTTATTTCACATATGTTATATTTAAAAAATTATTACATTAATCCTGAAAATGATTTAAAATAATATCGTAAAGAATAATTATTCAAACAGACCATAATAAACTTATGCAATGCCAGCAAATCTAGATTTTATGGACATCACAATTTTTGAGCTATGAAAAATGGAATGTTGAATGGATATCTTACTTTCAGCCAAATCCCTGACTGCCTGACACCTCTGAGCCAATTATCAGAACTGCAGCCAAAAGGCAAAGGAAAAGAACTGCCTTGGAAGCCATACTTTTTTTCCTCACACAATTAAGTTTTAGTACTCAAATTTTGATACTGAGAAGGGATGAGAATGCTGCTGGACTCTCTTCTCTATTTATAGGATGGTCGTCTAGTTGGGGGGTTGAATATATCCAAGTACCTCTTCGATATATTGAGCATAATTAGTAGACCCCATGATTTAGTTGGTTGTTGAAGATAAGGACTATAATATGTACAACTTTTCATAGTATTGCAATTCATTTTGGCTAAATAAACAAGATATCTTAGCTACATTATTAATATTTCCTTCGTATACATGTAGGAGGGAAAGACAACCGATCATGTGCATTAACCTTCCAAGTATATGCATGGCCATGCATTAATGGCAGTATCAGGATAAATTTCTCTCTCCCCCTTCTCACTAGTCTCTTGCTGCAGATCCAAAGTAGCGAAGAAGAAACACTTTTAGAAAAAATTCTTTACGGATCCAAGTGTGTATTCTGAACCGTTAAATGATTAAAAAATAATTCAACCCTTTCACTTTTTAGTTATCTCAACGATTATCATTTATACTCTACATTACAAAGTAAAATACTCCACTTTTAAGTATTCTTTAATTTTAAGAAATTCTTGAATAGACTAGAGTTCATAAAGTACCACATCACCCCAAATCAGCTAGGTGGGTAATATAGTTCTTACGTAACAAAGTGTCCATGACTCTACATACTATGCACATGATCCATGTAAAGATGTCCCCTTTAATTTAAGTCAACACTTTTATGGGTCATGGGACCAGATTTTTTATTAAACTTTTTCTTATTACTTTTCCTGTTGTACCAATCGATTTATATGACGTGAATTTAAATTATTATTCCAAATTTTCAAATCCATCTCCCTTACTCTTTTTATGAATTATTTAATATGTGATATAGATTAACTAGTGTTATAGGAAGTGTAATAGATCACTAAAAGTATAACCTGGAACCGTCATGGGCCACTCATATGTGTGGTGAGCCCAACACCAACACTTAGGCTTAATTGTATTTTGCATCCCCCAACTTGTACCGAATTCTCACTTCACATCCTAAACATTTTCTTGAAAACTTTACACCCCGAACTATTTAAATCTTCCCACTTAAGTCCCAGATGTGATTCCGTCAAAAATTTTAACAGGTGTAGGGCGCGTATGCAACACTCCCTATTAAATGCACGTGACCATAAAAAGGCCTAACTCCACTTTACACCCCAACTTGTACCGGATTCTCATTTTGTTCCATAAACTTTTTTGAGATATTTTGCACTCCGAACTATCTTAATCTTCTCACATAAATCCACAATGTGATTGTGTCAAAAATATAACGGTTGTAGGGCGCATGTGCAAAACTCTCCATTAAGTGCAAGTGGCTAGAAAATTACTAAAGGTGTTAGAAATTTAGTGGTGAAAAATTTTTCCTCCTTTGACCAAAATTTTGGTGGTTAAAAAATAGCCTCATTTCCTTCTATTCACTACTTGTTTCCCTCTCAACACTCATTCCTTCTTCCTAAACTACCTATTATAAATTCTAATTGAGTTATATTGAATTATTTTAGAAATAAATAAAAAATAATAATTTCTTCCCCAACCAGTTATTCTCCTCCTCTTCATCCTCCTCAGCCATAGCCACCATCCCTAACTCTCCACCCCTATCCTTGTAACCTAACCCAATCTCCGCACCATTCCCCACCCCCCTTTTCCACCTCCCAAATCCAACACCCCTACACCAGAACTGCCCTATCCTGGGGGGGAGATGTGTATAGGAGACAGGTCTCCCTAGCCCTCCAAAATGTCCACCGAAGAGACAGCCTCCCCATCCTCAAATCCTCCTTTATCGCAGTACCCCATCCATTCCCACATCCCCACCACCCCTTACATTTTTTTTCTGATTTTTTATTTTTGTTTCTTAAGTTTATTTTGAATATTTTATTCAACTTTTTTTTCTTTTCTATTCACAATTTTGGTTCTTTTTTTATTATTTTTTTCTTAACTTTTCATTTTGTTCATTTTTTTTGAGTTTTTATGGTCACTTGCACTTAACGGAGAGTGTTACACACGCATCCTACAATAGTTATATTTTTTGATGGAATCACATTTTGGATTTAAATAAGAAGATTTAGATAGTTCGAGATGTAAAGTGTCCCAAAAAAAGTTTAGGGTGTAAAATGAGAATCTGATACAAGTTGAGGTGCAAAGTAGAGTTAGGCCTTTTTATTGTCACTTGTACTTAATAGAGAGTGTTGTACACGCGCCTTACAACCGTTAAATTTTTCGATGAGATCACATTTTAGACTTAAGTGGGAAGATTTAGATAATTCGGGGTGCAAAGTGTCCAAAAAAAGTTTAGTGTGCGAAGTGAAAATCAAGTACAAGTTGAGGGGGTGCAAAGTGGAGTTAAGCCCAACAATTATTACTGTTTTTAGGTTTTGGGTGACATTGAGGGCACATGATTTCAGTCTTGCTTTGTGTATTAAGTATTTTTATCTCACATTTTATATGCTTAATATGTGTATTTTGATATAATAATATTTTTATGTCAGAGCACTTGTGTCAATCATCAAAAAATGTGACATTTGATTGATATAGGAAATGAGATAAAAAAAATCCGTAGGCACCGATTGAGTAACAAATCGTATAATAAACCATGTTATTAAAGAATATGAATTTCGTCTCAAAACTAATTAATACTGATACATGTGAGATCACACACTTATTAATTAGTTTAAAATTTTTAGGCTAACAAATGTGGCAGGTTTATATTTTGACACCCCCTCATATACCTGACTTGGATTTAAATAAAATAATAAATTGATTTGACTTCTTACATGACTTAGGAGCCCAAATATGAACAGGAGAAATATCACTTGACATAATCTCCTAAACCAATGCAAATATTGGTTGACATAAACTTGCCTCTGTACCTGTCAAGATTTGTCATTGTTCGGATTCAGGACCACCATATCCTTAAAGAATGATTCACGTATTCAACTCAAGCTATGCAAAGTCAAACTTCGTCGCTCTAGTTGTAACAGTCGTGAGCATGCATTTTCATCACTTGGCAACATGCAAAGAATTCAGTAAATATGTAAATTGCTTTTCATTATGTACACACGATTCAAAATCAGGTTACTTATTTATTTTAACGCTTAATTAACATTAAGAATCTTCTTTCTCACTAATTTTGAACAGTTAAGGGTGGCGTATTTCGGGCTATAAAATCTTTTATTCTATTTTCTATCCTATTTCTATCCTATTTCTATCTTACTAATTAATAAATTGTTAAAATTACTTTTAATTATAACTACAATTTTTAGTGAATAAATCTTGACTTTTAATTAGATAGTATAACAAGAAGCGAGATGAAAAATCCTTAACTGTATTTCGGACTTTTATAATTCTGAACTAATTGAAAATGAATTGAGAGAACTTGTCAAAACACACGCTACCCAACCTAATTAATGCTCTTACAAGTTACAACCGTTGTGGCAGACCAAGACACGGATATGAATTATTGACACTGCACTGGGGTCGCAATGAGAATATAAAATACGTAAACGTATGGGAAACTAAGACCTTAATAGTAGCAATACTATAGTGAAATATTCAGTCACCTTCATCTTAATTGCTGTTTGGCTACGAGGGGAGGATGTGGTAGAATATAGATCGCTTGCATGTCGGTATCGTCGTCCTATTTAATAGTACAACTTTATGAGAAATAAGCAGACTTTATTTTTTATTTCATTTGTAAATCTTGTAGTGTAAATTAAATATTATAAAATTTATGATATAAATTGATGTAAGTAAAATTTTATAAAATTTAATTTTAATCGCAGAGTTTACAGATAAAATAAAAATTCGAATGTATGATATTATTTTCCCAACTTTATAAGAATACCAATGTGACCCGAGCATGGCCAATTAATGGTCCCAAGCTCAATCTGGGTCGCGTTAACACGCAGCTGTTGGCCACTAGATTGGACTTTAGTGTCTCAATGTCCTTAGGTTATAGGACGGGTTTAAATCCCGAACACAATTTCACAGCAGCAGCCACATGCCATAATCAGCTCTTGAGTTAGTAACCATATTCAGCTATTTTTTCCACCATGTGTGGGTATTTGCTATTTGTATTTAGTTGAATCTTTGTGGATATTAATAATGATTACTTGAAAAAAATAATAACAACTCAATTTGAGCCGACTCAGAGCCCTTAGAAAAGTAAAAAGTGTAAATTACATTTACATATTCGGAAATTTGATATCAGGGTTTATTTCACTTTGCATCTGTTAATTTGTATTCGATTTTCACTCTACACTTTATACTTATTTTTTAGACATATTGCACCCTAAGCTCTTACATTTATTAATTTCGGTCAAATTTTTAACAGATTTATCAAATTTAATAGATGTTCTAACCGTACATACCATGTACCTAAAATAGTACATTTGTCAAATTTTTTAACACTATCAAAATTAGAGTAAAGTAAGATGGATATAAAAGTTAGGGAGAGCTATATATAAAAAATTTGGAATTGGGGGTGCAAAGTAAACATTGATCATAAGTTAGAGAATACAAAGTAGAATTAGTCATGATTACTTTTATTAGGACAATATACTCCTAGACAAGTGTATGGTATGTACTTGTTTAACATTCATTAATTTTAGTAAAGACGTTAAAAATTAAACTAAAATAAGATAAATTTAAGAGTTTAAGATGTAATATTTTTTTAAAATAAAATAAAATATAATATAAGAATCGAATATAAATTAAGTGGTGCGAAGTGAAGTAAGACCTATGATATCATTACCTAGGCGACTTTTGGTCAATATGGTAATCGATAATACTTGGTAAAACTTTGTAAATGTCACTTTATCTTTTTCTTTGTTTTCTTCTGTTAGCCTTTTCAAATCATTTTGCTGCTCTACCCCTATGTTAGACTTTCCCTTGCCATTCATATCAGAACAGCTATAACTTTGTTTAGATTAGCACTGGAATTTTACAGAAATTAGAGGTTGTAGGTATTCATCACATATATAGATATTCAGAAATGTGGTATGCACTAAAATAGTACATGTCCTTTTATTTTTATGAATACCGACGCCGGTGTAAAGATCTCCTATATTAGGAATTCTCCAATTTTTTTTTTCTTTTTTAAAAATTAGGACTTGAACTCTATTTTTCTTTTTTCTTAAGGCTTGGCTAGATCCAGCGACCTATTTTGCGCCAAATCGATTTTTCATACTTTCACTCGGTAGCAAACTTTTCGTCAATTCAAATTCGGAAAATGCTTCCATTCATTTAGGGTACTTCGCATTGAAGAGGCAGATCTAAGAATTGAATTTTAGTGGGCAAAAAACTATATATACATATTTTTTAAAGACAGTTTTAGGATTGTTTTTTTTTAAATTTTAGGGGGCAAAATGTTAGCATAATTAAACCAAACTCTTTATCAATTAAGAATTATGTTACTATTCGTTTTTTAGTAGTTTTATTAGAGGAATTTAGTTTCATATCAAGATTATGTTTAAAATTGTAGTACATAACAAGAAGAATTCTACAGTCTCTTTTAGAAAATCATTCCCTTAATTTAAAAAGTTTATACAACATAAGATTTTAAAGTACATGATTTTATATTGTACAAGCATTTAAAGTATAAGGGAATGATTCTCTAAGAGGGACTGTAGAATTTTTTTATGTTTAGAATTGCTATTTTGAATGTAATTGAGTTTCTTAGTAGTTAAGTTTCTTACCATATAAATAGAGGATTTGTTAGTTTATTCAGTTGAAAAGAGTCGAGTTGAAAGTCTAGAATAGGGAAATTCTAGAGTAGAGATAAAGACTATTGTGCCATGAGTATATGCAAGTCTGAATATAAGAGTATGATGCGCGTTATTTTGTAATATCTCCACTTCTCTTACATATATTTATTTGTGTTGTATAAATTTATCTTCTGCTATGTGTTTTTTTGTGGCAACCAGTGGTATCAGAACCCTAAGCTGTAGTCTTAGAGTGTTTTGAAGATTGAAGAAAAAAATTATTGGAGTACTTGCATAATATTGAAAATTCAACCACGAGATGATGGCCTTAGGGTACTCGTTTGTCGGCAATTAGAGTAAAACAAAATCAACCCTAATTATACATATAGCTAAAAAGAGGGATCTTGCCGTGATTGTTTTTGTTGGTGTTGGACAGTGATGGAGGAAAAAATATTACTAAATTGGTTGTGATTGATTCACAGTTTAGAGAAATTTGATACCAATTGTTATCATTCAAGTAGGCAAAAAAATAATGGAAGAAAAAGTGTTCAACGAAAATTATTTATCCAAATGTATCGATTATTTAAAATTTTGAAAGATGAACATAAAAAAAAAAAAAAAAAAAAAATTGCTACCAGATTGGTGGATAGAAAACGAAGTCAACAAATTGAGTTGTTCATGGATCTGTAGATTACTTTCATGGAGAATTTGGTTTAAGGAAGGTATTATTGGTATAATTAATCCAAACTCCTTACTAGTTAGGAATTATATTATTACTAAGTTTTTAGTAGTTTAGTTATTATACGGGATTTAGTTTCATATCAAGATCATGTTTAGAGTTGTTATTTCCAATGTAATTGGGTTTCACGGTAGTCAAGTTTATTACTCTATAAATAGAGGGTTTGTTAGTTTATTCAATTAAGAATACTTAAGAGTTTAGAATAGGGAAATTTTAGAGTAGAGATAAAGACTATTATGTTGTGGGTATATGCAGTCAATATGAGAGTTCGGTTTGCGTTATTTTGTTATTTCTTCTCTTTTCGCACATATATTTATATAGTTTGAATAAATTTATCTTCTATTTTGTGTTTTTTGTGTCAATACAAAGTCTAATTTTTTTAAGGGTGTCATTGCATTTTTTTTTTTTAAATCAAGAAAAATAACTTATTTTCAAAATTTTGGGGAATAAGACTATATATATAGAACAATTTTTATATTTTCTAATTTTTATAATAGTGTAATAATAATTTTAAAAAATTTATAAAGATAAAAATATAATTTTGAAGATTTTGGGGAGGGAACGGCTGCCCGTACTGTGTCGCATTGTACTTTAAATTCATATATCCATCAAGCCATCTGATGGAAGACTATGGATTAATATCCACATTCAGAGATTAGATAAGATCCACATGAAAAATTTAAACGAAGTGGATTAAAAATTTAAACGAAGTGGATTAATATTCACGATTTTTTTTTAAAAAAAGGGTCCTACTATTCATGATCTTTTATATATATATATATAGACAGATGGATTACTTGGTCGTTGCCCCAACTTGTAACCAAATTGTTGAGTATGTTTTAGTCGTGAATAAAAAAGATCATGAATAGTAGGGCCCTTTTTTCTTTTTTTCTTTTTTTTAAATCGTGAATATTAATCCACTTCGTTTAAATTTTTCGTGCGGATCTTATCTAATCTCTGAATATATATATATAATAAAAATATACATATATTATAAAAATATGAGTGGTATTTTCTCTTATATTGTTTCTTTCCTTTTTGATCTACTTAAATTGTCCATAATAAAATGATGATAACTAATGGACATAATAGGTCATTATATTTGAGTTTATCCAATAATAATTTGCAAGTTAAAATTTTCTAACCCCCACGTTTGTTTGGTAAAAAGGAATGGCTTGAAATAGAAAGGTCAATTACAGGTAAAATGGGTTTCTACCCAAAATAAGTAAGAATGCATATTCCTATCACATGTTTGGTGACATAATACAGTGTTTGGTATAACCAGTTTTATATATCAAAATGAAAAGGATTTTAAATTAATTTGACTTAAATGCCCTGACTCAAGTAGTATAACAAAGTTTATTATATTTGTCATTTTAGTCCCTAATTCTAGTTTGTGTCAATTAACCTACCTTAGTCATTAATCAATATAAAAATATTGTCAAAACAACTAAAAATATAATGATTTCCATCAACACCAGTAATTCTTTAAAAATACTTGTGAAAAATTTAAATACAAAAATTTCCTAACACTATCTGTATTTTTCAGTCTTTTCATTATATTTTATTTTGATGTAAAATTAAATTTTTCACGATAAATATACGATACCAATAATCATCTATTAAAGTTATATCAGTCAATTTTCTTTTTGCTTTTCTTTGTGTTTATTAAAATGATTTTCTTTTACTTTTTTCCACCGCTAATATATTTCAACTATCACCTAAATTATACAAAGTAACTTTAAATATATATATATATATATATATATAATTCAAATTAAAATAATTTAGATTAACTACTTTTAATAATTCATCAAAAATTTTAAAATTAATTATTTCACCGTATTTTTAAATTTTAAATATTAAAGAAAGTATTATTCAAGAATTAAAATATTAATTAATTTGGAGCATATTTATATTTTTAACAATATTGACAATATTATTGAATTTTATTTTTATCTTAATGTATTAAATGATGCAAAACTTAAATTAGGGGGTAAAGTGAAATCTCACTTAAACCTTAAGGGAGTTTATTGCAATTAACCTTTAGGGGTAAATTTGTCTTTTTGTAAAGACTAACAGCGGATTTATAATTGACCGTTGAATAAACTTTAAAGTCAAAGGAGTAAAGTGAAAAAAAAAATAATACTAAGAAATTTAATGTAAAATATAATAGACCTTAAGAGGGTTTATTATATTTAACCCTTAAACAAATGAGAATAGCAATTCCACTATTATCATTCTTGATCCCTTTACAACCTTCAAAATTGTGCGATTGCTTAAAAAAGGGTAAAACATATTTTTAATTCTCAAATTTTGGCTCAGTGATATTTTTGGTTTTCAAAGTTTACAAAAACAAATTATGTCCATCAACTCTAAATTTCTATTGGATTAGGATAATTGATAAAAATAAAAAAATAGCATCCTTTTTGTTAAAATTTATGAGAAAGAGCAATTTTTGTTGGTTTAGCCAAGAGAAAGTAAAGATAGAAGGCAATTTTTTAGGATTTATCAGATAAAGAATTAAATGTTTGTTAGAGTAGAAGCATAAAAACAAAAAATTATGTTATTTTTAAGTCAATTGCCTAATAGAGCTGAAACATAGAAGATGAGAAACGTAACCTGATTTTATTTTTTGTAAAACTTTAAAGATTAAAAATATCACTAAGCCAAACTTTAGGGTCTAAAAGTATTTTTTACCCTACAAAAATCTGTACTCAGGTAACTAATCTCCAAAGAAAAAAAAAAAAAAACACAGGTAATCTCCACTTCCTTGCTAACACATGATATTTGAGTTTTGGTTAATGCATCCATGCATGGAATATTATAAGGTATAATTTATTCATTTTGTATCCTAATGTTCAACCAACTAGATTTGCCGCGCCATAAGAATTCATTGTTTGGTGAATTCAATAAGAAGAATTTGACGAGCCAACTATTTATTTGTTTCTTTCACGTAATTAAAGTTCCACACATCATTGTATTACAGGTTGAGCTTTACACTAATTAAGTTATGCACGACAATTTAAAGTGTACTTTTAATCGTGGCCATAGTTGAGAGTAATTCTCAAGAAATCCTAAAATTGGGGGAAAAAATCACCACACTTATAAAAAAGTAAATTTTGGATGATTTAATTTATATCCAATAACCACAATCCGAAAATCAGCAATCAAAAAAATTAGAAAGTTGATCAGTGAAAAAAAATAAGTCATTCAAAGGAGGCAAGAGAAATACCTTGGTTGGTTGCAACGGTTTGTTATGATGAATTTTTATATATGTAGATTGATTCAAATATCTCTTTTAAAAGAGTTTTAGATCTGAATTAGAGTTCTTTTTCCCTTTCCTTAATCACCTTCAATTTCAACAGTAGTGGAGAGTCGATAAAAGAGCATTTTCATTTGACTTCATACAGCTTCTTGAAGTACTACAACTGAAGCACATTAAGGGGAAAAATAATAGAAGGATTGTGTACAAGGCATATGCTACGATACTAGGCATGGACAAGATTCTAGCTTATGAATGGATATCCAATAAAGGGAAGCTAAAATTCTCGTGGTGTTATACTATCAATAAGGCCAGGTAAGCTAAAATTCTTTAGGTATGTGATGATGCTCAGAATTAGTATTTAATATATTTTTACAATATTTACTTTAATAATATTTACGTGATAGTTTCATTAAGAACATTTATATAATTAAGGTTCAATTTAGTTGATAATGTAGTGGCTTTAAAATCCTTCACATTTCTCTATAAATAAGGGGTTCATGAGCCTAATTAAGACCTAATCACAATACAATTTTTCCATCTTCTCTCTACCTTCTCTCTACTTTCTCTCTTTCTCTCTCTACAAATTCTATATACAACAGTATGCTTAGCCAAGATAATCTCATTTTTCACCCTCATTTCTTGAATTCACTTCCTTTGATATGATTGTGTATTATTCATTCTTTCGTAAATGATAAAGAGCCCTTCTCCTATTTTAAAAATCTTCTATCATCAATTGCATCGAGATTAATATTACAAGTGAAAGAGACAGTATGAGCTTTATCGAAAAATTAGAGAATGAAAAGTATTCAAATTGCACTTCTCAATTTGCATGACATAAAGTATTTTCTTCATATTTAAATTCAATTCAAATATCTTTTTATGCCACTATTGAAAAATAAATAAATAGGGATCCATTCAACCATAATAACATGGGCATGCATTGTCCCGTGTGGTCCATGAACTATATTTGTTAAGAATTTCTTGAAAAAAAACACATTTTGTTCGTTGTCACCAATTTTCTTACATATGATTTTAGTAAGTTGAAAATCCATAAATTGGATTTGTTGAGAGTTTGGGGTTACAAGAGCACCCAAGAAATTTGAAGGGACTATAGAGAATATGAGACATGTATAAAATTGTGGAGTTTTTATAAATTTTGAACCAAAAACCTAACATTGACATTGATACCTTATAAAAAAGTATGAATTTTTATTTAAAAATCAATTGATAATAAATAAAGTGAAACATAAATTTATAAGAGAACTAATAGTGTAAATTCATAAGTCCAATAAACATGAATTCATCACAATTAATTCACGTGTATTTCACTAGTTTAAACAAATTGTGGCCGCTGAAAAAGTTCATCGATCAAGTGTTATGCCACAAAAACTTAATTCAATCAGATAAAAAAGAAATCAAGAATTGCTAGAGGACTCCAGACCAATTCGATTGTTGGGTAGCCAAAAAAAAATAATCGAAACTTACAAGATAATAAAAATTTTAAAATTTTAAGAGTACCAGACACTCCGTGGTCCATGGACCCGCACTGAATAGATAGCACGTAAATTGTTTCTTGTTTGTATTAATATAATATTTTACACAAAAATCCTCATGGCTTTGAATCTGGATTAGAAGTTGGCCCACTCTTGTCTAATTGTCAACCATGCTTTTCTTCTTTCCAATCTAAATCCATTGAATTGAATATCTAGAAAGTTTGAGTCAAACCCAGAGAGTAAATAAGTCAGCCACTTGGTTTGTGAGCAGCAGCTTAATGTAAGCATATAAATTACTGTATTTATTATCAATGGCTAGCTGGAAGCAAGATGATTTACTTGCATCTGTATTCAGGAGCGATGCTTGGCTAGTATTGTGACGTCCCAATTTTGGGATTAAATAAGGGTCCCTCATTTTATTAATAATCCAACGATCAGAAAATGGGACTCTCCAAGCTAAGTATTTTTCCTCCATTCAGACTGCAACTCCATTGACAAATTCACCATTTATTGTGCATTAAATTGCAAACTGCCAACTAGAGTATATAGTCTAAGTTGCAGAGTTCACATACCTTTTGGGTTATGAATTTTCTGGCCTTTGAATATTCTCAAGAGACTACCAACAGTACATATCAATGAAAGAGTAGTTTGTTGATTAATTTGATAAAAATATTGGAAAAATTCTACAAAATGAACTCGTGGATATCTTCGTCTAGGATAAGTCACATTATTCATATGAGTGATATAACTCATTTTGATCACCAAAGAATGACCCAAAATATAGGGCATAACTACTATAATTAAGTGTAAAGGTGTTCATGGAACAAATACCCAATTCATTAGGTAAATATGCGACCCGATCTGAATATACAGGGTTAGAGAAAAACGCATGACACCCACGATCTCCATATACATAGTGTATCCAATCATTCAATTACCTTAAAAGCGGGTTGGATAAGTGGATACTCGATCTAATCCATTTGTGGCATTTTTTAGTTTAAAATATTTTAAAAAGTTACAAAATTAACAAGTAATTATGCAAATATCCATAAAAATAGAAGGCAATGCGAAAATACTTATTAATATTAGGTCATAATGAGTAAAATTATAAAAAATAATCTTATATATGGACGAATACGGTACCTGTCGAGTGACTGAGTCATAAATTCTCAACTTACTACCTAATTATCTTAATACTTAACCTACTACCTAATCCTATAATGCTAATCGATTCAGATACCCTACTTTTACTGGTCAAAATATATCAACTTAGCAGATATTTTGGATTGACGAAACATGATGAACACCGGGGAGACTTTTTTGACTATTGCACAAAATATTGTTGTATTCTATGGATAGCTACTACTGAGATATCTACGCATTAGTATAGAATATCTACATATTGTTTTACAATGAGTGGACTTGTCTAAGTAATGCACAAAATATTGTTATATTGCTCTTCCAAAGAAAAAAAAATACAAATCACACATATTTAGTATTGATGCATGAAAAATATTGTACCAAAATTTAATATTAAAGTCCAAATTCTTCGTTGTTCGAATCCTCTAACGCAGAGGTAAAAGCGCATGTATACCCACTATATATGAAACCTGCGATAGAGCGGCAAGGTTATGTCCTCGGGGAGGTTTGGACGCTCAAGTTAAAATTTATGCGAGGAATTGGATTAAGAGTAAAATAAAAGCCTGAAAAGACAAATGAGAAGTTGTATGAATTCCTTTATTTACCTTGCCAACTTACTATTTATACTCTTCCTTAATGGGTTTGGATAGTTCATAGGTTTGGGAATAATTATTAGGCCCATGAGGACCCTGAATATGTTGAATTTCTTCATAACTTGATTTTAGATAAAAATTACCAAAATATTCTCTTATATATTTGACCGCTTTAACTGACTAACGGTTTCAAACTCATGTATCTTCGAGCCATTAAATGGCATTTTTAGGCATCATCATTCAGAACATTTGAAACTTAATTAGTAACTCGATCTGTGATGTATATTGCCATAAAATGTCTCCAACTCCTCAGTCGGTCATTGACTACCGTCAACGTCATAGAAGTTAAATAGAAGATAGAAATTTTATTTGTATAAAATTATTTTATATCTGAGCAAAAAAAAAGATAAAAATAGTTTTTATCTACAAAACTATTTTTTATTCTACAATCCTATCCAAGATAAACAACTACTTCTTTTTTTTTCCCTTTTTTGTCACATCCATTACACTCTTAATTAAATAGTATCTTACCTATCTGATAATATTAATGCTACGTTTCCTATAATGATACTATGGATATTTTTGTAGTATCACTATAATATTATGAAAATTTAATTTCTAAGAATACTATTATATAGTTTTTGTAAAAAATTAGTTTCTTTAAAAAATATATATTTTATCATTTGAGAAATTCAAATACATCTAAATCTACATATCTAATTGTTATATTATAAATAAATTATAGCTTAGCAGTACAAAACATGCTTAATATATATATATATTGTCTTTGGGAACTTTTTTTTGCATATTTTGTTAAATTTTGGGGAGCAATTTTGTACAATTCCCTTATACAATTTTGTTTTGATTTTTTTATTTAACGACCACGTAACCCCACGTGACCATTTTCTGTTAAAATTCTTGATTTTTTGGTCAATTATTCCTATTTTGGCTAAAAAAAAATGAAACATTGGGACTAAATTTGTTTTGTTCAAAATCTAGAGACTAATTTATTGAATTCCTCAAAGATTAGGGACTAAAAATGCATTTTACTCTTAAAAGGTTTATAGTGGTTTTCTACCTTCTAGAGTTAAGGTAAATTATTTGTTAGTTTCCTAATTCAGTTGAATTTCCTATTCTAATTGGGTTTGCTATTAATCAAGTTTTGTTAAATTATAAATACAGGATCTGTCAGTTGAGAAGAGTTGAGTTTAGAATCATAAAATAGATAAATTTTAGAGTGTGTGAAAGGAAACTTTGCCGTGAGTTTATATCGATTTTAATATGAGAGTTGGATATACAATATTTTGTAACTCATTTTCTCCCACAAATTTTTATGTGTTAAATAACTAATCTTCCCTCTGTGTGTTTAGTTTCTGCTGACATTCTATCATATTGTTCTAAATTTTCTATTTTCATTAGTAGTTATAGATAGAATTTGTTCTAACAAATTAAATGAAATAATAAAAACTAGCATGGCATTGACATGTCAAATGGAAAAACGATAATAGTAGAAAAGGCGAAAAGCATGTAAATATATTTTGCGAATCAAAACAGAAGTGCTTCTGTAACATGAAACTGGCCTTAAAACTTCACTCTCACATACTTTAAATACAAAAGTAGAATATGATTTGCAATAATTCACCTCATGGTGAATGGACCTCACTGATTATGTTCTTATTCATATTGCAAGTAAACCACGTTATATTAATACTTTAACCATGCACTTTTAGCATTTCATGTACTTTTAGCATTTCATGTACTTTTAGCATTTCATGTACTTTTAGCATGCATGCAGTAAGCCACGAAAGCAGGTTGGCTTTTAGTTTTGAGGCTTGGCTTCAGGCTCAGCATCCACAGCCTGACCAGCATATGAGCAGCACCTACAACCACCGTAATAGTTGCGGCCACAGCACCCAAAGCGGCAATATCCACCTCCACCAAAGCCGCCGCGTCCACCATTACCGCCACGTCCTCCATATCCACCACCAGGGTACCCTCCATATCCACCGCCAGGGTATCCTCCATATCCACCTCCTGGGTACTTGGATTCTTCTAAGCCATTTGTCTTCTCAGCTGCATTCGCTGCAAATAGTAATAATTAAGGTTGTAGGAATATAGGAATATAATATAGTATGAATATCATAGACATGTCTAACTAATATTTCAATCCCGGTCCAATACAGAACTCATTATATTTAGAGTTTTAAGTTTATAGATCGTCCACTCCACAATAGAGTTTCATTATTTTCTGATTAATATTTTAGAATAATTTTTTAAACACGTTATCCAACTACATTTTATTTCACATTTGTTACATTCAAAAAAATTACAACATAAATGATTTTAAATAATATCATAAATAATAATTGTGCAAACAGATCAAAATAAACTTATGCAATGCAAACAAGTCTATATTTTTGGACATCAAAATTTTTTGAACGATCAAATTGAAGTGTTGAATAGATATCTTACTTTCAGCCAATTCCCTGGCTGCCACCTCTGAGGCAATCATTAGAAATACAGCCAAAAGGCAAAGTAAAAGAACTGTCTTGGAACCCATATTCCTTTTTTTTTTTTCCTCACACAGCTAAGTTTTAGTACTCAAATTAATTTTGATATTGAGAAGGGATGAGAATGCTGGTGACTTGTCTTCTCTATTTATAGGAGGTTCTAGGTGACATGGGGATGGGGGTGGGGAAGATGGAGAATGTATCCAAAGTACCTCTTGGAGCTATCATATATACACTGAGCATAATTAATAGACCCCATGATTTAGCTGCCTGTTGAAGATAAGGATTGTAACAATGTCATTAGATTCTTTATTACATTTTTTCGTATTGTACTTATATTATATTATGTAAAAGAGTGACACTTACCTCTCATTTAATTTAATTTTTTATAATAAAAATACACATATCACTCTATCACATGATATAATATGAATGTAATACTAAAATATAATAAAGGATCCAAAACCCCAAACAATAGTATTGCAATTCCTTTTGGCTAAATGTACAAGATATTTCCGTTATATTATTAATATATCTTATATCCTTCGTATACACGTCGGAGGAAAGACAAGCGATCGTGTGCATTAACGTTCAAGTATAAGCATGGCCATGCATGAATGAATCTCGCGTCTTATATGTCACACTATTTATGTTAATCTTCAGTCTTATTATATATTGAATGTTTGAATTTGTATTTTATCTTTATAAGTATTACTATGATAGAATATCACTAACGTGACAAGCATATAAAATATAAAACAAAAATTGATATAAATAATAACACAGAAGATCCTGTAACCCATGAAGTCACGAATGACAGTATTCTATTCGGAGTACTATTTTTAGATTTGGCGTGGCATTGATTGATTACTAGTTACAATAAACAATATTGAAGATGTATGTAATGTAAGAGTGACGATAGTAGTAAAATTTGGTTTCTTCTTCTCAAGGCATGTGTCTTGGTTTCGACTAGATCTTCATTTACAAGAAATTTTCGTTACGCCCTAATTATAGTATATATATAACCTTAATATTTGAAAGAAAAAATTGTCACTTTCATTACTTTTTAATTATTTAATAATTTAAAATGCACATTATAAATTGTGAAATGATAAGTAGCACAGATTTGTTTCATACTTGAGAAGAAATATCTTCAATAAAAGATTGTCACATTGGCTAGTAATTAAATTGTTTACGTTGCTTCTTAACTAGGATTATTAGATATAGGAAGCTTTCAGAATCTAGCTGCCACAATATGATATTCCAAAATTAGATAGTAGGAAATCGACAAAATTTCCAGCAAAGCGATGTGCCTACAGTCTACTAATGTACATTTTAAGAAATGCTATAGTAGTTTGAGGAAAGTACCAAGATTATAGGAAGATTGGGTTTTTTTTAGCACTGAATAGAGGTGTAGTATGTCAATTGTCTGATCGAAGTTTAAAAAATTATTTATAATACAAAGTGAATATTCTAAATCATTGAATGTTTAAAAAGTAATGAGATTTTGAAGTTTTTAATTATTTCAACGACTGTCATATCCATTTCACATTACAAATTAAATAGCAAAGACTTACTCCTGAAGTTTTGAACCATGAGAAGAAAGCATGTTTCGGAAGCAAGACAATAACCGATTAGAGTTTGTTTGTGATTTTGCCTCTGAACTTGTCTGGGATTCAGGACCACAATATCCTTAAGAATGATTCATGGTTCAGCTCGAGCTATGCCAATTCAAACTTCATCACCCGATCTAGTTGTAAGCATGCATTTTCATCATGAGGCGTATACGCATTTAACTAATTGAGGAGTTTTTATTTTTTATTTTTTATGCATGGTAACCTTTTCTAAATCCAAATTTACAGCTTCAAGAGCTTAAAAGGTCCCTTTTGAAATTTGAGGGATAAAATAGGATTCGGATCACCTTCATCTTAATTGCTGCTTGGCTATAAGCTTTTCGAATTTTCTATTTTGTTACTTTTGTCAATTTTCTGTTTCATTATTGAATATTTGTCACTTGTGTTTAGTTTCATAAGTATTATTATAATAAAATACACGTAGAGGTGACGGTGGGCCAGGCCAACCTGTCGGTCCGGCCCAGCCCGCCTGACCCTTTTTTAATTGGCCCGGCCTGTAAAGTTCTATAGCAACCCGAGACCAAATATAGGGTCAGACCTGGGCCAAGGAGTTCCACCTCGCGGCCCAGCCCGTATCTTTAATCGGTACCGAGACCGATCAACAGTTCAACTATTTGAACCTGGCCCAAAGCTTGAACCGTACCCAATCCAACGGGCTCAGCCTGTGGGTCAACCCGTCTGGTCGATCGTTAGGGCTTGCGGACCACATATTGGAAATTACTTTGTTTTTATTTTTTTTCTTTTAAAAAGCTTTTAATGATTGTTTTACCCCTCCAACAGTTATAAAATAGTTAGTTTTTTGGAGTAATATCAAAAAAAAAATTCTATAAATACCACACAATTTTCCCAACAAATCACACCAATTTCTCTCTACTTTCTCTTATTTCATCTTTCTACTCTCCAACTCTATCTCTAAATGCTATTATAATTTCTTCCATACTACTTAAATTATAATATATAGTATTTTAGGAATTTAAAATTACTCTTAAGTGGAAAGCTCAATTGAAAATTTGGAGATTTATCCAAAATTCAAGTGGTGAAGTGTTCAAATGGAGTTCAAGTACTCAAGTGTATAAATTAAAATTCAACATTTTAATTTCCAAGTTGGTTTTTCATACTTTTTACTTTGTTAAGACTATATGTTGTCTTTATCATCTCTCTTATTTTTTTTTCTTTATTATTGTTATGTTATATCTTTTTATTTGAAAATTTAGTAGTTTGGATCTTTAATTTTCATAATACCATTTTGTTTTACTTTTTTATTTAAAATTTTTTTTCCATTTCAAGAAAATGCAATAAGGATCACAAGCACCCCACATCCTACTAGATGGCCCAAGAATATTTGTTGATTTAGATGATATAGATAACCAAAATGAACAAGCACCTACCAAACAACCAACTACTACTAAAATAAAATGTCTCGTTTGGAAATTTTTTGAAAAAGATGAATAAAATGAGACTGCTACTTGTAAATTATGTGTTCCACCTATAGCATTTAAGCACAAAAAAGAGAAGGGACTAGAACACTTAATAGACACATTAGTAAAAAATATAGTGAATCTCAAGAAAAATAAAAAATAGTTCAAACAAAAATTCACACCACACAAGGTATGGTAACATGTAATTTTAAGTATTCACTTGAAAAAAATAGAATTTTAGGAAATTGCTAAATGAATAGTTAGAGATGAATTGCCTTTTGTTTTGAATGAAAGTTTCAATTTAGAACAGTACATGCACAAAGCCATGAACCAACAATTTAAAAAGGTTCCTAGAAGTATTTTGAGAAGTGATATTAAAAGAAAGTATAGGGAAAAGAAAAATGAATTGATAGCTACTATTGCATTGACTAATTGGAAAGTTGCTTTTATTACTGATTCTTGGAAAGCAATCATAAATGAAGATAATTTTGTATCACTGCACATTGGATTGATGTAGATTGGCATTTACAGAAATGAATTATTAGTTTTCAAATTTTTGAACACCCTCACAATGTCCCCCAAATTAAAATGTTAATTACTATTTGTGCCCGTGAATATGGTTTACTTGAAAAAATTATATCCATTTCTTTTGATAATGCCTCAAATAATACCACAAGTGTACCTATGTTAAAAGATGTTTTTAAATCTGTTTTAGGTGGTGAATTATTTCATAATAGATGTGTATTATGTCATGTACTTAATATTTGTGTTAAAGATGGTTTAAAATGGTTGAAAATATAATTAGTCCAATTAGAAGCGCTATTTATTTTATCCATTCATCTACTGCTCGTCAACAAGATTTTAAACGACTTTGTCTAGAAAATAGCATGAATCTTAAACATTTTCCAATAGATGTACCCACTAGGTGAAATTCTACTTGTCAAATGTTATCAAGTACTTTTGGTTATGAAAAATTACTGTCTATATTTTATAACAAGCATATTTATTCAATTAATGCAACTTACTAAGGTAAGGAGGATTTTGATCGAGTTAAAACAATTGTAGAAATTTTAAAGCAATTTGAGTATGCTACAAACTTGTTCTCCGCTGCTTATGGACCTTTCTCTCGTATTGTTTTACTTGAACTAAGTGTTATTAAAGTTGTTTTTTTCATTAATAAAAGGAATGAGTTTTTTGATGATATGATTAGCGCAATGGAAGAAAAAATTGACAATTATTATGAAAATATTCCACTATTTTTGTATTATTTCGCATGTGTTATTGATCTATGTAATAAATTGTATAAGTTAAATACTTTCATTGATTTTTTTAATAATCATAGTACCACAAATATCTTTGACAAAAAGTTACTTGTAGAAACTACTACAAAATCTTTTCAAGAATTATATGAAATTTATAAAGAAACCCCCCCCCCCCCCACGCAACAAGGTGCATCTTCTAGTTCATTCACATCAGATTCACAATATGCTATGCCTCATATTAATGTTAGAACACATTTTGATCCCCATCAACTACTCTTTGCTTCAAGAAGATAGAGAATTGAAAATATTAATGAAGTTACACAATATTTAAGTGATCCACTACATACAAGAGACGACGAGTGCGATCCCAATTTTGATATTCTTTCTTGGTGGCGAAATCATAAACGTCAATATCCTATTGTATCTCAAATTACTTGTGATTTCCTAATAATTCCGGTTTCTATGGTTTCTATGGTTGCATCAGAAGGGCTCAAATGACACCTTAACGGTTACAACTTTAGAAATATTGGTGTGCTTAAAGGATTGATTAGACATAGAAGAAAGAAAATAAGGATTACTGATGCAAGATTTCGAGGAAGATGAAGGTAGTAGTAGTTCACTGAATTGATATATAGTATACATAGAATTTATAATGTTTAATAATTTTTTGTTGAGATTGGGTTCTATGTCCCCCTCCTTATTATGCACTAAATAGTTCATTAATTTTATTTAAAATTTTAGATTAGTTTTATAACTTGTAATGATTTGGAGGTAAGATTTAATGTCCCATCCTTGTACTTTTTCTTTTATAATATTAATATACATGGTAGAGATATATGCCAAACCCCCCCCCCCCAAACCATTTCAAGGTGGATTTTTTTTCCTAATTAAATATTTTTATTATATGACTAACAAATAATAAGTTATAATAATAAGTATTGACTTATACTACGAAGAAATAACTTGGTCAAATAAACACTAATTTGGAATAATAAGGTATTAATAACTAATTTCTAACTTAAAATGGCCTTTGAATATTAACTAAGAACTTTAGTTTCAAATAATAAGTATTAGTTTGGATTTTGAACTTCAATTATTAATAACTTGGTCTGATATATAAATACCAATTTGGATTAATAAAGCATTATCAACTAGTAAGTAGTAATTAGAAGATTTATTAAGTTATAATTTAATAAATTACCAATGAATAGTAAGTAAATGATTTTAAATTAATAAGTTATAATTTTAAATTAATAATTAATAAGTAATAATTTTAAATTATATAAATTATTAACAAGTAACAATTTAAGTTTTTCGAAGATTTAAAATTTAAGTAAGAACTTAAATTCGAGAGCTAGTTTGGGGGCCAGCACGTGGGCTAGTCTGTGGGCCAGCTCGTCTTGTCTAACCGGGGGCCGGTTATGGGCCACCCCTTTCCAACTACGACCCAACCCGTCGGTCTGCCATAATTCTCCCCTTGACAAGATATCATGAGCCTCAACCGATGGGCTTCCGGCCCGGCCTAACCTGGACTCACCGCCACTTTTACGTCACAGACATACAAAATGTGAGATAGAAGATTGATACAGATAATAAGACAAAAGATGTTGTGGCAAATAAAGAAGAGGATGTGGTAGAATCTAGATCGCTTGCATGTCGGTTTCCTCGTCCCATATTGTATTAACTTTAGAATAATACAAATATGATATATATATGTGTGTGTGTGTGTGTGTTTTTGGAAAAACTACCATATTAGTCTATATTATGCACTTATATTTATTTAATCCTTTATTTTAAAATTGATGATTTTTAGTCTCTCACAAATATAAACCGTCGTATTCTGATCCTTAGTCCTTAAAACAAATTCTATCATGTGTGGTTCACATAACAAATTTTTCAATAACAAATTTGAAAACTTTTCTTTCAGTCCCAATACAAAACACGAGCATCAAATTAAGACGTAATATTTTGAAAAAATTTAACATTATGAACATAATCCAAATCAAGAGGGCATGTGTCAATTGTATAGCATAAAATGATTTAGATTCAAATTGACATGGATCGAAGGTTTCTCTTTTGTTGTTGTGGCAACCTAGTGAAATCGAAGCTATCATAGACTGATGATAACTCCAGTAGAATGCTCTATAGATATGAAAAATGTGAAATAAATGACTGATTAGCAATGAATTTATATTTTGTTTGTATTTAAGATCATTTTCAAATTGACTTGTGGTTTGTTTTCAAATATTACGACCCAATATGATGCCTAGGCTTTGTATTTGGAAGAAAAAATGGATTTCCAAATTTAACCTTGAAAAATATGACTAATTAAAACCAAAAAGTATCCGAGGTTTGTTTTAGAGACTTAAATGCTATGTTTCATATTTGTGAGAGTAAAAATTATCATTTTAAAAAGTAAATAATTAAATAAATACAAATACATAATGCAAAGAATTAATAAAATAATTTTTCTTGTATTGTTCTTCAATCTGGTTCTCAATTCATGCACGGAACCCGAACACATCCAATTAATGGTCACAGAGCTTTATATTCATAAAATGAATAATAATAATAACAATAATAATAATAAATAAATAAAAAAAAAAAATTGGTCCCCATTGGTCCCCAATCTCAATCTGAGAAGAGTCAGAGCACTTACAAAACACGAAGTGTAAATTAGACTTTTATAGCCTGAAATTTGATATACTTAGCTAGGCAACCTTTATATGAATAATGGTCCCCCATAAGATGTGGTAAAACTTTGTTGAAAATGTTTGAAAATAGTAGGAGCCAAAAATATCCACAGATAAATATTTGGAACAAAAGACGAGCTAATAACTAATGGCAATTGTCAAATATGAAAAGCAAATAAGGCACACTAAATTGATTTGGCAAAGAAAAACAAAGAATGGATGGACACGGATTTTGGTCGGGATTATAATCAAACGTACCAACGGAATTTAGGTATAAGGATAATTTTATTATTTAATTTTGAATACCAATTTTCTTTAACTAAACAATAAATTATTAATGCCTTTAAATAGACACAAACTAATTTATCCTGTCTCTTAATCACTAGTGCATTCAACTATCACAATTATACTATAATCTCACATTAAATCTGATAATAACATCAAATAAAGAAAAAATTCTTTTCAAATTCAACTACTGAAGTCTAATTTAATTAAAACTCTTAAGTTTGGTTTAATATGCTAACAAAAATTATTGTCTCTTACTTTTGTTTCCTCCTATTAGCTTTTCAAAGTTATTTTACTGCTTTTATCCCCATGTTAAGACTTCCCATCGCTTTTACATAATATATGAGAACTACTATAACAAAAATTTTGAAATTTATAAGAATATACTTTGCTTACATTAGCATTGTGGGAATTTTACAGCACTTCGAAGGATATTCACCGAAAGTTTAGAAATATAAACTATATATCAGGCATATGATGAATGTGGATAAATGAATATAATTTTCCTAAAAACTTCTTAACAGCTACACAAATAAACAAGTTAAATTTATATATTTTTATATATGCACACATTACATTTGCATATTCAGAAAGGTAAAATTTATTTAGAAAAATCATATACAAAGTAATTTTACCTTTGATTGTCCTTCCCAAAACAACCTAAAAAGCTATGATTATGATTTCTCCAAATTCCGAAAAAGCTTTTAAGACCTGAACTCTTTTTTTTTTCTTTTCTCAAGGCTTGGCTAGCAGGGCTAAAAAGCTAATAAAGTTACTCGATACTCGAATCTACTCAATTCAGTAAGAGTTCTTTTTAATTTAATTCAATAATCAAGTCAAATTTGAACAAGATTCAACATTCGTTAATCTTTTGTATTCTTGATTGAAAAATAAACAAGTCAAATTTTAAAAAAGTCACAAAGTTACGTAAAACTGCATTTGAAAAAAAAAAAAAATCTTGAACAAAATCACAAACTCAATAAAATAAGCAAACAATCTTGAACTTAAAGTGTTCCATTTATTTATATTTATTTACACATTAATTGGCTAGATCATAGCGACCCATTTCGCACCAAATCCTTTTTTTCATACTTGACCTCGGTAGAGGGTCAAACTTTATGCTAATTCACATTCATATATATCCAAAAAGCCGTCTTAATATCCATATTCCAAGAGTAGATAAGATCAGCACGAAAAATGTAAACGACGTGGACGACTCATAGCGATGATATCAATTTGGTAAGAAAATGGGTAATGACCAAGTAATTGAAAGAAAATGTGGCAGCTGAAAGAGTAATTCAATTGATTTTGTGTAATGCCAAAAAACTTGATTCAGTCTTGATACATATAAATATTCAAGAATAGCCAACTTGTTGGTTGTGTAACCAAAAAATAATAGAAACTTAATTCCAATACAATAAACATATGTAAATTTTAAACATACCAGCCCCTCAAGCCCTCATAGACCCACACTGCATATATATCACATAAATTGTTTCTTGTCCTATTATGCAATATGTATTGATAGAATATTTAAGACGAGTCCGCATCGCTCTGAAATGTGATGAAAACTAGGGCCGCTCTACTCTAATTGCGAACCATCGTTTTCTTGACATTTCCAATCTAAATCCATTGAATTGAATCTCTAGAAATTCTGAGTTAAATCCTCAGAGTAAATAAGTCAGCTACTTGGCATGTGGGCAGCATCCCAAGTATTATTTACTGTATTTATTTCAATGGCTAGCTGGAAGTAAGACGATTTACTTGAATCTTCATTGATCAGTCTGCAGCTCCTATGACCAATGCACCATTTCTTGTGCATTAAATTGCTAACTGCCATCTAGAGTAGAATAGTTTAAGTTGCAGAATTCATATGGCTTCTGGTTATAAATTTTCTTGCCTTTGAATATGCTCAAGAGACTAAACGGACATATCAAATAAAAGAGGAGTTTGTTAGTTAATTTGATAGAAATACTGGTAAAATTCTATAAAATAGAGTTGATCCACGACATTATATCATAGATATTTTAGTTCAGGATAAGCTATGTTATTTCGTATGAGTGATATAACTTATTCTGTTCACTAAAGAATGACACGAAATATAGGTCATAATAAGCTTCCTCTTACCAAGATTGAGTTTGTGCTCATGGATGGGGAAGGGAGAGGGACTTTTCTATACACGTAGGACTTTATTGTAGCAGAGAGGGAGTCAGTTAGTACTTTTGATTTTTGAGGGAATTGCTTTTTATAGACTATTAGGTATATACTCAACCCGACCCAGTAGCTAGGATCAGGGAAAAAATGGTCATTTACCTGATCCATATACATAGCATATCTAGTCATCTAGGTTTGCAAAAGCAGATCAGATAACCAAGTACTCGACCCAATTCATTTGGGTATCAATCAAGTTGGTCCCTCATCAAAAAGACCAATTTGGTCCCTCGTCCTTAAAAAAAAAAATTAACCAATTTAAAATTTGTGACAAAAATATGGACTAATTAATAGAATCGTTGACAATACATTTACTGCAGGTTACCAGTCATGTAATTATCACGTTACTTGGTCTATTAATTTGTCAATGATTTTTGTCTTTAACTTTAGAGTGGTTAATTTTTTTAAAGACAAGAATGAAAATCCAAATTGATTTGTTGTAACAGATAAGGGACCGGATTGGTCCCAAAGACAAATTAGTTTTTTTCTCAGGAGTAAAATTACAAAATTAACCCTATATAGACCAGGTCAAGCACCCTCCATATCTCTAATTCTTGACTCACTATACGACCCGATTATTTTACTATAATACTAACTGTTTAAGTATTCTATTTTTACATGTCAAAATAAATCAAAGTTAATGGACGTTTTGGATCGACGCCATTATGAATACCCTAGTTGAGTGGACTTGTTTTGAGTAATGCAGAAAATATTGTTGTATGGTATAGATAGCTACTACTGAGATATCAACGCAATAGTATGGAATATCTAATTTGTTTTGAGTGGACTTGTTTTGAGTAATTCACAAAATATTGTTATTTTCCTCTTCCAAAGGGGAAAAAAAAAAAATACAAATCACACACATTTCATAATAAATAATTACTTAAACCATTCATCCTATCGGAAAATCCTTGATCTTAGTCATTACAGTTATACGCCCCCTTAATTAAGAACATGTATAACAAAACAAATTTTTATATATATAGTATATATATATATACTATATATATATATATATTTATATAATTAAGTCCATTTTGCACCTCACAACTTATACTCAATTTTCAGTTTACACCTTAAATTTTAGTTTTGGATACTTTACACCCCTAATTCTTAAATTTGTCTCACTTTAGTTCATTTTTTAATCTCGTCAAAAAATTTAACAGAATATTTATTTTTTGTATCCAAAAATATTGTTGTATATTTTGCTAAATTTGTTGTACACGTGAAAATTTTTCATTAATTTTTGAGACAATACTAAAAAAAGAGTTAAAGTATGACGAATTTGAGAGTTGGAGTACAAAATATCAAAAATTAAAGTTTGATGTGTAAAGTAAGATTCAAATATAAATTAAGAATTGCAAAACAGATATATCTTTATACTCTCGGCAGTCGGCGCCCGTAGTCATGCAGGAGCAGTCGAGAATATAGCCCCATTCCACGTATGAATAAGGAAAACACATATAGACCCCGTTTCCCATCCCTAGTGCAAATTTACAATAATTAAAGATGCATGAAGACATAAAGAATGCCCATTCAATTGTCTGTGCTGCTGAATTTCAAGCAAGTGTATTCGAAATTTCGAACAGAAACAAAAAAGTTATTGAGAATTTGTTTCCTGATGCCCATAACTTAAAACAGTTGTAAATAAATTGATGTTTCAAAAGCTAGCTAGGAGTAACTTATTAACATAGCTTTTCTAATGTGTAATTTTATCTGATTAATTAAGATTACGAGTTGCATGCGTGGCGCATGCTTCTATTTTCTATACGATTTCTACTTTCTGCCAAGAAATAGAAGGAGCCCAAGGTGGGAAATATCATCCTAGGATTGAGCATTGCTCACCCATAGAAAAATTTTGCAAAGAAATTCGTATTGTGGAGTCTTAACTATAGTAGTAGATGGGTTGAAAAATAAGAGAGACTTCCTTATTTTCAATTTATTGCTCTGAAGTGAGCAGCAAAGTATTGCTCACTAAAAGTGGTTTAATTAATATATAAGTTGGTATCCAACTTTAACTTATAAGTTAAAACTAATAGATTTTGGATCTAATTTATATTCTAAATACTCTTTATTTCTCTCTCAAGCCATAAACCTTCTCATAAACCCAATAATTTCACCTTTCATAAGTATACTTCTACATTGAAACTAAACTTCTCGTCAAACTAAGCCCACCTTAATACTCCATGCAAGTCGAAACTAAACTCCACTACAAATTAAATTGGACCCTTGACCAAATCTTCAACCCATGGTCCAACATCAGAAGAGAACATTACAGTCAAATGCTGACAAGATACCAGTCACTTGTAAATGAGTAGTCCAGACTCATAAAAGTTCTAATATTATTGTCAGGGAAAAATCATGAAAGAGCCCACTAAAAGAAGCCTAATATATAAATCTATGTCCAACTTTGACCCAAAATTTAGGGGTGGAAACATGTCGAACCAAGTACCGAATAGTGCTCTACTTGAATTTGAATTTAAAAAAGAATTTGGAGTTTGAGCTCAAGTACGAATTCAGTCGAATATAATTTACAGAACTCGAGTTCGACTTGTTAGATTCTAAGAATATTCTAGTTCGATTCAAGCTCGCTTGAATTGAATAGGTAAAGTCATAATTTAATCAAATTTTACTAATATTTTAGTAATTATACATATAAAAAATAAAAAACTAATTATATACACAAATTTGAGAAGTATGACGAGCAAACGAGTAGAATAGTCAAATGTTCGAGTTCTTTAACTTGATTCGAACTTAGTCAATGCGAATTCGAATCAAGCATTTGACCAAACTCATTGAGAGGTACTCGATTCGTTGGCATCCCTAGTAAAAGTTTAAATTAGTAGGTTTTGAATTTAACCTATATATTAAGTATTTTTTATTTCTTTCTCAAACTAATATGGAACAATTTAAATGAACTCATGAACCCAAGACAAAGGACTCCAATCCTTAGGTGTGAATGATCCACTTACCCCATTTACTTAATAACCACTAATTTTCATAAATAAATAGGGGAGTATCCTTTATTTCTCTCTAAAATTAATGTGGGACAACTTAGACTATAATCATGAACCCAACACAAAGGACTCCACTCCTTAGGTGTCATTTATTTAATAACCACTAATTTTCTTAAATAAATAAGGGAGTTCACTATCTTTCATTATGGGTCTCCTTATTTAAAAAAAAAAAAAATTAGTGTTAAAAAAAAAGTTTCAATTTACACATATTAACTTGCACTCAATTTCTACTTTTCACCCTCAATTTCAATTTTGAATACTTTGCAACCCAATTTTGGAACCCATCCCACTTTAATATTTTTTTTTAATATTATCACCAAAATTAATAGAATATTTTCATGTGTAATAGATTTAACACAATGTGCAACAATATTGGCACAATATTTTAGGTGCACGAATAAAAATTTTACTAACTTTGTTGATAGCGTTTAAAATTAAATTAAAATAAAACAGATTTGAGAGTTGTGAGTATAAAGCATTCGAAACTAAAATTAAAAAATTTCTTTCTATTTTTGTTTGTCCCAAATTATTTGTCACTCCTTAGAAAGGCAATTAAACAAAGTGCTAATTTACTTATTTTATCCTCCATGCAAATCCCTAAAAATGATAAAAGTCATGTTAGAATATTAATTACTTTCATAAACTATTTAAAATTTTGAAACTTCAATACCAACTAACAAATTTTGAATTTGAATATAGGGACAATAATAGAAAAAGTGAGTTTCAGTTAGTCAAATATCAATTTCTCTTAAATTATGTGTCGGATTGATCATGTTAAATAAAATGAAATGGAAGAAGTAGAAAATAAAATTATCTTTAAAGAAAATGCCAACTAGACATAAACATCATTGACTCCCTAATGATGGTATTTCCCATCTAAACGTAGGTTGTGAACGAATTAAATGGCTTGCATGCAATTGTCTCAAATGCTTGGCTGGAATTGAAATTACCGAGTCCGAGTCAGTGCTTCCACTTCGGACTGCTCATTTAGAGGTTCGAACATTGGCAAATGTGTCATAAACTTGGTCTATATAATATCTCTCCCACGCATTTTTAATTTTCTTTTATGGGTACTTCCTGCCCGTACATGTACGTGAACACTAGTTAAAGGCATAGGAAACAATTCGTTAGACGTCCAAAGAAACAGATGGTGCAATTCTATTTATCGCATTAGATCGGAAAGTTGTATATATTTAGTTCATCTGTTTTTATTTGTCCAGAAATAGTTTTAAGGTTACTTTCAAACAAAAAAAAACAAAAAAATTGTTTTAAGGCGGTGCGCAAATTAATTGTATAATTAGTAGTAATGACTTTTTAAACTTGATTTCCTTCAGCCTGAAAATTTTCAAGTCTTTGGAAAACAAGCAACTTTAACAAATTTAAATTGTGGTCTTACAAATGATCACATCAGCACTTTCAATATTTAGTTAATTATTATTATTATTATTATTATTTGTTTTACAAAAAAGAATAATATTTGATAAAACTTTGCATTGGTCAAATTTGGAGTTTGAACCTAACAATTGCAAATGTCTTGAACGATTACATGCAAGAATATGTAGTGAATTTATCTCGGTTGAAACTTGAGATGGCTCAATGTGACCAGCTTCATAAGCACAAATCTATATATGGCGATTCTTTTTTCTTAAAAAAAATAAAACTAGAAATTCTGAAATTTAGGAAGTGGATATAGTGAAAATTTAACGTTATCCAAAAACGGATAAATGAACTCATTTCTTCCAGCAGCCACGTTATCCAAAAACGGATATATATATATATATATATATATATATATATATATATATATACATACACACACTCTCCATCTAATTAAAAGTGTTATATTTTTATTTTTTATTGTCTCAAATTTTTTTGTCATATTCAAAAAATCAAATCATAATCATTACTTATTTTTTAATTTTATCTATTGTCTTCTTGTGAGGACCAATGTTATACAATTTAAAATTTAAATTTTCAAACTTTTATAGATAAAATAAAAAAAAAATTAAATAATTATCACTATCAATACACTATTCTTAATAAGTTAATTTTTCAAAAAATGAAAAGAATTATAAAACAGAGGAATTATATATTATTGTGATCATACATTTATTGAATGCTTATTATTTTGTGGACGAAGAAAAAGAAATACCTACCCTACAATGGCTAAATTAAATTTTCAATGATCTAAAAAAAACCGATTTTACACATTTACCGAAGGCCAATCCCACACTTGTTAAAACAACATTTATATAAGAATAATTTTTTCAAATACCATAATATCAGAATTTTCTCCATAAAGATTCTCTTGGAAAAATCAAATACAATCATGTCAATATGGCTTCTTTATTCTGGTTGGGAACAATGAACAAGTGGACGATTCAACAGGGGACAGGGGAATCGAGATGAGACCTTTCAGCTGGTTGACGATGAAGGGAGAAAGAGTGTCATGCATGACGCAAGAATAAATGGCATTTTCCATAATCTATTACTGCAATCACATCTGTATAAATGGGGTTTCAGTATAGATCACCAAATGTGCAAGTACAACCATCAACCACTAAAAAGTAGAAAGGGACAATATCCATGCATGTGGGTCCCCCCTCCCCACGTTTAAGAATTTGATTGAGTATTGAATGTGAGAAAATATTTAAATAAATTCGATTTTTAGTTTTATTTGTAAATTTTGTAGTTAGAATTAAATTTTAAAAAATTTTACTTATATCAGTTGATGTCATAAATTTTTTAAAATTTAATCTATACTATAAAATTTACAAGTAAAACTAAAAATTGAGTTTATCTAAATATTTGTCCTAATAGTACAATACATCCATTTATAGTGTAAATAATCTAAAAAGCTATTTTGAAGATAAAACTGAAAATTGCAGTAACAAATGAATAATGGTAGACAACGACACAATTAAAGATATGACAAAATTGGAAATGACTAGATATATAGTTGCAAACTTGTAATTAGGCGCCGTAAGAAGTAAAGAAAAGCAGCCTCACTCACCCGACTCCGCAAGTAATATGGGAAGAAATTATTTGAGTGCTAGCTGGAATCTATTATTCCACATCATTGAGATTTTTTTTTTTTTGGGGGTTATATATATATATATTCAAGAGACGTTTTAATATCTCATTCGAAAATCTTGAAAGTTGGTCCGCACTCAAATAGTAGCACAAACTTGCGCTATAATGAAACAACATAATTAACTGATTTCATAAAATTATGCTGTTCGAATATTATTGAAATGTAAGCTTTTCATCACTGTTATTATTTAGATGCATTCCAGAATGTAAAGGAAAAATAACAGAATGAACTTCAAACTCGTGTCTGCACTTTGCAAATTAAATCACATCACAAATTTTAATTTGCATCACACATTGCTGAAAAATTGAGCTGCTTCTGTAGCAGCTGAAGTTTTTGGGAAAGCAACAAATTGTGTAATTTGGCCAAAGCTGCGACTTGTTCCACGCATTGTCCATTTCATCCAGCAGCCACGCTTTGGCTGCTCTAGGTCTCGGCAAACAACCTAAAGCCCAAATTTTGTATGCCGAATTTCCTCTCACCTTTCATGTGAGTTTCCTGTTAATTCATAGTATATATTACTACAGGAGATTAGAGATTGACGAGGTTAAAGTACTGTAAATAAAATTTCTAATAGAGGTTATATATAGGGAATTTCATAATATACTATCAACTTAATTTCATTTTTTAAAAAAATAGTACTATTTTTTTTTCCAGAAAAAAAAAAAATTTATTCAAGCACCTTTAACTTTAACGTAGCTGTAATGTTGCCTACGACCATGGCTACATAATCTTGTGGAGCATACAACTTAAATATACTGGAATTATTACTCGAAGGGCTCAAGTAATCATTACTACTCATGATACATGGAAATAGTCACTCAATAGACAAGTGACACGTGTTATGTAAAAATTTTATAAAGATAATTTTGTAAGTAAATATTTAAATAGATTTGATTTTTTATCCTATTTATAAAGTTTGTAACTGCTTGTAAATTAAATTTTAAAAAATATATGACATCAACTGATGTAATTAAAATTTTTTAAAATTTATTCATAATCACATAATATATAAATAAAATCAAATTTTGAATTTATTTAAATATTTTTTAATTTTATAATATTATAACATTATTTATGTATAATTATTAATAGAGGCGATCGAATAAATTTAATCGGTATACCGAACAAAACCGACACGCTCTTAAGTCGTAGATCCCGACCTTAGTGGTGGTAATCTTTACCTATAAATAAATAGTTTAATATATATAAATAAACAAGTAAAAATAAATCAGAGGAGGTCAATAATCAAGAACAAAAACCTTAATAGAAACACGAAATCTACGGACTATTCACACACTCTCTCTTATTCTCTCTCTGTAACTCTCTCTTTGATGGGTCTCCCTCCCGAGAAATCTGGCCCTGTTCCGGCGACTACCAATGCTTTTTTCTTTTTTGAATTAAGACTTGGACTCTATTTTTCTTTTTTCTCAAGGCTTGTTGGCTAGATCATAGCGACCCATTTCGCAGCAAATCGATTTTTCATGCTTAAACTCAGTAGGAAACCTTATGCTAATTAAACTTTATACTACAAAAAATTATATTATATAATACTATAAATTTTAAAAATTTTATATTATACAATTATTTAAACGGTGTAATTTTTTTTATGGGACTGTAAATCTTCTCTACAAATTCATATATTAATCAAGCCATCTAATGGAAGACTACAAGTTGGTGGATTAACCCATAGTCAGAGATTAGATAACATAAGGTCCACAAGAAAAATTTAAATGGAGTGGACTACTATTTGTGACCTAAAAAAAAAAAAAAAACTATACATGATCTTTTTTAGTCACATGACTTAAACATACTCAACGACATGAGATCAATTTAATTAGAAATATGAGTGGAGTTTTTTCTTAAATTATTATTATTTTATTATAAAATTATGAGGGATGTTTTTCTTAAATTATTACTTAAACAGACTCAATAAGTTATCTATTACACATTTATATTATATTATTATTATTATACTATTATAAAAGTATGAGTGGTATTTTGCTTAAACTGTTTCTTTCTTTTTTGATCCATCTAAATTGTCTATAATAAAATGATGATATACTACCATAACTGATGGACAAATAAGTTATTATATTTGAGTTTTATCCAATAATAATTTGCAAGTTTAGAATTTGTCTAAGTGTCTCATGTGTTTTGAGTTATTTTAGATGACCAACTTCAATGTATGTGCATGTGTTTTGTACGGAATAGTTCATATATTTTGAATATACTATAACTCATGTATAAGTTATTAATTGGGTGTGAAGTCACCTATGTACTTATTTAAACAATGAGAATAGCAATTCCACAATTACTTCATGTGTTTTGATTTATTTTAGAGGTTCAAGTTCAATGTATGTGCATGTGTTTTGTATGAGATAGTTCATGTATCTTGAATTTACTATAACTCGTATATAAGTTATTAATTGAATTCGTATATATCACTGTCATAATGAGAAGGCATCCTATGTACTTATTTAAACAATGAGAATAGCAATTCCACAATTACTTCAACCCTTTACAACCTTCAGAATTGCACTATTGCTATATATACACATACACACACATCATATATATATATATATATGTATGTATATGAAGCCAAAATAATACATCCAATGACAATATTACATGTGACTCCAAGCTCAGGTGTATTAAGGGTATTTTAATAATTTTATCCTTGTGGTTCAAATAGGTCCAAATGGGTCAAGTATTATATATTCGATCGACGGATCGATCTAACCCAACAATCGCAGACATAAATATGGAAATGGTAGTTCAGGTTCATGAATTTCCTTTCTTAATTATTCAAACTTTAATTTTGTTTCTAAAATTTACCCTCTCGTCGAAATACTAACTTCAGTGTCGCATTCTACCTCGAGGGACAAAACCCCGCCCATTTTATTTTTAGATGATCAGGACGTGGGCACTACGTGGGGTATTCAACCTTCATTTGGATAAAGATACTGCACACGAATTAGCCCTAGCTCAAGTTTTTCTATCAACATTTTAAAACTTTACTTTAGATGATACTGCATACAAGTTAACACTAACTCAAGTTTTTGTATCAACATTTGGCACTGTCGGTGGAATAGAACTAAAAGTCATACTTTAACATGTCACCTAACATGAGTAACACTTACTGGAGAAATGTTGGCAAGGAAAAAGAAAATTTAACTCAATAGCACTCCGATCGATCCCGCAAGGAGATGGATTGGTAAGGAGGTTAGGAAGGAATTCCGGTCCCCAAGTTGTGGAAAGAAGAAATTCTCAAGTTGAGTCAGCAAAAGGTTTCACTAAAAAAATGCTCATTAGGCAATAATTGAAGCAATACCTCTCTGAAGGCGAACAACACCCATGCCATTCGGGTGGCAATTCCTGAGTTATCTATCCGCAACTTCACAACACCCTTGCCATTTGGGTGGCAATTCCTGAGTTATCTATCCGCAACTTCATACTAGCGAGAGATAAAGGAAAAGGAGGGGAAAACTCAAGGAGAGAGGAATAAAGAGGAACAGAGGACTAAACAACTAACTCCTGTTGGGTTTGCCCGGCAAAAGCACCCTCGTTAGTCTACCAGGAAAGAGCGAATTGGCCGAACTGCCCAGTTAGACTTTAGAACAGTGGCCTCATCAAGGCCAAATGATACTAGAGAAAGAAGCCCAAGTGAAGCAATATCTATAGCTCATGAGAGAAAAACACACCGAGAGAGGGATTATACTATGGTACTAGTCCCAGAAAGGAAAAAAATATAAGGAAGAGATTGGAGGAGCTACAAGCCAAAGTAGACAAAATGGATGAAAGAAAAGGAAGGAGTACAAGTATTAGTTTCTTTTCACCGATGATATTATGCAGGAGCTTCTTCCGAGACTGTGGCAGATTTCAAACTTTGACTCCTATGAGGGGAGTACTGATCCATGGGAGCACCTAGATTCCTATCACTCCAAGATGTGCCTCCAAGGAGCGTCGAATGATATCCTCTGCCGAGGGTTCCCCGGAACCCTTAAGGGCACCGTATCATACTGGTTTAGATAATACAAGAAGGGTGATATCAAAAATTTTGATTAATTGGTAGAGTTATTCCCAAATAAGTTTGGGAATCAAAAAAGAATCCAAATGACAAGAACACATCTGCTTACTCTTAAGCAAAATTGGATGAATCATTTATAGATTATGTGGATAGATTCAAGAAGAATACTATTAGAATTCGACCAGTCACGGAGGATATGTAGATGATGGCCTTCCAGATTGGGGTGAGGCCTAGAAAATTCTCTTTTGACCTCAATTTCAAGTCTTCGACTACCCTTACTGATCTTTTTTGTAAGGTTGAGAACTTTGACCAAACCGATGAATGTGAGAAGAAAAAAAGAGAAACTGAAGTAGGTAGAGCGGCTAGCAAGAATAGGAAGGCTAATTGCGTGACCAATGTAAAAGGGCCTTCGAAGAAGAGTAATGTGAGGGATCGGCTATCTGTAGCCATGCCCCATAGCAGGAGTCTTAACTCATCTAGATGACCCTCCTAAAGCCTACACCCTACTTAATATCACGCATTCACAAATCTGACAGTGATTGAAAAGGAGCCATAAGTGAAGTAGTCAGGAGCAACGAGGAGCGACCCTAAGTGTTGTATAAAAATAAGTGATACTACTTCTACAAAAACCACGATCATGACACTTATAATTATATTTCCTTAAAAAATTATAATCAAGAACTTGATCCGAAAAGGAAATTTAAGACTATTCATCCAAGAATGGATAAAGGCAAGTCACCCTAGTGACAAGCCAGGAGTCCAGATAGGAGAGATTGAGATCCGTCTCAATGAGACAGAGTAGTTGGGGTAGAGAATCAAAGAAGAATAGCTATACACACCGTCTTTGATGAAGCAGCAAGTCGTGATTCCATGTCATCTTACAATGCTTATGCTCTCTAGGTGAATTTAGTCTAGTCAGAGTTGAAGCTGTCTAAGTTGTGTCAATACATCATCTTTACAGTAGATGAGGCACAACAAGTAGTCCACAATCAGTATACTCATCCTTTGGTGGTAACTTTGCCTGTGGCAAATTACGATGTCAAGAGGACACTTATTGACAATAGCAATTCTGCTGATATATTGTTCCATTCAGCATTCAAGGAGATGACGTTGGAGGAGAAAGATCTCAAACCTGTGACCACACCCTTGGTAGGCTTATCTGGTGAAACGGTCATTCCACTTGGGTGCATCACTCTTCTTGTAATGTTTGGAACAGCTCTGCGGGATGCTCAAGTGATGGTGGATATTATAGTGATCAAAGTATCATCTTCTTACAATGCCATCATTGGTTGGCCAACCATAGGGGCTCTCTCATCTTCCTACCACATTAAGATGAAGTTCACTATCAAGAATGAGGTAGAGAAAATTCAAGGAAATCAGGCAGCAGCTAGGCAGTGCTATATTGTCTCGTTAAAATTAAAGGGGAAGGAAATTGCCCCTACTTGTAGCATCAATACCATGAAGGAGATGGAGGAATGCCCTCAAAAAAGAAAAACAGCACAAGGACCTAGAAGATGCCATCGTAGATAAACATGAACCAAACAAAGTGGTGAAAATTTGAAAGTCCCTCTTGGGGAAATTGAAGGAAAAAATCATCTCCCTACTTAGGAAATTTAAAGACTTTTTTGCTTAGAGTTCATCAGGCATGCTGGGAATTACCCCAAGATGGCAATGCACTCCTTGGACGTGAATCCAAGGCACAAGCTAATAGTTCAGAAGAAAAAGAACTTTGGCAGAGAAAGGGGCCAAGTAGTAGAGGTTGAAGTAAAGGAGTTACTGGAGGCCGAGGCTATAGAAAAAATTCATTACCCAAAGTGATTCAACACTATAGTAATGGTAACCAATCCGGCGGCCAAGTGGAGAATGTGTATTGACTTCACTATCCTGAATAAGGCTTGTCCAAAGGATTATTACCCTACTGCTTGTATTGTCCAAATAGTAGGTTCAACCTCCGGGTTTGAGGTCTTATCTTTCCTAGATGCTTATAAGAGGCATTATCAAATTTGACTCTCTTTATTCAACACTATTCAAATCCAAAGAATAGAGCAAAGACAGCCTTTGTCACTGATTGAAGTACTTATTGCTTCAAGGTGATGTCTTTTAGGTTGAAGAATGCTAGAACGACTTACCAATAGATAGTTGATCAAATGTTTACCAATTAATTGGTACGTAACATGGAAGCTTACATTGATGATAAACTTGTTAAGAGTAATGAAAAATTTGATCATGTGAAGGACCTCTAGGAAATCTTCATCACTATGAGAAATTTTAAGATAAGACTTAACCTTGAGAGAAGTATGCCTTTGGTATGGCAGGGGGAAAGTTCTTGAGATTCATGATTACTCAACAAGAATTGAGGCAAACCCTGCTCAAATAAAAGCAATTCAAGACATGGAACCTCCCAAAGAAGTAAAGGACATTCGAAGGTTGATCAGCCACCTTGCAGCCTCAAACCGATTCTTGTCAAAGTTTAGGGATTGGAACTTACCAGTTTTTAAAGATTTGAGGAGTGCTAAGTGTAGACACCTATTTTTGTTCCCGTAAGTTCTCCCCTATTTTTCTTTTAATTTGACTCTCAATTTTCTTTTTAATTTCCCTTTTAATTTCTTTTTAAACCTACTTTTTGATTTCCTCTTAATTTATCCTTTAATTCTCTCTTAATTTGTCTTATGGTGTTTAATTATTATGTGTTTTATGCATTTTTTAAATACAAAGAATGAGTTTTAATATTATTTAAGTTTTTAGATTTTTCAAAAAAAAAAAAATTATTATTAATTAATTAATTATTAATTAAATTAATTAATTGGTTAAAAAAATTAATAAAAAAAAAAAAAAAATTCAGCGCGTGAACAGTACCGAGCGTACTTTTCATGCGCCGAACAGTCAGCGACAGGGCTGTTTTGGCCACGATTTCTCTGCGTTTTTCACCCATTTATTGTTAAAATTGCAGAGGCCCATACTCCCCACATGACAAGGAATGGTCTTTGACCATTTTTACACTCAATCCAATTCATTAAAAGCACAAAAAATCAGTCTAAAGTGGGGGAGAAAAAATTTTTTGCAGTGAAACTTTCTGAAGCAAAAAAACTCTGCTAAACAGCCAACTTTGAGCCAAGATTTCATACGATCGGAGAGGAATTAGACTGAACTCAAAGAAGAAAAATTTTAGAGGGTTCCTGGGGATAAAACTTCTATTTGAAAATATTAAGCAAAATCGTCCATTTAGAGGGTCAAAAACGTGGTAGAAAACGGCTGTTGGTCCAGAGGATTTTCCAGAAAAATTTCTGAGTCTGGAAAATTTTCCAGACAGCCAACTTTGAGCCAAAATTCCATACGATCAGAGAGGAATTAGACTAAAATCAAAGAACAAAAGTTGTAGAGGGTACCTGTAAATACAACTTCTCTTTTGAAACCCAAAGAAAAATCGTCCATTTTGAGGGTTAAAAACGTGGTAGAAAAAGGCTCTTGGTCCAGAGGATTTTCCAGAAAAATTTCTAAGTCTGGAAAATTTTCCAGACAACCAACTTTGAGCCAAGATTTCTAGCGATGGATGAGGAACTGGAGTAAACTCACAACCTAAAGAATAAAAGTTATAGAGGGTTCCTGGAGCTAAAACTTTTATTTTCAAACCCGAAGCAAATTCGTTAATCTGGTGGGTCAAAAGCGTGGTGGAAAAAGGCTGGTAGCCCACCAAAATCTGCAAAAAGAAAAGAAAGGTTAGAAAGTTTTATTTCCATTTTACCCCTCCAGATTTCATACATCTGCATTTTTAGCCCTCAAATAATTTTTTTTTATTTACATTTAGGCCCTTAAGAAATTTTCTTTAATAGTACTGGTTTTTTTTCTCTTCAAATTTCTTCCAAATTACATGTTTTATGTCAATAACCACCAATTTTTGCTTTGAGTTGCTGTGGTTATTAATGTCTATAAGACACATCTTTGACTTGTCAAATTACTGTTTTGCCCTTATGAGTATTTAATTGTAAATAGACTTTGATCTTTGCACATCTTTTTATTTAATTGATTTTGTGATGATTGGTGCTTTATTTTAATGTTTATTGGTCTCATTATAATATTTATGCCTTCACCTAAGATCTTATTTGTTAAATTATGTGAATTTACTCTTTTGCCCTCAAATTTTGGATTAGTTGCACAACTAGACGTTAAATATTTGAATCAAATTCAATTTAGCCCAGGACTTAATAATTGCATCAATAATATAAAATTGGGCTAGAAATAAACTCCGGCGTGTATGATAAATTACTATTTTCCCTTGGGAGTTAAAGGGCACTACAATGCAATGTGAACCTGTCTCTTATACACATCTAGATGTGGCTAAGATCTACCTGTCAATGTTAATATTTACCATTTATTTTCGTTTCTTCATTAACATGTACATATTTTATTACTTTTAAACTATCTCAAAGCATACGTATGCTACAAAGCCGGCAATAATGAATACTAAAATTGAAAAAGGAAACGCGATAAAATCACGCAACCGGTCCAACGCCGGGTAAAGTGGGTGCGAGGAAATGCCCCTCTGACTCCTGGAGGTGTAACTCATAGGACCAAATGAACTCCAATACTATTTTGTTGAGTAACAGATGGACCATAAGAGTCAATCTAAACTAGGGTTTATTTTCTTTTTAAATTTTGATGTATTTTTTGTGTCCCGGCGCACCAACACACCGGGTGGCGACTCCAGTCTTATTTTCCCTAGTTTTATTGTTTTTATGCAATTCATAGTCGCATTGAAGGTCCCGTTATGTAATAGTAAATAGGTGATTCATTTAAATTTGTAATAGTAAGTAGGTAATTTATGTTTGTAAATTGTAAGTAGGATTTTTGCATTCAATCACCTATTTCACGAGCACCACACGTTGGCGACGGTGCCGGCCAGACGTGTATTATTTTAACGTATTTCACCATTATGCTGTCTGGTGTGCCGATTTACGGATTTTAGATCTCGTTTTATGTGCCACATGCTATCTGTTACTTTCTTTGTTCTTTTCAAATTATGTTACACTTGTTTTACTGTATTTCACTATATTTGCTGTCTTGAGTGCCAGTTTGCTCGATTTAGGTCTCGTTTTACGTGCCATATCCTGTCTACTTATGGTGTGATTTGTTCTTGCTTTATTGTACATGTTTTAATATATCTTGCTATTATACCTGTTTGTGGTTAATTTGGGGGAAATTTTTGGGGTGTTGCGGTGCATCAAACCTTTAGAGCCAAATGCGCTAAAATGTGTGAATCTTACCGCCTCCAAGTGAACACAGCATAACACATGTCTCATTTATTGCATGTCCTATTTTTTGTGGGTGTCGTTCCCACATTCCATGTAGGAATTAAGATGATCTACCCAGATATGCGGTCGTGACACAATGTGCACGTAACGGTATCTGTGGCGATCTACCCAACCACCGACGATAAGGCCCATTGGAATTGACGGATTTTATTTTTGGGCCCAATGTCTGAAGGTTCGGGAACCAAGCCTATCTAGATTGCATTAGTAAGCCTAGCCTCATGGTCATATAGCTTAAACCATAGGGCAGAACTGTGTGGACCTTGTTTAGGACACTAGACACGAGGCGGTAAGACCCACCCATTTATCTGGCTTGTAATAGTAAAATAGCCTTACAATTTTTGTTATGTAATAGTAATTAGTTTTTCTGATTCGTATGATTTATATTGGCCCTGCAATTTGTATCTACTTCCCGTAAGAAAGAATAAATTTCAATTTTTGCATTGCATAAGCCTTAGGTAGGGTCAAAGGCATATGGTTGTCAAGCCCTAATAGGAGACCCTTCCCTACAACATGTTTCAAAGTTTTATTATTCCTTGTGTGCATGTAGGCTAATCCCACCGATGTAGGGCCACCGTAGGCTACTTATTGCATATCACTAGCCGTAGAAGGGATACCTTATCGGATACCCGTACATAGAATTGCATACCTATCCCTAGGTACATAACCTACAATGGGATTTGCAAGATTGCTTGTTCATTTTACCCTAAAAATTCAACTGTCTCTTATACACATCTAGATGTGTATTTTAAGGTGAGCTACCTACGATCTAATTGGAAAGGCGACCAAAGTGCCCTATTTGCTGCGAGTGGGAGCGAAACATGCGATTGTCGAGCGAATGCGATAGCTGGTTATTTGGGTCACCTAGTATGTCTCGGGATATTGAGCCGATCGAGCCATAATAGATGCTTTGGTACAAGTGTGGGACAGTGAGGCAGTGTGTTCGATTCGGGAAGTTTGAAATGGTGCCCACACTAGAGGAAATTGCGGGATTTCTGACCGGACTTCAATGATCGAGTGTTATACTACCGTCCCTAGGTACTACAAGGGACTTCTCTTTGTTCACTGGCATATCCGAGGCCACAATACCGGGAGGACCCGAGGCTAGTTCGGTTACTTTGATGTTTTTACACGAGCAGATGTGTATAAGAGACAGGCATTTCACGAAACAAGACTCATTTTTGCATCCCGAGGAGTCCTGGGCCCGTGCGAGTCCAAGTTTTCGCGTTTCCTTTTTCAATTTTAGTATTCATTATTGCCGAGGTCGGATGGGAGGATAGCTTTTAGATCGGTACGGAAGTTAGCCGATTTGATACATGGCGTCGGTGGTCGAGACCTTTATATAATCCTAGATGTGTACATAGGCAGGTAGAGGCACTTGTACTTGTGTTTGGTATACGGGTTGAGGATAGTAGCCTCGTTATTGCAAGCCCGGTTCATGGAGCATTTGGGGCGACGAAAGATCGGTCGTCATGATTTTCTGGGGTAGAGTGAATTGGGTACAAAGTCACAATCAACGCATCAACCGGGTGAAGTTCAAGGACAAGGAGAAGTACATCCGCTGGTTATCTTCATTGAAGGAGTCAGACATACAGTGTATTCTAGAGTGGGTACCCTGTCATGCACCGAGTCTACAGTCTGCTAGCCTTCCGTTCATACCCTTGATAGGAAATGAAGAGATTGTAACTAAATACATGCCTTTTCAGGTCCTACGTCAGTTTGGGCCTCATCAAGTGGTCATGCAAAATCAGCGACTTACCCACTCAATATTATGTTCGACAAAGGGATGCGGCCCGAATCAATACCAGAAAAGGCGAGTATTTTGTCAGGGTGGGCATCCAGACGTGCATGTCTGGAGTTGTTATACGATCCACAGCAGCGTGGAATTTCAGCAACCACACCTCAGTATGATGTATGGCTGGAACATTTGCTTAACCGACAACCGCAAGCCGTAATAGACCCTTCAGAAGAAGTTGCTCGATTGACCGCACTATTGGAGGCTAAGGACAAGGAAATAGACACTCAAAACAGATAGCAATACACACTCACAGGCAAGCTTACAAAAGACTTCAAGAACAGCAATCCTGAAATTTGTAAATTTATGTTTATGTTTGTTTATATATCTGAATTTTTCTTTATGTTTTAATATGTAGGTCCTAAGTGTCAAAATAGCTGCCCAACGCAGCCCTATTTATACCCGCTCGCGTGCACATAAGCTCCGATTTGAAGACAGTATGAGCACCGTACCAGTTACCTCCCCATATTCCTAATCCCGGCATGGGGATGCCGCTACCCCTACCACCACAGAATCAACCTCCTCCAACTCCCGTGCCACCACTAACAGATCCAATACCACAACCACCACCTCCTCTTGAGTTGGAGTACACTCCGGGAGAGGAAGCTGAATTAATGCCACCACCACCCACCTCGTCAATGATGCCCTATTGAAAAAGATGGAGCGGTTTGATAGTTTCATGAAGCAGCAACAGGGGACAGATAAATTTGGAGCTATCGACTACCAAGATCTATGTCTATTCCCTGAGGTGCAATTGTCGCCAAAATTTAAAATCCTAGAATTTCCAAAGTACAATGGCACTGGAGATCCGGTAGCTCACCTTAAAATATTCTGCAACTTGCTGGAGAATCCGACAAGTGACCCTCGGATAGTAATGAGGGTATTTGCCAGAAGCCTAGAGGGAGATGCGTTATCATGGTATTTAATGCTTGATCCCAAAAAACTGCAGGATTGGACAGACTTGGCACTTAAAATGATGAGCCCACCTATGACTGAGACTGAGATGGTCAAACTTTTTATTGATGCACAAGAACCTCCTTACTATGAAAAGTTGACCGGGTCTATTGGCAAATCCTTTTCAGAAATCGTCCAGCAAGCAGAGGCTGTTGAAAGGGGCTTGAAAAGCGGGAAAATTATTGACATGACGGCTTTCAAACTTCAGATAGAATCCATGCAGGGGAGCACGTCTGTGGCTAAGAAACCCCTGAGCAAGAAGCTTGACAAGAAGCTTGACAAGAAGGAAGAGGAAGTGACTTTTATTTTCAACCAACCCAACCGCCAAGCACCATGCAATTTTCATCAATATCAAAGACCTAACCCACAACCCTTTTATGCACCACCTCCACTACCACCTCAGAATACTATCCTCAACCCGTATACCAAACACAAGTACAAGTGCTCGTGCCTAATCCACAGCTCCCATATTATAATCCAAGACCACAACCCTCAAACAGTCAAAGACCCAACCAGCCAAATAACTTCTCTCCACCAAACCTAAACCAAGCCAGACCACAAAAGAATGAGTAGAGAAGGGATCTCTACTTCAAGAAAACCCATCCATTCCGTACATGAGGGAGTAAGGCGTTGCCCCAATTGATGTCCTGATGGCAGTTTGATAACCCAGCAATGCATCGGGCAGCTTTTCATGCCAATGCTCTATCATTCTGGAGGAAATAGGGCATTCCACGGCTAATTGTTGGATGTTGAAGAATAAGGTGCAAGATATGATCAATGCACGAGAGATTGTCATTAGGAGGCCGGAACAAAGGGCTCCTGAAGTAAACACTAATCCGCTGCCACGACATGAGCCTCATGTTGGGATGGTTTGTATAGAAGCGGAGATCGAAGAGGAAGAAGAAGCACACATAATGAGCAATGAGCAATCAAAGAAGTGACAATGACTCAGATCAAACCGTTTTATTTGGATTCGGAGCCATCTGAGCCTTTTATCATAGACGTGGATCCGTTTGAGGTAGAACCCCAAGATCCCGTTGTGATTGAACTACCAACACAATTGCCAATTGAGAGCACACATGCAGTGCCGTGGAATTACCAACCCTCAGCTGTGATAGTCGGTGGAAAGCCAGTTTCTGAGGAGGAAGTGTCTGCTGTCACGAGGTCAGGCCGAATCACAAATGACAACAGTTTTGAGGTCGGACAATCCAGCAAAGGTAAAGAGCCTATGCAGGCCCCTAAGGTCATGTGAGTCTCTTATACACATCTAGATGTTGTCACATAATGAACATGAAGTCTTGCCTGTCTCTTAGTGGAGCATCTGAATAAGATAAGAGACCTGTTCTATGCTCAACTTATTGTTAACACATCTACACAGGGAGGCAGTATTGAAGATTTTGAGTGAGGCCCATGTGTCTCGTGACATTCCCCACTTCTATTCTCTCTTGACTGGGTTAGTGGGCAGTGTGCTGGCATCAAACCAAATTTGTTTTTCTGATGATGACTTAACTTCTGAAGGGAGCGACCACAACAAGGCTCTATTCATCTCGGTTAGATGTGAGGGGCGGCATTTGCCTAGGGTCATGGTTGATAATGGGTCTGCTTTAAATATTTGTCCTTTGAAGACATTGGATAAGCTGGGAATCTCTCATGACCTGGTCAAGAATTCATCCATGGTGATCCGAGGTTTTGACGGGCTCGAAGACAAGCCAGGAGAGATAAACCTTGTTTTGGAAGTCGGTCCATCTGCTCATCAGATCACTTGCCAGGTTCTTCCAATTGTTGGGGTATATAATTTGCTGTTGGGACATCCCTGGATCCTTTCTGCTGGGGCTATTCCGTCATCTTTGCATCAAAGGGTTAAATTCATTTACGAGCTTAAGCGATTCATTGTGTTTGCGAAGACGACCACGCCATGATGGTCAAGGAGGAAGTTGGAGAAAGCTATACACATCTAGATGTGTATAAGAGACAGTCTATCGGTAGGGCACGGAGAGCGATCATCAATGAAAGTTGTGCAGGACAGGATTGACTGTTCTTGAAGTCTTTTGTAAGACACATCTAGATGTGTATCTAGATGTGTATAAGATCTGCTCGTGTATCACCCAAGATGTGCACCAGACCTTGACTATCCCTTGGATAAGGTCCTCATTTTCAGCCTCATCTGCATCAGGTTGAGGAGATTAAGGAGTGAAGAAAGCTGAACAGGAAGGTCGAGCATTGCCTATTGCCATTCCACCTCTTAAGATTACTTTTTCACTTTCTGCCGCCATTCTGGCTCCTGATGCAGATGAGGCTGAAAATGAGGACCTTATCCAAGGGATAGCCGAATTATTTGCGGGGGTAATTATTCAAGAGCAGGCAGAGGAGGATGACACTGAGCTGCCATTTGCTGAGATCGTTATAACTGCAGCCCTTGGACATCTGATGATCTCCCTATTCACGGGAGTTTGATAAATTTGAACCGTTCCATCTTTTTCAATAGTGATGTCCTTGATAGGTTTCATCTTTGTATGTATGTTTCGTATTTTTTAAGCTGTTTTGTTTATGCCATCTAGTCAAGGAATAGGTGCATGCACAGCATTGTATTCATGATTCATCTCGTTCATTTATTTTGGAGATGAATCTTGAAAAACAATTCAATTAGTAAGGCAAGTACAATCATGATATTGCCTTCATGATTCATCTTATACACAATGTATATGTGTATAAACTTAACATTCATTGGCCATCCTAAAAAAAATCAATTGTCTTCAGAATTCAGATGTGTATAAGACACATTTCCGGATATGAGAACTTTTTCTTCAAGATGTTTTAGCTCATTTTGATTTCTTTTTCTTCTTTCATTTCATACTTTATTTTCTCCCAGATGGCCCAAAATCAATGCTTTTGATCCTTCGGATACTACCATTTATGAGACCGATGAGTGCAATTTCGATATCACACCAATGTGACCCTATTTCTACACAATCTGAGAGTATGAGGACGAGTGTGATATTGAAAATGAATTCGGGCGACATGAGGAAAAACCAAAGCCTAACTTGGAAGAAACAGAAACGGTAAACATTGGGACAGACACGGACGTAAGAGAGGTTAAAATCAGCATATATTTGACTAGAGGGCAGAGAAAAGAGATGATAGAATTTTTGATTTTGTTCCAAGATGTCTTTGCCTGGTCTTATGATGATATGCCTGTCATTTCAACAGATGTAGTGGTTCACAAACTTCCCACCAATCCTAAATGCCTGCCTGTAAAGCAAAAGCCAAGAAAGTTTAAGCCGAAAATGAGTTTAAAGATCAAAGAACAAATTATCAAGCAGTTTAATGCCACAATCATCATTGTATCCCGGTATCCTATTTGGCTTTCCAATATGGTGCCAGTACCGAAGAAGACTGGGGAGGTCAGAGTTTGTGTTGATTATCGAGAAGGTATTTGAGAGAGTGAGGAAATACAATCTAAAGTTAAACCCGGCAAAGTGCGCCTTTGGAGCTCCTTCCGAAAAGTTATTAGGTTTCATTGTCAGTAAGCGGGGGATTGAGATAGACCCAGCAAAGATCGAAGCTATCCGTGATATGCCTGTGCCAATGAATCAGAAGAACGTAAAAAGCTTCTTGGGTAAAATAAATTTCATCGGTCGCTTCATTGCTCAGCTGACAGCTACTTGTGAACTTTTGTTCAAACTGTTGAGAAAAAATACGCCGATGTACTGGAATGATGATTGTCAGCAGGCTTTTGACAAAATCAAAGATTATCTTTTGAACCCTCCTGTGTTGGTCCCCCCAAAGCCAGGGAGGCCATTAATCATGTATCTGTCGATTTTGGAAGGATCCATGGGTTGTGTCTTGGGGCAGCATGACAATTCGGGCAGAAAGGAGCAGGCTATCTATTATCTAAGCAAGAAGTTTACAATCTATGAAGCCAATTATTCTTTTCTAGAACGAACATGTTGTGCATTGGTTTGGATCTAGCGGCTAAAGCATTATTTCTTGGGTCATACCACTTATCTCATTTCAGTGTGATCCCCGCTATCTGTTAGAGAAGCCTATGCCTCTTGGACGCTTGGCTAGATGGCGGATGTTGTTAGCGAGAATTCGATATCATCTTTACTACTCAAAAGGCTATCAAAGGACAAGCGATAGCGGATCAGGGTTGCTGAGATTCTCCCAAGGGAGAATGATTATCAACCCTTGCACACTGTCTCTTATGGACGAAGACATCTTATTCATTGGCACTGCCGAAGCTCCTGAAAGAGGTTTTCGCTATTGGTTCCCCTCCTTTGATGGTATTTTTATTTTTTCGGTGCAGGCATAGGAGCAGTTTTGATATCTCCAGGAGGCAGACACTTCCCAAAGCCAAGTTACAATTTCCGTGTACGAACAACATGGCGAGTATGAGGCTTGCATACTTGGTCCGAAAATGACATTGGATATGGGTATTAAAGAATTAATGTGTTTAGTGATTGATTCAGACAACTTTCCTTGGTTTCATGACATCAAGGAGTTTTTGGACAAAGGCAACTACCCTCCAAGGGCTAGTACTTCAGATAAGAAGTTCCTACGCCGAATGTCAATCAAGTTCTTTTTAAATGGCAATATACTTTATCGAAGGATGAAAGATCTGGGTCTTCTGAGGTGCGTTGATAAGAAAGAGGCCGCTTACATTGTAGAGGATGTTCATGGAGGAGTCTGTGGGCCACATATGAACGGGCACTTATTAGCTAAAAAGATATCCATGAGAGCAGGTTATTTCTGGCTTACTATGGATCATGATTGTATCGAGTTTGTCCGCAAGTGTGTTAAGTGCCAAATATACAGGGGATGAGATAAGGGCAGCACCAACTGAATTGCACAACATTACTACTCCACGGCCTTGTTCAATTTGGGGAATGGATGTCATTGGATTGATCGAGCTGCCAGCTTTTAATGGTCATCGCTTCATTCTAGTAGCGATTGAATATTTCACTAAGTGGGTCGAGGCTGAATCCTACAAGCACATCACAAAGAAAGTAGTGGCAGAGTTCATCCGAAAGAACATCATTTGTCGCTTTGGGAGGCCGTGGAGTAGTAATGGTTACCGACAATGCCAAGAATCTGAACCCTGTCATCTAGATACACATCTAAAAATACAAACCACTACTAGAGTTGAAGCGATGACTTTCATCAATGAGGCAGGCCTGATGATATCCAATGACAGGATGTGCCCAAATTGAACAAGGCCGTCGAGTAGTAATGTTGTGCAATTCAGTTGGTGCTGCCCTTATCCTGTCTCTTATACACATCTACGGGACGAAGCAAAGGGCAAGTTTACTCCTAGCAGGGTCCATTCATTGTACACAAAGTATTATCAGGAGGAGCTCTTATCCTTACGGAGATGGATGGACAGGTTTTCCCTCAACCGATAAATGCGGACATGGTCAAAAAGTTTTCATCTGATTTGGCAGACTGTAAACCTTTAAGTCATTGCGAACGTAGGATAGAATTCTACATTTATTTTCTTTCCCTTTTTACCCACATCCGGACTAAACCCTTTCATATCTCTTCTCTTTATTTGCCTATCTTTCGTTTCAATTGTGCTTTGTCCCTATCCTTTGCCGTAAAAACAAGTTGGAACTGAGCTCATTTGCAATGTTGGGGCAAATTGTTGTTTTGGAAAAAAAAAAAACAAAAAAAAAATAAATAAATAAAAAAGTTTGAGAGGCTGACCAAAACAAATGCCCAACAAAACTTAGTTTGTTATAATTGGGGCAATTTTTTTGCAAATCTATTTCCCCAATTCAATCAGTTGCCTTCAAGTAAGACTCTCAGCCCAAAATTGAGGTAATTCTTTTAGATAAGGAACATAACCAGTTTTTCCTCATATCACAAACCCGCTCTTCCACCCCTTGTAGCTATATTCTTTCTAACCAAAGCGCCCATCTTAAATTGGGGCAAGTTTTTGTTAAGATAATCCCAATCTTTACCAATCACACGACTTAACAAACTTGGACCTCCTAGGTGAAAACCCGGAAAGGGCACCTTTGTTTTTTTTCAAAACAAAAAAAAAAAAAAAAAAAACCAAAGGCTAAAGAGAGGCTAGGTTGAAAACCCTACGGGGCAGCCTAGGCAAGAGGAGAGTGTGCGGAAAAATGCAAAAAATAAAAATAAAAAGGAGGGGAACCTTAGCGAAAACCTGAAAAGGAGCTGAGGAAAGGGCCAATCGAGCAAACGGTCAAAATCTGGTTGATGACCAATGCAAACGGTGAGTTTCTGGGTAATGTTTTCAACAAGTCAACATGAATTTGTTACTCTATATATTCTTCTTACCGAGCTCGGTCACCTTGCTTATAGTAATGTTCACTAAGATTGACATTTTGTATGTTATGACACTGACCAATTCGAGTTTTCTTTACTCAATATCGCATTGTTTTGAGTACTTGTAGGTACACGAAATAAAGTGGACGCTAAAATCAACGACACTGGGGCAAATTTTTATTGATTGGATATCCTTCATAAAAACTCCTTGATGTACTGTCATTTACCGTTTAGGGCTTCGTGTTCTAGTTTACAATCTAGTCATGTTAGGGTTAATTACTAGTTGCCTTTTACACTTTATTTCATGGGTAAGCCCAATGGCATGGCTCGTGTGCGTGTCATTCTTATTGCATTTTTACCCGATAAACGAATTTTGGGTTCTCATTTCCATTTTTTATCAACCTGATAAACGAATTTCAGGTTTGCATTTTCCTCCCGATAAACGAATTTTGGGTTCTCATTTTCATTTTCATCAACCTGATAAACGAATTTCAGGTTTGCATTTTCATCCCGATAAGCGAATTTGGGTTCTCATTTTCATTTTTTATAAACTGTCTCTTATACACATCTAGAAGCGAATTTGGGTTCTCATTTTCATTTTCCCAGATAAACGAATTTGGGTTCTCATTTTCATTTCATCAACTCGATAAACGAATTTGAGTTTGCATTTTCATCCCCAATAAACGAATTTCGGGTTCTCATTTTCATTTTCATCAACCTGATAAACGAATTTCAGGTTTGTATTTTTCTCCCGATAAACGAATTTCGGGTTCTCGTTTTCATTTTCATCAACCTGATAAACGAATTTCAGGTTTGCATTTTCATCCCCGATAAACGAATTTCGGGTTCTCATTTTCATTTTTCCCCGATAAGCGAATTTGGGTTCTCATTTTCTTTTCATCAACTTTGATAAGCGAATTTCAGTTTGCATTTTCCTCCCGATAAACGAATTTGGGTTCTCATTTTCATTTTCATCAACCTGATAAACGAGTTTCAGGTTTACATTTTCATCCCCGATAATCGAATTTCGGGTTCAGGTTTGCATTTTCTTCCCGATAAACGAATTTGGGTTCTTATTTTCATTTCATCAACTCGATAAAGCGAATTTCAGGTTTGCATTTTCTTCCCGATAAACGAATTTGGGTTCTCATTTTCATTTCATCATCCCGATAAGCGAATTTCGAGTTTGCATTTTCATCCCGATAAAATTTGGGTTCTCATTTTCATTTTTCCCCGATAAACGAATTTGGGTTCTCATTTTCTTTCATCAACTTTGATAAAGCGAATTTCAGGTTTGCATTTTTCTCCCGATAAACGAATTTGATTCTCATTTTCATTTTCATCAACTTTGATAAACGAATTTCAGTTTACATTTTCACCGATAAGCGAATTTGGGTTCTCATTTTTATTTTCATCAACTTTGATAAGCGAATTTCAGGTTTGCATTTTCATCCCGAGACAGGTTAATCTCTTATACACATCTAAATGGTGTATAAGAGACAGATGTAAACTTGAAATGAAAGCCGAATTTGTTTATCGGGTAAAATACGCACACATTGAAATTGTAGTGCCCTTTAGGTTAAATAAAAATGAAAATGAGAACCCAAAATTTGTTCCCCTCCTTTTTATTTTTATTTTTTGCATTTTTCCGCACACTCTCCTCTTGCCGCTGTCCGATAAACGAATTTCGGGTTCTCATTTTTCATTTTCATCAACCTGATAAACGAATTTCAGGTTTGTATTTTCTTCCCCGATAAACAAATTTCGGGTTTTCATGCTATTAACCTGATAAACGAATTTCAGGTTTGCATTTTCCTCCCGATAAACAAATTTTGGGTTCTCATTTTCATTTTTATTTAACCTGATAAACGAATTTCAGGTTTGTATTTTACCCGATAAACAAATTCGGCTTTCATTTCAAGTTTACATTACCCGACAAACTCACCGTTTGGGTTTTCATTTCACTCTTGTTACCTCGATGACACAAAGTCGGGTTTTCATTTTAATTTATATGTTTTTAATCACCTGTCTGTCTTGATACACATCGTCCAGTGTGTTTGTCAAGATGGTGAATTTTTCCTTCCATGACCTCATGAGCTTAAGGTTGACATGTGGCAAATTTTGTTGCACGATTGGAATCATCCAGTCATGCGGTGTCTACAATCTTTGCCTAGAGTTTCTTCGATCCTCTTCGACACTGGCAAAGAGGGGCAAGCTGTAGACACCTATTTTTGTGTCCCGTAAGTTCTCCCCTATTTTTCTTTTAATTTGACTCTCAATTTTCTTTTTAATTTCCCTTTTAATTTCTTTTTAAACCTACTTTTTGATTTCCTCTTAATTTATCCTTTAATTCTCTCTTAATTTGTCTTATGGTGTTTAATTATTATGTGTTTTATGCATTTTTTAAATACAAAGAATGAGTTTTAATATTATTTAGTTTTTAGATTTTTCAAAAAAAAAAAATAATTAATTATTATTAATTAATTAATTATTAATTAAATTAATTAATTGGTTAAAAAAAATTTTAAAAAAAAAATTCGGTCGTGAGCGATGCAGCGCATCTTGTTCACGCCGACGACAATCGGCTGACAATATTTTGGCCACGATTTCTCTATGTTTTTCACCCATTTTTCATCAAAAATTGCAGAGGCCCATACTCCCCACATGACAAGGAATGGTCTTTGACCATTTTTACACTCAATCCAATTCATTAAAAGCACAAAAAATCATTCTAAAGTGGGGGAGTGAAAAAATTTTCTGTAGAGAACTTTCTGAAGCAAAAAAAAACTCTGCTAAACAGCCAACTTTGAGCCAAAATTTCATACGATCGGAGAGGAATTAGACTGAACTCAAAGAAGAAAAATTTTAGAGGGTTCCTGGGGATAAAACTTCTATTTGAAAATCTTAAGTAAAATCGTCCATTTAGAGGGTCAAAAACGTGGTAGAAAACGGCTGTTGGTCCAGAGGATTTTCCAGAAAAATTTCTGAGTCTGAAAAATTTTCCAGACAGCCAACTTTGAGCCAAAATTCCATACGATCATAGAGGAATTAGACTAAAATCAAAGAACAAAAGTTGTAGAGGGTACCTGTAAATACAACTTATCTTTTGAAACCCAAAGCAAAATCGTCCATTTTGAGGGTTAAAAACGTGGTAGAAAAAGGCTCTTGGTCCAGAGGATTTTCCAGAAAAATTTCTAAGTCTGGAAAATTTTCCAGACAACCAACTTTGAGCCAAGATTTCAAGCGATGGATGTAAGGAACTGGAGTAAACTCAAAGAATAAAAGTTATAGAGGGTTCCTGGAGCTAAAACTTTTATTTTCAAACCCGAAGCAAATTCGTTCATCTGGTGGGTCAAAAGCGTGGTGGAAAAAGGCTGGTAGCCCACCAAAATCTACAAAAAGAAAAGAAAGGTTAGAAAATTTTATTTCCATTTTACCCCTCCAGATTTCATACTTCTGCATTTTTAGCCCTCAAATAATTTTTTTTTATTTACATTTAGGCCCTTAAGAAATTTTCTTTAATATTACTGGTTTTTTTTCTCTTCAAATTTCTTCCAAATTACATGTTTTATGTCAATAACCACCAATTTTTGCTTTGATTTCTGTTTGGCATCTTAATATGTTATAATTACCCTTTGATTGTGAAATTACTGTCGCACACATTGAGGTTGTAGTGCCCTTTAACTCCCAAGGGGCAAAGGTTGATGAAATGAAAAATGAGATGACCCGTGCTTTATTTTAATGTTTATTGGTCTCATTATAATATTTATGCCTTATCTTATTTGTTAAATTATGTGAATTTACTCTTTTGCCCTCAAATTTTGGATTAGTTGCACAGCCTAGAGACTTAAATATTTGAATCAAATTCAATTTAGCCCAGGACTTAATAATTGCATCAATAATATAAAATTGGGCTAGAAATAAACTCCGGCGTGTATGATAAATTACTATTTTGCCCCTTGGGAGTTAAAGGGCACTACAACCTCAATGTGTGCGACTTTTAATTGGACCCGGGCTAAATCTACCGGTCAATGTTAATATTTACCATTTATTTTCGTTTCCTCATCTAACATGTACATATTTTACAGACAACTATCTCAAAGCACACGTATGCTACAAAGCCGGCAATAATGAATACTAAAATGCCTTTACTGGGGAGATAAGATCACGCTATTCATCCAGAGCCGGGAAAAGTAAAATGCCGAGGGAAAAGAAATCAATCCGTTGGACCGGTTGCGTACAACATTTGATCGCGTTTCCTTTTTCATTAAGTCTTGTTTTCCCTAGTTTAGATTGTTTTTATACAATTCATAGTCGCATTGAAGGTCCCGTTATGTAATAGTAAATAGGTGATTCATTTAAATTTGTAATAGTAAGTAGGTAATTTATGTTTGTAAATTGTAAGTAGGATTTTTGCATTCAATCACCTATTTCACGAGTACCACACGTTGGCGACGGTGCCGGTCCCACCGGTGCCGGCCAGACCGCGGGTCGGTAGCGCGCGGTAAACGCCGGGGCGCGACACTAAGATCTTTCATTGGACTGAATAATGCCAAAGAACCTATGAGGAATTGAAAGTTTACTTAGCCTCACCTGCACTCTTTACTTAGCCTAAGTCAAGAGAAACTCTATACATATACTTGGTATGCTCAGCCATGGCAGTGAGTATAATGCCCTAATCGAGGAAAAAAAAAGTTCAGAAGTTGGTGTATTATGTCAATAAGGTGCTGAGCGATCCTAAGACTCGGTATCCTATTATCGAAAGATTGGTTTTGGCCTTTGGTGAAGGCGACAAGAAAACTAAGGCCATATTTTCTAAGTTATTCTATAGTAGTACTGACTAATCATTAATTTAATACTGTTCTCATGAAATCAGAAGTCTTAGGAAGGCTAGTTAAGTGGTCCATTGAGCTAAGTGAATATGGCTTCCATTTCCAACTGTGGACAACAATTAAGGCTCAGACTTTAGCAGATTTTATAATTGAAAGAGTAGAAGAAAAACAATAACAGGGGAAGACTACTTCTCCTGGGGAGTAAGTCAGGGAATTCTCTCAACGGATTATGCAAATGGACAGGGCAAGGAATACTGAAGGTTGTGATACAGGCATAAATCTTACCTCTCGGGAGGGACTCAAGACAAGTTATAATCTAAGATTTGAATTTCATGCAAATAATAATGAAAACATAGAGTATGAGACCGAGGTCTCTAAATTTAGGCTAGTCAAAGAGTTAGGAATGAAGAACTTGGTAGTAAACATGGACTCCAACTCGATAGTGCACCAAGTTAAAAGGGAGTTAGAGGCAAGAGAACCATCATTGCAGTTCTACTTGACTAAGGTAAAGAGTTTGATTTCACTTTGAAAAATTTGAAATAATTCACAAATTTGAAATAATTCACGTAACTAAGGAAGAAAATAGGGAGGCAGATCCCTTTCCAAAATAGCAGTTCAATGCACTCAAATGTCTTAAAGTAAGCTTTCCATGAAGTGCTGAAGGAAAATAGTATTGAACAGGCAAAAGGCATGGATATTGACACAACTCTAAATTGGATGACCCCAGTCATTCAATATTTTAATGAAGTTAAACTGTTGAAAAACAAGGTAGAAGCCCAAAGGACTGAGAGAAGGTCAGCAAAGTACTTGATCATTGGAGAGACCCTGTACTGAAAATCCTGTTCAATGCTTTAGTTATTCAGACTTCTCCGGTGCCTAAGTCCAAATAAGGCTAAGTATGTCTTTGGTGAAGTGCATGAAAGAGTTTGTGGATGCCACGTTGACGGTAGAGCACTTGTATAGAAAGTGCAAACACAGGGCTACTACTGCCCAAGGATGTTGAAGGATGCCATAGACTTTGCGCGAAATGTGAAAATGTCAGTGCCATTCCAACAACCCCAGCTCCCAACTGAGCAGCTTAATCCTATCCTTACTCCTTGGCTTTTGCCCAATAGGGAATAAAGCATTGCTTCACCTCAGTATGTCATCCCAGAAGGAATGGCTTGGCTGAAGTCACAAACCGCTCTATTTTAGAAGGGATCAAGAAAAGGTTAGACATTGCTAAAAGAAACTGGGTGGAGAAACTACCCAATGTACTTTGGCCATACCGCACCACTTACAATAATGCAACTATAGAAACCCCTTGGATTTTACTTATGGCACTGAGGCGCTTATTCCAATAGAAGTTGGAATGTCAGGGTTTCGAGTCTATAATAAGATTCAACTTAGAAAATAATGAGGAAAACTTGAAATCTAGCCTTGATTTACTGAGGAGGAAAAGGACAAGGCATTCTTCAAAATACAGGTAAACAAGTAGCGGGTAACTCGGTACTACAAATGGTAAATCCAGAGTAGAAATTTCAATGTAGGTGATTGGGTTACCAGAAAGGCAGAGGTAATTCAGCCTCAACCCTGAGATAAGATTTTACCAAATTAGGAAGGACCCTAAGAAGCCATTGAAACATATGCTCATGGAACTTACAAATTTAGAACCAAGGAAGGAAAAATTTTGCTTCACACTTGGAATGTTCAGAACTTTAAAACATTTTATTTTAATTTTAGTGTACTTTATTTAAGATTCTTTAGCTGTAATTCTTAAAGCAAAATATCACCTTCCAAGGTAGAGTAAAACTTGCGCAATTCGTAATTTTTTAGCTTTATTAAATAAAATTTTCTAAGTGTTGGCATCATATAGTCGAGTCATTAATTTTTTGTAAAAACAACTATCAGTAACTGTCAAGCCTCGTTTGAACCACAATATAGTCTTTTGGGATTCTATTGCCTTTTGGGGTCAACTACACCCTCCGGGGGAAAACACCAATGCCTAATCTCCAGAGTAAGGATAATCCTTCCGAGGGTAGAAAAAATAAAACTAAATCTTCTAACACCAAGACATACCCTTCTGGAGGTATTACCAAGGTCTTCCCAAGTAAAGCACCATTGCCATATCTACTTCTCGAAGTAGGATTTACTCCCTGGGAAGCAATTCCAAGGACTTCCAAAAGTGAAGTACTTATGCCATACCTACTCCCTGATGTAGGGCTTATCTCTCTGAGGGTAATTCCAAGATCTTCCAAAAGTGAAGTACCTATGTCATGCCTACTTCTCGAAGTAGGACTTACTCTCCTAGGGGCAATTCCAAGAACTTCCAAATGTGAAGCTCCTATGCTATACTTACTCCCCAGAGTAGGATTTATCCCTTCAGGGGAGACGCCAAGGTCTTTCCAAAGTGAAGTACCTATGTACATACTCGCTTTCCGGAGTAGGAATTGCCCGTCTGAGGACAATTCCAAGGTTTTCCTAAAGTGAAGTACCTAGGTCGTTCCTAATCCTCAGAGTAGGACTTGCTAAGGAAAAAAAAATCTTAGTTTCCTAATCACTTCAGCTGAAGCTAAATAACTAAAGGGGGCAAGAGACTATGCAGCTCTAAATCCAACAAAATGGTGGACAAGTAGTAGAAAGAAATGTATACTACTATAAAAAGATGGAAATATGGTATCTGAGGAGTTGGTACATGGGGAAGCCCCAATCAAGCATAGCAATGGCAATTATTGAAAAATTTTAACATGTAAAAATATAAAATGCATAACAAAGTTTGGGAGTTCATACAAAAGGAAGACCCTAAGCTTTAATGTCATGAAAGAAATAATTAAGAAACTATGTGCTAATTTAAACTGGTGCAACAACTAAAGTGACTGCCAAATCTATTCTTATTGTTTAGTGGTTCTCGTAACTGTGTCTTTTGTATCGTCACTTTGGTGCAACTCCATCAGTCGAAGCATTAGATGTACTGGAATGAGTAGGGATAGACAGAGTATTACTCTGGATCAAATCTTTAAGGTCCAGGTAGGGATGAACTTTCTACACAACCAACAAAGCATCAATATACCTCTCGTTGTAATAGTTGAGGTTTGGTCAACCACTAATTTATTGAACTCCTTATTAGCATGGTAGTTTTTCAAGTGTTTCTGCAAGCGATACTAGTAGTATTAGAAACTAAGGAATTCAAGTACTGCTTGTTATCTGCTCTTCTTCTCCATGGCTATGAGCTTCTCCATATAGGTGTCTACCATCTTCTTTTCCTTAGCCCTCAACTAGGACAATTTTACAATAAGAGAATCAATACAAGTGGTAACCTTTTTCAAGGACTTAGTTGCTTTATCTTTGATCTTCATTATCTCGTCAATCTTCATAATTACTTCTTTGCATTTCTTATTTGCTTCATTACGCTTTTTGGTCTCTTCTTTATACAACTTGGTTGTCTAGTTCGAGTTTGTCCTTAAGTTTAAAAATGCAGGTGAAATGTAAGTCCACAGCCTGCTTCAGGTAGTAATAGAAAGAATCCGTCTGAGGAAGAGCAGGGTCTCAACTACTTCCTGGACAGCTAATCCAAAGCCTTGACCCATAGTTCCGTAGTAGGGGTTGACTTAGTAGGTTCCTCAGTAAGAGACTTAGGAAGCAAAGTAGGGATTAGACGAAGCCTGATTTTCTTTCCTCCTATAGGTACTAGTAGGAGAGATGGAGAAAATCTTTTCTTTTCTTTTTTTCCTTGTGTCGCAAGGTTCGTCCACGAAGTCAAAGATATTGATATCATGTCCTTTCTTCGAGTCAGTGCTCGTTCTCGATCAACATCTGATCTGGTAGCCACTACACACAATAAATAAAATAGGAAAAACCATCATATTAGTCCCTCACATTATTCATTTGTATTTATGTAGTCCCTCACTTTTAAAATGATAATTTTTAGTCCCTCACATTATACATTTATATTTATTTAATAATATTTACTTTTAAAATGATGATTTTTATTCCTTGACAAATGTAAAACGTTGAATTTTGGTCCCTGAATCAAATCCTGAGCATTTTGACCTAAATTTGTCATGTCCTTCACATATGTAAAACGTTAAATTTTGTCCCTGAATCAAATCTCAAGCAATTTTTGCCTAAATTTGTCATGTGTTTTTCACATAACATATTTTTTTAGGACAAATTAATAAATTCATCTAAATAGAATGTTCTATGAGTGTGAAAGATATGAAGTGATTGATTAGTAATTTGTTGTATTTAAGATCGTTTTAATAACTAACTTGTAGTATTTTCTTCCAAAATTTATGACCCAATCCAATGCTGGAACTTTGTGTTGGAAAGGAAAAACAAGTTCTCAAATTTTATTTAAAAAATATGTCATATGAACAACACATGACTAATTTAGGCCAAAAATTACTCGGGATTTAGTCTAGGTACCGAAATTCGATATTTTACATTTGTGAGGGACTAAAAATCATCACTTTAAAAGTGAGGGACTAAATAAATCAAATAGGTAATGTAAGGGATTGAAAATCATCATTTTAAAAGTGAGAGATTAAATTAATACAAATAGCAATAAATCAATATAAGATAAATAAATGGTAGACATATAAAATAAAAGAAAATGTAACATAGGGAAAGAAATTTTTTCCAAGGATAACCTATAGGACTATTATGGTCGATGGAAGTAAGGCTCAAGCTGGTAGAGTCTAACGGTTGATCATCACTCATTACTTGTCAAATATATTTTTTTTTTGCATCCCTGAGGGTCTTAATGGCTTCCCAACCATGGTCGCTCAGGGAAACTAGCTTGTTTAATCCCGAGACATCTACTTCAAAATTCTAGTCCAAAAATTTCCAGTTTGGACTCCTTCTCAATAGGAAGTATTTTTTCCTCCATGTCTTCTTCTGAGGTTGTGAACCCTCAAGTTAACCCATTTTGGATTTTAAGCTGAAGGTAATGCCAAGTCTAGTGGATGAAATCCGAAAGATTTCAGCTGAATAGTGATTAAATAAGGTTAAGGAAATGATCACTCTCCATTTCCCACAGGTGATGATGAACGCGCTAATGCATCCAAAAGACTTAGTGAAAATTTGCCCAAACCCGACTTAGTAGTGTATGATTTAAGACTTTCAAAATGAAAGGGTGAACCTCAGTCCTGCCTCCAACTAAACTAGATAAATGGATACGTAATCCTTATAATTCAAACAAGGTCTATGCTTTGGCCCCGTGCCTTGACCTTTATGTCCTCAGGGATATAATATTGTTCAAGCCATTTCTTAATGAAATCCACATCGACGTTGGCCATAGGTAACTGAGAGTAGATGTCATTAGTGTCCTTGGTTCAATCTTGAGCCTTGGTAATTTTTCTCTGGTAAGGGAGAGAAGTATTACCCCCACTTGATTAACCATACTCTATTTTGGTCTCAACTACTATGTCAGAATTAGGTGTGATTATTCCCTACCTTATCCAGGGTAAGGAGGCAAAGGGGTCATGCCAACACATGTCTGAAATAAAGGTAATGGCACTAGACAAGTTTATTCTGGGTCTATATAGTGAAAAACCACACACCCCTTGGGTGTATCCATAGAAAATCACGCTCTTTGTGTCTATATGGTGGAAGACCTCAAACACCCGTAAACATGGGTTGTTGAGTTTCGTCTGGCTCAGGGACACCTCCTACATCAAGTATGCCTTTCTCACTATCCTAACCGGTTCCGTTCGGGTGCAAAACTATTGGTAACATCCCGTTCATGATCAAAGTTGGTCATCATCAATTTTTGCATGGTCATCCCTAGCGTCAGTATCTGAGCCAAGGTTGACTTGGGAAGTTAAGGTATCCATATCTAAGGAAGACCATGGTCGGCCGAGAAAAAGGGTGCATCATTGTTATAAAGAAGATCGTGGTTTACTTTGAATGTTGTGAAGTTGGGGTTTGTTATTGTAAAATTTTTCATAGTGTAGTTCTTCTCTGTTATGGATTTTAAACCTAAGGATTAAATCTCTTGAGTGAAATTCTATTCGACCGTGGATTAGTTGTTTGAATCTTAGTCCCTTGGGTGTATTTAAGTCCAACTATGTATTAATGGGGTGAAGGCATGTTGTGGTCTAAGGAACAAACTACATGGGATTTTGTTTGGCAGTGGAAGTTACATTATTTGTAGGCAAAATCTTAGGCTTTTGTTGATTTACAAAAAAAAAAAAAAAAAAAAGCCATGCAACAATAGATAGGAGGAATAAGTTCAATGGAATAAGAAGTCATGGAAAAATTTCTTGGCTTACGTGTAAATAATAAAGGAGTTGCAATATTCCCGTTAAGTGTAGACAAGGTTTGGGAAAATATTGTTAGTATTTTAAAGCGTTGAAGACTTATTAGATCGTGTGGATTATTTTGGAGCCAGTAGTAGTATGGACGTGGACTGTATTAGTAGTAGTAGTCGGGACGTGAACTACTACTACTGGAGTGGGTAAGTTGTAGTAGAACTGGAGCAGTCCAAATTCCTAACTACGTAGTTTATGCAAAACTACTTCTTAAGACTACACAACAAAGAGTAAGACAGTAGGAAATTCTACAGCTTTACTTCATTGCAATAAGGAACTCCATAGCACTATTCTATAGTAGTAAGGAACTCCATAGCAATATTGGTACCAGTACCAGAAAAATTCTAATGATATTTTACTGTAAGGAAAATTATAAACAACAATTCAACTCTTAGCACAAGTACAACCTAGTATAATTATTTTATTTTTATATTTATATATTCCAGTGGATAAAATTTTTGTACAAGGCTTTGTGAATTTCAAAAAAATATTTTCTCTGGAAAAATAATTTTCTAAGTCATGAAATTGACTTCGGTCAATACTATAGCTCCAACCGAGGTGCGAATACGATATCAAATACTCGACACTCTCAACTCGAAAAATTTCAATTGAGACCGGGGGCAAATGATGATGTCAAAATAACACACCTAATGACAATATTACAAGTGGTTCCAGACCTGGATCCATTAGGAGTATTTTAGTAATTTTATTATATCATGGTTCAAATAGGCCCAAAAAGGTCAAATATTATATATTTGACCCACAGATCGATCCGACCCAACAATCACATGCATAAATATTGAAATGGCAGGTCAGGTTCATGAATTTACTTTCTTAGTTATTCAAACTTTAATTTTTTCTCTAAAATTTACTTTCTTATCGAAGTATTGATTTGAGTATCGGAACATATCTCGTGGAATAAAGCCCCACCCTTTTTATTTTTAAATAATCTAAACGTGGGTATTACGCATGATGCTCAATCTTATTTTGGACGATATTGCACGTGAGCTAACCCTAACTCAAGTTTTTGTATGAACAATATATATATATATATATATATATATATATATATATATATATACTGTCTCTTATACACATCTAGAAATATAAAAAATAAAGGTATAAAATCTCAGGTAATCTCCACTTCGTTTTTCACACATGATATGTAATTTGGTTAATACATCCATGCCTGAAATATGATAAGGTATAATTTATTCGTTGTTGTATCCTTATGTTCCACCAGCTAGAGCTTTTGTGGTGCGATAAGAATTCATTGTTTGGTGAATTCAATAAGAAGAATTTGACGAGCCAATTATTTATTTGTTTCTTTCACGTAATTTAAATTCCAAACATCGTCATTTTACATGTTGAGCTGCAGAGAAAATATTTTACGATTATTAAGTTATGTACGACTATCCGAAGTATACTTTTAAGCGTTGCCATAGTAGAGAATAACTCAAGAAGTCCTAAAATTACGGTAAAAAAAACCACCATATTTATGTAAAAGTAAATTTTGGATGATTTAAAATACTCATTAACCACAAAAACCAGCAATCAAAAAAATTAGAAAGTCGATCAGTGAAAAAATAAGTCATCGAAAGAGAGGCAAGAGAATACCTTGGTTGGTTGTAACGGCTTGTTATGATAAATTTTTATGCAGATTGATTCAATGTCTCTTTTCCAAAAATTTTAGATCTGAATTAGAGATTCTTTTTCTCTTTCCAAATTAATCACCTCAACTTCAACAATAGTAGTGAGTCGATAAAGGAGCGTTTTCATTTAACTTCATACAGCTTCTTGAAGTACCACAACTCAAGCACATGAAGGGAAAAAATAACAGAAGGATTGTGAACAAGGCATATGGTACGATACATGAAGAGGCTTCATGTAGAGATAGCTGAGATCGATAACTAGGCTCGTACAAGATTCTAGCTGATATTGATAAGTTTTAATAGTTGCTTAGAATTCAAACAAGATGAATGCATATTCAATAAAGGGAAATCATATTTGCTTCTGAAATCGAGTTGTAGTGTCATGCTATCAATAAGGCCAGGTAAGCTAAAATTATTTATGTATGCTTAGTCAAGATAATTCTTTTTTTCACCCTCATTTCTTGAATTCACTTCCTTTGATGTGATTGTGTATTATTCATTCTTTCATAAATGATAAAGAGCCTTTTCCTATTTTAAAAATCTTCTGTCATCAATTGTATCGAGATTAATGTTACAATATTAAGTGAAAGTGAAAGTATGAACTTAATCAAAAAATTAGAGAACGAAACATATTCAAATGATACTTCTCTATTTGTATGACGTAAACTATTTTCCTCATATTTAAATTCAATCCAAATATCATGCCACTATTTAACTAAACCTATGCCATTATTAACAAATATCAAAAAGATAACTGCGGAGAATAACAAGAAAAAAAAAAAAGAAGGATCCATTCAACCATAATAACATGGGCATGCATGGTGCCGTGTGACCCATCAACTATATTTATTAAGAATTTTTTGAAAAATCGATTAAGACATTTTGTTCATTAACACCATCTTTCTTATATATGACTTTAATTAGTTAAAAATTCGTAATTTGGGTTTGTTGAGAGTTTGGAGTTACAAGAGCACCCAAGAAGTTTGAAGGGATTTTAGAAAATCCAAAACATGTATAGAATTGTGAGGTTTTTATAAGTTTTGATCAAAAACTTAACATTAATATTGGTACTATATTAAAAAATATGATGATTTTTATTTCAAAATCAATTGATTATGAATAAAGTTGTCCAAAAATTTATAACAGAACTAATACTATAAATTCATAAGTCCTATAAACATGAATTCATTACAATTAATATTCACTAGTTAAAATAAATGTGGCAGCTGAAAGAGTAGATCAATCAAATGATATGCCCAAAAACTTAATTCAATCACGATAAAAAAGAAATCAAGAATAGCTAGAGGACCCCCGACCAATTTGACTGTTGGGTAGCCAAAAAAATAATAGAAACTTACAGAATATTTAAATTTTAAACGTACCAGATACTCCATAGAACCACAGTCAATAGATAGCACGTAAATTGTTCTTGTCCTGTTATGCAACATGTACTAATATAATATTTTGGCAAAAATTTAGGTAGACTTGGTTTTTAGCACCACTTGTATACCCTGTGGTGTAGATCAAATCATAGAGAATCTATGACATCAGCTGATGCAAACAAGATTTTTTAAGGTTAATCATGACCACAAGATCTACAGACAGTGGGGTCAAAAACCGAATCTACTTAAGTACTTTCCTAATATTTCACACAAAAATCCTCATCACTTTGAAATCTAGATTAAAAGTAGGCCCGCACTACTCTAATTATGGAAGAATTTTTACATAAATCAGATTTATGACATTGTATTATAAATTTTTTGGTCAAAATATTTTCACATCAATCCACATCACATCACCTCACTTCAAGTGAATGATGTGGAGTTTTATGGATCAAGGTCCCAGGCACTATGCTATGAACCATAGCTACCGGATACTCTCCCCACCACTACGAACTGTGTTCCGATTCATGCATTTCCAAATATGATTCATTTGCGTTCTGAAACGTGGCGATTCACATTTCAGAACATTAAATGTAGTGAATCCTTATTTATTGAGAAAATAAGGAAATATTTTCTAAATTTATCTAATTAGTACTATTTAATATTGGATTGAGGATAATAATTCTTGAAAATTGAATATTTTCTTTTCTCTAATTACTAAAATTTCAACATTCTAGATTTATTAAAAATTTAATACTATATACTATCAACTACATTCTTATCCCTATAATATAGTAACTTTTTTTAAAAAACGACGTATCGGAACGACTAAATTTACCTCTACATATCCAATATTTTAAAAAAAAGGTAAATTGCGTTCCTGTACCCGTACTGCATTTCCTAGCATATTACATTTCTAGTAACTATGCCATAAACCCCGTTCATACAAGAATTTCCCCTGATTGTGAACCATGGTTTTCTTCTTTCCAATCTAAATCCTTATTGAATTCAACATCTAGAAATTTTGCGGCAAATCCAGAGAGTAAATAAGTCAGCTACTTAGCTTGTGAGCAACAGATTGAGTATTATTTACTGTATTTATTTTCACTGGTTAGGTGGAAGTAAGATGATTTACTTGAATCTGCATTCAGACTGCAGCTCCGATGATCATTCACCGTTTCTCGAGCATTAAATAGCCAACTGCCAACCAGAGTAGAATAGTCTAAATTTCAGAGTTCATATAGCTTCCACTGTTGGCTTATGAATTTTCTGGCCTTTGAATATGCTCAAGAGACTACAAGCAGTACATATCTATGAAACAGTAGATTGTTCATTAATTTGATAAAAATATTGGAAAAATTCTACAAAATGAAGTCGATCGACAACATAGTATCGTGGATCTCTTCATTCAAGATAAGTCACATTATTCATATGAGCGATATGACTCATTTTGATCACCAAAGAATGTAAGGGTGTTCATGAATTAGCTTCCCAATTCGTAATGTAAATACGTGACCCGATCCGGTTACATAGGGCCAAGGGAAAACCGCCTGATACTCACTCCATATACATAGCATATCCAATCATTGAAGTACCCCTAAAAGCGAGTTGGATAATTAGGTACCTAATCTCATCTATTTGTGGCATTTTTTAGCTTAAAATATTTTATAAAGTAACAAAATTGACTAGTAACTACACAAATATCTATGCAAATGGGAAGGTAAGAAGAAAATACTTATGAATATTAGGTCTAAAATCATGTGTAAACTTATAAAATTAACCTCGTATACGAACATGGTATGGTACCCTTACCAGGTCACAGATTCTAAACTCACTATCCAGTTATATTAATGTTCAATCCGCTACTTGATCCTATAATACTAATCTACTTAGATACCGTACTTTTACTTGTCAAAATATATCAAATTAGCAGATTTTTTGGATTGACGAAATATGATGAACACCCTAGTAGACTTTTTTTAGTAATGCACAAAGGTTTAACTCCACTTTGCACCCCCTACTAGTATCAGATTCTCGCTGTATACCCTAAACTTTTTTTTTTGATACTTTGTATCCCAAATTGTCTAAATCTTCCCACTTAAGTCTAAAATGTAATTCCATAAAAAAATTTAACGGTTGTAGGGTGCATGTGCAGCACTCTCCGTTAAGTGCAAGTGACAATAAAAAGGTCTAACTCCACTTTGCACCCCAACTTGTACCGGATTCTCACTTTGCACCCTAAACTTTTTTTGGGACACTTTGCCCCCCGAACAGCTCTAAATCTTCCCACTTAAGCCCAAAATGTGATTTCGTCAAAAAATATAACGGTTATAGGGAGCGTGTGCAACACTCTCAGTTAAGCACAAGTGACCATAAAAACTCAAAAAATGAACACAATGAAATTTTTTTTTTAAAAAAAAAATCATTAGAAGGAAAAATTTGTCAATAGAAAAGACAAAAAAAGAGTTGAAAAAAAATTTAGAATAAACTTAAAAAAATAAAAAATAGAAAAAATGCAGGGGTTGTGGAGGTAGTGGGAGTGGAAAAAGTATTAGGGTAAAGAAGGATTCGGGGATAGGGAGACGTAGATCGGGGGAGGTTCAAGGGGCTAGGGAGAGAAAGTCGTGGGGTTTGGGAATGGCGGGATACAGCAGATCTTAACACATCTAGGGGTATAAGATTAGAATGGTAGGGAATGGTGGGGGGGTTGGGGTGAGGTTGCCCTCTATGGGGTAGAGAGTTAGGGATGGTGGCTATGGCTGAGGAGGAGGAAGAGAATGATGACTGGTTGGGGAAGAAATAGACATTATTTTTTATTTTTTAATTTCACCCCAAATTTTAGTTTAATTTCATTTATTCTCCAAAACAATTCAATATAACTCAATTAGAATTTATAATAGGTAGTTTAGGAAGGAGGAATGAGTGTTGAGAGGGAAATGAGTGAACAAGAGGAAATGAGACTATGTTTTAACCCAAATTTTGATCAAATAAGGGAAAATTTCCCACCACTAATTTTCTAGCACCTTTAGTGATTTTCTGGTCACATGCACTTAACGGAGAGTGTTGCATATGCATTCTACAACCGCTATATTTATTGATAGAATCACATTTTAGATTTAAGTAGGAAGATTTAGATAGTTTGGGGCGCAAAAGTGACCCAAAAAAAGTTTAGGCTACAAAATGAGAATTCGGTACAAGTTGGGGAGCAAAGTGGAGTTTGACCTTTTTATTGTCACTTGCACTTAACAAAGAGTATTGCACACGCACTCTACAACCGTTAAATTTTTGACAGAATCACATTTTGAATTAGAGCATTAAGTGAGAATTTAGACAGTTTAGAGTATAAAGTGTCAAAAAAAAATTTAGGGTGCCAACTAAGAATTTGATATAAGTTGGGAATACAAAGTGGAGTTAAAAAAATTGTTGTATTGTATAGATAGCTACTACAGAGATATCTACACTTCAGTATAGAAAATCTACAAATTTTTTTGAGTGCACTTTTCTGAATAACGCACAAAATATTGTTATATTGCCCTTCCAAAGAGAAGAGGGAAAAAAAAAAATCACACCTATTTAGAACATTTGAAACGTAATTAGTAACTCGATCTGTGATGTATATTGCCGTAAAATGTCTAAACTCCTGAGTCGGTCACTGACTACCGTTGATGTCATAGAAGTTAAACACTTATATATATATATTACATTTTGGAATTAATGCCTAATATGAGGGTAAAAAATTTTAATCGTACAATAATAATTTACATTGAGTAAAAAATAAAATAATAATTTTTTTTATAACTATTATATATGTTGATATTGTGTTTTAGACTTAAGTTCTATAAGAAATTTTGGCATAAATGTAAAATAAGAAGGTAGAAAATTTAATTGTATGAAATTATTTTATATCTGGGCAAAAATAAGATAAAAATAGTTTTTTTTTTTCTAGAAAACTATTTGTATTCAACAATCACATACAAGATAAACAATTACTTTTTTCTTTCCTTTTTTGTCACACCTAATACACTTTTAATTAAATAGTGTCATACCTAATATGATAATATTAATGCTACATTTTCTTGTAATAATACTATGGTTTTTTTTGTAGTATCACTATAATATTATGAAAATTTAATTTTTAAGAATAACATTATATAATATTTGTAAATAATTAGTTTCTTTAAGAAATATGTATTTTATCATTTGAGAAATTCAAACACATCTTTCTACATATCTAATTGTTATATTATAAATAAATTATAGCTTAGCGGTATAAAATATGCTTAATATTTTTTGTCTTTGGGGACTTGTTTTGTATATTTTATTCAATTTTGGGGACCGGAAAAATTTTTCACAATTCCTTGGGAACATACAATTTTGTTTTGATTTTTTTCTTACTTAACAACCACATGATCTGCATGTAACCATTTTCTATTAAAATTCTCGATTTTTTGTCAATAATCCCTATTTTGGCTTAAAATTGAAACATTGAGACTAAATTTATTTTGTTTAAAATTTGAAGATTGGTTTATGAATACCTCATATTAGGGACCAAAAATGCCTTTTACTATTAAAAATAGGTATATAATGGTTTTCTACAGTCTAGAGTTAAGGTAAAAATTATTTGTTAGTTTCCGAATTCAATTGAATTTCCTATTTTAATTAGGTTTCTTATTAGTCAAGTTTGTTAACATATAAATAGATGGTCTGTCAGTTAGGAAGAGTTGAGTTTAGAGTCTAGAATAGAGAGTGTCTAGAGTGTGTGAAAGGTAATTTTTCCATGGGTATATATCGATCCCAATATGAGAGTCGAATATGCATTATTTTGTAATTCGTTCTCTCCCACATATTTTTGTATGTACTAGTAAGGGAGTACGTGCTTTGCACGTTTGAAAATATTAATTGTTTGATTTTTATTGCTATGAATTAAAAAGTAAAGTATGTTTGGAAATAGTAACTATTTTTTTTATTAGTTTTATATGATTTTTGTTTCAACATTTAATTAAGTCAAAGAATTTTTTGTAGTTTGTATGAGTTTAGAAAAATATTTACTCATAGGTGATTTTTATGCATTTTTTTTAGATATAACTTTATTGAGAATATAAGGGATTTGTTTAGTTTAATAGTTTAAACAATTTCATAAGAGCTAAATAATTGTGTCTTATAAATAACACATCTACCTTGCAATTTTTAAAACAGAAATTCATTTTCTTGATTGAGAATTATTGAAGCATTCCACAATGATCTCATTAGTTTACTCTATTTGATTTCAAAAATAGAAAAATTTAAAATATCAACAAACTAGAGCATAATGTATGACAGGAAATATATTAAAGTTTTTCATTATATCCATTAAGTGTAAATTTAGTAATTAAAGAGAATAATGTGATTTTGAAAAATATTGACAATTTTAGAGTTTATTGGAACCATTTATTATCTCCATTATTCAACTTTTATCATAAAAATTTTGGATTTATCAAGCGCATTAAGGTATTTAATTATTCTTGAATCCCTTATCTCTTTTCGAACCAACTTGAAGAAGAAAGCATTCGTGTGCAAATATTAAATAGCAATTTCTTATTTAGGAAACAAAATCTCTCTCTTAAATATATAGTTTGCACATCTATAGGAATTATATCATGAAAATAGAAAAAAAATGAAAAATAGTTTACTACCATTTAGCAATTTACGGTGTAAAATTTAGTGAATAATTTGTAATGTTAAAACTATCAATCTGTATATTAGAAAATTAAAAGGTAAATATTCAATATTATAACTTTTATTTGATAGGATGAGATCAACAATATATAGAAACAAAAGCTATCAACTTGTATAGTAATAATTCAAAAGTAACAATAAACATTTAGTATTTAGATTTTATTAGACATAGTACACTTTAGTTAAAATCTAGTTAGTAACTAATTTGATATCTCTATTTTTTTAGTATGTCATACAGTTATTAATATTTAACATTAGATATCTACAGGTTCAAAAGTAATAATAATAATTTTTTTTGTAGAAGGACAATAATTATCTATAAAAAAATTTAGTTAATATAATTTAGGACCTAATTTTTTATTATAGGAAAAGTATAATTTAGAATAAATATGTGTTAATTATTCAAGGCATGAAAAGGAAACTATGAACAAAGTAAGAATTGCAAGATACGATTATATTCTTTTAAGAAAAATAAAATAAGTGTAGATCATATGTTTCACGCCCTTTTCTACTCATCCAATCTGTTTAACAATAATCGAAAAGATAGGTTTTACATTGTTTTTGTTTTTTAGTACACTACATAAAAATCAAATTCTTTTTATATTTTGGATAACGAATCTCTTCCATCATTATAAAGTGTAGACAATCATCAACATAATAGACAAAATAAATGGCAATTGGCGCAAGGAAGGTAAAACTGTTGACAATATCTACGAAAAATAATGTCTTTGTTGATTTGAATTTAGATGGCCTTGAGCCTTTTAACCAATTTCATGTCTCTTTTGTTCATTTATGTTTTGTCTTTTTGTATCAAAAATACAAAAATATTTCAGAATTGTTCTCTTAAAAAATTTAAAAAGTTTTATACGTGATAAGTACTGCTTTTTTATTTAAAGATAATTCCTACTATTATTTAACTTAATTCCTAATTCTAAAAAAGTTTTACTTTTATACTTGTATAATTTCTAAAATTCATCTTTAAAAAATAGATACCAAATGTAACTCTCTATTTTGTACAAAAATCTTATTCTAAGAGTAAAGTAACCATTAAGATTGAAATTATATTTTAAAATTGTGTTCTTTTAAAAGATTAATCATATTTTTTTTGTAGCGGAATACAGTTCTTAGGGAAAATTAAAATAGATTTTAGTTTGGGACAGTCGTCTAATTTATAAGCTTTCAGTTTTGGAGGCCACAGTGAGACCTTTGTTTTAATTTTAAAATCAAATTGAAACTCTTTGAATTTGGAGGACCACATTGGAATATTTTTTTCATTTTGGATGTTCATATCATGACCACTTTAATTAATTTAAAACGCCATATTAAAATTTTTCTTAGTTTGAATGGCCAAAATGGTATTTAACTCTTTGGAATTAAAATAACCTTGTTTTCCTTATTTTCCTTATTTGTCAAACAATTTTTTTGTTTTCTTTTAATATTTGTTAATAAAAAATTAATTTCTTAATTGCATATAAATGTTGTCTAATATATTAATGTATCCACAACCGATATATATTGATAATAATCATATGCATAATTCTATTTGAAGAGAAGTTTTATTCCATTAATTTTTTTTGATAATTTTATTTAATATTCATCTTCAATTTCTAATCTATCCCAAAATTCTACTCTATGAGAAAATTAACTTTAATTAAATTTAATTCAAACGAATGAAATCTCGAAAGGATAGTTTTATTTCATGTGTAACATTTTAAGATTTTTTTCTTTTTAAGTGTCTAAGAGTATAGATGAAACATGTAAATTTATTTTCCAAGTAAATTTTATATTTTATTATTACTTGATTTCTAAAATCCATCTCAAAGAAATATTTCCTACTCTTCTTTAATTTCTAAAATTCATTCTTAATATTCTATTACACAAGAAACATTATTTCAATCAAATTTATTTCCTAGTATGAAGTTTTAAAAGTAGGTTTATTTATTCTTTTATTCTTTGAGGAGTATTTACATAAATAGCCTAAAAAATTATTTAAAAAAAAGGCATTCAAATTGGGAACATAACAAACTCATTAAATTTTATAGTGAGGGTAATTGGGAAAGTAAATCTAAAACTAAATCAAACTTTTTCATTTATTATAGTATATGTTCAAACTTTTATTTCTAAATCTAGCCTAAATTCTATTCTATGTGCAAATTTGCTTCAATCAAACCTAGGTATTCTATTCTAAATATAAGTCTAAAAAATTTAGTTTTTTTCTTGTGTACCTTTTAGGATTTTTTCTCCTTAAGGGTCCAAATTATATATAACATATGTAAAGAATTTTATTTATTTTTATTATTCCTTGATTTCTAAAATCGATCACAAAAAAAAAAAATTTATTTCTAATATTTTTTAATTTCTAAAACTCATTCCTATTATTCTGTTACATAAGAAAATTTACTTTAATCAAATTTATTTCCTAATATGAAGTCTTAATAGTAGGTTTTATTTCTTCTTTTACTTTTTGAGAAATATTTACATAAATAACATAAATGATTTTTTTTTTTTTTTAAATTCAAGTTATGAGACATAATAAATTAATTAAAATTTATAGCAAGAGTAATTTCGGAAAGAAAATCTAAATCACTAAATCATATTGGCTTTTTTAATATAGTATAGATATAGATTGAATAACAATGTAACTATACAAAGTGACAAATATAAAGTGACAAACAAAAGCTGCTAATGTGTCGCATTGATCCAGAAAAGAAGGAATAAAATTCGACTAAGGATCTAAAATTAAGGGTTGGGCATTCAGAGTATTTTCATTGAACAATTAATCTTCCCATTGTGTGTTTATCTTCTACTGTAATTTTTTTTTTTTCTATTGACATTTTCTCGTATTGTTCTAAATTTTATCTTTTCTAGAAAAATGGAAAAAAATCAAACATCTGTTGATTTGGGTATAACAAATTAGATTAGTAGTTGTAGACAGAATTTGTTCTAACAAATTAAATGAACTAATAAAAACAAGCATGGCATTTCAAATGAAAAAACGAGAATAGTAGAAAAGGCAAAAAGCATGTAAAATATATTTTGCGATTCAATGCAGAAGTTCTTTTGTAACATGAAACAGGCCTTGTTGGGATATTAAGCCAAACCTATTTAATTTAGGAGTGTTAGTTTAATTAAATTTGAGTGGTTGAATTTGTAAGAGATTTATTTCCTAATTAATAATATAAAATTACAACCCAATTGTGATCGAGTAAAATTCCATAAGAATTTAGATTAATTATTGCCTATTTAAAAACGTTAGTAGTTCATTATTTAGTTGAGAAAAAATATTATTCAAAATTAATTAAATTATTTATCCTCCCAAAATTCCGTTTGTTCGTCCACTTATTCGCTTGATCAATTCCCACGGATTGTTCTTTGTTTTATTTTTTGTGATGAAAGCCTCGCGGCTTAGTACCATTTATGTCAAGGTCAAAGCTTCCATATAGTTTTTCTTTTTGCTTGAAGTTTACATAAAATATTTAGCTCCAATAAATAGTATTAGCGTTCTAGGTTGCATTTTGGCGTAAAAATTGTGTTGGAACATTTGGATTTTGAAAATTAGACCATGAAAGGTTAGTTTTGGAATACTTATTTGACAATTAGGGTATAACGAAATTAACCCTAGTTAGACAGTGATATAAAAAGAGGGATTGTATCGTGATTATTATGTTGGTGTTGGACAGATATCTAAGGGAGATCTTGTCTTGAGTTAGACAATAATCGGGAAAAAAAGATCGTGTTGAAATTGTTGGTGTTAGACAACAATCGAAAAAAGGTTGTGTAAAATTATCAGTTTTGGAACTTGATCAAGGGAGGCCAAGAAATCCAAAGGTGAGAAAAATTTCAACATTTTGTGGAGAAAAAAATGTTTGAAAAAATTGTGGTTGATATTTTTGAAAATATTGTTGAAAGAAATAGTATGGTAGATGAAATCCATTTATTTGAGAATAAATGGATTAATATTAATAAATTCTTTGATAAACAAGAATTGATGGGGAAATTATGTTTGCAGTACGGAGATAAATAAGTTGAAGGCCGATCACAGGTTAGAGTTACACAAGGTTTATATGGTGACGGAATTTTACATAGATATTGTGGTTCGAAATGGTGTCGGACCGAATTTCATGGAGGCTTAGTTTAAAGGAAGCTATGTTGGCATATTAAACTAGACCTATTTAATTTAAGAGTATTAGTTTAATTAGATTTGAGTGGTTGAATTTATAAGAAATTTATTTCTTAGTTAATTGGTGTTGTTATTAGATTAGTGATTTAATATGGGATTATAACTCAATTGTGACAGTCAAATCCCGTAAGAATTTAGATTAATTGTTATCTATTTAAAAGCGTTAGTAGTTCACTGTTTAACCAGAAAAAATATTATTCAAAATTTATTAAATTATTTATCCTCCCAAAATTCCGTTTATCCGTCCACTTATCCGCTTGATCAATTCTCACGGGTTGTTCTTTGTTTTATTCTTTGGGCATAATTCCGTTGATGTCAAGGTCAAAGCTTCCATGTGGTTTCTTGTTGCTTAAAGTTTACAGAAATTATTTATAGTTTCTTGGCTTTACAAAATAGATTGTGAATTTTAGGTCCAACAGACTTTAAAACTTCACTCTCACATGCTTTAAATACAAAAGTACAATATGATTTGCCATAATTCACCTCATAGTGAATGGACCTCACTTATTGACTTCTTATTCCTATTGCAAATTAACCACGTTATATTAATACTTCAACCGACCATACACTTTTAGCCTTTCATGCACTAGCATGCTTGCAGTAAGGCACGAAAACAGGTTCGCTTTTAGTTTTGAGGCTTGATTTCAGGCTCAGCATCCACAGCCTGACCAGCATATGAGCAGCACCTGCAACCATTTCCATAATAGTTGCGGCCACAGCACCCATAGCGGCAATATCCACCCCCACGTCCACCATTGCCGCCGCGTCCTCCATATCCACCACCAGGGTTTCCTCCATATCCACCACCAGGGTTTCCTCCATATCCACCTCCTGGATACTTGGATTCTTCTAAGCCGTTTGTCTTCTCAGCTGCATTTGCTGCAAATAGTAAGAATTAATAAGGTTATGAGAATAGAATATAGGAATATAACACACTATAATAATTTTACTGACATGTCTGGCCAATATTTCCATCTCCACTCAAATTCAAAACTCATCCAAAAGAATTATAATTAGAATTTAAGGTTATTTATGCACATATACAGTTTCGTTATTCCTCAAATAATATTTTGCAATAATATTTTAAGCACATTTCCTAACTACGTTTTACCTCACATTTGTCACATCTAAAAAGTTATTACACTAATTACTCCAAATAATATTTTGAATAATATTGTAAATAATAATTGTCTAAATGGAATAAATTTATGTAATGCAAACAAGTCTATATTTATAGACGCCACAATTTTTGAGTGACGAAAAAAGTAGTGGATATCTTACTTTCAGCCAATTCCCTGGCTGTCCCCTCTGAGGCAATCATCAGAACTACAGCCAAAAGGCAAAGGAAAAGAACTGCCTTGGAACCCATATTTTTTTCCTCACACAACTAAGTTTTAGTACTCAAATTTTGATATTGAGAAGGGATGAGAATGCTGGTGCATTCTCTTCTCTATTTATAGGAAGTTCTACGTGACATGGTTGTAAGGTAGATGTGAGGTGTGGGGAAGTGAGGATGTATCCAAGTACCTCTTGGATACATTGAGCATATTAATTAATAGACCTCATGATTTTATTTTTTTATTATTATTATTAAAACCACCCATTAAGGTGGGGATGGGCACCCTTTATTAATAGACCCCATGATTTAGTTGGCTGTTGAAGATAAGGATTGTAATCTTTGATACAACTTACCATATAATAGTATTGGAATTCCTTTTGGCTAAATGTACAATATATTTCCGTTATATTATTAATATTATCTCCTTCGTATACATGTCGGAGGAAAGACAATCGATCATGTGCATTAATGTCCAAGTATATGCATGGCCATGCATGAATGTGTTTCGGGTCTTATGTCTCATTATTTATATTAATATCTTATTTCATATTTTGATTATTTTTTAAATGTGTTCCGACTTTATAAATATTATTATATTAAAGTATACATAACACACATAAGATATGAGACATGAGATTAATACAGATAATAACATAGAAAATCCAATGAAACAAAAATGGCAGTATTTTATTATGAGTACTATTTTAAGTTTGAGGGTGGCATTGATTGATTACTAGTTATAATAAACAATATTGAAGATGTATTTAATGTAAGGGTGACAAAGTAGTGAAACGTGGTTTCTTCTTCTCAAGGCATGTATCTTGGTTTCGACTAGATCTCCATTTACAAGACATTTTCGTTACGCCCTAACTATAGTATATATGACCAGAACATTTTAAAGAAAAAATTGTCAGTTTTATTAATTTTTTTTATTTATTCAATGATTTAGAATATTTATTGCAGATTGTGGAAGGAGTTGTACAGATTTTTTTCATACTTAAAAGAAATATTTTCAATAAAATATTGTCACATTGGCTGGTAAATCGTTTACGCGGTGTTTGTGCTTCTTTACTAGAATTATTAGATAAAAAGTTTTCTCCAACTGCCACAATATGTTATTCCAAAAATAGATAGCCGGAAATCGACAAAATTTCCAGCAAAGCCATACGCCTACAGCCTATTAATGTGCATTTAAGAAACGCAACACTAGTTTGGGGAAAGAAATCAACAAGATTGTAGGAAAATTGAAATTTTTTTTGATGGATTGGATTTATGGTATCACATCATGGATCTTTTAATCTAAAAAATTTTACACTATTTATTTGGATTGAAGTAACGTGATGTGGATTGAAGTGGAGCTTTCCGGACTAGTGTCCTATACCCGATCCATGTAAGAATTTTTAAAACAATTGGGCCCTTAGCATTGAACAGAGGTGTAGTATGTCAATTGTCTGAGGTTTAAAAAATTATTTGTTACTCACTTTGTAATGTGAAATAAGTATTTCAAATCATTGAATATTTGAAAAGTAATAAAAAAATTTACTTTTCAGTCATTTCAATGATTCAAGTGGCAAAGATTTACTCCGTGGGTTCTGAACCATGAGAAGAATTTTGAAAGCAAGGCAATAACCGATTAGAGTTTGTTTGTGATTTTGCCTCTGTAGTTGTCTGGGATTCAGGACCACAATATCCTTGAGAATGATTTATGGTTCAGCTCAAGCTATGCCAATTCAAACTTCTAATCACACGGTCTAGTTGTGACATGCATTTTCATCATGTGGCGTATATGCATTTAACTAATTGAGGAGTTTTATTTTTTTATTTTTTTATGCATTGATACCTTTTCTAAATCCAAATTTGCAACTTCCGGAGCTTAAAAGAAACCTTTTGAAACTTGAAGGATAAAATAAGATTTGGATACAAGGTTGAGAGAGGAATGTATTAACTCACCAAAAAGTTTTTTCTAACCATGTCTTTCCCCGAGTCACATGAGATGCATGTGTTAACATCCCTTAACCCTATATCTGATAGAAGTTAGCTTGGAAAGGCCTTTTAAAGTCAAATATCAAAATTAAGGGATACAATAAGATCTTTTAAAATACTGGGTATGAAATAAAATCAAGAATTAAAGTTGAGAAACGGATAACATTATTTATCATCTCTGAAATTAACAAAACAATATGAGAATTGAGACCCCCCACAAATTTCTTTTTAAACATTTATCGAACTATAATTATATTTCAACTTCTGTCTAGGGTGCTGCTCCTAATCCAATCTAATTAATGCTCTTACAACCGTGGAGACCAAGCCACATACCTGAAAATGGGTGTGGATTTTTTGAAACACTTTTTAGTGTGATACTTATGTGACACTATTTAGATGAGTGACACATGTTATTTTAGGGACACATTTCACTCATTTAAATAGTGTCACATAAATATCACACTAAAAAGTATTACAGGAAACCCAAAACTCTACACTGGAGACTACATTGACTATTATGGGGATATAAAATACGGAGACGAACGTGAAATTAGACTCTGATTACCCTATTGAAATATTCAGTCACCTTCATCTTAGTTGTTATTTGGCTATAAGGGTTTCGAATTTCATGTTTCATCACTTGTGTCAATTTCGAATATATGTTACTTGTGTCTGTCACCTATGTCTGGCATGTATCTAACTAGTGTTTGGCTTGTATTTGATCTTATAAGTATTACTATTACTATAATAGAGTATATATGACAGACATATAAAATATAAGTTATTAAAAAATTGATCCAAATAATAAAATAAAAGATGTTGTGACAACTAAAGAGAGGATGAGGTAGAATCTAGATCGCTTGCATATAGTATCGTGGTCCCATATTCTATAAAGAGTACCAATGTGATATATATATATATATATATATATATATATATATATATATATATATGTATATGTAAATGGATGGATGTGGTGGAATCTAGATCGCTTGCATATCCTATCGTGGTCCCATATTATATAAGAGTACCAATGTGATTGATATATTTATATGTATATATGAAAATAATTATTATATTAGTCCCTTATATTATGTTCTTATATTTATTTTATTTTTTTTAAAATGATGATTTCTAATCTTCCACAAATATAAAACGTTACATTTTGGTTCCGAAAACAAATTCGAACATTTTTTTATTTGAATTTGTCAAGTACTGTTCACATAACATATTTTTCAAGAGCAAATTTGGAAATTCTCTTTTCAGTCCTACTACAATACACGAGCATCAAATCGGGTAATATCTATAATAAATTTTGAAAAAAAATTAACGTTATGAACATAATCTAATTGAAGAGAGCATGTGTCAATTGTATAGCATAAAATCTCCAAATTGACATGGATTGAAAGTTGTCTTTTTTCGTTGCAGCAAGCCGGTGAAATTGAAGCTTTCGTGGACTATTGCTAACCCTAGTAGAATGCTATATGGATATGGAGGATGTGAAGTAAATGAATAATTAGCAATGATTTTGTGTTTTATTTGTATTTATGATTATTTCAAGAACTAATTTGTGTTTTTTTAAACAAATAAAAAATAAAAAAAAATAAAAATTTACAACCCAATATGGTGTCTATGCTTTGTATTTAGAAGGAAAAGTGGGTTTCTGAATTTAACCTAAAAAATGTGATTAATTTTTCATTTTAAAAATAAATAAATAAATAAATATAAATACATAAGGTAAAAAACTAATAAAATAATTTTTCCTATATTTTTGTTCAATCTGGTGCCCAATTCATGCACGGAACCCGAACACGGGCAAGTTAATGATCACCGAGCTTTCATCCAAAAAAATAAATAATTAATTAAAATTGGTCCCAAACTCAATCTGAGCCGAATCAGAGCACTTAGAAAAACAAGTAGTGTAAATTAGACTTTTATATCCTGAAATTTGATGTAATTAGCTAGACAACCTTTGGTGAATAATGGTCCTTTATAAGACTTGGTAAAACTTTGCTGTAAATTTCTGAAAATTGTAGGAGTCAAAAATTCCCACATATAAATATTAGGAACAAAAGACGAGCCAATATCCAAGAAAGACCTAATGGCAATTGCCGAACATGAAAAGCAAATATGGCACACTAAATTGATTTGGCAAAGAAAAACAAAGAAAGGACGGACACGGATTTTGGTTGGGATTATAATCAAACGTACTAATGGAATTTGGGGAGGATAATTTTGTTATGTAACTTTGAATACCAATTTTCCTCAACATAACAATGAGCCATTAAGGCCTTTAAATAAGAACAAATTAATTTAAATTTTATAATTAATGGATCTAACTAACACACTTGGACTATAATTCTACATTAAATCAATCTCTAATACATCAAATAAAATAAGGAATAAACTCCTTACAAACTCAACTACTAAAGTCTAATTTAATTAAAACTTTGAGTTTGGTTTAATATGCCAACAAAAATTATTGTCTCTCACTTTTGTTTCCTTCTATTAGCTTTTCAAAGTTATTTTACTGCTCTATTCCCATTTTAAAAATTCCCATCGCTTTTTCAGAATATTTGAGAACTACTATAACAAAAATTTTGACATTTATAAGCATATACTTTGCTTATGTTAAAGATGTTAAAATATAAATATCACATCCACTAGCCAAAAAGATCTTGAGTTAATTAATAAGTTTCTAGGTTACTTCACTTATCACCAATTGGTTTTAAGGTGGAAACCCATGTTCTTTAACATTATATCAGAGCTAGCCTCAAATGTTTTTCCATCCATCCACACGCGTCTTGGATTCGGTTTCTTACGTCGGCCAGCGTGTAAGAATTCATCCGCGTCTAACCCACGTATAACAGGATTTTGTCCAACCCCTTTCAACATGCTCTCTTACGTCTGACCCATGTGTAACAAAGTTTCATATCCAACCCAAGTCATGTGTGAGAGGGATTGTTAAAGGTGTTAAAATATAAATCACACATCGACTAGCCAAAAAGATCTTAAACTAATTAATAAATTTTTAGGTCACTCCACTTATCACTAATTGGTTTTAAAATGAAAGGTCATGTTCTTTATCAGCTTACATTAGCATTTTGGGAATTTTACAGCAATTTGAAGGATATTCACCGAAATTTTAGAAATATAAACTATATATTAGGTATATGATGATGAATGTGGATAAATGAATACAAATTTCCTAAAAAACTTCTTAATAGCTCCACAAATAAACAAGTCAAATTTATATATTTTTATATATGCACACATTAGATTAGCATATTCAGAAAGGTAAAATTTATTTAGATCTATAAAAATCATATACAAAGTAATTTTACTTTTGATTGTCCTTCCCAAAACAACCTAAAATAATCATGGATGTCCCTTTCTTTTTGTGAATACCGACAGCGGGCGACGCGGTTGTAAAGACATCCCTAGATTATGATTTCTCCAAATTTCGAAAAAGCTTTTAAGACCTGAACTTTTTTTTTTTTTTTTTCCCTCAAGGCTTGGCTTGCTACTAGGGATAAAAAGCTAATATAGTTACTCATACTTGAATCGACTTGATTTAGCAAGAGTTCATTATAATTTAGTTCGTCAATAATCAAGACAATTTTAAATAAAATTTAAAGTTCGTTAATCTTTTATATTATTACTTGAAAAATAAATAAACCAAACTTTAAAAAGTCACAAAATTACGTAAAATTGAGTTTTAAAAACAAAGAAGTTGAACAAATTAAATCACAAACTTATTAAAATAAGCAAACAATCTTGAAGTAAAGTGTTCCACTTATTGATATTTATTTATACGTTAATTGGCTAGATCTTGGCGACGACATCAAATCCATTTTTTCCATACTTATCCTCGGTAGCAAACTTTATGCTGATTCACTTTTATATATCCGTCAAGCCATCTTAATATCCATATTCCGAGATTAGATATGATCATTACAAAAAATGTAAACGAATTGGACTACAGATCGAGATGAGATCAATTTGGTAAGAAATTGGGTAATGACCAAGTGATTGAAAGAAAATGTGGCAGCTGACAGAGTAATTAAATTGATTTAGTGTAATGCCAAAAAAACTTAATTTAATCTTGATATATATAAATATTCAAGAATTGGGTAGCCGAAAAATAATAGAAACTTAAATAATAAACATATTTAAAATTTAAACGCGCACTACAAAAATAACCCACCTTTTGTGACGTATATTATTTTGAAAGTCACAAATATAATCACTTTGTAACATCACAAGTCACAAAACTAATAATTTTAAATTACAAATAATAATATGACATTTACTTGCAAGTCACAAATAGTTTTATGACATTATAAATATGTGATCCTCATTTGAGAGTTATAAAACCAAAATACAAGTCACATTTTTGTTTTGTGATTATCAAATGAGGATTTACTTGCCAGTCACAAATAGTTTTATGACATTATAAATTGTGATCCTCATTTGAGAGTCATAAAACCAAAATGCAAGTCACATTTTTGTTTTGTGATTATCAAATGAGGATCACTGTCTAAAAAGTCACAAAATCGTTTATAACTTATAAATAAAAATTACACTATCATTTGTAATTTAAAATTATTTATTTTTGTAATTTTTAATATCATAAAGTGATTATATTTATAACTTCCAAAATAATGTAAGTCACGGATATGAGTTTTACTTGCAGTGATACCAGACCCGTCAAGCCCTCATTTAGACCCACACTGCATATCTATCAGGTTACGTAAATTGTTTCTTGTCCTATTACGCAATATGTATTAATAGAATATTTAAGACAAAAAAAACTCATGGCTTCGAAATCTGAATGAAACCTAGGCCCGCTCTATGACCATGGAAGAAAACTTTCCAGTCTAAATCCATTGAATTGAATCTCTTGCAATATTGAGTCATGTATTTCATATTAACTGTATTTATTATCAATGGCTAGCTGGAAGACCTCTAAAAAATGGCTAGCTGGAAGTAAGATGATATGCTGCAATCTGCATTAATCAGTACGCAGCTCCCATGACCAATTCAACATTTCTTGTGCATTAAATTGCTTACTGCCATCTACAATAGAATAGTCTAAGTTGCAGAGTTCAGATAGCTTTTGGCTATTAATTTTCTGGCCTTTGAATATGCTCAAGAGACTACCAACAGGACATACCAAATACTTAAAAGAGTAGTTTGTTCAATAATTTGATAGAAATAATGGAAAAATTATACAAAATAGATTCGATCCAACATATTATATCGGAATCTTTTGATCTATAATGAACTACATTATTTATATGGGTGATATAACTTATTTTGTTGACCAAAGACTGAAATGAAATACAGGTCATAACTACATCTATGGTTGAGTGGGTGTTCATGGACCACGGAGGGAGAGGGCTTTACTATACACATAGAGGGACTCTACTGTTGCAGAGAGAGAGAGAGTTAGTAGGCACTGTAGATTTTGGAGAGAATTGCTTTTTCCAGTCCAATAGGTACATACATCACCAACCTGGTTACCTAGGGTCGGAGAAAAACAATTATTTACCTAATTCATATCCATAGCATATCAGGTCATATAGGTTCTCAAAAGTAGGTTGAATAATCAAGTATCCAACCCCATTTAATTTGTAACATTTTTTAGTTTAATTTTTTTTTAAAATAATGAAATTAACTAGTAATTACACAATACACCTGTGAAGGGAAGGCAAGGAGAAAGTGCTTGTTAATATTAGGTCATAATGAGTAAAAGAAAAAAAAAAAACTAATTTGATTCCTTATTTTTGGGAAATCAATTAATTTGTTCCATTATCTATCAAAAATATCAATTTGGTTTCTCATCCTTAAAAAAAAAAAATCAATTTAAAACTTATAACGAAAAATTTTATGGACAAATTAACGAAATCTTTAACAATACGTTTACTTCAAGTTAACAGTCACGTGATTATCACATTGGTTGGTCCATTAATTTGTGTATGATGTTCGTCTTTAACTTTAGATTGATTAATTTTTTAAAAAATAAGGGACCAAATTTATCTATTATGATAGACAAGGGACCAGTTTGGTCGATAACCTAAATATAAAGGACTAAATTGATATTTTTCTCATGAATAAAATTACAAAATTAATCCTATATATGGAGTGAGTTGGGAACCCTCCAGATTGCAAATTCTCCAATCCGGTTATTTTACTATCCAACCCAATAATACTAATTGATTCAAATTTCTTGTTTTATGGGCCAAAATGAATCAATTAATTGAGATTTTTGGAACGACGGGTCATTGTAAACACCCAATTGAATGGACTTGTTTTGAATGATGCACAAAATATTTTTGTATCTGTATGGTATAGATAGCTACTACTGAGATATCTACACATTAGTATGGAAGCTTATCTACAAATTGTTTTGAGTGGACTTGTTTTGAATAATGCCCAAGATATTGGTTATATTGCTCTTCCAAAGAAAAAAAAAATACAAATCACACATACTTAATAGCAAATAATTATTTAAACCATTCATCCAATCAAAAAATCCTTGTTTTTAATCATTTTAAGCCCCCTCAATTATGAACATGTATAACAAAACAAGGTGTTATCTTTACAATAATTACATATATTTAGGATAAATTCATTTTGTACCCCTCAACTTATACTTAATTCTCACTTAGGGCTCTGAATTTTAATTTTGAATACTTTGCACTCCCAACTCATAAATTTGCCCTACTTTAATCCCTTTTCTAACCCCGTCAAAAAAATTAATAGAATATTTATTTTTACACCTAAAAATATTTTTGTACATCCCGTTAAATTTATCATGCATACCGAAAAATTTTGTTAAATTTTTAAAATGATGTTAAAAAAGAAACTGAAATGAAACGGATTTAAAAATTTGAAATAAAAATGTCAACAACTAAAATTTTAATATAATATGAAAATTGAATATAAATTAAGAGTTACGAAATGAAATTAGTCCATATATATATATATATATATATATATATATATATATATTCTTATATATCGGCGCCCATAGTCTCTTAGGACAGCATCTAGAATGTGCCCCATAGACACATCTGAATAAGGAAAATATATAGACTCCGTTTCCCATCCCGGTGCATATGTACAATAATTGGGGATGCATGAAGACGTAAAGGATGCCCATTCAATTGTTGGTGCTGCTAAATTTCAAGCAAGTGTCTTCGAACAAAAGCTAGAATTGACTTTACCGAGTTCGAGTCAGTTCCAATGCTCATTTAGAGGCTCCAATATTGAGACGATGTGTCTTAAATTTAATTCATATAAAAATTTCTCACTTTATCTTTAATCTCCTTTTATGGCTACGTCCTGCCCGTACACGTATGTGAACATTAGTCCAAAGAAAAAAATATAATAAATCTAGCAAATTTAATTCCAAATTTTCTGGTTGACGTTTGAAAAAAAATATTTCCAGTCTTTCTTTTTGTCTAAAGAACTAATTAATTTTGAGGATTAACAATGGATAGTTGGTGAAATAGGACATGACTTTTTAAATTTGATTTTTTTCAGCCTGAAATTTTTCTAGTTTTTGTAAAACAAGCAACTTTAACAAATTTAACTTGTGATCTTACGAATGACCACATCAGCACTTTCTATATTTAGTTAATTATTATTATTATTATTATTATTTGTTTTTACGAAAAGAATATTTGAGAAAACTTTGCATTGGATAAATTTGGAGTTTGAACCTAACAATTGCAAGTATTTCTTGAACGATTAAATGCAAGAATACGTAATGAATTTATCTCGGTTGAGACTTGAGATAGCTCAATGTGACCAGCTTAATCAATGAGCACAAATCTATATATGGCGTTTCTTTTTTCTTTTTCTTTTTTTTGATTATGTTAGGAATTACGAAATTTTGGACGTGGATATAGTGAAAATTGAACTGTTATCCAAAGTCGGATAAATGAACGCATCATTAGTGATCACTATATTAAATCGGATCAAACCTTAAAGACTCCAGAAAATTTTGATTGAGGAAATCTTATTAATCAATTTTGGTTTTGAATGTTATTTCAGTCTGAGTGGAGTTTATATTTTCCAAAATTCCAAATGCAAACTTAATCAAAAACAAAATTTACAAAAAAAAAAAAAAGAAAAAAAAATATTAACATAACCTAATATCACTGAATGCGAGATCACTGAAAATTTAATTTTTGTATACAACGAATAAAGAATGACCATATATATATATATATATATATATATATATATTATTGAATTAAATTTTCAATAATCTCAAAAAAAAACTCATTTTATGCATTTAACGAATGTGAACTTCACACTAATTAAAATAACATTTATAATCAATACTGATGAAGACTGATTTTATCTAATAACTCAGTGTCAGAATGTTCTCCTTTAAGACTCTCTTGGAAAAATCAAACACAATCACGGCAATATGGCTTCTTTAATGGCTTTGGACAAGTGGACGACCCATCAAGGGACAAGGGAATTGAGATGAGAATTTCAGCTCGTTGACGAAGAAGGGAGAAAGAGCGTCACGCATGACGCAAGAATAAATGGCAGTTTTCAAATCTATTACCAATCACATCTGTCCAAATGGGATTTTAGTGCAGATCACCCGATGTACAAGTAACGATCATCAACTACTAAGGAGTTGTTTGCTTCACATTCTAGAATCGGAATCGGAATGGGAATCATAAATCCCACTATTAATATGGGTCAATATCATTCCTTTTTACTTGTTTGGTTTAACATAGGAATGGGTTTCATTAGATTAATAAATTATTCAACTTGAAACCCATGTCACAAGTGGAGAATGAAAGTAGATATTTTCTAACACTTTCATTCCTATCTATACCAACGATGTGTATAGTATCTCAACCAAGTACCCTTCCTGGGTATCATTAACTTTGATTCCCATTTCCCCTCCCCTCTCATACCCATAAACCAAACACCTCCTAAAAGTAGAAAGAACAATAATATCCCTGCATGTGTTTTTTTTTTTTTTTTTTTTCTTACGTTGAAGAATATGAGTAGTACTTGTATGGGAAAATATTTAGGTAGATTTGATTTTTTATCTCATTTATAAATTTTGTGATATGAATTAAATGTTATGAAATTTATAATATAAGTTAATGTAAGTAAGATTTTATAAAATTTAATTTTGATCGCAGTATCTACATGTAAGTTCAAATACCAAATTTATGGTAATATTATCCACTTGTATGATAGTATCTCTCATTGGGAAAGATTTAAGTAAACTTGATCTATGACTCTATTTGTTATCTTGTGGTATAAATTAAATGTTATGAAATCTGTAATATGAATTGATATAAGTAAGATTTTATAAAATTTAATTTTGACCGTAAAATTAATAAATATAACTCAAAACTGAATTTATAATAATATTTTCCTCTCTCATTTATTTGTTTGGTCTCAAATTTGACAAACAACTCTTCACACGCGGCACACAACCCTGCTAGCTTTTTTCAAATTGTAGAAACCACGGGAAGTTCTCAAAGGCAACCGTGTGAACGGTAATTTTGACGCCGACAGAAAATATTATATTATTTTTAATATTTTAAATTATAAATTATTAATAAATTAATTTAATTATTTTAAATTTATTTTTTTTTCAAAAGTTATTATCTAATTCAGACTCGAGAAATTACAGTAATGTTCTTTCAAAGAGAGCTTGACACGTAAATAACATACTAAATGACGAGTTTAAACAACTTATAGAATCTTAAAATCTCTGACAGCTTGCATAACAGTACAAATAATTAAAATGATAAAACCAACACAATTAAATAATCCACAAAGCTAATTTAGAAAATAAAACTGAAAACTTCAATAACACTGGTCAAGAAATACCTGAAAAGAGTTTCATGATCCTAAATTGTATGTGTAGTAAATTAGTTTTCACATATAAATTTATTTTTTTAAAGATGCGTTAATATATCTGTAAATTTTTAGACCTGGTTGTTTATAGTAAATTTCTGATGCAAAAGATATTAACATTTATGAGGTGATGATTCAAAATAAATTTGAGTTAATTTTGTACTAAAACTTAGTAGCAAAAATTATTGGTGGTTTCTTTAAACGGAAAAAAAATTATAGAATAATATGAATAAGTGTGTATTATGCTCATTATGAATAAATGTAACTATATTAATTATAAGTGTGTATAATATGTCTAAGATCTTAAAGTATTGTAACCATGTATTATGTACCTTATAATTACTAATTCAATAATTAATAATAGAAATTAAGGTACACATTCGTATGAGATTTAATATCTAGATAAATACATAGATATTACTACTGTTAATATAACACTAGTGTTAATAGTAAAATTAGTAATAACAATAGGCTAGCTTAACTATGGCAAGTTCATTTATTTATTTTATTTTTTTTAAAATAGAGGCTTATTTTATTTGTTAAAAAACAATTGTTTTTACCTCGTTTGTACCTTTTGGTAGGAGCCCTTGTGCGCCATTGTAAATGACATCTATTGACTGGAACCCTTGTGTGCCATTTACAACGGTGCACTTGATGACTCTGGCGCTCATGTGCGCCATGTAATGGCGATTTTATTGGTTTGGGAGCCAACAAATGGGCCAATTGGAGTCCCCATACCGTTTAAAACATCTTCTACTGGTTCTCTTTTCCATAGCCATGGTACGAATTTTAAAAAACAAAATTAATTACATATATCTTCCCTGAAGTTTGGCCATGTTATTGATTAAACCTTGTAATTGACTAAATTACGGTTAAACTTTTTGAATGGTTAAACGTTTAACAATAGTCCCCTATCGTTATTAACCGTTAGCCAGGTTGCTAACATTAGCAACAAAATATATATATATATATATATATATATATATATATATCGTTTATTGCCAAAATGCCCTTGTTGATAACTATTTACTTTTTTAATCATTTTATATCATTTCTTCACTAAAAAGCATTTTTCGTAAATTCTCTCAGACCCATCCACTTGATCCAGACTTGAACCCAAATCACTTTCTCCCTTCCTCCTCGTGTAGCCTCACACGGTCACACCGAATGACCCAAACCCACAAAGCCACAGCCACAGCCACAGCCATTCCCAAATCCAAACTTTTGTTATCTTCTCTGCTTCTCCACCTCCAACACCACCGCCAGATCCACTTCTTCTCGTCCTCCAACCCTCAAGCCCAAACCAAAATCTTTCCTCTTGCTCAGCCACTCCGATCCCTAACTAGTAGACCATTCCCCATCTAAACACTCTTTGTCTCCTCTTTCCCCCTTCTAGGCCCTTTATTTTCTCTTCCCACCTCTACTACATCCTCTTCCTCCTCATTCTCCAACCCCTAAACCCGACTCCAATAGCCCACCCCTCCCCTACCCCGCAATCTATCTCTCTCCCATTTGCCCATCCCAAACCCTCTTTCTCTCATTTCCCCTCCTAATCCCCTTATTCTTTCTCTCATCCTCTTCCATCCTAACACCAATAGCCCCTTCTTTCTCTTCCTATGACCAACCCAATATCTTGCACAACCTTCCTTGGCCTCAATCTAAAAGTATGGCTATGGAAAAAAATGAGAAGTGCGCCTCAGATCTAGAAGGTTACATTGGTGCTTATGAGGATTGAAATGGAGTAGAGATTGAAAGGATGAAGGAAAACATTTGTTGTTATAACTAGCCGCTTGATTCAAGAAGATGGTAAAGGGATGGTGGTTTGTGGTGGATGAGATAATGGTTAATGGTGGATAATGAATTTAGAATTAAATTAACAAAATACAAAGTTTAAGGGTATTGTTGATTTTAGAAAAAATTTGAGGGACTAATTAAGTAATATGTGATAAGGGTAATTTAGTCTTTTAATGAGCTTCGTTAACTGAAGTTAGTGCGGAGGGAAAGTTTGTAACTTGGTCAAACTCTTATCTGATCAATAATATGGCCAAACTTCAAGTTAATTCTAAAAACTATTCTCTAATTATGGTCTAATGGGATAAAATTTTCAAACATTAATGGTTATTATTTATCCCCTTTTGGTATAGATGGATTTCAGCTATCTATACTGTAGAATCATTCGTAAAACCACAACATTTTGGATTCAGTGGAAACAACGCATCCTAACATATGCCAATGGTGACGGTGGGTCGGGCCGGGTCGAGCTTGTGATTACGTTAGTGAACGCACAATTTAAAAAGGTTCCTAGAAATAGTTGTTTGTCAAATTGAGCCCTGGGGCTAGGTCCACGGTGGGCCGAGGCGGGCGGGGCAGGCTAGCCCATGGACTGTCCCTTCAATTTAATTTCTTACTTAAATTTTAAAAATATTTTTTCGAGAAATTTACATTTTTAGTTATTAATTATTATTTTAAAATTAATAACTTATTAATTTAAAATCATTTACGTACTATTCATTAGTAATTTATTAAATTATAACTTATTAATTGTTCGAATTACTACTTACTAGTTAATAGTAATTTATTAATCAAAATTGGTACTTATATATTAGACTAAGTTCATTAGTAATTAAAATTCAAAATCCAAACTAATACTTATTATTCGAAACTAATACATTTTGAGAAATTTACATTTTTACTTATTAATTATTATTTTAAAATTAATAACTTATTAATTTAAATCATTTACTTACTATTCATTAGTAATTTATTAAATTATAACTTATTAATTGTTCGAATTACTACTTAGTGGTTAATAATAGTACTTTATTAATCAAAATTGGTACTTATATATTAGACCAAGTTATTAATAATTAAAATTCAAACTTTAAAGTCCAAACTAATACTTATTATTCGAAATTAAAGTTCTTAGTTAATATTCAAAAACTAAAGTTCGAAATTAGTTATTAGTATTTTATTATTCCAAATTAGTACTTATTTGACCAAGTTATTTCTTGGTTGTATAAGTCAATACTTATTATTATAACATATTATTTGTTAATCATAGAGTAAAAATATTTAATTAGGAAAAAAACTACCTTAAGATGGTAGGGGGTTTGGCATTAGACTCCTACTATGTATATTAATATTGTAAAAAAAATGTACAATGAGGCAGGTATTGAACCTTACTTCCAAATCATTACAAGTTATAAAATTAATTTAAGAATTTAAATAAATTTAATAAGCTATTTGCTACATATATAAGGAGGGGGACATAGAACCTTACCTCCAAACAAAAAAATTATTAAATATTAAAATTCTATGTATACTATATATCAATTTAGTGAACTACTACTACCTTCATCTTCGTCGATATCTTGCATCATTAATCCTTGTTTTTTTTCTTTAGCGTCTAACCAATATTTTAAGCACACCAACATTTCCAAAGTTGCAAGTGTCATTCAAACCCTTCTATCATCTAAAACTCTTCCACCTGCACTAAAAACACTTTCCGATGCAACCGTAGAAATCGAAATTGTTAACAAATCTCTAGCAATTTGAGATACAATAGGATATTGACATTTATACTTTCGCCTTCAAGAATGAATATCAAAATTGGGATTGAACTCGTCGTCTCCTGTATATAGTGGATCACTTAAATATTGAGTTATTTCATTAGTATTTTCAATTTTCGATCTTTTCGAAGTAAGGAGTAGTTGGTGAGAATCAAAATGTGTTAAAAGTTTTATATGAGGCATAACATATTGTGAATCTGATGTAGATGAACTAGAAGATGCACCTTGTTTGATTGGGGAGTTTTGTTTGTAAATTTCATATGATTCATCAAAAATTGTTTTAGTAGTTTCTATGAGTAACTATTTGTTTATGGTATTTGTGGTACTATGATTATTAAAATATTCAATGAAAGCATTTAACTTATAGAATTTATTACGCGAATCAATAACACATGTCAAATAATACAACAATGGAATATTTTCATAATACTTGTCAAATTTTTCTTCCATTGCGCTAATCATATCATCGAAAAACTCATTCGTTTTATGATTAAAAAAAACAACTTTAATAACACTTAGTTCGGGTAAAACTACATGAGAGGAAGGTCTATAAGTAGCGTTTGGAGAACAAGTTTGTAGCATACTCAAATTGCTTTAAAATTTGTACTATTGTTTTAACTTGATTAAAATCCTCCTCGCCCAAATAAGTTGCATTAACTGAACCAATGTGCTCGTTGTAAAGTGTGGAAAGTAATTTTTCATAACCAAAAGTACTTGATAACATATGACAAGTAGAATTCCACCTAGTGGGTACATCTATTATAGAAAATGTTTAGGCTCATGCCATTTTCTAAACAAAGTCGTTTGAAATCTTGTTGACAAGCAATAGATAAACGGATAAAACAAATAGCACTTCTAATTGGACTAATAATATCTTCAACCATTTTTAAACCATCTTAAACACAAATATTAAGTAAATGACATGCACATCTATTATGACATAATTCACCACCTAAAATAGGTTTGAAAACATCTTTTAACATAGGCATGCTTGCAGTATTATTTAAGGCATTATCAAAAGATATGGATATAACTTTTTCATGCAAACCATATTCACGAGCACAATTTTAGTTAGTAATCAACCTTGTAATTTAGGGGGCATTATGAGGGTGTTCAAAAATTTGAAAACTAATAATTCGCTTTTATAAATGCCAATTTACATCTATCCTATGTGCAGTGATACAAAAATAATTTTCATTTGTGATTGATTTCCAAGAATCGGCAGCAAAGGCAACTTTACAATTAGTCAATGCAATAGTAGCTATCAATTCATTTTTCTTTTCCTTATACATTCTTTTAATATCACTTCACAAAGTATTTCTAGGAACCTTTTTAAATTGTGCGTTCACGGCTTCATGCATGTATTGTTGTAAATTGGAATTTTGACCCAAAATAAAAGGCAATTCATCTCTAACTATCTATTTAGCCATTTCCTCTCTATTTTTTTCATGTAAATATTTAAAATTATCTATTTCCTTTCCTTGTGTGGTGTGAATTTATGTTTGAACCATTTTTTATTTTTCTTGAGTTTCACTATATTTTTTACTAATGTGCCTATTAAGTGTTCCGGTTCTCCCCCCGAAAAAATACTCCCTTTTTGTGCTTAAATGAATATAGGTGGAATACATAATTTACAAGTAGTAGTATCATTTTCTGTGTATAAGAGAAAAACTCCCATACGAGACTTTTCATTTTAATAGTAGTGCGTTGTTTACTAGGTGCTTGTTCATTTTGGTTATCTATATCATCTAAGTCAACAAATATTGTTGGACCATCTAGTAGGGTATGGGGTGCTTGTGATCCTTGTTCCATTTTCTTGTAATAGAATTTTTTTAAAATAAAGAAACAAAGAAAGTGGTAATATGAAAACTAAAGATGCAAGCTACTAAATTTTCAAATAAAAGAATATAACAAAACAATAATAAAGAAAGTTGATAAAGACAATTAATAAATTAAAAATTATAAAAAACCAACTTGAAAATTGAAATGTTGAATTTCAATTTATACACTTGAGTACTTGAACTCCACTTGAGCACTTCACTACTTGAAATTTGGATAAATATCCAAATCTTCAATTGAGCTCTCAACTTATAGATAATTTTAAATTTCTAAAATACTATATGTTATAATTTAAGTAGTATGAAAGAAATTATAATGGCACTTGGAGTAGAATTAGATAGTAGAAAGAAGAAATAAGAGAAAGTAGAAAGAAATTGTTGTGTGATTTGTTGGGAAACTTGTGTGGTATTTATATAAAAAAAAAAATTCAACACTACCCCCCCAAAAATTAGTTGTTTTATAGCTGTTGGGGGGGGTAAAACTGTCATTAATAGCATTTTTTTAAAAAAAGGGAAAATCGCCAAAATAGTCCCTCAATTTTTTCACTTTAGCCAAAATGGTCCCTCAACCTTTTTTTTAGCCAGCATAGTCCCTCAACTTTTTTTGTAGCCAGAATGGTCCTCCAAATTTTATTTTTTAGCCAAGAAAGTCCTTTTATGGTGGAGTTACCATAAAAATCTTTTTCTTTTTTTTTGATAAATTTCACATACAAGGACAATCTTGGCTAAAAAATAAAAGTTGGAGGACCATTCTGGCTACAAAAAAAGTTGAGGGACGTTTAACTATTTTGGCTAAAGTAAAAAAGTTAAAGGACTATTTCAGCGATTTTCTCAAAAAAAAATTCAACGGTCGACCCGACAAATTTGGCTCGCGGGTCACCAACGATCGGCCCTTTGGCCACCCAAACCGTTTACCGCGAGCCGGTCACGGGTCAATGGGCGGTCCAGGCAAAGGCTGGCACTCTGTGGCCTAGGCACCTTTAATTGAAAATACTGTCTCTTATCGGATTCTAGATGGTGGGTTTTAATGCCCGGCCCTAACTCTAGCAATGATATGAGCATTAGACCATAATTGTAAGGGCAAAGGCAAAACACCAAGACATATATACTCAAAGGCTAATTTGTAATTTCTTTGGACTATTTTTGGAAAGGAAACTGGGATATAATACTACAAATACTCTTTAGTTCATACCTAATAGTTTCAATCACTCACGTTCTCCCTATCCATTATTCTCACCCTTATCCCCTAAATTTTAGGCATAACAACCCCACTATTTTTAGGCGCATATTTGGTAAACTCTAACTCAGTAGTATGGTGGAGTTATAACTAGTATTTATTTAGATGTCTGTAATTTTCAAAATCTAAGAATCTAGAATGCTACTGCAACTCTTTAGGTTATGAGAATTGATGTAGATGATACGTAATTAAAACATTTCATTGCGAAACAACTTAAAAGTTCCGTAATTGTACTAATAGTCCCTACTTTTTTTCCTGCTAATTAGTCCTTGAACTTCTTTGAATGTTAAAAAACATGGGTTTCCATCTTAAACTAATTGGTGATAAGTGGAGTGGGTTAAGAATTTATTAATTAGTTCAAGATCTTTTTGGCTAGTTGATGTAGGATTTATATTTTTAATACATTCAACAGAGGAAACTCGTTTTTAAATTGAAAATAAAAATTTCCAAAATCAAATCAAGAAGGAGTTAATTGTTTGGATAAAAGAACCATTGCTTGCAATTTGGTTTATGTACCCAATTGATCTACTGAATTAATAACCTTGAATACTAGACAAGAATGGAAAGATCAGAGGTGAAACTCTTGTTTCTCTCTTTTGTTTTGACAATACAGAGATTGCATTGGTAGTTCTTGATTGAAATTTAAGTTGCTTGCTTCTGTCAAGCTATGTTCCCTTATTAGCAACAAGTACTATGTATTAGCCAGTTGAATAATCACACCTTAATCTCAGGATCACATATTGCAAAAGAAAGCCACCCTAGAAAACTTGCAGTGTCCGACTAAGAAATACAACACTACAAACTCGAGAAGCATTGTATCACTACTTAAAAATTGTTGATTACCTGCATATTTTGCTGCGGATTATAATGAAAAATCCACAGCAAACAAGACTTTCTACAAATTTGGGTGCCAAAAATAATATAAGGTAAAAACTACACCCAAATCCGTGCACATCCTCAACCCAAAATTTGGTTTTTTCTTCCCCCTGTACCATCATGCCACATTCCAGCAATTTCATCACAAAAAACAATTCCCATTGATCATCATGTCACATTCGAGCAATTTCATCTCAAAAAACAATTCGCATTGAAAGAAATATAATACGAAACAAATTCAAATACAATACATATATAACATTTAGTTATCTAAGTAAACAATCAAATACAAGATCTAATCATCCGAGTTGACTCAACTTTTATAGATAACCAGATGTGTATCAAGAGACAGTTAACGCTGGTATTGTATTTGAACAAATTCAAATACAATAAATGGTTTTCACCCCTCTCAGCCTTCTGTAATTAAAAGAAATAAATATTTTCAAGTCATCAATAACAAAGGCATTGTAATATAATGAAGTATTCCAACTCACTTTAGCACCATAATGAGTACAAGAATAATGATTTTTTTGCATTTGTGGTATAGAACCGCCTGTATGCAGTGATGGCACCAATGTAAGTAATATTGGAAAAATAACATGAACAAATCCCTCATTCAAACCATAAAATAATATAAATGCAAAAAATCATTATTCTTGTACAAAAATTATTCTTCTTATATAACTATTAGGATACTTATGGATCTACTATTCTTCATCTTCGTCTTCGTCTTCGCCTTCACCTTCGCCTTCGCCTTCCTCTTCCTCTTCCTCTTCCTCTTCCTCTTCCTCTTCCAGAATCTTCCTCTTCCTCTTCCTCTTCCTCTTTGTCTTCGTCTTCCTCTTCCTCTTCCTCTTCCTCTTTGTCTTCGTCTTCCTCTTCCTCTTCCTCTTCCCTTACCTGCCTCCTACCTTACTCAGAGTTTCTTGGCATGATAACTCTAGTGAATAGAGTTATTTAACCTCTAAAACCCATGGTATTTTGATAGTATCAATCCCAAATTATGTGTTTTTTTTTTTGTGTTTTTATGCATATTTTATGTTTAATAAAGTGTTGGTAGCATTAGAGTAATATTAGGTCTTTTATAGTATTAATGGACTAAACTATGATGAAATTGTGCTTATTGGTTTGTGGTGTATGTTTGTATCTCTTATTCACAATCTAGCAGCAAGTTGAAGAAACAAACAAGTCAAGGATCTAAGGTTAAAATTAGAAAAAAAAAAAAATAGAAGAACAAGGCGAAGACTGTCAAGGCGAAGACGAAGACGAAGATGAACATAGTGTGCTTCACCATCTGGTGTCAAGCTACTCAAGACTTCAAGGACTCATCGATGTGGTGCTGGATTTCACAACATAATCCTCACCACCGCAGTAAGTGTAGAAACAGACTTTGGTCAGCTAAGGGTAGGTGCGGTGTCATAATCCAAGAAGACAATTTCGACACATGACCGAACAAGATTTCAGAGCAAGAGAATGTGACACATTTGGAATGGCTATGGAATTTCAAATAACTTTGTAATGTACACCTACAAACACATAGTGGATAGTGTAGAAGTTTTAGTTGTAGCTAGCTTAGATGAGGTACCCGAGAAAGTAGAAGAACTTTCCCTTTTTAGTAAAATTTGTGGAATTTACCCTTCTTCTTCAATTTTTTGTACTTTTAGTCTTAAAATTACTCTCTATCTTTAATGAAAACTTGGAAATTTCTTTACAATTGTTGCCACAACTTTTAGTAGCTTTCATTTGGTATAAATATATCTCATTTTTTATGTTTACTTATATTTCTCTTGCACTATGACTGGCTGTATATTTATGTTGACATTACTTGTAGTACTTTCCTTAGTAGTAGCTATCACTTGTCTTTGTATTGTGCTTTTTTAAAATGTGTAACTAAACTACTAGGGGACTCGGCTGTGAAAATGTGAACTTTACACATGTATGGGTGATTTCAATGGGTAGACTATTAAATGGTGGACATTTGAGTTGTGATAAAGGGATTGGAATGGTTGATGAGAGGGAAAGGATCCATCCTTGAATCATATTTACGAGGTTAATACAACAAATAGATGTTGAGTGTTAATTCTTAGACAGATATATCACTTGGTTAGGTCGGTTAGTAGTTGAGCCAATGTGCAAATTTCTTTAATTAGTTCCTTGAACTCTATATAGAAATCTAGACTAGAACAATGAGTCGGGCCAAGGAATTCGTTCATAGTTGGGAGGGAACTTTTAATCGTATCCATTGAATGTCACTAATTAAAGAAATTTCCACCAAGTAAACTACTAACCGACCTAACCAAGTTATACATCATCTAAAATATTCTAATTTTCAACATCTTTTGTGAGTGGTTTATTTGACAACAAATAGCTGCAAAAAAAATAAAAAAACTGAAAATAACAAAATAAACCACTCACAAAAATTATTTTATAACAAGAATTAAAAAAAAATAGGTAAAAGAACAAAAATTGAAATGGTAGATCAATCAATCACCTTGGAAATTATTGAGGATGTGCACGGTTGCAGCTAGAGGAGATGGGGGCTGGACAAATCGAATCCAAGATGAACACCAAGTTCACGCGGCTTCTTCAAGAGGAAGGATGGAGTAAAATGGTTTGAGGAGAGAAAGAAATGAGGAAGAAGGGATGAAATTTAGGTTTGGAAATAGTGGATGGTAGTTGGAAGAAAGCTGGAGGGTAAATGGTGGTTGGTGGTGCAGGAAATAGAGAGGAAAAATGATTTTTTCCGATTAGATCTGTCCAAAATGTGCTGGATTTCTGCACTGTAAATTGAAATTTTCTGCGGAATTTTCCGCAGGAATTTCCGCAGCAAATTGCTGCGGAATTAATTTCTGCAGAAATTTGCTGCGGAATTTATTTCCGCAGCATATTTACTGCGGATTTATTTTTAGCAGCAAATATGCTATTACCTTAATTTTTCCTGCGATTTTTCATGCACATAATTTTTGTGCATATTACTTATATACATCTAGATGTACACTGAACAGTCTACGATGCAGTGGAATGGATTTTTGATTATGGTGAACCTAATCCGTAGCACATTTTTAATCCCAAACCTAGAAAACTAACTTTTGCAGTAAAATCCGTATATAATTCCTGGGGAAAAAATGCAGCAAAAATCACATGAAATTTGCAATTTTGTTGTAGTGTATATCTATCTATATATAGTAATCAGATGCATCATTATTGTATTCCATTTCCATATTATAACCATAATCAGCTCCATTTTCATCGTAATCTTCAGTGTTTCTCTTGTAGTTTATGTTAATCATTCGACAACCAAGTGTAGTTTAAATAGTAATACTACACTTCTCCTGTAACTTAGGTCATAGGTTCACGTCACCAAGAATAGGCAGAGATCCACTGCACGTAGATTCTCTTCTTTTCTTTTTTTTTTAAATTTGTTCTATCATCCATTAGTTACTTCTGGCTCACATTCAATTATTGTTTCAACCCAGTTTGCTCTCCTGCTCAACCTTGTTCTCATTGCATCGCTGGTCTCTGTCCACCATGTTCCCATCCATATTTTTCTCTTTCTTAGTTAATGGAATAAAACAATAATTATAAAAGAAAAAAAAAAAAAAAGGAATTAGACAACATGAAAACTAGAATTTAAAAGATGCTGCTAGAATTCTTATATTTGTCAAGGATCATGCAACATTTATCGCTAAAGTCATTCGATTTGTGCAAGTTTTCCTCGCTTCTGTTTTGGGATTTGCATTAAATTCCATGAATCACCAAACCAAATCACATGGAAGACTTTTATAGGAGTGCTGAAGAGAAAATAGGTAAAAAAACACCCACAAGTTAATTAGAATGTTATGTATATAGGAAACTTACAGTTTAAAAAAAAAAAAAAAAAAAAAATTCATCATTCTTCGAAGAAGTCTAAGATTATATTGAAAAGTTCTCAATATGTCAGATTTATGAAACTCTATATTCATTATTTTTAAATTTTGATCCACAAAAAATAAACAATAAATGTGCAAAATATGTGCTAAAATACTGGAATCAATCGAAAGGTAATATATCTATAATATGTGAAAGAATCCAAACCAAAAAAATAACATAATAAACAAAAAGAACGTGTTGCTTATTTCTTTGGTCTCAAATCTGGCAATAACTGTTGACGCGCATACAACTCCGCTAGCTTTCTAATGGTAGCCATAACTTTTTGGCCCTCAAACAGAAGCAGCTTTCCTGACACGCGGCAATACCTTTTATTACTCTAGCAATAACAGAACCACAATTGTAAATCATGGGCAAGCACCACGATCATATAAAAGAAAAGGAAAGTAACCCGATTTTTAGTCTCACTTATAGATCTTGTAATCAGAATTAAATCTTAAAAATTTTGTCTACTTGGCTGATATCATAGATTTTCTAAAGTTTAATCCACATCATAGAGTCTACAAGTAGGGTAAAAAATCGGATCTACCTAAATATTTGCTTAAAAAAAATGTAACTTTGTAATTCTATGAATTATTTTTAGGAATGAGAATTAATGTTAATGATAAAATAATTAGGGAAAATTTTATAATTCCTTTTAAAAAATTATTTCCTTAATTTTAAAAATTTATACAGTACAAAATTTTAAAACACCAAATATTATACTTTATAAGTATTTAAAATATAAGACAATAATTCTTTTTTTTAAAATGTAAAATTTTTCAAAAATTAGAATATTTTATTGGAAAAATTCTTCTGTACCATCCGTAAATGAGGGCCGTAAAATGGTGACATTTGTGCAAAAGTCATAATGACTGAAAAAGCCTGCACTAAAAGTTGTTATTACATTGGGCAATTGCAGAAGTGACACGTGTCTACAATGGGAAAGGGGTCAAAATGCCACTAACCGGATTGTTCAGTGGATAACTGTTGTAGCCGGTTTTGTGTATATAGGGGGAATGAAAGTATATATATTATATATATATATTTGTATTTTAATTAACTTAAGTAAGGGTTTGGCTGTCGGTTTGGAAGAATTCGAATAATAAAGTATGATTTATGCTCAATTAAAAAGTTAGAAGCGAGTAAAATATTACTGAAAAACAATAGTTGTTAAATAGAAGATTTATTTATCACAAAGTTAGATATTAAGTTGGTAAATTATAGATTTAATGCGAGCAGTTAGAGTTGAATAAAAAATCGGAAAACAAAAATGTGACATTCTTTACTATTGATGAAATAATCAATGCTAAAATCACAACATGGACTGTTGTGCTACATGGAATATGATTAGTTAGAGTAGAGTGAAAAATCAAGAACAAAAGTGCAACATTCTTCACAATTATTGAAATACCTAATCGATGCCAAAATCACAACATGGAATGTTGTGCTACATGGGATATGACTGGTTAGAGTATAGTAAAAAATCAGGAACAAAAGTACTACATCCTTCACAGTTGTTGAAATAATCAATACTAAAATCATAACATGAAGTGTTGTGCTACAAGGGATATGAGTGGTTAATGTAGAGTAAAAAGTGGGGAACAAAAGTATGATATTCTTCGCTATTGTTGAAATAATTGATGCTAAAATCACGACATGGAGTGTTGTGCACTGAAATTGAAAAATCATATATTAGAGAAAAATAAATGAATAGATATGAGATGAGTTATATAATGGTGCATGGGTTATTTTTTGTGTTAAGGGTATTGTGTTAAATAAAATAAGATATTAAACAACGTAATTGTTCGTAATGTGTATTTTGTTTAGTAGTTTATACAGTTTAGTACTATTACACGATAATGGAAAAAAATAGTGAATTATATCCAAGATAAACGGAATTGAATGGAGTACATATTTTCTATTTTCAAAATATTTTCAACATTTCAAACAATGTGTTATAAATATTGCTAATACTTATAGTTCACAATGAAAGTAAATCTAGTTTAAAAAGGGATTTTTATGTTTTTTTTTACTTTAAACTTTAAAAAATATATTTGTTTAATTTAGTAAAATGGTATTAAATAGTAACTTCTTTTTATTAGAGATAAAATAGTAACAAAATTAACTTAATTATTATTGAAAATATTATCATTAAATGAGTGTTTATTTCAAATTCTGTCTTTTAACATATGTGAGAGAGAATGATAAAAATATTACTTCATTTGTTATTAATGCACGATTAATAAATTTACTTTAGGATTATTGAATAAAATAATTATCCATTTTAAAATTTAAAAAATGGAAGCTTATGCAGCGTAAAAGTTTGGAAAATGTATGTTGTTGACACATAAATCACAGTTGGCTGGAAGTTAGGACTTGGGAGTAAAGCTGAAAGCAAAATAAATAAATAAATAAATAAATAAATAACTGGAAGTAAAATTGAATTGAAAAGCTGAACAAAAGTTCCAACCGTTGATTATTTTTGAACTATTAGTGATCGAAGTGATAAAAGTTTTAGAGTTAATTATATTTATCTCCTATGAGATTTGGTTATATTACAGATTAATTCCTATTGTTTGACCAATTACAAATTCCTCCCTCTTATTAACTTTCGTTAACCAAACCTGTAAAAAAGACTAAATTACCCTTATTATGTATTAATTAATTAGTTCTTTTCCAAATCAAGAATAACCCTCAAACTTTATAATTTTGTCAATTTAGCCATAAACACATTACCCAGTACAAAATCTCATCTCTTCCACCTCAACGCATCCCAATTCATGATCCAAATCAACAATTAAGACTGAGACTCTTAACAAAAAGAAAAACCTCAAAAAACTCATGAAAAGCTATTGAGGTCAATTTAGAAAAATTTTATGGTCCCGTTATGATATTAATACTGTTGTGCTTTGTATGTCTATATAGTACAAGCTATAAATTAAAATATAATGAAATGGTACCTTAACATAACCATAAAATTCTCCTATAATTTTATTCTTATATCTCTTGCCACTTTTTTTCTATGATCTGTGGGTAATTAAATCGTGTAAAAGTTTATACATGTCAGTAATATTACATTTTGGTGGTAGAAATAGTTCATTATTTCTAAGTATTTGAAATCATTGTTATGGTGGATTTAATAATTTTACACTAAAATTATTGTTCACAATATTAAGAAGGTGTTTGGTTTATGGGTATGAGGGGAAGGAGCGGGAATCGAAATTAATGATACTCATAGATATTGTTTGGTTAATCACTATGGGAATCATTCTATGGGAATGCAAGTATTAGAAAATATCCACTTTCATTCCCCCTTTATGACTTGGATTTCAAATTGATTAACTTATCAACAAAATAAAACTCATTCCTTTATTAAACCAAACAAATAAGGAGAAATGACATAAACTCATACCGATGATAGAGTTTATGATTTCCATTTTAATACAAATTCTGATTCTCGAATATGAACCAAACATCTCCTAAATTATGCTAGGATTAAATTATAACTGCAGTATTAACTTTTAAGGGGAATTCTACAGTCCTTTTAGGGAGTCATTCCCTTAGCTTTAAAAGCTTGTACAGTACAAGCATTTTAAGCATATGGTATTGTACTGTACAAGCATTCAAAGCACAAAGGAATGATTCTCTAAAATGGACCGTAGAATTTCCCAACTTTTAAATTAGCATTATTAAATAATTACTATTTAACAAGTATGTTTAATAATGTAATAATTAATTTATGAATTTTAATATTGTTTTGTTCCAATTCTCAAGTTCAAGCTAAAGATTAAAAGAGAGATAGACACTTTAAAAAGTTACAATAGAGATGAGATGATAAAATATATAATATTTCTTTTGGTTAAGAAAAATATGGAGTAAGTATGAAGGTTTAACATTATGAGTTCATTTTTTTGCATTTGCTTCAATATTTACTCAAAAATATTAATAGTTAAACTTCATATATTAACATAATATTACATAATTCAACACAGTAGCTCTTTAGCAAAATTTTGTAATTCAATAATTTAATGGGTTATCGTATCAATAATTTAATGGGTTATCGTGTCAATTACAGGTTGACTCGATCCAATAATGACCTGATGAAATTTGAGTCACATTATAATTTATTAATTTTATACCGTATTCGTATCGTGTTGTTATATCATAAATTGCCACAATCCTTTCATCCAAAAAGAAAATATTTAAGAAGACTCCGTATTTGATTCTATCTATAGACCTTGTTGATAAGATTTAATTTTATGAAATATTACTTATATCAACTTATAACATTTATTTTATATGATTTAATTTTTTGCACCACATATAAAAAATAACCTAAAAAATCGGATCTATTTAAATAAGTGGCGGCACAAAATTCTCAAGCGCAACAAAAATGTTCAACAAATCCAAGGTGGGCAATGATATTACCACAACACTATTCTTAATGCCACAGCTAATTCCCCTGTTAATACCAAACAATAACCATGCCAGAGACAACAAAAATCTCACAGATTTTGATGACCACATACCACTCTTCTTCCGACCTGCACCCCAGTGCCCACATGCTGTCTCTGTTGCTCTACCTTAAGAGATAGATCACCATCACCCCACCCAACCATCAAACAAATCTAAGCAGAAACAAAAACTAATTCCAAAAATAAAAAAGAGACAACAGCTACTACAAAAAATCACATTATATTGATCGAAAAAAAGCAAATCACATTAGGAGCTTGGATCAGTTTGTGGGCTCTTGGAGAATGGCTTCCAAGGACTGGAGTTGTGGATTGGATAGGCATGCGGCTTCAAACAAGCTCAGATCAATTTCGGGTGCGACGCATTCTTTGTTTTGATAAATTTATTGCCCATTGAAAATAGGAAGATCGAAGCACTTTTTTCTATGGATGTGTTTGTTTATGGGGTTTCGAAGATTGTTCGGTACGGAAATTTAGGGGTGAGGGCTTCTTCTATATCAAATTCAGACGTTATCCCATCTAAGGCCAAGGGTAGGAGGGGCTACTATAGTGGATAACACTGGAGTGAAGGTTGCAGCATATAGGGTCGTTAACAATCGATTTCTTTATCATTACTTTTGACTGTTGAAGGGTAATTTTGTCCTTTTAAAATAAATTTGTTGTGGCAATATCATTTACGAATCCAAAGCCTCGCATCCGGTAACCAGTCACCTATCACTTCCACTTGTCAAATCACCATGGCAGTGATTTTTCTGGTCCGCTGCAAAAGCCAAAGCCGTAAAAATTGTGATAAACATTTGGGATATACTCCAAGTGGATCTGCCTAAAAAAAATAGAATTTGAAATTTTGGTAAATTCTAAAATAAGATGCAAAAAAATAGTCGAGCAACTCACGAGCTATTGCAAGCTGGTCGGTCAAAGCTCGGCTTGGAGCTTGAGCTACTCGTTTAATAAACGAGCCGTGCTCGAGTTCAAAGATTCTATGCTCAAAGGCTCGTGAGCCATATCGAGCACCATAATCTTCCTTCATAAATAAATATCATTAATAATTTTATTTCTATTATAAGAAAATTACCAAGAAATAAAAAGGCTTTGAGATTTGAAGTGTTTGTATGGAGAGTTTACCGAACATTTTGTGTGGAACTTCAAGCATAAAATGTGGACAGAGAAGGGACGTGAAAAAAGTTATAGGGAGAATAACAGTGATTAGCCCAAACGAAGGTGAGAGGTATTATTTAAGACTTCTACTTCCACACAGACATGTGCCAACATCATTTGAAGATCTATTGACAATCGACGGCTGCCAATTTTCAACTTATAGAGAAGCTGTTATGCAATTAGGACTGTTTGAATATGATACTTATATAGAAGATACACTTGAAGAAACTACTACATTCCAGATGCCTTTATCACTTAGATCATTGTTTACAGTTCTCTTAGCTTTTTGCTCACCTACAAATCCAACTCTTTTGTCAGAAAAGTTTGAAGCAGATCTTTCTAAATATTTTGAACGGTCTAGGGTTAAAATTATTACTTAGTTTATTCCAAAATAGATAAAAAGAAATGTTATTCAAGATATTAACAGATCCTTGAAATTAATGGGTAAAAGCATTGGTACTTATCAATTAATTCCTAAAAAGTTCTAACTCAGTCATACTGAAAATTTGACAAAAGAGCTTCAGAGTAAAAACAATATTCCTTTCTCTAAAGAAGATTTGTTAATGTCTTCCAGTTAAATTGTGGACAAAAACATGTCTATAATATGATCATGACTCAAGTTTTTTCTGCAAATAGCCAAAGTTTTTTCATAGATGGGCCTGGAGAAACAGGAAAAACATTCTTATATCGAGTTCTTCTTGCTACATTGAGATCACAAGGTTGCTTCATCAGGTGTTACTGCTTCAATTTTACCAGGAGGGAGTACTGCTCATTCAAGATTTAAGATCCCTTTGGATATGTCTGAAAACAAAAATTGTCAAATAAGCAAATAGAGTTCAAGCTAAGCTGATTTTGTGGGATGAGGCATCAATGGCAAAAAAAGAAATTACCGAAGCATTTGATTTAATACTTAAGGATATCACGGAATATGAGAAACCTTATGCTGGAAAAGTTATAGTTTTGGTGGTGATTTCTATCAAACTCTACCTATGATTCAAAATACATCTAAGAAAGTTCATATTCAAGCTAGCCTTGTTCAGTCTCATCTATGGAACACTTTGCAAAGAATTTGACTGATAAAAAATATGAGACCATTTTTGGATCCTTCATTTTCAAGCTTTTTATTAAGAATAGGAGACGGGACTGAACCAGTGGATGATAATGGAAAGATATCTTTATCTAAAGATATTCTTCTTTAATATGATAACAAAGAGAGTTCTTTAAATAGGTAAGAATATAAACCTTCCTTCTGTCTGAGCTTTCCACTTTTTATAAGGTTAGAAGAAAAAACATATGTGTCTTCCTGTACTTTAATTGCTCTATAAACAGGTTGATACTATCTATTTTCATTGATTTAAATCTCTAATCACAGGATCCATATCAAATGATAAATAAATATATTCTATCAGCAAAGAATAGCTCAGTTGATGATGTCAATGAACTGATAATTAATCAGTTTCCTAGAAAAGCTCATGTTTTTATAAGCACAAATAGGACTCTTAATCAACAAGATCAAAGAGATTATGAAGATTTTCTGAATTCTTTGAATCCTAAAGGTCTTTCTCCTCACAAGTTAACTTTGAAAAAAAAAATTGTAGATTGATCTTGTTGAGGATTTTGAATCCTGGAGAAGGCTTGTGAAATGGAACAAGTCAAGGCACATTATTTGTGCAAAAATTGCAATTGGCCTTCACAAAGAGAAAAAAGTTTTCTTGCCAAAAATGCCACTCCAGACTTCTAATAGTGAAAAGCATGGTATTCTTTTCAGAAGGATTCAATTTCAAGTGCAACTTTGTTTTTCCATGACAATTAATAAAGCACAAGGTCAACATTAGATTACGTCGAAGTCTATTTGAGAGAACCAATTTTCTCTCATGGACAATTATACGTTGCACTAATCTAGAGTTAGAACAGTAAGTGCAATAGAAGTCTTGATTGTTCCAAGAAACTTTACTGATGTTGCGAATGAGTATAAAACAAGAAATATTGTTTAACATGAGATTTTATAATTATCAAAATAACAGGCCAGCAAAGAGAAAGGTATATCATTTATAACTTTATCAGTAAAGTAATTTCTGCAACATTTGCTCAATACCTGCTTATCTTCTTGTTGAATCTCCGACTAACTTATGGTTACCATTGTTAATAGGATTACTACTAATTAATGATATCAAAGAGGGAATGACTAACTAGACATTAAAGATTACTATTCAAGAAAAAATGTAGGCAATTCCTTCATCAAAAAGCAAGACAATATATCAAAAAATTGTGTTCGCAAATTCTAAGGTACTTCAAACATCAAGAAAAATATAGATTGTCGCTAAAGTAAACTAAGTGGTTATGTCACAGAATATTTGTGTGTTCAATTCATTCAGGGATCAAAAGTTCAGGGAATTATTTCTCTCAATCAGGCTATTTCCATAATGAGTTCTAAGTTTCTAGTCTATAAGACTTACAAGATCTCCAATGCAGAAATCAGAAACATTCTTCCAAAGTTTCAGAGTGATGGAACTGAAAAGTAGTATGTCATTTCAACTGAAACTGTACTAGAAAAAGTAACTAATGAACAAAATAATATGTTAGCAGTTGAATTTAACTACACTGAATTCAGAGACTTTGCTCAATATACAGATTCAAAGAACCATACTATTGGTTAGTCTATATAACATTACACATATTATTTTCCTTTCACTTACTTTTTACTGACTTCATATTCTAATAGCAAATGTCCTTAGAGTTGTCATTGATGCTTTATCTATGTTCCCTATGAAGAAAGAAGATTCTACCTCATACGTCCAGAGACTTATTCTTGTCAATGAAGAGTAAAGACATACTTTTACGATTCTTTCACTTCTTAATTTATCTTTATATATCTCGTATATCAATAAACAAGTGTATTATCTCATAAATTAACCAAGCAATGTATTACATTTCATTGTACGTTGCAACCAACATTGCTTTCTCTATGGAATAATTTTATTGGAAATGAGGGAATGAGTACCCTGCTGTCATTTGTGGAAGATTGAAAGTAGTGTCTTATGATGGTATAGCCAAATATTTCACATTATGTTAATGCCATTTACATCAACCTTCCTTATCCATGTCAATTAATATTTCAACTTTATCCATATGTGCTCTAGGAATATCACTTGTTATAAGAAATGATTCTGTGATTCTAATTGATCCACCAAAGAGGAAAACAAGGCTGCTTAAGAACTGGTAAACATAATATCATTTGTTGTCTTTTTATAAAATATTTATGTAATCTGAATATGACAAACATATTAATATATAATCTTTTCTTATAATTAATAAACAAGGCAGCAAGAAATGAAAAACTGTTTCCAGAAGTCATCAAGAGTAAGTAATACAAAAAACAGAATCCTAAGATACTTTATGAGCAGCCCATAAATATATCACTTTGATTGCTGATTTGATGCCAACAATGCAGGTAGAATTGCATTACATTCTAACTTATATCAATTTGACTAATGTTGTCTAAACAATGTCTGAAGTTTATTAACTATCTTTTACAAAATGAATGTAGGCTGTCTGGTTGAAAGTTCAAATCTCTTTTCAGAATATCTTCCAAAGATATTGGTGCATGGCATGTTAAAAATGCTTCTGCACTACTTTCGCAAATTACAAGTTTACATACACATGCAATCATTACAATGAAAAACAAGAAGTTGAGCCAAGGTAGACAATAGAAATGTTTCTTACTTAATCTTTATATATTTACTGCAACAGATTATCATTGTATTCTTTGTATAAATCAACCTTCTATATATGGTATACAGGTGTAGGTTTGATGTTGATTTGACTAAGGAGAGTTAAACCATAATTGCTTCTTACTTATTTAGGAGAAACATTGCTAGGATTCAGTGCTCTTGAAGCAATGAAATCCTTTAACTTTTTTCAGGTAGCATTACTTCAGTCTTAACAACAACACACAAACTCTAAATCATGATTCATTTTATGTTTCCTTTTGTAATAGACATATTCTACTTTGTAGAATAAGAAGTTTCCATTAGAAAAGATCCATGAGCATCTCAAGTCTAAGATTTTTATAGTTCAAGTAAAACTAGCAAAAACTAGAGCTTCAGACACTTTCCAATGTTATACACTCAACTACTGCTTTGAAAACATTACAGAACAAACATCAAATGCAAATCTTGTTGATCAGACTTTTGAACTTGGTGCTTTGGTGCCTACTGAAAATCTTATCACACCAATTCAAACTACAGGTAAATACAACTAAAATCTATAATCTTTCTTTTATATGTATATACATTTATATACTCATAGTAACTAACTATTGAAATTTTTAACTTTGGTCGTAACAAAGAAAGAATGCACTTCATCAAGAGTTAAAGTTTGTCTATCAAAAAAATTTGATACTACAAAAGTTGTAACATAAGAAACCTCAAAGGAAGATGCATCAGAAGATGATGAATTAAGCAAGAAGAAAAAGACAAAGCTAACTTGATGCATAAGCATTCATTAACATAAGAAACGGCTATTAGACTACTGCCATTTTACCTCTTTTGTCTAGGTCCAGTTTCAGTGCAGAATTCTATTCATAAACACTGCTGAGAACCTTCTAATATATTAATTATGCTTTTGTTTACCTATGAGAATGCTCAAAAGAAAACAACATAGATCTTTCTGTTTTAGATGACCATTCTTACAGTCTAATGTTTAAGACTACTTATTCTCTCTATAGACATCATTTCTCCACCACTGATCTCTTTGTTAGTCAATCCATTTTCCAAACATGAATAGACATCATTTCGAAGCTTTTACAAGATGTTCACACTAGCAACAAAATACAAAATGATATAAAATATTAAACACCCTACTTCATGTTCATATAACTAAATGTCCTTATGACTATGCATCTTTCTTTTCTAGAAATTTTGAACTGTCCAAGTACTTAGATGCAACATTGGATGAAAGTAAAACTCCTACAATTGTCCTAAGTAATGGAACAAGAACATAAAACATTGAATTGAGAAAGAAAAGCTTTACAGACAATTGGGATAGATTTGTTTTAGATCATAATCTTCAGGATGGACAGTTACTTATCTTCATTCCACAGCAATATAATTCTTTTGTAGTTCTAATCTTTGAAAAAAATGGTAAAAAAAAAATCTATCCATGGCATTACAAGTTCACTTTACCTTAGGTGCTGAACTCAATATCAGTCATTCTAATGATTTGAACTTCATTAAATCTTAAATGATGTATTTTGGGATTGCACTTAAATGATATATCTTCATTCCACACTGTCTAAAGGACATGCAACTTATAAGCTACAATAGAAGATCAATGCTCATGTTGAAGGCCTTTTAGCATTTATCTCTATTAAAAACACGCCTTTGTTAGTCTCATTTTTTTGTCTTTGTTCTAAAACATGCCTTCTTCCTCATTTACAGAACAATGTCTTCATTCCAATAATTTTTTTTGCCTCTGTCAAAACCACGTATTCAATCCATCAAATGCCAATTCTTCATCTTTCTTACGTAATCAACTACTTATCAACTTCTATTCAGAAATCCCACTCTTTTTCTCAGTTAAATAGACTTAATCAACAAATCAACAGACAAAAAAAAGAGGTATTAGATCAACACTTAAGTAGCAAAAGCATAACTACAACATTCAATATTTTCCATGCGATTTTAAAAAATGCGAGAACATAACACTCAACATCCATCAAATTTATTAACCACTATCCTTTTGTCTACTTAATTCAATGGGCATTTAAATTTAAATTTAAATTGACCACACAATGCGCAGTTATGCCACCTTGTTACTTATACTATTCAAGCAATTATTTACACTATTCAGCTATATACATATTTTACTATTCATAAATATTAGCATTAAATTTTTTGTTCAATTCATTATTATTCACTGGTCTGAATTTTTTCTAGCAAAAAAAAAAAAAAAAAAAAAGAAGGTAGGTTCAAACTTCCGAATGTAGGTTGGGGAATACGAATTACGGGTGGGAAAAGTAGAGTTTAAATAGTATATAAGGTTTGGACTTCCGAACGTAGGTTGGAGAATCCAACCTATGGGCAGGAATGTTAAGGTTAAAACGGTATATAAAATTCGAACTTCTGAACCTAGGTTGGAGAGCCTGAACTATGAGTGAAAAAGTGAAATTTAAAATTTTTTATAGAGTTCGAACTTCTGAACCTATGTTGAGGAGTCCGAACTATAGGCAGAAAAGTATAAATTTTAAATTCTATTTTTTATTTTGTATTAAATAAATACATGTTTAGCATATGCATACGCACATATCTTATTTTTTGAGATTCGAATTTCAATCGAAAAGAAGGCAACTACCTTTGTGTGTGCTTTTAGTACATGATTTGATGGTACAAAAAAGAAAGTAAATGGGATTATGTATTTTAATATTAGTAATTTTATTCGACTTTCGTATACGTATTTTGTCTTTTAGTACAAAAAAAATACGCTAGAGTAAATTTTAAATTGTATTTTTATTTTATATTAAATAAATACATGTTTAGTACTATATGTATACGTGCATGTCTCATTTTGTGAGATTAGGATTGCAAACAATGAGCAACCAATTACCTTTAAGTGTGATTTTAGTGTTTGGTTTGATGGTGCAAAAAAGAAAGCAACGGGATTATATATTTTAATATTAGTAATTTCGTTCGATTTTCACATACGTTTTTTGTCTTTTAGTGCAATTTTAAATAGTTCAAATAATGTTTCGAATAATGCGCCAAAATAATACGCTAAATAATGCAATCTATACAGGGCTTAACAAAAAATAGAAATTTAATTATTTTAAAACATTGTTTTAGTACATCTAGTGGAAGATGGAATAAGTGCTATAAAATAGAAATAATAAGAGTTGAATTCTCATGACATTAGCTTGGGAGACATGTAGCTGAATCACTTAGGTTACTGTCGTAGAAGTACGGTTAAAATTCATGGGTAATTGGCTCTTTGTATATAGGTGGTGCTCAACCAAGTCATGTAGCAAACTATAGATATATGTGAGAAAATAAAATTTATTTTAGTTTTAAAGACATAAATTATCAAGTATATGCTAAGTATCATGCCAACTTAGTTAAAACTATATATTACACCTGGATTAGAGAAAATGTTGGATAAGGTGATGAATGTAACATTTTTTAGATAATAATTCAATGTTCGACTCTTATTGCTCTTATTATAACATCATGTTTTGTGTTTAAGATTGTGGGAAAAAATTAAGTTTCAATAGTATATTTGACTGTACAATAAATATTCACTATTGAAAATGTCAACGAAGCCCACAAATCTACCCATTTCAATTGTTTAGGACAATAATTTTAGTGATCTCTTTTCCTAATATGTGGCTCAACGTCAGTTCAAGCAACCAAGCATTTATATTTGCAAGAAATTGAATTATAAATGACATTATAAAAATTAAGATATAATAGAGTTTAGAGTAGATCCATAATTTATTAAATCACACTTTTATCCACAAATATTCAATTAGAACACTTACACTAGCTCTTTTTCTTATATGCGGCTCAATGCGACGTCATGCAGCCAACGGTTGATCTTCCTTAAGAAATTTAGTTGTACATGTTATTGATCCCCGAATTCTGTACCGCTTCATGCATTTCTTTGTACAAGGTATTCTAGTTCTAAGTATGATGTGACGACTCAATTAGACCTAAATGTTAATTAATTAAATTATTGTTTGTTTGTTTCCAAATTGTGATGAGATATTTTATTTTTGTTTGTTTTAAAATATTGTAAGCATCTAGGTACTATTAAAACACAAATATTATAAGGTTAATAAAGACTAATTCCATAACAAAAGACGATCGCTAAAACAAATGAGGATGTTTCTAGAGAAATATGAATAACTAAAGATATAATGATGGTGGATATTCCTATAGAAATACAAATTCTTTCATAACCCCCAAAATGTTATACTATTTTAATTTATTTTCATAAATAGAACTTGATAAATTTTGAGATATGGTGATGAAAGATGAAAAATTGTTGAATCATGTCAAAAAATGAGTGAGAAAAGGGAAAAAATCAATCAAGTAAAAAATATGAAGTAAAAACAGAGAATGAAATTCGTAGAAATATAGTTTTTATTTAGATATAGTTATAAGGATATTTTTATCAAAATGAGCAAGTTGGATTTAAGAGAAGGATTTAAATATTAGAGAACATTAAGGGAAAAGTGAAATTAAGCCAAAAATAAAAAGCGCGACCTGTATGTATGACTGATACAAAATGAAAAAATATGCCTCATACATGTACCGAAGGACAAAATGACGAAAGTACCCATATTCAATATCCTATAGGTTAGGGTTTCAGCTGTAAGACTTACTTTTCTAGAAAGTGTGAGAAAGTGGCGCCTTCAATGATTGTCACCGTCTTTGTCTCCTTTGAAACTATGGTTATTAAATCTGGCCCGATCTGACAGTTGGAGTTGTATGGATAACCAGGTGAACCGGTCATAGGGCCGGGCTGGGTTGAACATCTAATCATATCACATCTAATCGGATAGGAAAGAAATCCATCGACTTTTCAACAACCCGGCAATTCAATCGGATAAACTGGGAATCCGTCCGATTAAACCATCCAAGCAACCTGATAAGCTATCTCCTTTGAAACCATAGTTATTAAACTCAGCCCGATCTGGCAATTGGACCGAATAACTTGGTGAACCGGCCATAGGGCCGAGATGGGTTGAACATCTAATCGGATCACATCTAATCGGATATGTATGAAATCTATTGACTTTTCAACAATCCGGCAATTCAGCCGGATAAACCAAGAATCCGTCCGATTAAACCATCCAAGCAATTTGATAAGCTATAACAATCAGATATGTATGAAATCCATTGCCTTTTTAACAACCCGGCAATTCAACCGGATAAACCGGGAATCCGTCCGATTAAACCATCCAAGCAATCCGATGAGCTATGACCGGCCATAGGGCTGCAATGGCTAGGTTGAATATCTAATCAGATCACATATAATCGAATAGGTAAGAAATTCATTGACTTTTTAACAACCCGACAATTCAACCGGATAAATTGGGAATCCGCCCGATAAAACCATCCAAGCAACCCGATAAGCTATCTCCTTTGAAACCATAGTTATTAAACTCGGCCCGATCTGGAAGTTGGACCGAATAACCCGGTGAATCGCCATAGGGCCGAGCTAGGTTGAACATCTAATCGAATATGTATAAAATCTATTGACTTTTGAACAACCCGACAATTCAACCGGATAAATCGAGAATTCGTCCGATTAAACCATCCAAGCAATCCAATAAGCTATGACAATCGGATATGTATGAAATCTATTGACTTTTCAACAGCCCAAAAATTCAACAGGATAAACCGAAAATCCGTCCGATTAAACCATCCAAGCAATTCGATGAGCAATGACCGGCCATAGGGTCGGGCTGGGTTGAACATCTAATCAGATCACATCTAATCGGATAGGTAGGGTAGAAATTCATTGACTTTTCAACAACCTGACAATTCAACCGGATAAACTGGGAATCCGTCCAATTAAACTATCCAATTAACCCGATAAGCTATCTCCTTTGAAATCATAATTATTAAACTTGGCCCAATCTGGCAATTGGACCAAATAACCCGGTAAACCAGCCATAGGGCCGAGCTGGGTTGAACATCTAATCAATATGTATGAAATCTATTGAAATCATAATTATTAAACTTGGCCCAATCTGGCAATTGGACCAAATAACCCGGTAAACCAGCCATAGGGCCGAGATGGGTTGAACATCTAATCAATATGTATGAAATCTATTGACTTTTCAACAACCCGGCAATTCAACAGCCTAGCTGGGTTGAACATAACCCGACAATTCAACACGATAAAACGGGAATCCCTCCGATTAAACCATCCAAGCAATCCGATAAACTATGACTTTTTTTTGGAAACACCCCGGCGAAGAAACCGAGAATCCAAAATTTTCCCACGACACTACAATGACTCAAACTAATACTGGTCCGCAAGGAATTGAAGCACTTAGGTTAACCACCAGACTTGCCTCGTTGCTATGTTAACTTTCATGACTATATATTATTTATTATTTCAAACTCTATCCTTTAATTTCTTTCACCTTTCCTCCTTTTTGTAAAAATATTAAATTTCAAAATTATTTAATTTTTCAAAAAACATTTACTAGTATTACATTTCCTAAAACAAAATACACCCATTAACATTTACAAAAAAATTTTTCTAAACATTTACTATTCTTAAATATACAATCATTATAAAGTAATTATGTAAGAAATAGTATAATATATATATATATTTCTTATGTATTAGATATACATTTTTATTTATCTTATTGTAAATAGTTTTAAAACTATATATGCATAGAATTTAAATTATCTATTTCAATCTTTTTTGTTATAGTTGGTGAAGGAATTAATTATTTTATAATTCATTTATAATAATTAAAACTTTGATATTACATTTTATCAATATTTTACTATATGTTTCTTATTTCTACTACCTTGAAATTATTAAATATTTAATAAAATTATATTTTAGTGATTCAGCCGTTAAACCAGTAAGTCATTGATTTATTCTTACCAGATTCTTCACCCGACCAAGTTTAATAACTATGCTTAAAACAGTAGCAAGAGGAGCACCGTCGTTGCAACCGCCGCAAACGTGGGTTCGCTTATGAAATCTCCATTTTCTCGGGGTTTATAGCTAAACTTATGGGGTGTTGGAAAAAACAATGCACAAGAGACGTGCCACTGGTGACAAGAAGAAGGCTTGGAGAAAGAAGAGAAAGTAAGAAAATTGTAATCAAGGTGTAGCTTATTTTGGGATTTATAGTGAAAATCTTCAATGCAAAAGGAAACAAGCTGAGAACTTTGGTGAAAATTATGTCATTTAGGTATTTTGGCAAGGGTGGTGGACTTTGAATTCTTTTTAATTGGTTTGTGAAGGGATTTTATGAAATGGGTCGATAACAATTATTTGTTGCTGAACTTCCTGTCTCAAGATACCATTTGATCAAATTATCATTTCCTGACACAAGTCTTATTTGACGGCATGTGGGGTTTCTTGCGTATTGATTTGCAGGACTGCTTTCTAGTGACTAGTGAGCTGAAACTTTTCGTATGGGATCAAACTGTTTTGCTAAATTACTCAGTTATTACTAATTGATATTGGTTTGAATTTAGTAGTGGTGATAATGCAATGTGAATAACGGTAGAGAAAAAGTTGTTTTTTACTTTTGATTTGTCACAAGGAGAGTCACAAATGGAAATTTCTGAAGTTGCATACATGTATGAGGTAAACTATGAATGACAAGAACACATAAGGTGCAACTATATTGAGTGCAAGCTAGCGGACTAATATTCGAAGGATTCACATTCGTATGTATTTTTTGAGTTCTAGATAGATTGGATTTGGTAATTGCTTAAATTCGAGTTTCAGATGGTGCTACAAATTTGAAGTTAAGTGTGCTCGAATCCTTCAATTAGACGAGTATATGGTAGATCCTTAAGCAACTGAAACACATGGTGGGAAGGGCAAGGGAAGTGGGGAACTGGCAGATGCGGAACCTTTCTAGAAATTACCATCATGTAATTATTTTTTGGAACATGTCATTGTGCTTCTGTAACTATGAAGGTTTGGATATGTTGAAAAGAAAACCTTATCCTGCATAAATCTCTGGCTGTTGTTGGTTGTTGCACAAGGCATGTAGTCTATATCGTAGCTCTTGTTTGCATGAATTTACAAATTTTGGTGTTATTGTTGGTTTTGCTCTTACTTCTGTTGTATCATGCATCTTACTTGGGCATTTTCTTTATCCAGACTTAATCAAGGGATCCTGGTTTTTATTCCCATGCAAATTTTTTCCATTTATATTTGTTGTTCAATGCAGGTATGAGCTTGGTCATCAACCTGTTAATACAAAGCTCTCAAGCAACAAGACAGTGAGGAGAATCCGAGTGGGAAAAGGGAATGTCAAGTGGACGGCCCTCAGATTGGATACTAGGGAAACTGTTCTTGGGGAGTGAAGCTGTCACTCGGAGAACTCATATTCTTGATGTGGGTTTGTTAGTGTATGCCCTAAAGCCAATTAATTTTAGGGATAAATTACGCTTTTATATTTATGTATATTTTGTAATATGGCATTTAACGAATAAAATATTTATATATATAAAATCATAAGGAGTTATGATGTAATTATATTTTATTCGTGTATATCCCTAATCGTAGTGTATGACACTAGTATATTAGCACATAAGAGTATGTGGATGCTTATTAAGAATAAGTGCATCGGATTGACCCGCTAAGAGTATTCCACACGGATTATTATTTAAATGTCATTGGATTAATCTCTTTGTGATAGTAGTGTAATGGTCCTTTGACTTGAGGTCATGAGTTTATCTTGACTGTGGATTATTATTCTTTGGCTCTATTAGTCGTTACTCTTAATGAGTCGCACATCTGTGCGACACCAATAGAGGATTCACCACTCCTTATAATAGGAGAGTATATCCCAAGTAAGGACCATTACACTACTATCACAAAGACCATTAATCCAATATTGAAATATATAATATCTGTCTCTTATACACATATCTCAAGTGTGTTGTACTTTTCCTGTCTCTTATACACATGAAATAGATGTGTATAAGAGACAGCACTTACATCTGTATTCTTGAATTAATCGGGATATAGGTTGGTGAAAGGATATTAATTACGGTCTCTTATACACATCTAGATGTGTACCACTTGACATATCTCAACACTTGGGTGGTCATGATGCTTTGCTAGAAGCCAATCTTGATCTATAGGTGTAAATTAATTAATTGGAGAATTAATAATAAATTAAAGGTGTTTAATTTATCTAATCCTAATTAATTTAGAATTATAATTTATACTTATTACCAACGTGATTGGGAGCCTAAAGGGTCACACACTTAAGGATAATTAATTCAGGATTAAAATGATTTGATAAGATATGAGATACTTATGAATTAATTTATGAGATAAATTAACTTTTGGGTTTAATTATAATAAGTTATAAATATTAGGAGTTAATATGTAAGACATATTAAGAGTTCTAATGGTTTTATAATTATTCATATACCCATGACCCAAACTGATTAGAATTTGTAATTCCCTAAACCCAATTTGATTGGGATTCTATATTATTATATATATGATATATTATAATATATATATATATATATATATATATATATATATTTCTTACATATCGTACTACTATATTTTCCTTTTTAGGAAAAGTAGTAGTATAAAAGTAAGACTAGTACTTGTACTACTTTCGGCCATAAAAACAGACCCACACCAAAGGGCCGTCAAATCCTTTTAGAAAAAACGTGATTGTCACGGTTTTGAAAAAGGAAAAATAATTTAGGAAGACTGTGGTTTGGGTCAATCAATCTTGTGAAGATTCTGATTTAATTATCTGTGGATACCATTAGAGGGACACTGTGCGGCTTGTGGATCGACGAATCACTAAAATATAATTTTACTACGTATAAATAAATCAAGGTGATCCGTGATAGGAAATTAAAAATTTTAAATTCCGCTGCGTTATCTCTGATTTACTTTCTTACAGGTTACAACACGTCTAACAATGAGCTTGTGAGAACTCAAACCCTAGTGAAAAGTGCCAATCTCCAGGTTGATGCTGCCCCATTCAAGCAATGGTACCTTTAACACTATGGCATTGATATTGGTAGGAAGAAGAAGGCAGTAGCTGCAAAGACGGAAGAGATATGTCGTTTGTGCTTTTGCTTAGTAGCCAAGTAGTTGATATTTGACTGTATCTGTTTCACTATTTGTTGATGCTTTAATAAATTCATGTTCAGTAAAAACTATAATTTCAAATTTCACTCCGGCTCCTTTGAAAGATTAAGTTTCTTCATGTTTTTAGTGCAGATCAGCTTGATTCATTTGGTACAGTTCAATTAAATGCTTGTGTCAATTTGATGGAGAACGTGCTTTGTCATATTGTTTTGCAATCATTCTATGGTAGCCTTGGTCCTATATTTTTAGCTCTACAACTTCTATTAAATCCTAGTTAAAATAATTTGGAGAAATAAATATTTAATTTTGATGACTAGTTTTGGCTATGGTGAAATTTTCATGTAGGGCAGCTTAGCCAACTACAGTCCTGCATCTTTGTCTCTTATGTACACTCAGATCCAGAGACATGTTGTTTTTCTTCCATAATAATGTAATGTACTTGCTAAATCCTCAGTTTGTGGTGATGCTCTTCTTCTTGCTTTATATACTTTTCTTACCGTATGTATGGGGTTGGCCAGTCATCTTCATCATGAAGCTTTTTCAAAGTAACTAGATAGAATTGCAGTCTATGATAGATAAGAACGTTTCTGTATCCATAGGATTGTGTAATGGTTCTTTCTCTTGATTCTTTTTTATATTGTTGAGTTTCCAAAATGGATGAGCGGGAAAGCTGAAAGTGCTACTGTCACAGAGGAAACAAAGGAAAGTAATCATGTCGTGAAGAAGATTGAGAAGCACCAGAAAGATCGTAAGCTTGACCCGCACATTGAAGAGGAATTTTATTCTGCAGGTAGGTTGTTGGCTTGTATTTCATCACGACCTGTTCAGTGTGGAAGAGCTGATGGGTGAATGTTGAGTAGCTGTACATAAACTGTATAAATCTCTTGTTTGTTCTGCATTATCTCATTCTTCAATCTTCCTCCAACAGATACATATTGGAAGGCAAGAAACTGGAATTTTATATGAAAAGGATTCAGAGGAAAAAGGGCAAGAGTGCTGGTGCTGCCTAAGCTGTCGCTTGATCTCTCTGCTGGATCTGATGCAATACTTCAGATGCTTTCAGTCTCTTGCTTTCTTGTTCTAGTACATGTGCACCATATTGTAACCAAATAGCAAAACTGAGAATTTTGCCATTTGTCAGGCTAGAATCTAGATTACATGTACTGCCCTGGGTGTTTTGATGTTCAATTTTTGTCGAAGTATGATGCTTTTGATCTTCTTAATATGATTATGAAGTAACATACTTAATTTTTTGCTTTTGTGCTCATGCTTTCACTTTGGTTCTAGATTCCAAGATCTCATCTTTTGATACTTCTTTCTGTCCTTGTTAGCTTATGCTCAACTAGTAGCCGATGCATTAGGAGCTAGACTTGTTTGAGTTTGAAAACTTTACACATTATAAGGTTTTCGAGTGACCAAGAGAAATGATTTACCACTGGTTTTGAGATCTCCAGTATGTAAGTTTGTAGGGAATTGGATCCCTTTTTAGGACAATGGAAAACATGAGAGTTCGTGAGAGTTTGTCCTAATGGCATATCCTTTTCTATTCTTTTAGAGATTATTTTTAAATTCTAGTAATGAACCAAATTTTGCTGGTTTTTTTTTTTTTCCAAATGGGAGTTTAGATTTTGTATATGCAGAATTGCAAATGTTTGAGTTATATTATCAAATCTATGCATAATTTACATTGTTAGAACGACTATGTATTCTTGGAATTGAGTATTAGGATTAACCCTGCACTTTTTGGTTTGATTATAATTTCCATTAATAGAGGAAAAATGTATTCTTGGAAAGTTGAAATTAAGAATATTAGGATTAACCATCTTTCAGACCAACAAGCGTGTCGGCTCGGGTCAAGAAAATGGAAAAGATAAGTTTGCTTGATTCTAGTTAGGGCTGTAAACGAGTCGGATCCGGGTCGGATCCTCCATATCCAGACCCGGATCCGATTAATATTACCAGTTCCGGTCCGAATCCGGATCCGTCGGGTCTTGTCGGATCCGGATCCGGGTCTTAATAATTTTTTTTAAAATTATATGTAAAATTATTACAATTTATCAAATTTTCTTTTTTTCTTTTAATTATACAAAAGTATTGAGTTCATAATTAATATTTATACATATATTTTATATTAAATATAAATTATATGGGTAATTTACACAATATATATGTATATATACATATAAATTTAGATAACACTAATATATAATAATTTTATTATATATCAAATATTTTAATCGGATCCGGGTCTTAATCGGATAGATATACCAAGATTCAGATCCGACCCGTTTATTATAATAGCTAAACGGGTTCGGATCAAATCTGGATAATTAAAATTTGTTATAGATCCAGACCTGAATAAACGGTCCGGATCGAGTCGGGTCTAACGGTCCGGATCGAATCGGGTCCGGGTCTAGACCCGACCCATTGACTGGCCTAATTCTAGTAGCAGGCTAAATCAGTTGGGGTTTATAGAATTGTGCTTCAATTCAAAATGTAAAAGTTTGATACCAAACTCAACACGCTATTGAATGGTGGAAAACACTTCCTGTCAGGATCATGAAAGTTCGCGGAAATGACCGTTTTATATCGGTCCCAGAATAATATCAGATATAAATTTATTTAAAATTATAAAAATTAAAATGAAAATAATAATAGTTAATAGATTAATTTTAAGGTATTTAGTAGTAAAAGATAAGTACTATATTATAATTTAAATTTAAATTTTAAAATATATACAAAATGAAATGACTAATGAATATTTTGAATATAATTCGATCGAATTTTTGAAATATGATTAAGACGTAACCTTGTGGCATACCATGTCCTGGTCAGGAGTGATTGACGTGAAAAATAGAGGAAATTCTTTTATGTCGTCCGCTACAATACTTCTCTAGCCTGTCCATTCATTGTTGACTTGGGTGCTTCTTGAAGTCATGACCATCTTTTCACATTGAGATAAGATTAGAAGATTTTCTTTGAAACAAATTACATAGTCTAAAGAATATACTTATTTGGGAAAATTGCCGAAATAGTCTTTTAACTTTTTTATTTTAGTTAAAATAGTTTTTCAACTTTTTTTTTGGTTAGGATAGTTCTTTAATTTTTATTTTTTTTTAGCTATAACAGTCCTTTAATGGTGGAGCCACCATAAAAATCTTTTACTTTTTTTGATAAATTTTACATACACCCCTGAAGTTTTTTTATTTTTCACCATAACTTCCATATAGTTTAAAATGAGAAAAATAAGAAAGAATTTAATTTGAATGGGTGAAAAAGAAAAAAAAAAACTTCAAAACAATTTTCAAACAAAAATAAAACATTTATTTTTTACAAAAAATAAAATAAAATTTTAAAATCCTAACCTTTACCTTTTCTCCTTCTCCCGATCGAAACTGTCACTCATCCAACTCCAAAACCACCCCTTCAGCTGCCCAAGTACCTCCCCCACCCACCAGAAACCAACTGCCACCCACTAGCTCTACCACCAGATCTCCTTAATCAACCACTAGGCCTTCTTTTTTAAAAGTTTGCCATAAAATTTTATAAAATTTTAAATTAGCCTAAACCATAGGGAATGTATGTAGAATTTATCAAAAAAGAAAGAAGTTTTTGTGGTTGCTCCACCATAAAAGGACTATCTTAGCTAAAAAATAAATGTTGAATGATTATCCTGACTTAAAAAAAACGTTGAGGAACTATTTCGAGTAAAATAAAAAAGTTAAGGGAATCCTACTATTTCGCTGATTTTCCCTACTTATTTATAGCTTGTTAACCATCAATATGGCAGCAACAATTAAGAAAGATGGCAAACATTTTGTGTCAAATTATCTCTCTTCTTGTTGCCTTCTCTTTATCACGATTATCTATGGTTTCTAGCCTTCACGAATTCCATGCAGCTACAGGATGCATCCCTGCTGAAAGGGAAGCAATCATCAAATTTAAAGAAGCTCTAAAAGATCCTTCAAATCGACTAGCATCTTGGACAGGTGAAGACTGTTGTCTATGGCCCGGAGTGGGCTGCAACAACCAAACAGGGAACATTATAAGGCTTGATCTCAGAAACAGTGATTGTTATATGGAAGGAGAGACTGATTCACTGAATCAAAACTCTTCATGTTTGGGTGGCGAGGTAAGTCCTTTTTTGCTCAACTTAAATCATTTGATCTACTTGGACTTGAGCATGAACAATTTCCAGGGAAACCCAATTCCAGAATTTTTAGGTTCATTCAAGGAACTGTTGAGTTATCTGAATCTCTCTTATGCATCTTTTGGAGGCCTAGTTCCTCCTGATCTTGGAAACCTATCAAACCTACATTCTCTTGATCTGTATGATCTCAGAATGTCTGTTTCTGATCTGCACTGGATCCAAGGTCTTTCTTCTTTGGAGTACCTCAACATGGGATTTGTCAATCTCTGTATGGCATCTGATCACTGGCTTCAAGCTCTTAACCTTCTTCCTTCTCTTTCAGAATTGAGATTGGAATCCTGTGAACTTCACAACATTCCCCAAGCTCTACCTAGTTTGAATTTAACTTCCCTTTCTGTTCTGAACCTGTACTTCAATTATATAAACTCTTCAATACCTCAGTGGTTCTCTAATGTCAGTACCTTCATTGAGATTGATCTATCGTACAATGACATGAAAGGTGATATAGATAAACTTTTTCATGGCTTACCTTGCAGCAATGGTAGCTTAGAGGCACTCTATTTGCATTACAATCAATTAAGTGGGCAGCTACCAAATTCATTGGGAATCTTCAAGAAACTAAGGTACTTTTATCTTTCTAACAACTTGATCTCGGGCTCTATTCCAACAACTATAGGAAGCTTGAAGAATTTGGAGACATTAGACCTCTTTTACAATTCGATAAATGGTACCATTCCAGAAAGCATTGGAGAGCTTATAGGCTTAAAGCACTTGTATCTCTCTCAGGAGGATTCCAAGCAAGATTTTCTATCACAGAATCATTTTCGTAACCTAACAAGTTTAGAAACTCTAGCAGTATCAACTTCAAGCACAAAGTTGTTCTTCAATGTGAGTACAGATTGGATTCCCCCTTTCAATCTAAAATACGTTAGAATCAATAACTACCAAATTGGTTCAAGATTTCCTGCCTGGCTGATGACTCAAAAGCGACTCTCCGCAGTCTTTCTTAATGGAGTAGGCCTCTCTGAAAATATACCAGATTGGTTTTGGGAATTAACTCCTCAACTTATCAGGTTAGACATCTCAGATAACCAAATAGCTGGTATGCTTCCCAAATCCCTGGAATTTCCTCGGGGTGCGTGGATCGATTTCAGCTCAAATCGATTCGAGGGTCCTCTCCCATTATGGAGGAATGTGTCATATCTGAGTTTAGCAAACAACTCGATATCAGGAAAAATCCCCACCAACATTGGTCAAGAAATGCCATACATGGCTTACCTTAATCTTTCAGGGAACTTCCTGAATGGTGTGATACCCTTATCCATAGGTGATATGAAGTACTTAACTGAGCTGTATTTGTCAAACAACAAATTTTCTGGAGAAATCCATGATATTAACTGGGCGAATCTGCAAGCCCTCTTGATTGTTGATCTGTCTATGAATGATCTTTCTGGCAATCTTCCGAATTCAATGTTTTCACCGGCTTATATCTTGTGGTTGAAACTAAATTGGAACAATCTTTCTGGAGAACTCCCACTTGGAGCCACAGTAAACTCTTCATACTTGACTCTACTTGATCTTGGAGATAATAGATCATTTGTGGGAAAATACCAGATGGATTGGAGAAAGCCTAACCTCACTCACAGTGCTAAGGCTGCGAAACAACCAGCTTATAGACAACATTCCCAACCAGTTATGCAATCTTCAGATGCTACATGTGCTGGACCTTGCAGAGAATCATTTATCAGGATATATTCCTACCTGTCTGGGCAATTTGAGTGCTTTACATCATGTTGAGTCGTACCAAAAAGTGCCACCAGATGTTCCGTATGCCTTTATACCCTCAGTGGAATTGGTTGTGAAAGGGAGAGAAATGAAGTATACAAAAACACTCAAGCTTGTGAAAATCATTGATCTTTCGAGCAATCTTTTGCAAGGAGAGATTCCAGAAGAGATAACAAAACTGTTAGCTTTGGGAACTTTAAATTTATCCCGAAACCGATTCACAGGAAGGATACCTGAAAATATTGGGAGTTTAAGCCTGTTGGAAACTCTTGACCTCTCATGGAACCATTTTTTTGAAACTATTCCTCCAGAGAATGTCTCATATGACCTCTTTAAACTCTTTAAACTTATCTCACAACAACTTATCTGGACCAATTCCATCAAAAAACCAGTTCCTAACATTTCAAGATCCTTCCATTTATGGAGGTAATCCTCAACTTTGTGGGGAGCCATTGCCAAGAAAATGTCAGAACCAAAATGGCCAAGACACTGAAGGTCGTCTTGACGACGAGAAAAATAAAGACAAGCATACAAAATTTTGGCTCTTTTTTAGCACTGGATTAGGATATGCATTGGGATTTTGTGGAAGTTTGTTGATGACCAATTATTATTGGAGACTGAAATTTCTTGGATAGACTATAAAAGATTGCTGCTTTGCAATGTGATGTGCTTATACTTTTACTAGTAGTTGTGACTTTCTGCAAGTCCTCTCTCAGGCTATGTATGTACTACTGCAAGATTTTAGTAGCTTTCATTTGAGAGCTTATTATTAGGCAAATTAATACTATATCAAAATTCTATAGTTCTGTTGGGTAAAACATATATACTTTGAATATTTTTACAGTACGATATTATATGTTTTGAATGTTTGTGTAATATAAATTTTAAAATATAATAGATAATAATATTATATATTAACAAGATCATAGAATTTTCCAATATTATAATGCGTAATATTGTAGAATTTTGATGTTCTTGGTTATATATGTTATATGCTTGTATTTGTGACTTTGCGTAGTCGACGGCCATCCACATTTCCAATCATGCAAGGCTCAAGTAAAAAACTCAAATGGACAATTGTGAACAACTGACCATGATGCATGTGTGTATATTTTCATCATTAATTGCTCTTTTGAGTTTGAAATTACTAGAAGTATAAAATAGCCGGCAACATAATACTAGCTAAGCTTGCCACGGATCTTAGGCAGGATGTAGATTAATTGGGAAGATTTCTTTGCCATTTGGGCTGTAAATATGGCAGCCTTAGCTAAACAATTGTAAATGCTTTTGACATCAATATATTTATTGAAGTTCAAAATAGAGAAGGAAAAAAAATTCTTATTTTTGTAGAAACTGATTAATTTTTCTTTCCCATGCTTATTTCCTTTTATTTTTGTAATTAAATAGTTTTAGTTCGAACAACTTAATTTAAGAAACATTAAAGGATAATATTTATTCCCATTAATTTTACTTTTGTGATAATTTATAAAGTTGACAAAATTAATATCATTTATTAATATAAACGTGTGCCCATCCTAGATTTAGTATATCTTGCTTATCTTTCACTAATCATATACAATAATAAGTACCCAAATGACAAAATTGCCATCAATACTAAAAGGTGTGACAATGAAGTACAATTTAGGTAGTAAGATGCTTCTCATGTGACCTACTAGTGATAGGTTTGAGTCACTAAGGGGTAGGGGGAGGAATAGGTCATTTAAAAAAAAAAAAAAAAGAGTACTAAGAGGTGTTTGGTTTATGGGTACGAGTGAAATGAATGAAAATCAAATGTAATGATACCTATACATGTTGTTTAGTTAAGGGTAATGATACCCATACATGTTGTTTAGCTAAGTACTATAGGAATGAAAGTGTAAGAAAATACTACTTTCCGTTCCCCACATCTGACTTGGATATTAAATCGATCAACTTATTAATATAATAAAATCAATTCCAGTTTCAAACTGGATAATAAAATTTATGATTTCCATTCCAATTTCAATTCCGATTTCCGAATGTAAATTAAGAAGGTGTTTGATTCGCATTCAAGAATCAGAATCAGAATTAGAATCAGAATGATAAACCCCACTATCGTATGGTTTATATCGTTCTCCTTTACTTGTTTCGTTTGAATAAGAAATGGGTTTCATTACGTTGATAAGATCATAAATTTAAAACCCATGTCACAAATGGGGAATGAAAGTATACATTTTCTAATACTTTCATTCCAATAGAATGATTCCCATAGTGATTAATTAAACAATATATATGGGTATCATTAATATTGATTCACATTCCTTCCCCTCATACCCATAAACCAAACATCTCTCAAAATAACTTCTAACATTAGCACACCATTGAAATTTATTTATTTTGGTAAAACATTTACAAGGACCCAAATACAAAGGGTTAATGGAACTATGCACCCCTCGACTATGCTAGTTTAGTAGTTTACATGCCAAATTATTAACTTTTGCAATTTGTTACCTCAAACTTTATAATTTTTAGCACTTTAGTACAATCACTTGAATTCAAGTCAAAATTGTCTAATTTGGTAGCTTTTAATTTTGGAAAGATCCTTTGTCACAAGTTAAATCGTATCTCATGTGAGTATTTAGAAAGTATACAAAATATTAGTAAAATGTCATATTGTCATTTAGTGCTTTAAATATACTGGAATTAAGGTGATTGCACTAAAGTGTTAAAAGTTAAAAGTTTGAGATATTCAACCGCATAATAATTTAGAGTTCAAAGTGCTAAACACGCATATCTGAAATGCCATTAACCTATATAAATTTGACAAAACAACCATTAATGCTAAAAAAATACAATAACTAAAATTTATTTAGTATTTTCGACACATATTTTGACAACTTAACAATCACAGACAACAACATTGGCTATAATGGATTGTATTTAAAAATAAATTAATTCAAAGTATAATATTGTAGTACTTATTCATAATAAGATGGATATATATAGGATAAAAAGATATTTATAAATCATATTCAGACAAATTTTACAATTTTTCTTTTTGAAAGTGGTTTTATCCAAACAAGCCATTTTTTTTTTGGGTAATTACCATTCGCTCTCTTGTAAAATTAAACGTGTCTCAACTAGTCTCCTAAGAAAATTTTATATACATTTAGTCTTCTCTAACAAACGATAAAAGTCGACTATTAGTCAAAACATTATAAAGTGGTAAAAATTAATAAATTACCCTCATATAATTTAGGATTAGTTATAGTTTACCTCCTATAATGGTACAAAATTATATTTTGCCCCTATAAAATCTTATATTTCCACTTTACCCACTACAAAGTTAGATAAACCACCAAGAAAGATGAGGAATATTTTTTATGTCAATGGTTCTTTGTTGTTTTGTGGTTAATTAACATTTTAATTTATTTTTCGTCATCCTTATGATGAATTTTTGATGGACCGTTTAAGAATTTTAGAATTAAAATTAACATAATTAGGACTTTAAAGTATATAAATTTGGTTTGTTTTACGTATGGTCTTTTATTTTGCCAGTGGTGCTGCTGCTTTATTTTTCCTCTATAATCCACGGGAATCATGTAAATGAAATTTATGCTGGATTTAGAATATGTATAAGGAGAGAACATGTCATGGATCTCTCGCAACAGCTTTCCAGTCATTTTCAACTAGTTTATTGCTATAGTAATCTTAGTGAAAATTCGAGTCTCAATTTGGTCACAAGAAAAAATTTTCGACTATGCCGAGAAGGCACCTTTGGCAAAATTTGTTATTGAAACCATTTGATAAACTCCATAAACCGTTGTTGTTTACGATTAATTTAGTAGTTTTATCAAACTGGAGGTAAAGTGCATGGGCTACTAAATTTTGTGCCATTATAGATGGTAAAGTGCAATTAACACAAAAGTTATACGAGGCCACTTCCGTAAATTTGTGTCTTACTAATGTTTTAGTTAACGGTTGGTTTTGACCATTACTGAAAGGGGGCTAAATATACATAAAAAATTTGAAGGAACAAGTCAAGATACGATCAAGTTTATAATAGACCAAAGTATAATTAACCCTTTTTTAATACATCCTTAAAACTTGAAAAAAAATTACATGAATCCATAATAGGTGATAAGAGTGTTCATGGGTTGGGTTTTCGAGTTCGAGTTTTCAAGTGAAGAAATTAAAACCCAACCCAACCCAATCCAACCTAACTAATATAGTAACCCAACCCAAGTATTAGTCGGGCGGGTTTTCGAGTTTTTGGGTTTACCCGAAACCCTAAACTTTAAAAAAAAAAAACAAATCCATGAAAGAAGTTCAAATACTAATAGCATATTTAAAAATAACAAAATTCCATTAATTGGGTATTCGGGTTTATTCGGGTTGGGGGATTGGTTTTAAAAATAAAACCCAATTTTAGACTTGTAAATTGACCCTAAAAAAATCGAGTAACTCGCCTCAAGTAACCCGAAAACCCAACCCATTTAGTCTCAAATTCATTCGGGTTGGGTCAGATTTTCAGGTTAGATCGAGTTTGAACACCCCTAGTAGGTGACATAGATTCTTTGATCTAAATTTATCCACATTATTTCAAACTAAAAATGATAAATTCTTGCATAGACGACACCAGGACTAGATTGTGAGCCCCATGTAGATCCGAGTATAGACCCTATGTTTATGTGTTTTGATGCATGTGCATTAATGTCCACAAAAGAATTTACTAATCAAAAATATAAATTTCTTGATTATGATGTGATGCGGGTGAATTTGAATTATAGGGTTCATGGTACTACTATACACTGAACCATAAGAAGTTCCCTTAAAACTCAATGACCTCAAGAAATCAAATCCAACATCAATACATCACACAATCTAAAAAAATATTTAAATAGATTTAGAATTTTTTATTTTATTTATAAATTTTATAGTGTAAATTAAATGTTATAAGGGTGTGTTCGTTTGGATTGAAAATATTTTCTTAAGGAATTCCGAGGAAAATATTTTACATGAAAAAATCTATTTTTCCATACAATTTTCCGGTGTTCGGTTGACAAAATGAAAATATTTTGAAATAAAAATTTTTAACGGTTTTGTCTTTAATTTTATAAATACAAGTTAAAAAAACTTATAATAATGGTAATAAATACCTTACAAGTAATTGTAATTAATAAAAAATTGATTTTTTTCAAAATTAAATGATAGTACAATATAGTAGTAAAATATGCATAATAATAGTTATATTATTGTAGGACCCATATTGAGAGAAAAACGAATGAAAAAGAATTAAAAACAAAAATAAGTTTAGCAAACGAAATTCTAAAAGTAAGTATTTGAAGTTTAATGTCACTCTTGAATTATCCGAAAAATAACTTATATTCAAAAATTACGTAAGTTATTTTCAGCCAGTTAAAGGAAGGAAAATTGAAAAATATTTTCCGGTGTTTGGCACCAAAAAATTTTCAGAAAAATATTTTCAATCCAAACGAACACACCCTAAATCTATAAACAATGTAAGCAAGATTGAGGCCCAAGACCTATTTTCCAATCCATATAATATTGGTTAATAACACTTTATCCCCTGAACTATATGGGTAATTACAGTTTGTCCCCATGAACTATAGAAATATACACTTTGCCCCCATTCATATTATTCATCCTTTAAAAATTTTAAAATATCAAGAAAATTTATTTAGATGACCAAAATACCCTTAGTATCATATATTTGATTTTTCATGTAGTTAATTGATTTTCGATAGTTACAAAAACATTAGGAAAAAAAATAAAATATAATGACACATTGATATCTTGAATTTTAGGGAATGAAAATGTGAGACACTATTGAATTATATTATATCCGATATTGCAATTTGCATAGATGTCTCAAATATTAAAAGTGAAAAATACTAAGAGACTCTACATCCAAAAAAATCACAAAGTTTTATAAAAATTATATTTTCATACAATACCTTTATAGAAAATTTTTTCCATAGAAAACAAGCCCATTTAGAAATTGTTCTAGCACTACAATTAAACATTCAAATTCAAAATAATATAAAATGAAGTCTAAAAATTTTAAAAATTTGACCAAGAAATATGTTGATATAGATTAATTTAAAATATTATATAGTTTATTTTTACTTATTTTTAAATAATTGTCACACACTATCAAAATTTAAATACATAAAAATCAAAATATAGTACCAATGATATTTTAGCCATTTAAGTAGATTATCTTAATAATTTTAATATTGATAATATATGAATAGTCTCAATAGGGGGTAACGTGAATATTTTTATAGTTCAGAGGGACAAAGTGTAATTACTTATATAGTTCAGGGGCAAAGTGTTATTAGCCCTATAATATAACACATGGTTTACACGCAAGAATCACACACAGCAATCTTCTTCCCCGGCAATCCGGGGGTCCCCTGAATTCACTCTAATTTTAATTACCCCCAACCCCACACACACAAAAAAAAAAAAAAAAAGAAGAAAAATTTCTCCGATCACCGAGAATTCAAATTGAATTATGGCGACGGAGATGGCCCAGATGGATCCCGAAGGAATAGACGGAGTCCGAATGACGTGGAACGCCTGGCCACGCTCCAAAGTAGAATTGAGCAAATGCGTGATCCCAATCGCCGCCTCGATCTCTCCGATCCGATCACATCCCGATATTCTCACTCTCCAATACCCACCACTCCGGTGTAAAACCTGCACTTCCGTCATCAACCCCTTTTGCCGCGTCGATTTCCAAGCCCTAATTTGGATCTGCCCCTTTTGTTTCCAGAGGAATCACTTCCCCCCTCATTACTCCTCAATTTCCGAGACGAACCAGCCGGCGGAGCTTTATCCCCAATTCACGACGGTTCAGTATAGTCTTCCGCAAGTTCCGCACCAAAACCCTAATCAAAACCCTAATTCATTTTATGAGAATTTTGATAGTAATTCGCCGATTTATTTGTTTGTTCTGGATACGTGTATGATTGAGGAGGAATTGGAGTTCGCCAAATCGGCGATGAAAAGGGCTATTGGGATGTTGCCGGATAATGCGATGGTTGGGTTTATATCCTATGGGACGCAGGTGCAGGTCCATGAGCTAGGGTTTTCGGATTTGGCTAAGGTTTATGTTTTTAGAGGGTCTAAGGAATTGTCGAAAGAGCATGTTTTAGAGCAGTTGGGACTTGGGATTGGTGGAGCTGGACGACGGTCCATACCCGGGATTCAGAAAGTCGGTGCTAGTCCTGTAGGAATGCCGAATCCAGGTTTTTCTAGGTTCTTGCTGCCTGCTTCTGAGTGCGAGTATACGCTCAATTCGGTATGTTGTTTTATGGAAGATGTGATTTTTTTTTTTGTGTGAATTTGTTGGGAATGATAGGGAAGGAATGAATTCCGGATAAAACTATGGCCGATTTTATGCCGTTTGTTGTACTTTTGTTTTTTTTTTTAGATATTGGATGAGTTGGGGATGGATCGATGGTCAGTGCCACCAGGGAACAGGGCACTGCGGTGCACAGGAGTTGCTTTGAGTGTGGCAGCAGGTCTGCTTGGGGCTTGCGTAGCTGGAAATAGTGCAAGAATTGTAGCTTTAGTTGGAGGACCTTGTACAGAAGGTCCCGGAGCGGTAAAGCTTTTTCCTTTTTTTTTTTCGTATTTGTCGATTTAATGGGTTATGGTTTGATTAGATTTGGTACACGCATGTTTTGTTGATTTTTAATTTCAACTCAATTTCTTGTGAACATTCTTGTTGTCTGAAGAAAGAAGTTTTACCAATGACAATGTATGATGGCTGACTTTGTATTTTATTATTGTCATTCTATGGGTGGACATGATGCTCTTGATGAGGTTGGGATATTTGGAATCTGTGATACATGACTTGGCGTTGTATGCGCCCCGAGTTATTTGAGCAAAAGGGAAAAAGGAAAGGTTGAGCTTATTGTATTCACTTGCTACTTGTAAACTATGAGAAATGTCCAGTGGATTTGGATAGAATTAATATACTAACTGATTAATATCATGTGTAACAACCTTGTGGTAATGTTATACCAGAATGTTATAATTTTAGTTTATGAGATAAGCAGAGTGCTTTAAAGGATTGAGAATTTTAATTTTTTAAAAATTTAATTTTCAAAAGCAATGAAAAGATGAAACCTGTAAGAATTTTGGGAAATCTTTTTTGCTCAGAAGTTTTAGGTGGCTGAGCAATAGTTGTCATCTGTGCCAATAGAAGATTGTGGGAACTGCTTAATTTGCCTGATTACCTCTCAAATATATGCGAGATGAAAGAGAGCTTCAGCTGATTCTTTTTCTTGATTATTATTCCTTATATACTTCTAGTCCTTTTGTTCTTTTCTCTTCTTGCTTTTTATTTTTCAGGGGGAAGGATGACCAAAAGCATTGAATAAAATAATTAAAAATATCTTCCGAGGGTTGAGCGATTTAGGGCATTAATCATTTTGATATCTGAACAAATTGACTGTCATTGTCTGGGTCAAAGTTAATGAAATATGTCTGATTGCTTTTCTTTTCCTGATCCAGATTGTCTCTAAGGATTTGTCAGATCCGGTTCGTTCACACAAAGATCTAGACAAGGATGCAGCACCATATTTCAAAAAGGCTGTTCAGTTCTATGAAGAACTAGCTAAGCAGCTTGTCAGTGAGGGTCATGCCTTGGATCTTTTTGCATCTGCTCTAGATCAGGTTTTCAGGTTTTCCTTTTTGCTTTCTTCATTTTTCTGCTATTTAGTTATTCATCTTGATTATTAACTTCACACCTCTTGTTTTCTTGTAACATTATTTTAGGTTGGGGTTGCTGAGATGAAGGTTGCTATTGAAAAAACTGGTGGACTTGTTGTTTTAGCTGAAAGCTTTGGTCATTCAGTTTTTAAAGACTCTTTCAAACGTCTTTTTGAAGTTGGAGAACAGTCTCTTGGTCTCTCCTACAAGCATCTTTCCATTGAGTAACTTTAGTTTAGAATTTCTAGCTGAACCTTTTCCATTCCCAATATGGTTGCCATTTGGCATCTGGAATGTGTGTCAGAATCTTTCTAGGACTTTCCTCTATCGTGTATTCATATTACTGTATTGCTTTTTAAGTAACAGAAAGGACTTAAAGATGTTCTGTAATTCACGTAACTTCTACTAAGGTCACATGTAATGAATGAACTTGTTTAATTGTTCATGAATGCCTTTAGTAGTAGTAGAGACATGTCCTTATGTGACAATTAGCAGAGGCCATTTCTAATTTATGCACCTCTATGCATTTATCTTGGTGGAAACTAACTACACCTGCTCAGCTACACCTAGAACACAACATTTTAGACCAATTAGCACTTGGTTTATGTTCTGTACCATGTCAAATGCAGTGTTACATGGCTCGCTCTTTTCCCTTGCAATGCACGTTCTGGGTACGGTTGTTGCGGAACATGGATCGTTTGCAATTGAAAATGCTGTTTGGAAAAGCGTCCCCAAAGAGTTGTGAGGGAGAGGGAGAGGGAGAGTCAAAAAGGATAGAGAAAATAATAGAAACAAGAAGTTTTGTACTTGTCAACTTCTTTTAGGGAGAGTAGGAGTCATATAGGAAAGAGGAAATAATAGAAACAAGAATTTAAGTACTTGTCAATTTCTTTTTATGGATAGGAATGCAGTTATTTAATGAGATTAGGAAATTGTAGGTAAACTTATTAGTTATCCGTACTTATAATTTTTTAACTACTCAATTCTAAGCTAAATAACAATCCTAAATAACGAATTTCGATCCTAAAAAAGTGACCCACCTAAGCCTACCCCTCCGTACCACGTACCGAGAAAAGTCCCGTACCGCGTACCCATACCTGTACCCGGACCGCATACCAATCCATACCACAATCCATGTAACACTGGTCAAATGTATCTATGATAAAATTTGGTAATGTGGAGGGAAGCAGAATTTGGCATTTGATATTTGCCTATTGAAAGAAAACAAATAATTTGTTATATATAGGGGCATCATGTCAAGAAGGAGCGGAAAAATCTAAGTGGCCAATTTTGTTTTATCTCATACGTATAGACACTTAGTTGAAGTGAAAGTGTATTGGCAAGATAGTGTAAAGAAATGGATTCGTTGATACTAAAACATGAAGAATTTGTTATTCTCTACATGATGCGGTGTTTTGTCAGGCTCCTCAAGGAGTTGACTGACCTTTAAATGTAATATGGGAATATTTTGGTCTTTCTCTTTATTCCTTCCTTTTCCTCACTATCTGCGCAGTTGCTAGTAAAGCATCTGGCTTTTGACTTGAATTTATTTGCCAAAAATGGTACGAAAGCAGCTGACCTTGTAAACCCTTATTTGAGCTACAGATTGCTTCCAATTTGAAGTCAAGAGAGAGCATTTTTTGTTTTTTTTTATGCCTTTGTTGTGTGTAGCATGTTGTCAAAGGGTTGCTATCAAACGCATGACACTTTCTACTTTCTCTATTCACGGTTCTGGCTAATTCATGCTTTTGCATTTAACTTTGTGTCAAAAAATATTGCAAAGATTGAAGTCATTTAACTACTTTTTCAGTGGCACACTTGAGATAAACTCTTCAAAGGATATTAAAATCCAAGGCGTGATTGGACCTTGCACATCTTTGGAGAAGGTTGGTTCATTACTGAAGCACAATTTCCTGTTAACCGACCGGAGCTATATTTTGTTTAAGAGTAGTATACTATTGGAAAATTCTATGGTCACATTAAGATACCATACCGTTGTGCTTTGAATTCTTGTAAATGCAACATCATGTGCTTTGAATGCTCGTGCAGTTTTAAGGCTTAAAGCACAACTGTATGGTACCCTAACAGGACCAAAGATTTCCCCTATACTTTTTTTGTATTATTTGATTTACAAATTTGTGCCCTTCAATGGAAATCCTGCAGAAAGGACCTGCTGTTGCTAACACAGTCATTGGGCAAGGAAACACTACAGCTTGGAAGATGTGTGGCCTTGATAGGAGGCACTACTTGCTTGACTGTTTTCTTCGATATATCATCAAGCGAAAAATCAGATCCATCAGGAATAAACCCACAATTATTTATACAGTTCCTTACAAGGTACTTTAGAACTTTATCTGTATGCTATGTCCTGTTAGATATACTTTATTAGGATTGTTTATCAGACACTGAGCTTCCATTCTCTGCATGTGCTTTTATAAGGATGCATGCCTACCCCATTAACTTGCTTATCGTATAGGCTGTAAGTACGCAGTCCCCCACAATTATGAATAGATTATAGTGGGGTTGAAAGATAAGTTCTGTGTTGCATTTGAGTCTCTGTAGCTTTATCCTTACAAGGTAAGGGAATAAATATATCTGAATTTGCCAATAATGAATTTAAACGCAGTTACCAGAGCCCTGATGGCCAATCGCTGTTAAGAGTTACAACTGTTAGCAGAAGATGGGTAGATAGTGCTGTTGGTGCAGAGGTATGGTAGTGTAAAGTCAGGTTAATTCTCGTATTACATGACAAGTGTTGTTTCAAGTGTTTTTTCTTTTATCAATGGAATCCTAATTTTTGTTTCACATAACTGTTCTGAAGGACCATCATTTACAGTCAAGAATATAACCTTCGAATCTGTGGAATAAAGAATTTTTCAGTAGGGAAACTCTGGAAAAAATCTAGAAAGCCCTTCTACTTGTCTGGCTTGTGTCAAAAGTAGTAAATATAGGACCCATCCAGATCAAGCTTTACATAGGGTTTTCAGTGTTATTCTGTCTTGCTAAGACCAAAGCATGCGTCAAAGTAATGTCTTTTCTGGCTTCTCATTATAAGCGCATGCTAGAAGTCTTGCATGCGTGCCACATGTTTTTTTAACCATTTCATACAAGTTGAGGAAAAGGGGATGGAGGGAAGAACTGGTAATTTAATTTTTAACACTTATTACTTGCATTTTTTAGTTTTTCTTTTCTTTCATATCTGTTTGCTAATTGGAGAGGCACTTCTTGGTGCAATTCAGAGTCTCTAAGGTAGTACATAGGGAAATAGCCACTTTGTTCAAGCAGGGAATCACTGTTTATGCCTAACCTTACTGTCTTGGTAGTAGAAGCCTCTTGCACTAGTTTTGCGATTTGCTTCTTTATTGCAATTACTAATTTACTGGCTAATTTCTTAAAAAATTCCAAGTAGAGATCCTAAATAGAGTCTACAGTGAACTGAAACTGTTTGTTTTTGTGATGCTCCATTTTTGTTGTCTTCATATATTTTCTATTCACAGCTAGTTTTGTATGGACAACTTTTGGCATAATTTTAGTTTTAATTTCAAATTTTTGGAATAGCATTTTTTTCATATTTTTATTTATTGTGGCGTTCTTGTTCAATCAGCAATTTCTGAGTTTCTGCCGTTAGTTAAATGTTGATTAAATGATTTTATGCATGCAGGAGTTGGTCCAAGGATTTGACCAAGAAACTGCTGCAGTAGTAGTGGCCAGATTAGCTTCTTATAAAATGGAGGCCGAGGTATTTCTATATATAAAAGTGTTTGTTCAACTGTACTCAATATTTGTCACACATTTGACAACCGAACTCAGATGCTCATGTTGTAATTCTTTTGATGCACTGCTTTAACTTATTAAACCACATGAAAAAGAGAATGGGAGAGAGAACAGAAACTAACAATTTTGTTTTGCGTTGTTTGGATATAGTTTGAATGCATTTCTTGGTATTGCTTAAATTTGATTAAGGTGGCTGCTACCATAGGAAACAGTGAATTATTCATGATCCGGGAATAGGTATACTTAGTTTGCAACGCTACATTTGCTTATCTAAAAAATTCAATCCACTGGATGCAAGTTCCACTATAGTTAGCATATATGTTAAAAAAGGAAAATATGTAGATTTTTTGTGTAGAGATAACATTGTAGAAGTGTGCAAGCAAATATGTAAGATGCAAACAAGACATGTACTCAAAAGCAGATCCTTGTGATTTGATGAAATAATCATCGTGTAGAGAGGCCTCCAAACAGATTGCTGTCAAAAGAAACAATGTAGCGCTAGTTAGCTCAGCTGCATGTCTCACTAGTTTGGAACTGTGTTCCTTCTGATGTTCATTAAATTGCATCGATCTGGGCATAAGTGATATTGGGTATCCCCAATAGCAAACTGTTGTCCTTATCAAATTTTTCCCCCTGATGTCCTTGTCATAATGGTGCAATATATATAGCTGGAATAAATGATGCGTGGACATTGTAGTTATCTATTGAAGGTATTAGCTATGAAAAAGAGCAATTTATCCAGCTTTAGGCTGGAAACTGTACAGTTTGTTTTGCTGTGCAGAGTAATGTGTATACATCCTTGTTTGCTATTTTAGCTCATAATGTTTCTTCTTTTTCCTTGCATCGCATGTTTACTTGCTAGTTTGACTTTGTGTTGCTTATGGGTATAAATGTCAGGATGGGTTTGATGCTTCACGGTGGTTAGATCGGAATCTTATTCGTATTTGTGCCAAATTTGGTGACTACCGGAAGGATGACCCAGCCTCATTTACGTTAAATCCCTGTTTCTCGTTGTTTCCTCAATTCATGTTTAATCTGCGGCGATCACAATTTGTGCAGGTATAGAAAAACCTTAAGAATATGAGTAAGGATCATAGTTTGTGAGTATCATCCTCCCACAGTTCTAACTTCTAACTTCTTCTTTCCTCCCCCCTCTCTCCCTCCCTCTCTCCCCCTCTAACAGGTATTTAATAACAGTCCAGATGAGACAGCATACTTCCGCATGTTGCTCAACCGGGAGAGCATAAACAACTCTGTCGTCATGATTCAACCGTCACTGATGGCATATTCTTTCAATTCATTGCCCGCACCAGCTTTATTGGATGTGGCGTCAATAGCAGCTGATCGTATTCTGTTGTTGGATTCATATTTCAGTATAGTTATTTTCCATGGCATGACCATAGCTCAGTGGAGGAACATGGGCTATCAGAATCAGCCTGAGCACCAGGTTTAAAGCACATTATTTTGTTCCCTTTCTGTCCTTTGATCAAATATTTCCATTCTGAATTTGTATTTCTCTTTTGTTCAATGAACTTTTGCTTCTCATGGAATCTCTGGGCTCTTTTGCTTCTTCACATGAGCCTACTGCATATGGTTATTTAAATAGTTTGTCTGCTAATTAGTTTTCCTTTGGCATCTTTACCATATGACTCAGATATTTTGCCATTGAGGCATAAATTTTAAAATGGGAGCGATAATATGCTGAGCATATCAAGATCATGGATTAAATCTCTTGAATATCTACTTTGTTATTCATCTTCGTAGGCATTTGCACAACTGTTGCAAGCTCCTCAGGAGGATGCCCAAATAATCATCCGTGAGCGGTTCCCGATCCCCAGACAGGTGGTGTGTGATCAGCATGGGTCACAGGTCATTCTTTATAATTTAGTTTCAGCAGTTATCTTATCTTCTTTCCATGATATTGTTATATGTTATGTAAAAATTTTGTATTTGCTTGCTAGACATCTGTTACTTCGTGAGTATGTTCCAGAATGCAGGGTCTCTGCTTTATACAACTTGACCAGATATTTATGTTGTCAACTTCTGCCAGGGAATTTAGGCTGTGTTGGTTTGGTACTTCATGTTGGCCCTTCCAGTCAAACACTGATCTTCTTTTTTTTTTTTTTTTCCCCTTCTTTAATCCCAAAGATGAATTAGTACTTTAAACACCATGAAAAATCGTGTAGAAATCATGATTCTTCTGAAGGTGCTACTCTAGTCTCGGGGTCTTGGGGTAGGGAATCTGGGGGAACAGTCATCGGTTATAAATTTGTTCTTTTCCTTGTACATTAATTTGTTCATTGCTGTTTTTTGGGGTTGGTTCTTATGTTTTACTTGGTTGACATTAATTGTTCTTTATATTGCAACTTTTGTTTTCTTCTTTTTTTACTTTGTTGATTTTATTTTGCTTTGTATGACAACTTTTCTTTTGTTTTTGTTCTTGCTTTTGGGTAGAAAGAAAACTGAAACAAATAACTAGGGCCTCTTATAGTATCGTGAACTCCTGAAGTAGTCTTGCTCTCCGCACCTCCGGTCTAATTGTGTATCTTTTGAATATTTTTTTTCTTGCAGTAATTTGTGTTTCTAAATAATGTGTTCTTGTCAATGTTAAATAGGCAAGATTCTTACTGGCAAAGTTGAACCCATCAGCTACACACAGCAGTGCGCATGAGATGTCGGCTGGATCGGACATAATCTTTACCGATGATGTGAGTCTTCAAGTGTTCATTGAGCATCTTCAGAAGCTGGCTGCGCAATCATCTTGAGAGAAAAGGTCGGACTTGTAAGATTAATTTGCGGATTCTTGATTTTTTACTTCCAGAGTGGGATGAGATGTCATTGCCCTGGTATCCTCTTGTTTCAATTTGGGTCCATGTCTTTCTTTCCAGTCATGGATTCTTACTTTTCTTTCCTGTCATTCATGAAATGAGAGGACAGACCTACATTATTTGAAGAGCAAGGAACTAACATTCTTTGGGGTTAATGGGGAAGCATTAGCTCCTTTGAAAACTAAGCGGCACAATGTTAAGCTTAAGGCTTTATTTATTTTATGAGATATATTGAAAGGAAGTGGAGGTATATAAGTCGTAGAGATAACTGTTCTCACTGCAGTGCTGCTCGGGAAGACATTTGCAGCTCTTTTGAGCTTTGTTCTTGTAATTTATCACCAGGTTTAAGGTTAAATTGGACTTGGTTTTTGTATTGAATTTTTGTACCCCTCTCTCTCTCTCTCTCTCTCTCTCTCTCTCTCTCTCTCTCTCTCTCTCTCTCATGTGCATCATCCTGGTTCTTGTAATTCCGCAGTTACCCGAATTCAATTCTGTTTGTCATGTCTTGAAAGAGTCCAAAATTTACTCGTGAAGTGGAAAAGAAAATCCAATAAAGAGATTGTTCTAAATGAATAGTTTTGTTAATGTCTCTTATGAAATTAATTCTAGTCAGCTTTATCAAATATTTTTGGCTGGATGGGCTGGGAAGAAAATACACCCAAGGTGAAAACCTACTTCTTGAGCAATTATAGATTTTCTTTTATGAGTATGCAGTATGAACATGGAATATGTATTTTGTACATTGGGAGATATTAATTGTTTGATTTTATTACTATAAATTAAAAACTAAAATATATTTGGATATATTAGCTGTTTGTTTTCTTAGTTTACTTAATTTTTTATTTATATAATTTCGCAAAGAATTTTTTTGTAAACAAATGAGTTTAGAGAAATATTTACTCATAAGTGATTTATGGATTTTCTTTATATATATTTCGTTGGAAATATAAGATATTTGTTTTGTTTAATAGTTCAAGTAATTTCATAAAAGTTAAATAATTGTATCTTGTGAATAATATATCTACTTTGTAATTTTTAAAATAGAAGTTCATTTAAAATTGATAATTATTGAAGTATTCTACAATGAATTTATTGGTATTTTATTTAATTTTAAAAATATTTAAAAATATGAAGGTTGAAAATATTATAACTTGGAAACAATTTATGAAAGAAATATATTAGAGTATATTATTATATTCATTTTCTAAGTTTAGTAATCAAAACAGAGTAATTTATTCTTAAAAAATGTTGATAATTTATAGTTTATTAATATTTTTTATTCTCTTCAATTACAAGTTTTATTTTATTAACTTTAGATTTATTAAGTGCATTAAGGTATTTGATTTTTTTCAAATTCATATACCTTTCTTAGAATCAATTTGATGAAGGATTCATTCGTGTGCAAATACTAAATATCAACTTCTAATTTAGAAAATAAAATCTCTCTTAAATATATAATTTGTATAACTATTGGCATTATATTATGAAAATAGAATACCACTATTTAGCAATTTATTATAGGGTTAATAACACTTTGCCTCCGAGAGTTATATGGATAATTAAACTTTGTTCTTTTGAATTATAAAATATATACTTTATTCCCTATTCACATTATTGAAGAAAATTTAGTTAGATAATTAAAATACCTTTCATATCATATTTTAATTTTTTATATATTTAGTTGGTTTTGGACAGTTATAAAAAAAATTAAGAAAAAATAAAATATACATAACAAATTGATATCTTGAACTTTAAGGAATGAAAATGTAAAAATTATTAAATTATATTATATCCTACACTGCAATTTACACATATTAAATCAAATATTAAAATTGTAAAATACTAAGAAATATCAAAAAAATTACAAAATTTTATAAAAATTATATTTTCATATAATACTTTTACAGAAAAATTTTCATAGAAAACAAGCCTATTTAGAAATGTTTTACCACTGCAGTTAAATATTCAAATTTAAAATAATATAAAATAAAATCTAAAAATTTTAAAAATTTAATCGAGAAATATATTGATATAGATAACATTAAAATATTATTTATTTGTGCTTATTTTTAAATAATTATCACATCACTAAGAAAAATTAAAACTAAAAAATCAAAATATAGTACTAAGGATATTTTAGTCATCTAACTAAATTTTTTTGATATTTTAAAATTTTTAAAAGATGAATATTGTGAATGGGGCAAAGTGTATATATTTCTATAGTTCAGGAGGTTAACAAAGTATTATTAACCCTTTATTATATTAAAATTATCAATCTATATGGTAGTAAATTAAAAGATACATATTCAATATTATAAATTTTATTTGATAGAATATGATCAACAATATATAGTTGCGGTGGCTATCAACTTGTAGAGTAATAATTCAAAAGTAACAATAAATATTTAATATTTAGGTTTTATTAAACAAAGTACATTTTAGTTAAAATTTAAATAGTAACTAATTTGATATCCCTAGTTTTTTAGTATGTAATTTATATGATTACTAATATTTAACATTAGGTATTAGCAGATCCAAAAATAATAATAATAATTTGTGTAGAAGGAGAATAATTATCTATCAAGAATTTTAGTATAAATTTTGGAACTAATTTGTTATAATAGGAAAGCATAATTTAGATTAAATATGTGCTACTCAATACATGAAAAGGATCTAAAAGAAAAGTAAGAATTACAATATAAAAATTATGTTCATTTAAGAAAAATAATATAGATGTTAGTTCATTGCATATCACATTTTTTACCCCATTTTTTACTAATCTGATCTGTTTAACAATAATAAAAAATATGGATTATATATTATATTTGTTTATTAGTACACTATGCAGAATTCTTTTCACGTTTTGGATAACAAATCTTTTTCATTATTACAAAATTTAGACAACATTAGAGATAAAATAAATGGTATTAACAGAAGAAGGTGAAAATGCTAACAATATGTATGAAGGATAAAACCTTTATTGATTTAAGTTTAGATATTCTTGAGGTTGTTAAACAATTTTACGTCTCATTTGTTTTTTTATTTTTTATTATTTGTCTAAAAACTAGAAAAGAATTTCAAAATTATTCTCTCAAAAGAGTTTAAAAGTTTATACATGATAAATCTTACTTTTTTGTTCAATGACAATCCTGTTATTATTTCACTTAATTTCTAATCTTAAAAAAAGTTTTATTTGCCTACTTGTATAATTTCTAAAATTCATACTTAATTCCAAAATTTTCTTTTTCTTTTAATAATTGTTAATAAATTATTAGTTTCTTTAATTGCATATAAATGTTGTCTATTCTATTAATGTATGCACAACCTATATATGTTGATAATAATATAAATGTTGTCTATTCTATTAATGTATGCACAACCTATATATGTTGATAATATTCATATGCATAATTCTATTTAATGAGAAATTTTATTCCCTTAAGTTTTTTTTTTTTTTTTATAACCTTATATAATATTTATCTTAATTTTTAAATCTATCTTAAAATTCTAATAGATGAGAAAATTTACTTCAATGAAATTTAATTCTAAATAAAGTTTCAAAAAGTTAGTTTTTATTTCATTTTTACCTTTTAGGATTTTTTTTTTTTGTTTTTTGTTTTTGTTTTTAAGGGTCCAAAAGTATAGGTGAAACATGTAAATTTATTTTTTATTTTGTATTTTTATTATTGCTTGATTTCTAAAACCCACTCTAAAAAATATTTCCTACTCATCTTTAATTTCTAAAAGTTATTCCTAATAGAGATTATATTACCTAAGAAAATTTATTTCCTAACATGAAATCTTAAAAGTAGGTTTTATTTCGTCTTTTACATAAATAGCCTACAAAATTATAAAAAAAGGCATTCGAGTTGAGAACATAACAAAATTGTTAAATTTTATAATGAGAGTAACTTGGAAAAGAAAATTTAAAACTAAATTAAACTCCTTCATTTATTATAATTTACATTCAATTAATTTTTTTAATAACTTTATTTAATATTCATCTTTTATTTCTAAATATATCCCAAAATTTTATTTTATAAGGAAATTTGTTTCAATCAATCTTAATTCTATATATAAGTATAAAAAATTTAGTTTTATTTCCTATGTACCTATTAGAATTTTTTTCTCGTTAAGGGTCCAAGAGTATAAATGAAATATGTAAATTTATTTTTCAAGTAAATTTTATTTTTTATTATGCTTAATTTCTAGAATTCATCCAATAAAATTATTTCATACTCGTATTTAATTTCTAAAAAATCCTTGATAATCTTATTCTATTATATAAGGAAATTTACTTCAATCAAATTTATTTCTTGATATGAAGTTTTAAAAGTAGGTTTTATTTCCTTTTTTACTCTTTGAGTAGTATTTACATAAACAACCTAAAAATTATTTTAAAAAATTCATATTTGGAGACATAACAAAATAATTAAATTTTATAGTGAAAAGCATTAAATCATATTAAATCTTTTAATATAGTATATATGATCATTGTAAAAAAAAAGGTTTTGATGGCATTGTCTAGTTTCCGGAAAGGGCAGGGGTGGGGCGGGGCGGGGCGGTGCAATGGAAACCGCCAGACTGGAGAGAGATACAAACACACCAGCCAACCCTTATCAAACGCTTTCCCAAATTTCTTTTATTGCCTTTGTGAAATCATACCTGTCCCATAAGCATCAAATAAAATTAAGACCATATATTTTGCATTGTTTTTTTCCTCTAGCTTTTAAATGCTTTACGCATTAACCAACAATACTCGAAACATTTCTTGTTCTTCAAAAACCCAATATGCCAGCCAGTGCAAAAGATGAAGAATGAAATAAATATTTGCCATATTTGCTATTCTTTTCCTTTTGATTCACTTGACTGTTTTATTGATGTCCATCAAAATTGTAAAGACAAATATGCTATACTGCAATAGTTTGAGAAATTGCTTCACAAAAGTGACAGTGCTCGAAATTTAAGAACAGGAAAAATGGTTCATGCTCGAATTTTGATGCTCAGAGATGCAGCTACATGGGGAGAAGCTGCTTGACATTTGATATCTGGTCCAGAAAATAGCAATAAAGAACTGAGGAAGATAACACATCTTCAAAGATCTTGGGCAAAGGGCAAGCGTTGAATGGAAGCAGCATCTAAATTTTGAAGTATCATCGAAGCTTCATCACTATAACTCAATCCAGATCATCATAGACGTTGGTTTATCAGCAGTGTCTCTCTCCTTCAACGCCACAAGCCCATGGATTGAGACCGTCTCCATCAGTAGCCAAGCACCTCGGTATCTTGAGATAGCGAACAGAAAAGAATCAACCAATTCAGTTTTTCAAGCTCATATGAGAAATCATCTTATCATCCATAAAAGTTCAAATAAAATGCATTTTTGTCCACTGAGATACTTCCCAACTAGAGTGCCATATCGCGAGGTTAGAAGAAATGAATTGAAAGCATAAGTTTTACCTATAAGGTGGTCCCGGAGTCCAAAAATTCGATGTTCTTAATGAAGTTCTTATCTTCCATGCTGAGAATACTCTAAGACACATGCCAACATCTTTTCTTCCGATTTGTATTTGGATTTAATCTCAACTTAAATTTGTTTAACCGCCCATAAGTTGAATCTGAGTTTGATGCTCTGAATACAGTTCTACTTGTTATCAACCAAGCACAAAATCCTTCAAGATGTCAATCAACATGCCAACATATTTGTTCCATTTCACCATAATCTTTCATTATACTTTCAATTCTCAGATAAATTTGTTTAACTGCCCATAAGTCTAGTCTAGACTGCATTTAGTGTGAGTCTCGACAGAATCTATGAGATGGCAGTAAGTCCATGATCCTTTCTTTTTAGTTTTGGCTTCAACCAAGGAATACATCGCTTCGAAATCTCTAATGAACTTCCCCTTTCTAAACGCAATGAGAACAAGGGGATCAGTGTTCATTTCAACAGTATCATCAAAAAATCCTTTTCTTGTCCATATCCTCTTAACTGGAATGCCACGAAATCCAGACATGCATGCATCACAGAGTACTCCAACAGTAATAATATCAGGTTTGACATATCGAGATGGTAATTCAGAGAGTAAAACTTCCAACTCCATAAAATCTTTCATCTTCAAATAGGCTAGTGCCATTATGTTGGCAATCGTTACATTCCATGGTACTTGGTTTGATTCCATCTCCTGAATAATGGAATACATACCTTTTTTGCTCAAAGTACAGGCATGATAAAGAAGGCGCAAAGACCACACAAGATCAGTGCTGCCAGTTTTTGAACAAAGATCAAGTCCCAAGTCATCGCTCTAATCTGGAAAACATGAGATTTTCTATGTATACTCCAGCTAGTTTCCGAATAATATCCTCTTGTAAACAAACTTTCGAGTTCAAAACCCTTCTGAAAACCTTTTCCATCTTATCCAAAATTCCAAACTTAGCATATGTCTCCAGCATTGCAATTGAAGTAGAGGACTGCAAACCCATTCTATTCGAAAGAAGAGCTTGATATGTTCTTTCCATCTTATTGATCAATCCAGCTTTTGCAAATTCTCTTATTAGTAAGTTGTAAGTAACATGATCAGGTAAACAGCCACTAGATACCATCTCTCGCAGGCATCTGCCCACCTCATCATACATTTTGTACTTCCCATAAGCTTGAATAAGCCCATCGTAGGTTCCTGTATTTGGCTTCAAGCCAGCATTCTTCATTTCATCAATATAAACCAGTGCATCATCAAACTGCCCAATACTTGAAAAGCCATGGATCACTAAGTTGTATGTTTCCAGTGAAGGCCTAATTCCATAGGAAGCTCTTCATATGTTTGAATGCTGAAATGGCCGCATCTGTCGATCCATCCTCAAACAATAAGCCTATAATCTTCCCATAGTTCTCCTCGTTGATTCTTGATTTTTCGACATCCTTCCACAAGTCAAACACCTACACCATATGCACGAATTGCAACTAAAATATACCAAGAAATAGAATTGAAATATATGTATCTAACCGCTGAAATTCCTTCTTATATTTTTTAAAAAGTTTTTTTGCTAGATAAGGAAATGTCTTTGAGAAGCAAAATGCAAATGAAAATTTATTCCCTAGCCTGATTAACTCTGACTTTAAACTTAGGAGATGTTTGGTTCTCGTTCGGGAATCGAAATCGGAATGTAAATTATAAACCCTCATATTGATATGGGTTTATTTCATTCCCCTTGTTTGGTTGGTTTGTTTGAACTGCATAAGTTTGATTATGTTGAAAATTAATCAATTTGAAACTCAAAGTCATGATTTCGATAATGATTAACCAAACACAAATTTATGAGTATTATTAACCTTGATTCTCATTCCTTCTCTTCTTACCCACAAACCAAACACCTCCTTATCATATTATATCCAAATAAGTATAGCTATAAATTTCTAGTTTCTTCTATTATTCCTTCATTTTCTCTCTCTTTAGGATCTCTTTATTGCTTTTTGCATCAAGGAAAATAAAGTAAAGAAAGAAAATTTTTTTTTCTTCAAAGGGACTCAAACTCCTACCTAAAATCATTTCAATGGAAAATTAAGAGAAATGAAACACATTTCTTCCCACTTTTTTTAACTGGATTAAAATTCTATAATTTCTTTATCTTCTACTCATCAATCTATTTTCCTGATTCCAACTTCCAAACCTCATTTCACCAAATATTTCATATCAAAAAGTACTTCTAATTATCCCAATAAAATATCTCCCAAGAACCATTGTCCAAAACCACATCATATTAGCAATTAACTGAGATTCGTCTAAGTAGACCAAATAAAAATACCTGAAGAATCTCATTGGTTCTTGACCTTTTTTGAAGGAATCTGATGACACCCCAGAATTTTTCTTTGCTCCAATCTCCATCTTCTTCAAGAATATCAAGTGGGTTGGGCTGATTTTTCTCTTTAGACTTATCACTAAAGGAATCTCCTTTTTTAAGTCTCTGACTGAATTGTTTTGGTTCTTCTAAAGAAGGGTTCGTTTTTGTTTTCTGATAAGATTGCAAGTGACCTTGGGATTTCTTGTGGTCATAGTAGTTAAGTAAAGGATGAAATTTAGAAGAGGAACAAGGAATTAGGAGACTGTTTAAGGTTGGGATTTTGAAGGGGGGTTTTGTGAGAATTGTTAAGGGTGTGTGGAAAGTGAATGTTGCCAGTGTCATTTTGCAGGGATGTTCAAAGGGATGCGTACACACTGTATTTTGTGAATGTTCTTTGTTTTCATGAAAAAATGTAAATGACCATCCTAAATGCTGCTTTAAGTTTTGGAATATTATTAGAATTCCTCTTTATGGAAAACTTATAGAATTTTCAAATCCTTTCATAGAATCGTTCTCTTCTGTTTTAAATGTTGATACAGTGTGATATTATTAAAATTTCTCTTTTTATGGAAATTTCTCTAATCCCTTTTAGGAATCATTCTCTTGTATTTTAAATGCTTGTATAGTATAATACCATATGCTTTAAATACTTATACCGTACAAACTTTTAAAACTAAGGGAATGGTTCTCGAAAATGAACTGTAGAATTTCCTTTATGGAAAATTCTCCGATCCCTTGTGATTTAATTACTTGTACAGTATAACGCTATGTGTTTTAAATGCTTATGCTGGACAAGCTTTTAAAACTAAGGGAATGGTTCCCTAAAAATGACTGTAAAATTTTCTTAATTTTATTTTACTCCTTAACGTTTAGGTTACTATCACTTTAAATTTTGACATTATTTTGTAAACATTAAAATCCCTGAACTAACTAATAAATCTAATGGTATTAGATTTTTTTTAACTAAAATGACCTTTTTACCCTCAAGTTTTCATTAAAAAATTAGATGTTGAACCGTGCAATAAAATGAGAGAAACAAGGGAAAATAAATCAATGAAAATGTGAAGAAAAAAGAGATAATAATATTTGTAAAAAAATAATATTTTATTTAAATAAAGTCATAGGGTTATTTTTGTAAAAATGGTAGCAATATTGAGTTGGATATAATGGAAGGATTTAAGTGACTAAAAATAACGTTAGAAATTAAAGTAATAGTGACACTAAATATAGGGGGTAAAGTGAAATTAACCCATATTATTATTATTATGATAATGTCAGTCCGTTTAGATGAAAAGAAAAGGGAAGAAAAGAAGAGTTTCGGAGAGAAATTAATTTTTTTTAATATTTGGGAGTTTAGATAGGAAGAAAATAAATGGAAAGATTTCCATTTTTCTCAACTAGTTAATTTTGCCTCTCTCCTTTTCTGTACGAAATTGGGACAAAATAAAGAGAAAATTAGAAGCGTTTAATGAGCTTCATTATACTGACAATTTTATTTACTAAATACAATTTTCTAAGTACATTTAAATAGGAGGACAAATTTGTAAACAACAACATCTATAACTTTTTTTTTTTTTTCAAAATTTTCAAACAATATGGAAAGAAAGTATAATCTCTTTTCTTCATAACATTTCTTTCTTAACTGGAGATATCTTTCTTTTCTCATCTATCCTAAACTCCTAAACTTTGTGTAAGCAGTAATTTTTGGAATGAAATATAATATATGTGAGAAATAAAAGGATGATTGAAAAATGTGCAAGTGATTGCTCTTACTAAATACTAATAATGATCAAAGTAGAGTGCGGAAAGCATCTTTACAATTCCCTCAACTTTATACTTGCTTGACTGGATTAGTGCATCTTTATACTTGTGCAAAAAAAACAAATAATAATAATAATAATAGCTTTTGGTCTTTGGTTTTTTTCCGTTGAGGCCTATGGAAGTATCTACTAGAAACCATGTTTGGGTGGCTAATTTAGCAAACAATACCTCAAATAGTTCTCAAATTCTAATAGGGGAGTACATTAGTGGAGCGACAAAGAAAATCTTCCCAATAATGCTCTTGTAATATAACTATTCTTTCAAACACAGAAATGTGACGGCAATATACACACACAAGAAACTGATGCAATATGTTGATAACAAGAGAGACACCTTACCTAGAGTATATATCACAGCCAGACTTACACTAAAAGAAATGCTCCTGCATTAGTCAATAGGTACAAAGGATTTTATCTGCAAAATGAACAAAAGAAGAAGAACATGGTAAAATTGCCCGAGTTATCCCAAGGTCTCCACAAGACCACAGGATTACATATCCTGGTGTACGGAAGTGCAGCACACAAATGGTACCCAATACGGTTTTCCCTTCTTTTTCTCCTTCTTAATCTCAGTCGGATATCTTGCTGGGGAATTCCATTCCTTCGCCACCTCCCTCTTGCCTGCATTATTATTTGGCGTCTCAGATCCCATAATCAAGCTGACAGTAGTCACTGCAGCACCGTTGTTCTTTGAGCCAGTTTCATCAAGAAGCCTGATTCACATCTGGAACTTGCTTTTGAGTTGCTGCTACCTTTACTTTTGATTCTTCTTGGGCTTCACTCAGAAGATTCTTTAAGGGACTGTGCTGCTTCCCTGTACTCCAGTTTGTTACCTTTGCAATAATCTCCTCATTTTTCTTTCTACCTTCTGATTCATTCACGACATTGGTTAGAGATGGAAACCAGCCAGACTGCAGAGCCTCAGATGGCTGTTCAGCCTTTTGGACTGTATTGGTTTCAGAAGTTGCAACTTTCTTGTCAGCCCCAGTCCCAGATTCAACCAATGTCATGAAAGATGGAGGCTCAAAAGCATCCGACTTGTCATGATGACTATCCCCAGCTGCAGTTTGTTGATTTAACAATGTGCTCTCAGATTTTTCTGGTGCTCGACTACCAGTTAAGGATAGCATGTCAGCATCACCAGGAGTGGTCCCATCCGACTGGAGAGAAAGCACTGTTTCATCCACCGACAAGCAAGGACATAATCAGCAAGTATAGAAAAATTTACATGAAAAGACAATCTTGCTAAGAAACATAGTGAGGGTTAAGTTTGCAAGTAGAGAGAGGAAGAGCCATGTACAATATAGAGGCAACATAATTTGGATTTTGGGAGAGAAATAATATATAGCTTTGCAAGAATGGGTACCTAGATTGTCAAAGAACATGGGCTTCTATTTTAAAACTAATTGGTGATAAATGGAGTGGCCCAAGAACTTATTAATTAGTTCAGGATTTTTTTGGCTAGTCGATGTGGGATTTATACATCAACACTTTTAACACCCCCTATCACACATGACTTAGGTTAGATATGGAACCCTGTTACACGTGAGTCAGACATAAGAGAGCCCGTTGGAAGAGGCTGGACAAAATCCTGTCACACGTGGGTCAGACGTAAGAGAGTCTGTTGGAAGGCTGGATAGAAGAGAGCCCGTTGGAAGGCTGGACAGAAGAGAGTCCGTTGAAAGGGGCTGGACAGAACCCAAGACAGGTGTATATGGATGTTGGGAAAATATGTTAGGGCTAGTTCTGATACCATGTTAAAGAACATGGGCTTCCATCGTAAAACCAATTGGTGATAAGTGGAGTAGCCCAGGAACTTATTAATTAGTTCAGGATATTTTTTGGCTAGTCGATGTGGGATTTATACATTAACACTTTTAACATAGATTAGTTGCAGCTGTTGAATTCTTTTACAAATTTTGCATAAAGATAATTTATGGTATTTGTAGTCATGTAAACATAACTACCGACCTGATGCCCTTTGCAAGTGAAATTAATGAAAAGTAATTTCATGCAATAGAAACTCTAAAAAGAATCAATAATGTACTGAGAAGAAAAAGATTATATTACGATCATTGGTATACAGTTACCTGAATAGAGAGAAGCAAATTTACCTGAAACTGATCCCCAGTTTCCATCCAAACTCTCAGTTCGGCTGCTTGTAATATCAACAGCAGAAACATTAAAATTGAGCTTGTCACCACCTTCATCCAGCCAGGGCTCAGATAAATGATTGCATCTCTAGTATTTCCAGCTTTATCAGCAGCAGAACTTTGGCTTGAGGTATCAGAAGGTATAGCAAAAGCTAATGGCTGCTTAGAACTAGAACCTTCTGGATTCTTGTCTGACACTACGCTATGATCTTCAGGAATTACTTGAGAAACTGCACCAACGGACTTTTGTGCTTCTGTTTCATTAGACTTTTCTGATTCTTTACCTGATGCTACACTATGGTCTATAAGACTTGTTTCAGAAACCACACAGAGAGCACTTCCAGACCTTGGTACTTCATCGTTGTTACCTTTTTCAAGTCCTTGTGAGGCATCAACAAAAACTTCATCAGTGCATTTTTGCGCACTAGAAGTATTATCCTCATCCAGTAAGTGACTTGTCCCATTTTCAGTCCTGACTAAATCACTTTCCTTGACTACCTTATCATCAGCATCTACTACTTTACTTGACCCAGTTGTTTCCTTGTATGTTTCCTCATCAATGGAAGACACAGCAAGATGGAATCACATCAGAGTGTGCCATTGTGCTCGGTGCTGAAACATCATTTTGTAGAGGTTCTTCATCAGTAGCATTAGGCTGAAATCCTTCAAGACTTGTTTGATTGTTGTGTGTTTCAAAACCAGAAGTTCCAGGAGAGCCTTCTACATCATTAGTTCCAGAAGCTTCTCCACTGATCATCCTTGACCCAGATGTATCAATTTCCCCTGTCATGGATGCTAGAATACCTTCTTTCTCAAGCCTATGCACTAACGAATTAAAATCTGAAGTATAGCTTTGTAAGCTTCCATCAGGGATACTTGAAATAGAACTTGGTTCAGGCTCAGACATATTGAGCTTGTTATCATCTTTCACAGAACTAGTTACTTCAGCAGTCCCTAGATCCAATGGAAAACTGGATTTAAAAACTTCGTAGTCTTTAAACTCTCCAATCATGACCTCTGGATTTTCCGTTGCAGGTAATGTTTCAGCAACTGACAGTAAATGTGTTTCTTTATCTCCTCTAGTCCTATGTTTGAGTCATAAACCTCAGTCAACTCGTCTCGACTAGTTCCTTTAGTATCCTCGGCAGAATCAGCTTCTACTAGAGTAGTGACAGAAGCATCAGTGAATTTAGGAGGCCCAATTGGAGGGGAGAGATCGTGTTTGGTCTTCTCAGCTTCCAATACATTAATCAACTCCTCCTGTTCAACATCTTCACCCACTGTGGAAACAGTTGCTGCTTTTTCATATGCCTCTTGCAAAGTAGGTTCAAGGTTCACAATTTCCACTTCAGCTTTCTCAGCTTCCAATACATTAATCAACTCCTCCTGTTCAACATCTTCACCCACTGTGGAAACAGTTGCTACTTTTTCATCTGCCTCTTGCAAAGTAGGTTCAAGGTTCACAATTTCCACTTCAGCTTGCAACTTGTTATTTAGCTCTTCTTCCTGTTCAATAATTTTGCCCACTGTCACAGTATGTGATATGTTTTCATCAGCCTCATGTAACTTAGGTTCCGTGGCCCCAGAAATTTCTGATGTTTTTCTCTCTGCCTCGGGTATCATGGTTTCCAGCACCACTTCTGCCTCTTCTGACTTAGATTCACAAAGAGGTGCATCACTTGCAGACTTATCAAGAGGGGCTACAGATTGAGTGAAAGATTCAACTTCATTAACACTTTCTCTTACTTCTTTATCTGTTTCTGGTCCAGACGAAATCAGCTCATTCTGTTTTCCACATTCAGCATCTGTAGTTATGTTCTCTAAGATACTTTCAGATACACTAGAACAAGAATTCACCTGTGGGCCCTCTGTTCGATCAACTCCAGAGGAAACTTCCTCGACTCTGAAATCACTTGCAGGCTTACTACCTGACTGGTTCATAACGTTTCTAGCAGCCTCATTGGAGATTCCGCTACCCGTGGTTAGATCATGTACTGGTTTATCTATATTCCCAAAAGTGAACTTCAAATTAGAAAATTCCGCAACACGATAACATGCCACAGAGTACTTTAGGTTGCTAAAGAAATCTGTCTAATAGGGGGTGACTGGTGAAGTCTAGAGACATCATCTATTCCAGGAATTAAAAGTTAAGTACAGGCTGTATTAGATACCAGAAAAGGAGAGGATATTCTTTGGAACCAGTATCATAAGAAATGTACTGAATAGAATTAACAAGAATAATATCTAGGAAGAGAACAAATTACTATTTAATGTAACCATCACCTCTTGCCACAAGTCCAGGATGGTTAAATAAAGAAACCAGCAGATTCCAACTAGACATTCTATATGTACTAACAAATAAAAAATGCAGATTTCCATGACGAGAATATTTGACGTGGCAGTAGTGGTGCAAATTTTGTCAAGACATGATAAGCGGACACAAACAAGACATAAACTACCGTGATCAGGTTGAAACTTTATATGTGAAACCCTGTGAGACACAAAAAGGACATGCTACACCACAAAAGGATTTACACATTGGTCACCAACCTATTCGACACAATTAACTAAATACCTGGATTAAAAAGAATACTCGAATAAATTATTTTTGAAAAGGTCTCGAAGTTTTAAAATTTTATATAGAACTGCTTTTTATATATTACTAGAAAACACGGAAATGCTTTGATATCATAGATTCAACTGTTTTACTTTATTATGTGAAGCATACTCAACTGACATTTTAAAGTTTACAATGCCTTTATACGTACCTATCTAGAGACTAGAGTAAGATCATATATGAAAGATGAGTGGATAACTCTATAGTGAGCAGTCAATCTAAGATTTAGCCATCCAAGTGAAAAGTTATTTTGGTCATGTAAGCAACTGAACTAGTAAATTTTAATGGCTTATGCGAATTAACCATTATCATGAATAGGTCATGATGTGAACGAGACAAATGACTTGGGTTGGGTTACACTTGGAGCTTTTGACACACAAGACAAAAGTGACGCAACGAAATTGCCAGTGCAACTGCTATCTCTCAGTCATTTTCTCCTAAAGAAACGAAAAAATTAGCAACACTACATATAAAATTATGTTCCATAATTCCATTCTAACCTTTTACATAAATCAAGATAGAATTCAACATAGAGAAGAGAAACATAACCACCATGATAACATATTGACCACAGCATGTCGTGGATTTCTTTCCAAGCTTAACTACTACTCCCTTCATGCATTTCATATCTCATCTACAGTGCTTATATATCCATGTCATTTTTCTTTTTTTCCTGTTAAGTTCAATATAGATATCATATTGATGCAACAATATGAATGTTTTTTATCTAGTTGAGCAGAACCTTATACAGACAAAGTCCAAATAGCCTTGATCTTACTTTGAATTTCAGTGACAGAGTCATACGCTCAATTGAAGTTGAGAACATGTTCTGGTAAACCATACTTTGAGGGGGGAAAAGGACAATTTTGTGTACTGATTTCAGTTTTATCTTTTTTTTTTTTTTTTAATCTCTGAATCATAAAAAGCATACTTGCAATAATTTTACTATCAGAAATGCACCATGTATACTCAGAAATAACAGAATGGACCAATTAAGACTGCAATATAACAGAATTGAATCGAACTTTTCATGTCTTGTGGACCAGCTCCTTCTTTTGCACTTCCCGCCGAAACATCCACAATAGATCCACCTTTCTTGACCAGAGCTCCTTCTTTAATAGTAATACCATACCAAGGACAACAATAAACTCTGTCTATAGGATTATGATGACATGCAAATGGAAAAGACATAGCTCAACAGATACATATTCCATCCTTAAAGGTGGACCATGTTCATCATTTAATCTGTACCAAAGTTACCGTTCTTACTGACAAGAAGGAATCCTCTCAAATGAAGTAAAACGTCAAGGAACTATAAAAGGGTCTTTTGTCTTCATTCTTCTCATATGCTTTATAGAAGCATAACAACAATCACAAATTGAAAGAGAAATAAACGAAACAGAGAAATTTCCTTGACAATCTTTGTCCACATGTTTTACGATTGCATAACCAACATATTAGCGTATTTAAGCATTAATATATTAACCAGTAAACTATAGAGCTAGTCACTCCTGATCAGCTTAAGTCGACTTGAAGCATCAACAAATTAATAGCTCCTTGAATGGGAAACTCTGAACTATTCACCACAAGTAGCAGGATATAATACCAAGAAAGCAGAAACCATTAAGAAACAGGAAAAGGAAAAGACATTTCCAGTCTCATTAATTGCTTACCAGCAGTTCCATTATCCATGGATAGTAGGCTTTCATTCAGATCATGCACCACCTCTTGTCCTACATTCTTATTAAATTCTCTAACACTCTCCAGCCGTTCTTCTACACTTGGACTAACCCCACTATCTGAAAACTCTGTAACAGCATCTGCAAACACATCCTCTTCTGATTTACTCGACTTCAGACCAATACCATCACTACCACCAATCTCCTTCACACTTCCCTTCTCCGTCTTAGGACCTTAAAACACATTCAATCCACGGACAATACTACTAAGCAAAAACCTAAAACCAAAATGTGTGATCAAGAATTGTGTAAATGCAGTAAAAATAGTTCTTACTTGGGGTTTTCATATCATCATCAGAAGGATGCTCATCGTCAGAGAATTGCTCAGTTTCTGAGTCAATTATTTTATATCCTTCAACCTTTCCACAAACCCTTTTGTGGGCTCTTCTATGTTTAGCACTTGGGTGTGGATTTGGAAAAGGCCAACCACATTTATGACATAGATGAACCCCATGGCTCTCATGCCCTGCTGCAATAATAATAATAATATAATAATAATAATAATAATGAAAAGAAAACTCCTTTATTACAAACCCTTCTTACACCTAACCACAAAAAATGTATGTACTAATACTACTAACAAAAAAACCATATTCAGCATAAAAAATAAAAAATAAATCAAGAAACTAACCAACAAGAAAGTAAAACAAACATCACATGTCATTTTTAGTGTGTTGTGTGTGCAAAATGTGTAACACATGACTCAGTAAACTAGAGCAAGATCAAGAAAGCCCAAGTCAAGAAAAGTGAAACAGAACACAATACTGTGAATAAACAACAAGAATTCTGCAAGAAAAGGAGAAAACCATTGAATGAAAAAAGTGAGGACTTTTAGATAAAAAAAGATCAAAACCCATTTGAGAGAAGAGGGTAACAGACCTGAAGAAGGGGTTTTGCTGTGATCCTGAACATCCATATTGGTGGAAATCTGAGAGAAGTGTGTGTGAAACTGAGAAGAGATGAAAAAAGGGAAATGTAGATTTCTGTGTGTGTGGAAAGACTTTGTATTATGAGTGGGGAGAGAGAGGACTTTGGGGGCTATTGGGGGAGAGAGACTCAGAGAAGTAGGGAACTGTGTAAGAAAGATAGTGACAAAGAAGAAGGGATGCCATGTGAGTATATCATCAATCACTTATTACAACCTTTTTTTTTATTATTATTATTTTTCATTTTTTAATCTTTAAAATTTCATAAGTCATTAAATTTTTTAGAAAGCTTTTAAATGAAAATTTCTCTAAATAAAAAAATAAGTAGAGGACTTTTTAAGAAAAATAAAATTTAACTACAGCATATGGCACAGACTATAAAAGTATAAATGCCAAGGATTTTTTTGAGATTGTACATCTTAGATTATTGCCCATCCGCAATTAAAGATTTTCGTTTTTACTTTTATTTTTTTATTATTATTATTTTTGCTTCTCTGTTTTTAATGAAAAATAAATTTCATATTGAATTTTAGACATGTAAATGCATCAAGACTCAAAGAGTAACCTCAAAATACGCTACCATATTGATAAGAATATATTTATTTACAGTGCAATCAAAGACTACCACTCCATTTTAACTTTTATTGAAGTTTTGCATAAGTTTTTAGACATTTAAATGAAATAATGAAAAGAAGATAACTTTTAATCAACCTAAATATCAACACGGGAAGAATCCATTAGCATAAATTATATTGTACTTGTAATAGGAATATCGCAGTAATATTTTGAATATATTTATGTAATATTTCTATCCCTGTTATAATTAAAAATCGAATTTAACTAGATTCATTGAAATGGATAATATGAATATAAAAGTTCTAACTTTTCATTTGCAAACACAAATAATTTTAAAATAGATAACACAGATAATTTTGTAACTTTTGTAATAAAATAGATAATTTTTTTCTTAAGAGAAAAAAAATTTTAAAAAAATAACAAACACGTTCGGTCAATAATACGAAATGTCAATTAACAACCTGTCAAATAGCCTCACGACATATGTCCGGTTGGAGACTGCATACATAGCTTCTGGTGGATCCGATTCTTAATTCTTGGGGTTTGATATCTTCACATGTTAGTGACATACCTTAGGTTACCAATTACCATACAGATGCACATTTATCTTATTAACATACTAAGGACAACAGAATCTTTGAGCTGTTTTCTTTCTCAAATTTGTGTGGATGTGACAAAATATTAAATCACCGCTAATGACAATTAGCACACCTCCATTGTCTTCATATTATTGGGTCTTGGTCAACTATCATAGTATTGTATCTGATTGGACAGAAATGTAATGCTGACATAATAAAAAGATTAGTTTCTAGAAAGACAGAAAGGAATTGTGTATTATTCTAACATGCTAAAAGTTAAGGAAGCATTAAAGAAAGAAATTAGTTTAAACTAATTTATTAATTTAATACAAGGAATGAGACATTGTTAAAAAGTTGGTGGGTTAGTGATACTAGAAATATTTTGGAATTCTTCATGGTGGCAATTTCTTGGATGTTACAAAACTTTGCCATGAAGACAATGAAATGCTTGACTTAATTACATTTTTTAAACAAAAAAATATCTTACCAATATATTAAAGCATTAAAGGAAGATATTAGTTTAAGCAGATCCAATTTTTAACCAAAGAAGAGATTGCTTAAAAGTAATTGATTGGATCATTAATGTTATAAAATTTAAACAAAATATATGATATTGAGAGATAAAAGAAAGAGAAGAAACATAGAAAATTAGATTGTCTGTTATTTTTATTTAGAGGAGTACAATGTTATATGTTATGTAAATAATGTCTCTACAGCAATTTACTTATCACACTCTTTTAGATGTATATATATTTCTACTAGAACTTATCAAATATATAAACAGACATTCACTATAATATGTAATTTGTAAGAATTAATAATTTTTTAAATTATTTTTTATGTTGGCATTGTTGATTTCTCGATTATTATAGAGAAATAGTGAAGAACAATGCTAAAGGTATTAAAATAGATTAGTTAGATAATAGTCATGAACAGGTTGCATTTAAAATACGTAATTCTTGTTTGGCCCACACCATTTGTTAAAGGTTTTAAGTTAGTTAAAATTTTGGGGAATTTTTTTTTTTTTTCATAGTTTTAATTGAACACGGCAATGATGTTTTCACAGAATTGCCGAAATGGGTTACATTAGCTGAACCAAAAATTTTAGACCATCTAAATTTCCAAATTCAACAGTTGAATTTTCTATATTTCATGCCAAAAAGATTTTCCTTTTCTTGACTAAGTGCAAAACTATTTCTAAATGTGCTCTAAAAAATATGTTGTTATTTATCAACTTTTCTTTAAACTCGAAATAAATATAAAAAGGATACGAGAATATTTCAACATCTTTTTTACTTCTAGAGAAATCAAAATCAAATATTATTTAAGAAATTTTTCAATATGCTCTCATAAAGTGTGAAAATTATTTTAGGGATAGTACCGATGAGAAATCTACCTATACTTGATTTAAAGAATCATACCTATTGATAAATTAAAGATTTAAGGAGGTGTTTGGTTCATAATCGGTAATCGAAATTAGAATAGGAATTATAAATCTCACTATTGGTATGTATTTATATCATTCCCTCTTACGTGTTTGGTTTGAAATAGGAATATATTTCATTATATTAAAGAGTTACTTAATTTGAAACGCATGTCACAAGTAGGGAATAAAAGTAGGCATTTTCTAACACTTTCATTCCCATAGAATGATTCTCATAGTATTCAACCAAACAACATCTTTGAGTATCATTAATTTTGATTCTCATTCCTCCCTCTCATACCCATAAATCAAACTCCACCTCCTAAAAGTTGTCCTGCTATAATATGTCAAAATCCATATTTTAAAATTTAATTAATCATATTTAAGAATTTTTTTTGTCAGATACATCAACTTAAAATTTGATAAATACAAAGATTATAGTATGAAACACAGGTTTACCAAACAATAATCCTTATAAAACAGAAAATAAAAATAAAGTAATTAAACCATACAGGTCCAATCATGCTCACACAGTCAGCAAATTGAACTAACTTTATTTGGTAAATATGTATACTATCTATCTTTTTTAGCAATATACTAATTTATTTTTTTAATCGGTCATTATTATATAATCAATTCATCCTTTCTTCATCAGAATTCGATATCCAATAATAATGTTGCATTATTATAGTTGATAATTGCAATTTAATGGCATTTTTTATTTCTCACTTTTTGGATATAAAAAGCGTTGGGCCACAACAAAAAACTAAATCTTTGGGCTGGCCCAGTTTCCACCTTTAGATGACCCACTCAACGACTTTTAGTCCGCTTGTATTTACCTGTCACGTGCTTTAAAAGCACCATTTTATTGCTTCCTTTTGGTGTTTCCCCACCCCACCCATTGCCATAACTAACAGGGGAAATCCGATGTGTGATTGTGCACCGGACAAATAGTGCTCCTCCTACTACAATTTGATTATTGATAATGATCACAATAATTTCCCAACAGCCTCCACTATGATTTTTGTGATAGGAAGAAGAACACAACAATAAATAAATATAAAGCCTTGATATGTTCAAATTGAATAATTTCGCAATTTATACCAAAATAAAATACATTTTTGTGGAAATTTATTTATTGTTTGTCACAGATGATTTGTAGTGCATAATTTTTTACTAATATGTTAATTGACAAAGCCAAATTGACTTTTAATACTTGCAACAAGGTTGGGATTATAACTAATTTATTGTACATGAAAGTGTAAATCTTAGCCTGAGAAATGATAAATTTATTGATCTACACAATTGCTCGAATATATTTTGACTATTTTAGTCATGTGGTTTTTTTTTAGTACCAACTAATGAGAACGTAATAAGATATTTTTAGGGGCGTTCAAAAGTCGGTAAATTTGAATTATTAAGTTGAGTCAAATGAGGAAAAAAATATTGACTCGACTTGTTTGACTTTCTACTCGACTTTAACTAAAAATCAATTAAGCAATCGACCTTTCGTCTTGATTTTAACTTTACCTTTCAAGTCAAATTATTGATCAAATAACTTGAAGAACTACATTTTTTAATATTTTAGCCACAAATACTGTAATAATATGTTAATGTTTTTATGTACATAATATTTTATTCATAATATTCTTAATTCTCAATAATTATTTTAAAAACCGATAATATTCTTAATACTTAAATATCGTTTCTTAGAATAATTGTTGGAGTTATCAATATAATACTTCACATTATGTACTATTTATGTACTTATACATTAATATAAGTGTACAACTTGTTAATATAACACTTTTGTTTCAATAATTAATTAAATGTAATTACTAATTTTCTTTTAATACATGTAGATACTAGAGTTAAGTAATTAAATATACTTTAATACTTATTGAAAACTATTGTGATTGTTAACTTTGCAACTTGGTTATCTATTTAGTTATGTATTTTGCTTGTATTAGCTATGAAATTGTAATTTTTGAATTAATTTTTATTTTTAGCATGTCTTATTTTAATTTGTGGAATGATAGTATGTCATATTTTTAAATTTGTGAAATGATGTGCTAAATATTAGAATTAGAATATGAAATTTATAATTTTTGGAATTAAAATATGGAATGAAAGTGAATTTTTGTTCAACTTATTCGATTTACCGACTGAATAAATTGAATTTAAACGACTCAACTTTAATTGACTTTGTGTTTATTTCACTTGACTTTCACTTCGAGATTTTCAAGTTGTAAATCAAACAAATAAAATCAAATAAGTCAAAAATCGAATCTCAATCAAATGAACACCGTAATTTTTAGATTTACGTATACACATATCACATCAACAACAATCTAGAAAAATTTGTATACAATTTTTTGTGATGATATTGCATAGATAATAAATATTACAAGTTACAATAATTTGTCAACTCTTGGATTGGATTGACTATTCATCATATTTAATTTGGAATATCATTTTCACTTATTAGTCTCATGAATATAAACTTCTGTTAGACTTGGTTGTCTTGTGGATTTGGGTAAGAGTTATTCCCTAGTAAATTAAAGATATGGGTTTTGAAAGGAAAATAAAATATCTAAAGCTGGCCACCAATACCAACTTCTCGTAAAACTTTACATATTAGCATCAAAAACAAATTTCAAATTCTTTGTTGCCATTATGCATTCCTTAAAATAAAATAAAATAACCCAACAAAAGACCAAAAGCTATTTATTCTCTTTGGTCTGTTAAATGAAACACAAGCCGGCTTTTAGAATGACCGAGTCCATCTAATAGGAAAATGAGCCCAATAAGCTCAATTGAAAGATCATAAATGTTTGTCTGGTCAAGCATACTTTGATATCCAGTTCTCGTAACACATGCTTAAGCAAAAACATAACAATGTAATCAGATATCACGCGAGTTCATCAGTGGAAACATCAATAGACTTTAGCAAATGAATTACTGCGGAAACATCTAACTCAATGTATGCTACTACAATTACTACACGATCCGTGATTATAACACAGGATCTTCTGTCTTACATATTGTGTCACTTTTTGTTATATTATTCGATGAATTGTCAAGATTAGTGATGAAGCTAGATTTAGATTCTAGGTAGAGAGAGAAAATAGAAGAGTTGAGAACAATTTGTGATTGGTATTATTCTGGAGAGATTAGTACATATTTTTGGTGCCCAAGGCCCATTTTATAGATTTACACGAAGGGGCATGAGGCTACCATTTTACTAGGTCAACTGAGGCTAAATTACATAACTATCCTTAATGAGGCTGCCACATAGGCACCTCCAGAACATTCTTGGGGCATGAATCGCGCACTAATTCCGAGCATCATCAATAGTCCCCTCGGTACTTGGTGCCCGTGGTAGGGACCGAGCCAAAAACAACTGTCCGCAGTCCCTAGATGCCTGTGACCGACCCTCTTATACTGAGCCGAGGTGCATAAATCTTGGAGCACTCCTGTGCTTGCCATATTGATCCGAAGTTGAGGTAACCCGTGGGCCCCTTGACAAGACATGGCTGCAGTGACGTTTTTGTTGAGTCCCCATGCGTTGGATTTCATTTATTGCGCTGCATTGTTTGCTCCGATTTTGCAGCAAAATGTCTCATTTTTCCCGCCGAAACGCCTCATTTTTTTTACTGAAACTCCCCCAATTATTTCAGACTTGATGGTTTTCCCTCCGAATCCATAGAATACTCTGGAAGATCCCCCCTATTTATACCCCCATTTCTCCCAACTCTCACTTTTTTCCTTAGTCGCTCTTACTTTCCTCCTTCGTCTTTGCCTTTACTCTCTTTGCTCTCTTATTTTTCCTTCACTTCTCACTTTTTTCCTGTCGTTCACATCCTCCTATTTTCTTATTACCGTCACTCCTGTCCCCCTTGCATCTGATTTCCTCAGTTGCCGACTGCCGACCGTTGCTGTCCGCCGTTCATCGTCCCAACCGGATACCACAAGAAGTCCTCCGAGATCTCTGCTTCCCCAAACCTCACTTGTCTTTCAAGTAGAAGACCATGACTGGTACGTTCACTCCCTCCTCTCTCATTATCATGCAGAAACCTCCTTTTCCCGTAAACATTATTGATAGGCTACTTAACCCTTCAGACGAGGATCTCCTGGCAGCAGTCCCCTTGAACTTTCCCCCCAAACCTGCCTTTGCCAAACCTCCACAGAATGATCACCTCAATCTCCGAATATTAGATATATCAAACACTCTTGACCCCGAGGACATCAAAATACTTAGGGATAGATACCGCTTCCCTAGAAATGTGCACATCAAACTCCCAACTCCCGAGAACCGAGGCCACCTATCTCTTCCTAGTTACTTAACAGTTTATCAGGAGCAGCTTGAGACGGGGTTGAGGTTCCCGATAGCATCCCTCCTTGTCCATCGGTCTGACCACTGGGATATTAGTATATCCCACCTAGGCCTGTCAATGGGTCGGGTCTAGACCCGGACCCTACCCGATCCGGATCCGTTTATTCGGGTCTGGATCTATGACAAATTTTGATTATCCGGATCTGATCTGGACCCGTTTAGCTATTATAATAAACAGGTCGGATCTGGATCTTGGTGTTTCAATCCGATTAAGATCCGGATCCAATTAAAATATTTAATATATAATAAAATTATTTTATATGAGTGTTATTTTATATGTATATATACATATATGTTGTGTAAATTGTCCATGTAATTTATATTTAATATAAAATACATGCATAAATATTAATTATGAACTCAATATTTTTGTATAATTTAAAAAAAAAGAGAAAATTCGATAAATTGTAATAGTTTTATATATAATTTTTAAAAAAATTATTAAGACCCGGATTCGATAAGACCCGACGGATCCGGATATACTTTTGTAGACCAGTTCGGATCCGGATCCGAAATTGGTAATATTAAAGGCCTCCGGGTCTGCACTTTCCGATCCTACACCGAACTTGGCATGAGCCGACCCTAATCCCACCGACCCCAAACGCTCTTCGGCTTATTGCCAGATTCTCCTTTCTATGTAAATTATACGACATCCCCTTATCATTAGATACTTTTAGAATGATGTTGAAGCTATCCCCTGTGAAAGGATTCTTTTACATTTTTCTCACGAACCGCGGGCAGACAGCTCACTTCGAGTAACCCTCATCTATCCATGACTGGAAAAAGTCATTTTCCTTTGTGCGATACCTCGACCCTCCAATGCCCCGGGGCCCTTGGAATATTGTAAAAAAAAATCTTAAAACCAAAAACGCCTCCCCCCGGACTCCATACATGCCAGGAGGCTCATTGAGTCTAACCTTAGAATAAATTTTAACAACCAACTTGCCATTCTGTCCAACAACATCCTAGCATGGGCGGGGCTGTTCCCTGTCCATAACGTCTCTCGGAGCTACGACCCTCATAAAGGTCATCACCTTTCCCTTTTTTTTATTTATTTATTGTTTTTAACGTTGCTTCATCGTAATACTGACCTCTTGTCTTTTTGCAGAGTTCGGAGCATTTCTAAGGGGGCTAATATCCGCTGCACCTGCTACTGATGAGGGCTCTTCCAGCCAGCCCTCACTATCAACTGCAAGCGGATCTTCATCTGTCACCACCAACGTGCCCTCGGGGAGTGCTGGGGCTATCCCATCAGCTTCAGTACTCCTTGACCAAACTGAGATCGGAAAACCCCGGAGAGTTCGGGTGGTGAGTACCCGGTCACACTGGCTTTTCATTCTGTTGCTCACCCCGAGCCTGAGCTGGTTTGGGTTACCAGGAAGAGGTCAAGGGAGACTGCTAGCCTCAGGTAGGGTCCCTCCTCAGCAGTGGCCCTGGCCTCTTCGTTATCACCCTCGAGGTCCTCCGGTCCGGTGGCGCGAGTGAGGACTCCCGGGGAGGGCTCTGGGAATGCCCCGCTGTCAAAGCAACTCATCACCTCCTATGGTAAGGTCTACTGTGCCTTTTTCTTTCTCGCTTTTGAGCTATGTCTTTCTTCCCAGTTGAGTGCTAATCTTTTTTTCTTTTCAGGTGATAAGAAGTACAGCCCCGAGGAGGAGAGAAAGTCCGCGGGGTCGCAAAATTTGCCATGTGGTCAACTGACCATTGATCCTATTTCAGTTCCCATCATCACGGGGAGTACCGAGTTTCGACCCACCCCGCCGATCGATATAAACGACCGAGCACAATTTTTGAGGTTGGCTCGCGAACAGGCGAAGCTGGTTGCTTTGCCTCGGGACATAGCCTATGTAAAGAGGCTTACTCCCCAACAGAGACTGGACGAATTTCACGTCAGTTTGATGAACGTAAGTGTGTATGGCCTTTCTCGAAATTTCAACTTTTTGCAATTCATTTTTTAGTTTACACCTTTGCTTATTTGCAGGCTATTACTATCCTGACCGCTGTTACCGAGCACGAGACCTCCTTCAATTCTGCTATCAATTCCCTGAAGTAAGAGTTGGCTCATGCCAAGTTCGGTGTAGATCGGAAAGTGAAGGAGGCCTTTGGCAAAGGCCAACGAAATGAAGTGTAACATTGAAGCGGGCAAGAAGTATGATGAGTGGAAGGTCGAGCTAGTCGAAGTGAGAGATAAGCTTCGTCAGGCCGAGTTGGAAAAAAAGACCCTTCAGGTTGATGTTAGCGATCGAGACAAGAGGATGGCGGACCTTGAGAAGAGAGTCCTTCAATTTCAGGAGGAGGTCCAGATGGCCGAGGCGAAGTTTGCTTCAAGGGAGACGGAGCTGCGGATCCAGGGAAGAAATGAGTTCGTGGCTTCGGATGAGGCAGACAGGATGCTGAAGGAGTTCACCAAGAAGGTCTTCTCAATGGGGTTCACACTAGCGTCTGACCACTTTGTGAAAAATCCTGATATGTACGGGGGGTTGCCATATGACGCCTCTGTTACCGAGGAGGTCATAAATGGCTTGCAAGCTCAATTCAAGACCCCAATACCGATCCCTGGAGCTCCTGAAGTGATTGCCTTGAATCAGGGTGGGCCATCAACTGCAGGTCCCGAAGCCGAGTCGTGAACCTGTGAACCAAGCCTCCACCTCCTTGGCCAAACCTTCCACTTCTGCTCCGCCAACTTGATATGATACTTCTGTAATATTTAGGCACTTCTCTGTAATAGATAACATCATTTAATAAAATTCTTGAGTTTTTGACAACCTCACCTTTTCTTTACTTCTTTCCTTTACTTGCTTTTTATTTTCAATGTTTCCTCTCAGGGCCGGAGAAGTATTGCTTTGTTTGAGAAGGGTTATCGAGCCTCTGGCATCGAGAGGAAAGCACTAGGTCTCAGCCCTCAATGTTTGTATTCATGTTGAACGGGAACCGGACTTCCGAGGATTGGAGGAGCTCGGTTTTGTTTTCTGTTGAGCTAGGACCAGACCTCTGAGGGTCGAAACTTCTTGAATTTATTTGAGGGGGGGCTACTAAGCCTCAGTCCTTGAACTTCATTTTCATGTTGAACTTGATCCAGACCTCTAAGGGTTAGAACAGTTCAAATTTATTTTCTGTTGAGCTAGGACCGGACCTCTTCACTGAGGGTCGGAACTACTCGAATTTATTTGAGGGGGGCTACTAAGCCTCAGGCCTCGAGGAGAGGACTACTAGGTCTCAACTCTTAATGTTTGCATTTATGTTGAACTGGATCCTGGCCTTTTGGGGTATGGACAGCTCGATTTTATTTTTATATTGAACTTGAACTGAATCTCTGAGGGTTGGAGCAGCTCAATTTTGCTTGGGGGGCTACTAAGTCTCTGCCCTTGAGAAGGGACTACTAGGTCTCAACCCTCAATGATTGCATTTATGTTGAACTGGATCCGGGCCTCTTGAGGTCTGGGCAGCTCGATTTTGCTTGACGTGGTTGTTTGATGAAGTAATTTCTTTCTTTTGAGAAGGGACTTTTATTACATTCCTTAGTAATATTTCTTCAAATTTACAATGTTCCACATTCTGGGAACAGGGTCCCCTTTCATGTCAACCAACTTGTAGTAGCCCGAAGTGTGAGCTTCTATTAGACGATAGGGGTCTTCCCAGTTTGGGTCTAACTCTTTCTAGTCAATTCTACACGGCTTGCTTCATTTTTTGAAGCATAAGTCTCCGGGTCGCAGGTACCGATACTTGACCCTGGCGTTGTAGTATTTGGCCATGACTTGCTTGTACTTGGCCTCTCGGATGGACGCATCCAACCTTTTTTCCTCAAGCATGTCTAAGTTAGTTCGTAGGGCCTCGTCGTTGTGTTCTAAGGCACACAAGGACACTCGAGCCGAGGATAGCCCGATCTCTGCAAGGATAACAGCCTCGGACCCGTAAGTCAAGCTGAACGGAGTGTTTTCATTGACCGTTCGGGGTGTGGTCCTGTACGCCCATAGGACACTAGGCAATTCCTAGACCCAGGCGCCTTTGGCTCGTTCGAGCCGAGTCTTGAGCCCCATCAATAGGGCTTGGTTGTATACTTCGGTCTGTCGCTTATGGATGAGCGACGGAGGTGAAGTGCTATTTGATGCTGAGGTTAGTGCAAAAGTCTTGAAAGGCTCCTATTCGAATTATTTTCCATTAGCGGTATCAGAAATGAGCACAGTAGGGATACCGAACTGACAAACAATATTTTTTCAAAATAACTTTTCTATAGCTTGTTCCAAAATTGTGACCAGGGGCTCGACCTCGATCCACTTGGTGAAGTAGTCAACCGCTACTACCAAGAACTCAAATTTGCCTACCCCTCTAGGAAGTGGGCCCAATATGTCTATTCCCCACTGAGCAAATGGCCATGGGCTTTGCATAGGGACCATGTCCGAACCGAGCCTTCGGGGGATCGGTGCGTCTATTTGACATTGGTGGCACTCCCACACCATGGTGTCAGCGTTCGAGTGCAAGGTCAGCCAATATTACCCAGCTAGCAGGACCTTGCAAGCCAAGCTCCGAGGACCGATGTGACTTCCGCATATGCCCTCGTGCACCTCTCGTAGCACATAATTAGCTTCAGAAAGCATGAGGCACCTCAACAGAGGGCACAAGTATTCTTTTTTATACAAGTCTCCGTCAATAAGCGTATATTTAGCAACTCTATATTAACATTTATCTGATCCTTTTGGCCTCGATCAGGTCCTCGGAAACTTTCTCGTCGTTGAGATAACTTATTATGCGCTTCATCTAACCGAGGTCTGAGTGGATACAAGAGATTCTTTCCGAGAAGTCAACAGACCTGTGCTCTCGCACCTCTACCAAAATCTCTTTTGTCAAATGTGAGTATATTGCCGAGGCTAGTTTTGACAGAGCATCGGCATGCGTGTTTCTTGTTCGGGCGATCTTAATGACGTACATCTTTTTTAATTTTGCTATCCAGCTTTTGACCTCAGCCAAGAACCTTTTTAAGATTACGCCTCAAGCCTCGTAGTTTCCTAGATTTTGATTCACAACTAGCTGAGAATCGAAATGTATTTTTAAGGTACGGGCTCCCATCTGGTGGGCCATCTCCATCCCACAGATGAGGGCCTTGTATTCAGGTTCGTTGTTGGTTGCTGGGAATTCGAACCTCAGGGTATACGTGAGCTAGTCTCTTTCTGGAGATAGGATTATTATTCTTGTTCCGCTCCGGATTCACACGAAACTTTGTCAACATGAAGCTCCTATGTGAGGTCTTCTCTTGCTTGCTGCTCTTTCGCTCGATCAATTACCATGACGAGGTCAACCTTCTCGGTGTCACAGCTTTCTGTAATTAAATTTGCGAAAGCCTGTGCTTTGATTGCTGTCCGAGACTTGAATTCTATGTCGAACTCGAACAATTTGCAGCGAGAGGTGTCACTATAGCCATAAAGGCTTGTGACCGCTACCACGTGCTGAAGATGATCGGACGGATCACAATCTTCTTTGTAGCGGTCGAGGTCCGGTAACTTGAATTACATCGGGAGTGGTTCGATCTTGATAGAGATTGTGAATGAATCTCTATCAATCTTTCCCAGAGTAGGAGTATTTGGAACTAAGTTGTTTTTCCTCAAAATCTCTTGAATTTTGTTTTCGAGGTTTTGCTCCTGGAGCTATTTTAAAACAGCCGGGAAGGGTCCTCTTGAGTCAGAGTTTTTTGAGAAATGTGTGTCTAGGAGTCTTTCACGCAATGGTAATCTTTTTGATTCGCTCATTGATGAGTGTGATTCGTCAGATTGCCTGTCTGAGCGTGACTTTGTTATTTTGTGGCGCAGGTCGGTTGGACTTATGGCATCAACTAGCTGTTTCCCAGGTCTTAGCCCGGGAGCGCGTTGTTGTTCGGCTTGTGGAGTGGTCGCTCGGTTTGAGCGCTCAGATGGAGTTTTGTTCTCGCGTTGCTCCACAATCGTTCAGAAAGATTCAAAATGATTGGCGATGTATTTTAGAATGTCGTTCTGCTTCTGTTGGACCTCAACTGGTGTATCGATGTTTTCTGCCTCATCGGTATGCACCACGAGGTGTTGGTTGCTCGCCTCATTTTCCTTGCTAGTGGTTCGGCGTGTTCTTCGGTTCTTCATCCTTCCAGAAGCAAAAATAGAGAATTGAGATGATTGAAAAGTATCAAAGGAGATGGAAATTTGTCAATTACCACAGACGGCGCCAATTGATGAAGCTAGATTTACAATAAAGATTCTAGATAGAGAGAGAAAGTAGAAGAGTTGAGAAAAATTTGTGATTGGTATTATTGTGGAGAGATTAGTACATGTTTTTGGTGCCCAAGGCCCCTTTTTATAGATTTACATAAAGGGGCATGAGGCTACCATTCTACTAGCTCAACTGGGGCTAAATTATATAACTACTCTTAATGAGGCTGCCACATAGGCACCTCCAGAACATTCTTGGGACGTGAACCACGCGCTAATTTCGAGTATCATCAATTAGGTAATGTAATTTAATGGAATAATTTTAACAATTTTTTAAATAATATGATAGAAATATGAAACAGAAGATTCTTAGTACGTAAGTACCCTTCGAATCATCACTCTTCGTGCACACTCTTACTTATCTCGCTACACCAACATTTTTTCTGTCTCCCTGTTACTCAATGGATTCATCCTAACCTTACCTGCTACGTACCTATTCAATAGTTGGCTCTTAGGATTAGGGCCTTTTGGCGGACATATTGGTCAAACTAGAATAACAAAAGGCCTTCAACCCTCACAAAAAAGCTTTGGGCAGTTTGTGAAGGGCTTCAACTTGCATGGTAGCATGGTTTTAGAGAACTTGTGCTCTCAGTCAATGCACCTCTTGTTCCACGGAAAATATTTAGATAGATTTGATTTTTTATTCTATCTGTAGACTTTGTAGTCAGGTGTAAACCTTAAAGAATTTTGCTTACATTTGCTGATGTCATAGATTCTTTAAAGTTTAATTCACACCACATGGTTTACAAATATGGTCAAAAATCGAATCTATCTAAATATTTGGCGTTGTTCCACTAGTGGAGCCTGTAACATAATTAATTAAGCACGTGTTCAGTGAATTCCAATCAAGTAGCTGACAAGATAGAAAAACAAGAAATGAAACAGCTAGTTACTTTTATTTTTTATGGTCTTGTTCCCATTCTTAGGCAAATACTTAGGTATATTCGATTTTTTATCTCATTTATAAATTCTATAGTGTGAATTAAACCTTAGAAAATTTATGATATCAGCTGAGGATGTAAGTAAGATTTTTTAACATTTAATCCTTATCAAAAACCGACTCTACCTAAATATTTTCCCCCTTCATATGGCACGATTATAGTACTTGACTCTTACGTACATAGGTCATCCATCCTAAGGTGTGTAGGTTTTCTTTTTTACGTTTTCTTTAGCTTCTTTGTTTGTTAGATTTAGTTTGGGAGTTGGAATTCGGAAAGAAAAGAAGAGAAAGGAAACAAAAATGTGGTGTTTTCTTCTGTTTGAAATTCTTAAGTGGGAAAAAATTAGAAAGAAATGGAGGGATAAATAACATAAAAAGTTTTTTCCTTCTAAATATTGAGAGAAATAAAAAGAAAGTTAAAGTTGTTCTTTAAAATTTTTTGTAATGCTAATTTTACTTACTAAATACATAATAAAATATTTAATTAAAAGGATAAATTTATAAATTTATTCATTTTCCTTCCCAAACTCTTGAACAACATGGAAGAAAATTACAATCCCTCCCCTTCTCTTCTTTTCTTTTTCTTAACTTAAACTTTCTCTCTTCCTTTTTTTTTTTTTTTTTTTTTCCATTGTAAACTCCCAAACTCACTCAAGGCGACTATGGGTTTAGGAGATTGTAGGAACGTCAAGCGAAAAACTCCAATCCATACTAGGACTGCGAACTCATTATGCCTTTTTTTCTGTGAGTGGCGCTTATGAAAAGTGGCGATCTAGCGAAGAATACCATTCTGACCAAGCCCCTAGGTGATAAGAGATAGCAGACCAAAGTTAGTGTAGTCTCGGTCCATAGTGATGTCTTTCTAATAGGTTGAGAACACACATTCACCTATGAGGGTTACAAACCGCTAACCATTTCATCCAAACATGTCATTATGGGTGCTACTCAATGAAAAGATATGTTTTTGTTTTAAGAAAAGAAAAACTAAGGGTCTGTTTGTTTTGATGAAAAATGTTTTCTTGAAAATATCTTTCAGAACTTCAAGCATTTGGTTGGAATAAAAATGGTGACAATATTTTCTTATGGAAAATGAATACTCCATTGGTGTGACATAACTTCACAAAAAAAGAAACTGAAGTTATTTTGCTCAAACTTATTGCTCGACCACTACCTCCTAGCAGGAAGCAGAATTTATCCTAAATTTGCCCTAACCAACTTAAAGGTCCAACAACTTTAACTTTTCTCTCTACCTTCTAATTCAACTCCACCATCATTAACAGTGGCGATAACATGAGATGTTTACTAGATTGGCTGACGACTTTACTGGTGACTTCACTAACAAACTCTTTCGTCCAAATAGTAGAAGCATGTATACAATTGCATACACAGTACAAATCTAATTCACTCAATTTCCCACACTCACATGTACAACAAACCTACTACCCAAAGACACCCGCACTTGGGAATGGAAACCCGTTGAGATGAAGAAATCTAGATTTAGAGAGTGAATGGACTGTTTCAACAGATTCTCTAGAGAAGAGAAGAGAGTAGAGGAGAGGAGAGGAAGAGAAGGTCAACAACCAACTAAAGAAATAGTTTGGGGAAGAATGAGGATGGTGGCGGCGGCAGCAGCTGCGATAGGAGTAGTGGAGTGTGGTGGTAAGGAGATGGGAGAAGAGCAGTAATGGTTTAAGTCAAGGTTATGGGAAAGAAGTTTTAAAAAATCTTTCTAATTCTAGTTCCTTGTCAAGAAATTTTTTTTTTATACAATCAAACACCAAAAAGTATGATAAAAATTAAATATTTTTTCCAAAAAAATATTTTCTAGCAAAAAATGTTTTACATTTTACCATACGGATCCTAAAATTTAAAATGACAGTAATGAAACTCAAATCTTGAAATCATAAAATTTTTTATATAGACTAGTACCATAGACATGATAATTCAATTCTGGACAAAAAGATTAAGCATTATCCTAGTAAGCAAAATTTATTATAGTCATTGAGTAATTACTTGACATTGTTAAAAAATTAATAAAAAGTTTTTATATAGACAAAATATGATCCCTTAATTAGTAATAAAATAAACTATTTTGTACAAATATTTCTTTCGAGATTATTAATTATTAAAATTCCACTAATTTTTTAAATAATCACCCTTACCCTTGGTAATCCGTTATTTTCCCTACCAGCCTCCAGAACCTTCTTCTCTACCCTCTCCAAAAACCCCCCAAAACCCATCTTTGTTCCAATCCATCAATATTGCTTCGCAACACAATCATGAATTTCTTCAAACCAAAAACCTCACAACCATCACCACCACCACCACCACCACCCCTCCACCTCCTCAGCAAGGGGCCTTCACCTCTCTCCAAACCCACTTCTCTAACTTCCTCCACCACTCCACGCTCCCCCTCCCTACCCCACCTTCTCTCAAAACCCCCTCCTCTTGGGCCAGAATTTCTGACAACACTAATCCTCTTTCAGCCACAATCCCATCCCCATCTCCTTCTCCTTCTTCTCCTACTCCTCCTGATGCTAAAAGTAGTAGTCTTGCTATGAGTACAGAGGCAATTGAGGAGCGTTTAGCAGGGGTCCCTGTGTATGCTCTGAGCAATTCTATCTGAGGAATTTGTGTTGGTTTCTGGTGTAAACACTGGAAAGAATCTTGGGTTGTTTTGCTTGAATGAATCTGATGCTATGGCCCTTCTTCAGCAGATGCAGTCCATGGACCCCTCTATGCGAAAAGGATCCCAAGTTGTTGCTGTGGCTCTCAATAAGGTCCAAGAACTTATGTGAAATTGCACAAAGATTCGATCTTTTTAACTCGTAATTATTCTCAATTTATCTATCTTGTATGCCTGATAGATTAATAGTAGTCAATTATGAAGTGAAATGTTATTGTTACTTGTAATAATGCATGGTTCATCGAAATTTTTGGTGTTCGATTATGTTACAGTGGTTTGTTTTGTGATATTAAGTGAAGGTTCGGTGGAGGGTTCATTTCCGAATACAGGGGAGAGGGTAATATAAATTACACAGAGAAGGTTCTGTGTATGAATATTTGTTGGAACGTGAAAGTGCATTTCGTTGGATTGATGGTTAAGTGGTGAAATAGCGAGAGTCGGAATCTAATGGGGAGAATTATGTTGCAGGTATTTCAACTGAAAGTTGATGGAGTGGCTTTTAGGTTGATACCAGAGGCATCTCAAGTAAAGAATGCAATAAAGGTAAATGGTTTTCTTGTCATGATTGAGTTATTCAATCATGATTCTTTATATCTATTTTGGTTTGAACTTGCAATATAGTTTACAAATTTAGTCCAATTTGGTGGTTGATATTTTCAGTTCTGATTTCTTTGTTTCTAATGGCAATGTTTATTTATTTCCCAAGAATCTGAAGGGGAAGTTTGTGGGAGCTAATGGCAATTTTGTTTCATATTGAAAGTGTAGCCTCAACCTCAAGTTGCTCTATTCTAATGTTATAATAGAATGGATGTCTGAATTTAAATGTGAATATATGTTGAGCAAGATGTCGAAGATGATGTAGTTTTGGAGTAGCATGTGTGGCAATTTATCTTAGTTTGAAGTTTAAGAAAAAAGTGGTAAACATGTGAGGCTTTTGTGAGTTTTTGATGTCTAGAAAAAAGTAATGTGTTCAGAAGTAAATTTAAGGAGACAGACATAAATTTTACATGGTCTGAAGGGACATAATATTTGCAAGGTCCAAAGGAAAGTAGGATGTCTACTTTCAAAAGTAGAAGGTATTTATTTGGCCTAAATGGCATTAAGATGAAATCCTATTAACAGCGTTTCAATTAAATATGTATGAATTTCGTTGCCATTTTGTGCTATGTTAAATCTGACTTTCTTATGCTTCTGCATGCAGGAAAGGAAAATGGCTGGTGCATCTGATGAGAGCTTTTCAGGTGTTCCTGTTTTCCAGGTTTTTATTACCCTCTTTTAGCAATGAAAAATTTCCCCCTTCTGTCTCTTCTCTCTCTCTCCCCCCTATTTCTTTTTTCTTCCTAGTATGGCACTATTGTTGACGCTTCTACTCTTATGACCTTGCTGATATTTCTTTGTACTGTTTTTCATTATGACTGCTGTAAGTTCAATGTTCGGATATAAAGAGAACTAGCATCCAGGATTTGCATGAAGTTGCAAGAATAACATGTTACAAGATAAGTTGCTGAAATCAAGCAAACTCTTAAATTGAAAAATTTGTTAATTTGTTCAAGGAATATAAAAATTATGAAAAGAAGATCTGGGTCTGGATGACAAGTACCAATGTGAAGAAGCATTTAAGCTCGTTTTGCTTATCATACTGTGTTCTGTGTGTTTGGTGATCAGTATGTTTCATCTTTTTCTGGATAGATCTTTTGGCAAAGAATTTCAGAAGGTAAAGAAAGTGAGGAGATCTATGAAAACCACATTGGCATGCATTAAATTCAACAGACGTTAGGTTTTTGGCTCCCAATATTGTGTTTCCCACTGTCTCTTAGGTTTAGCGCTCTTGGAATTGACTGGAACTTGGAAGATGTACCAGTACATTAATCATCCACAAAATCCTGTTGTTTTGGCAAGTGAGCTGCATTATTACCTGATATAATATATATGTAGTTCAAACTTATAAATCCTGTCTTGTAGAATTTTCCTTGATTTGCTTAATCAATTTGGTTGACACATAATTCAGCACCATGGTTACTCTTAAAGCATTAAATTCCAAACAAGAATGCAATATTTTGTGTAGATTTGTACCCAACTCATTGGTTCTCCACTTTCATTTATACAGTCACCAAATGTCTTTTTTTCTTGCATTTAATTTAATATTTTTGTTCCCATATTGGAAATTAATCAACATACCATATTGATTGTTCTCAGTCTCTAAAACTACAATTGCTACTTTTGGACTCCTCCTTATCACTATCCTTATGTTTTGCCACTTTTAACAAATATTTTTCATATTTGAAAAGTTTTTAACTCAATAATGATAAACGTGATGCCCCTAGTTCACCAAAGAAAGCCCTTCAACTATGCTGTATTTTTTGTATTGCAAGTGGGCTAATATGGTCAAATCAGGTGTATCAGTATGCGTTCCAAAGTTGATAAATCATTTATGTTATCGGCATGTATAATCATAATTTGGATCTAAGGCTACAACCTTATTGGGTTGTGTAATAAAATTTTAAGGTCTAGGTTGGGTAAATGTTTGGTACTTGGTACTCCACTTTCCTGTGATATGCAATAAAGGTTTTACAAATTAAATCCCCTGGAGTTTTTTAAGGTCAATCTTTAGTGTTCGTTTTCTTATCGAAATGCCTCACACTTAGGCTGCATGGATGTCTATAAATACACTTAGAACTTTGCACCATTCCTCTTATCTACCTTGTGCAAAGCACAGAGAATAGTGTTAAACATAAACTGTTAAACTAAAATCCCTTGCAAACCCCAGTTGCATGATCAGTTTTGAGTTTGCATGTTTGCCTAAGGCTAAGGGTGCTATGGGATTTGTGTCACAACTCACATGTCATTCTGTCTTAATTCTTTTTCTGTTGTCTCTCTCTCTAAACTAATTGTAAATTTTCTTTTGCATTTGAACAATTGTCACAGATTGATTTTCTCCTTACGAGAAAGAGAGATAGAACATGGGTTTGTAGAGATTGTAAAATCATACTTGGAGAAAGTTTAACCTCACAACATAGGATTTTGGTGGTGGACTTGAGGCTTAAACATCATATTAAGAGAGAACCTACGTAGATTACCTAGAATTAAGTGGGGGAATTTAAAGAAGGAAAAAGAAGAAATTTTTAGGAAAGATTTGTTAGGACAAAGTATTTGGGACTTACAAGGAGAATTTGACACCTTATGGAATGGCATGGCAACTAGAGTGAGAATAGTGGCTAAGAAGATACTTAGAGTCCAGAGGTTATGCCCCCATGAACAAGGAATCTTGGTGGTAGAATGGAGGTGTACAAGATAAAATCAAAGTTAAGAGTGCTAATTATAAGGCTCTATATAGTTGTAGAAATGAAGAAATATTGAGAAATATAAATTTGCTAAAAAGCAAGGAAAAAAGGTTGTAAGTGAAGCGAGGGATAGAGCTTTTGAAGATTTTTACAAAAAATTAGAATCTAAGGAGGGGGAGTGATATTTAAGATAAAATTGCTAAAGCAAGAGCTTATAGGACGAAGAACTTAACCCATGTAAAGTGCATTAAGGATGAAAATAACAAGGTGCTAGTAAGAGATGAGGAAATTAAGGAAGGGTGAGAGAGATATTCCATCAACTATTCAATGAATGCAAGGGAGACGATGTCATTTTGGGAGAGTTAGATAAGTCTGAGGAGTTTAGAAATGTAATGTATTACTGAAGGATTCAGAAATTAGAGGTGGAGGAGGCTTTGAAGAAGATGAAGAAAGGTATAAGTTGGCCTACCAATCTTTTCAATAAAATATTGAAGAGTAGAAATATGCCCGACCAATGGAAAAAAGAATACTCTCATACCCATATTCAAAAACAAAGGGTATATACAAAATTGTGTGAATTACAAAGGTATTAAATTAATGAGTCATACAATGAAACTTTGTGAGAGGGTGATAGAAAGAAGGTTAAGAAACAAGACTAAGGTGTCAGATATCCAGTTTGGTTTCATGCCAGGGAGCTTAATCGACTACTGAAGCCATACATCTCTTAGGAGACTTATTGAAAGATACTGTGAAAAAGAAAAGGATTTGCTCATGATTTTTATTAATCTTGAAAAGGCATACGATAGAATCTATAGAGAAGTTTTGTGCAGAGTTTTAGAAAAAAGAGGAGTCAGACTAGCATAAATAGAATCAATAAGGATGTGGTTACAAGTATAGTTGTTAAAATCGCGATCTTGGATCGTAGGATTCTACGATCTTAGAATGCCAAAACGATTAGGATCGTTTCTAGAATCGAAATTCTTGTAGAATCGTTTCGGATCGTATAGGATCATATGATCATACGATCCTATCCGATCCCACGATCCAACGAAAATAAACTTTTGGGCCTTCTAACCTTTTGGGCTTTATTTGTTTCATGTTCTAAAAGGGATAAATTTGTTTTGTAAGCCATTTACATTAGCCTAACCACCAAATTCCTTTTCCAAAGTCCAAACTTCAAACACTATCCTTGTCAAGATTGCGACATATTTCCTTAGCAAAATGATAATTCTCCAATTATATCTTCATAGAACTTAGTAGATATTTTATCCTTTCAAATGGATGAATGTAATATGATATTGTGTAAAATTAACAAAATTAGGACTCAGTTGAACTCAACATCTATTTAAGAAAGTCTTTTAAAAAGTTAATATTGAAATATTTTTTGAGATGTGACACATATAAAATATGAACAAAATTTAAAATTTAAACATAATTAGAGAACGTGATTAAGAAATCTTCCCTATAAATTTTGTTATAAAAATGATGTATTAATATATTATTTAGTGCTACTGGTTATTTTAATTTATTTCTTGAACTTTATCTTCTTATGCTTAATGTTGGTTTTTTTTTTTTTTTTTTTTACTTTAATGAAAAAAAAGGTAAATTCTTGTTGATTTTGCAAAATTTTTACATTAGACCATTTAGAGACATTATCATTACCCTTATGAGAAGATCTAATTCTCATACAAGCAGTCTGACGATAGTCTAGCTAATCATGTGTTTTAATCTTTTGAGACAAATCCAAAGTTGTGATGCTCCTTGAGATCTTTTTCGAGTTTCATGTTGTTAACAAATACTCCTTCCGTCTTACTTATTTTGTCATAGTTTGACTTTTCTGGTCAACCAGATCAATTTTGCAGCTAATAATTCATATAGATTTATTTGATGTTTTATGAAAATTTTTCAATAAAAGTGAAATTTATATAAAGTATTATGATATGAAATTTAAAATTTATATAAAATTTTAAAAATCTATAAGAGATCGAGCCTTGAAAATTTGACTCGTTGACCAAAAAAAGTTAAATGTGACAAATATATTAGGACAGAGATATTATGTTTTTTAATTCGATTTGCATTTCTGTCTCCTAACTTATTCTAAAATATCCTCGGTTTGGATAGTCATTATTTAATTTTCTAAATGTTATTTGGAAAAAGTACTGTAGCATCTCTTTTTATATAATGTATGTGAGATAAAAAGTTGGTCAAAATATATTTAAAAATGATTAGCAAAATTTTATTTTGAAAATATTGCAAAACAAACGGAAATTTTGTTATTCAATTCATTTCTTCAACTTCATTACTTCCATTTTCTTATACGTATCTTTCATGAAATATGTCAAAATGATATATTTTCATACTTAATTTACAAATTATGTAATTTTTATCATGGTTTTTGTTATTTATTAGCTTAAAAATAATTTATTTTGTTATTTTAGATATTTTTGGTAGGATCTTACGATTCTGTGATCCGATTCAGGTGGAAATAAATCGATCCTACCTAAAATCCCGATTCGACAAACTTTGGTTACAAGTGCGAGAACACCAAGAGGGTTGACTCAAGAGTTCCCTATAAACATAGGTTTACACCAAAGTTCTGTTATGAGTTACTTGTGTATTTGCATTGATCATAGATAAATTTACAAGGCACATACAGGAAGAAATACCATGGTGTATGTTGTTTGTAGATGACATTGTTTTAGTAGATAAGACAAAAGATGGGGTTAATGACTAAACTCGAGGTCAGGTCTATAGAGAGGCACTTGAGGTAAAAGGTTTTAGACTTTGTAGATCAAAAACAGAATACATGGAATTTAAGTTTAGCAAGAATACACGTAGGAATGAAATAGGGGTTAATATCGGAGATCAAGAGATACCCATAAGTGAAAAATTTGAGTATTTAGGCTCACTTCTTCAGAGTGATAGTGGATAGATAGAAATGTTACATATCGGATACAAGTGGGCTGGACTAAATGGAGAATGGCATCAAGAATATTATGCGATCCCAAAATTCCTTTACAATTTAAGGGTAAATTTTATAGAACGACCATTAGTCCAGTGATGCTTTATGGGTTTGAATGTTGGACAGTGAATTATATACATGAGCAAAAGGTGAGAGTAGCAGAAATGTGAATGTTAAGATGGATGTGTGGGTACACTAGGATGGACAAGATACGTAATGAGTATATTCGTGATAAGATTAGAGTAGTACCTATTGATGAGAAGATAAAATGAAACATGCTTACGGTGGTTAGGCCATTTGTTAAGACTGCCAGTAGAAGTGCTTGTTAGGCAAGTAGAATTTAAAGAGAGTAGTCAACATAAGAGAGGTAGGGGAAGATCGAAAAAGACTTGGTGGGTAACTTGTAAGAAAAATATAGCCCATTTAGGAATTAAGGAGAATATGGTCCATGATAGAGCGTAATGGCGTAGCAGGATTCATACAGCCGACCCTACTTAGTGGGGATATGGCTTGGTTTGTTTGCTATTAAAACAATCGTCGGTTTACCTCATCACCTGGATTGTAGAATGAGTCATACAAGAGTTTGATTATGTGATTTGAGATCAGGATATCACGCCGGTCCTCTGGTCGAATAGGTGTTGTGGACCTGAATAATCTCTATAGGTTTTACTTGCTCCATGCATTTATCACTGGGAATTATGAACCTTTTTTGTCTCGTTGATAGGTTCAGAGGAAGTGAATGATGGAATTGATAACATTATACTCAATGCTTTGGTCACACACTGGGCGAGGGACATGTTTGATTGTTTTTACCAACGCCCGATGACAGAGCTTGGACCATGATTTTTGACCTATTTTGCCATTTCAATACTCACTCTGGCATTGCAATGTTTCTAATCAATTTGCTGTTATTTCTTGGGACATGAATTTCTGGTGCAAAAGGTTTTAATTATCTCTAACTTTGTTTGATTTCAGTCAAAAAGCTTGATTCTGAAGAGCCAAAACAAGAGATATCGCCCCGTCTTTTTCAGGAAGGTTAGCTAATAAAATTTAGAATTTGGACATTCCATGTCCTTCTTACATTCTGCATCACCATGTCCTTTCTTCTTTCTCATCTTCGTTATTGTTTAGGAGGACTTGGAAATGTCCCTGCTTCGTGCATCACGTTATCAGACAGTTACTAAATCCTGCTTTTAGAGCTGGAGATGTTCAGGTAAAGTTTTTGGAGTTATTCATATAATTTTTTGGTGTAAAAAATACTTTAGATGAGCATGTCTAGATTTTTTGCTAAATATAGAAATCTCTAAATCATTATCAGTACGGATTCAAAACTCTAACGGTAATCATGTAAATTCTTTGGCACTTAATAATAAATATAAGATTAATCTATAATCTCCAAGATCCTTTGACTCCCAAACTTTGTGTTCCATGATACCAAATTTTGACTTCTTGTAGGTTGCAGTTCTTGAGGATATTATTCAAGGGATGAAGGTAAGAAATCTTTATTAGCTTCGGTCTTTATTCTGTTGCCAACAAGAGGCCATAAGTGGAAGTGAAAGATTTCACATTCAGGATTTGTTTCTATACTTGCCACTTACGGTTATTGGGAGTTTTGCTATCCTTTCTTTGCATTTCATAAATGGATTGAATAAACAAAGTCTGTCTGAAATGCAGGATGGCTCATCTTCAAAGTGGGAGGATGTTGTTTTCATCCCTCCTGGTTTTGATGTTTCGACTGATCCATCCCGTCAATAGTCAAGCAGCAAATGGTTACTCTATAGGTGACTAATACCCGTGCTAATTATCGATTTGGTTAGATACATGGCAACATGATCGGTACGTGTTCCAGTTCAGTGAGTGAACCGTATCAGTGGCTCTGTGGTCTTCTCGCAGATATGCAATTGGGCTGCATCTCCCTTTTTCTTCCATAGAGCTGTAGGTCGATACTATCTTTTGTATAGCGTAAATGCTTTTCTTGGATATGTTACTGTCAGTATTCATAAGAGAGAATGAGGCTGTAAAACAAGAATTTGAAGTAACTTCGCCTGGAAACAATTGTGTGAACTCTGAAGAGTATTAGTATGAAACTATCTTCTTCTAATGGACTATGGTCTCTCTCTGTCGATTGGAAAATTGTTTGGATATTCATTCCTTGCTTGCCTAAAACGTATAGGGGAATTTTACTGTCCTTTTAGGAAATTATTTTTTTAATTTTAAAAGTTTGTATAGTATAAATATTTAAATTACATGATATTATATAGTACAAGTATTTAAAAAATGAGGGATATGATTTTTTAAAAAGAATTGTAAAATTTTCCAAATGTATTTACTTCCAACAGGAAAAAAGAAAGAAATTCAAATTATAAAGTAAATATAGTCGGTCAGCACTCAGCTAGGTATCTTTGAGTAAAAAGTTGCAGATCTTTTCATGATGTAAGTATAAAATTATGGTGGGAATAATTTAACCAATAAGTAGGTTATTAAATTGTTGTCCTATGGAAATATATATTTTTTGGTTAGGTCTTAAGAGAGAGATTACCCGATCATTTTAAGAATAAATATGTTGCCTTACAAATATAAAAACATGATGTTTAGAATATTTTCCCCCTATAATTTTTTTTAAGATATTAAAAGTTAAACATCAGTATCCTAGATTGACAGCCCCTGTAACATCTGCCGACACTTTTATTTTTATTTTTTAATTTTTTTTCTTTAAAAGAGTTGGAAATGTATAAAACGGAAAAATAATTTGAATATGAGATCATAAAATCACTAGCTTAGATAAAATTTTTTCCCCTTATGGTGAAAAATCATTGGCATACATGGATTAGGGAGTTAGACTACTGTTTACACTTCCTAAATTTAAGAAATGATAATTCTAATTTGGCCATTTATGTGAAAGTCTAATATTAAGACCCTTTAAACAAAGTTGAGTCTCTAAATAAAAGATTGTGTTGATGAGTATAATTTATTTTTCAATTTGCCTAGCAATAGAAGAAACTAAAAAATATTTACAAGACCCAATAGGATTTTCAACATTTGATTTTATTTTCACACCAGCAGATAAGCAAATAGTAAGACAAAATAATACTATAATAGCATTATTAATAGCAATACAGATTAAAGTAGATAAAATAGAACAAAAAATAGTAAAAATAGAAGAATATTTAAAAGAATTAGCCTCACATAAAGAAGTAGATGAATTAGCAGAAGCAATAAATAAAATAAACTTAGGAACAAAAGAAAAGAAAAAGGAAAGACAACAACCTGCTTGGACATTTTTACAATCTAAACAATAAATCTGCCTATATTAGGAACACAAACTCAGAAGATAGAGAAAGAACTGAGACAATAGCCGCAGAAACTAGAAGAAATAGAGAAGAAAATAATACAGTAAGTACAATAGTAAATAGAATTCAAAGATTCATAAGGCCAAATAGAAATCAAACTGAAGAATTAATAAATTTAGGAGAAATTATCGATATAGAAAAAGATATAGAAACTTTTAGAAATAATAGAATAAATATAATTAATTCGAATGCATTATATGAAGCATCAGATCAAACTAGACTTTATAGACATTATAGAGAAGTTCAAGTAAGATGCTTAGAAGGAGACACAGTTCATTTACATTTAGTAACCCCATCACACAGACAAAGGTTATTAGAAGGAAATTTTAGATTAACCCATTTAGGATTAATTGTAATAGGAATAAAAGCTTTACATAGGACAAATTTAGGAGGAAAAGTTTTATTATTAATTATGGATACTAGAATAAATGATGCACATAAAGCTATTATAGGAGTGAACAGAAATAGATATGCAGACAGGAGGTGGAATATTTTATTGTTGTCCTAATTATATGCTAGATACTAGAGAATTTGCAGAACATATACAAATAAAAATAATGACTAGAGGATACCAAGATTTTGAGGGAAAAAATTTATTATTATGCACAGCATTCTTAGGAAAATTAACTCAAAGCAATACACCTAGATATAAAGTAAATATAAAAAATACTGTAGAAATGTTAGGAAATAGAGGAATAAAACTTTTACCACCATTAACAGTAGACAATATAGACCAATCAGGATTACCCTGGGAATTAGATAGACTAGTAAATAAACCAGAAAAATAATAGTACCACAAGAAACTATATATTATGAGGATAGTATAGGAAGAAAATCTATAAGATTTACTTGATTATATAAAGCCAAGACAAGTTCTAAATAAAGATCTATGCTATTTCTAAGAATCTTTTAGAAATTTTAATATTTCTTTAGAAAAAGATAGATTTTTATCTAGAAACACCTGTCTCTAAGAGACATCTAGATGTGTATAAGAGACATATTTTAAAAATAAAAAATAAAGAAAATAGAAAAATTAATTGTACAGGATGTAAAGAAGAATTTGATAATATTAATATAATATTTAAACATGTAATTAATTGTTATAAAAGAAATGATAATTTAATGACAAGACAAAAAATAAAAACAATAGAAAATTTAGAAATAGAAGATGATATGAATTTAGAAGAATATGAATTAAAAAATGAATCAAGGCTCTCAACTAACTTCTATTGTAAACAATCTTTTAATATCAATCTAGTATAATCAGCCTGTCTCTAGAAGTTTTCTAGATGTGTATCTCTTTCAAGGCTATTAATTCTATAACTCTTATTTGTAACTTTTATTTCTTAATCTTTTATTCATATTCTTCTAAATTCATATCATCTTCTATTTCTAAGTCAAACTAGAAATAGGAAATATTTATACACCACCATTACAGGTAATTCCATATAAACCTATAGGACGTAGAGATCCTATGGAGGCTCTCCTTATACTCATCAGTATGGAGGACAACCATTTATATTAAACATAACAAACATAGATCCTCAAAGATGGAATAATTATTTAGATACTTGGAAAAATGCTATGGCTAGTGATTATATAAAACATTTTGATAGTAAGGATGCAGAAGAAATGTTAAGATATTTAGAACAATATTTAGGAGAATCAGCCAAGGCTATGTGGCAAGAATGGAAGGATAAAAATCCTAATGAATTAGCTGAATTAATTTCTTTAGGAACAAATCCTTTTAATTTTGGAAATACAATACATCAAATCATAACAGTTTATAAAATCCAAATTCTGGAAGTTTAGAACAACAAAAGAATGCATTAGTAGTTATTAGGCACAATTCCATTTCCTATTGCTATTACCCTTGAATTTTAAGGAATGTATCTACTATGCCTCACTTAGTGGAAATACTTGGAACATAGACATTGGTAATAAACTTTTTAATAAATTACCAGGAGCTTTAGGATTAGAAATAAGTAGAGAATGAAACAAGCTTTTGTAGCCAAATTTATACTCCTCAATATGTATATAAACACTTCTAACCTAGATATAAAACATATCTAATATTTAAAACAAACACAAAAAAGAAAAAATTATTACACAAAAAGATCGCTAAGCTAGAAAACCTTATTTAAATAAGGACAGACATGTTAGAAAATATGACCCTAATAGGACATATAAGAAAAAGCTTTATTGTTATACATGTAGTAGCCCATAAAATTAAGTTCAGCCTGTCCTAAAAGAATTAATATGGCAAATAAAAAGGCTATATTAGTAAATAATACAGATCAAGATTATCTAGATGTAGATGAAACTCTTAGCGACACAGAAACTATTTATTCTATTGTAAGTTTTGAAGAATTATTAGAAGAACAAAATTTAGAAGAAAAATGAAGTAATAGACCAATTTCTAGATCCATAAGAACCAGATTTAGAAAAATTTATACATGAATTAAAAGGAATAAATTTTATGTTCAAAGCAAAAACTAAAATACCAGAAATAAATTGTGACCATAACTGGCAAAAGAATAAAGGATTAGATTCAAAACCTTGTTTATTTTGTGACTGGTACCCAGCTAGAAATAAAAGAATAAATTGTATTAAAATAAGCAGATAAAGCATCTATAAATTGGTCTAGTAAAATGTCCACTTTTACACATCTAGATGTGCAAAATATAAAAAAATTTCAAATAAATGAAAATTTATTCTACAGAATAACTAGACTAGAACAAAGAGTAGCTAACATAGAAAAAGAAATTTTTTATAAAAACAAAGAAAAAATAGAAGAAGAAACAGAAGAAAATATAAATTTAGCCAATTTGGAACAAAAAATAAAATTTTGTAACCAAGACAAAAAATTAAATTCATCTATAAAATTAGAAGTTACTTTTAAACATCATAATAAAATAATAGGAACTAGTGCAATTATAGATACAGGATGCACAACTATAATTGCAGATCCAAAATTGATAGATACAACTAAAATATTAAAATTCAAAGACCCTATAAAAGCCATACAAATGGATGGAAGTATAAATGAATATAATTATTACGCAAAAAATTGTAATATAGCTTTTTTAAACAATTGCGATAATTATAGTCAATATTATTTCATGCCATATGTATTAGTCAAAGAAATCTTAGAAAAACATGGGGTAGGTGTAATTATAGGATTAAAATTCTTATTAGATTTAAATGGAGGAATAATTTTAACAAAAGAATATGTAATATTTTTAAAAATGTAACTACAAGTCCTTGTAATCCAAAATCACTCCCACCTATTCATCCAGATTTGATAAAACAAATAGAAAATAATAAAATAGACAAAAAATGTATAGAATGCCAAAAAGGAAAAGAAGGATGTTGTAATCTAACATAACTATTTTAGAACAAGATTATTTAGAAGCCAAAGAATTAAATGAATATTTAATAGATAGAATTAATCTAAAAAATTTATTACATTTAAAAACAAAAACAGAAATAGAATCACATATAGACACTTTACCATTTATAGGAGAAGACCCTATAAAATTATGGGATAAAAATAAAATTTATTGTGAAATAAAAGTTAAAAATCCAGATTATATAATAAAGACTGCAAAAATAGAAGCTAGTCCGCAAGATATAGAAGAATTTAAGATGCACATTAAAGAATTATTAAATTTAAAAGTAATAAGACCATCAGAATCTCCACACAGGTCAGCAGCATTTATAGTTAGAAAACACAAGTGAAATAATTAGGGAAAAAGTAGGATGGTAATAAATTATAAAAGATTAAATGACAATACTATAGATGATAGTTATGATATTCCAGACAAAACATTTTTGATAAATAGAATACAAGGTAAAGAGATTCCTTACATTATTTGTGCTTGTTCCTCCTATAATAGCTTTATGTGCATCATTTATTCTAGGATACAGTATAAAATGGACTTCCTTTACATGTCCATTAGGATTATTTGAATGGTTAGTAATGCCATTTGGATTAAAAAATGCACCTAGTATTTTCCAGAGAAAAATGGATAATATTTTCTTAGAATATTCCCAATTTGTACTAGTATACATAGATGACATATTAGTCCTTTAGGCAACTAACCTTCTTTTTATGTGTAGGATATTTAACACAAGTTTTAGAATTTTTTATCAGAAATGGCATAATCTGCTGTCTCTTATACACATCTAGATTTAAAACATACATAAAATTCTTGGGAGTAGAAATAGGAAATGGTCAGATAAAATTACAACCTCATATAGCAAAAAAGGTATTAGAAATGCCTGATAAATTAGAAAATTTAAAAGAATTACAAAAATTCTTAGGACTTATAAATTATGCTAGACCATTTCTTAAAGATATTGGAAAAATTGCAGGACCATTATATTCCAAAACGGGAAAAAATGGACAAACTTATTTTTTAATACAGAAGATATAAATTTAGTAAAGAAAATAAAAGATATGATAAAAAATATACCCTCATTACAATTACCCTTAGAAACAGAATATTTAGTAATAGGACAGGATGGTTGTGATTTAGGATGGGGAGGAATCCTCAAATCAAAACCACATAAATACTCTCACGAAAAACCAAGAAAAATTATGTAGATATGCTAGTGGCACTTATAGAGAAAAAGGATATAAAACTAGTTTAGATTGTGAAATATTAGCCATAATATATGTATTAGATACTTTTAAATTATTTATAATTTCATAGAAAGAATTTACAATTAGAAGTGTCTCTTATACATTATTTGTGTTTAAAATCTGTCATTTTTCAACACCAAGATGAATCCAGTCAAACCCATCAGACATTTATAAGTTTAGATAATCCATTTCATTTTCCCAACATATTAAAACAAACTCCTAGTGGCACAGAAAAAAGATATGATTTTAATGGACATAGTTTATGTGCCATGCTACCTCATAATTGTTTTCGAATATTAGACACTTATAGGAGTATAAATGAGCAACAAAAGGTATTTTAGCTGTCTCTTATGGATTTCATATCAGAGAAAAAATAGTGGACATTTTACTAATTCTTTAAATGCTTTATCTGCTTATTTTAATGGACTAAATGATCTCTCTAAGTTTGAGTGTTATGTAGTTTTTTATGGCACTCCAGGCAATGCACAATTGTACAAATCTGGTATATTAGTTTACACAACTTATACACATAAAATTTATTCCTTTTCTTTTTCTATAAATTTTTCTGGACTTGAAGCTGTAGATTTTACTTAGGGAATCGATTCCATATTTGGACCAAATTAATACGGACACATTATTCGATACACATCTAGATGTGTATAAGAGACAGCTTATTCTGACCACTGTATAAATGAGCAACAAAAAGTAATTTTAGATAAATGAAAAATATAGGACCTTAGAACAAGAATTTTCTGACAACAGGACAAAATTATTTGAATTAGAACAGAGTTAATGGCTGGACTCTAGCCAAAAAAGACTGAAAAAGAGGAGTATCTTCCTCAGAAACAAAAAGAAGAAGGCCAGTGTTTCGGTAAAGGAACACCTAGTCGGTTCAAGCGGCAGGTAAAGACAAGACAAGTCCGTTGATAGTTGGTGATTTACTAAAAATCACACGACCAATCTGAGGTGTCGGCTGTATCTAGTCCTTACAAGCGGATAAGGGTAAAGACAAAATCAATAATCCGTTAATGGTGGAAGTTTGCCAAAAACTTGAAAAGAGAGTCATCTTCCTCGAAACAAAAGAAGAATAAAATTAAGAAAAAATAAAAAGAAAAAGAAAGAAGACATTACGAAGACAATTCTAGAGCAACTTCTTGGAGAATTCAAGAATCTACCTAAAATTCCACTTAGTGGAATAATGACTCAAGAACAAGAGCTAGAAGACAAAGACAAAGATTTGAAGACTGAGACAAATTCCACTCAAGACTCTACTCAAGAACAACAAAATCCATGTGATCTGGAAGACCAGGTGTCATCCACTGATGGAGTAGACAACATCGGATACCAAAATGTGGAGTCTTCAAACTTTAGAAAAATTTCTAGCTCTTGTTCTTGAGCTGTCTCTTATACACATCTAGATGTGTATTTTAGTCAGTCTTTTATACACATCTAAAATGTGTATAAGAGACACCCTGTCTCTAATCAATCAAATTTTCCATTCTCTAAAAGTCTTCAAGACTTGACTTCTCTTTCAAGGCTTTCTTTCTCACTTTTTCTTTGTAAGTTTTCTTTTTAATTTAAGAAGAAAAAGACCAGAGAGGCGAAGGTCTCAAACCCATAAAGATCTACAAGTTAAATTCTTGTTCATTTTTTGAAAAGGCTAGGAATATCTCTCTCTTATACACATCTAGATGTGTATAAGAGACAGTTAAACCAGTCATGCCAACCCATATGGTCTTCCAATCAAACCTTATATAGAATTTCTGAACAAAAGGCTATAGGCCTCTAAAGTACCCGCTAAGGCAATTGTTGAAGCCGTTAAAGGGGAAAATGCCCGTATGATGAGTTCCAGAAAACCTCTATACTAGGGTTGTTTATATCTCCAGATACTATAGATTGTAATGCATATGGGTTGGTATGAATGGTTGATGTTATGATGCCTGTTTCCTTGTCCTTTTCCCGAGTCGGTCTAAGAGTCGAGGGTCTTACCCTCCTCCCTGTTCTCGTGGGCACCAAATAACCACGAGAAGGGAGGAGGGTAAGACCCTCGACTCTTAGACCGACTCGGGAAAAGGACAAGGAAACAGGCATCATAACATCAACCATCCATGTTACCCATATGCATTACAATCTATAGTATCTGGAGATATAAACAACCCTAGTATAGAGGTTTTCTGGAACTCATCATACGGGCAATTTCCCCTTTAACGGCTTCAACAATTGCCTTAGCGGGTACTTTAGTGTCAACCTAGCCTTTTGTTCAGAAATTCTATACAAGGTTTATTTTTAACCCGATTTTAACCATAGAAAGGAAAATTCATCCAAAATTGCCAACATACCTCATGGTGCCTGAGTCCTGTTCTTGTCCGAGTATGTCCTTTGAATTTAACTTGTAGATCTTTATGGGTTTGAGACCTTCGCCTCTCCCCCTAAGAAGAAAAATATTTGAATTAAAAATTCAATTTCCTATGAAAAATCACAGAAAGAAAGCCTTGAAAGAGAAGTCAAGTCTTGAGAGACTTTTAGAGAATGGAAAATTTGATTGATATTGAAAGATTGTTTACAAGAGAAGTTAGTTGAGCCTTGATAATTTCCTCGATATCTATACAAGTGAGGAAATGATCCTATTTATAGAATGAATTCCTATTAGAAATGTCTTCTTTCTTTTTCTTTTTATTTTTTCTTAATTTTATTCTTAATTTTGTTTCTGAGGCCCTTTAGGACTTTTTTTCAGAAGTTTACTGTTCCCTAAGTAAAATCTACAGGCTTCAAGTCCTTCGTAATTGTCTTAAAACCTTTGTATTTTGGGTTTTACTCCTCTTATTGCGTGAGGACTTCAACCCATGTTTTGTACAATCTGCATTCCAGGCAAGGCAGGATCTGTCTCTTATACACATCTAGATGTGTATAAGAGACAGGTTATGTTCATAATAAATTATATTAAAGCATTTAAAGAATTAGTAAAATGTCCACTATTTTTCTCCGATATGAAATCCATAAATTATCTAAAATTACTTTTTGTTGCTCATTTATACTCCTATAAGTGTCTAATATTCGAAAACAATTATGAGGTAGCATGGCACATAAACTATGTCCATTAAAATCATATCTTTTTTCTGTGCCACTAGGAGTTTGTTTTAATATGCTGGAAAAATGAAATGGATTATCTAAACTTATAAATGTCTGATGGGTTTGCTGACTGGATTCAGCAGGTCTTGAAAATGAAGATGTTTTTGGCCACGTTTTCAAAACAGCCCATCTTCCGATCCAGCTGTAAAATTAACAAACATTATTAATTATTATAAATTTTTCTAGATAATTCATCTGCTAATTTATTGTCTTTTCCTTTATATGTTCAAAATTAATATTATATTCACTACTACTAATGAAAATTTTGCCATCTCTTATGCCTACTTTTTCTTTCATATTTTGGGAGTATTTGACTATTGCTTCACAGTCACTTCTAATTGTAAATTCTTTCTATGAAATTATAAATAATTTAAAAGTATCTTGTCGCGCCCCTTTACCCGCGCGCCTGGCCGGCACCGGTGGGACCGGCACCGTCGCCAAACGTGTGGTGCTCGTGAAATAGGTGATTGAATGCAAAATCTTACTTACAATTTACAAACATAAATTACCTACTTACTATTACAAATAAAATGAATCACCTATTTACTATTACATAACGGGGCCTTCAATGCGACTACGAATTGTATAAAACAATCTAAACTAGGGAAAACAAGACTGGAGTCGCCACCCGGTGTGTTGACATATTTTTTTTCAAATTTCCTTTCTATTTGCTTGTAAAGAAAATAAACCCTAGTACAGATTGACTCCTGGTCCACGTAACTCAAGTTAAATGAGTTCGGGAATTCTGTTGTAAAATGGGAAGGTTCATACACATCTGATTTGAATTTCCCTCAGCACCCACTTTACCCGGCGTTGGACCGGTTGCGTGATTTTATCGCGTTTCGTTTTTCAATTTTAGTATTCATTATTGCCGGCTTTGTAGCATACGTGTGCTTTGAGATAGTTTAAAAGTAATAAAATATGTACATGTTAATGAGGAAACGAAAATAAATAGTAAATTTAACCAGTTCGATGTGGTAGATTTAGCTTGGTCCAATTAAAAGTCGCACACATTGAACTTGTAGTGCCTTTTAACTCCTAAGGGCCAAAATAGTCATTTATCATGCACGCCGGAGTTTATTTCTAACCCAATTTTATATTATTGATACAATTATTAAGTCCTAGGCTAAATTGAATTTTATTCAAATATTTAACTTTTCTAGTTGTTCAACTAATCCAAAATTTGAGGGCAAAAGAGTAAATTCACCTAATTTAACAAATAAGATAAGGCATAAATATTATAATGAGACCAATAAACATTAAAATAAAGCACCAATCATCACAAAATCAATTAATCAAAAATGTGCAAAGATCAAAGTATATTTACAATTAAACACTCATAAGGGCAAAACAGTAATTTCACAATCCAAGGATAATTAAAACATATTAAAATGCCAAACTGAAATCAAAGCAAAAACTTGGTGATTATTGACATAAAACATGTAATTTGGAAGAAATTTGAAGCAATTCGCCACAATATTAAAGAAAAGTCCTTAAGGGCCTAAATGTAATTTTTAAAAAAATTATTTGAGGGATAAAAATGCAGAAATCCGAAATCTGGAGGGCCAAGAAGTAAAAATTTTTTTTGAAATTTTGGATTTTTTTATAAAAATGCCACGTCATCGATGACGTGGCGCAATCTGGTGGAGCCACGTCATCGATAATGTAAGGAATCTTTTACAGCCACGTATCACGTGATTTCGTGGCGGAAGCTGGGACGTGCCACGTCATCGATGACGAATTTCAATCTGGTGGCGCCACGTTACAGATGACGTGGTCTCAATCACATGGTGCCACGTATACGGATGACGTGGCGCAATCTGGGGTGCCACGTCATCGATGACGTGGCACCAAGTGGGCCCTATCAGAAGGGCCTAAATGTAATAAAAATATTCTCGGGCTAAACTAAAAGAAAACTGAAATATGGGAGTAAAATGAAAAAAACTTTTCTAACCTTTCTTTTTTTGCAGATTTTGGTGGGCTACCAGCACTTTATCCACCGGCTAATTTAGACCCAGACTATGAACGATTTTGCTTCGGGGTAAGATGAAAAGAAAAATTGAAGGTTGAGGAACGGTCTACAACTTTGATTCTTTGAGTTTAATCCAGTTCCTCTTCCATCGCTTGAAATCTTTGCTCAAAGTTGGTGGTCTGGAAAATTTTCCAGACTTAAGAGATTTTTCTGGAAAATCCTCTGGACCAACAGCTTTTCTACCACGTTTTTGACCCTCGAAATGGATGATTTTGCTTTGGGTTTCAAAAGAGAAATTGTAGTTCCAGGGACCCTATACAACTTTTGTTCTTTGAGCTTAGTCTAATTCCTCTCTGATCGCATGGAATTTTGGCTCAAAAATTTCAGATGGCCATACTTGGCCACAAAAACATTGTTGGCGCGTGAGACGCTGCATCTGTTCACGCGCTGAACTTTTTTTTTTTTAAACCAATTAATTAGTTAATAATATTTTAATTAATAATTAATTAATTAATTAATTAATTTAAATTTTTTTTTTTTTAAAAATCTAAAAATTCAATAATATTAGAACTTATTCTTAGTATTTCAAAAACATAAAATGCATAAGAATAATTAAATATCACAACATAAATTAAGAAGGAATTAAAGGGTAAATTAAAAGAAAATCAAAGTGCGAGTTAAAAAGACATTGAAAAGCAAAAATTAAAAGAAAATTGAGAGACAAATTAAAAGGAAAATAGGGACAACTTAAGGGACAAAAATAGGTGTCTACACTTGCCCTCTTTGCCAGTGTCGAAGAGGATCGAAGAAACTCTAGGCAAAGATTGTAGACACCGCATGACTGGATGATTCCAATCGTGCAACAAAATTTGCCACATGTCAACCTTAAGCTCATGAGGTCATGGAAAATTTATGTTTGTAAATTGTAAGTAAGATTTCTGTCTCTTATACACATCTTCATCAACCTGATAAGAGAATCTAAATACGTATATTTACCCGACAATTTTCATCATCGGGGAAAGACATATAAATTAAAATGAAAACCCGACTTTGTGTCATCGAGGTAACAAGAGTGAAATGAAAACCCAAACGGTGAGTTTGTCGGGTAATGTAAACTTGAAATGAAAGCCAAAAATTGTTTATCGGGTAAAATACAAACCTGAAATTCAATGTTTATCAGGTTGATGAAAATGAAAATGAGAACCCGAAATTCGTTTATCGGGTGAAAATGCAAACCTGAAATTCGTTTATCAGGTTGATGAAAATGAAAATGAGAACCCTAAATTCGTTTATCGGGTAAGAAAATGCAAACCTGAAATTCGTTTATCAGGTTGATGAAAATGAAAATGAGAACCCGAAATTCGTTTATCGGGGATGAAAATGCAAACCTGAAATTCGTTTATCAGGTTGATAAAAATGAGAACCCGAAATTTTTATTGATTGGATATCCTTCATAAACATTTTTCAAGGGACACACCATTTCGGGTTCTCATTTTCATTTTCATCAACCTGATAAACGAATTTCAGGTTTGGTTCATTTATCGGGATGAAAATGCAAACTGAAATTCGTTTATCGAGTTGATGAAAATGAAAATGAGAACCCAAATTCGTTTATCGGGATGAAAATGCAAACCTGAAATTCGTTTATCGAGTTGATGAAAAACCACGTCATCTGTAACCGTTCTGAAATTCGTTTATCAGGTTGATGAAAATGAAAATGAGAACCCGAAATTTGTTTATCGGGGGAAAAATGAAAATGAGAACCCGAAATTCGTTTATCGGGGATGAAAATACAAACCTGAAATTCGTTTATCAGGTTGATGAAAATGAAAATGAGAACCCGAAATTCGTTTATCGGGGAAAAAATGAAAATGGAAAATGAGAACCCGAAATTCGTTTATCGGGGATGAAAATGAATTTCGGGTTTCGATTTTCATAAACCTGATCGAGTCGATGAAAATGAAAATGAGAACCCAAATTCGTTTATCGGGGAAAAATGAAAATGGAAAATGAGAACCCAAATTCGTTTATCGGGATGAAAATGCAAACTGAAATTCGTTTATCGAGTTGATGAAATGAAAATGAAAACCCAAATTCGTTTATCGCTGTCTCTTATACACATCTAGATGTGTATAAGAGACAGACCTGATAAACGAATTTCAGGTTTGCATTTTCCTCCCGATAAACGAATTTCGGGTTCTGAAATTCGTTTATCAGGTTAAATAAAAATGAAAATAAGAACCCGAAATTCGTTTATCGGGAGGAAAATGCAAACCTGAAATTTGTTTATCAGGTTGATGAAATGAAAATGAGAACCCGAAATTCGGATTCGTTTATCAGGTTTGATTTTCCTCCCGATAAACGAATTTATCAGGTTATTTTCATTTTTATTTAACCTGATAAACGTTTATCGGGTATGAAAATGCAAACCTGAAATTCGTTTATCAGGTTGATAAAAATGAGAACCCGAAATTTGTTTATCGGGTGAAAATGCAAACCTGAAATTCGTTTATCAGGTTGATGAAATGAAAATGAGAACCCGAAATTCGTTTATCGGGTATGAAAATGCAAACTGAAATTCGTTTATCGAGTTGATGAAATGAAAATGAGAACCCAAATTTCAGGTTTGCATTTTCATACCCGATAAACGAATTTCGGGTTCTCATTTTCATTTGTGTATAAGATAACAGATTATCAGGAGGAGCTCTTATCCTTACGGAGATCTCGTTTATCAGGTTAAATAAAAATAAGAAAATGAGAACCCGAAATTCGTTTATCGGGGATGAAAATGCAAACCTGAAATTCGTTTATCAGGTTGATAAAAATGCCTGTCTCTTATACACATCTAGATGTGTATAAGAGACAGCCTGATAAATGGCTCCATGTGCGTGTCATTCTTATAGCATTTTTACCCGATAAACGAATTTCGGGTTCTCATTTTCATTGCAAACCTGAAATTTGTTTATCAGGTTGATGAAATGAAAATGAGAACCCGAAATTCGTTTATAAAGGAAAATGCAAACCTGAAATTCGTTTATCAGGTTGATGAAAAATGAAAATGAGAACCCGAAATTCGTTTATCGGGGATGAGATGCAAACCTGAAATTCCGTTTATCAGGTTGATGAAATGAAAAATGAGAACCCGAAATTCGTTTATCGGGTAAAAATGCTATAAGAATGACACGCACATGGAGCCATGCCATTGGGCTTACCCATGAAATGAAGTGTAAAAGGCAACTAGTAATTAACCTTAATCATGACTAGATTGTAATTTGGGACATTAATCAAATGATAGATGTGTATAATAGACATCATTAGATGGGAATTAGTGCACCATCTCCCAAGTGGTGATTACCTGTGAGGTTGATTGCTTCATTAGGGGTTGGCGTGAATCACCCCTTTCAAAATGCAAAGAAAGACTGTTGGGTATCAAAACAGTTCTCAGGATTGGTGTGTCCCTTGTTGTTTATGAAGGATATCCAATCAATAAAAATTTGCCCCAGTGTCGTTGATTTTAGCGTCCTCTTTATTTTCGTGTACCTGCAGGTACTCAAAATAATGCGATATTGAGCAAAGAAAACTCGAATTGGTTAGTGTCATAACATACAAAAAATGTCAATCTTAGTGAACATTACTATAAGCAAGGTGACCGAGCTCGGTAAGAGCTGCCTACGTATCCCACCAGGGGAATCAGGTCGAACGTAGTTCGATTCAACAGATGATTTTCACATATCAACAACAAAAAGAACAACTACAGACAAACAAAATGGCAATGTGTGAGTTAGATAGAAGTACATGAATAAATAATACAGGCACATGGGAGCAATCTTAGTAAAAATCGTGCCATCACCGTATTAACACCGCTTTGCCTTTCATTTTAAATTAACAGGTGTGATCAGCGCAATTAGATTTGCATTTCATCAGATAAGGGCAGCACCAACTCAGGTGCACAACATTACTTCATCCCCGGCCTTGTTCAATTTGGGGAATGGATTTTCATTGGATTTAACCCTGTGAACACTTTCCCGCACGTGGACTCGGAGAAGTCATCAACCAGATTTTGACCGTTTGCTTGTCTGGCCTTTTCCTCAGCGCCTTTTCAGGTTTTCGCTAAGGTTCCCCTCCCTGTCTTTTATTTTTATTTTTGCATTTTTCCGCACACTCTCCTTTTGCCTAGGCCGCCCCGTAGGGTTTTCAACCTAGCCTCTCTTTAGCTTTTGGGTTTTTTTTTTTTTTTTTTTAAATGTATTTTACCCGATAAACAAATTTCGGCTTTCATTTCACCTACATTACCCGACAAACTCAAGGTGTGGGAGTAAACACCAGACGTCGGGATTTCATCGCTTGTTTCCAAGTTGCGAATTTATGTCTTTTAAAGTTCATTTCACTGGGATTAAGGCTTTGTTCACTTCTTTCCCCCAATGGAAGACTTTTCCGCTCAGGATGAATAGCTGTCTCTTTTCATTTTCATTTCATCAACCCTGTCTCTTACTTGAAGGCAACTGATTGAATTTGGGAAATAGATTTGCAAAAAAAATTGCCCCAATTATAACAAACTGAGTTTTGTTGGGCATTTGTTTTGGTCAGCCTCTCAAACTTTTTTTTTTTTTGTTTTTGTTTTTTTTTGTTTTTGTTTTTGTTTTGTTTTTTTTTTTTTGTTTTTTTTTTTTTTTTTTTTTTTTTTTTTTTTTTTTTTTTTTGTTTTTTTTTTTGCCACCCAAAACAACAATTTGCCCCAACATTGCAAATGAGCTCAGTTCCAATTTGTTTTTATGGCAAAGGATAGGGACAAAGCACAATTGAAACGAAAGATAGGCAAATAAAGAGAAGAGATATGAAAGGGTTTAGTCCGGATGTGGGTAAACCTGAAGAAAATAACAGGTAGAATTCTATCCTACGTTCTGCATTAGATTTGTCCATTTACATCTGACAGTTTCAGATTGTTATGAAACTGACCATGAAGTGAATTTTCAAGATAGAATTCTACCTGTTATTTTCTTTCCGTAAGGATAAGAGCTCCTCCTGATAATACTTTGTGTACAATGAATGGACCCTGCCAGTTAGGAGCAAAACTTGCCCTTCGCTTCGTCCTGTATTGGTAATATGCGTTTCAAGACTAGATCGCCAGCTTGAAAATGTCTGGGCTTGACTTTCTTGTTGTAAGCTTGGGCCATCCTCCGTTGATAACATTGGCCATGACACACAGCTATTAGCCGTCTTTCATCAATGAGTGCAAGCTGTTCATGTCTGAGCCTTACCCATTCTGCATCCTCTAACTCAGCCTCCATAAGAATGCGTAAAGAAGGAATCTCGTACACCAATACAGGTGTCAAGTTATACACATCTAGATGTGTATAAGAGACAGAATATGCTAATCGGCATGAGCCTCATGTTGGCTGCTTCGACTGCCCTATTCATTTTTTGCCTGTAGATGGTGGAATTCTGATGCTTAATCTTGAATTGGGCACAAAGACCATCTACCATGTCATTGTTCAGATTCTTGGCATTGTCGGTAACCAATGTATCCGAGCTCTCAAAGCGGCAAATGATGTTCTTTGATCTTTAAGCTCATTTTCGGCTTAAACTTCCTTGGCTTCTGCATTACAGGCGGGCATTTAGGATCGGTGGGGAGTTTGTGAACCACGACATCTGTTGAAATACCAGGCATATCGTCATAAGACGAGGCAAAGACGTCATGGAATAAAATCAAAAATTCTATCATCTCTTTCTTCTGCCCTCTAGTCAAGTGTATGCTGATTTTAACCTCTCTTACGTCCGTGTCTGTCCCAATGTTTACCGTTTCTGTTTCTTCGAGTTAGGCTTTGATTTTTTCCTCGTGTCGTCCGAATTCATTTTCAATATCACACTCGTTCTCATCACGATCATACTGTGTAGACTCAGGGTCGGGGGTGTGATATCGAAATTACACTCATCGGCCTCATAAACGGTAGTATCCAAAGGATCAAAAGCATTGATTTTGGGCCATCTGGGAGAAAATAAAGCATGAAATGAAAGAAAACAAAATGAGCTAAAACATGTTAAAGAAAAAAGTTCTCTTTAATCGAAGATTTGTACAAGTGATCCTAGAGAACATAAACTTGACACTCATTGGCCATCCTATAAAAATTAATTGTCTTCAGAATTCACCTCCAAAATAGATGAATAAGATGAATGAGGAAGGAAATATCATGACTGCACTTGCTTTACTAATCAAATTGTTTTCAAGATTCATTTCCAAAACAGATGAATGAGATGAATCATGAATACAATGCTGTGAATGCACCTACTTCTTGACTAGATGACATAAGCAAAACAACTTAAGAAGTACGAAACATATATACAAAGATGAAATTAAAATGAACAAAACTAAAAATAATATCCTTTCAAATTTACGAAACTCCCTATGACTAGGAGAAGCGGTGTTAATACCTGTCTCTTATACACATCTAGATGTGTATAAGAGACAGCCTATTGCCATTCCACCTCTTAAGAGGCAATGCTCGACCTTCTGTTCGATTCTCTTCACTCCTTAATCTCCCTCAATCGCACGGCATTCGGCGAAAACCGAGCCCAAATGTATTCATCTGTGTTGGTAGATCAATAGGGTGTGTTATGCCTTGCAAATTCATCCCCAAACCTTGGCCGATGCGATATCCTCCACGCAGCATTTCCTTTGCAATCATTACACTCGCCTTATCCCAAACAACTTTCATTGATGACTGCTCTCCAGGCCCTCGGTGTGAGACCACATCATAAGCTAGGAAAGGCACCGGAGTGTCGCCGCTTTCTCACAGGTTTTTCCTCAACCGATAAACTGTCTCTTATACACATCTCATCCGAGCTACACAGGGAGGCAGTATTGAAGATTTTGAGTGAGGCCCATGTGTGAGTGACATTCCCACTGACAAACTTGCTGGGTTATTGGGTAGAGATGCTGGCATGCGCAAAAAACCTGTCTCTTATACGTGGCTTGTCTTCGAGCCCGTCAAAACCTCGGATCACCATGGATGAATTCTTGACCAGTCATGAGAGATTCCGAGCTTATCCAATGTCTTCAAAGGACAAATATTTAAAGCGACCCATTATCAACCATGACCCTAGGCAAATGCCGCCCCTCACATCTAACCGAGATGAATAGAGCCTTGTTGTGGTCGCTCCCTTCAGAAGTTAAGTCATCATCAGAAAAACAAATTTGATTTGATGCCAGCACACTACCCAATAACCCAGCAAGTTTGTCAGTGGGAAGGGTCCATTCACATCTAGATGTATTATCACCGAGAGACAGGGGTTGGTAATTCCACGGCACTGTATGTGTGCTCTCAATTGGCAATTGTGTTGGTAGTTCAATCACAACGGGATCTTGGGGTTCTACCTCAAACGGATCGACGTCTATGACAAAAGGCTCAGATGGCTCCGAATCCAAATAAAACGGTTTGATCTGAGTCATTGTCACTTCTTTGATTGCTCCTTCTTCCTCTTCGATCTTCGCTTCTATACAAACCATCCCAACATGAGGCTCATGCCGTGGCAGCAGATTAGTGTTTATTTCAGGAGCCCTTTGTTCCGGCCTCCTAATGACAATCTCTCGTGCATTGATCATGTCTTGCACCTTATTCTTCAACGTCTAGATGTGTAGCCGTGGAATGCCCAGGGCTCCGAATGATAGGCACAATGCGGGCGTTGGCGTCAAACCTATCCGAACTCCCTTGGATACCGAGGAGGAGCTATAGGATTCAATCTCCTGCCGATCTCAACCGCTTATACACATCTATTTTAACGCGTTTCTCTCAATTTCTACCCCGTGTATAAGAGACATGTGGTCTCGGCTTGGTTGGGGTTTGGTGGAGGAAGTTATTTGGCTGGTTGGGTCTTTGACTGTTTAAGGGTTGTGGTCTTGGATTATAATATGGGAGCTGTGGATTAGGCACGGGCACTTGTACTTGTGTTTGGTATACGGGTTGAGGATAGTATTGAGGTGGTAGGGTGGAGGTGGTGCATAAAAGGGTTGTGGGTTAGGTCTTTGGTATTGATGGAAATTGCGTGGTGGTTGGCGGTTGGGTTGGTTGAAAATAAAAGTCACTTCCTCTTCCTTCTTGTCAAGCCTCTTGCTCAGGGGTTTAAGAGACAGGGAGTACCGTGCATGGATTCTGAAAAGCATGAAAGGCGTAAATTTCAATTTTTGCACCTTGCACAAGCCTTAGGTAGGGTCAAAGGCATATGGTTGTCAAGCCCTAGGAGACAGACCGTACATAGATTTGTCAACTTTTCATAGTAAGGAGGTTCTTGTGCGTCAATAAAAAGTTTGACCATCTCAGTCTCTGTCATAGGTGGGCTCACTCTGGCAGCTAACGCCCTCCATCTTTTCACATACTCACGGTACTCCTCTGAGGGCTTCTTCTTTAAGTTCATCAGAGCAAAACGGTAAGGCTAACATGTATTTCATGCAGATGAGTTCCATTTGCTGAGATCGACCAACTGCACAATTGGACATCTGATGATCCTGTCTCTTATACACATCTAGATGTGTATAAGAGACAGATCGACGGGGGTACCCTCATTGCTATCCGAGAGGTCGCTTTGCCTATCAAATGTCTCTTATACACATCTTAATGTGAGCTACTCCCATCTCCAGTGCCATTGTCCTTTGAGATGTCTCTTATTTAAATTTTGACGTGTATAAGAGATGCTACCCCGTCTCATTATAACATCTAGAATTCATCCATTTTGAGTTCCTGTTACCGGCTGACGGGGATCGAATCAAACCACTACCATCTTTTTCAATAGGGCGTCATTGACGGTCAGGGGGTGGTGGTGGCATTAATTCAGCTTCTTCTCCTGGGTGTGCCTTTCCTAGCTTATGTTTTGGAAGTCGGTCCATCTGCTCATCAGATCACTTGCCAGTCATCAATGGGAGTTGCTGTCTCTTATATTCTCTGGTGGTAGTATAAGCGACATCCCTATGCTGGGATTAGGAATATGCGGAGGTAGACACAATGAGCACCGTAGGCCCATAAGGTGCCTGTGGCGATTGCATTTCTTGGTTCATAAGCCATAGCAGCCATCATAGATTCCATCTGTTTGCGCAACTCGCCATCTCTCGGGTTTTGATCCCCACCGGTCCCTTCCACATCTTTTGCTGGTACGGTGCTCATACTGTCTTCAAATCGGAGCTTATGTGCCGTGAGCGGGTATAAATAGGGCTGCGTTGGGCAGCTATTTTGATACTTAGTACCTTCATATTAAAACATAATAAAAAGAAAAGAAAAATTCAGATATATAAACAAACATAATCATAAATTTACAGCATAAAACGTGGTTCCTTCCCCAGGAACCCTGAAAGCAAAAAAAACTCTAAAGGGGATGAAGCCCGTTTGAACTTATTAGGCGAGCTCCTTTAGATGGTCTCGTATCTTCATTATTTGCTCCTTGTACCGCAGAAGCTTGCTACTTGCTGATTCAGCAGCCCCATTGTGCATTAGGCGTCCCAGATCATCGGCCATCTCAGTGCATGCCCTCTTTCGGTTGTATTCCTGCTCTCGAATACAGGATTGCTGTTCTTGAAGTCTTTTGTAAGCTTGCCTGTGCTTATCTAGAGCTATCTTCGTTCCCACTCCTGTAGCAAATAGGACACTTTGGTCGCCTTTTCAATTACTCGAGCGGAACTCATCTGCATGAAATACATGTTAGCCTTACCTGAGGCTTGTACCCCTTCAGAGCCTTTATAAAACGAACACGCAAGTTTGCAAATCCCTTTGTAGGTTATGTACCTAGGGATAGGTATGCAATTCTAGACAGTGTATCCGACAGGGTATCCCTTCTACGGCATAGTGATATGCAATAAGTAGCCTACGGTGATGTGTATATAGATGGGGTTAGCCTACATGCACACAAGGGATAATAAAACTTTGAAACAAGCCTCAGGGACTGTCTCTTATACACATCTAGATGTGTATAAGAGACAGGCGTAGGTAGCCAGCATTTGTGTCGTGCTCAACCATCTAGATCTCTATAAGTCTGTGTTCCCAACAGACAGACCCAGCCAATATAAATCATACGAATCAGAAAAACTAAATACTATTACATAGCAAAAATTGAAAGGCTATTTACTATTACAAGCCAGATAAATGGGTGGGTTTAAGACACGTGTCTAGTGTCTTAAACAAGGTCCACACAGTATCTGCCCTATGGTTTAAGCTATATGAGCATGAGGCTAGGCTTACTAATGCAATCTAGATAGGCTTGGTTCCCGAACCTTCAGACTTTGGGCCCAAAAATAAAATCCGTCAATTCCAATGGGCCTTATCGTCGGTGGTTGGGTGATCGCCACAGATACCGTTACGTGCACATTGTGTCACGAACGCATATCTGGGTAGATCATCTTAATTCCTATAGGGAATGTGGGAACGACACCCACAAAAATAGGACATGCAATAAATGAGACATGTGTTATGCTGTGTTCACTTGGAGGCGGTAAGATTCACACATTTTAGCGCGTTTGGCTCTAAAGGTTTGATGCACCCCAACATCCCAAAAATTTCCCCCAAATTAACCACAAATAGGTAGAATAGCAAGATATATTAAAACATGTACAATAAAGCAAGAACAAATCACACCATAAGTAGACAGGATATGGCACGTAAAACGAGACCTAAATCGAGCAAATTGGCACTCAAGACAGCAAACATAGTGAAATACAGTAAAACAAGTGTAAAATAATTTGAAAAGAACAAAGAAAGTAACAGATAGCATGTGGCACATAAAACGAGAGCTAAAATTCGTAAGTCGGCACACCAGACAGCAAAATGGTGAAATACGTTAAAACAAGTGTAAATTAACACTTTGGTCAGATAAAGTAACATATAGCATATGGCACGCAAAACGAGGTATAGAGCCGGTAACATAGCACACAAAAATGGGTAAAAATTAGCGGTTTATAATGAACGGGTAAAATTGAGAGAAACGCGTTAAAATCGTGCGCCGGATTCTCAAAGTCCCTGGAGTCGCCACGTCGCGCCCCTTTACCGCGCTGGTAAAGATGAAGCCGTCATTGGTGCTCGTGAAATAGGTGATTGAATGCAAAATCTTACTTACAATTTACAAACATAAATTACCTACTTACTATTACAAATAAAATGAATCACCTATTTACTATTACATAACGGGGCCTTCAATGCGACTACGAATTGTATAAAAAAAAATCTAAACTAGGAAAACAAGACTGAGTCGCCACCGGTGTGTTGGTGCGCAGGACACAAAAATACATCAAAATTTAAAAGAAAATAAACCCTAGTTTAGATTGACTCCTGGTCCACGTAACTCAAGAAAATGAGTTCGGGAATCCTGTTGTAAAATGGGAAGGTTTGGGATTGATTTGAATTTCCTCGGCACCCACTTTACCAACCGGTCCGGTTGCGTGATTTTATCGCGTTTCATTTTTCAATTTTAGTATTATAATTGCCGGCTTTGTAGCATACGTGTGCTTTGAGATAGTTTAAAATTCACAATAAAATATGTACATGTTATGAATTTTTTCTAACCCAATTTTATATTATTGATTTAAAAATTAAGTCCTAGGCTAAATTGAATTTTATTCAAATATTTAACTTCTAGTTGTTCAACTAATCCAAAATTTGAGGGCAAAAGAGTAAATTCACCTAATTTAACAAATAAGATAAGGCATAAATATTATAATGAGACCAATAAACATTAAAATAAAGCACCAATCATCACAAAATCAATTAATCAAAAATGTGCAAAGATCAAAGTATATTTACAATTAAACACTCATAAGGGCAAAACAGTAATTTCACAATCCAAGGATAATTAAAACATATTAAAATGCCAAACTGAAATCAAAGCAAAAACTTGGTGATTATTGACATAAAACATGTAATTTGGAAGAAATTTGAAGAAAATTTAACAAGAATATTAAAGAAAAGTCCTTAAGGGCCTAAATGTAATTTTTAAAAAAATTATTTGAGGGATAAAAATGCAGAAATCCGAAATCTGGAGGGCCAAGAAGTAAAAATTTTTTTTGAAATTTTGGAGCTGTCTAAAAATGCCACGTCATCGAGATGTGTATAAATCTGGTGGAGCCACGTCATCGATGACGTGGCGCACTCTGGTGGAGCCACGTCACGATGATGTGGCGAAATCTGGTTGGCCACGTCGCGATGACGTGGCGCTATCTGGTTGAGCCACGTCGCAGATGACGTGGCGAAATCTGGTTGAGCCACGTCGCGATGACGTGCGCGAAATCTGGTTGAGCGTCACGGAGTTCTTGCTTTATTGGGACGTGCCACGTCATCGATGACGTGGCTCAATCTGGTGGCGCCACGTTACAGATGACGTGGTGCAATCCGGTGGTGCCACGTCACGGATGACGTGGCGCATTAATCTGGGGTGCCACGTCATCGATGACGTGGCACCAAGTGGGCCCTATCAGAAGGGCCTAAATGTAATAAAAAATATTCTCGGGCTAAACTAAAAGAAAACTGAAATATGGGGAGTAAAATGAAAAAAAAACTTTTCTAACCTTTCAAGTTTTTTGCAGATTTTGGTGGGCTACCAGCCTTTTTCCACCACGATTTTGACCCAGAATATGAACGATTTTGCTTCGGGGTTGAAAAGAAAAATTGAAGGTTGAGGAACGGTCTACAACTTTGATTCTTTGAGTTTAATCCAGTTCCTCTTCCATCGCTTGAAATCTTTGCTCAAAGTTGGTGGTCTGGAAAATTTTCCAGACTTAAGAGATTTTTCTGGAAAATCCTCTGGACCAACAGCTTTTCTACCACGTTTTTGACCCTCGAAATGGATGATTTTGCTTTGGGTTTCAAAAGAGAAATTGTAGTTCCAGGGACCCTATACAACTTTTGTTCTTTGAGCTTAGTCTAATTCCTCTTATTCTGATCGCATGGAATTTTGGCTCAAAGTGGGCTGTTTTGGCAGATTTCCTTTGCTTCAGAAAATTTTTTCTCCAGAAAATTTTTCTCCCCCCCTTTAGACTGATTTTTTGTGCTTTTAACGAATGGGATTGAGTGTAAAAATGGTCAAGGACCATTCCTTGTCATGTGGAGAGTATGGCCATCTGAAATTTTTGCTGAGAAATGGGTGAAAAACGCAGAAAACAGCTGGCCAAGCTGACTGTTCGGCGCGTGAACAGTACGCGCGGTAATACTGTTCACGCGCTGAACTTTTTTTTTTTTTTTTTTTAAAACCAATTAATTAGTTAATAATATTTTAATTAATAATTAATTAATTAATTAATTAATTTAAATTTTTTTTTTTTTTAAAAATCTAAAAATTCAATAATATTAGAACTTATTCTTAGTATTTCAAAAGCATAAAATGCATAAGAATAATTAAACATCACAACATAAATTAAGAAGGAATTAAAGGGTAAATTAAAAGAAAATCAAAGTGCAGGTTTCCTAGACATTGAAAAGCAAAAATTAAAAGAAAATTGAGAGACAAATTAAAAGGAAAATAGGGGACAACTTAAGGGACAAAAATAGGTGTCTACATATCTAATACATATATTATGGCTAGTATTTCACAATCTAAACTAGTTTTATATCCTTTTTCTCTATAAGTGCCACTAGCATATCTACATAATTTTTCTTGGTTTTTCGGAGAGTATTTATGTGGTTTTGATTTGAGGATTCCTCCCCATCCTAAATCACAACCATCTGTCTCTATTACTAAATATTCTGTTTCTAAGGGTAATTGTAATGAGGGTATATTTTTTATCATATCTTTTATTTTCTTTACTAAATTTATATCTTCTGTATTAAAAAATATTTGTCCATTTTTTCCCGTTTTGGAATATAATGGTCCTGCAATTTTTCCAATATCTTTAAGAAATGGTCTAGCATAATTTATAAGTCCTAAGAATTTTTGTAATTCTTTTAAATTTTCTAATTTATCAGGCATTTCTAATACCTTTTTTGCTATATGATCTTGTAATTTTATCTGACCATTTCCTATTTCTACTCCCAAGAATTTTATGTGTGTTTTAAATAATTCTACTTTATACACATCATAGATAATAAAATTTCCATACAATAAAATCATAAGCTAGTGCCTTAAGGTATAAACACATTCTTGTTCATTTTTTGAAAAAACTAATATGTCATCTATGTATACTAGTACAAATTGGGAATATTCTAAGAAAATATTATCCATTTTTCTCTGGAAAATACTAGGTGCATTTTTTAATCCAAATGGCATTACTAACCATTCAAATAATCCTAATGGACATGTAAAGGAAGTCCATTTTATACTGTCTGGGTGTATTTTGATTTGCCAAAATCCTGACTTACAGTCAAATTTACTAAAAATCTTTTTACCTTGTATTCTATTTATCAAAAATGTTTTGTCTGGAATATCATAACTATCATCTATACAAATCATTTAATCTGAAATAACAGTATTAAAAATCCTTCCAGATTATGTAATAAACATGTGTTTTCTAACTATAAATGCTGCTGACCTGTGTGGAGATTCTGATGGTCTTATTACTTTTAAATTTAATAATTCTTTAATGTGCATCTTAAATTCTTCTATATCTTGCGGACTAGCTTCTATTTTTGCAGTCTTTATTATATAATCTGGATTTTTAACTTTTATTTCACAATAAATTTTATTTTTATCCCATAATTTTATAGGGTCTTCTCCTATAAATGGTAAAGTGTCTATATGTGATTCTATTTCTGTTAACAATTTTAAATGTAGATGAATTTTTAGATTAATTCAAATCTAAAGATTAAATATTCATTTAATTCTTTGGCTTCTAAATAATCTTGTTCTAAAATAGTTATGTTATTACAACATCCTTCTTTTCCTTTTTGGCATTCTATACATTTTTTGTCTATTTTATTATTTTCTATTTGTTTTATCAAATCTGGATGAATAGGTGGGAGTGATTTTGGATTACAAGGACTTGTATGTTACATTTTTAAAAATCTGTACATATTCTTTTGTTAAAATTATTCCTCCATTTAAATCTAATAAGAATTTTAATCCTATAATTACACCTACCCCATGTTTTTCTAAGATTTCTTTGACTAATACATATGGCATGAAATAATATTGACTATAATTATCGTAATTGTTTAAAAAAGCTATATTACAATTTTTTGCGTAATAATTATATTCATTTATACTTCCATCCATTTGTATGGCTTTTATAGGGTCTTTGAATTTTAATATTTTAGTTGTATCTATCAATTTTGGATCTGCAATTATAGTTGTGCATCCTGTATCTATAATTGCACTAGTTCCTATTATTTTATTATGATGTTTAAAAGTAACTTCTAATTTTATAGAATTTAATTTTTTGTCTTGGTTACAAAATTTTATTTTTTGTTCCAAATTGGCTAAATTTATATTTTCTTCTGTTTCTTCTTCTATTTTTTCTTTGTTTTTATAAAAAATTTCTTTTTCTATGTTACAGCTACTCTTTGTTCTAGTCTAGTTATTCTGTCAAATGCATTTTCATTTATTTGAAATTTTTTTATATTTTGCACTTCTTGAAATTTAAAATCTGTATATTTTTCTACACAACTTATACATGCTTCATTAAAACATAAATTACATTTACTTCTTTTATTTCTAGCTGGGTACCAGTCACAAAATAAACAAGGTTTTGAATCTAATCTCTTATACACATGCCAGTTATGGTCACAATTTATTTCTGGTATTTTAGTTTTTGCTTTGAACATAAAATTTATTCCTTTTAATTCATGTATAAATTTTTCTAAATCTGGTTCTTCTGGATCTAGAAATTGGTCTATTACTTCATTTTTCTCTTCTAAATTTTGTTCTTCTAATAATTCTTCAAAACTTACAATAGAATAAATAGTTTCTGTGTCGCTAAGAGTTTCATCTACATCTAGATAATCTTGATCTGTATTATTTACTAATATAGCCTTTTTATTTGCCATATTAATTCTTTTAGGACAGGTTGAACTTAAATGATCTGGACTACTACATGTATAACAATAAAGCTTTTTCTTATATGTCCTATTAGGGTCATATTTTCTAACATGTCTGTCCTTATTTAAATAAGGTTTTCTAGCTTGTGATCTTTTTGTGTAATAATTTTTTCTTTTTTGTGTTTGTTTTAAATATTTCTTATTTTTATATCTAGGTTTTTCTTGTTTATCATAATATTGAGGAGTATAAATTTGGCTACAAAAGCTTGTTTCATTTTTTAATTGTCTACCTATTTGTATATTAGTACATTTTTCTACTAATATTTTTATTATGAACATTATTCTTTGTCCTAAAGATATTCCTATTCCTGTATCCATTCTTTTATCTATTATTTCTTCTTTAAACCTTTTACTTATTTCTAATCCTAAAGCTCCTGGTAATTTATTAAAAAGTTTATTACCAATGTCTATGTTCCAAGTATTTCCACTAAGTGAGGCATAGTAGATACATTCTGCTAAAAAGGGTTGTTATGTAATACCAATTTTTTAAATTTAATTGTTCTAATTTTATTAATGCATTCTTTTGTTGTTCTAAACTTAATGAATTAGCTTCTTATTACATAAAACCCTTTTTAGCAGAATGTATCTACTATGCCTCACTAAGTGGAAATACTTGGAACATAGACATCTGTCTCTTATACACATCTCTAAGGTTTTAATTACTATTTCATAAAACCCTTTTTAGCAGAATGTATTACATAAAACCCTTTTTAGCAGAATTTAACATACTATGCCTCACTTAGTGGAAAGATGTGTATATTATCATTGGCCATCATTTATCCAAGTATCTAAATAATTATTCCATCTTTGAGGATCTATGTTTGTTATGTTTAATATAACAAAATGTCCTCCATACTGATGAGAATAAGGAGCCTCCATAGGATCTCTACGTCCTATAGGTTTATATGGAATTACCTGTAATGGTGACAGACTTATAATACTACCAAAAGATTGGGTCTATTCTTCTTCTATCCTGATACAGATAGTATGATCTAGGCTTATTTCCAGAAAAATTTGAAGGTATTGGTTGTGGATTACTACTGCTACTTGCTTCCATTAATTCTAAAATTTCTTCTCTTGTTTCTATTATACTAGGTTCATATTCTGTTCTGTTTATATCTTCTTCTGAAATTAAACTAATTATTTCTTCATCTTTTAATTCATATTCTTCTAAATTCATATCATCTTCTATTTCTAAATTTTCTATTGTTTTTATTTTTTGTCTTGTCATTAAATTATCATTTCTTTTATAACAATTAATTACATGTTTAAATATTATATTAATCTCATACAGATAGATTACACCTGTATAAGAGACATACACATCTAGATATGTATGTACAATTAATTTTTCTATTTTCTTTATTTTTTATTTTTAAAATATTTCCTAATTTTTTCCAAATTATATCATCTTGTGTTTCTAAATAAAAATCTATGTCTTTTTCTAAGATTTTTAAAATTTCTAATATTTCTTTATTCATCTTCTTCATTATTATTACTTGTGCTGGCTTCTATATAATCACAGTAGTAAGTAAATCTTATAGATTTTCTTCCTATACTATCCTCATAATATATAGTTTCTTGTGGTACTATTATTTTTTCTGGTTTATTTACTAGTCTATCTAATTCCCAGGGTAATCCTGATTGGTCTATATTGTCTACTGTTAATGGTGGTAAAAGTTTTATTCCTCTATTTCCTAACATTTCTACAGTATTTTTTATATTTACTTTATATCTAGGTGTATTGCTTTGAGTTAATTTTCCTAAGAATGTGCATAATAATAAATTTTTCCCTTAAAATCTTAATAAGACCATAAAGAATTTTGATTACATATATTTTTGCAAATTCTAGAGTATCTTGCAAATAATTTGTTCAATTTTCCTCTCTATGGTTCCACCTCCGTCTGCATATCTATTTCTGTTCCTCCTATAATAGCTTTATGTGCATCATTTATTCTAGTATCCATAATTAATAATAAAACTTTTCCTCCTAAATTTGTCCTATGTAAAGCTTTTATTCCTATTACAATTAATCCTGGGAATAACATCTGTACTCTTGAACAAATCTATAATGTCTATAAAGTTTTAGTTATGAAAAATGCTTCATATAATGCATTAGAATTAATTATATTTAAAAATTATTGTTTAAAGTTTCTATATCTTAATCTATATCGATAATTTCTCCTAAATTTATTAATTCTTCAGTTTGATTTCTATTTGGCCTTATGAATCTTTGAATTCTATTTACTATTGTACTTACTGTATTATTTTCTTCTCTATTTCTTCTAGTTTCTGCGGCTATTGTCTCAGTTCTTTCTCTATCTTCTGAGTTTCCTGTTCCTAATATAGGCATTTATTGTTTAGATTGTAAAAATGTCCAAGCAGGTTGTTGTCTTTCCTTTTTCTTTTCTTTTGTTCCTAAGTTTATTTTATTTATTGCTTCTGCTAATTCATCTACTTCTTTATAATTACCTGGTTCAAATGTTAGAAAATCCTATTGGGTCTTGTAGAATATTTTTTAGTTTCTTCTATGGATAGTTTGTAATTTAAGTTGTTCTCCATTATTCTATCTGCTGAACTTTTATTATTTTGTCTATTTGTTTTCCTATTTTTTCTAAATTATTTTCTATTTTTTCTAAATTAGGAGTTTTATTTTCTTTTTTCCTTTCTAGTTTTTCTATTACTATTTTTAAATAATCTAAATTTTGTTTTTTACCTTTTATTTCTTTATTCTGATTTTTTACTGTCTCAAAAATAATAGTTATCATATTTTCTATATTTTTGTCTATTGTTTAGGAAGCTCTTTTTTATATTGTCTTATATAGTCTAACATACTAATTATCAGTGATCCTTCTTTAAATTTTATTTCAGTTTGGGCTTCTAGGATTCTAGCTTCTGAAGTTATTCTTAGATATCTTTGTATGTCTGTTAGGCATTCTTGTCGTTTCAATGCTGTTGTGAATTTGGCCCCTTTTGGGAGGGGATGGCAACAATGAAGCACATTCTATCATTGTAACAATTAAAGGGGCAAATAGAAAGTTATATTCTAACCTCAATTAAATAATATAATATTAAAATTATTGTAGAGCCCAAAATCCCAACATTTTCGAGTGATAAAAGACGAACAATAAGTTCACCATATATTTGCCTAGGGTAATTTCAGGCACTCTCCTCACACTTCTAGTTGATGAAAATGACCTAAATACCCATTTTAAAATAATTTTAATATTAAAATTATCCAAAGTCAGTGTGAATAAACGTTATGAATATATGCTAAAAAGTGTATAAACATAACAGAAAAGTATTAAAACCTTAGAGAAAAATTTCAAACAAAATATAATCAAAGTCAAAAAGAAATGAACATATTCATCATACAAAAATTTATTGCCTAATTCATAGTAAGAAATAATATTTGTTTAACTAAATAATTTTCTTGGAGCATTTCGGAAAAGTGTAAAAAATTAAATCAAAAGTTAACATTTAGAAGATCTTACGGGAAGGTTATTATTTTTGAGTCTTTATGGGAAGTTAAAAATATTCTTTTGGTAGTATTATAAGTAATATGTAAGGAGAGACAACAAGATGTAGTTCAAATAGTAAGATTACACTTTCTTTATGAGTTAGATTATGGGTTCGAGTCACCAAGAATGTAGACGAAGATCTATTGTTGATCTTTCTTTCTTTCTTTTTATTTTTTTATTTTTTTATTTTTTACGTAATATGAAAGGAAAGTTTGTTACCTAAAATGTTAAGAGGGTGTTTATGTATTTTTTTTAGTGAAATATAATGAGTGGAGTGAGTGAAATTTAATATAAAGTGCCAAACTTAGCAAAAAAAATAATATGTTGTGTGAAAATTATTGGCACCATTTACCTTTTATGTCTTCGACATGATGACACATTTACAGTAAATGATATCAATAGGTAAACGATAAATTAATTTAACATTCACGCATTAATTAATGTTTGTTTGAAAGCTTATGATTTACAAATGTTGTTCATGACTAAAGAGTCGGGTAATATGTAATGGAAATCAATATATGTACAAATCACTAGCGCTCAAGCTAGACTAGGTATTAGCCAATACCCATTTTCCATGCATGAATTAATGGAAGGATGGAAGTGCTTGAAGCCGGAGAAGTACAACATAGATATTTGTTGTTTATCATAGCACTAACAAACCATATATACTTTTATGAAAAATATTTATATAGATCCGATTTTTAGTTCTACTTGTAAACTATAAGGTCAAAATTAAATTTTATAAAATTTTTCTTACATCAGCTGACGTTATAGATTCCATAACATTTAATCTACACCACAGCATCTACAAGTGGGATAAAAAACTAGATCTACTTAAGTATTTCCCAATACTTTTATAAGTGAAAAACGAGAGCATGGAAGTTTGAAATTAAAAAGCTTTGGTTCTAATTAAGAGACTTTTTCTTTAAACAACTAATCTAGAACTTTTTTTTTTTTTTTCTTTTTCTTAAAAAAAAATAGAGAGAGAGAGAAAGGGAATTAAGATTTTGTGAAATGGTTCAAGGTTCACAGAGGGCTAAAGGTAATTACGGTGGCCCTACATATAGGGTACCTTTTTTTTTTTTGAAAAATTCTATAATTCTTTTTAATGAATTATTTCGTTGTACTTTAAATGCTTGTATAGTACAATACCATGTGCTTAAAATTGTTATACTGGACAAGCTTTTAAAGTCAAAGAAATGATTTTTTGAAAAGAACTGTAGAATTCTCTTTTGTTTTTTCTCCCTTTTTAATGGGAAAATAGGATAAGGAATTTCAAGTTGGTTATTAAGAATACATGTCAAATGTGAAGTTATATTGTTTATAATAAGTTAGAAAATAATTATTTATTTATTAGAATTTTTTTTATCTAGCTATATAATATTTAAAGGTTATACATAACAAATTAGAAGATGTGTAACATATTCTTGTGACCCAATTTATATTATGGAAATACTTTTATCAAGAAATTGATTACATAAAAATTATAAATTTAGTCCTTGAACTATTTTCAAAATGTCATGGAAATTCCTCAAATTATTTTTTAAACTTTTTTGTCCTTGACTATTTTATCTTCATCTTCTGGTGTATGTACGAGTTATCAACTAATTAAAAGTTATTTGAAATCTTTTCTTTCACATTTTTTAATTTAAATAAATTTAAAATCTATTGTTTTTAATCCTAAATATACTCCACAAATTGATGGATTTCAACCTTTCGTGAAATCCTTCGATCCAAAATGATGCCTCAACAATATGTTAATTCGTTGAAATAATTGTAGTCCTACTAGTCTCTATTTCTAAATACTATGCTCAGCTAATTTTTTATCCATCGATAAATCACTAGTAAGAGTATCCCTGTTGATATTTAACATAGCTTGAAAGATTTTCTTTCTTTTATTAGAATAGATTGGACTCTCACATCTCATTTTCTCTTCCACGTTTTTCCTTCTTTGTCCAAAAAATTAAATGAAAAACATTTACATGCAAGTTATAAGAAGATGTAAGCCAAAAACCATGCAACAAAATATGATTTGAATTGACAACGAAATGCAATGTAGATAGATAGTAAAGTCCTTTTCTATAACCTATTGATTATGGGTTCGAATCATTAATGTAGAGTGGAAGTGGTGTTTTTTTAACTATGATTTGAATCATTTGAGCTTTATTCTCAGTGGATGTTTATTCCCTACTGATTCATTTTCAAAATATTTTTAGAATCCAATATATTTAAACAGTACAAATGATTAGAAGGAGTTCTTTTGTTAAAATTCCCCAGGAATATTCGTATTGCATGGTTTAAGGTTTGAACCTTTTCATTAAAAAGTTAACATTAAAAATTTTAAGAATAACTTCCATTGCTAAAAAAAATAAACTATAAAAGAAAGAGAATTTGAAATTAGTTAATTGTTCTTGTTGGAATCCAGAACTCTTACAACAATAAATTGTTTTGAAGCATATGTTATTTGGTGAGGGTCGTTTTGTCATCAATTAAGCTAATTGTACAGTTTTGAGCTCCACTTAGTCACCTTAATTGTATGTTAAATATATCTCCCAACTATGAGATTCTTGGGGTTAGGCATGCATCATTGTGAATTTTTTCACCAAATAATGTTGTCCACAAAACTCATTAAAAACTCAGCTGCTAAAAGAATTGGGGCCATGTGATTCATATTTAAGAATTAGCATAAGAAGGAAATTAGAACAAACCCATTGGTCTTTACCTTTTTTAAGGGTGGAGTTAGGACCTGGCACTAAGGTCAACGACTTTAATATATATTTAGTAATCCTAAACGTAAAACTAATTTTTTATATAATGCATAATTTTACATATAATTTTAAGAATTTAATGATGGTTGTCTTGATTTTTTATGAAAAAAAATGAAAAGATAATGCAATAGACTATTGTAGAATTGAAGAAATTACACTATATTCAATTTTTGTACACTATGTACTTGAAAAATTATTTCAAAATGAAAACTATATATTCATTTTATGTACTAAATTTTGAAAGTTTTTAAAAATTTTATGTTTCAAGTAAAATTCTTAATTTTGAATATGCCATCATTTTAATTGTATGATTTAAAAAAATTCAAATTTTTAGAGGGAGGGGCAATGTAAAGAAAAAGAAAAATTTGACAAATTTTTAGAAGGTGTAATTATAAGATAAAATTAAAATTTTTAAAACTTTTCCTTACCAAATTGTAATTTTCAAAACTTGAACCCGGGGGAGTAATTGCGCACCCTTTTTTGCGTCAAAATTGGAAGAAAATATAGGGCAAATAATATAAGAACAACAAAAGTATGTGTACTTTTCGAATCAAATATTTATCTAAAAGATATTATTCTCTCATCACCATGATGGAGACCGTCTGATATTATTTAAGTTAGGAGGGCTCTCAGACGTTGCTATCAAACTTAATTAATCACTCGAGATGATGAATTATTTTCTACCAAATTTTTGCCCTACTGAATAACTAAATTAATGATATTGATGCCAGTACTCCAATTGATTTTTCTATATGTCGTCCTCTCTACTATAACAATAATTAATACTAGACGGGTTTTTTTAGGAACATCTAGACTAGATGCATAAATTTTCTCAAAGTTTTGGTTGATGAATTTAGAATATTCGGTAGGTCATCAAAGTTGTTAAATTTAGGTTCAATTATTACCGGCACAAGGGCTTTTGCAAGAAAAGAAGGTGGCCTAGGGTCTACCAAAATTTAGGTTTTATTTAATTAAATTAAACTGAGGGAAAATACTTAATACAAATCATTATTGTATAGAGTAGTAATTAATAATCTAAAGATAGAAAAATTCTATAATCTCGTTAAATATTAAATTGTTGAAATTTGAATATTTGTACAGTATAATATCATGTATTTTAAATAATTGTATACTTATCTAATATAAATCTTAAAACACAACAGTACGATACTGACCTGACCATAGAATTCCCACTTAAGATAATTTATTCCTAATTAATATAGGAAAAAATGCAATTTTAGTCATCAAAGTTTAGGTTGTGGTCCATCTTGATATCCAAAGTTTCATGCAAAACACATTTAATCCTTAAACTTTTCAATTTCTACCAATTTAGGATAAATTTGTAAATTCCGTCAATTACAAATGGAAAAAGTCATATGCATACGTGGAAAAATATAATTTTAGCCCTCAAAATTTTAATGATGGTCTATTTTGGTTTCTAAAGTTTTGAATAAGACGCATTTAATAAGCAAACTTTTTAATTTCTACCAATTGAGAACACACTTGAAAATTTTGTCAATTACAAATCAAAAAAGTCACATGCATTACACGTGATTGTTAAATCTATCCTGAAAAATTACTTCCCAACCAATTTTTAACCCATTTAACCATATTTTTGTTTTTTCCTTTGACTATCAACGCTACATGTCTATTCATTCACCATTCTTGTCTACATTATAATACTTTTCAATCGATTTAAACCCATTTAGCGATGAATTTACTAGTGGATATTTAGCAAAAGTCCGTCACTCAACGATTTAATGATGGAATTGCCGATAGCCATCCATCGGAAATGTCTCGTCGGTATAATATAGCAACGGTTTTACTGATAAAGTTTTAGTGATGGATTTTTCTATCGGCAAATCAGTTACTAAATTTGATTTTGAGACATTGTGAAAATTTTAAATTAGTAACAAATTTTTTTTGCTAAATTTAGCAACCAAAAATTTTGTTGTTGGGCATAACAGTTACGATGGAAAAATCCTTCAGTAATTAATATTTTAAAATATTTAAAAATTATTAGCAATGGAAAAATCTATCACTGATTTAAAAATATTATTACAGAAGTTACTTATTAGCACATGAAATACAACCTTGAACTAATATATTAATTATTTAATATTGTTCAACATTCATAACTAAATATGGAATTAAAAGTTCATTTACTACACAAAATTCAACTAATATTCCAAAAATTAACCTCAATAAATGAATTTCATTATAATGTAAAACGTGAATTATTATTATTTTTTTATACGTCAAAGATTAATCTTGAATTAAATTATTGTTTTAATTTATTAGTGAATTATTATGGTGTTATTGTTACCCTTTTGTTTGTATATAATTTTTTCAATACCAAATTAAATGGGTTGAAATCAATTGAGAGGTGTTATAACTCAGGTTAGATTGGACAGTCACATGCATGTGAAGTGTTATAATATAAACAATAATGGTAAATGGTTAGGCATTGATATTCAAAGGGAAAAGTAGATGTATGGTTATATAGATTGAAATCGGTTGGGAAGTGTTATATGCCAAGATAAATTTAATAGTTACGTGCAATACACGTGATTTTTTTTGTCTGTAATTGACAGAATTTTTAAATTTATCTTAAATTGGTAGAAGTTAAAAAGTTTGAGGATTAAATGTATTTTGTTTACATGAGCTTTAAGGATCAAAATAAACCATGACCCACATTTTGAGGGTAAAGATTACATTTTCTCTCATTTGGAACTGGAGATTTAATAGTATTTTTTTCATTTATAATTGATGAAAATTTTAAATTTGTTCTAAATTGATTGAAATTGAAAAATTTAAAAATTAAATGTGTTTTGTCTCAAATTTTAAAGATAAAAATGAACCACAACCCAAACTTTGAACCTTAAAATCGCATTTTTTCCATTAATATAATATCTTGGAGTCTCAATGGTGGTCTTACACTAGACTCTCGCATGCAGGTCTCTGTGGTTTTAGTTTTGAAAAATTGTATAATGATTTGTTATGTTTGAAAAAGTATTATTGTATTATCATTAGACTTTCTCTTTTCTCTATTTTCTCAACATATAACGTATGTAAGTGTGTTTTACATTTATGAACATGGTATACACAAGTATGCACATAAGTGAGCTGTGTTAATATACACCATAAAACAAATGCAAAATTTAGGAATAGGAAAGTTATCAACACAAGAGCAAGATTGTTTTTGGAATATTCTCATAAATTTTTAATTTCCTCTCTCTATTTCAACGAAGCATATGGTTGGAGTTTATGTATGATCGGTTTCCCCTAGTCGTTACAAATAATAAAAAAAAAAATTCATGATTCATGGCATCTAACTAGTTATTTTAATTGAAAATTATTTGACATAAGCTAATAGTTGTCACTTATTAGATTTGGAGCGGACTAAACCACATTTTAAATAGTGTACATTTCATGTACACATAAATTTTGAAAAATGATTTTGAAAGTCACAAATTTATGACTACTTGTCAAAATTATTTACGTAACAAAGTCATACTGAATCAATAACCTCCTAATTTTAGATTCTTGAATGGATTTCGTTTCTATTTTCCCAAATAGTAACACATCAGTAGTTTTCGTTACCTTATCACTTTCTATAGAGTCACTGATAATTTTTTTTTTGTATAATTTATGTATTGCGTGCACTAAATTAATTCTGTAACAAAATTGTGGGGCCCATATATATACACACACACACACAACAACTGTCACAAGATTTCTACTTGAAACAAAACCAACATGCCAAGACGGAAGAAAAACCTATGATGGCACCAAAACTCACCCTAAAATTTTGATCAACTTTGCCAATACTTGTTCTTAGTTTTCACTCGTTTATGTTGGATCTCACACACAAGCACTTGGCCAAACACAAACAATGAAGTATAAGCAACCCACAAAAATATAAACCCAGCCATACGAAAGTAAAATACGCACATAGCAATTTACAACCCGAAGGCCTACCTTTGTAAGTCTTTATTACATCAAAGATTATAACAAGACTTTTCACGAATGTGTGGTATGCAAAACAACTCTTGGCCTATACTCCTAAATCTGGTCATGTGCCAAGTTTTTATCTACCCCCCTTTAAATAGGGGCACATACGGTTGACAAGCCTAGCAACTAGCTTTGCTTGACAAATAAAATACCTACAACTAAAAGGCTACCTAGCCACTTGGTAGCACACATGGCATGAACATGCCTGAGTTGGTTGTAACTCCCTGTAACTGCCCACTAAGCACCTTCCAAATGTGTTGCCAGCTTTCTTGGCCATTTTTCCATGCACAAAACTAGCCAATTGTGTCCAATTCAGTCAGAAATTCGTGCTCAGCCCCAAAATGCCAATATCCAACATGTTGCCAATTTTTGTGGGAGTGCACAGCCCTTTGTGCACGCTGCCTAGCTGTTTCGCATACTATCAAGCATATAGGTAGCCTGTTACCTACGTTTCTCAGCCAACTTGTTTGCCAACAAGTCTTTTCACCCACAGGACTTCTTTGAGTTCCCAACAATGCCTAAGATTGCCACAAGTTATGTCCAACTCGTGTGCATATGTGCACAAGTCCATTCGTGCCACTACCCATTGCCAACAACCACTTGATAGCGAACATCATCGTTCTTGCTACCGAGCCATGCCTGCCCCTCAAGGCATGTGGAAGGGTAAGAGTCTTAAGCAATGCCCATGAAATGCCCATGCAATGCCCAAAGGCCACTAGCCAACCAAGTGAGACTAGCATAACCTTCCTAGATAAGGCTTAGAAAAATAATCCAAGTGACAGCAGTATCCGCTCTTTTATTGAAAATCAATAAACTTACAAAACAACCCAATGCATCCTTAGTGTGACCCAAAGTGTGCACCCAGGTTCCATTGCTCATTTTCAACATGCAAAAGCCTTCCTATTCACTTATTTATCCAAGCCAAGCACCTAACAACCTCTCATTCCTAAGTGCCTATGTTTCTGTCCACCGTTTGCCTGTGCTAGTACGCTGCCTAGTCGATGGCAACGTGTGTGCCTAGACTGTCCACACCAAGCCCCAAGATTTTCATGCCAACACTCGAAACTTACCATCCACACACACAATTGCCCCCAAGGCAAGCATCCCCATGCTGGCTAAGTGTGCCGAATGGTTGTTGATGTATGCCAACCGTGCCAACACCTCATGTGTGAGCCACCACAGTTGCACGTTTTGGTGCCGACCACTACCGAATGCACAAAACCTCTAGCCAAGGTGTTGTGTGTTGGGGACACACACCCATTTTACCCGATAGAATAAATAAAGGGGCTAACAAATCTCTCCTACTTGAAGAGATTGATGCCCTCATCAATGCCAAGCTTGAATGAAACTTTTCTGTTGCTGAAAATTGCACAAGTACCTACCATTGTTCAACGCCATTGCTCGTTTTCCCACATGGTCTCATCATTTCCCGTTTCTATAGCTAAGTTTGTGACTGCAAGTCTCTAATTTTGAATTAGGCTTCGTTTTAGTTGCATAGTTGTCACCAACTTTAAATCCTACATCAAATTGTGTCCAATTGTCTAGCTAGCTTACCTTAGTTTGACAATGTACATATTCAACATATGAAGTACAAAAACATACTCTGCCAATACTTAGCGACAACATCAGTCACTTGGCACACACCCGTGCGACTAAAATTAAACAAGTAAAAATGAAACTTGCCACCATAATTTTAAAACAAGACAGAAGCATTTTACCACACATTCCACCCTAGGAACTACTTGTTGCATCATTGTGAAATTGCTAGCATTATTCTTTGGGTCTTGGTAACTAAGCCAACATGGCCTGCCTCCGTTTTCTCCAAAACTTGCTGTGGCCAACACATGGCCAAGGAATCACACACAGTGCCCGCCTTTTGTCCCCAACAGACTTGTCTTGATTTCCCTCAAAACCAAAACCAACACAGCACACTCTCCTACTTGTTTTTTGGCCCCCACAATCAGCAAGACTCCATGTCCGACTAATTTTGCTTAGGTTTTGTAGTGTTTGTTTGCTACGTTCTCAAACTATGCCAACAAGCACCACTCATGCCTGTTTTGCTTGGTAGCCACCCACTACCTTGCCTTTCAACATAACCTACCTTGTCAAGCAATCACCCACTGCTTAGCACCCGACAACACCAACTACTTACTCTTTCCCTCGAAGGAGCCCTTTCTATTCAACACAAAGATGTGAGTTAATTTTTGTTGGTGTCACAACCAACGCCAAGGAACCCATTCTAACACAAGATGGACCATTCTCACTAGCTACAACAGCACTAAGCTGTTCCTTCTTGGGCATTTCCTTGCCATATGAGATCCTTTACAAATAAAACAACCACAGAACTTGTTGGTTTTATCTTTATTGAAAAAAACCTTACCGATCTCGGTCTCAGTCACCATACCCTTCTTTTTTATCTTGTACTTGCCATTGCCATTCTTTGGGTCCTTTTCTTTGTGGAAGTTATTTCCACTTTTTCCTGTCTCGTTGGTGAGTCCCCTGAAAATCCACCAACTTATCAGCCGAAGTGATGGCTTGTTTTAGGAAATTTTTTTTTGGAATATTCTCATAAATTTCTAATTTCCTCTCTATATTTCAACGAAGAATATGGTTGGAGTTTATGTATGATCGGTTTCCCCTAATAGCTACAGTTAAAAAAAATCATGATTCATGGTACCTAATTAGTTATTTTAATTAAACAACTATTTGACATAAGCTAATCGTTGTTAGTTATTAGATTTGGAGTGGACTAAACCAAATTTTAAATGTTGTACATTTCATGTACACATATAAATTTTGAAAAATTATTTATAAAGTCATAAATTTATGACCACTTGTCAAAATTAATTCTTGTGATAACATCATATTGAATTACCAACCCTCTAATTTTAGATTTTCAGACAAATTTCATTCTTTTTTTTCTAGATAGTGACACATTAGTGACTTTTGTCACTTTGTCAGTTTGTATAGAATGATTGATAATTTTTTTTTTGTATAATTTAAATATTGCATGCACTAAATTGTTTTATAACAAAATTGTGGGCCCATATATATATATATATATATATATATATATATCTGTCACAAGGTTTCTACTTGACAATAAACTAACGTACCAAGACAGAAGAAGAAATCTATGATGGCACCAAAACTCATCCTAGAATTTTGATCAGTCTTGGCAATACTTGTGTTTAGTTTTCACTCGTTTGAATGTTGGATCTCACACATAAGCACTCGCCAAACACAAGCAATGAAGTACATGTTGTGTGTGGTCCTATATACGAAGATCCTTACGGATGATAATAGTTTAGACATGTCGACGAAATCTCTGACAAGAGAAAAGTTTGAGTTTTGTCGTTTGGTTGCTGTTTGGCAAATTCCTCCATTTAAGTTAGAAGGGGAGTTTGTTGTTCATGGCTCTACATCAAGTGGAAGGACCCACAAGCAAATAAATAAAATTCTAATCGTAAAATAAAAAGGAAAAGAATTGTGTCGTGTGTGTTTTTGTTTGGTGTGTGGCTGTGGTGCTTGTTTATTTAACAAACACATGCCTTAGCCTTATAAAAAGGCTAATAAGGCTAAATTTTTAGCCTTGGATTGCGTGAGAAACAATTAAAGTGATTCTTTCGTTTGAGCAGCAGCAGCGACGCCAACTTTTGGGGAAAAATCTATAGGTTTTGTTTCAATTTGACGGTGAATTTTTCTCCATTTGTAGTGGTGAGATCTACATTTTGTATGGTCAGATCGTTATTTTCTCTTGTCTATTGGTTGAACTTTTATACCTGTGATTTGAGTTGTTATGTATTGTCAAATTATTTATTTCACTTTTGGTATTGAGTAGGGGCGTAGTGTTTACTAGAGACTTGTTTTGTTGTACTCTTTGATTCTTTGATATTGAAATATATTTGGACTAGGTCTCATATTTTTTACTCTTCATATTGAAGGGGTTTTCCGCGTAAAAATTTTCTATGTTCCGTGCTTATTGATTTTGTCGTTTGATTTATTTACTGTTTGAGTCTGTCTTGTGATTTATTCAAGTGGTGGAAAAAATTGTTCCTAGGTGATTATTCCGCTTGCGTTATTTTCCTTTTTTCCCAACAAGTGGCATCAGAGCGGGGTTATACCTACTCGTGATTTTTGCTTGATTAAATATGGAATCCAATTACAGTAGAATGATCAGTTTGGATGGCCCTATCATAAATGGAAGGCCAAGATGAGAAACTCAAAAATCGAATCCATGTTCCATTCGGAGTGCGCTTTTGAGCACGAGATGGTTTCTGACTTCATTTGGCAGTGGGTAGATGATAATGTTTTGAATCACATTGCCAATGACAAATATGATAGAATCCTGTGGGAGAAACTTGTGTCCTTGTATGCTTCAAAATCAGACAATAACAAGTTGTTCTTGTTGAAACAGGCTATAAATTTGAAATACAAAGAAGGATGTTCTATTTTGGACCGTGTGAATGAGTTTCAAGGGTGTTTTGACTAGCTGTCAGCATGGGTGTCAGATTTGAAGATGAGATTATGAGATTTTAGTTGTTGAATACTCTACCGGATTCTTGGCAGAATTCCTTGTTACGTTGACTAATTCTGCTTCTAGTAGTGCTGTGATCTTGAATTATATGAAGAAGGCCATTTTGAATAAGAGGTGAGACGAAGAACTCAAGAGACATCAACTTCACAGTCTAAGGTGTTAATTATGGAAAATCAGGAGAGAGGCAGAAATAGAGAGGAGACAATCCAATAGAGGCAAGAGTAGAGGCAAATCGAAATCAAGGTATAAGAATCTTGAGTGTCATCATTATGATAAGAAAGGACACATCACGAAAAATTGCAACAAGCTGAAGAGGGAGAACAGAGGTAAACAGGAAAAGAAAGATGGTGATAGTGATGATCATGTTGCTACCACTACTATAAAGGATTTGGTGATTGTCTGGGATGAAAATTTGATCAATGTTGCTAGTGATGAATCAAGTTGGGTCGTCGATAGCGGTGCTTGCTTCTATGTGATATCAATGAAGGATTTCTTCACATCTTATACTCCCGGTAACTTTGGGTTATTAAAGATGGGTAATGATGGTCAGCTGAATATAGTTGGTTTAAGAACTGTTGTATTAAAGACCTACACTTGAGTGACATTGGTTCTGTGAGATGTCAGACATAGACCAGATTTTCGTCTGAATTTGATTTCGACTGGTGTGTTGGATGATGAGTGTTATATTAGCACCCAAGGTAATGGACAGTAAGCAAGATAGCCAAGGGTTCTTTGATTGTGGTGTGTCGAAAGAAGAGTTCAGGCTTGTACTAAACCAAGGCTTCCATGTGTATTGATAGTGTCAATATAGTTGAAGATAGTACCTCTTTAATGTTGTGGCATAAGAGACTTAGCTACATGAGTAAGAAGGGACTAAGTTATTTAGCCAAGAAAAATTTACTTTTTGGGTTGAAAACTGCTAAACTGGAAAGATGTGCACATTACTTAGCAGAGAAATAGAAAAAGATCTCTTTCAAGAGTCATCTTCCAGCAAGAAAATCAAAGCTGCTAGAGTTAGTGCATTCACATCTCAGTGGTGCAATAAAAACGGAGACGCTTGATAGTTCACTCTACTTTATCATATTTATTGATGACTATTCAAGGAAACTGTGGGTGCATGCCTTGAAGTCAAAAGATTAGGTGTTTGGTATCTTTAAGCAGTTTTAGGCTTCTATTGAGAGATAGACAGGTAAAAAGTTAAAATGTATTTGTGTTGATGCCAAAATGGTGGCGAATATCTTGGCCTGTTTGATGACTACTGTAGATAGTAGGGTATAAGACACCAAAAGACCCCTCACAAGACCCCTTAGTTGAATGGTCTGACAAAGAGGATGAACAGGACATTGGTGGAGCACGTCAGATGTTTGCTTTTTGAAGCAAAATTGCCACATATATTTTGGGGTTAGGCTTTATATACTGTAGCACATGTTAATAATTTATCTCCTATTATTGTTTGCATGCTGATGTTCCTGATCGTGCGTGGTACAGCATGGGGGTATCCTATAATCACTTGCACGTCTGTGGTTGCAAAGTGTTTGTGCATGTGCCTTAAGATGAGAGGTGTTTGAGGTTAAGACTAGACAGTGCATCTTTGTTGGTTATGATCATGATGAATTTGTATAGATTTTATGATCCAATTTCCCAAAAACTTGTGAGAAGTCGTGATATTAGCTTCATGGAGGATCAAATCATTAAAGATATTGGTAAGGAAGAGAAGTCAGAGTGTTACAAGTACTGATTGACGAGTAGACTTAGATCTAGTTTCTGTTTCTGTGACACGTGTGCCCGATATAACTGATGATGAAAATCATGATGAGGTACGATATCAGGATGATCAAGGTAAGGGTGATGCTGACTATGCGGCTAATGAGGCAGATGATCTTGCTAGTGGGCTTAATGAATTTGAAATTCCACTAAGGAAGTCAATAAGGGCTAGAGTTCTCTCTACCCGTTATTCATCAGATAAGTACATGCTTCTCACTGACGGGTGAGAACCAGAGAACTATGATGAGGCTATATAGAGTGAGCAAAAGGCAAAGTAGGTTGATGCTATGGATGATGAGATGAAATCATTGCATGATACCACATATTTGACCTGGTGAAGCTACCGAAAAACAGAAAAGTTTTAAAAAATTGGTGGATCTACAGATTGAAGAATGAAAAATGGTCTTCAATTCCACGATACAAAGTTAGGTTGGTGGTTAAGGGCTTTACTGAAAGACGTGTATTGCAAGACTTTGCAAAAATCTCCTCTCCTATTGTAAAGATGTCTTCCATTTGAGTGGTACTTGGTTAGCAGCAATTCTTGATCTTGAGGTAGAGATAACGAATGTGAAAATCGCATTTCTTCATGGTGATCTGTGGGAGGAAATTTATATGGAGCAACCAGAAGGCTTTGTGGCGAAAGGTAAGGAGAATTTAGTCTGTAGGTTGAAAAGTAGTTTGTATGGATTAAAACAAGATCCTAGGCAGAGTCTGTGATAATCTAGCAAGGGTATAAGAAGACTACTTCCAACTATTGTGTATTCGTGTAGAAGTTCTCTGATAATGACTTCATCATTTTACTAGTTTATGTTGATGACATATTGATTGTAGGTCATAATTCTGACAGAATTGATAGGTTGAAGAAAGAACTCAATAGTCTTTTATCATGAAAGACTTGGGACTAGCAAGGCAGATTCTTGACATGCAGATTACTCGGGATAGAAAAGTCAAGAAGTTATGGTTGTCTCAGCAAAAGTACACCATGGAAAAGATTTTGTAGTGGTTTTGTATAGATAAAGCTAAAGTGGTAAGTACTCCTCTAACTACGCATTTTAGGCTTAACACTAGATAGGCTCTGTTTAGTGATAAAAAGAAAGAAGACATGCAATGTGTTCCTTATGCATTGGCTAGGGAATTTGATGTATACAATATTTTGCACTAGGCCAGATATTGACCATGTAGTCAGAACTATTAGCTGGTTTTTGAAAAAACCTGACAGAGAGCATTAGAATGCTGTGAAATGGATTACAAGGTATCTCTGGAGTACATCGAATTTAAAGTTGTGTTTTGGGACTGACAAACCTGTCCTTTGTGGTTACACAGATTCAGATATGGTCAGGGATATTGATACAAGGAAGTCTACTTCAAAGTATCTAATTATATTTACTGGGAGAGCTGTGGCGTGGCAATTAAGGTTGCAAAAGAGTGTTGCATTGTGTATGGCTGAGGCAGAGTTCATTGCTAGTACCGAAACTTGCAAGGAGTTGCTTTGGATCACCTAAAAATTTCATGCATGAGTTCGGTTTTATTCAAAGGCAATATATGTTATACTGTGATAGCCAGAGTACTATTTATCTTGGCAAGAATCTGAGTTTTCATGATAGATCTAAACATATTGATGTGCAGTATCATTTGATACGGGATGTTCTGAATTCTAAGATAATTGAGCTTGCGAAGTTCCTTATAGATGTTAATGGTTTAGACATGTTGACGAAATTTTTGACAAGAGAAAAGTTCGAATCTTGTCATTTACTTGCCGATTTGGCAAATACCTCTACTTAAGTTGGAGGAGGAGTTTGTTATGTATGGCTCTAAATCAAGTGAAGGGACCCACAAGCAAATAAATAAAATTCTAATCCTAAAATAAAAAGGAAAAGAATTGTGCCATGTGTGTTTGTGTTTGGTGTGTGGCTGTGGTGTTTGTTTATTTAACAAACACGTGCCTGAGCCTAATAAAATGGCTAATAAGGCGGACTAAAAAATTAAACTGATTCTTTTGTTTGAGATGCAGTAGCAGTGACGTCAACTTTAAGAGAGAAATCAACGGGTTCGTATTTTGATCTAATAGTAAATTTTTTTCTATTTGTAGTGAGATTTCAGTATAATATTCTCGGTAATATAGGTTACATTTTGTACGGTTAGATCGTTATTTTCTCTTGTCTATTAGTTGGGCTTTTATACCTGTAATTTGAGTTGTTGTATATTATCAAATTAGTTATTTCACTTTTGATATTGAGTAGGGGCGTGTTTGAACTTCAAGTGTTTACTAGAGACTCATTTTGTTGTACTCATTGATTCGTTGATAGTGAAATATTTTTGGGTTAGGTCCCGTAGTTTTACTCTTCACATTAAAGGGGTTTTCTATGTAAAAATCTTGTGTGTTCTGTACTTATTGATTTTGTCGTTTAAATTATTTATTATTTGGGTCTGTTCTATGATTTATTCAAGTGGTGAGAAAAATTTTCCTAGGTGGTTATTTTGCTTGTGCATTCCCATTTTTTCCAACAGCATAAGAATCAACCCACAAGAATTTAAACCCAACCACACGAAAGTAAATTACGTACACCAGCAATTTACTGCCTGAAGTCCTATCTTTGTAAGTCTTTATTCTGTCAAAAATTATAACAAGACTTTTCACAGCGGGTGGTGTGCAGAATAACTCTTGACCTATAATTCTAAATCTGGTTATATGCCAAGTTTCTGACTACCATCCTTTAAATAGGGGCACGTTCGATTGACAATCCTAGCTACTAGTTTTGCTGGACAAATAAAACGCCTACAACTAAGTTACCTAGTTACTTGGCAACACACATCATTTGAACATTCTAGAGTTGGTATATATATATATACTGTGTTTATCTTTTGTTTTCGTCCTTCTGTTGTTTTCATCATAATGTTTGATTGAAAACCTTATGGACACGGCATCAATAAGACTAGAAAATGTTTGATTGAAAACCTTATGTATACGGCATCAATAAGAACATAAATTTTCATTTTGGTCTTATCATCTTTGAAATAATGCTTGCATAATATGGTTCATTATTTGTTATTACATATCAGTTTAGTGTCCATTATCTTCAAAAAAATAGGACTGTTAAAAAAATATTGAGATAACCTAATGAATCAAACTAAAAGGAAATTAGTATTTGCGTCTGTTATTTTTGGGGTTTATTTAATTTTATCTTTCATTTATTATGACAAACCAAATTTTAGTCTCCTCTCTGGAATATATGGTCAATGTAGGCCACTTGACATAAGAATTACCAAATATTTAGGAAGTATTACCAGTAAAAGAAAAATTTTAAAATGTTAAACTTTTGTTAGTACAAGCAATCAAAGGACTTTTAACGCTAATGCTTTTTATTGGTTCTAAAACTTTACAAATAATTCTTCCGTCAATTAACCTACACTAACCCATTTGGTCTCTTACTTTAATAACTTATCTAATATTTTGTCTCTCTTCAGTTAAAAAGTCCTACATTTATAAGCTTCCACCCCCCTAAATATAAGGAATTAATTGGTATGCTTGGTGACAAATGAACCACATCCAATTCGTTTGAACAACTATTATTTTTAGAATATTATTAATTTTTAGAGTATTGTATCAATTTTTTTGATATGTATATGTAAAATAAAAAGTAATTGAAAAATATATATGAAAAGATTATAAAATATTATTTAAAGAATAATATAAAAAAATTTACCATCCAAACAAAAATCTTTCCACAATTCAAAATTGGAAGTTGAGCACTTAAGTTAGGTATTCCCTAGTTATTTCGATCACGCGTTGGGTGTGGATATGGCCAAGTGGTGAAGTGAATGCTAAGACCAAACAAAACTGAATTGAAGTGCTTATCTTTCATACAAAAAAATAATAATAATAATAATAATAATTAATTCTACTGACACACTTGATGCGTGTGTAAAATTATATCAAATTTTTTTTTAAAAAACCAAAAATTAAAATACAAATTAAATTAAGAATGTTTGTGCAATTTTGGATGAATTGAATAAAAAGATTATTTAAAAGGGGTAAGTGAGAAGTTACAAAATTACATCAAAATTCAAAATACACTAAAAATACCGATGCACTATTAAAGTAGTAATAATAAGAATTTGAGTGGGCCCCTTTATGGTGACGTCGCTGCGTTTAGAGCCCAATTCTAGCTTGGTGAAGTGAACATAATTTCGTGGCCCACTTTCCTACTTCAGATGCCCCTAGTCTATAATTGGAATTTTGATAATTTTAAATTTTAAATCGGGAGCCAATAAGATTTAGAATTCTTTGTCTACTCTATGCATGAAATTAAAAAAAAGGGTCAATAACACTTTACCCCTAAAGTATGGGAGTAATTGCACTTCACCCTTCTAAACTATAAAAATTACACTTCAGACTATTTCATCCTTGAGCATGTCTAACACCGTCAAGAAAAGTCATTCAAATGACTGAAATGCCCTCTTCACTATTTTTTGTTTTTAAGCATTTTTATTTTTGATAATAGTTTAATAATTATTAAAAATTAGAAAAATAAAATATCAAAATAAATAGATATTTTTTTTTTGTGAGTGAAATTATGAGAAAAAGTTGACTCAAATTATATTCAACTTTGTAATTTGACCATATTTAATAAAAAATATATAAATATAAAATACCAAGATACAACGAACAATTATAAAACTTTTATTAAAATTTATTGACATACAAAACTCTGAAAAAAATTTCAAACAGATATGTCACCGAAGACCTACTTTGAGAAGCATTCTACCACTATGCAAAACCTAACAATTCAAAATAATATCAAATGAATTCTAGAAATTGCTAAAATAAACTCCATAAATTAGGAAAATTTGACCAAAAAAATATTAATATGCATTATATTGATATATTTTTGTACGTAATTTTACTAATATTTTTTTATAATTATCACATCACTATCAAAATTTGAAAACATGAAAAAAAAAAATAGTGATAAGGGTATTTCAGTCATTTAATTAATTTTTTATTGGTGTTAGAAATGTTAACGGATGAATAGTTTAAATGAGGAGCAGTCTAGACAAATGTAATTTTTTTAGTTTAGGAAATAAAGTGTGATTAACCATATACTTTAGGGGGGGCAAAACTTTATTAACCCTAAAAAATCACAAAGAAACATACTAAAGGGCACCAAAAAATAATAATAAAAACAGTTAAGTGCTTTAGTAGGTACAAAAAATTCTCAAAGTACATGTTTAATCATCACTAACCACCATATAATATTCAATTCTTGTAACCTATATTTGTAAAACCTCCTTTTGATTAACAGTGTGAGAGTAACAAGGACATTGGATTATAATGTATAAGCAATAAGATTTGCGTTAAGTGCGTAATAGGATGATTCCAAATATATAACTCTTTGTAACAAACCCTATTACAGAAAATCTAAAGGCAAGGTGCTTCAAAGAAAAACAAACATCAACTCGAGAAAATGGTTGGCAAATATGGGAAGATTTGCTCCAGCCTTCTCTTGTTTAAATAAAATTATTAAAAACTCAACTGGAATCAGTGTAGTATACAATCTCAAATTTCAAAAGTTTTTCAAGGCAAAGTGAATTTTGACTAAAATAATCTTTTTTTCAGATTATATTCTTAAGTTTTAATTAGATGCGCATATCCGAATTTGGGTTTTACCCAAAAAAAAAAAAAAAAGTCGAATTTGGAATAAATTTTCTTTGTGTCAGTGGATAGAGCACTTGCGGAAATAAAACTAATACAGATTATATAAGGTGTCAGCCTGTAAAGTATAAATGTTATATTCTCTGAAGAGCAAACTCCATGCAGGATTAATTATACTCTTTTCTTCGTGGATAAAAGTTTATTGTACTTTCTAAAAGTAGTTTCAATAGATCCATTGGTTCCCTTGCTTCTCTTAGAAAATTCATGGGGCCGAGATATGACTAATTGAATCCGGGAATTGGTGTTTCATAGTTAAGTTAGATACCATCATTTTCATTTATTTAATGTATCTTTTTTTTTTTTTTTTTTTTAAAAAAAAAAAAAGAGAAACAAGAAAAATCAATGACACTCAATATGTTTTTTTTTTATTTTTTTAGTGATTTGAACCCATAATTTATAAGTCATAGGTGAAGCAGTTTATAACTTAACTTGCATTTCATTGTCTATTGAATGTATATTTCTTACTATATACATAGTAAAATTAATTATTTATAATACTAATGCTATAAAAAGAAAAAAGGAAGGCAAATTAATACTTTCCGAGGAAATAAGAGAAAATCTCATATCTTTGTAAATCAATTTTCTTTTCTAATTTGCCCAAATATCAGCATGCAATTTTATTCCACAGATAAAAATCAATAAAATGTCATCAAAACTGAGGCTTTTGAAGCATCAAATCACCTACCAACTTGATTAAAAACTGTACAACTGAAGAGATCACAGGAAAAATGAAGTGCAAGTGACAAGAACAAGGTTATACTCAATAATGGTACTAAAAACTCAAGAGTGCTACCCGTGATGACGACCTTTTGGTAGCAGCTGTACAATTAAAAGAGCATTTTATTTGTATATACAACTTGTGACACTATTTATACACATGTGGTTCGGCTGCCTATCACATCAGCTGGGTATTAGCCGATTCAATTGTGAGACATCATCGAAGTCCCGGTAAAATTTTTATATAGATGATTCATAATAGATAAAATAGATCATGACTAATTGTCATTATGTTTATAAAACTGATCTCTTATTAAAATAGATTTGTCTTATATACATATATATAAATATAGATAAAAAAATTTATCTCACCTATTATAATTAAATCCATATAACATTTTCCAATGCAATTGCCAAAAAGAAGGAGAGATTGGCATGGTATCCAACTTTACCATTCGAACCAAAAGAGTTTATAGCACATGATAGACATATGCCTCATGACCTGTTTTGTTATTGAAAAAAAGAAAAGTAACTTACTGTCTACCTACAAATTTTACTACCAAAAAAATAATTTGAAAACTATCTTTTTCCATTTCGTGGAAATTGGATATAGACATTTATATGTTGGTTTTCTCTATTCATTCCATCTGTTCAATAATGTAAATATTAAGGCATATAAAATTATTTTATATATATGGGAGATATATAGAGTTAGGATGACAAAATATTTGAATAAATTGCTTTTGTTTTAGGGGTGTTTGATAATTTCACTAAGTGGTTAAACTTAATTTATTAAGTACTTTTTATATTAAATGTATTTGATAACAAAATTCTCCTATTTTTGAATATATTAAGTGCCACTTAATTTCTATATAAAACTTTAAATAAAAAGGCTATCACTTAATTTGCTAAATTCTTTACTAGTATAATTAAACTCACTCATTTTTTCTTTATTTCACATTCACACGTTCTTTTACATACACTTGCACACTTTATTTATTCATTCTCTATTACACATAAACATACATTTGCACACACTGTATTCACTCACTATATTGCACACATTATATTCATTTTCTCTCACACATAAACATACTATATTTCTTCTCTCACACACATAAACACACATTTGCACACACTATAGTTCTTCTATCTCACACATAAATACAATTGTATACTAAATGCCGCACGCTATATTCTTTCTCTCTCACATATAGACCTACACTTGCATACAAAATATTCATTCTCTCTCACACACAAACACACACTTAAACACACTATATTCATTCTCTCTCACACACACACATTATATTCATTATCTCTCACACATAAACACACACTTACACACTATCTTTTCTCTCACACATAACACATAGTTACACATAATATATTATTATTCCTCGCATAAAATCACTCATTTGCACACATTATATTTCTTTTTCCAACACATATAACACACTTACATGCACTATATTTATTTTCCTACACAAAAACACACGTTTACACATTATATCACTCTCTCTCACATATAAACACACATTTGTATATAATATCTCTCTCACACACACACTTCTCTCACACATATACTCTATATTATAAATTATTTATTTGTATTAAAAATATAATAATTAAAATAATCTACTATAAAAAGTATAATGTCATTATCAAATTATATAATATGTACGACTGATGAATAAAATATTTCAATTCAGTACTCAAGTTCAGTTAATTATCAAACAATACAACTTTATGAATTCAATAAGTTAAGATTTGAACACTTAATTTTCAGAGTTCAAATTTCGTATTTCAAATTTCAATTTTATCAAACGCACCTTAGTTAGAATGATTAACTTTTATTGTGTCTAGATAGCATAAAAAATTGAAAAATGTACTTACATAGATAATTTGATGGTAATTCGACAAACTTGTTAGTCTGCCGTGTATATAAAGTGTTAAAATAATTTAACCAAAAAAATTTATGTGTGGAAAGTGTACACTATTTGAGGACCATCTGAAAGAAAAATATACAAGAAATTTGATTTTAGACCAAAGAGTTTTATTTACTTGAGTCGTATGTAGTTGATATATGCTCATTATTGTGTTTAACATTTTCCTTTCCTCAAATTATAATGTTAAACCCAAGTCACAAAATCTACAAGTGCCTTTGAAATGTCAATTATGAATATAAAGTCGTAACACAGTGAGGATTTTAATTTTTACAAAAATCAATAGCTACAAGCAAAACACTTGATTTACTTTGTTCGCAAAAAAGTGTACATAAATCTATTACATTTAATTTGCAATATGCGTGTAGTAGTATCTATAAATTACTATTATTATTGTACAATATACATAAATTTTTTTACATCGTGCAGAACCTTTGCAATGACAACTATTACTATCCTGAATCCATCTTATATTGTCTCCTAATTAATATTTGCTATTATATAGAAAAATTCTATAATTTTATTGAGAGAATCATCCTATTATATTTTAAAAATTTGTACAATATAATATTATGTGTTTTAAAAATTTATATTCTATAAACTCTTAAAACTAATTAAATGATTCTCTCACTGAGATTATAAAATTTTTCCAATATATATTTGTTAAGGTTGTTTAATTTAATCTCGTTTTTTTATCCATTATTCATCGATCAGAGTTATTCAAGAACTAACACTCTGTAAGCACGACAGTACTAGGACATAGTGCGAAGTACAAACCATTACAAACAAGACATCCCGTAGTTTCAGGATTTCGACATGGATTATAAAAGGAAAATTTTTTGATATTCACTCTTTATTGTTAAGTGCGTATTTTTCACCGAATGATTGAAAAATAGTAAACTTTCATACTTTTTAATTATATCAACGACTGACATAACCACTTCATATTGTGGAGTGAATAATCAAAATTTACTCTTATGAAAGTATAAATCTCATAGCCCGAAAAAAAATCCCATGGCCAACCTTCCTCCTTTTCAGGAAATAACCTTTATCATTCTTTATGGTACCGTTTGAATCAATGTATGAAATTTATTAATTGATTGAAAGGATATATAAATCTACAATGAATAAGATTTAAATTCATTCAAATTAAAAATTATTTAAAATTTTTATTTTCACACTTTTTAATTTAAGTATTCAAAATTTTTTGATTTTAATTCTAAAAATTATTTCAACAAATTCATGAATTTCAAATTCTTTTAGAGAGATCCTTCAATCCAAACATATCGTAACAGAATTATTAGCATACACCAAAAGTTGGTAGATGGCTTGCCTTTCATGGGTAACTATGATCATTAAAGTCTCTCCAAATTCACGGAATATTTTTGAGCCTATTGAGTAAATTCACATGTAGTGCAAAACCAGCTGGAAATAGCTTGAGTTTCAACTTGCATTTTTACACATGAAGTAGATAAATTTGGACTGATCTTCTCAACTTGCGTGATTTGATACTTACAATTTAAACGTGAATTGTACTTTATAATGTGTGTGTCACTTAATCTTGCAATTTATAGCAATAACTAAATCATCATTTCAATTTTATTACACATTAAAATAAATAACACCAACAGTGAATTGCATCCATCTCTTGTACTTACAATGAAGAGCTACTGTTTCCTACCAAAAATAAAAAATGAAGAACTATTATTGATTACTTTATGCTTTTCATTTTATCCGTCATTTTAGTTGTTACACTAGAATTAAAAAGATGTTTTATTATATTGTTACAATATTATAAAAAAAAGAGTTCAAAATAATTAATTTACCCTTGTATTAGAATTATAACAAGATGACTATAACCACCAAATGAGAAAAAAAAAACCAAGTGAGAAGGAGAGAGAGGTAATTAAAGTGATAGAATAAATTAATTTCGTAAATTGACATAATTTAAATCAAAATAAATTGAATAAAGCCACAGTAATATAGACGGAAGGGGTAAAATATCCTTGTCGTTAAGTTGAGAGTCTGGTTGGCATCCACTGAATGGTCCATTACCATAGCAAAAATGAGGGCCATACCATATTCTTATTGGACAAAATCATTGTTGGAACCTCTCTTATCTAAACACCAAAACTCTTAAACCACCCAATGCCCATACAAAAACAAAACCTTCCAGCTTTCATATTGCTCAGCTGGCACCAACCTTTAGCCAACTCCCCAGGAAGGCAGGCCCCTGACTTTATAGTTTACACTCCCCTCTCCCCCACACCCACCCACCCCACCCCACCCCACTTCCAGGTATGCCTCGCGCGTCCCATAATCCATCCCATCTCTCTCATTCACAAGTATTTTCCTACTCCCTTTAATACAACTTCCATCTCCCATGCACCCTATAAATACCTCTCAAGTTCAAAATCACTAGCCACAGACTCACAATATCTTTTGTGTGACAAAATCCCATAAACAAAATGGCTTTTTACTATAAAGGGTCCTCTTTGGTTTTGTTGAATCTTGGAGTATTAGTGTTTTTGAGCTCTTGCATGGGTGCTCATAGCGGCAATTTCTTCCAAGATTTTGATCTTACATGGGGTGGTAACAGAGCAAAAATATTCGACAGAGGGCAGCTTCTTTCCTTGTCTTTGGACAAGGTTTCTGGCTCAGGTTTTCAGTCCAAGAAAGAGTATTTGTTTGGAAGAATTGATATGCAGCTCAAACTTGTTGCTGGCAACTCTGCTGGCACTGTTACTGCATACTATGTACGTACCGACTTAATTATAGTAATTCTTTTAATTTACATTATTTTCTTCAAGTACTCAATAGTTTCTGCTACTGAAACTCATTTATGATTATTTACAAGCCGAAAGTTTAGTTCATGTCATATTCAATTAGTGATTGTCAATTTCTCATAGATGGAATAATTATGAACCACATATATAGTAGTCTTATTGTCAAAAAATTTTAAAATGGACTGAATTCCTTGCATTGTATGTATCGAAACATCAAAGAGTGGTCCTTATAGCTTAATATCCCAGGGGAGTTTATGCCACAAATATGCTATAAGCATTATATGGTCCACAATTGGATTCCATATTCGCCTGGTCTAGAATTAATTATTATACAATATATGAACTATTATAAATTTTGAATTGACAGAATCCAAATTCTCTTTTTACGTACAATTAGACCAGAACAAGATAATAGGGTGTACTAACCAAACTCTTTATCTAATCATAATCCCTTCTAATAATTGAAAACTATCTACTTAACTATTCAGATCTATTATTAAAAAGCTTAGGAAGAATATGCATGTAACCAGAAAATTTCAAACCCCCCCCCGGGGATATTTCCCTATGCAATTACTTGCTTAAACTTGATTGTGTACAGAATGACATATCTCTGTTTCACTTTCACTGCTTAAAACTTGTCATGGCATAAGGATTGTCACCAGAAACGGAGTTTCATGATGAGTAAGCCTGAAAATTATTTGGTTGTTGCAGTTATCTTCTCAAGGACCAACACATGATGAAATCGACTTCGAATTCCTGGGAAATGTTACTGGTCAGCCTTACATTCTCCACACAAATGTCTATGCTCAAGGAAAAGGAGGCAGGGAACAACAATTTTATCTCTGGTTCGATCCAACCAAGAATTTCCACTCTTATTCTATCATCTGGACTGCCCAACACATTGTGTAAGCAAAAGCCTCAACTTCTATGTCTCTAATAACTTCATAACAATAAATACTAATAATAAAGACGTCTTGAATATGTTAATTAATTTGTTAGATCAACCTCTTGAATTGCATATCAATTGGCGAGCTTTTGAATCGCGTACCGATTAGTGCATTCCGCAACCCTGTTCTATAAAAATAGAATATTAATAACAAAGTGATGCATTATGTGCCTGTATCCTTGCGAGCATACCCGTAATACCTACCTTAATGTACTATATATTCGGTAACTATAAACCTGAAGAAACCAATAGTTATAGAAGATTTTAACGAATAATACTTTATAATAGTATTTGATATTGCAGATTCTTGGTGGATAACACTCCAATCAGATTATTCAAGAATGCTGAATCACTTGGTGTTCCATACCCCAAAAATCAACCTATGAGGATTTACTCTAGCCTTTGGAATGCTGATGATTGGGCTACAAGGGGGGGACTAGTGAAAACTGACTGGACAAAGGCACCCTTTACAGCATATTACAGGAATTTCAATACACAAACCTCTACCAATGGAAAGTTCTCAAACGGCGCATGGCAGAATGAGGAACTTGATGCCTATCTAGCAGAAGAAGATTGCGATGGGTTCAGAAGAATTTCATGATTTACAACTATTGCACGGATTATAAACGGTTCCCTCAAGGTCTTCCTCCTGAGTGTAGACAATGAAAACTTCCCTTGATGATGTCTTGAAACTGAAATCTTGGAGATAGTTTGTATAATTGTGTCTGATGGATTTTATTTGTTTTTTTCATTTTTCATTTTGTTGTATAATGTTGAATAATTGAAAATTTATGCATCTTTTATTTGTTCATGGCTTTCTTCAATGATTCACTCTCCAATGATTCCAATTTCTTCATAGGAATGCAACTTTTCTTTTTTTAATACCAGAATCTAGATATCCTATTGCATAGTTGTTTTTATCATATGCTACTAACACACAAACAATGGGAAAAGAAAGAAATTAAGATAACAGTCAGCAATTGAGCTTAGGCCATTTGGCTGGAATTCTTAATGCAGTAATTGATTTTTCTCTTGGCTCTAGCATTGCAACTAAATTATCAAGTATCTAAGGTTTCAAATTCGACTCTATCTGCCCTCAATATTCTGTTTGGTAGGCAATGTATAAGTATATGTAAGTCGCTTAAATATACGCTAGTGACCTACCTTTACTGGAAGGAAGAAGGTAACCAACTTCCTAAACTTTTTAATACCAAAAAGTACAGAAGAGATATCAAATGCAGTGAATTTGGTCATGCATAACGCAGCTCTGCAATCCATCCAGCAATAATAGGCAATTAGTTCTTCTATGCATAAGAAATTTTTTATGGCGGTTAAACTGCAATTTTTGCTCTTCTTATGAGCTGGATTGGTCCTGTTGTTGTTTATACAAAATGGTAAGTGTTGTGCATTTGAGCCAGTACAGTTTTTTGTTTTTCACTATTCAGTTATGCTTTAGTTAGCATGAATTGGGCATGGGTGTCAATAAACGACTTTTGGGTACTTCTGCTAATTTGGTTCTGAAGCACCATATGTAGTACACTAGTAGTTCACAAATTGGAGAAAATTATAATTATCAATTCTAATAAAAATCCTTTGTTACTTATTTTGTAATGCGGAGTGAGTATTACAAGTCGTTGATAATTGAAAAGTAATGGATCCTTCTTATTTTTTAGTTATCTCAATAGCAGTCATACCCATTCCGTATTGTGGAGTGAATAGGTAAAACTTACTCCAATTCTCAAGGTTTGTAAACCGGTATAAATAAAAAGTAGGAAAAAAGAGCAATACAGTTCCTTATGTTTAGGTATCGACTAATTTGGTCCCTTATCTATTACAATACATCAATTTGGTCCCTTCTCTTTGAAAAAAATTAATCAATATAAGGCTAGTGTTAGAATCATGAGCAAATTAATAAAACAATCCACTTGATAATCACGTAGTCGTTAACCTGCAGTAGATATATTATTAATTGCTTCGCTATTTTGTCTATAATTTCTATCACAAATTTTAGATTAGTTAACTTTTTTAAAAATACAAAATCAAATTAATTTTTGGAATAGATGAAGGATCAAATTAATGACACATCAAATATCCTAAAAATAAAGAATCAAATTGACGTTTTTCCTAAAGTAGTAGAAAGTAAAAACAACATTCGTTGTTAGATATCTAAACTTGTATATCAATTCATAATGTGCACAAGAGGGTCAATAAATTAATGCTTGTTAAGTTGGTAACAGTAATGACGACTCAAATTAAAGAAACAAAACTGTCATAATGGGGGTTTTAAAAAACAAAGTCTATGCATTACTACTCTACAAATTTATATTAAAGATTCTAAAATAATTATTTAATAATTAATAGGTGGAACTCATTTAGAGTCGATGGTTCACTTTACTCTAAAACAAGGAACATGTTTCCCAATAAATGGACGATCCATTATAAATGAAAACCTTTCATTGGTCCTTATGTTTCTACTACTACGGTACTTAGTAGTTAGTCAATGATAAAAATATACTTTATTGAATTATTTAGCTATAAATTGAGTTGGGAGCAACGACCGTCATTCTCTCCTCATTTCTGAGGTTTAAAGGTTAGATGAAAAAAATTGAGCAACAAGTTGAGCTCGAGGAAGAAATTAAGCCACAGTTTGAGAATCTATTCAACATAAGCATCCAAACTTTGAGTTACATGAAAGGAAGAGTTAGCAATATCGTTGAAACAACAAATTGTACAAATTGAAAAGAAGTTTTGGGAGAGTAAGAAGGTTCAACTTTGGATAAGTACGAGAGTTAATCTGTCTTGGGAACAAAGTCAAAACAAGATAAGGAATTAGAAGTCTTAGAAATGTATCAAAAATATAGGATTGCCTACTACAAGGGATTGAAAGAAAGCTATGGGAGAAAAATCAGAGATATGGTTTTTGCCAATACATCATTAGGATGGTTTTCTCAAATAGAACTAGTACCATACTGTAAATTAGTTTAAGTGAAATATCAGAAATTAGAAGCGAAGCTTGGTGAGCTAGATGATAAAATTGAGCACTCGTGTATAGATGTACAAGAAAAACCTGAGAACCCTTGGAAAAAAAGCATGCCGAGTTGAGAATATATCAAAGTGACTATGTTAAGAGAAAGTAAACATTAAGAGGGAGCGTCAAAAAAACAAAGACTCTCTCTCTCTACCCAAATTTCTAGGGTTTCTTTAGAATTTTTTAATTATACTTTTTAGTGTTTTCAAGTGTTTATATATTTTTTTAATTTTTTTTTTTCAAGTAACGCAATATGATTACGATTTCTTTACATTTTAGACCATGCAAGATAGATTGGTTCTTTTCTCTTTATCTTTATTTGAGTCAAGAAACTCGAATGTCTCAAAGTACTACTGCTCATGCGGTGACTTCAGATCTATTATCTTATAGAACGATGACATCTTGATCCTGAGTTTTTGAATAATTAGCTGTATCATAGTGGTTGAATTTCACTTGATAATCTTCATAAGATAATGACTTGTGAAAGTAACCTTCGTAATCTGTAGCAGCCTCCAAAACCATAAATTCTATCCACGAAGAATTTGTCCACAAGATCTCTAGTTGGGAGGTTCTTGAAACAAAGGATTGCCGTCAGTTGTACACATTTTACGACAAGGCGGACGCAGTGCCTATAAAATAATTCCATTAACGGCGGGCAACATGTGGTCAGCAACTATCAACGTCCAAATCCCTAATCCAAACGGCAAAGGGTAAATTACACCCCGTTTGTGGTTGACCCAACCTATATATTATCTCCTGTGGTATTGAAATATACACTTAACCCCGTGTAATTTAGATTAAAATGAAAATATTAATTCTTCCATTCAAGCTAACAGTCAAAGGTTAAAAAAGATTTAATTTAAGAGATAATTGTCTTTTAATATTTATTTTTTACTTATTATTATTGAAATTTTAATTTCAATCTCATTTTTAGTTAAAAAATTTTAAAAAATAAATATTAAAAAACAATCATATCCTTAAAATAGAACTTTTTTAACTTTTAGTCGTCAGATTAGGTGGAATGACTAACGGTTTCATTTTAGTCTAAACTATAATAGATTAAGTGTATATTTCAATATCACAAGAAGGTAATATAGTAGGTTAGTCATGTTAGAAGCTTGTCTCCAAAATACAATTTCAATAAATTTGATTTTCCTTCTAATTGTGTTCCCTCCTTTTTGTGAAATCTTTAGTACCACATTGAAACTTTGTGTTGGTTGTTTTTACCTTATATGAGTTTGGTGTTTTGCCAATGTGCAGCACTAGTTAGGAGCTTAGTGGTTGATGGTTTGGAGATTTTTCTCAAACATACACGTGTGCGCCTGCCTGGCCCGGCGCCGCACGCCCAGACTAGCGTTTGTACGTGCATCAACCTGAGGGTTTTGTTGTTGAAGGACAAAAATATAAAGTGTGTAGACTTATTAAATCCTTGTATGGCTTTAAACAAGCTTCTAGACAATTGCATGAAAAATTTGATAAGACAAAAATATAAAGTGTGTAGACTTATTAAATCCTTGTATGGCTTTAAACAAACTTCTAAACAATTGCATGAAAAATTTGATAAGACGACAAGAATATAAAGTGTGTAGACTTGTTAAATCCTTGGTATGGCCTTAAACAAGCTCCTAAACAATTGCATGCATCAACCTGAGGGTTTTGTTGTTGAAGGACAAAAATATAAAGTGTGTAGACTTATTAAATCCTTGTATAGCCTTAAACAAGCTCCTAAACAATTGCATGAAAAAATTGATAAGACGACAAGAATATAAAGTGTGTAGACTTGTTAAATCCTTGTATGGCCTTAAACAAGCTCCTAAATAATTGCATGAAAAATTTGATAAGACTCTTGTTTCTAATAGTTTTAAAGTAAATGAATTTGATAGATGTGTCTATGGCAGATTTCATGGAAGTGTTGGAGTCTTAATTTGCTTGTATGTTGATGACATGCATATTTTTGGAATTGAAGAAACTGTTGTTAAACAAACCAAGTCTTTCCTTGCTTTTAATTTTGATATGAAATAAATGGGTGAAGCTGATATTATTTTGGGTCTTAAGTTGGTTAAATTTAATAATGGTTTCATGCTTTTTCAGTCACACTATGTTGACAAAATCTTTAAAAAGTTTAACTACTTTGATTTGGATTCTGTGAATACACCTTATGATCCAAGTGTGCACTAGAGAAAGAATAAACGTGATAGTGTTTCACAAATTAAATATGTCAAAATTATTGGGAGTGTGATATATTTGATGAATTGTACTCATTCTTATATTGCATATATTGTTGGTAGATTGAGTAGATACACGCATAATCTTGATAAAAATCATTGGAATGCATTATCTAGATTACTTAGATATTTCAAAGCCACCAGGCATTTAGGACTTTATTTTTCTGGGAGTCCTTCTATGCTAGAAGGTTACTGTGATGCTAATTGGGTGTTTGATAATGATAAAACTAACTCCACAAGTGGTTATATTTTTACTCTCTCTGGAGGTGCTATTTTTTGGAAATCGTCTAAGAAAACATGTAATGCTAAATCTATCATAAAATATGAATTTATTACTTTAGAGTTCATAATTAATGACTGACATTCCTTTGTGGCCAAAGCCTGTCTGTCTTCTATTTCTTTGCATTGTGATTCACAGACAGCAATCGCTAGAGCCAAAAGCAACATTTACAATGGGAAGAACTGGCATATCCATTTGAGACACAATATTGTGAAATAGCTCATGAGTAATGGGGTCATTGCCATGGACTTTGTGGGGTTTGAATAGAATTTGATTCATCCTTTGACTAAGGGACTGAACCAAAAGTTAGTCCAAGACACATCGAGCGGGATAGGACTTCGACCCATTGATGGGAATTGAATATGATAGAAACCCAACTTACATTAGTAGAGATCCCATGAAATGGTTCAATGGGTAATAACAAGTCACAAATATATTCTAATTGCACTATCATATGTAGTCCTTCCATATGGTGTAGATAGTGCTTACTGTCTATAATTTGTAAGGATTGAGTCGATAACTATTAACAAACTTATATCCTTTATAGGTAGTGTGTGGCAGTACACACTTGATAAACTCACCGATATGAGTGTGGAAGTAGGGTCCGCATATTCCTATGAGACTAACGGGTTCGTCTCTAGAGCACTCATAAACTTCCAGGTAGGGTACATGGCCCGGAAAGGCACAAAACCAAGAACTTACAATGGATCGAAATCTAACATGTGCTTAGCTATAAGAGTGTGTTTCAAGGAGAAAGGTTCAAGACTTTTGTCACCTATCTTCCGCATACTTATCTGTTGAATGCACCAAGTACGATTCAAGTCCAAAAGACATCGTCATTTATGTGTTAGATTTCTTTACTCAGTACCACATTGTATTTTCAAGTCATGTGGGAGATTGTTGAAAGTTTGCCTCCAAAATATAATTTTAATAAATTTGATTTTTCCTCTAATTGTGTTCCTCATTTTTTGAAATCTTTAGTCCCACATTAAAAATTTGTGTTGGTTGTTTTCACCTTATATCAGTTTGGTGTTTTTCCATTGTGCAACACTTGTTGGGAGTCTAGACTATGTATGGTTGATGGTTTGGGGATTTTTCTCAAACACTTTTTTGATGCAAAATAAAGCAAGCCTAACCGATCACGACATGTTGTTGATAATTATTGAGTTGGAGGGACTTTCGCACACATGCGTGCTTGCCTGGCCGGCACGGTGTGGTGTGGTGATGCGGTTGAACCATTAGAATTTTACCTGCTTCACATTTTTCCTTTCTTTTCTTCTAAGACAGATGGATTTCCTTTCTTTTTTCTCAAGTCACTTACCTTTTCTCTCAAGGCAATGTTATTACTTCTAAATTCTGGCCGAATTTATTACTATAAATAGAGGCCTTGAGGTTCTCTTCAATACTACTGAAATGACTTTCTTCTTCTCTTCTCCGAAGCCATGCTTGTGAGTGTAAGTGACCGAGGCTGCTGTTGAATCTTGGAGGGTAACTACCTGGTGATCCCATTTGCATCAGTGGATTACAATCTCATGGGGGGTGAAATCACTTTCAAGGATAGTAATTACATATCTCGACGAATTTTATTTTGCTTTTAATTATTTTCTGTTCAAATTTTCTTAATTGAACAAGTCAAACCACGGGAGGATTCTGTGTAATTTACCCAATGGCAAAATTTGTGGTTGCCACGGAACAAGTGCAGTCCTTGTGTAAGACAAGTCTAGATATTCATTTAAATGACACTGTACTCCAATTCCAAGATGACCACTATACTAACTCATAACTCGAATTCTTACAAGTAAGAAGTTGGTGTCATGATTTGATCATTTGTATTTCAATTGTATTATAATCGTTCAAGAATGGGACATGCATATTATCGATGGAATGAGCTCTCTCGTAGAAAAAAGTTGATATATTTGGTCCAAGTGTTTCTTGTGAGTGGGAGCCACGTAAGTTTGCATTAACAACATTCCAATGAACAAGAAGGCCCCTACATGTTCCCATTAAGGAGCTTTGCCTTCTCTTGATAGCTCTTCATATATGTTCGGAGAAACTCTTTCTTGTTAGTATTTAGAGCAACTCTTTGTAATACCCATAAAGGTTTACTTTTCATGTTATTCCCTATTACTGTATTATCACTGTAGGACAATTTTAAGATTTGTGGCAAAATATAATGTGTTATCAACAAAGCCTAATCCCACATCATTTTTTTTGAACACGGTGTATTTAAAGCTTTCAAATAAACCAATCTTAAGAATAGTCAGGATTTTGTTATTTTGTTATTCATTACATTGCCAAAAGGAAACTGACCTCCTTTTGGTAGGAACCAATTATACATTATTTAATCGTGCACCTTTAGTAAAAACAACTTGAATTTTCACCATACTTTTGCTTATCTTTTCAACACTTGTACCTTGATAAAATTTTCACCATACTTTTGTTTGTCTTTTCAACACTTCTACCTTGATAAAATATCCATTCCTCTTGGGTAAATAATTGCCGTAAAATGTTGTCGGCTATTGATAAATGATCAACCTCTAAATAAAGGTATACTAGGCTCAAAGTATGTAAAACTAAACCACCTTTAGGCACATATTAGTACCCATAGCAAGTGATATACTAGCCAGCATAGTCTCTCCAAGATGGAAGCTAATTAATGTTTTGACAATAGATGGAACATTGGCACTATCACTGCTTACTTGTGACCAACCCATAAATATTATTTTAGAAGTTCGGGACAAAAATTCAACCTTGAAAAATAAATTTTTTTCCAAATTTACAGCTTGGTTACAAGTAAGCATCGAGAGTGCCAATGTTGTCAAAACATTAATTAGCTACCATTATGCTGGATGGTTTATCACTCGCTATGGACGATCATCCATCAATTTAATTATGGGCCAAAAATATTTCTCTACAGCTATATCTTGATTGTTGAAAAGATACGCAAAAGCAAGGTGAAATTTCAAGTTGTTGATTCTAAAGGTGCACCGTTAATTAATGCATCATTGATTTTCCTACTAAAAGGGCATCAGTTTCCTTTAGGCAATGTAAAGAATAACAACATCCTAAAAATTACTGTTCATCAAGATTGGTTCAGAAGGCTTAAATACACCGTGTTTGACAAAGAAATGATGTGGGATAGATACCAATGCCATATTTTGGCCATGAAGATTATAGCTTTGCTGATAACATGCTATATTTTGCCAGAAATCTTAAAATTATTGTTGTGCAGTCTTCCTTAATTTTGAGGGGCCCACAAATAAAATAAATAAAAAAAGAAATCCTACAACGAAAGGAAACCAAAGGCAAATCGGTTTTGGTGTGTGTGCTAATTGTCTTGTGTCCAAAAAGGACACAATGACTTAATAAGCCTATAAAAAGGCATTGGCGGCATTTTCTCATGCATGCATGAGATTTGAGGGAAAAATAGTCAGAATATTTTTCCTCTTGTTTCTGGCATAACATCCAGTTTTTAGGGAAGAAAATCAACAAGTTCATATTTCGATCCGACGGTGAATTTTACTTCATTTGCAGTGAGATTTCAATATATTTTCTCAACATTGTGGATTATATTTTGTAAGATCAGATCATTATTTTCTCTTGTCTATTGGTTGGGCTTTTATACATATAATTTGGGTTATTATGTACTATGCAAATTATTTATTTCACTTTTGGTAGTGAGTGGGAGCATGTTTGAGTTCTAGATATTTACTAGAGACTCGTTTTGCTATACTCATTGATCTCTTGATAGTAGAATATTTTTGAACTAGGTCCCATGATTTTTACTTTTCACATTGAAGAGGTTTTTCACGTAAATATCCTGTGTGTTCTGTGCTTGTTGATTTCGTTTATTTATTTACTGTTTGGTCTGTCCTATGATTTATTCAAGTGGTGAAAAAATTTTCCTGGGTAATTATTCTCTTTGCGTTATTCTCGTTTTTTCCCAATAAGTGGTATCAGAGCGAGGTTATACTAGCTCGAAATTTTTAATTGAATAAATATGAAACCCAATTACTGTAGGATAATTAGTTCGAATGGCCCTAATTATCATTAATGGAAGGGTAAGATGAAGGATCTATTTTTTGTGAAAAAGTTACACTTACTTGTATTTTCTGATGAGAAACCTGATTCTATGTGAGATTCGGATTGGACTTTTGAGTACGAGACGGTTTGTGACTTTATTCAGCAGTAGGTAGATGATAATGTTTTGAATCACATCGCTAATGACAAACATACTACAACCCTGTGGGAGAAACTTGAGTCCTTGTATACTTCAAAATCTGGTAGTAAAAAGTTATTCTTGCTGAAACAGGCTGTGAATTTGAAATACAAAGAAAGATGTTCTATTTTTGACCGCGTGAATGAGTTTTAAGGGTGTTTTAACTAACTGTCAGGCATGGGTGCCAGATTTGAAGATGAGATTATGGGATTTTGATTGTTGAATACTCTACCGGATTCTTGGGAGAATTTCTGTGTTATGTTGACTAATTCTGCTCTTGGTGGTACTGTGTCATTGAGTTATGTGAAGAAGGCCGTTTTGAATGAAGAGGTGAGATGAAGAACTCAAGAGGTATCGACTTTATAGTTCAAGATGTTAATTACGGAAAATCGGGAAAGAGGTAGAAATAGAGATAAAGGAAAATCCAACTAAAACAAGAGTAGGGGCAAATCACTAAAGTCAAGATACTAGAATCTCGAGTGTCATCATTGTGGCAAGAAAAGACACATCCAGAAATATTACAACAAGCTAAAAAAGGAGAATAGAGTTAAACAAGAAAAGAAAGATGGTGACAGTAATGATCGTGCTTCTACCACTATTATATAGGATTTGGTAATTGTCTAGGATAAAAATTTGATCAATGTTGCTAGTGATGAATCAAATTGAGTCGTCGACAGTGGTGCTTGATAGCATGTGACATCAAGGAAGAATTTCTTCACATCTTATACTCTCGGTGACTTCGAGATATTAAATATGCGTAATGATGGTCAGTCAAGGGTAATTGGCTTAGGAACTGTTGTACTAAAAACCTATATTGGGGTGACGTTGATTTAGACATGCATTAGATGTTCATCTGAATCTGATTTTGACTGGTGTGCTATATAATGAGGGTTATATTAGCACTCAAGGTAATAGGCAGTGCAAAATAACCAAAAGTTCTTTGATTGTGACACTTGGACTAAGAAGTGTTCGAGCTTGTACTGGACCAAGGCTTCTGTATGTCTTGATAATGTCAATGCAGTTGACAACAGTGCCTCTTCAGAGCTATGGCACAAGAGGTTGGCCATATCAGTGAAAAGGGACTTAGTTGTTTGGCCAAGAAGAATTTACTTTCCGGGTTGAAAACTGGAAAAGTGTGCATATTTCTTGGCAGGGAAATAGAATAGGATCTCTTTCAAGAGTCATCCTCCAACAAGAAAATTAGAGTTGCATGAGTTAGTGCATTCAGATCTCTGTGGTCCAATAAAAATGAAGACATTTTGTGGTACACTCTACTTTGTCACATTAATTGATAACTGTTTAAGAAAATTTTGGGTATATGTCTTTAAATCAAAAGATCACGTGCTTGGTGTCTTTAAACAATTTCAGACTTCTGTTGAGAAGGAGACAAGTAAGAAGTTGAAATATATTTGCACTGACAATGATGGTGAATATCTTGGACCATTTGCTGACTATTGCAGACAGTAGGTCATCATCCCAAGATTCCTCAGTTGAATGGTCTGGCAGAGAAGATGAAAGGACATTGGTGGAACGAGTTAGATGTTTGCTTTTTGAAGCAAAATTGCCACATCCATTTTGGGGTGAGACATTATGTACTATTGCATATGTTATCAATTTATCTCCCGTTGTTGCTTTGCAGGTAGATGTTCCTAATTGTGTATGGTACGAAAAGGAGGTACCCTATGACCACTTGTGTGTATTTGGCTGCAAAACTTTTGTGCATGTACCTAGTGATGAGAGGTTCTAGTTAGAGGTCAAGACTAGACAATGTGTTTTTATTGGCTATAGTCATGATAAATTTGGTTATAGAATTTATCATCCAGCTTCAAAAAAACTTGTGAGAAGTTGTAATTTTATCTTCATGGAGAATCAAACCATTGAAGATATTGGCACGGAAGAGAAGTCAGAGTATACAAGTGTTGATGGCCTGGTAGACTTAGATGTAGTTTCGACTTCTGTGACACGTGTACCCAATATGTCCAATTGCAGATGATCAAAATCATGATGAGGTATGACATCAGGATGATCAAGATGAGAGTGATGCTGACTATGCTACTGATGAGGTAGATGATATTGCTGGTAAGACCAATGAACCTGAAGTTCCGTTAACGAGGTCGATAAGGGCTAGAGTTCCCTTTACCCATTATTCATCAGATGAGTATGTGCGCTTCATTGATGGAGGAGAACCAAAGAGTTATGATGAGGCCATGGAGAGTGAGCAGAAGCAAATTGCATTGATGCAATAGATGATGAGATGAAATCACTACATGACAATCACACATTTGAACTGGTGAAGCTATAGAGAGCAGAAGTTTTGAAAAATCGGTGGATCTATAGATTGAAAAATGAAGAAGGGTCTTCACTTTTATGGTACAAAGCTGGATTAGTGGTCAGGGATTTCAGTCAAAGGAAAGGTATTGATTTTGTAGAAATCTTCTCTTGTTGTGAGGATGTCTTTCATTTGAGTGGAACTTGGTTTGGCAGCGAGTCTTAATCTTAAAGTGGAGTAAATGGATGTCAAAACCGCATTCCTTCATGGTGATCTGGAGGAGAAAATTTATATGGAGCAACTGAAAGGCTTCATGGTGAAGAGTAAGGAGAATTTTAGTATGCAAGTTGAAAAAGAGCTTGTATGGCTTAAAACAAACTCTTAGGTAGTGGTACAAGAAATTTGAGTCAATGATGATCTAGCAAGGGTACAAGAAGACTACTTTCGACTATTGTGTGTTCGTGTAGAAATTCTCTGACAATGACTTCATCATTTTACTACTTTATGTTGATGACATGTTGATTGTTGGTCATAATTATGATAGAATTGACAAGTTAAAGAAAGAGCTCAACAAGTTTTTTGCTATGAAAGACTTGGGACCAGTAAGGCAGATTCTTAGCATGCAGATTACTCGGGATAGAGTGGCCAAGAAGTTATTGTTGTCTTAGTAAAAGTACGTGGAAAAGATACTCCAACAGTTTTGCATGGATAAAGTTAAAGTGGAAGACATCTAAACACTCCTCTCGCTACGCACTTTAGGTTTAGCATTAGACAGGCTCCATCTAGTGATAAAGAGAAAGGAGACGTGCAACGTGTTCCTTATGCATCGGCAGAAGGGAGTTTGATGTATGCAATGGTTTGCACTTCGCCATGAAGTTGTCAGACATTGTCCATGAAGTTGGTACTGTTAGCCAATTTTTGAAAACTTTGGATAGAGAGCATTCGAATGTTGTGAAGTGGATTATGAACATCAAATTTGAAATTGTGTTTTGGGATTGATAAACCTATTCTTTGTGGTTATACTGATTCAGATATGGTCGGGGATATTGACACGAAAAAGTCTACTTCATGGTACCTGATTACATTTGCAAGGAGAGCTGTGGCGTGGCAATCAAGATTGCAGAAGATTGTTGCATTGTCTATGACTGAGGTAGAGTTCATTGCCAGTACTGAAGCCTGCAAGGAGTTGCTTTGGATGAAGATGTTCATGCATGAGCTTGGTTTTTCTCCGAGGCAGTACATTGTGTTGTACTATGATAGCCAGAGTGCTATTCATCTTAGCAAGAATTCGACTTTTTGTGGGAGATCTAAGCATATTGATGTGCAGTATCATTGGATACGGGATGTTTTGCACTCTAAGCAATTGAGCTTGCGAAGATCCATATGGATGACAACGGTTCATACGTGTTGACGAAATCTCTAATAAGGAAAAAGTTCGAGACTTGCCGTTTGGTTGTTGGTTTGATAAATACCTTCAATTGAATTGGAGGGATTTGTTGTGCGGTCCTCTTCAATTTTTAGCGGCCCACAAATAAAATTAATAACAAAAGGAATCCTACAACAAAAAGGAAACCAAAACCAAATAGGTTTTGGTGTGTGCGCTGATTGTCTTGTGTCCAAAAAGGACACAATGACTTAATAAACCTATAAAAAGGCATTAGTAGCCTTTTTCCATGCATGCGTGAGTTTTGAGGGAAAAATAGTCAGAATTTTTTTCCTCTTGTTTTCGGCAGTAGCGTCCAATTTTCACGGGGGAGAAAATTAATAGGTTCTGTTTCGATCCGATGGTGAATTTTGCTTTGTTTGTAGTAAAATTTCAATTTATTATTCTTGGTATTGTGGGCTACATTCTGTTCGATTAGATTGCTATTTTTTCTTGATTATTGGTTGGGCTATTATACCCGTGATTTGGATTATTCTATACTGTCAAATTATTTATTTTACTTTTGGTAGTGAATAGGGACGTGTTTGAACTTTAGGTATTAGCTGGAAACTCATTTTAGTGTACTTATTGATTCGTTTATAGTGGAATATTTTTGGAATAGGTCCCATGGTTTTTACTCTTCACATTGAAGGGGTTTTCCACTAAAAATTTTGTGTATTCTGTGCTTGTTGATTTTGTTTATTTATTTACTATTTGGATTTGTCCTACAATTTATTCAAGTGGTAGAAAATTTTTCATGGTATTTATTCTACTTGTGTTATTCCAGTTTTTTTCCCAACAATTATCTCCCGTGGTGATTATGTAATATGGGAGGTATGGCCAACATGGAAAGTTTACTTTTATGGGTATCACTAAGACTTTTTCAGACATATATGAAGGAGCTACCGAGAGCAATCCAAACTCCATAATGGTAAGTTATAGGGCCCTTCTTGTTCATTAAGATGTTGCTAATGCAAACTTACGTGGTCCTACCGGAGGAAATACCTGGACCAAATATAGCAGAAGTTTTCTACGAGAGGGATAATTCCACCGATAATATGTTTGTTTCATTCTTGAATGATTACAATACAATTGAGGATCCACACGACACCAACTTCTTAGATGGTAAAAATTCGAGAGCTGAGGTCCTCTTTGAATTGGAGTACAATGTTATTTTAATGAACATCCAAACTTGCCTTACACAAGGATTGTGCTTGATGCCCTGGCAAACTCAAATTTGGCTATTTGGATTAGGGATTTGGAGGTTGATAGTTATTGTCCACAGGCTGTAGAGTTCTTGAAGCAGATTATAAGACCGCCTAGCATACATCTAGCCATTAATGGAATCTCTATGTGGGTGCTGCCTCCTCTTGTCGTAAGATGTGCCTAACTGCAGGCAGTTTCAAGAACTTGCCAACAGGAGATTTTGTGGATAAATTTTTTCATGAATGGAATTTATAGTATTTGGAGGCAACTATAAATTCTAAAGGTTACTTTTTGCAAGTCATTGCTCATGGAGATTATGAAGTGAAAATCAAATGCCCTGCTATAGCTATATATTCAAAAACTCATAGGATCGAGGTGTCATAATTCTATAAGATAATATATGTTGAAGTAACCGCATGAGTTGTAGTTTTTAATTCGAGACATTCGAGTTGCTTCACTCAAATAAAGATCAAGAAAAAAGATTTGGCCCGTCTTTTATGGTATAAAATGAAATGGATACATATTCAAGTTATTTTAAATAATGAACATACATTTGGAGATCATAAATATGTTTACAATTATAAAACATTTTGGAAAATAATGGATGGATTATAAACCACTGACCTTGGTCTTTAACTGGACATTTATAACAATTTATAGCATATAATATATAAGAGAAATATTGTGCACCCTTCCTAAATGATCTATTCATGATCCAATAAACGTGTTTAGATGTCATCCTAACTCATAATCTAACCACCACTCGACTTACCACAATATTATACAAGTTAAGCAAGTAATTCCAATATTTATTAAGCCAATCTATTAAATAAAATCCATTAATAAATCCCGTTATTGTGTAAACAATATCCAGCAATTAGATTTCATTATAAATGCCTAAAAAAAAATCATAAATGTAGAATTAGAATAAACTTTCAGATTTTACGTTGTTCAGTGAAAGTATTATAAGTTGAGACGTATGGATTGTATATATCCAATATTTATACAGTTTGAAACTATATTCAGAATTCTACAACTTTTTAGAATTCATCTCCAAATTACTTCTTTATAACATATTGGGTCATAAATATGCAAAACTTGACTCTACTAAAATATAGATTTTTAAAATAGGTATAGTTTAGGAAAATTACTTTGATATTTTGGGATATATTAGTCGTAAAATCACATGTTTTATACTGTTAAAATTTCATTCAATTATCTATAAATTATGTAAATAAATCTTACTCAAATCCTACTTTAAGACATACAAAGTTTGCCATGAATATATACAACACATTAAACTGTCATGTAGTGTTCCAGATCAGACTAGGTCTACAACAATTAACATATTTTAAGTTACAAAAGTTGGATAAATACTTAGTTTATAGATTTAGAAACTAGATTCAAAAGGTTACAATTCTTATGAAGTCCTATTTAGAATTTAAACACAAAACTACTTGAAAATTACAAATAGAATAGAATAGGCAAATTTTCGAGTTTGCTTTTTAGTCAACTTCCAAGAGCTCTCGTGATTAATCTACAAATGAACAAAATGAGATGTTTATTTGAGAAGAAATCCTATAATTCTAGTTTCATTTACCTGTATAAACGGCACCCTAATCTGAGTTTCATATATTAATCTATAGTCATTTTATTGTGTGTATTGTATTGTGCGTCTCCTTTAATTTTAGTTACATATTTGCATATTTTTTTATTATGTAATTATTATATTTATGGAAATAATTGCAAAGCATGCGAAACCATTCATACATTATATGATTTCTAGGTACGTGAATATTTCAATTTATCTAGATTATTTATGAGAAAACAAGGAATGAACATGGACAATACGAATCCCAGTTTTCACAATTCAATTGTTCACAAAATACAAATATTAATTAATAGATAATTTGCTCAATCAATCCTTTCATTTCATGCATGACCCTACCTAGATGAGCACCAAGATTGATGAACAACTTACCATAGTGAGTGATCTATAGAAACTAGCATCACTCTTTTCTTCTTCTCTACTGTTGTTTCCCTTTTCTTCACTATATCGTTCTTCTTCTATCTTTTTTAATGATATTTATCTCTTTCTATTTTCTTTATTGCCATTTATCTACCTATTTTTTTTTATAAATGTTCCTCCCTCTCTTTCTTTTTCCAACTCTATAGTTCAGATAATACTACCTAGGAAGGGTAGTTATAAGAAGTAACCAAAGTTAAATCAAATACTATTAGTTTAAGATTTTCTATATTCCTTAGTTAATTTCACAATTGTCTAAGAATATTTATTTCGTTATTTTGTAAGTTTCCTAATTGGCTTAGTATTCCAACTAAACATGATTTTAAATGTAGTCAATAAAAACAAATATTAATTAATGTTAAAAATTCTTAGACTATTATAATTAATTGTTTTCTTAAAATTAATAAGAAGAAATAATCAATTAAATATTTATTCGATACAAATAAAGCAAATAATCAATTTGTAACAAATAGATCAAAAAGAATTGGGGCTTCACAATACATTTCATATAACAATGGCTATTCGAGGGTTACTAGGAGTTTCACATTTCTCATTGCATGTTGTTTTTTCTTAACTACTAGCGTAGAAGAGTGACTACAACATTGCAATTCAATGCTTTTGTACAATGTACATTTACCCATATAAAGAGGAGTGTATAAATCTTGTCAAGTCATTTGCAAATATCTAACAATAATGTTTGAATGCAAGGAAGATGATATTCATAGACATTCACATATGACAAGTCCAATCATTTTAGTTTTAAGAAATTGACATTAAAATATCCCCAAATGACATCTCATGTTTTCCTCTCAAATGATCATGTAAACGACAACCAGTGATAGAGAAATAAACATCAATCCCAAGTTCAACTAGTTGTCCAATAGAAATAAGATTTAAAGTTAACTTAGGAATATGAAATGTATCAGGTAAAGAGATAATGGACTTGGAAATAGTGCCTATGTGATTAACATGCATGAGTGATCTATCAGTAGTTTGAAGGGATGATGTAGGTGAGTTTTGTTTTGAAAAAAAAATAGTAGAGTCAGATGTCATGTGATTAGTATATGCAGAATCAAGATACCAACTTGAACTTGAGATTGCAGGGTATGTAGTCTGGTAAGATGGAATTAGTTTAGATAATACCTGTTTGATGACCAATTCAAATATTATCATGAGCTATAGGAGTTTGAGGAGAAGTAGGAGCAGCTATAAAACTATATGAAGCCATTAGGACAAGAATAAAAGATAAACCGAAAGTAAGAAATAAGGATTAAAGGAAAATAGAACCTTAGAAGTCGATTCTCAAAAAATCAAGTTGATATATAGATTTAGAATGTCAAAAAATAGTAGGGAACAAGGTTGAATAAGAAAGGAACTGGATAAAATATACCGAACCGGATAGAAAAGGATTTCTGGTCTATGAACCAGACCAGTTGAAACAGAGCAGAAGATATGACGTGGTTGACATGTGGCTGATAATGTGCCTCACACGTGGACAGATGACGTGGCAAAATAGACTTTTTCTGATGACGTTGAAGACACTGGCAGATGATGTGGATCAATAACATGGCAATAAATGATGATGTGGATGACACATGGCGATGACTGTTGCACACGTGTCAATGATGTGGCTGACATGTGGGCTGATAACGTGGTTGATAGGTGGACTGATGAGAAATCATATTGGACTTTGCTGATGATATGGATGACACGTGGGCAGTGATGTGTCAGAAATTGATGACGTGGTAGATGACTAGGATTGTCTTCTACCTTAGAAGCAGACCTGTTTTTCCAGACGGGTTAGAAAACGGGTCAAGGGTGCGTCTGGGCGCGTGAGATGGGTTCAGGCCATCGAAAAACAAGCAAAATGAGCAGAGAGGACTTAGGAATAATTTTTTGGGATTTTGGAGAAGAAATAACTGGAGAAACCCAAGGAACATGAGTTGAAAATCTCAAACTAGTATTAAAAGAAAATTACATGAAATTGACCGACGAAAAGATTTAGGTCCCAAGGTGAGGTTCTGATACCATGACAGAAATATGGACAAAATTTATATATAATTTCTGTACTTCACTTAAGAATACAAAGAAGCCTTTATACAGGCTTGAGTACAATATAAAAACAAAGAACTAAGTATCTTGCTAATCAAGACAAATCAATCAAAGCTAATCAAATATATACTTTCCTTATTTATACATTAACAATAAGAGTTCGTTCACTCTTGTTTTGTCAATAATCAAGCCAAATTTGAATAAAATTTAACATTCTTTAATTTTTTGTATTCATCTCGAATTCGATTGATAACTTAAAATTTTAAATGTACATGTTAAAATTCCAAACTATTTGAGTTTGATTTGATTTTGGTTTGATATAAATTCGTTTGAATTCGCCTCAAAAGATAAACCATCCAAATTTGAATAAAATTTCGAATAAGTTAAAATAATCAAACAAGGTTAAACAATATGTGTTCGATTTGTTTATATTCATTTACACCCCTAACTCTATTTGGAGTGAAGTACAATGAGGTGACTCAATATCAAAGGATTTATGACATTATCTATATATATAGTAAAACAAAGGGGATGCCTACTCAGAAGTTGCTACACAATGACAAGTAGCATCATCTATTAGTCATTTTTTACCATTAGTAACTAAGTATAATTTGAAATATTTAAAAATTTTAACTTTATCTTCATTAAAATAGTTTCTTATTAGAAAAAATAATTTACATGGTAAGTAATAAAACTAAAAAATGAACTACTTAATTAATTAACAATGATATTCAAACAAAGCTACCCTTATTTTTATTTTTTAAATCTTCAATTATGCACACCTCTTATAATTAAATATTTTTCTAAAAGTGTTATAAAATTAAGCATGTATTATAAATCATCATATAAATATCAATTATCAACTATAAGTTAAGAAAGTAAATATTTATTAATTATACAAAACTTTTATTTATATATCATGGTTAATAAATTAATTTTGGATATATGTATTTAAATAATAACTTTATTCTTACAACCAAATTACATCCCATTAATATTTATAAAAAAGATAAAAAGGTTGTAAGATCAATTTCTTCTTTGCATTTTCTTGCAACTTTATATTTACTGATAATTAATTATTAATGTCAATAGACGTTATTAGTAAGTGATTATGTATTGTAGTACATTAGAAAATAGTTTTAATAGTATGTGCTTATTATTGATATCACCATTGATTGTATTACTTTTTGTTTAAGATATAAAAAATATATATTGGAAGGAAAAAGAATAAAAATTAGTGTGACTTTTATCGTGTAAGATCAATATCTTTGTTGTATTTTTTAGTGCACCAAGATTTTCAAATTTTGATTCGATTCGGTTTTTTAATTGATTGGAAAAATTGTTTAATCTAAGTAAAAAATGCATAAAATATAATTATATCATTATTTTTAGAACCAGGATTACTAGCAAATCTTCTAACTATGAGTTTCCAACTAACATTGATACTATTTTTTAAAAATGTAAAACGGTAATTGATATATGCCTAGTTGTGGAAAAAAAAAAGAAAAAGTATGATAATGTCAACTTAGTTTATAAAAATTTTAATATACTTTTAAGCTTAATAATCACTTTTTATAAAGTGCTTTAATTCACAAAAATAAATAAAAAATTATATATTTTTATAAAAAATTACAAAATCTATATCTTGATCTTAATCATTACTAGTACAATTAGATAATTATACTAATTATTAGATGAAACGAACTTATTAATAAACTAAATGACTTATACATTTTTTAATTAATCAAACAATTCAAGCATTTTGATCAGGATTCAATAAAATGATAAGAAAAACTCATTTCTGCTTAATACAAATGAATATATGGAATGAGAAATAGTATGCAACTTGTTATATTATTTAGATACAAAAATAAAACATTGTAACTGTAAATATCATGAAAACTAACTATTACATATATTATTATAAAAGTAGGAAGATATTCAGTCTAACTGTGTCTAAATGATATCATTATTGCAACTTAATTATATTTATTTAATATTTATCAAAAAGAACAATAATTTATTATATCGGAAAAAAATAAAACTGTTGTAAGATCAATTTTTTCTTTGCCTTTCCTGGCAAATTTATATTTATTGGTAATTAATTATTCAATATTAATAGTCATTATTTTTAAGTGATTATGTAGTCGCAATACATTAAAAAATATAATTTTAATAGTATGTCTTATTATTTATGTCATCATAGGTTATATTACTTATTGTTTGTTGATTTAGAGATATAATTAATATATTAGAAGGAAAAGAGTAAAAATTAGTGTGACTTGCATCATGTAAAATCAATATATATATTTGTTTGTATTTTATAGTATACCAAAATTTTCAAATTTTGATTCGATACTATTTTTTAATTGATGGAAAAAAATGTTTTTTGTAAGTACAAGAATCCATAAAAATTAACTATATCATTATTTTTAGAACCATCCCACTAGCAAATTTTCTTACTATGGGTTTTCAACTAACCTTGGTACTAATTTTAAAAATGTTAAATATTAATTGATGTATGTTAAAGTTGTGCAAAAAAATAAGAATAAGTATGATAATGTCAACTTAACTTAAAAATACCAATATGCTTTTAAGCATAATAATCACTTTTTTTATAAAATACTACAATTCGTTAAAATAAATAAAAATTAAAATATATTTTATAAAAAACATAATTACAAAACTTAAATTTAGGTCCAAATCATTCAGTATGATTAGATGATTATACTAATTATTAGACGTAACAAACTTATTGATCAATTAAATAGTTTATCAATTTTTTAATTAATTAACTATTCAATTCAAGTGTTTTGATCAGAATTCAATAAAATAATAAGAAAAACTCATTTCTATTTAATACAAATGAATACGTGAAAAGAGAAACAATACATAACTTTTAGTTATATTCTTTATATAAAAAATAAATTTGTGTAAAAGAAGTCAATGCCAACAATTGTAGATATCATAAAAATCACCTATTACTTATATTATCTATATAAATAAAAACTAAATAGTGTAAAAAATTCATAATATCTATAACTATTACAAATATTGTTACTTAAATTTGTTTATTTTTGTTTTATGTAATTATTAAAAATTACATTGTATCATCATGATCTCATTAACATTATTTTATTTTATAAGTTAAATATATTTATTTACTCGTTGCTAGTTACACTATAAATTTGATTCATGTAATAATTTCCCTCATCTTGAATTTTAGGTCACCTTGGTCACTTGTCCAAATTTTAAATTGTAAATCAGATCAAATAAATCCTCTCATCACGAGAAACGGAAACGTGAACTCAAAACTAATGGCTTGTGGGTGACGGTAAAATTTATGTTTGTTATTGAGCAATTTACTAGGTGTTTTAGTAGTTGCTCAAGAACTAATAGTAGACTCTCATTTGGAGAAATATGATCCTCTTATTTTTAGTAAATCAAGGCACCGTATTGAAATGAATTCCTTCTATTGGTTATTGAATAACCACTAAAATGTCACTAATTACTCAATGGCCATCATAAACCTTATCCTTGGATGACAATGTTATTGTTCATTATTTTCTAAATAATATTTTAGAATTATTTTATAAAACGTTTTTAATCACCCTTTTTTCTCTTATATACATAACAGCTCAACAAGTTGTTACCGTAATTATTCTAAATAAAATTTTGAAGGATACTAATTGCCCGAACGGATCCAAATTCAATTTTTGGTTTTGGATCACGTTAAGGCTTAAACATAGATATCCTCTAAATCAAGTAAGAAACAACCAAAACCATGTATATCTCGAATAAAATGTTAGTTACAACTAAAACCACAGTTCCGCATAAATGCACTTTTCTTGAAACCATAAGCCAATAAAAATGGAAGGATTAGTCCCTTGTTTTGCATTTTGTTTCACTTTACGGTCTACCAATGCATTTCTCTACTATTTTCAGCATGTTGTATTGTTAAAGCGGAACGAGAAAGACAATATTAATATTTAGGAATTATTTATAATATAATTTAGAATAATTATTGTATCAACTTTGTAAAAAATAATATATGTGAGATAAAAAAATAATTAAAAAACGTGTTTAAATAGTGATTACAAATATTATTTTGAAAATAATAAATATGTTTTAGCCATTTCTAAACATGCAAACTATCTGCGAATATAAGCTTTTTCTAGACATGCAGCCTCTTAACTATCTGTGAATATAGATGCTTTTTCTAGACATGCAAACTATCTGTGAATGTAGACAATAGGTTCTATACAAAATGACAAAATGATAAAACTATTAGACAACAAGTTTTATACAAAATGACAAAATGATAAAAACATTAATTTGTTGATAGATTTGCAAAAAAATGAACGAAATCTTAACAAATATCTAAGATCAAGTGTTGGTAATTAATTAATACTAGTGCATGAGGTACACACCTATATGTGCGGTTTTAAAAAATTAATAAGAAAAAAATAAAAAGAACTTGTATGTAAGTTATTAGCAGTGGAGAGATTAATGGTAGTTATTTAAATATGGTTAAAGATTTTTATCTTCTAATATAAGGGTATAATAGGTAGTTTATAAAGTGATGGTATCAATAGTGTCACGCCCCAAAAACGGGACCGTAACACGCCGCGCTAATGGCACACCGGTCCAAAGCGCAAGGCACAAACGAACAGAGCAACAAACTTAACCGCAATGTGTTAATAGAACCATCAAACCATTTCTTAACTATAAAACCGAATAAGTTCATTTTTACACAAAAATACGAATTACAAAATTCCTTCTTAGTACAAAAGATGCTACAACAAAAACAAAGTTCATCAATACAAAACCTATCTAATACACTACCCCTCTCCAAATAAAAGAGACAGTTTGTATCTTATGATTTACAAGACCTAACAAGGACTAGATTTGTTTTAAAAATCTTTAACCATATTTAAATAACTACCATTAATCTCTCCACTGCTAATAATCCATAAACGGATAGATTCACCCTGTCTCTTATACACATCTAGATAACATAAGAGACAGCCTTCCTGATATCATACACATCTAGAGCTCTTCAAATGGGGCCAAGCATTTCGATAAAAAGAAAACATAAAGATAATAACATTTGCGAAAACCATAGTCATGAAGCAGTTTCTAAAATGTCTCATGCCATTTAAAAGTCAATAAACCATAATCATAAGTAGTTTCTAAAATGTATCATGCCATTTAAACGTCAGGCATGTCCAAAACATAGTCAAAAAGATCCAATCATTTCAAAACATAGTATGCTAAAGCATATGATAACAAATAGAAGTACGTTTCAATATATTGATTTTACATCTGTCTCTTATACACATCTAGATGTGTATAAGAGACAGGCATAAAGAATATGATTTTAAGTCTGTCTCTTATACACATCTAGATGTGTATAAGTCAGACCTGTCTCTTATACACATCTAGATGTGTATAAGAGTCATAGCAGTCACCATGGCGTCCCATGGATGACTATAGAACCGGTTCTCCCCAAATCAAACATTTCCAAACACAACCAAAATTATATACCTAGGTCACCTATGAGCCAAAACAGTTATAAAATGCTTTCATATCAAAAGAGTTTGCAAACATATCAATTGATTAACATAAAATAGCTTGGTCCCGATTTCATATGTAATAGTTCCAAAACTTGGTAAAAGTGCAGTTCCAAACATCATACACATTCTAAAATCCATCCAAACATATTTCGAAAGTCGTTAAACATAAATACAAGTGGAAGAGGGTCTATGTTACCCACCTATCAAAGCAAAAATTGCACAATGATCACTGAACGCGATCGCCAGACGGTAGGTGGCGTGGTCTCTTATACACATCTAGATGTGTATAAGAGACAGAAGTTAAATATGACTAATTCAGCGAAAACGACGCGAAACGATAGAAAACGACACCAAAAGCTCTTTGGTCAAAAATGACCTTTTCACAATTTCTGACCAACTTCAACAAGCTAAAACCCCAGTCAAAACACTTAGTTAATCCCTCAAATTCGTATTACAGCTAGATTAGGAGATAATAAGCTCAGTTTTCCAGAAAAACCGAAAAACTTTGCCTCTCCCTAGACTATAATTAGGCTATCCTCCCTGCCAATAAAATCCAATTCCAAGGTATTCAAGGGACCTTAGTTACAACCCAACTCAAAACAACATATTCAACTAACAAAATCCATAAACGGAAAGATTCACCGGAGCAATAGCCGGGACTATATCACCATAGCATTCCACAACAATGGAAAACACCTAAAACCATCAAAAGATCATTAAAGACCCTTTAAACATAACCAATTATCCAAATTATCCTAGTTGCGCCAAACTTCCGCTTACTTACAAAATGAAGGGAAATCAATTCCACTTGGTTTCAAGTCTCAATTCCTATCCAAACTAACCTTAAAACACTCTTAAAACATCATTATGTGCATAGACATAAGCATTCATAGCATAACACTCTAGGCCACATATGGAAGACAAAACCCTAACTCATAATCTTAAAATTTGTAATCTAACCATGGAAAGTTGTTAAAAATCAACCCCAATCACTTCCCAACCTCCAAAACACTAAGAACAACCCATAACATACATAAATCAACATATATAAGGCTGCAAAGAGGGTTTATTTTCAGCCCTAAGAATCCTACAAAACTTGAAATTAAAGCTTGAATCATAAAGCCCATAAGCTATAAATGCTAAAATACATAAAATCTTACCTTCCAAGTGTTATTCCTACTTGAAATCCAAGAAAATTTTTTGGGGAAAAATGTAGAAGAGAGTTCGGCCAGTAGCTAGAAGAAAATGGAGAAGAAATAACAAGAAGAAGACTTAAAAAGAATTCCAAAGTTGACTCAAATAGTACCCATTGACCAAATAGTCTCCAAGTTGACTATTTAACCCAAAAAATTAATTTTTGCTACTAAATTAACATTATAAATCAGCCATCTTACAACACTCACACACCACAATGCACTAATTACACTTAATCCAACTTTTGACCCGTTTACCCGCCGGTACCGAAATCGCGTAAATCGAAAAATTTGCCGAATTGAAAAACGAATAAGTTGAAGTACCTTATGACTAAAAATAATATGAAAAACATTTTAAACCAATTAAAATCAAAAAACAAGGCTATTAAAATACTGGGTTCACAAATAGAAAAGGAAGTTTAGACTTTATATATAGTATAGATAATTTTGCCACATAAATTGACTTAAATAAGTTGTATTGAATGGTTATAATCTTGTAAATTATTTTTATATAGTGCCCTACTGAACTAATAATAACAATATATTTGAATAGAAAAATTCTATAAAATGTCATTGCTAATTAACTTGGTGCCCCCACTCACCAAAAATAAATTTTTGCATATGAATGTCTTGTAGTTAGGAAGTAAAAATGTAAAATATTTGATGATAAAATGATAATTTTTTACCTTACTGATGAAAATTTTAGTTTTATCATTAGGGCTTAAATTTGAAAATTTATAATTTTATCTTAATTATTTGATCTTGTGAAAAAAAAAAATTAACATAGAAATTTGCATAGGTAAAGATGAAAGAAAAACATGCGCTACTAAGGAGTAAAAAATATATTATTTCTAAAAAATGCATTATTATTATTATTTATGCCCCACTAAAAATATTTTTAAATCCATCCTGCATATATAGCTAGTATATGTTAATTTTTTGGGTAATGAACAATCCATTTTCTTCACATTACATGATGATGAATAGAAGCTAGAAGAAAGTACTGCCAATAACGGGAACGATAAACAACTTACCGAAGCATGTCATCATAGATTTTCTCTATTTATTTCATGTATAAACTGTAATAAAACCATTGGAGGTTTTATGTGGTTTTCGCTTTATTTTGAGTCCATGCTTTCTTAAAACAAATCTAGTCCTTGTTAGGTCTTGTAAATCATAAGATACAAATGAATAAGTTCTATTATGGGTATCACATGAGGAACCCACTTCTTTCAATCTTTCCGCCTACAATATTAGTCACAAAACCACGACTGCTTAAGAATTTTCCATTATTTTTAGTTTTTCTTAAAAATATTTTTTCTTAGCATTCTTTAGTTTTACTATGTGGAGGATTTTCTAATGATCTGTTTGATCGAAAATGTTTAATAAGTTTGTTTAATTGGGGAAAAGAACTTGAGTACTAAAATCATTTAAGGCGTTTCTTTATTTAACCAAAAACTTTACTTTTCGGATAGGGATATTTTCACAAAACTTCCTTGAGATTTATCATAATTTTATGTAACTTGTTCAAATTTTAAAATTATCCTTCCCTTATTTTTAGATTTCCTTAACATGTTCAACCCCTGTTTATTAATATTTGGTATCCAAGATACATGCTGAATTTTGCTTCGAGAGTTACACTTCTCTAAAGAACAAGATGCGTATTAATTAAGGAAGCTTTGTGAAATATAACTCATAAATAGAGCTTGATTTTCAATAACTTACAATACCGTACAATTTCTTTTGAAGACTTGGGTAATTAATAATCTCATTAAGTGTTTAAATTTTATTATGAAATATTTTTTTATAACAATATTATCCTATCTCTTAGTATATTAAGTACCACTTAATTTGTTGTACAAAATTTTAAGTAAAAGTTTGCTAGTTAATTTGCCGAGTTTTTTATTAGTATAACAAAACTTAATTAATTTTTCATTATTTTACATTCACGTACTCTTTTACATAGATACAAAATCACACACATATATTTTCTCACTCATAGGATGTGACACAAAATACATTAATTTTCTCTCACACACACAAAAAAAGAAGAAAAAAAGACACTTTCATACATAATTACTCTTTATCACAAATACAACATACAAATTTCCTTGGCCTAACTCTATTTTGCACTCTTTAAGTTGTAAACAATTATCATTTTGTACCCTATATTTATTTTTATAAATGTTACATCCTAAACTCTCAAATTTATCCAATTTCATTCTAATTTTTAACATTGTTACCAAAATTAATGAATGTTAAAATTTAAATAAGTGCATACACACACTTGTTTAGGTGCGTACATCGTCAACGGAAGTATTCGTGACTAATTTCACTCTGCACCTGTAACTTATAATCAATTTTCAATTTTCACCCTTAATTCTAAATTTTGGACACATTGCACTCTTAATTCTTAGAGTCATCTCACTTTGGTCCAATTTTTAGTAGTGTTAAAAAGTTTGAAGAATGTTCCATTTTAGGTACATGGTATGGAAGGTTGGAACATTTGTTAATAGTTTGGTAACAATGTTAAAAATTGGACTATAAAGGATAAATCTAAGAGTTCAGGGAGTAATATGTTCAAAAAATAAGTTTAGGTTGCAAAATGAGAATCAAGTACATGTTAGAGGTGCAAAGTGGAATAAGCCCAATTTCTTTTTGTATATACTTTCACACATTATATTCCTTCTCTCTCATTTATAAACACACACTTGCACATAGTACCTCTATTTCTCTCACTCACCTTCTCACACATAAACACACTATATATTAGTAAACTATCTTTTGTATTTAAAGATAATATATAAATTAACCTATTATAAAAATAATGTCTAATTTTATCATTAAACTGTATAATATATACGGGTAAAATACTTCAATTCAGTGCTCAACTTTAACTGATTATCAAACATATACAACTTTATGCATTCAGCCAATTAAAACTTCATCACTTAAATTTTTAATGTTCAGATTTCAAATTTCAAATTTTAGTTTTATCAAACACCCCCTTAATATTATAAATTCTACACAACAGTGAATACACAAGGGATATCTAGTAAAATACTCCATAATTCTACTCTTTATAATTTGCCTTCTGGCACGTATATATAAAAGTTTTCCTAATTAATTATTTAGTTAAGAAAAGGGCATGGCAAGGGAATACAAAAAAGGTTTACAAATTTTTTAGAGCAAAGAAAAAGGTAAATTTGGAAGTAAATTTCAGTACGTGTCCTGAAAATTAATATTTAATTGGCAAGGGCAAATATATTAAACAAACCACAAACTAAAGGAAGTGTATGTAATTTTGCAAATTGGGTGCTACCTAAAATTATCATAAACCTTAGAAAGTGGTTTATGAGATTATTCCTTTTGGATAAGCTTAATTACATTTTTGTCCATATGAATAAGGGTTAGTTGCAAATTGTCGCATGTGTATACTTATTTATCTAATACCATGACAAAAAGACTTTTTTTGTAAAAAAAAATTTAGTGAATGTACTCTTTTTTTTTTCCCTACTTTTTTCTTGTTTGTTTCAATTTTATCATGTCACCAATTTCATATCTCCATATCTCTCCCTTTCTCTTATGTTTTGTACATTTAGAGTAGTTTTTATTTATTAAAATTCAATAGTGGTTTTATTATACATTTTCCTATTTAATGAACACATTTTTTGATTTTAGTTAAGAAATATCTTCTTATAGAATTGAATGGTGCTAAAAGTTAGTAATTGCTGATTTCTTTTAAAAAAATTCTTCTATTAAGACTTGTATAGTATTTTTCTTATTCTTTTCTTATTGCTAATTTTTTTCACTCTCTGGAGAGCTTGAGTGAATGAATTAATCAACTTAAGTTTACACAAAATATATTGATTATATGTAAAGAAAATTATATAATCAAATAATGCAATTTTAAAAATATGGAGAAATGAATCAATTATTAATAATGAAAAAAATGAAATGAAAACTTAATGAAAAAGAATGTGATAAACTAAATAAAATATGTTAATTATAGATGTGAAATGAATAATAATTCAAGGACGAATATGTAATGACTTATTCAAATGGATAAGAACAAGACAAAAGGAAAAATAAAATGGAAAACTAATTCGTACACTTAATATACTGGTCTAATATTTGGATGGCAAAATTAACCATTGTTGGTTATGAAGGGCAAACCTTTTACAAAATAAATTTGGGTTGTATTTGGATCAATGGATTTGGTGAAAGATTTGAAATGCTCCCACCTTTTCGAGGTATTTGTAAGACTGAAATGGATGAATTTCAAATCTACCTAAATTAAAAAGTGTGAAATAAAAGATTTCAAATACTAACTTTCTAATTTTAGTGGGTTTAAAATTCATCTATTTTAACTTTACAAATCCCTCCAACAAATGGATAGATTTTAAATTATTTTTCAAATCCATCGATCCAAACAAAACATCAGTGTACCAAAGAATAACTTATCCTAATTTCACAATGACAATGTGTAATAAAAAACCTCCATAGTAATTTTGACACATCAACGCTCCCGGATGGAAAAGAGTAACAAATAACACCGTTAAATTTTAGGGGTAATGTGTAAATAAAATAAAAGTATAAATTACCTTGCAATTGACCCAAAAGAGGGGGCAAAATGTAATTAAACCTTCACGATAATCTCAAATTAGTAATTCAACAATACAAATGAGGAAGAAATAAATGAAAGTTGATCAGACCGACATTAACAGCCATGAAATCGCCGCCTATCCTTATTGTTCTGTTCAAAAAACTCACAATCTCTGTCGATTGCCACCGACTCCAACTCCAGCATGCAACATTAATGATGAATACTAAACTCATGTTCGAAATTTTGGTCGGATGGTCGACGCTGCTATTGAGATTTCGGCATTACTGAGGAAGGTATAAGCTATGCCTCCACAATCGATTCCTTCCTTTTCTATTTCCTTTAACTTCTGGAGGGGTTCAGCCGACGCTATATAACCCGAACACTCTAATGTTTGATTTTGTTTGATTATTTTAACGTGTAAATGTATTAAGATTGATTACGCTACATCAGTAAAAACTACTATAAGTTGTTAAACTACACGTGGATGTTCTGCCCTTTAGAATGCGTTGATGTCTTGTCCTCTAAAATGCGTCGATGTCTTGCCCTAGACATTTTTCTTTCTTCTAAGTTTTTTGTTACCAAAAATAATACCATCTCTTATCAAAAAGATTTTGAATATAATTTTTTTTTTTAAATTTTATCAACCTAACTTAGACCAAGTTTAAAAGATTAACTAAGCGCTTAATCTTATTCAAGCATATCGGGCTCGAATGGTTGGTACTTGGTAGTGCAATTTGAGTGTAGGGTTCATTAGTTCACCTTTCAACACTAGATATACTTAACATAAATGGTTTAGAATAATAATGGGTTGTATTGATAAATAAAACGAATATTTTATGCCTAATATTTATGTAAAGTTTAATTAGTATTAGGGAGATAATTTATATTGAATTTCTATCTGTGATTGGATTTGCATTTCAATACCATTCCCTTTTATGGCTTTATATTATTGAAATGGTATAGATGTTTGCATTCCAATTTGGTATCCAAAGTCATTGAAAGCCAAAAAGAAAAACAAAAAGGTTCCACTTTATTTTGGCATAGTGTGTCTTTGTTCATTGAAAGTAGTCATAGACCGTGGATAGTAAGTTTCTAATGAACCTATATTGTTAAACGAGTGTTCCCAAATTTTTGAATGGTGAATAGATGGTAATATATTACTAGTAAACTGGCTTTCCCTATCGCCTTGGAACTATCATACCTCTATTAGACTAACCTCTGATGCTATAAAACTTGTTTTGGTTATTTCTATAATAATTTGAACAATATAACTTATGAAACAAGTAAGCATTGTTTTCCACAAATGAGATTGCAATAACGTGTAGCAAGTTAAGTTAAATATTATTCTTAGAATGATGCATTAAATTAGGTATCGTATTTTAACGACAAAATGTGTATACAAAGGTGACAATACTAACAAAAACAAACATCAATACAACATTCAAAATGGAGATTAATTAGTTTTCATGTGATTCTAACTTCTTGATCTTTTGGAGCAATTTTTATGTAAGAATTTCTAGTATTTTTATTACCAGTATCTTAACCATTTTCATGCATTCTCGAAACAAAAGGTGAAAAGAAATAAATGAATACTATGAAAGTTTTGAAACAATTCTTAAAGAACATGCTTTGGCATTTTGATTTGTACATAGTCAAACCACACCTTGACTAGTTTTTGAAGAAGTTAGGTTATGAACTTTTGGTGAAAAAAAATTAACTTCTCGAGATTGGATAGGCAATTATAAACATGACCACTGGAAAATAGTGCTATTGAATTACCTCTGCATATATGTTTGAAAAAAAGAAATAGATTTAAACTTCTGCTATTGAGCAATTTAAAGAATTTATAAAAGTTATCGTAGTTATTTTTTATCTTTTTCCTTGTTCAATTGTAATTGAACCGGTTCAATTTGCCTAACTCAGCTAGATGAATTTTAGTCATCTAGATACTCATGACATTTAGATTTTTTTTTTATAATTAAAACCACCAAAATGTGGGGGGCGGACACCCTTATTAATAAAGATAAAATCATACATAGAAGGGGGACTAGGCCAAGACCTCCGAAAAATACAATTTGCACAACACTTCTAGGATGCCCTTATTATCTTGAGAAATGTAGCTAAAAATTGATAGAGCTTATAAAAAAAAAAAGAACAACAATGAAGATAGATGAAAGAAACTAATTAGAATGCTTAGAAACACTTCTTGTTGTCATTTGGTGTGTACCTGGCTGATTTGTTAAACCTTTACGCTTTCTTCCTCTCTTGGCTGGATTTCCTTTAAACTGCATAACTTCCTTTTTTCTGAGCTACTGCTTGTTTCAATTTCCTTCCTATAATTTTGCTAAGAATTCGTAATTCTAAATGTGATAATGGAGCTAATTGTGTTGGAAATTCTAAATCTGAAAAGTAAGTAGCATAATTAATTGTTTGCTTGGTTTGTTCCAATTCAGTCTCATCCCTTGCCTCCATGAATTAAACATAAGCCACTATCAGGTATCTTGTTGATTAATGCTCAATCATTTGGGTCCAAAATGACACCATCATTTCATGTTTGAGAGGATTCCAATGTAGATTCATTAGTTAAAGGAACTGTGTCCTTGCAATGAATTGAAATGCCTGTCCGATTCTGGAATGAATGTTGTATTGACGAACCAACAATTTGTTGTAAAGGACTATCCAAATTTTGAATATTAGATTCCTCACCAATAGACATGACTTGATCAACAACGAAATCCTTATTAAGTGGACCATCTTGAAAATACATAACTTGATTTTGTATAGAATTGAACTCTTGATTCTTTGGATCATTCGGTTCCTCATTTTGTGGAGCATCTTGAATTTTCAAAATTTGATTTTGTGGCTGATTATGCAAATCATTCTGTTGCTTGTTTTGTGGGGGAGATTTCGGCACCCAAATTTTCTTATCCTTTGGTGGTTGCACCACCACTTGCAGTCGAGTTTGAGGCTCTACTATCGGACTCCTCGACATCATTACCTTTTGTGTCTCCTCCATCTACCGGGCAGCTGGCCAACATGTGATCCGCAACATTGTGGCACTTTAAACAGAACTGTGGTAAATCTTCATAAGAAATTTTTTACCATATTAATCTTATCATCAAGCTCAACTCGAAACCAATTTGGTAAAGATGATTTAAGATCAATCTCTATGCATATCTTAGCAACTCCTGGCCTAGTCAAGGCAATAGTGGCAGTATCCAATTTCAAAGGATTACCAACAACTTTAGAAATGGAGAAAAGAATAGATCTTTTAAAAAGAATGAAAGGCAAGGCCTCCATTATAATCCATACAGGAACAATTGTGGAGTCAACATTCGGACGAAAATCCAGAGTCCATTTGAAAACCTTCATAGCATAACCCATAATGTAACATGTACCTTTTGGCGAACACCGTAGAAAGTCTTCTTCAAGATCAAAATGGATGAGAACATGCCTATAGTCCACCAATCCTAAAGAAGCTGAACTCTTTGAAGCCAATGGTTAGGAAATTCTTCCGAATCAATTCCATGCTAGGTCTTCCAAGCTCGAACTTCCCAGCTAAAGAAAAATTGAAAGGCTTAGATAACTTTGCATTTTCCTCCTTCGAGAAACGAATAGCGGGCTTACCTTTGAACATATGGAATTCCTTGAGAGGAGCATCCGAGTCCAATGCAATAGACTTCCCTTGCAAAATATTTGCCAAGCACAAATCTTTTGCCCCTTCAGTCTGTGGTTGAGGGGCAGCTATTGCTACCATAGGTAGCTGATAATAAGCAAGCAATTTTAGAGAGAGAAAATGATTCTAGAGAGAAAGTAAGGAATGACAAGTTTGAGGCTAATTCTTCACTCATGATATTTGCTTAATTATTCAATGAATACGTGAATTTGAAGTCCTTATTTGATGAGTTAGGAAAGTATGGAAGGTGCAGCGTAAGCAAAATTCGTATTTTGATTTTACAAAGGTATGCAAGGTAGTAATCTAAATTCATCGCAGAATTTCTTTCTTAGATGTTTTTACTAAAACTAGTATGGGAGCACATGCTTTGCATGTTTGGAGATACTAATTATTTGACTTTTATCACTTTGAATTAAAAAGTAAATCATGTTAGGAGATACTAACTAGTTGATTTTTTTAGTACATTTACTTTTCTATTTATATAATTTCTGTTTCAATGTTTAATTAAGTCAAAGAATTTTTTCTAGTTCGTATGAGTTTAGGGAAATATTTACTCACAGGTGATTTTTTATGCATTTTCTTTTGGCATATTTTGTTGAAAATATAAGAGATTTGTTTAGTTTCATAGTTCAAATAATATTTTTGGCAACAAAGTACACCTTACGTGGTAAGATCTTTCTCTTATGACTTAGTGGTTATGGGTTCGAGTCACTAAAGGGTAGGGGAGGTGTGGATTTTTTTTTTAAAAAAATAGTTTAAACATTTTCATAAAAGTTAATTAATAGCACATCTATCTTATAATTTTTAAAATAGAAGTCTATTTGCTCTACATTTTTCAATTATTGAAGCAGTCTACAACGAGCTCATTGGAACTCTATTTAACTTCAAAAATAGGAAAGTTTAAAATATCATCAAACTATAGCACAATGTAAGATAAGAAATATGTTAGAATTTATTCTTATATTCATTCTATAAATTTAATAATCGAAGGGTAGTGTACTCTTGAAAAGTTGACGATTTATAAAGTTTATTGGATCCTTTATTCTCTTCAATTATTCAATTTCTATAATAATAATTTCGGATTTATCATGCGCATTAAGATGTTCAATTATTCTTGAATCCCTATTCCTATCTCGAAACCAATTTGATAAAAGAACCATTCGTGTGCAAATGCTACATAGCAATTTTTAATTTAAGAAACAAAATCTTTTTTAAATATATAATTTGCACAACTATAGGAATTATATCCTCGAAATAGGAAAAAAGTGAAAAATATTCTACCACTATTTAGCAATTTACAGCATGAAATTTAGTGATTAATTCATTATATTAGCTGCAGCTTTAAACTATCATTATATATAGTAGTAAATTAAAAGGTAGATATTCAATATTATACATTTATTTGATAGAAAAAGATCAATGATATATAGCTGCAGTGGATATCAACTTGTATAGTAATAATTCAAAAGTAACAATGAACATTTAGTATTTAGATTTTATTAGACAAATCATACTTTAGTTAATTTGACATCCCTACTTATTAGTTTGTAATTTATACAGTTACAAATATTTGATATTAGATCTTTACAGGTCCAAAAATAATAACAATAATATTTTTTTGGAGCACAATAATTGTCTATTAAAAATTTTAACTAATATAATTTAAGAATTAATTTTTGATTATAGGAAAAGCTTAACTTAAATATGTGTTAACTATTCAATGCATGAAAAGGAAAGTAAAAGTGAAGTAAGAATTGTAAGATAAGAATTATGTCATTTTAAGCAAAGTAAAAATAGATGTGAATAACATTTTTCACCCCTTTATTATTCATCCAATTAGTTTTTTACTTTAATTTTTAGCTAAGTACCAGAACCATGGTGGGGATATGACTAAATTTTATTGAAATATAAAAAAGTACAAGGAGGGGGACTATGCCAAAACTGTAAGTAGAAATCAATTTGTAAACCTTCGTTGAGGGCAGCCAATAGTATCCAAAGAAATTAACTCCTTTATAAATGGAGGCAAATTTTTAAGGGTATACATTATAATCCTGTGGTTTCAAAATCCTCATTAGCTAGTGTACCTGCAACAATATTACATTCTCTAAAAATATGATTGATATTAAACTGAAAATGAGCAAAAATATGCCTAATCTACATGATATAACTATCAATACTCCATGAATGTGATTGATCATCCCTCAAAATGCTGACTAGAGTCTTTGAATCCAACTCAACTTCAATGAAGGTTATGTTCAGTTCTTTACAAATCTTCAACCCATCCAAAAGAGGCAATACTTTTGCTTTTAAACTAGTACCTTGTCCAAAGTTGTTTGAGAAAGCAGTTACACCAATGAAGAAAGTACCATTAGAATCTTGTATTATTCCACCTCCTAAAGATAATCCAGGATTACCTTTGCATGCCCCCATCTATTTTGAGTTTAAACTTTTCTTGTGGTGGCGCCTTTCACTACACTGCTGTTATTTTAGTAGGCTTTGAAACCACCAAACGAGCTATCAATCCGGTGCATGGAAGTTGATCATCTGCAATAGTTGAGTTAGGCAAAGGGAAAACCCTAGAAATGTTTCTGATTTGAGAACAAAATGATGACTTGGTATGAGCTGACTCAGACACCATCAAATACCGCCTGGTTTCTAGCTTTCCAAATTGACCAACAAACCAACGAGAGGATGATTTTGAGAAGAATACCTTTGGCTCAATTCTCGGAGAAGTGAATCCACCAAGATTGAAGCTTGAGTTGCAAGAAGTTTACATGATCAAAAGAAGTCTACAATAAGCCTTCAAAGTGTTGCCAAACTGTAGAGGCTTCACTTCATGACAAAAATAAATGTTCAATTGATACTCTTGTTGCTGGAAAAAGGCACCTTTAGAGGCTAAAGAAAATCCAATTTTGTCAAGATATCATCTGTAGGCAAAAGTCTGTTTAGAAGTGTCCACATGAAAATAGAGATTTTAAGTTGCAACTTTTTATCCGATATCATTTGTCTTGTCATGCTTCAAGGATGAGAATTTAGATCAGAGATTGAAGAAATAGAGAAATGCCCATCAGAATTCAACATCTAAGCATAAATGTCATGATGATCAGATAAAGTAATAGTAGAGTCTTTCAGCAGATCATTTGGCATGATCTTTTCTGAGTTGGAATACCTAGAGTCGAGTTTTTGCATGTTCTATTGTTGACAATCCCAGACATGCAAATTTTGAGGTGAGGATCAAAAATCTGATCAACTACTTTATACAAAGGCCCCTATGCATGCCAATAATCAAATCAAAAGGAACTTTCTCCATTTTTTATTTTAATGAGTATATATATGCTTCTCAGTGGCCTCTTCATGCATAATCCATCATTTTCTATGTATTTTAATGAGTATATATATGTTTTCCTTTACCTAGATATCTACATGTCATAAACCTGGACCATAGAGAAGAGCCCTTTCTAAAATTCCACTAGATTTTCATGGAAAAACCCTTGGCCCTTTCTTCAAAGATCTCACTCCAAGACCATTACAGGTTTGGTGATTTTGTTGCATGACACCCAATGATTCCTAGGACCATACTCAGAATACCCCCCCCATAAAAATTTGGCAATGATTCGATCAAAGTCTCTAACAACTGTACTTGGAGGTAATAAAACAACCATAAGATACACAGGAATACTACTCAAAACATGCTTGATCAGAATTAATCTACCTATAGGAGATAATACAACATTGGAAAGTTCCTTCTAGAAAAACCACTTAAATGTTGGATGATTCTTATCCTAGCAGTAGAAAATTTGTGAGATACTGAGAATGTACTCTTAGGTTTATTGATCAACTATCTAGATTGCTGCTCAAAAGTGGTTATTAAAACTTCATCAAATATCTTAAGAAGCAAACAATGATGGATGATTCTTATCCCAACAGTAGACAATTTGTGAGATACTGAGAAGGTACTCTTAGCTTTATTGATCAACTATCCAGATTGCTGCTCAAAAGTGGTTAAAAACTTCATCAAATGTCTCAATAAGTTTGCTTCTTCTCTAGTAAAAATGACAATGTCATCAGAAAAAGTAAGGTGTCGAATTGGCATACAATCTCTTGGCATAGAGAAGCCTGCCACTCTTCCATACTTATAGAGTTTCTTGGGACCTCTACTCAGAACTTCAATCATGATAATAAATAGAAGAGAGGAAAGAGGATCTCTTGGTGTACCCTCTTGTTGAGTTAAACTTTAGGAGAGCCATTTATGAGAATGGAAAAATCAACAATTTTGTAGAACATTGGAATCCAGACCTATCCAAACTTGAGAGAAACCAAATCTTTTTGAGAAATTGGTATAGAAACTACCAGGAAACAATATCAAAGGTCGTCTTTGTTAAATACAACCTCAAGATTAGATTACCGCCACGGGATTTCTTGTCAATGAAATCAACATATTCTTAGACCAGAAGGATGTTTTCATAAATGCTTCTCCCCTTGGTAAATGTAGCCTGTTCATGAGAAATCAATGTAGGCAGAATGGTTGAAAGTTTGTTAGCCATCACCTTCATGCAAATTTTATTAAAGAAGTGCATAGATTAATAGGTTTATAATAATAGAAAAATATGAAGGATTCTCTTTCTTAGGAATTAAAGTGATAAGAGTACTAGTAAAGACCCTAGGTAGTGGCCTTCCAAATAAGAATTCCTTAACAGCTTCATCCAATCAGTTTAATAACAATAAAAAGATAGGTTCTACATTATATTTGTTTTTTTGTACACAGAAGCCAAATTCTTTTCATATTTTGGACAACGAATATCTTCATCATTACAAAGTCTAGATAACAATATTAGACACAAAAAAAAAGGTATTGGCGGAAGGAAGCTAAAAATGTTATGACAACATCTATAAACGATAATGTCTTTGTAAATTCAAATTAAGATGGCCTTGAGACTTTTAAGCAATTTTATGTAAAAAAAAAGTTTTTTTTTTTTTTTTTTTTTCTTCTTTTTTTTTTTTGTATAAAAAATAGGAAAAGATTTCAAAATTAGTCTTTCAAAAGAGTGCAAAATTTTATACGTGATAAGTCCTACTTTTTGTTGTTTAAAGATAATTCTTACTATTATTTAACTTAATGTGTATCCTAAAAAAGACAAAAAATAGTACTTGTATAATTTCTAAAATTCATCTTTGAAAAATGAATACCATATAGAACTTTCTATTCTGTACAAAAATCTTATCTATCTAATAATAAAATAGCCATTAAGAGTGAAAGTATATTTTAGAATTATGTACTTTTAAAAGGTTAATGGTATTTTTTTTTTTTTTTGTATCGGAATACAGTTTGGAGGGTAAATTAGAACACATTTTCAGTTTAGAGGGTTAAATTCATAATCTTTCAGTTTGGGACGGATTGATAAGGTATTCCCTATTTATTTTTGTTTTGAGGACCGAATTGAGACTCTTTACATTTAGAGGACTATATTGGAATATTTCTTTCAACTTAGAGGGGTCAAAACAAGACCTTTTCACTTTAAAAAGCCATATTGACATTTTTGCTTAGTTTGATTGGCCAAAATGGTATTTAACTATTTGAAATTAAAATAACTCTGTGTTCCTTTATTTGCTAAATGAATTTTTCTGTTTTCTCATAATAGTTGTTAATAAACTATTGGTTTCTTTAATTGCATATAAATATTGCCTAGTTTATTAATGTATCCACAACCTATATATGTTGATAATAATCATATGCAGAATTCTATTTAATGAGAAATTTTATTCCACTAAGTTTTTTTGATAACTTTATTTAGTATTCATCTTCAATTTCTAAATCTATCCCAGAACTATACTCTATGAGGAAATTTACTTAAATTAAATTTAATTCTAAATGAAGTCTCACAAAGTTAGTTTTTATTTCATGTGTACCTTTTTAGAATTTTATTTTTTTGTTAAGGGTCCAAAAGAATAGGTGAAACATGTAAATTTATTTTCCAAGTAAATTTTATTTTTTTATTTCTAAAACTATCCCAAAAAAATTTCTTTTTCTTCTTTAATTTCTAAAACTCATTTTTAATATTTTATTACATAAGGAAATTTATTTCCTAATATGAAGTCTTAAATGTAGGTTTTGTTATTCTTTTACTCTTTGAGGAGTATTTACATAAACAGTCTGAAAAGGATATTCAAGTTGGGAAAAGGATATTCAAGTTGGGAATATTAACAAAGTCATTAAATTTTTTATTTAGAGTAACTTGGAAAGAAAATCTAAAACTAAATCAAACTCCTTCATTTATTATAGTATATATTAAATTAACACATTAAATGTGTTTAAGAGACAGGGAGCATGTTTCTAAATCTATCCCAAAATGCTACTCTATGAGGAAATTTGCTTCAATCAAATTTAATTCTAAATATAAGTCTAAAAAAATTAATTTTATTTCCTGTGTAGACTTTTGCCAATTTTTTCTTGTTAAGCGTCCAAAATTATAAATGAAATTAGTAAATTTATTTTTCAAGTGAATTTTATTTTTTTATTATTCTTGATTTTTTAAAAATCCATTCCCGTAAAATTATTTCCTATTTTTCTTTAATTTTTTTAAACTCATTCCTAATATTCTATTCCATAAGACAATTTATTTTTATCCAATTTATTTCCTAATATGAAACCTTAAAAGTAGGCTTTATTTCATGTTTTACACTTTGAGAAGTATTTATATAAATAACTTAAATAATTATAAAAAGGCATTCAAGTTAAGGGAAAAAATAAAGTTATTAAATTTTATAGTAAGGGGAACTTCGAAAAGAAAATTTAAATCACTAAATTATATTAGATCTTTTAATATAGTATAGATATCTCGCAAGCAAGACAAAATTATGTAGCTGAATTGGCATATTTCAAGCACTGCACCAAAATCCTACTGGCAGTGTTGGAATTCTAGTATCCAAGACAATCATTAACATGGTAAGTATTAATCTGTGAGCTGAAATAAATATTTTTTGTTTTTATAATAAATGCTCCTGTTGTAATATAAATCTCTCACTTTCACACCTACAAGCCATTTGAGATTTTTCCTGTTTCATTAGATCTTTGCTCTCGCTAAATCAATAGGTAAGAATCATAAGGTTTGTTGCCTGAATTTTTTGAATAGTTTCTCATCTTTTTCTCTTTCACAATTTCCATCCTCTGAGTGTGACGCTGGTATGATTGTTCGTGTGCTTTTTTTGTTTTATTTTTTTCTCTAGTAGAATGCATAAACTTCTTATGCAATGTGATGATATAATTTTTTTTTCTTATGGTTTCCAGTTTTCAATTGGGAAGATGAATCGTGCAAGGGCTGGAAGTTGCGTTAATAGTTAGCTTCTATTCCTTACTGTGTGGTTACTCTAGAAATTTTTTTTTTTCGTAAATGAGAATTTTTCTTTTTTGGCCATTTTTCCTTTATTTGTTTCTATGTGATATGTATTCTAAGTTTTAATTACCCTGTCTCTTGCATATGCTGGTAACATTTAAGGAAGAAGAAAAAATTCAAATAGATTGTTGGTTGATTAAAACCTCAATTGGAATTTTGGGAAGTCTTTTGGTGGACTTATGTCTAAAATCACATTAGTTTGATTTCGATGTTCTATAGTTACAAGTCTAGAAGAGGACAAATGGAAATAAGAATAACCAGATCAGTATGTGTTTATTTAAATAGTGGTAGTACAAAATTGTAGTTGCCGAATAACTGATAAGAGAAATGAAGGAGAGAAAAGAAGAAAAAGGTTTCTATAGTACATTTCCCTATATAAAAAAAAATGGGAGAGTTCTTTTTGAGGAATACATCATTTCTTGTCTTTGCACAATCATTAAATGAAAATGCAGACCCTTCCCAATCTTTATTAATTGTCCCAAAGAAGAACATTGTACTTGGTACAAAGAGTTACAAATAGTCTTTCTTTTTTGGTCTGTTTGATAATTATGCTATAGCTTTTGATTATGAATAAGAAGTCCCAAGTTTTATTTCTAAATATGTTACAATCTTTTAAACATAATTGTTCTTGTTGCAAATTTTTTTATTCTTTCTAATTTGGAATAATTTCCACAATTTCCTTACCATGCATTCTTTATTTAGTGAGTTGTCACTTGAATGATTTTGCAGAAACCATTTGAGTTCTTGCATGTCATGTTCAATGTATGGAAATAATGGATGACAATGAGAAGTATTTTCATAGTTTTTCTTCTCATTATACTTTGACGTTTTATTTGGCGGGTTTCTTCACTTATTTGTTTTGTTTTACTATAGGCATAATACAGTTTACTTTAATCAAAACTCATTAACAGTTTTTACTTGACTACAAAAATAATTATTTTACTTTTGCTTTCAGTTGGTCCTTTGATTATTGTATGAAGTTGACTTGGCTATTTGCGCTGGAACTTATTGATTATTGTATGAAGTTGAATTGGCTATTTGCGCAGGAACTTATTAACTTCTGATCTTCAGATTCTCTTGATTGATAGTGCCCATCTACATAGATTCTAGTGATTCTAGTGATTTGTCACTTGAGTATGAGCCCTCTTCCGTGACCTTCCAAACCGCAACAACCTCTGTTCCTGGAGTTGTCAACCTAGTAAGAGAACTTAGTTATACTTCAACAATAGTCTAAGATACCATTTTATTGATTTTGATTATTGTTGTACTGCTAACATGACATGTAATGTAAATTTCTTAAGTGATTTGACATGTAATGTAAATTTCTTAAGTGATTTGATGTATGTTTTAGGAATCTCTGGCACATGTGGAAGGTGTTGTGGAAGGTGTTGTTAATAGCTATAGTAATGCAACTATAACATCCAAGCTTATTACTCATCTTTTTTCCCCTTTTAAGGCTAATACTCCTAGTTTGAGATATCATACATAGTTTATTTTCCTTTAAATGTTTGAGCTAAGTTTGTTAATGGAAAAGAGCTAACTCATTTATTAGTTCTTTTGCTAAACAAGATTATTAATGTATACTTTTTTCTATAGACTGCAGCTGATAATGGTGACAATGGAGAAACTCTTCCAATGCATACAATTCAAGTGCCCTCTGTTATGGATTTAACAAGGTAAAAGTAATTGTATTCTTTTTCATATTTATATAGTTTGATTTAAAACAATGAATAAAGTCTTAAAACCTAATAGAGAGAACATAAAAGTCTTGTAAGCTTCTTTTATCGAGTACTTAATCTGCTCAATTATTGCATTTGATACTCTTGAAATTAAAGACGTGCATTTACAAATGTGTAGTCTTTCATGAAGTATACCGTGTAAGTACTAATTTAATAGTGTTATACTTTTCGTATAAAACTTTTGAAATCCCTATGTAGATTTTTGATGTGCTCGTACATTTATCATATTAATAGTGATGAAGGGTTGACTCAGAAAGCATCTCCACAACCCTCAATTGGGAGACGTGAATGCACAAAGAATATGCCCAATGAACCTCTGAGGTTGCTAGTGCAAGGTGATGATGTTCGTTTTCCAGAAAATACAAGTACTGGAGAACTTCGACGTTCATCAAGGAAACGAAATGAGGTATGAATAGAGTCTTACACTTTTTGTTGGGTCTTTTTTTGTATTCAAGCAGTATGATAAATGTAAATTGTACAATGTATTGTTAATGTTTAAAGGTTTTTGGACTTTGAAAGAAGTATCCTACTATATAGATAAGGAGGAAAAAATTCTAAGAATATGCCTATTTTCTAAATTTATTCTATTTGTGTGCCTATTTCAAAGTGGTGTTCCGAAGGAGTTCCAGAAAATTTTAAAAAAAAAAAAAAATTATTTGTTCTTGACCTCGCATTCGCTGAATGCGAGGTCTATTTTACTGACCTCGCATTCTGAGAATGCGAGATCCTATTTTTTTTTTTTTTTTTTATTTTTAAAAAATGCGTTGTGATGAATTTTTGTTTTGTTTTTTTTTTTTTGGTTATAGCTAATTTGACTATGTATATATATATATATATTTTTTAGAATTTAACAAATTTGACTCATGTATATTGCGAATGGAAATCGTGCACTATTACAAAAATAGAAAAAATGAATGATTTCGGAAATTTGACTATGTATATTCTAGAATGTATAAGAGTGCACTATTACATCTATCTTAAAAATGAAGGATTTGACTGTAAGATAAAATCATTTAAATAGTAAATCGTAAATTATAAACTATAACATTAACGAAGTTGTAGAATATTTGAGAATAGTAAACCACTATCTTTAAATCATAAACTATAACATTAACGAAATAATTTTTTTTTTTTTTTTTTGGGGATTTTGGGGAATTTGGGGAATTTGGGGACTTATCTTCTGCGAGGCCTTCAGTCCTCGCAGAAGATAAGTGGTTGTCGACCTCGCATTCGAGGAATGCGAGGTCGGTCAACTTTGACTGACCTCGCATTCCTCGAATGCGAGGTCAGTCAACACTAATAATTTTTTTTTTTTTTTTTTTAATTTTTTTTTGGAACTCGCATTCTCCGAATGCGAGTTCCACTGCTTCGGAACACAACTTTGTCTAAATAAATAGGCATACAAATAGAACACTTTTGAGAAATGGCATAATAATAGAAATTTTCCAGATAAGGAGTTGGATACTTGACCTTTGGTTTGGTGGTTGGTCAAGGTAGTATTGGAATTTCATTCTTTCTAGTGTGACTTTTGGTTGCACTATTTTTCTTTGTCTTTTCAATTTTCTAACTATGCAATAGCCTCGTTTATTCACATTTGTTTTTCATTACTCTAAAAAATAGTTCATTTCGCACCTTCATGATCTAAAAACTAATTAAAAATTTAGCATTAACTCTACATTCTTAATTAAATAGTTAGTCAATTGATTGTATTCGATAATTAACTATAAATTAATTGTTGAGATTTTGCTTCTCTTATTTATTGTTTATATTTCACCGATGTTGCATCTTTCTATATTGTCTTTCAATTAATTATTGAAATTTTGCTTTTCATATTCTTTTTTGCAGCTCTCTGCATATTCTTGTAATATTATCAAAATAGTAAAGACTAAATATGGCTGTATTAAAGAACGAACTCGAGAAAATATAAAAAAGAAAGAGAAAATATAAGTGAAAGATGATGGGGAATTAACAATTACTAATTGGCCAACTCCTAAAAAAGCAAAGGAGAAGACAAAATTGTAATTTGTTGGTTTTTCTTTTCATTTTTCTTGGGATAATTATTGAATTTTAGAACAAATCATCATAAAAATGTCATAATAACTCAAGGTTGTAAATATAAGTATGTTTAACTTGAATAAGTAGTTGTAAATATAAGTATGCTTAGCCTAAAAAAATATAATTATATTTAATTTTCTAAAACTCTATCATTACATTTTATGGTATAATTTAGATAGGTAACCAACCTTGCATATCACGCAAGATAGAAACTATACACAAATATAGAGCAATTGAATTTTGTATCATAAAAGTAAACAGTACCCTGTGACTATACCATTTGTTGATTTCTTTGACAAAGCTATTTCTTGTATATGAAGTTAGGATGCCTGTGTATCTTTGGTTTGCCTGATCTAACTTCAACTTGGTGCCTCTTAATAGCGATATGTTTACGTTTTCAAAAGAAAAAAATACTCAAGAAAATTGCATAAAAGTTTTGAGACCGCATGAGTCAGTTTTGGATTGATTATTCTGGATCATTAATTGTGTCTAATAATTTAGAGAGTAAGTATGTGACGTATTTGAGTTCTAATAATGCTTCCATAATGATGATATCAGTGCAGTGAATTTTCTTATCTCTTTAGTATATTCTATTATGGTGAAATATATTTTTTTAATACATCATTTTGGTTTTACAACTCGTAAATCGAAAAGTGAAAAAAGGAAGTTAAAAACGTAGAGAATAGCTTAAGAATTTTTATCCATAAGTCAAGCACAACCTCAAAGGTTGGATTCATTTGATATCCTCTACCAGCATGACTTTGATTGAGGTTGATTTTTTAGATAAAAGATCTTTTATTCTTCCTTTTATTTTTGTTTTTTTTCCTTTTCAAAGAGGAAGTCCTTAGTAAATATCAAACTCTTAATTGCCAATTTGATGGGCTGCTATTTTTTTTTTTTTAAATATAGAAGGATGAGATTCCTAAAGAATCCTCAATTTTATCGAGTGATTTTTCTATGTAGTCTACTCTTCCCCAACTGTTTTTGAGATAGATAGATGTGCATATACGCAAGAATATTCGTTTAGAGTGTTTGCATTGCATAAGCATACACATATCAAAAGAACATAGATGATCATTCTGTATTTCTTTTATTTCTAGTTTTTTTTGTTTTTGTTTTTGTTTTTTTTTTTTCCTTTTTTTTTTTGTTTTTCCTTTTTTTTTTTTTTGTTTTTTTGTTTTTGTTGAAGATGACTCTCTAGTCAAAGAAAATGGAAGAAAGAACTTAACGGCTTTTTCTTGGGTTTTGTGGGTTCATTTGCCAACTAAAGAATTCTCGTTTTCCAGGTATACTACTATGAAGGTCGAATTGCAGTCCCCAAAAAGCAACCGAGGTACAGTTAGATGCACTGTTTTTTTATCTTAATTTTATGGAATCATTGGGTTTTAAGCATAACTCGTCCTGGCAGCCACTCTTTATTGTGTATATTTTGCACCAAACACATTCTTTGTTTCAGAAATGCATGTATGCTTTTCTAGCAAAGATGTGATCCCTAAGAAAAAGTATACTTCTTTGAGGATGCGAGCATCGAATGATCCATCTGTACTTTTAGGTTGGTGCTCTCTTCATTTAATGTACACTATCTCGTAAACTATAATTAAATTATGTTCTTTTGTATTTACACATTTCCCTTTTTTTTTTTTCCAGAAAAAAGGATGATGAAACAGAGGAAATGAAGATTTTGAATTGAGCAACGGGGACAAGAAATAAGAGGCTACTTTATTTGCTAACATGTTTCCTCTTCGCTATGGCTGTTAGTTCATCATTTGTTTGTACTGGAATAAATCCAGGACATTGGAGTTCCTATGCAACTTTTTACCTTAAATATGGTATATTTGAACTACCTTTGAACTTATTTTGTTTTGTTTTAGTGAAACTATGACAACTCTGTCTAAGAACCTTTAATTTTGTGACATTCTTGTCTTTTGTTCTTTTTAAGTTGTTGGACAATGAGGGACAATCATATAGGTTTTCATCTTTTTTTTTTGACAGCCAATAATATAGTCAACTCATATTATTGAAAATGGAAGTATAACTAGAAGATTTTTCATTTCATAAATAGTTATAGGAGCCAATCCCTCAACTCTCAGTGCTTGCAGTTTGTTTCTTTCATTGCCCTTGTGTTTGTTGGTTTGGCTTGTTTGAATAGTTAAGGACTTCTCTGAAAGAAGGCATACCTTATATATATATATATACACACACATAGTAAATCCTATTTCTTGGATGCATGATCCCTTTTTTGGGGCAATTTTGGGAATATTCTGTTATAAAGTTTGAACACCATTTGCATTTAGTAAGTTGTGTTAACGCTAGCTTTTCTACGTGATTTCCATGTTTAACTGACTTGTTCATAGGTTGAAAATTGATTTTAGGTTACAACTTAAAATAACATGTATTTGGGAAATTTTTGTTTGACGTATCATTTTTTAATAATTAGGTATATTATCCCACTAGCTTGCTCTAAGGCCCAATTAGGAATAAAAATTGAAGAGAAAAAGAAAACCTATTGAGAAAAATATTCTTAAAAACTCATTTTATATTATGGAAGTTAGTTAAAACTTACCTTATACATTTCTTTTAGTTTTTTTTTCCATTATAAATATTTCATGTTTTATTGTTTGTAAGTATATTATTTTTCTTTTTCATAATGGCACTAGTTCCTTATTATTCTTGGTTCATTTTAACTTATGAAAGGGCTATATGCTTTTGACACTTGCACAGTTATTTGGAAAAGCTTCCAGTACTACACTGATTGGTGAAGATCCAAATATGAATCAGTTTTTGAAGCTACTCTACCTTTTTGTTTTAACAAGAAAAAAAAAAGTAAAAAGAAAAGATTGATAGTGTTGGTTTGTAGTAGGTTGTATCCTTTTGTAATTATGTGGTCGTGGATTACCATAGGCATCTTAGATAATTTGATTGTAAAGTTTATGAGCTTTACAAAATGGATTAAAAATAGTTAAAAAGTTTTGAAAATTTCATGAACTTTCTACACAAAGACAAAATAATAATACTTTCTTCTGTGAATAAAGATTTCAAACCATATAGAGAAAGTAATGATTATACATGTTATGCTTCCAAAAACTAACAACGTTGAAAATTTGTAGAGGCATTGAGAAATTAGATTTCATCTAATTTATTGTTATTTACTGCACTAATTTAATTCTTAGGTAAAATTGAATGTCCGCTTGTTATAGTACATAAACAAGTTTAGAGTATTCTTTTAATCAGTTCAATCTTTCTTTGAGTTTGAATCATTTTCCAATTAAAGAATTATACATGCCATAATTAAATTACCTGTTCAATAAATTTTGATTTTTAATTGCAATTTTAAGAGACTATTATGTCAAACTCCTTTATTTTTTTGGAATTTATAATATGGAATGGAAGAGAATTTATAACAATTCGACTTATTCGGCTTATTTAACTTAACGGTCAAATAAGTCGAATTTAAATGACTCGACTTTAATTAACTTTGAGTTTATACGACTTAACTTTGATTTTTGAAATTTTCAAATTTAAAAATCAAACAAGTCAAATCAAACAAGTCGAAAAATCGAATATCGGTGGAATGAACATCCCTATCTGCGGCCATTACTACTATTGGTCTTTGAAATAAATCAGATCAAATAAATGCTCTCGTCACAAGAAATACAAGCCCAAAACTAATGGCTCGTTGCTGATAATGTTATTATTTATTGTTATTTAAATAATATTTTGCAATTATATCATTACATGTTTTTTAATTATTTTTCTCTCACATACATAACATCTCATTAAGTTATTACTGTAATTATTTTAAATAATATTTTAAATAAAAGCTGTCCAAACATATTTGATTCTAGTTTTGCTTTGCTTCAACATAGATATCCTCTAAATCAACTAAAAAACAACCAAAAGCATGTAAATATCCCAAATAAAATGTTAGTTACAAATTACAACTAAAGCCACAGTACCGAATAAATGCACTTTAATCATATGCATGGTTGAAGAAGAAAACAAAAATGGAAGGATTACTTCCTTGTTTTGACATTTTTGTTTCACACTACCAAAGCATTTCTCTACCGTTTTCAACATGTGGTATTGTTAAAGTAGAATGAGAAAGACAATACTTATATTCAAAATATTATTCATAATAGAGCAAAGTGCTAATTTGGACATTAAATTATATTTCGATTATCACTTTAGTTACCAAATTTATTGGGTGGCCAAAATAGTCCCCAAACTTCTAAACTACATCTAAAGAATCACTCCGTCTATTTTAGTCATTAAACATTCCGTTAATGACTTTTAGCGAGAGTAAAATTGTCTAATCACACTTTACTATACTTTACTTTCAACAATTTTCAAAATGACGTAGCTTAGACTTAAAATAAGTCAAAAAGACGTAGTTTTAAAGAACTCCAAATTTGATGCACACATATAGATGTGTAAAAGGTGGATGGGTTCAGATTGTTGGAGGGCTAGAGAGGGGTGGTGTGAGCAAGGCGGGGGGAAAGGAAGGAGGGAGAGATTAGATTAGGGGAGGAGGGGAGAGTTTAGATTAGGGAAGGGGGAGGGGGAATTCAAATCTGGGGAAGGGAGGGGGATTTCGGATCCGGGGAGGAGTTCGGATCGGGAGAAGGGAGGGATTTCAGATCTGGGAGAGGGGGAAGGGGAATTCAGATCAGGGAAAGGTAGAAAGGGAGTTTTGATTAGGGGGAAAAGGGAAGAGGGAGGGGAATTTATATCTGGGATGGGAGAGAGGGATTTTGGTCCGAGGAAAGGTGGAAGGGGATGTTCTGATCGAGGAAGAGGAAGGGGAAAAGGAGAGAGCTAGTGGTGGTGGGGCAGACTAGAGAAGGAGGGAAAGGGAGGGTGGTGCTGGCTGGCTTGAGGAAGGAGGAAGGAGGAAGGAGGTGGTGGTTGGTTGGGGAAGGGTGGCCGAAGGAGAATAAGAAGGTGGTGACTCTTAGTTGGGGAAAAAGGGTGGTAGAAGGGAAGGAAGAATGTGGTAGATTTGGCTCGGAGAAGGAGATGGTGGGTGGTGGTATTTCAAATTTAATTTTTGACCTCAAAATTTTTATACCTTTTAAGTATGACCCATCTTATAATTTTATTAATTTTTAATCATTTAATTATGACCCCAAAGTTTTTTAGTAATGTTAATTCAGTGTAAGTGGACGATTTTAAACCTTAAAAAATTATTTTCTACAACATTGACTAAAATAGACGAAGTGAGACATTAGACGCAGTTTTAGAAGTTCAATGACCTTTTTGGCCGCCCAACAAATATAGTGACTGAAATGACAACCGAACATAGTTTAGTGATCAAATTAACCCTTTGCTCTTTATAATATTATTCAGAATAATTATTATACCAATTTTGTAAAAAGTGATACATATAAGATAAAAAAATGATTAGAAAACTTGTTTTAAATAGTTACTACAAATATTATTATAAAAATAATGAATATAATCCTAACAAATACAGTCATGCTTTAGCTTTTTCTGGACATGAAAACTATATGTGAACGTAGGCTTTTCTAGACATGCATACCATCTATGAAAATAGATAACTGGGTTCTATACAAAATCATAAAATGATAAAACCACTGATTTGTTAATAGATCAAAAAAAAAATGAATAAAATTCTACTAAGCATCTAAAATCAAGAGTTAGTAATTAATTAATAAAATTTTTTCTTGTAAATTGACTTTACTAAGTTGTATTGAATTTGTAATATTGTAAATTATTTCTATATATGCAATGGCAGAGCCACATATAATCCAGTGGGGCACTAATAACAGTAGTATATTCGAATAGAAAAATTCTGCAAAATGTCATTACTAATTGACTTAGTTCTCCCACTGATTTTTGCATATGAACCCCTTGTAGTTGGGAAGTAAAAATGTAAATATTTGACGACAAAATGATAGTTTTTTGCTTTATTGATTAAAATTTTAATCTTATTATTGGGGCTTAAAGTTTGAAAATTGATAGTTGTATCTTAATTATTTTATATTGTGAGAAAAATTAACAAAGAAATTTCTGTAGATAAAGATTAAAGAAAAACATGTGCTACTAAGGACTAAAAAAATATATTATTATTCAAAAAAATATTATTACCCAAAAAAAATGTATCATCACTATCTATGGTCCTAGTGAAAAATATTTTAAAATCACCCCTGCATATAGGCATATAGCTAGTACATGTTACTTTTTTTGGTAATGAACAATCCATTTTCTTCACATTACATGAGGATGAATAGGTGCTAGAAAATACAGCTAACAACGGGAACGTACAACTTACTGAAGCATGTCATCACAGATTTTCTTTGTTTACTTCGTGTATAAACTGTATTGAAGCCATCCTACTGGAGGTTTTGTATGGTTTTTGCTTCTTTTTGAGTCCATTATTTCTTAAGACAAATCTAGTCCTTGTTAGGTCTTGTAAACCATAACATACAAGTGAATAAGTTCTATTATGGTGTATGTCACATGTGGAACTCACTTCTTTTAGTGTGCCCGCTTTCAATATTAGTCACAAAACCACGACTGCTTAAGAATTTTTCCTAATTTTTACTGTTTTTTTTAAAATATTTTTTTAGCGTTCTTTAGTTTTACTATGTGGAGGATTTTCTAATCATTCATTTGATCAAAACTAGGGTGTTCATCCTGACCTACTGACCCAAAAAATCCGCTGAACCGATTCAATCTGAACAGAAAAAAGAGGGTATCTGAACCGTATTTTGAAATCCGATCGGGTAGAGAGTCGGGTAGATGTGACCCGCCGGGTACCTGATTCAGTCCATTTTAGGGGTAATTTTGTAAATTTGATTAATAATGTTTCATCATAAGTTAATGCTTACTAGGGCTGGGTTACACCTCTTCTTTTTCAGTTACTCATCTTCCCTTTCTCTTCTTCCTCAATTATCTCTTCCTCTTCCCTTCTTCTTCCTCTTCTTCTTCCTCACATCCTCATCCCTCACACTTATGTTTGTTGGGACACGTATTTTTGATTTAATTGTTGTTGTTATTGACCTATTGCTACTTGCTGTTTGTTGATGTTGGGATTTAATATTGGGATGTGTTTTGCAACTTAGACTTAATTATTATTAACTTAATTGTGAAATTTACTTGCCTAACTATTATTATTTAAATTTTTATATTTTGTTACCAGTGAGGGTCGGGTACTCGGTCAACTCGACCTTCTTTTGCGAGTACCCGACTTATTAGGTGCCCGTTTTGTGTGGATCGGGTAGAGAGTCGAAATTTTCTTGACCTGATCAGTGAGGTCGGGTACTTTTTTAACTTATAAACCGGATATCCAATCCATAAACACCCCTAATCAAAATTGTTTAATAAGTTTGTTTACTTGGGGGAAAAATCTTGAGAACTAGACTCATTGAAAGCCTATCTTTACCCAGCATCTTAACCTTTCGGATAGGGATAATTTTACAAAACTTGCTTGAGATGTATCATAATTTTATATAACTTCTTCAAATTTTACTTGAACACCAAATTACACTTCCCTTATTTTTAGATTTCCTTGACATGTTCAACCCGTGTTTATTAATTATTGGAATCTAGGATACATGCGAAATTTTGCTTCGAGAGTTACACTTCTCTAAAGAACAAGAACAGGATATGTATTAATTAATTAAGGAAGCTTTGTGAAATAACTCATAAATAGAGCTTGATTTTCAATAACTTATTGTGATGGGCATTGCATTCACTATTGATCAATACTATAATTTTTTTTTAAAAGACTCGGCTAATTAATAATCTCATTTAGTGCTTAAATTTAATTATTAAATATTTTTTATAAGAATATTATCCTACCTCTTAATACATTAAGTACCACTTAATTTGTTGTATAAAATTTTAAGTGAAAGTTTATTATTTAATTTGTAAATGTTTTACTAGTATTCCAAAACTTACTCAATTTTTTGTATTTCACATTGATGCATTCTTTTACATAGATGCACAGTCACGTATACATATATTTTCACACTCATACAAGACTGTATAAAATAAATTAATTTTCTCTAGCACACACAAAAAAAGACACATTTTGATATATAATTACTCTCTATCACAAACAAACATAGAAACTTCTTAAGCCTTACTCCATTTTGCACTTTTTAACTTGTTTACAATTCTCATTTTGTATCATATATTTATTTTAGACAGTTGCACCCTAAACTCTCAGATTTATTCAATTTCATCCTAATTTTTAACGTTGTTATTAAAATTAATAGATGTGAATAAGTTCATACACGTCCTTGTTTAGGTGCGTATTGCACCAATGAAAATATTCATGGCTAATTCTAATCTACACCCCTAACTTATAATTAGTTTTCATTTTACACCCCCAATTTTAAATTTTGGACACATTGAACCCCTAACTATTAGATTTGTCCTACTTTGGTCCAATTTTAAAAGTGCTAAAAAATTTGAAGAATGTTCTGTTTTAGGTACATGGTGTGCAAGGTTGGAACATTCATTAAATTTGGTAACGATATTAAAAATTAAGATTGTAATGAATAAATATACGATATCAGGTGCAGCATGTCTAAAAAATAAGTATAAGTTAGAAAGTGAGAATCAAGTACAAGTTCGAGGTGCAAAGTGCAATAGGCCCATTTTATTTTTTGTACATACTTTCGCATGGTATATTCTCTCTCTCTCACATATGGCCACATATTTACACATAGTACCTTTCTTTCTCTCACTCTCCCTCTTATACACAAACACACTATATATTAGTAAACTATCTTTTGTATTTAAAGATAATATATAAAAATTAACCTAATATAAAAATAGTGTGTAATTTTGTCATTAAACTATATATACGGGTAAAATACTTCAATTCAATGTTCAATTTCAATTAATTATCAAGCATATACAACTTTATGAATTCAAGCAATTAAAAATTCATCACTTAAATTTTTAGTGTTCAGAATTCATATTTCAAATTTTTGTTTTATCAAACACCCTTTTAATATTATAATCTACACGAAAGTGAATACATAAGGGATGTTCTAGTAAAATACTCCACAATTCTACTCTTTAGAAATTTGACTTCTGGCATGTATTTATAAAAGTTTTTCTGATTAATTATTTAGTTAGGAAAAGGGCATGGCAAGGGTATACAAAAAAAGGTTACAAATTTTCTAGAGCAAAGAAAAAGGTAAATTTGGAAGTTAATTTCAATATGTGTCTTGAAAATTAATATTTAATTGGCATGGACAAAATATATTAAACAAACCACAGACTACAGGAAGTGTAAGTAATTTTGCAAATTGGGAGCTACCTAAAATTATCGTAAACCTTAGAAGTGGTTTATGAGATTATTCCTTTCAGATATGCTTAATTACACTTTTGTCCATATGAATAAGGGCTAGTTGCAAATTGCCGCATGTGTTTACTTATTTATCTAATACTATGACAAAAAGACTTTTTTTATTAAGTGAATGTACTTTTTTTTTCTTTTTTTTTTTCTTTTGCCCGCTTTTTTCTTGTTTCGTTCAATTTTATCATGTCACCAAATTTCATATCTGTATATCTCTCCCTTTCTCTTATGTTGTATATTTAGAGTAATTTTTATTTATTAAAATTCAATAGTAGTTGTATTATATATTTTCATATTTAATCAACACATTTTTTAATTTTTGTTAACAAATATCTTCTTGGAAAACTAAATGACGCTAATAGTTAGTAATTGTTGATTTCTTTTACTAAAATTCTTTTATTAAGACTTGTATAATTTTTTCTTGTCTTTTTCTTATTGCTAATTTTTTTTCATTCTCTGGAGAGCTTGAGTGAATGAATTAATCAACTTAAGTTTACACAAAATATATTTATTATAGTCAAAGAAAAAAAAAGTTTAATCAAATAATGCAATTTTTAAAATATGGAGTGATGAATCAATTATTAATAATGAAAAAAAGAAATAAAAACTTAATAAAAAAGATTGTGATAAACTTTATAAAATATGTTATTGTAGATGTAAAATGAATAATAATTCGATGAATATACCATACTTGTTAAAATATTAAGATAAGAACAAGACAAAAGGAAAAATAAAATGAAAAACTAATTCATGCACTTAATATATTCGTCTAATATTTGATGGTAAATTAACCATCGTTGGTTATGAAAGGCAACCCTTTTATAAAATAAATTTGGGTTGTGTTGGGATCGACGGATTTCGGTAAGGATTTGAAATCCACCTATCTTTTGAAGGGATTTATAAAGATGGAATGGATGAATTTCAAATCCATATAAATAAAAAAGTATAAACTGAAATTTTTCAAATAACTTTCTAATTTCGATGGTTTTGAAATTCATTCATTTTAATTTTATAAATCCTTCAAACAAATGAAAATTCATCTATCTAAACACAATATTGGTGTACCAAAGAATAACTTATCCTAATCTAACAATGGCAATGTGTAATAAAAAAAGTCCCACAGTAATTTTGACAAATCAACGTTCCTGGATGAAAAAAGTAACAAATGACACCATTAAATTTTAGGGGTAATGTGTAAATAAAATAAATAGGTAAGAAATAATTTGCAATTTATCCAAAAGAGGAGGAAAATTTTATTTAAATCTTCAAGATAATCTCCAATTAGTAATTCAACAGTACAATGAGCTAGAAATGAATAGAAGTTGGTCAGACTGACATTAACAACCATGAGCAATCGCCGCATCTCCTTATTGTGCTGTCCGAAAAACTCACAATCTTTATCGGTTGCCGCCGACTCCAACTCCAGCATGTCAACATTAATGATGAATACTAAACTGATGTCTGAAATTTTGGTCAGATGGTAGAAGCTCCTATTGAGGTTTTGGCATTATTGGGGAAGGTATAATCTGTGCCTCTAGAATCGATTCATTCCCTTTCTATTTCCTTTAACTTCTAGAAACATATTTATTTATCTTTTTGGTGTTTAAATATTCCCTAAATTGAAGTATTAATGGTGGTGCATGATATATTTAGGGATTCAATTGAGGCTATATAACCCGAACACTCTAGTGTTTGATTATTTTACCGTGTTGTGAAATGCATCGAATTTGGTTATTTATTATGAGCCCAACTCAAACAATCTGTTATATTGGTAAGAACTATTATAAACTGTTGAAATATGTGTGGATGTCCTGTCGTTTAGAATGCGCTGATGTCTTGCCCTAGACCTTTCTCTTAAGTTTTTTATTACCAAAGATAATAATATCGCTTATCAATAAGAGTTTAAATATAATTTTTTTAAAACTTTATCAACCTAACTTAGACCGAGTTTGAAAGATTAATTAAGCGCTTAATCTTATTCAAGATACCGAGCTTGAAAGCTTGGTAGTGCAATTTGAGTGTAGGGTTCATTAGTTCACTTTTCAAAACTAGATATACTTAATATAAATGGTTTAGAATAATAATGGGTTGTATTGATAAATATAACATGTAATTTTATGCCTAATATTTATCTAAAGTTTAATTACTATTGGGGAGATAATTTATATTGAATTTCTATTTGTGCTTGGATTTGCATTTTGATACCATTCCTTTTTAGTGGCTTTATCATGGTATAAATGTTTGAATTCCAATTTGGTATCCAATGTTTATTGACAACCAATAATGAAAAAAAAAAAAACGTTCCCACTTTTTTTTTCGCCTAGTGTTTTGGTTCATTGAAAATGGTCATCGATTATGATAGTAAGTTTCTAATGAACCTATATTGTTAAACAAGTGCATCATATGTTCTCAAATTTTTAAATGGTGAATAAATGGCAATAAATTACTAGTAAACTGGCTGTCGCCTTAGAACAATCATGCCTCTACTAGAATAACCTTTGATGCTATGAAACTTGTTTTGATTGTTTCTGTAATAATTTGAGCAATATAACTTATGAAACAAGTAAACATTGTTTTCCAAAAATGAAATAGTAATAACGTGTAACAAGTTAAGTTAAACATTATTCTCAGAATGATGCATTAAATAAGGTTTTTATTTTTTCTATAAGATGTGTATACAAAGGTGAGAGTACTAACAAAAAGAAACATCAGTACAACATTCAAACTTAATGGAGCACAGTCTTCATGCGATTCTAATTTGTTGATCTTTTGGAGCAAATTTCTAGCATTTTTATTACCAGTATCTTAACCATTTTCATGCATTCTCAAAACAAAAGATGAAAAGAAATAAATAAATACTATGAAAGTTTTGAAAGAGTTCTAAAAGAACTTGCTTTTGCCTTTTGATTTGTACGTAGTCAATTCACACCTTGACATGTTTTTGAAAAAGTTAGGTCCTTAGCTTCTGGTAAAAAAATTTAATTTCTCGACATTGGCAGTGTTCTAAAACCCGGACTAGTAGGTTTGACTAGTTAAAATGAGAAACAGCCAGGGCACTGCTCCGGTTGTATATAATAACCGAAAAAGCTAAATAATCAGTCAAAACTAGGGAACCAGCATGAATCGGATCGAATCAGTGACTGCCTATTTTCAATTCTTCTTACAAAATCCAATTCAAGTAACCGTTTCCCAACTCAAAAATCCTTCTCCAGCCACCTATTTTGTTTTTTCCTATCCTTAACTCAAAAATCACCTTATACCAAATGAAGTTAATCAAGGATAAATGGAATAAATCAAAGCCATCACCATTCTCAACTATTTTATTTCAAAAACCACCCAAATGAGAGGAAGAGCCGAAGGAAGGAGAAGAGGCCACAGAGGGGAGAAGAGGGGCAGATAGGATGTAGAAAAATGAGGAAGAGAGAAAGGGAAAAGGGAAAGGAAAGGAGAAGGAAGAGGAGGAAATAGAAAGAAAGGATTAGGGGGTGAGGAAGAAAATAAGACAGAAAGTAGGGAAGAGAGGGGATGGTTTTCTACAGTGCAAAGTATTGATGGGCTACTATTTCTTTTTCATTTATTTAAATAATATTTAAGAAAATAATAGAGTAAAAACAAATGAAGTTAGGAAACAAGGTGATTAGGTTCTGCGACCTTGAGTCTGGGGAAAAATGCCAAAGCCAAGCATGCTCAAGCCTATCTATTGCAGCAATTTTATTATTAATGTTAATCATCAACTAAACCATCCGGTTCAACCTTGAATGGGAAACTTTGCTGACTCACTTGTTGGTCCAAGTTTTAAAACACTGGAAATTGGATACGCAATTACAAACATGGCCACAAGAAAATAGTGCTATACAATTACCTCTGCATATTGGTTTGACAAAAAGAAATAGATTTAAACTTCTATTATTGAGCAATTTAAAGAATTTATAAAAATTATCTTAGGTATCTTTTATCTTTTTTCTTGTTCAATAGTGATTGTAGTGGTTCAATTCAGTCACCTAGATGGATTTTCGTCATCTAGATGCTCATGATATCTGCTTAATTATTCAATAAATACGTGAATATGATGTCTTTATTTGAGGAGTTAGGAAAGTATGAAAGATGAAGTATAAACACAATTTATATTACGACTTTACAAAGGTATGCAAAGTGGTAATCTAAATTCATTTCTTTCGCAGAGGTTTTTACTAAAATATCTCTCAAGCGAGACAAAATTATGCAGTTGATTGGACATGTTTAACAAGCACTGCACAAAATCCTAGTGGCAGTGTTAGAATTTTGGTATCCAAGATGATCAAACATGGTAAGTATTAATCTATGGGCTGAAATAAATATTTTTTGTTTTACTATAAATGCTACTGTGGTAATATATATCTCTCAGTTTCACACATGCAAGCCACTTGAGATTTTCTCCATTCTATCAGATCCCTGCTCTCTCTAAATAAATAGGTAAGAATCTTAAGATTTGCTTCTTGAATTTTTTGAAAAGTTTCTCATCTTTTTCTCTTTTACAATTTCCATCCTCTGAGTATGACACGAGTACGATTGTTCAAGTGCTCTTTTTGTTTAATTTTTTCTCTAGCAGAATGCATAAACTTTTTATGCAATATGATGATATAATTTTTTTCTTTTGGTTTCTAGTTTTCAACTGGGAAGATGAATCATTCAACAACTAGATGTTGCGTTCATGGTTAGTTTCTATTTCTTACTGTATGGTTGCCCTAGAATTTTTTTTTAAACTAGAAACGATTTTTCTTTTTTGGCCATTTTTCCTTTGTTTCTATGTTATTTCTATTAGTTTTATCTTATCTCTTGCTTATGTCGGTAACATTTAAGGAAGAAGAAAAAAATTCAAATAGATTATTGGTTGAATAACACCTCAATTGGAATTCTAGGATTGTTTTGGTGCACCTATGTCTGATATCATGTTAGTTTAATGTCGATGATACAATTCTAGTAAAGGAAAAAATGGTGATAAGAATAAGCACATCAATATGTGTTTATTAAAATAGTGGTAATACAAACCTATAGTTGCCAAATAATTGATAAGAGGAATGAAGGACAGAAAAAAAAAGAAAAGTTCCTATAGTACATTAACCTATATAAAAGAAACGAGAAAGTTCTTTTTGAGGAATATATCATTTCTTCGTCTTTGCACGATCATTAAATGAAAATACTGATCATCTACAATTACAAAAAATTATCTTTACTAATCATCCCTAAGAAGAACATTGTACTTTGTACAAGAGTTACAAATCTAGTCTTTCTTTCTTGGCCTGTTTGGTAATTATGCTATAGCTTTAATGAATAAGAAGTCTCAAGATTTATTTCCAAATATGTTATAATCTTTTAAACATAACTAAAGACACAACTTTTTTATTCTTTCTAATCTGAAATATTTTCCACAATTGCTAACTATGCATTCATTATTTAGTGAGTTGTCACTTGAATGATTTTGCTAAAACGATTTGAGTTCTTGCATATCATGTTCATTGTATGGAAATAATGGATGACAATAGAAGTATTTTCTTTTCTTCTCATTGTACATTGACATTTTATTTGGCGATTTTCTTCACGCATATTTTTGTTTCATTACAGGCATAATACATTTTACTTTCATCAAAACTCATTAACATTTTTTACCTGACTACAGAAATAATTGTTTCACTTTGCTTTCAGTTGTTCCTTTGATTATTGTATGAAGTTGAATTGGCTATTTGCATAGGAACTTATTAACTTTGAATCTTTTCTCTTGATTCATGCTGATAGTACCCGTCTACATAGATTCTACTGAGTCTAGTGGTTTATCACTTGAGCATGAGCACTCTATCGAGACATTCCAAATCGCAGCAACCGCTGTTCAAGGGGTTGTCAACCAATTAAGAGAACTTAGTTATACTTCACCTATAGTACCATTTTATTGACTTCGATTATTGCGGTACTGCTAACATCACATGTGATGTAAATTTTGTAAGTGATTTGATGTATGTTTTAGGAAGCTCCAACATATGTGGAAAGTGTTGTTGATAGCTTTAGTAATGCAACTATAACATCCAAGGTTATTAATCAACTGTTCCCCTTTTTAAGGCTAATACTCCTTGTTTGATATTAAGATCATACATATTTATTTTCAAAAAAATGTCATTCGCTTTAAGGCTTAATATTAGTTTTACCAGAAAAAAATGTCAAAATCCACAACTGATTTTTTTAAAAAAAAACATAATGTACACAAAAAAATACTATATTATATATATGTAACTTTTTTTCTCAATAGCATTATATACAAGTCATAAGCATATAAAACTTAGGCATATTCTATAATCTCATTAAGAGAATCATTCACTTTAAGGCTTGTAGAGTACAAGTTTTTAAAATATATAGTTTTTGTACTATATGAATTTTTAAAGCATAATGGGATAGTTCCCTCAATTGGATTGTAGAATTTTTCCAAAACTTATTACTTAACATAAACATGCTGCGCAAATCTTCTTACTGTTCAATGTGTTCTTTAGCAACAACACAAGTACACTCATGTGTCTTCCTATTATCCAATGTGTTCTGCCTTCTATAATGCAGACATTCACAAGGCAACAAAACATTTGACAACCACATTTTTTCAAAATCTATTTTTGGCTAAATTAGGGTTCTTCAGCAATGTTTTAAAATGTGGACCGGTAAGAAAACCGACAGAGTTTCTGATTTGCGGATCAATCAGTCGAACCGTTGAATCATGTGGGTCAATAATTAATTAATATTTAAAAAAAGAAAAATACTCAACAGTTCCTTTACCTAAAGGTTTGTGTAGTAGAGTTTGTTTTTGGATTTGTTTGATAATCGAAAGGACGAAAGTTCAAATCTCTTAAGCAACTACTCTACTTATTTTCAAGTTTTAACCCTTTACTTTTTCTATTCACTTTTAAAAATTTGATTTTTCTCTCTTGGAAGATAGAAGCCCTAAATTTTCTCCTAACCTCTCTTCCTTGCTCTCGTCTTTTCTGCAATCTCTACCATTGTTCCACCTTTCTCTCTCCCTCAACTCGTCTTCTCTATCTCCTCTACTCTCTACCTCATCCTACTTTGTTTCCAGTCTTTTGGTCATCCTCTTCCACTCGCCTCCTTTCTTTTCCTCCCCTTCCTCAAGCTTTTGTCCACTTCCTTTGCGTCCTCATCCCCTTCGGCCATCTCTCCCTCCTCATCACATCTGCCTCCTAACCCATTCTTTCTCTCCCATTAGATCTAAAAATTCTTATTTTTAACATGAACAACAGTGGGCTATGCATTGGACTAACACATATTAAATAAGGAGGATTTGCTTTCGGAGAAAATATTGGCCAGGAATTGACATCACTATTTTTCTGCCAGAATGTTACAAAACCGGTCATAATTGGGTCTTGCCGGTACGCACTAGTTCTTACCAGCTTTTAGTATTTCTAGGTGTTGTTATCAATTAGAGTAATGTCATGGCCAATTCGTGGTTAAACTAGTCAAACCGGTCGGCTTGATCTGGGTATAAAAACACTGTTCTTCAGTCGTCACCATGAGCGTCACCATATGTAACGTCTCCAAATGCCTTTGTAAATGGATTAGGGCCTTTGTAAATGAATTAGGCACGAGTACTTGTGAAGTTGTGATTATTATGGTAACTTAATGGTATGAACAAAAGGATGACCATCCATGTATTCATTGTTTTGGAGTGGTGATATCTATTTCGAATTCTAAAATCTAAAACCAAAAGTTTTCATAATATGAATTGTGTGTGGAAAAAGTACACAAATTGTCAAGATATGTAAATATTATATTATGATATATGTTAATTAAACATATGATTGATATTGTAGTTATCTTAATTACTCCCTTAGATTAAGTAATTATATTTTGGTATTTAAATATATGATTGATATTATAATTACTCTAATTGCTCCCATGTGAAGAGAAGTTTTATTTTAATTTGTGGCCACCGTTATACCATTTCCCTTCTTTGGCTAAATAATAACCTAACCTATAGTTCGAGCTAAAAATCATACCTAATTTAAATAGAATCAATTGTCTAGATTAGTGGAGGGATGTAAGAAGAGTGACCTGTGGGGGTGTTTAGAAAAAATTTAGTGGGTCTTCATGATTTAATCTAGATATTTTCAAATCTAAGTTTTGAATGGCTATACACATATACACACGAATTTTATGTTTTGATTTTTATTAGCATTTGAGCTTTTGGGTTCTTAAACTACGTTGATTGGTGGATTGATTATTGATTATTGATTATTTATATAGATATTTGAAGGAATATGTTGAGTGAAATTTTGTTATGCTTAAGTGTCATTTAATTTTATGTTTGCTCGATGAAGATCAAAGACTAAGTGTGAGGTAATTTGATAAGTTCATAATTGTGCTATATCTTATGTGTCAATTATCATGTTTTTATGTGTTGTAAGCAAGATTTGAGTTGTTATTGAGCTTAATTGGGTTATTCTTAGTTTTTGTAGGATTAAAGTGAAAAAGAGTAGAAAAAGATGGAAAAGATGAAAGAAAATGCTAAGGGCGGAACATGCACGAGTATGTTGCTATTCTGGACACTATTTCTTGTTTTAAGGATAAATTTTGAGTCCCAGCTTTGATTGAGGTGATTCAAGATGATTTGGAAAGCTAAGAGAGAGAGCTACAACTTTTGTGTTTACACTTTACCAAATTCCAAAAGCATCAAGGTCAAAATTGAAGAAGAAAGTAAAGTGAAGTGTCAAGGCTCAGAGCACATGCGCCCAAATCAGGCAGAGCATGTGCGTTGAGTCTAGAAGGGAAAGTTTCAGCATTGCCTAGGGTGCACATGCATGAAATCAGGCAGTGCATGTGCACCCGAAACAGCGAATTTACGTGAATTTTTTATTTTTGGTAGATTTTTTTGCTCGGTTAGACTCTTTTACATACTATTTCACTTTCTTATCCTTAGATCATGATTGTAACCGTAGTATGTATCATAAATACTCCATGTAGGGTGATTAGAAGTGGGTCGACACTTTATTTCCTTGTTTTAGCTACAGTTGTCAGCAGAGAAAATTCTTCGTTATTCTTTCATGGCACTTAGTGCCTAAACTCTTTTTCTTGATCGAGGAATTTGAAATCATGGTCAATTCTACTATGTTGTAAGACTCTTTGTTCTTGATTTATTCACTTTTATATCAAGTATTGATTATTTTTCTGTGATTAATTTTATGATTGTTCTTTTTAACTTATTATTGCTGCAAAATAATTAAGTTACTAGAATTAATATACTGCTAGATTATTTTAACCGCATGTGGTTAATTTAATCTGTGAAGCAACTAAATTTAATAATTACTCATTATATTAGTGTTATTGAATTTAGAGAAAATATCAACTAATTGGCATAACTGCGTGTGTTTATGTTTAATTAGCCTAATTGTTCTTGTTGATTTTAATGATTTTATTAATTAATCTTTGGCACGTGTCTGGATTAAATTAATGGTTAGGGTTAATTGGATCGCATGTTGAAAATTAGCCAACTTCAGAAAGAAATAAGAATCAATTTGAATTGGAATTTGGGTTAATTCTTCAATTAGTTCTTGGTATAGAAATTGAATTATCAACTAGTATAATTTCCATGGTGGATATGACCAAAACCAAGATTCTTCAAATTGAATTCCTTCCAATTTACTTTATTGTTTTAGTTTTTAGATTAAAAGCATTCAAAAATCCCCTTTCTGTCTAAGAACAAGCCCGTTCTCTATGGGACGACCTGGACTCACCACTGCTACATTAATATCATGGAAAATTAAATTTGTCAAATTTAAAATAAAAAAAAAATCATGACCTTGCATTCAGTGAATGCGAGGTCAAGGTTAAATGAATTTTTTAAAAAAAATGTTCATGACCTCGCATTCGGTGAATGCGAGGTCAGAAGAAAATATTTTTTTGTAAAAAAAATCCACTGCATGTAGCTTTGTATTTAGCAAATAGCTTAAACGCTAAATCGTGAACATTTATTTAATACAATATATAGGAACACTAAACTGTTATCTTTAAACCATAAACTCCAACATTAACGAAATATTACACGAATGAAATCGTGTAAGAAAACAAATTTATTAATTTATCATATTTTTTGATAAAATTTTGACATAACCTCCTCTATTTTTCGAACGTTCTCCCTGCCAACAACCATACCCAACAAGGGCAACAAACATCCATAAAAGCCCGACAAGGGCTAAAAAATAGAAATAAAAACCTAACAATAATATAAAAATACCCGACTAGGGCAAACAATGATATACAAATAATAGACATCAATCACACATGATTGCGAAAAGTAATAACAAATGTCAATGTTCATGATCTCCAAATCTCTCCCCTTTTCACGTACCACACTCTCTAGGTTTAGGCACATTTTTTGACCGACGACATAAAATAGAGGATCTACGACAACATTTTACCAATAGGCTCGAATATTGAAAATGTTAGGGGTGAAAACTTTACAAATTAGGAAGCAATTCGTTGTACAATTAAGAAGTTCTGTATGCTTCCTCGTAAAACTACCATTTTCATGTCCTTCTTCCTCATCAAAAGTAGTTGCTTTTAGAAGATTCACCACAGTTTTGTGATTAGACTACACCTTCTTCTCCAGTAAATTAAAGCCTTCTTCCAAAGCCATGTTTTGAATTTCATTTCCCGTACCAGTTCAGAAACATTTTTTTTACCTATTTTACAAGCTCTTCCAAAACATTGTTACTTTCCCCTGTATGCTTCAGAGGATCTCAACACTATTCACTTTACTTTCCCCTGCAACCATTAGCATCACCACGTCAATGCTGATAAATTTCATAGGTTCAAATTTCAAAACTATGGGTACCAAGCGAATTTAATCTTCTGTGGGTTTGAAAGTTACAATCGTTGAACGGTAAGATCTTGTTCCCGTTTCACATGTTGGTTCATCAAACAATAAGATGTTCATTACTGATGATGCTAAATATTACATCGTACATCATTGTAGTGTTTGTAATCCTATTAAGGGAGTAAACATAATTATACACATGAGTAGCTTAGGTTATGATTAGTTAAGACTCATGTAAAATCTATAAAAAAAGGGGTCACTCCTAACAATTGGCAATCTTATATCACGTAATAATACTCAAATCGATTCCCCAATCTCCCTAATTTTCTTATACTCTTTCTACCAAATATTCTATCTTCATCATTTGGCGTTGTTTGTGGGAATCCGAATGAAAAGTCATGTTTTCTCTCATCCCTTCAAAACTTTTTGAACACGATGGAGATATTAGACAAAAATTTTGATTGTCCGAAGCTAGGAAGAGCTTAATCTAGCTACAAAAGACTGGGATTTTTTTGAACAAAGACATGAAAAAGAAGCATATACCAAGTCTAGGTTGCGTGAATCAAAGCAAAATACTATGGACAAAATCAAAAAAAAAAAAGAACTAATATGAAGAAAGACTGTCAGTGATTGAGTCTTTAAGTTGATTTCTCGACGAATTCAAAAAAATAAGAACATCCGAGGCTGAACTGAAGCTCTCTGAACTCTTGAGCATATGCTAAAACCAAAAGCTTTATAAAAGCATAATCCAGAGCTGAACCAAGAAGGAATATGTATCTGGGTGTCAAAACAGTAGGCATACTTTGGTATCATGAATTAAGGAAGTGAAGGCTAGATTCGGTTGACACAACTAGTTGCAAAAAGAACTCTGCAAAGCATTTCAATTGACTCCACAAGAAGATCAAAAGATCAAATCTGAAGCTCAATTGAAGTGAGGTGAAGTTCTCTTGATTTGGAAACTGAAAAGAACAAGTTTGATGCCGAGAACGCACTTCACCATCAAACGATCGAAGCTAAAACGGAGACACAGTGCAAAAACTCCAAGCCAATATTTGAGAAGTGTGTAGTAACCTTTGATAAGGCTACACATATCTTTGTTCGGCTCTGACATAGATATTATTGAAGCGTGTGCACGACTAATGCATTTGTCAAATAAGAGTTTATAACATGCTCAAGAGAATGAGGGTTGAAGCTCCCGAAAAATAAAAAATGCCAAGGCCAATTAGCCAAGGCTAACATACTTTGCAAAATCCGAAACTATTTTAATAAATTCAAAGTTACTGGGCTAAGCTGACTCAGCTTGTTGATGAACTTAAACTCCAAACCAAGAAGAGTTCGCTTAAGCGACCCACCTATTAACTAGCAATACGAATTGCTCAAGCTCATAAAATGTTGTGCGTTCATCAATATTGGTGACAAGCCCAAGGCCAATCACAAATTGTCAAATAGGAAGCAATTGTGGAAGAAACAAACTCCAAGAATGTGCTCAAGCTAAATGAATAAATGCTCAACTTCGGGTTTAATTCGTGGAGTTTTGTTGTGGCACGAGGCCAAGAGTTGCTTCACAAATGTTCAATAATCTAGTTTTCCTTCTTAAGACAAAGAACTGACTATTTGAGGCTTTGAGAAAGCTAAACCAAAAAGCAAAGACTAAAGCTGACTTTACAACTAATCTTTAGTGAAAGAATGAAAAGCCGAAGTGTGGGGACCTCAGACTTGTGGTGCAAGCACAAGCTTGTTAATTTGCATCGAAATTGAACTTCTTGCCAAAAGGATATTCCCTCCTCAATATGATGAGCCGCTCCAACCCGCCGAAGTGTTTAAGAAGTTCGGACCAAGTTCAAAAAAAATAAAAAGAAAAAAAAGAAAAAAAAAAGCAAGTGAATTGGAAAAAGCATAAGTGATAAAAGGGCTGAGACCTAGTGGTCCTTCCTCGAGGGTTGAGACCTAGTAGTCCCCCCTCAAGAAAATCAAACTGCCACGACCCGTCGAAGTGCTAAAGAGATTCGGACCAACTTCAAGAAAAAGATCAAGAAAGCTGAGACCTAGTGGTACACCCTCGAGAGTTGAGACTTAGTAGTCCCGCAATCAAGAAAATTGAACCGTTTCGACCTGCCGAAGTGCTAAAGTGGTTTGGACCAGGTTCAAGAAAAAGATCAATAACACTAATCAGTTGATTATTTTCCCTAGATTCAACAACACTAATTGTGCAATTATCAAACTTAGTTGCTTCACAGATAGAATTAAGCACAAGCGGTTAAAATAATCTAACTATAGATTAATTCCAATAACTTAATTATTCTACAACAATAACAAGCTGAAAGAAGTCAGGTTAGCTGTTTGTTGTTCTAAAGATGGAAACATTTACCTCGTTAACACGTTTGAGAGGTTGATCACGTTGTGTCCCAAACTTTTGAAATCGCCTAGCCATATTCGATATGGTCAAATTATCCAACACCCTTCTACTTGTGGCATCAACCATATTCCTTTCATTCGGCATCAAACCTTCATAAAAATTTTGGATTAATAAGGAGTCACTAATCTGATGATATGGACAGCTTGCACATAATTTCTTAAAGCACTTCCAATACTCCATACAAAGACTCGTCATTGAAATGCCTTATGTCACAAATTTCCTTTCAAATATTCGCAGTCCGAGAGGCCGGAAAATATTTAGCCAAGAATAGTTTGTTCATCTGCTCCCAAGTTGTAATATTGCCTAAAGGTAAATTGAATAGCCAATACTTCGCCTCATCCTTAAGTGGGAACGGAAATGCTTTAAATTTAATATGCTCCTCTGACACCCCAGTAAGTCTCATACTTGTGCAAACTACGTGGAATTCCTTAAGATGCTTATTTGGATCTTCACCTGGAAATTCATGAAAAGACAGTGATAGATGGATTAGTCCAAATTTTATTCAAATGTGACATTTGTATTTAATTCAGGATATGTAATGCATAAAGGTTGTTGATTCAAAGTGGGAGCTGCTAATTCTCTCAAAGTTCGTTGCACCATGTTCGTTTTTTCTTGTTGTTCCTTATCACCAGCAAAAATAAAATTGAACAGCTGTTCTTTCCCTAACTGTCTTTCTCTTAATTGACTTTCCATAATTTGCGTAGATTTCTCTATATTTCCGGATTAAATTGAAATTTAACTTGTCCAGCATATCACGTCACTAGCATACACAATTAGTGAAAGAATAATAATAAAATTAAAGAAAATAAAATTTGAAATAATTAGCACCAAAATAATTCAAACCGTTCCCCGACAATAGCGCCAAAATTTTGGTGTGAGAAATGATGTTGTTGGCACCCAAAATTAAACAATCTCTCAAGAATAATGTAGTAGTGGTGAGCCAAGTTCGTCCCACAGAAAATAGAGTTTATTCTCTTGCTAAATGAAAAAGGGGATTTTTTTTAATGCTTTTAATCTAAAACCTAAAACAATAAAATAAATTGGAGAGAATTCAATTAAGAAGAATCTTGGTTTTAGTCATATCCACCATGAAAATTTTACTAGTCGATCATTGATACCAAATATAATTCAATTTCTATACCAAGCACTAATTGAAGAATTAACCTGAATTCTAATTCAAAGTTAATTATCTTATTTCCTTTTAAAATTGGTTAATTTTCACGACACGATCCAATTAATCCTAACTATTAATTTAATCCAGACACACGCCAAAATTGATTAATTAAGCATTAAAATCAACAAGAACAATTAGGCTAATTAAACATAAAAATACGCGGTTATGCCAATCAGGTGATTATTTTTTCTAAATTCAATAACACTAATAAAGCAGTTATCAAACTTAGTTGCTTTACACATTAAATTCATCACACACGGTTAAAATAATCTAGCTATAGATTAATTCTAATTATTTAATTATTCTGCAGCAATAACAAGTTAAAAAGAACAATCATAAAATTAATTACAGAAAAGTAATCAATACTTGACATACAATTGAATAAATTCAAGAACAAAAAATCTTATAACATAGTAGAATTGACCATGGCTTCAAATCCCTCAACCAAGAAAAAGGGTTTAGGCACAAAGTGCCATGAAAGAATGAACAATAATTTCTCTGTTGAAAAACCTAGATAAAACAGTTGTAGGAAATAAAGTGTTCTCCCCTTCTTTCTCAACCTACATGGGATATTTATAATGAGTACTAGGTTTATAATAATTTTCTAAGGATAAGTACGTAAAATTGTATGAAAAAGAGTCCCACCGAGCAAAAAAAATCTACCAAAAACCAGAAAATCACGTAACCCAGCTATTTTGGGCACACATGCACTGCCTGTTTTAGGCGCATGTGTGCCGTAGCACAATCTAGAAATTTTCCTTCTAATCACAGCGCACATGCGCTGCACAAACCTAGCGCATGTGTGCGGGCCTTTGTCCCTGTGCCTCACCTTCGACTTCAGTTTTGACTTTGATGCTTTTGGAATTTGAGAAAGTATAAAACATGAAAGTTGTAGCTTTTCACCTTAACATTCCAAACATCTGAATCACCTCAATTGAAGTTTGGACTCGAAAGTTATGCCAAAAATATGAAACAGCATTCAAAAGAGCTTCATACTCGCGCATGTTTTGCCCTTAGCATTTCCTTTTACCTTTTGGGTCCATCTTTTTTCAGCTCTTTTCCACTTTAACCCTACAAAAACTAAGAGTAACCCAATTAAGCTCAATAATAACTCAAATCCTGCTTACAACATAAAAATGTGATAAATGACACATAAAATATAGCACAATTGTGAACTTATCACGGGCCGACTCACAGAAGTGCTTAAGAGGTTCGAATCAGGTTCGAAATAAAGAGAAAAAAGCAAGTGAAATGAAAAAAGCATGAGTGCTAGGAGGACAGAGACCTAATGGTCCCTGTTCAATATGATGAGCCGCCCTAGACCCGTTGAAATGCTAAAAAGGTCAGGACCAGATTTGAAATAAAATAAAAAAAGCAAATAAAAAAAAGGGAAGGCTATGAGCCAAAATGATATACAAGAAGCCTATGAATAAAAAAGAAATCAAAAAATCAAAGAGACTTGCAAGCATAAATGAAACGAAAAGAGGCCTAAGAGCCTAATGAAAAATCTGAAGCAGTATGCTGAAGCTGCATTTAAAAAAAAAAAATGTGTGTAAGCATTTGGTTGAAACCAATGTACTTTGACAAATGTGGGGCAAAGTAGTTGAATAGCAAAGCTGAGCTAGACATCATGAATTCATTTTACTGACATTAGTTGAAACTTTGCAACAAAATAGTTAATGATGATCTAGATGATCATCACTTCTCCTATTGCTAGTAGTTGAGGTGCTCGCTGAACCAATTTTAGCCGAAGCTCTTTGAGCCAAAGCACACAATAAGCCGTGGTTCTTTGAGCTAGAGCAGACAATTAGCTAAGGCTCTTTGAGCTGACGTAGACAATTAATCGGGGCTCTTTGAGCACTTAGTTTAAAAAGGACAAATAAAAAAAGGGAGAAGAAGAAGAGTTCTCATGAAAGCATGCACAAGAGCAATGAAAAATATCACATTTTGAGGTCATCCAAACCAATGAACTCTGAAGAAGAAGTTGAATTTCAAGGCTACCCGAACCGGTGAACTTTGAAGAAGAAACTAAAGTGCTCTCGGAGTGCCTAAAGTTAATGATGTTCATCAATGCTAAGACAACAACTTTAGGATGACGACTGAATGAGTTCATTAAGGGAATTTGAATTCTAAGCTAAAAAAAAAAAAAAAAATCGTGCTTCAAAATCACACAAAAGGTCTAATTCATCAAATTGCAAAGTTTCACCTCAGGTTCTCAATTGAGCAAGGGGACTTTTGTAAACCCAACCAAGTAGTATCACCAAAGAAAGTTAACACAAGATAATGATGTAGTTAACTTTGAGACACTTCAAAAAAAAAAAAAAATCGAAGCTAAGATAACTTGGTTAGATTTGGCCATCTTCGAAGCATCAGATCTTCATATCAAGTTTAAAGTCTGAAGCGCACAAGGAAAAAAAAGGCTCAGGATACAAACAATGTAAACTTGATAAAGTTCGACTCGGTGTTTGGACAACTTAGCATTGGAATTCAACGCTCCAGTTAGCTTCAAAGTTTGAAGCTTCAACTTTGGAGTTCGGACAATTTTAATTCCAAAAGTTTGGATAATATCGGGGCTCGAGAGATAGTTTGATCTTCGGAACTCGGACAACTTCACCATCGCAATTTGGGTAATTTAGCCTAGGAATTTGATACTTCAGCTTCAAAGTTCGGACACGTTTCAAAGTTCGGACACTTCTCAACTTCAGATACAAGAACTGCTTCAGACAGTTTTAGCTTTGAAGTTTGAACTGTTCCTATCCAGTGTTCAGATAATCTAAGTTTGGACTGCTCTATTTCGGAGATCAGACAATTTCAACTTCACTGTTCGAGAAACTTCGCTTTGATAGTCGGATGTATTTTTGACCTTAGGGGCAGAAATCACTTTAGTTTATAGTTGATACAGGGAGTTTTGTCCAAACTTTAGATTTTAAGAATGAAAAGGCTCAATAGACAGTTGAAGATATAATGGAAAAATTGAGTTATAATGAGAATAAATAGCCGATGAGCAAGACAATAGTGGATTCAACATATTATTTGTGTTGAAGCTAAAGTCCACTTAGCTTCTTTATATGGAAAGATTTTATATGTTAACATGCAATGGCTCATTAAAAGAAACACATCAAAGGTAAGCCACCTGACAAAGATTTGCACTTAAATAAAGCCATGTGGACAGGCTTCACAAGAATTCTTAAGAAAGAATTCTTATGCGAATTAGGTGTGAAGATCACCAAGAAAGAGCCTCGAATAGGATTCTCTGAGCACAAATAAGAATAGTAGAGCTTCGAATGAAGTCTCATATGGGGACTCACGCGTTTAAGCAAAGATAGTTGAGTCCCGAATCAGGGACTTGTTAATGATAACGGATCCAAGCAGGGACTTTAATTCAGAAGGCTTTAGCTCAAAACAATACATTCAAAATAGGGAATCCCAAGCTATTGGTTAGCCCGGCCCTGGACTAACATTCATTCTCGACTAGAGAGGACTATTGATAATGCTAAATATTATATCCTACATCATTGTAGTATTTGTAATCCTATTAAGGGCATAAATATAATTATACACATGAGTAGCTTAGACTATGATTGGTTAATACCCATGTAAAATCTATAAATAAAGGGCTACTCCTAAAAATTGGCAATCTATTGCCACATAATAATACTCAAATCAATTCCCCTAATCTCTCTAATTTCCCCACTCTCTCTACCAAATATTCTCTCTTCAGCAATTACCTTGTCCCCTGTATCTTCTTCTGCTAAAATATGCAGTCTGTAACTGAGCAAAATTTAAATGAAATAAGTATCCCTCTTATTACAACCTCTGGTTCAAAGAAAAGAACAAATATTCCTTTCCAAACACTTAATGAACGATTCCTAGGCACATCAATCCCAAGGTTTTGATTTCTTGTTCTATTGCTAATGATTCTACTGCATATCGCCCACTGTCCCTTCGAAGAGTCGTGTGAAGACATCTAAGTTATGTCCTTTAAACCCTCTCCTGACCTTCTACTGGAACCCACGCAACTCTAGATTGGATATGTTTGTTGCTGCTTTGTCTTATGGTTTCAGTCGGGAAACTCTTGTAGCCATTCCCTAGAAACCAATCGTTCTGTCCAAAACTATCTACTGATTGCAAAACATTGTAACCCTAAATATTCATTCGAAGACACATCTCTTGTTTCAAGCCTTAAGTGTACACGGTTGCGCTAAACGATCCAAAAGCTACATTCTAATTCGTTATTTTAACATCACAGCACTTGGGCCTGTATCACAACTGCATATGGCCCAATTATAGCCCAAGAAGAAATTCTACACATGTAACATTTACACATAGCCCAACAATTGCACATGGCCTATTTCTTTAGCCCACCAAAACCTTACCTGTTAATGGGTTCCCGGTTTATACACGTCCCATCTGTCACTTTCATTTATAACCTTCTCATGTCAGCCTGGTGTCAGCCACTAACCTTTGTCAGCGCAGCAATTTTAGGTTTAGACTTCACAGTAGAAAATGTATTATTTATGACCTCTCAGAAAAAGGAATGAGATGATGACACGTATGTAGAGATTAGATATAATTGATATTATAATAAAAATAGTCACTAAATGGAATATGGCTGAAGAATAAGGACATTGACTGTCCAAGAAATTTTGATAGGACCAGTAGTACTTAAAAAGGGCAATGATAATGCCATGGCTGATTTTATTCTAATACCAAAATTGCCCTTGATAAGGCAACAATTTCTCACGGTCTCAAAAAAAAGCCACATTTTCTCATCTCTATCCTTACCATATGTGCCACTGCTTTACCCAATTCTGCTAGTTGCTACCACAACAGAGGCAAGCACCAATCCTCCAAAAGAAGACTAGTGATCTCTCACAACAGAGAAGATAGTATATCACTCGGTTTAATCACCAAAAAAAAAAAAAAATCACATGGTTGGTGAGGGAATGGAAATTGGGAAAGAAAGGAGTGCTAGACGCTTATCGAGACTAGAACTCGAATCAAATGAAACCTTGGCCAGAGTTTGTATGAACGACGTCAAGCTATCTACTACAACGACAACAATGAGAAATGTCTTAAGAGAGAAGGAATTTTGAGCATGGGAGGTAGAGACTACAGTTCCAGAACTGCCAGGATTCCGGTTTCGGTTCCATGAAGAGCTGGAACCAGAATCGGAACCTTAGGAACTGGTTCTAGTTCCGATCTGGAATCGGTGGTTCTGGCCGATTTTTCAGTTCCGATCACGGTTCCGATTTTGAATTTTTTTAAAGTAAATATACATTTTGGATAATACTAAAAAATTCAATAAAAGCTAAGATGAGAAACAAAAAATTACATTTTATTTATATTTCAATTATAGACCATGTTTTTGGAAAAAAAAGTACACTATTACATCATCTATCGAACCACTAAAATTAAAGTAAAGATACATTTTAGATAATCCATACTAAAAGATAATCTAAATAAAAATTAAATACATCAATTACATTGGCATATATATATATATATATGTGTGTGTGTGTGTGTGTGTGTGTATAAAATTAATAAAAGTAAATGAGAAACAAAAGTTTACATTTTATTTATATTTCAATTATAGACTTTATTTTTGGAAAAAAAGTTCATGTTACATCATTTATTGAATCATTTAAAAAATTAAAGTAAAGATACATTTTAGATAATCCATATTAAAGGATAATCTAAAGAAAAAATTAAAATGCATCAAATACATTGGTATATATATAAATATTTTTTTTCTTTTTTTACCGGATTCCGATTCTGGAACCGATTCCAAAAATGGAGAACTAGAACCAAAACCTTGTCTACGGTTCCGAATCTGATTTTGGGAACCGTCAGCCACGGTTCTAGTTCCGATTTCGAAACCGCCAATTTTTGGCAGTCCGGTTCCGGAACTATGGCCACCCATAGATGGAGTTATAAATCGGAAGAAAGGGGAGATATTTGAAAACATTAAATAATAGATTTAAAAAAAAAAAAAACCCTCAGATCCGCAAAAAGATGAAAGGAATTAAACTGTGTTTTGACTTTGAAATTTGAGGAGGCCATTGATGCGCAAGGAAGTGTGGGGAAGATTCAAGAGGACATGGGAGGCGTCAAATATGCTTGTGGGACCTGATGTAAAATTAGTCTGCGTTTTCATTATTGTATATGAATAGGGCAATCTTACTGTTTTGACAAAATATGCTGTGGCAATATCAGTGCGCATTTAAAAAGCAACGTAGCCTTTAGCAATCGAGAAAATCAATAAACTTTTGATGGGCCACAAAATTAATTGAATATTAGACTTGTTAATTGCTGGTATATGTGCGAGAAAAATATTTAGGTAGATCCGGTCTTTGACCCAATGTATAGATTTTGTGGTTAAAATTAAATTTTAAACAATCTTGTTTACATCAGCTGATGTTATAAATTTTTTAAAATTTAATCCACACCACAGAGTCTACAAATAGGATCAAAAACCGAATCTACCTAAATATTTACGTATGTGCGATGGACCTTGATTACGTCACCAAACTAATAGCTTAATCATTATAATTAACTGGAATTGGACTACATTGTGCAACTTTTTAATTTAAACCTTTAAGATAATCAATAATTTCAATATAAATTCAACCCAAATAGGATATTTTTGAGATTAACCAAATTCAATAACTTAGTCAATGAAATTTAATAAAAAAAAAAGAAAATTAGCAAAATTTTAGTCAGCTAATTAGCGAAATTCAATAATAAAAGTAGTCCTTCATTTCGGAATTTGTATAAAAATAATATGTCGATTACACATATTATTGTGTTAATTTATACATTATTATTATTATAAATATAACGAAACATAAATAAATGTATATGTACCTTTAAATATTAATTAACTTTAAATGCAGGCTAGTAAATGAATTGGATTTGGGTTTGAACGGGCAGATCCAGACAAGGATTCGATTAGTATATCCATATTTAGATCCGAATATTCATTGGATTTACAAAAATAAATTCATATTCAGATCCATCAGATCTTGTCGGATTAATTTTTTTTGTAATTATAAAAAATATTTATTTCAAAATTTATATTTATATATAGGCTCTACAATAGAATATAATTTACACAACGTATACGTATATGTACATATAGAATAACACTAATTGTATATAATTTTACTATATATCAGGCCAAGAATATTTTAATCAAATTCGGGTCTTAATTGAGTCGGAACAACAAGATCATTAAATAAGACTGGATCGCATTCGAGCAATATGAATTTTTCATGTATCCAAACCCGAATAAACGGGTTCGGTTCCAAATCATTGGCCTTCAGTTAATTGATTGAAAGAACTTTTCAAAAGTAAATTTAATAGTATGCAAATGTAAAGGTAGTTACACAGATGAACGTATCTGGATATGTGCTTATGTAAACGTGCACGATATATACATATATAGAGTAATTCAACATTAGATATGTTATTATATACACGAATTGAAAGTCAAATAAATCGAGAAAATGAACACTCCTAGTTCAAGGGGTAAAATCTTATTAGGAAAATAATAATATAAATTCAGTCTTGAATACCATTTATAGACTGTAGTTAAAATTAAATCTTATAAATTGTTGCTTAAATCAATTGATATTATAAATTACATAATATTTAATTCACACCACAAGATCTACAAGTGAAGCCAAAAACTAAGTTTGCCTGAATATTTCCCAATATTATTAACGCACCTATTGTGAATTCAAGTTGTCAACTTCAGCCGAATGGTAATTTAATAAGCTTTAGTTTTTTTTTTTTAAATGATCTTGGAATAACGAAAAAACAAAAAACAATATAGAACACTTGTCACTGTAATTATATTGCCTATTTTGTACACCAATATGATTTTTTAGCTTTTAGGAAATATAATGGAAATTATGGAATGAACATGGTGATTGCTCGATTAAGGCAAACTATTCATGCCCGAATGCACAATGAAAGTTACGTAGCGGGAATCCAAAAATTTGAGCTGTCGTTGGAGCCTCTTTTTAGTTCATTATTTTACGGTTTAGCCCTTCAGTGTTGTTATTTTTTATTTATTTTTAATTCTTCAAACCGTCTTATTAGACTCCAAGTATAGGCGACCCGAGGAATTTGTCCGTCAAAAAAATTGGCCATCCAACGGCCCACTTTTTACTATCACCAAATGTGACAGGGTATGATTCATTTTCTGACCTATCAGAAAAGTTTTTGTTTTTGTCTAGTATAACTCTTCGCAATTTTACTACCCCACCCCATTTGCGATACCATTATATATGAATTCGAAAAAAAATTTGTATTGATCAAATTTATGATATAGTGTCATAGATCTTTTGATTTATATTTCACTACATTACTCTATAAGATGATGTGTGATAATGTGGTGAGATTATATTCAAAAAATTTATGATATTATGTTATAGATGTAATTCATGTAAGAATTTTTATACGTTTCATATAAAGAAACACAAAAAGTCATAGAAAATATGTGCAAGTCTTACAAGCATAAAAAGTAAATATAGTAATTGCATCTTTGGCTAAAAAAAGATAATTATATCTTTGATTGTAATTAATTGTACTCAGAAGATAAAAATTAATTGAAATCCCATATCTAGTGAATAATCAACTCTCGAGTTAATTCATAATTAGAAAATTTTCATATATGTGATTACTGTGGCAACTTAATGGTATGAACAAAAGGACGACCATCCATGCAGTCAATGTTTTGGCGTGGTGATATCTACTTCGAATTTTGAAATTTCGATCAAAAAGTTTTCATAATATGAATTGTGCATGCAAAAAAATAAACAATTTTTGGAGAATAATTATATTTTAAATTTTAAGTTATTTTCTTATTTTGTTAAATAGTATGTGTCAAGTACAAGTCAAACTTTGAATTTGGGACTCAACTCGTGTAACTTTATACATAATTCAATAACACAATTCAATATCACGTGTCAAGACAATTTTTGTGGCAAAGTATAATTAAATCAGTTAACTCTAAATTTTAAATATTTAATCAAATTTCGTTCATTCTTTTATGAATGAGTAATTATAAGGAAACTCCTCGTAGTTTGACTAATGTTCAAATTACTACCTTATGTTTTATAAACCTATAATGAGCCCTCTTGACGTTTAGACTTTTTTTTTAAATGGATGATTAGTTAAAATCTAATAGACTAATTATACTTTGTGTAAAAAGTAAAACATGCTCCTAAGTCTAATACCCTTCCACAGCCTAGAAACCTCGTCGTTTGAAAAGGAGGGCTTATGTTTTATTTTAAAATATAGGAACTAACAATAATTAGAAGTTTTAAATGACTAAAATAAGCTTTAAAATAAAAAATTTTCATCCTCCTAATGATTACTTAAAGTAAAATTTAACAGTTTCATTTTAACACAACTACAAGAGGACAAATTGAACCATAATTAGGCAATGTGAGCAATAGCCAAATGACAAGTGGTTTCCTTGTAATTTACCCTTTATGATTTTTGTAATATATTAGTGATTTTGTCAAATAATCTTGTATAGGTGTATTGCTTGATTTTATATATTCACTATTATTTTTATACCATGAAATTACTTGTATGATCGTAATTCACTGCACAAAATGGAGAGTTTTAACTTGTATATCCCCCAATATCTTCTGAACTCAATAACAAACTGTTGAAATTCAAATAAATTTTTTTGGTCCTATTGCAAAATCATATCAAGAACAGTAGTCAATTCATGCCTTTATGTACTTCATATCAGGGCACATACTAACACTATTAATCTTTCATTTTGACAAGAATCACCACAATCTGTAATTACAATTATTTGTCTTGTTGCTAGCCAACAAAAACTATGGAGGATTGCCGTATACTCCTAGTAACATTTCCAGGGCAAGGCCAAATCAATCCAGCCCTCCAATTGGCCGAATGCCTACTGAAAATGGAAGTCAAGAAGGTCACATTTTCAACAAGTCTTTCAGCAACTCGACGAATGATCAAACAAGTAAATACTTTACCAGAAGGTTTAAGCATTGTTCCTTTCTCTGATGGTTATGATAATGGCTTTGTATGGGGTTCTGATGACATTCGACAGATGTATCTCTAATTTCAAATGGTTCTCAGCAATGAGGGATCTTATCACAGTCAAATCCAATGAGGGTCGTTCAATGACTCATGTAATACACACTCCATTTTATGTTTTTTGTAGGCCATGTCGCTCACGAATTTCGAATTTCATCCACGCATCTCTGGACTCAAACTGCTGCTGTTCTTGATATATACATACTATTGCTGCTGTTCCACTGCTCAAAGTTGGTGACCTGCCGTCGTTCTTATTGGATTCCAGCCCTGAAGTGAACAAGATTGCTTTAGAAGAGATGAAGGTGCATTTTGAGCTACTTGAAAAGGAAGAAAATGGTAAAATTCTTGTCAACACTTTTGATAGTTTGGAGTATGAGGCTTTAAGGGCTTTGAAAAAGTTCAAGATATATTCTTGCAATAGGGCCTTTAGTCCCTTCAGCTTTTTTAAGTGGAACACATGATTCTTTGGATATTTCTTTTCGAGGTGATATGATGATGTAAGTTTGGTTTATGTAGCATTTGGGAGCTACTCAGAGTTGCCTATAGAACAAATAGAGGAGATTGCAAAAGGGTTGATACAAAGTGGAAAGTGGGAGATAAGAATACAATCAAATGATACAAGAGTGGGAATTTGGAGAAAATGTCAAGTTGTAAAGAGGAGTTGGATAAGCAAGGGATGATAGTTCCATGGTGTTGTCAAGTGGAGGTTTTGTTACACCCTTTTGTGGGATGTTTTGTGGCTCATTGTGGGTGGAATTCTTCTTCGGAAAGTTTGGTTTGTGGGGTACCAGTTGTGTGAGTTCCACTTTGGACAGTTCAAACTACAAATGCAAAGTTTATTCAAGATGTTTGGAAGAAGGAATTTTTGTGGCTGATGAAATTAAAAAATGCTTAGAAGTTGTCATGGATGGTGGAAAGAGAAGCGAAGAACTGAGAAATAATGCTAAAAAATGGCAGGGCTTAGCTAGAGAAGCTGCAAAAGATGGAGGTTCATCTAATCTTGATTTAAAGGTTTTTGGGAATGAGGTTGCAGATGGTGTTACTAAAAACTAGTTTCGAAGGATCTTGATATTTATCTCTTTAAAGCTAGAATCTTTCAAAAAACGGATTCATATTCGCAAAGTGCGAGATAACTGCATGAACAAGCTCACACTAACCATTCCATTTTAAGGTAATTGTGATTTTAGTTGATGATTATTATAAATAAGAATGATTTCCTCTTCCATGTGCCGTAATAAATTAAATGATCCATCCTTAATTTGTGATTTCAGCCGCAAGCCTTCATGTTTGACATTATGATCCCCGGAGAAAGCTAAATATCATCTTTTTGCAAACTCTTTATGGGCTCGGAATTAGTTTTTGCAAACTTCGGCTCTCTTTTCATTACTGTATTTTAAATCTGGATTTATGCTTCTAAGTCAGTTTCTTAGAATTTAAGTTCCTCGAGATGGCGGATGTATTTTAAATCTGGATTTATGCTTCTAAGTCAGTTTCATTACTGTATTTTAAATCTGGTTTCAAGCCCCACCCAACATGTACTGTATCAGGTTGGGATTGGCCGAGCCGGGCATGGCTTCCAAGGCCGTGGAACAGTGCAATACTAAGCTTGCTCGGCTTGCCCATCAACGGAAGTCCCATCAGACAATTGTCCGATCAATCTGTTGAGGATCGGTCTTTATTTTTAATTTTTCAACACTATAAGTGACTTTGCCTAATAGCAATATATATTTTTCTTCTTGGTATAATAAATAATAATTTATAATAATAAATAATAAAGTGGACCAATTTGTATTAATAAATAATAGTATTTATACACTTTTCCTCTTAGACTAATAAGTAATAATTTGGATTAATAAGAACTCAATTGAACTAATAAATAATATTAATAAAATAAGTAATATCTTGTACTAATAATTATTAACTTAGAATAAAATAAACAATATTTAGTTTAATAACTAATAAGTTGAAATATTAGGTAATCACTCACACTTGTAAGCAAGAAGTACTAATTAATAATAGTTTTTCTAGGAAAAAGTTAATAATAATTTCGATTCATAAGTAATAATTTGAAATAATAGAAAAATAATTTGAAATATTAAGTAACAACATGGTTTAATAATTAAAATCTTGTATGATCTCTTAGTAATTACTTATATTGATAACTAATGGAAAGTGAAATATTATTTAACAATAACCTCAAATAATAAATAATTTTAAATAAAAAAAAAACAACTTAATTTAATTTTAATTAATCAAAAGTGGACTCGCCTTTAGACAAACCCAGGTCAGCACGAGACCAAACTTGGACCTAATATATATATATATTTTTTCATCCCGTCCCGCCCTTGAGCATTGAAAACCCGCTCCAATAAAAAACTTTATGGACTTTTGAGGCTAACAGGTAACTAAATCCAAAATTTTAGCCTAACCATGAATACAGTATAATTTTAATCAAGCTATAATTAAGGCAATTTATTTGATTTCATACATTCATTAAAAAATTTTATTGATTGCATTTGGACTCGAGAAATTTTACTTAGGCCTCCATCAATTTTGCCTAAACTCTTCCATTGGTCCCTCAATTATTAGGTACGAACTTATTTGGTCCCTAATTCCTATGCACATAAATGTATGTGTATCACCTAATATATATCTTCCATCTATCAATTTTCTTTCAAATTTCATATAGTAATTTCTTTAATTTTATAATACGTACTATATGGTTTCTTTTCTTTTTATTTATTTTTAACAATTTAAACTTTTAAGCTAGCTTTTTTTTTTTTTTTGGGGGATAGGGGGACAGGGTAAAACTACCAATTATTTGCTAGATGTCAAACACTCTTTCAGTAATATGAAAAAGTGGGTACAAGGAGAGAAATTAGGCCAAGACTTCCCGTGTGATAGTACATTGTGCAGTGCTTCCATGCTAACTTAAATAGTTTTTTATATGAATTCTTATCGATTCCGATTAAAATGATACTCTTCGAAAATTGCCTAGTTATTAATTGATTTTGATTTAGATGGTAAGCGGTTTGATCAAGTGACAACTAAAAGTTCAATTCTTGATGTCTAAGCATAGTTATTAAGTTATTAAATCTGGCCTCACTTGACGGTCGAACCAATTAATCTGGTGAATCGATCAATGGATCAAATCCATAGACGGATTACACATCTGATTGGATAACCATGATATCTGTTGACAAAGTCAACAACTAGGAGGTTCAACTAGACAAACCGGCCCTATCCGACTGTCAAACCGATCAATCCAGTGAGCCGACCAGTAAATTGGGTCGAATTACATATCTAACTAAATAGCCATGATATCCATTGACAAGTCAACAACTCGGAGATTGAACTAGGCAAACCAAGAAACCAGTTGAACCGCACAACCAACCTGAGAGGATGTCTCCTTTTTTGGATCTGTTTGATTCATGGGATGACTTGAGATTAGATAAGTAATCTTATATCATCCCATATTTGAATGAATTTTAAATATGGGATTATCATTCTACTTAACTAACTTAATATCCTTTCCCTGGACTATATGGGATATTACACATCCTATGGGGGTCTTTGGTATTAATAATTCCACCAAACTCGATAAAAACATGACATATCTAAACTACCCATTAAATTAATATTTTCTTGTAATAATTATTTTTTTACTAGTCAAAAAATGGTCATTCTATCATTTTTTTATTTTAAGTGAAAAATATATATTTTAGTACATGATGCACACTTGTTCTTTTATTTCATTATTTTTATTTTACAAAGTATAATGCCTTATTTTTATTTAAATGTTTCTTTTATATATATATATATATATATATATATATATAACATATATATTCAAGTACACGAAAATACTATTAATTAAATGAAAAGATTTAATTGTATCAAGACGCTATATTTTTTTTAATTCATGAATGTAAATACTAGTTTTTTTTTTTTTTCAAATTTAATTCAACATAGTAGTACTGTTACAAATTTTATCATTTCTTGCTAATTTATGTATATATTTCAATAATTTTATTAGTTTATTTATTTTTAAACATGAAATTATATTATTTAAAAACTATTTTATGTGTAAAAATTTTAAAATAATTAAGAATAATCGGTAATAATAAGAGAATATATCAAGATCTACAATTCTTTTCCATGTATCATTTTGGGGAATGACGCTAAACAAACCGAAAATCTTGCAAACCTCGCGCGTAGAACCAATCCCAAGGCGTCCTGGAAGTTGAGAATCGCTAATACCACCAGGCCACCACGTGCTAATTGAATCGGTTAAGACTACATAGAGTAATATTTATTCGCAAACTATATCCTATACATTACTATTATTTTTCTTGTTGTATTTAGTTTTTCAAGTATTTGTATAACAACTCAATATTTAAACTATTTCAATCTTTTTCTTTAGAGTTTTTAAAGTAATTAATTATTTTAAAATTCATTTACATTAATTAAAAGTTTGGCATAATATTTTTATCAATATTTTTACCATATTTCTTGTAATTTACCACTTTGAATTTATTATATATTTATAAAAAAATATATTTTAGTGATTCACCGGTTGATCGAGTAACTCACCGATTGAACCAATAACTCGTTGATCTACCACTTTTGCCGGATTCCTTTCTGAACTAGATTTAATAATTACTAGTAATTTTAGCACACTCTCTGAATGTGATGTGTGCCCTTTAAAAGAAAAATTATAGATATAATTTTAATTAAATTGTTCAATATTTTTAAATTAAAAAGATTTTTAAAATAAATTTAAGAGTATTTTTTGTAAGTAATTAAAAAATTAAGTAGTTTTAAACCTCTAATTTTTGTTAATTGATGGTAGTTATTTCTTTCTTTATTTATTTTTTAACTTGATGATACTTATTTTAAAACTTAAATTTTTCTTCTTAATAACTAATTAAGAAACTAAAAGGAAAGACCACCATATTAAATAGAACTCTCCTTTTTATATATAATAAGATAGTCCTAAGTCACGTAATAATCAATCATATTCGGGCGTTGAGAAAAAAAATGAAAAACCCTACAATTAATTACACGAGTAATGAAATGATTAAGCAAATACAATGGCTCTGAAGTCTGACCTTATCTTGACCCATCAAGGACTCGGATAATAGAAATTAAAAAGAAAAAAAAAATCAAGAGATATTCTATATTTTATGTGAAGTTGATGCTTTAGCATGCGTAAGATTTGTCAGGGTGAGAGTTGAGACGTGTTCTTTGCTGCGCACTTACATCATCTTCACCTAGTTTTTGGTTTTTATTCAAGGTTGAAAAGTCAAATTGCAACCCATGACTAATAATTTCGTACTTACATCTTCTTCACCTAGTTTTTGATTTTTATTCAAGGTTGAACAGTCAAATTACAACCCGTGACTCATAATTTAATACTAGTGGATAGGGTACATCAATATATGTGTAAAATAAAAAGAAAATTGCATCAGAAAAAAGAGGTAAAAGTTAAGAAGGAAAAGTTAGTAGAAACTTTTAGAAAATATTATATTTGATGAGAATAATAATAATAATAATAATAAATAATAAATAAGGAACATTAAATTTTTTTTATACTTTGTACATAGTATAGATAACGGTACTTTTGATTTGATTTCTCTTCTTCTTAATAATCAGTTAACCACAATGTGTAATGTCTCTTTTAACTTGTACGGCTAAAGAGAAAAATAGACACCATAAAACGATATATTGTGCAAATAAAAGAGGAATAGAAATTAAAATGCAATAAAAGATAGGATTGATTTCAGTTTACATTCTTAATATTTAAATGTTAATTAATTAATTATCTTATTTGACAAATTAATTAATGTAAATAAGAACATCATTTATAATATGAAGTGAGTAACTAAACGCATTGACTTCGTTCCTATTATAGTATTCGTCTAATTGCAATGGTAATTCTAATTATTTAATGCAACAGCATCCACATTATTAGTCGCGTCATTTTACAAGCCTGAATTAGTACATAGATATAGTGAATATGGATCCTTCCTTGCAAGTAAATCCTGTCGGTGCTGGTCTTAATTGATCATATGAAAAACCAAAAGAGGATAATGTGTGAGCAATTAAAAATGACAAATTCTATTATGTATTGCGGCTCATGCAACAAAGCCTCATAGAAGATGTGGATCCTTTACTGGAATTTATGTGGGATCCATTAATTTTTCGATCATTGCTATATACGTTATTAAAGAGTGAGTAAAAAGCCAAACTAATTGTGAATTTCGTACTAAAATATTATACAAATTTCTTTTAGCTGATGTAAGTAATGAGGTAAATAAAATTGTTTGTATCCTCATTTGTCGTCATCTCAAACGAAATAAAGAGGTACATAAAATTATTGTATCACTCATTTTTCGTCATCCCAAACGTCACACCTAAACGACTTGGCTCCATATAAATAAACTCCAACAAATGTTAACAGCCATATCCACAACCAGTGTGGCTGCAATACTCAAACATCAAATTCACTTCGGATATACAAACCAATTAGTGCAGCTTCAAGGTATTTTTCCCTATGGAGAATTGCCATTTTCTAGTTGTAACATTTCCAGCCCAAAGCCATATCAATCCAACCCTACAATTCTCGAAATACATAGCTAAGCTCGGCGTTAGAACAACATTTTCAACAAGTCTAGGTGCGATAAATCGCATGAAGAAATCATCATCATGACATCGGGTTCATTACCACAAAATTTAAGCATTGTTCCTTTTTCTGATGGTTATGATCATGGATGGACTATGAACGACGATTTTCGAGATTATATGTTCTCTCTTAAAACTATTGGCTCTAAAACTTTAGGAGAACTCATCATGGTTCAATCTAATGAAGGCCATCCAATCACACATTTGGTCTATACAACACTTATGTCTTGGGTAGGTCAAGTGGCTCATCAACATCACATTCCCTCTACACTTCTTTGGATTCAACCAGCTGCCCTTTTTGATATTTATTACTATTTTTTCAATGGATATGGTGGAATTATCAGTGAAAGTGTTACAAGTAAAACCATTGAATTACCCGGGCTGCCATCGCTGGATAGCCGCGATCTTCCCTCGTTTTTACTAGCTTCAAATCCTGATATTTACAATTTTGCGTTGCCTTCTTTAAAGCTACATTTTGAACTTCTTGGTAAGGAGGAAAATCCGAAAATCCTAGTAAACACGTTCGATGCCCATTGGAACCGGAGACTCTTGGGGTTCTTGATCCGAAGTTGAAGCTGGTGGCTGTAGGCCCTTTGATTCCTTCGGCATTCTTAGATGGAAGGGATCCTTCAGACGCTTCGTTTGGAGGTGATCTGATTGATCACAATCCAAAAGATTATGTCGAGTGGCTGAATTCACAGAAAGATGGATCTGTCGTTTATATAGCATTCGGGAGCTACTCGGATTTACCATTCAAACAAATTGAGGAGATTGCACAAGCATTGCTTGCAAGCCGAAAGGCGTTTTTGTGGGTACTAAGAAAATCCCCAAAGGGTGAGAAATTGGAGGATAAACTTACATGTAAAGATGAGTTGGAAAAGCAAGGAATGATAGCGAATTGGTGCTCACAAGTGGAGGTTTTGTCACACCCTTCTGTGGGGTGTTTTGTGACACATTGCGGATGGAATTCTTCTTTGGAGAGTTTGGCTTCTGGAGTGCCAGTTTTAGCTATCCCACTTTGGTCGGATCAAAGATGTAGCTACAAATGCGAAGTTTATTCAAGATGTTTGGAAGTCCGGGATAAGGCCCAAGGCCAATGAAGAAGGAATTGTCGAGGCTGATGAAATTAGAAGAGGGCTAGAAATTGTTATGGATGGTGGAGAGATTGATCAAGAGATGAGAACCAATGCTAAAAGGTGGAGGGATTTGGCTATCGAAGCTGCCAAGGATGGAGGGTCGTCTAGTCGTAATCTAAAGGCATTTGTGGATGAGGTTGCACTTGGAGTTGGTGTTACTAATCATTGTACCTGAAAATTAGACATGTAATATTTAAAAAATAAAATAAAATAAAGTAATTCCTTGTACCTGAAAATTAGATATGTATTTTTGTTAAAAAAAAAAAATTTAAGTAATTCCTTGTTATTTTTATTAGATTATATTGATTTCTTTGGCCTTATACAAGAGTAGTAACATTAATTCTCATTATTAATTGTACATTTTAGAGTCTATAAATTAACCAAGAAACTTTGTGGCCAGTTGAAGGTGTTTAAACGATACTAATACATTTTTTTTAAAAAGCTAATTTCATTTTGCACCCCTTAACTTATATTCAATTTCCACTTTGTAGTACTAATTTTAGTTTTGGACACTTTGTACCTCCAACCCTCAAATTTGTCTTATTTTAGTCCATTTTTTTAAATACCATCACCAAAATTAATGGAACCTTTCCATGTAAAGTCAAAATATTATGGTAGATTGTTGTACATCAGGTTGAATTTGTTGTATATACTTAAAGATTCCATTAAATTAGGTAACAGAATTAAAAGTTGGACTTTTGAAAGTTGGACTGCAAAGTGTCCAATACTAAAATAGGGGTAAAAAGTGAGAATTTAGTATAAGTTGAGAGGTATAAAGTATAATTAGTGCTGTTTTAAATTATGAAATAATTTTTGAACTTTTTCATTGAGGTCTCCAAATTCCATAAGTCTTGTGTTTAGATGGGTGGATTTGAATTTAAAGAAGAATTTGAAATGAATGGATTTTAATTGTGATAGATTCGGAAAGCCATGAAATTTGGATGGATTTAAAATCCACTCAATTAATCATTAAAATGTTACTCTCATTGTTAGTGAATTTCAAATCCTTAACTAAATTCATTCACTTATTTGGATAACTTAGAATGAATTTGAATTTGAAATCCAAATCCACCCAAATCACTCCATCTAAACACAAAATAAAACATACTTGTTATCTATGTGAGTGTTAATGATAAAAAAGAACAAATTTGAATTACTAAGGAACCAAAGAAAACTTTGGATTATGGATAAACAGAAGATGCCAATTTTGTTTCAGTCTTGATAACAACAATTAAAACTTAATTAAACACTAAACAAAAAGTTTAAAATTTAGAATCCAAAATAAATACTGTCAAAAAGTTGAGGGACTTCAGAGAAAATGCACCTGCTTTTATGGTAATGTCAAATTTATGATAGGCAGAGTAATTGAGTGATTCCAGAGTAAAAGTGGAGAAAAGATGGATAGAATGGAGAGAAGTGCATTATTTGTATTGAATTGATAGGAAGAAACTAAACTCGAATGGAGACCATGTAACCTGTTCTAAGTGCATTAGATATGTATAAGAGACAGCGTAAATAACTATTCCCCAGTTCACTACATCATAGGGTGAGGTGGGGAAGAGACACTAACCCGCTCTCCCCAATGATGTAGCATAACTCCATGTATAGTTATTTACGAACAATATATATATATATACAACAGGATAAAATAATAAAATTAATAATATATCATTAGATTCGTAAAAAGTGAAATTTGATTAAATATTTAATTAATTTAATGATTTAAAATAATTTTATTACATAAATTATATTTAATAAGTAAATTTAAATTGATAGTTTTGTAAAATGATTTTCATTTAGGAATTTATTTGTTGGTTTCTCCTCTTGTTGAGTTGTTTGCCCACAAGATTTCGACTAATTAAAGAAATAGATTCATTGCACAATTTTAAAAGGCAACATCCAATCACTTTGCCCATCAGAAAGACTCAAATAGTTGCCATTACCAAAGTGTTTTTCAACATCTTTTTTGATTTACTTTTTTCATGCAATGCCTCGCATTGAGTTTATTCTACTCTTTTTTTAGTTGCAATCTCAAGTTTTTTTTTTTTTTTTTTAATATTTTTATTTGGGAAACACTCACAATTTATGTTTATACTTATTTAGTTCCTCACATTTAAAATGATGCATTTCGTCATTCACAAATTTAAAATATACTATTTTGGTCCATTAATACAATTATGGATATATTTTCAGTTTAGAGCGCCAAATCCGAATAGGGTTTTAATTTAGAGAGTCAAATTCAGACTATTCTAGTTTGGAGTGTCAAATTGGAATATTTGTTTTAGTTTAGAGGGTCAAAGTGAGACAATTCCAGTTTGGAGTTGGAATACTTTGTCAATTTTGAGAGTCATATTGAGACTTTTTCAATTTAGGAAGGCTAGATTGAGATTTTTACTTAATTTGAAGGACCAAAATGACATTAATTCTTATCATATATATGGCTCGTATTAGTAAAACATGCAAAAGATTTAAAAATAATGCACAACAACAAAACTTAAGCAAGACATCTTTTTTTAGAAGTATTATGGACATATAATGATTTAAAGAGCCTTGGACAAAATATATATTCATGAGATCTCCTAACAATAGGTTGTAAGATGCTTTAATAACAATGGCATATGATGGATTTTTACTTGGAATGAAGGAATTCAAGCGTTTTAAAACTAGCCCCTTGAAGGGGTAACCGAATTCGTAACCGATTTTAATTTCAAATGAGAATTTTGAAATTTGTTAACTGAAATTCAGTCAGTTAATTGAATTTCATCGAATTTTAAAATAAAAAATTAAATACGAAATAAAATTGAGTTTTGTATTTGGAATTAATCAATTTTCGAGTTATGAATTTGGTAAACAAAAATGGTTAATCATATTACCTATTTCGTTAACTGAATTTTACTCCATAACATAAGTGCTACTACTAGTTTGCATCGACTGACTTTTTTAGATAGATTCCAAAATCAGAAATTGAATACGAAATGGAATTGAATTTTAAATTTCGAATTAATCGATTTCCAAATTCAAAATTTGGTAAACGAAAATGATTAACCATATTACCAATTCTGTTAACCGAATTTCACTCCATAACATAAGTGCTACTACTTGTTTGCAAAAATGCAGGCATAGAATTTTGAACCATAGATTTCTCAAGAATATCTTTAACTATATAACACCAGAGCTAGCTAACGCTTGCATTTTTTATTTTTTTTGTTCTTTTAAAGTAAATATCCTTTTTAATATATAAGGTCTTACAAACTAATAGTTTAATTTTACTTAAGGGATACATATGAAGTCACACAAAATGGTATCATACACGTACAAACGTATATATACATTTATGTTCATAAAATTTTAAGAAAACATTGCACCATTTAAATATAATGTAATTTTAATGATATTTTGGATTTATAGATTTCTACGTAAGCTACGAATCCAAAATGAAACACTGATCTATGTTTGTCTTAAAACGATTGTATATTAGTCAATGTTTATATATTGCCTTTATCAGACCTTGTATGTATTGATGTATATAGGTATAAGTATATATGTAGTAACGTATATGTAGTTAATGTTAATCTTACATATTTGTGTGTATTGTATACATGTATTGCATACATGTGTGTGTTAATCATTAAAATATCAAATATATATATATATATATATATATATATATATAAGTCTGTCTCTTATACTTTTCTGGAATTCTACAGTAGCATGTAAGGAATCCGTTGATTTTAAAAATTTGTATAATACAAATTTTTAAATCACATAATGATGTACTGTACAAAATTTTAAAAGACAATAAGATGGTTTCGTTAAGATATATTTGACCAATTAACCGATGTACACTCCATCCAGTCCAGAGGCTGAAAATGAAAATGTGACCAACTCTAAAGAATAAATAACATCAAGGGTCCTTAAATTTGTATAATTGACCTATTTAATCTCTAACGTACAAATTATAGTGTGTATTTGAACTTCTACAAATGTTCAACTATAGTCTTATTAATAATATAGTATAAAGAGGAAATTGGGGTGTTTGGAAAGTTTGGTAGTCATTTTTCTTGTCATTTTCACGTGAATTTGTCTGATTCGTTTGTAATTTTCCTCTTTTGAGGGTTGTTATGTTTCAGCTGTAGGGTATAAAAATTGGCATATTAGAATATTTTATTTCCCAAAACACTATAACATATTACAACTCGCTCTCTCCTATTCTCTTCTTAGCCTTACGAGTGCCTCTCTCTCAAACATATACACAACCCTTTCATCGGAAAATTCTAACATGGATTCAGTCTATGATAGGTGAGATGGACCTCTTGGTCCATATTCATCCACATCATCTTGAAAAATTTTATTTTAATGAGTTAAAGTGATGTGAATAAATTTAAACCAAGGGGTTCATCCCACCTACCATGGACTGGATCCATGTAAAAATTTCCCCCCTTTCATCCACCAAAACCCTAAATCGTTCCTATTCTATTAGCTATTGCCTCCACCATCCGATCCATCTAACACTTCCACTCTCTCAATCTGTTCCTCATTGAATAAGGAGATCGATTTTGGATTATCATCAGTTTCTTAGGTTTGATTCAATCTTCCCTTCTTCTTTTTTTTAGAATTTTTTTGATTTCTTTCTTCTTATTGTTTTTTGCTTTTATGGATTTTTTTGATTTCTTTCTTCTTATTGTTTTTTGCTTTTATGTACATGTCTTTTTGTACTGGAGCTTCATATTGTTATAAGGTAATTTTTTTATCAATTTTTTCTTTGGTAATTTTTTTTTTTTCAGATCTTCGTGCATTCATTTTTCCCTTTTATTTCCAAAAGATTCCCCTTTCTTTTTGAGGTACAAGATGAGGTACTAGAAAAATAAATGTTGGATTGCCAAGGCTCCTTCAAGGGTATGGCATTTTCTTTTTGTTATGCATAAATCACTATTATTCATAGCTTTTTCTTATGTCTTTATACTATTTTCCATTTTTTTCCTGATTTGGTTGAAGGTGAAATAATTATTACCCATCTATTTGCTGTTAAAATTTTCTTTCCTTAGTAGAACAAATAAAAAAATATTTTTATGCACAAGTTTGTTGAAAAAATGATGTTGGTCGATAGATAAAATCATGAAAAGATTATTTTAGTGTTTTATGATTGAAGAAATGAAATATGTAGATCTCCGTATTTTTTTAAAAAAAAATTATGGTTTCATTTAAAATATTTTGCTAATACCATAAAGAAATCAAATCCTATTGTTGTGGATTTTTTTTGGACCTTTCTATCTTCTCCAGCTATTCTACAGTTTATTATCTTTACTGTGCTTTGATCAATGAAAAAGTTCATTTAACTTCAATCTATTTTGTAAGTAAACATAATGTAAAATTTACTTCCACGATTTTCTTGTGATTTTGTTGCATCAACCGGCCATAGTTTTTGGCATATACTACAATTATTTTAACTGATATGAAGATGAAATCAAGAATTGTAGTAATGATTCATCCTGTCGTCCAATAAAATGCCTGGACTACCATTGTTCAAAAGAGTTGATCTTCACTCTTATACTTCCATCAACTTCCAACACAAACAATGTTGCTCTCCAAATGTTCAAAGTGCAAATGGAAATGCTAGATGAAGAAAAAAGGCCAAATGTGTTGGTAAATACTTTTGATTCACTTGAGCCCTAGGCTTTCAAAGCAATTGAGCAGTATAATATGATTACAATAAGACCATTAATTAGTTTTCCTTATTCAGTAGGATGATGTTATCCAGAAGGGTGAAGATAATATGGAATGGTTAAAATCAAAGCCTGCTTGTTCAGTTGTTTATGTAGCATTCAGGAGCCCAATGACACCATCAAAAATCAAATGGAGGAGATAGCAAGAGGGTTACTCGAGAGTAATAGGCCATTTTTGTGGGTAATAAGAGAACAAGAAAATGGAGAAGTATTTTACAAACTAGTTGTATTGAGGAATTGCATAAAAAAGGAATGATAATTCCATGGTGCTCACAATTTATTGATTTTCTAAAACATCCCTCATTAGGATGTTTTGTGACACATTGTCCCAAATGAAGATGGCATTGTTGGGAGTAATGAGATTAAAAGGTGCATAGAATTGGTCACGGATAGTGCAGAAAATGGGCTAGAATTTAGGGGAAATGGCGAGAAATGGAAAGATTTGGCATTGGAAAGAAAAGGTGGATCATTGGACAAAAATCTTAAAGCGTTTGTTTTAGGTGAGATTTGACAAGCTTGCCCGGTCGATTGAAAACTAGAATGGCAGTTCTCTTTTGAAAGATTTCCTCTTTTTTTCCCCCAATTTCTTCTCCCTGTTCTTCTTGCTTTCTCCCTTCCCTCCTTTTAATCCTTCTTTCTGGCTTAGACATCTTAGACTTGACTTGCATATTTGGGCTCCAATTGATGCCAAATGTTAGGGGTATTTAAAAGTCAGTTAAGTTGAAAAAAAAAAAATTGAGTCGACTTGTTCGACTTTTGATTCGATTTTGACTCGAAGTCAATTAATTGACTTATTAAGATCGACTTAAGTTTGACTTGAAATTCTAAGTAAAATTACCGGTCGAATACGATATACAGATTAACTGGTTTGACTATTTTATCGGTTGAACAAGTTGTTCAACTTTATCGGTAAAAATACAGGTCAAATAAGTTGAACAATTATATTCTTTTAATATTTTAGCATATATTATAATAATATATTAATGTATTTGTGTACATAATATTTTGGTCATAATATTCTTATTTCTTAATAATTAAATATGTTAATAATTAATAATAGTCTTTTTTTTTTTGTAAATACTTAAATATCTTTTGTTTATATAATTGTCAGAATTATCAATGTAATACTTCATATTATATACATATCGCAATCTCTTTCCCTCAATTATTATATTCCTGACTGTAGGTAATCAAATTTGGTGCTTACTCTTATGAACCAACAAAATACCTAAGATTTGATACATAATAAATTGTTATGTATTTATACATTAAAATAAGTGTACAACTTATTAAAACTTTTGTTATTATCAATAACTAATTAAATGAATTACTAATTTTCTTTTGATACATATAAATACTAGAGTCAAGCAATTATATATATTTTAATATTTTTAAAAATATCTATATATAGTATATCTATAAATACATATTCTGATGTTCATATACTAAAATTCGTATAACTTATACTTGTAATAAAAATAAATTTACATAACATCTAATTATTTATATACTTATGCTATATAACTTATTAGTATAACATTTTTATTATCAACAAGTATATTAAATGCATTATTAACTTATTTTTAGTAAAAAGATTGTTTGGAAATCATATACATTTCCATGTATTAATAGTATATCACTTACCACTGTTGAAGTTTGCTTTTACTTTTGAAGAATACTGTGATTATTAATTGGTTATGTATTTTGCTTTTATTATCTATGAACTTGTATTATCTTTATATTTCTACTACATCATATTTTAAATTTGTGAAATGATATGGAATTTGTGGAATGGTGCACTAAATTTTAAGAAATTAGATTATGAAATGAAAGAGGATTTATGTTCGACTTACTCTGACTTATTCAACTTACCGTCGAATAAGTAAAATTTAAACAACTCGATTTTATAAGACTTTGGATTATATGACTTGACTTTGAATTTAAAATTTTTAATTCGAAAATCAAACAAGTTAAGTTAAACAAGTTAGAAAGTCGAATACCGGTCAAAAAGAATACCCATATAAAATGTTTTATATATGCAACGAAATGATTCTTTTATCCTGATAATCTTGTAATAAAGTAATTTTTTAGAAGACAATAACCACCACAAATTAAATTTTGGTAGAAACTTTGCTTGTGTTAATTTAACTTGCCATATGTATAAAGATTTACACAAAAAATCATGGAAAATAGGTGTAAGTTCAATGAGCATGGAAAAGTAAACACTAAAACTCTTCTATCCCATTTTTTATCTCACTCCTTACACACACACACACACACACACATATATATATATATATAATGTTGAACCCTATCAGTTGTGATACTCATGTTTTGATGATGATCAAATCATACTAATGATTTGCAATCAAGTGTGCAGAAAAGAATGATAATTTGGATGCAAGGGAGCATCTGAAAGAAAGGTGTTCGGACGCAAGGGAGCGTCTGTCAAAGCTGTAGGACGCATACAACCGTTCGAAACACTGTTCATATTGTTATCGGATGCATCATCGGACACAGAGGCTTTACATCAGATGTCTGAAAGATCCAACGGCTAGTTCGTTCGGACTCACATTCACAGCATCGGCCGTCCGAAAGACCAAACGGCTAGTTTCTCAGGAAACAAAAAATAGCCGTTAGAGAACCGTTGGAAGTAATTTCTGGGCTTCCATAAATACCCCCTTGTCTGTAATTGAGCAAATATGGAGAGAAGAACTACTGCATTCGATACAAACACTTGTAAGAGTTATTTGGGAAGAAATAGGCTAAAATACTATGGATTGTATTGGTTTGAGTAGTGTAGTTCTCTTGGTTCAACCAGAGCAAATTAGTGTGAGTAAGAGTAGACTAGTGAGTGATGTTCAAGTGTAAGAGTGGAGGGATAACAAGTGTACAAAAGTGAGGTTGTATTGTAAAATCCTTTGGCTCAACTAGAGGGATTTAGTTGGTGTAAGGGTGAGCCTACTTTGTGTATAAGAAGGTTATTGCCTCACCTTCTTTGAAGAGGCACTACTAGTGGATATACTTCAAATTTGAGAAGTTTGGGAGTTTGGTTTGATACTCTCTATCTCAATCATCTTTGTATTTGTTCTTTGAATTTCAATTATTGAATATCTTTTGTATTAATTTGTGTTTAAGTGTTTATTTGTTGCATAAAGTTTTCACTTCTGATTAAGCACATTAAAAGGTTTGTTTTATGAAACAACCTAATTCATCCCCCCTCTTACGTTGCTTTTGGGGCCAACAATTGGTATCAGAGCTTGGTCTCTTTCTTTTGGTTTAATCGCCTTTGAGTAAAAATCATTATGGCAATCAATAATACTTTATTTTTAGAGGTAGACATTGCATTGCTAGACCTCCCATGTTTAATGGAATTAATTTTATTTTTTGGAGAGATAAAATGAAAATTTTTGTTCAATCTATTGATATTGATTTATGGAATATTATTTCGGAAGGTCCTTTAGAAGCTAACATCATTGATGTAAATACTCATAGATTAAGACCTAAGACTAGATATCAGTTAAATGCACAAGATAAAGTAAGTTTATCTTTAAATGGTAAAGCCATTAACAATTTGTATAATGCTTTGGATGCAGATGAGTTTTCCAAAGTAAAATGTTGCAAATCAGCCAAGGAGATATGGGAAAAATTGAAAGATCTCCATGAAGGAAATGAAGATATTAGAGAGCAAAAGAAGTCATTTCTTGTGGCTAAATATGAATCCTTCAAAATGGAACCTCATGAGAACATTGACAGGATGTATTGTAGGTTCAATGATATTGTAAAGGATTTGGAAGGTTTGGGTAAAGAATATTCCTTAGGTGAAAAGAATAGAAATTTATTTGAATGTTTTACCTAAGGAATGGGAAGCCAAATCCATTGCCATAGAGAAGCTTAAAAATTTAAATTCTATACCTATCGACTCTTTGATTAATTCTCTAACCTCCTTTGAATTGAAGATGAAATACAAGGTACAAGATGATGAGGAAGCAAAGGGAAAAAGTAGCATAGCATTTAAAGCTTAATCAAAAAGGAGAAAAGACTCAAGGAAGTCTCATTTCAACAACTTCCAAATCACTTGAGATGATTGCAATTCAGATGGAGAAGTTGAAGAAGAATATGAGGAGGCTCAAATGGCTTTTATGGCACTTGGCAATAATGAGGTATCCTCTAGTTGTGATTCTTGTGATGATTCATGTGATAATGATGATGATGATGTTGAATCATTTATTTTTAAAATGCATGAATGTGTGAAAGAATCATATGCTAAGAACAAAGAGTTAAAAATTAAAGTTAATGCTTTATTGAGTGCCAACTCAAAACTTGTGCATGAAAATAATTTTTCATTTGACAAAAGAAAATGATGTTTTGAAGAAAATTTCTTTTTGAAAAAACCAAGATCATGGAAGAACAAGCTTCATTGAAGAAGAGATTAGATGATCTTGATGATATTTTGAAAAAGAAGAAAGAAAATATTTTTGAGAAGAAAAGAACTAGAAATATGTTTTTGAACAAAAAATTTATCACCTTTAGAAAAAAATGATTTGTGCTTTGTTAAATCTAAATCTTCTTTTTATAGCAATAAGAATATTATTTGTAATTATTGTCAGCAACATGGCCATATAAAAAAAAATTGTTATGTTAAAAGAAATGAAATATTGGGAATAAATTCTATTTGGGTGATTAAGCATGTTACTAACCCAATTGAACCTAAAAAAGTTTGGGTACGAAAAGTTGTTGTCTAATTTTTGTATGTAGGTATGCTTGGAGAGCACCAAGGAATTCAAGATGGATTATCAATGGAGGGTGTTCAAAGCATATGAGCTAAGATGACATTAAAATGGGTAACATCTATGTTAAATTTTGTGTTAACAATGTGCTTTCATTTATTAAGTTGAACTATGTTCTCTTGAATGTTACTCATCTATGTGATTGAATTTGTTTAGAATGCTAGGGAATATGTATCCCCAATTTTTGTCTATAATAAGTCACTACTTGCAAAAGAAAGTGGAAGCATTCTCTTTTTTAAGTGGATTTTTTTTTGCAAGAAATTGCATCACACATGCTTCATTGTTTTGATGATGCTATTTGGTAAAGAATGAGCGAAAATTATTTTGATCCTAATTCTTTGCATGAATTCCCTCATATCTTATTGAATACATATTCTTGAAGGGAATAATTGTTTTGCATAGCTTGACTTATACTCCGTGTACTCATGAATTATATTCATCTCTCAAAGGGGAGAACAAACTTAGGGGGAGCTTAAATTGCATTATTTTTCTTATGTTTTGGTGATGTCAAAAGGGGGAGAAAATAATGGACAAAACTTCTTGACTTATGCCTCATATCATAGAAATGTTTTTTAACTGAAATGTCCAAATGATTTGGCATCATCAAAAAGAGGGAGATTGTTGAATCCCAGTTTGATACTCATGTTTTGATGATGACCAAATCATACTAATGATTTGCAATCAAGTGTGCAGAAAAGAATGATAATTCAGATGCAAGGGAGCGTCCGAAAGAAAGGTGTTCGGACGCAAGGAAGCGTCCAACAGAGAAGAATCTGAGGTAGCCTCGAATACAGGAGAACGTCCAAAACACAACCAAAAGCTGTAGGACGCACATGACCGTCCAAAGAGAATAACTCAAAATGAAGAAGTTTCTGTCAAAGTTGTAGGACGCATACAACCGTCCGAAACACTTTTCATATTGTTATCGGACGCATCTTTAGACGCAGAGGCTTTACATCGGACGTCCGAAAGGTCCAACGGCTAGTTCGTTCGGAAGCACATTCACAACATCGGCCTTCCAAAAGACCAAACGATTAGTTTCTCAGGAAACAGAAAATAGCCGTAAGAGAACCATTGGAAGCAATTTCTGCCGGCTTGTATAAATATGTAATTGAACAAATATGGAGAGTAGAACTATTGCATTCAATACAAATACTTGTAAGAGTTATTTGGGAAGAAATAGGTTAAAATACTGTGGGTTTATTGGTTTGAGTAGTTTAGTTCTCTTGGCTCAACTAGAGGGAATTAGTGTTTGTTAGAGTAGACTAGTGAGTGATTTTCAAGTGTAAGAGTGGAGGGATAACAAGTGTACAAAAGTGAGGTTGTGTTGTAAAACCCTTTGGCTCAATTAGAGGGACTTAGTTGGTGTAAGGGTGAGCCTACTTTGTGTATAAGAAGGTTATTGCCTTACCTTCTTTGAAGAGGCGATACTAGTGGATATACTCCAAACTTGAGAAGTTTGAGAGTTTGGTTTAATACTCTTTATCTCAATCATCTATGTATTTGTTCATTGAGTTTCAATTATTGAATATCTTTTGTATTAATTTGTGTTTAGGTGTTTATTTGTTGGATAAAGTTTGCATTTCTCATTATATATAAGTACATTAAAAGGTTCGTTTTTTGAAATAACCTAATTCATCCCCCCTCTTAGGTTGCTTTTGGGGCCAACATACATATATATATATATATATATATATATATATTGTCAATTGGATAACATTCTAATCTAACTTATCCTACAAGGGGGGAAACCCAACTGAGTACTATTAAGAGACTAGTAGGAGAGACCTTCTAGACCAGGTAATGGTGTTTTGACACCTACCTGGATTTCTATAAGACGTGGGATTTGAATTCGAAACTTTACAGCGAAAAATGCCTTATGAGGCATCTCTTGGCCAACTCTACTAAGTGGAGTTGGTTATCTCACTCCTTATCTCACTACTTAATAAACTACCAAAATTCTTTTTAAATATAGATTGAGTTTTAGCAAAAGAATTTTAGCTATTCATTAGTAAGTGGGATAAGAGTGAGATAGAAGATCCTTAGTGAAAAGCAAATCTAATAATTGCATCTTTGGCTCAAGAAAAGATAATTGTATCTTAATTCCTGTAATTAACTGAACTCAGAAGACGAATTAATTGAAATTCCATGTTAAGTGAATATTTCTGTCAAAATTTTGATTTGACTTATATTATACATATGAACTATATTTTGTACTGCAATTCTATGTTTTTCACCTTTTATAAAATTCTTTAGATATTACATCTTTTTTTATATCCTTTTATACGTGCAATTTCATATCATTCGGCTATTATGCACAGTTGTAATAAAGCTTTTGTAGTATGTTCTTTTTATCTTCTGAATTCGCTTGCCAATTGTCATGCAGACAAAATTGTGCTGCAGCTAAAATAATTTTAAAGATGAAACATTATCTTGTCTCGTAACCTCAGAAAGAAACGCAAATTAGTAATACATTCACATAGTAGAATATTGGAAATTTTTATTTTGGTCAATAACAATTATTAGACATTGTGTAATAATTATTTTTCAATCAATAAAAACTCTTTGTTTGTAGCAGAGCGTCCATTCTTTGGAAAAGGTTGACCCCCTGCGCCCCACCTATTTTTCAACTTAATCTGGTCAGCCATATCTGTCTTGAGTGAATCTTCCATCTATATCAACCACAAAAAATGAAAAGAAAAACTCTCACTTATTTAAGAGGAGACTGAAATTCCCACTTATTCAAGAGGAGACTGAAACTCCTACTTATTTAAGGGAGACAAAATTCCTGATGAGCAAATTTCATGGAAAAAAAGAAAAAAAAAATGTTGTAGGTGATGGTTTGCATTGGAAAACAATGAAACCATCAGGTGATGAATAATATTGAAGACCTTTTAGATGTAAAATTTGAATTTCAATATGATAACATAGCTCGAATTAGGTTAAATTATGTGATGCACTTTGTTAGCTTCAAGATGTAAAATTATTTTTGTAGTCAGATTGACCAGAACACTAGGTCCCTCTAATATTAATTGTTAGCTTGAAGTGCACGTAATAGCTTATCTGATCAATTAGATCTCAAGTAGCGCTCATGCATAATTGCGCTTATGCATAATTACACAGAATCCAAATACAGTTGCAGATATGTTGGCTAAGAATGGACCTTCAAAGCAGGAGTATCCTTTGCATTCCAATCCTCCTATGATGCTCCTAATCATTTTAATGTTTACGTTGTTTTAGACAGGTTAGGTTGTTTTTTAAAATTCTAAGAGTTTTAGTTACAATTTATGAAGTTTAATTAAATTTTAGATGTTGAAATTATAATGAACCCTCATGTTGATAATTATGAATTTTCTAGTTTAAATTCATGTTTATGTTGCAACTTTTCTGTTCAATTCATGCCACCATTGTGATTATTTGTTGGAGGATCATTTTGACAAAAAATTTGTGAATTTTTCTTTGTGATCAAATGAAAAAAAGGAAGAGAGTTCGATTATCCTAAACCCATTTGGTACTTCTGGGCTATTTTTGGCCAAATCTGAGGCTAGAATCGCGAACAACGTGTCTCTTATCAGAAGTGTACTGATGAACCAAAAAAGGTCTCTAAAAACATTTTCTAGTGTCCGAGTCACCTTATNACATATATAGCCGTCTCTTTGCCTCCTCTTCCATCTGTCCTAGTTAGGGGTGAGTAAGTATTGGTGAACAAAATTTATAATCGATTTTGAATTAAATTTTATTAATAAATTTGGTTGATTTAGATAATTTTGATTTTAATAAGAAATCAATTATCAAATTCGTGAATTAGGTTAATGAATTCGAAAAGAAACACATATTTTTTAAATTAGGTTAACCAATTACCGAATTTAATAATTGAAAAATAAGTTTTCTGTGTGTATAGATATAATTGTACATTTTGCATCAAATAGAAATAAATATATTTTATAATTCAAATAATTTAAAATACGTTAAAACTAATAGTATTAGAGTAAAAATATAAACGTAGTTGTTCAACTGAAAGAATATTTTATTGACAAAATATTATTATTTGCTTTAACTATTGAACTTAATCCATGCATTATTACATTTCTATATATTGAATGATGTATCTTTAATCATAGTTATATTAGTAGTAACTTACATGTGCACTATATATTGTAGTTACTGAATTATTATCAATAAATCACACTAGTCTTATGTTATATTGATTATTCATGTCTGTAATTTATATGATATTATAATTTTATACGTAATTATATTGTTAGTGATTGAATTTAGATACATGGTGTAATTTTTTACACATCTTTATCAGATCATTAATGAATAAAGCCACATATAAAAAATACATGGTGAAAATTAACCAAAATGAGAAAAATTTATCTCAAACACATTTTTTTTAATACAGAAATTTAACTTAGTGTCATAGGCTTACTACCCCAAAATTCAATTTGATTAACCAAATTTGAAACCGATTATGGAATTCAAAATAATCATATTTTCTACTAAATTGAATTTGAAATCAAAACTGGTGAAAACTTTTAGAATCCTTTCTTGAATTTTGTCCAGTTTTGTTAATCGATTAACCAATTCTCACTCGTAACCATAGTAGCTCTGTTTAGAGTACAAGGGGAAAAGGAGATTTGTTTCCAACTCTACAAATACACCTAAAAATGATTACTTTTAATCCCTAATAATTTAAAGTTATATAATTTTGGTCATATACCAAATTTGTTTTCACTCTACTCTAGAAAAAAATGAAGAAGTGAGGAGCACAAGTACTTTTTCATCCAAATTGCTAAGGATATGTGCTAGGGAATTAAAATTATACATTTTCAGATTGTGAGAAACTCAAATTTATCATTTGAAAAATGAGGGACTAATAAAATAAACGGTTAAATGCACTATACACCCCCAAATTAATCCTAGTTTTACACTTTGTATCCCAAAGTATGAATTTCCATAATTAGCCACTTTTAACTTTTAACCACCACACATGTGATGCACGTGCCTCATTTTAGGTACATTAGAAACTAAGGAACATAGATATGTTATGCGAAGGCTTTAAAAAGTTATATAATTTAATTGAAACATTGGTTTGTCTTTTATGCTTTTTTAATTTGACAATTTATTCTTCAATTTTGTGAACAAAATAAGGCTTTACCCTCACAATATTACTTTAAATTAAGTTCAACTTCTGTAGAATTCTATCTACTATACAACAAGCTTGGCTAAACAATGTAATTAAGCACTTCGTTGGAGTACAGTTTCCGAAACCAACCACTTCACCACAACACAACAGTGGGGTTCTGTCTTGAGGCGCTATTACGGGATCAGAAATGTAAACAATATAACAAAAATGCTTAGTATGTGAGCCACAACTGATGTCGTATACTACATAATTAAGAGGAGCAATATGGAGATATGAATTGACTGGAAATGCTTCCATCTCTTGTAATTTGAAGCAGCGTTCAACCTTTAGCCGCTTCGGCCCTTCATTCTTTTGTTTTACTTATGTACTTGTGAGCATTTTTTGTGAAGTCTGTTTTACCTAAAACAAAGCCTTTCCATTTGGTAAATTCTTGCATGGACTAGGGTAAGCATGAACCCTATTAATCGAATTTGTGACCGTTTTCATTTATAAATTAAAATTTTGAAATTGATTAATCAAAATTCAGTTAATAAATTAGTCTGACCAAATTTTGATATAAAAAATCGATTATGAAATTGGAATTCAATTCTAAATTCAGAATTAACTGATTTTTGATTTATTTCGATATTTGACGAACTCAAGACCTTTCGACGAAAATATTTAGTACTTGTAACATTACATCTTATTTTTAAGTAAGTATACTTTTGTATGATATGATCTTATAAATTAATACTATAATTCGACTCATAAAATACGTATATAGTCGCAGAAATAATATTATATATGTACACATGAATACAAACACACTTATGTATATAATTTATGTATATAAGGTCTAAATTACACAACGAGCATACAAACACGCTTATGTATACGATTTATATATTTCAAATCCTAAGTATAATATAGTTTTGATGATATGAAATTGTGGACTATTTTATCCTTAGTTGGGTTTTGTATTAGATAGCTAGATTTTTCATTTTTAAAACCTATGCCCCCTTATCCTCTAGTAACTCAAATCCATGACTTACACATTAATGGGTCATAGGGGTAGCTGGTTAATCGAATTTGAGACCGATTACCGAATTTGAATTTGGTTAATAGAATTTTATTCTAAATTTAATTTAAAATTGAAATTGGTTAATAATTTTAAAACTTATTTCTGAATTTTGACCAAATTATTTAACCGATTGACCAATCGATTAACCGATAATCACCCTTTCTATAAACTAATGCCCAAATGTATCAAAATACATAAATTATGGATTTCACGTGAGATTCACACCAAGTCCCACATAAAATTCACAATTTATATATCTTAGCCAATATTAACATTCATCCATACAAGAGTTTACTTTTGAATTTCATTTATTACGGTAGCCTATAATTTGAAGATTACGTGTGTCTATATATATATATATATATTATATTATATATATATGTATGTCTCTTATGTTTCGAACTTAAACAATTCTAAAGCCCTCATAGATTATAATATTAAGTTTTAACTTATTTTAAAATTTTTAGGATTTAATAAGAAACAATCAAAAATTTGCATTGTTTCGTTTTCTGAGTTAGCACTGTACTTACTTTATTCAATGCATTAATTAATTGTTGACCATGTCAAAAGGTTTATATTGAGTTTCATCTTTATTCCAATCACTACAGCCTAGAAGATAAGCATAAAACATGTCTAATCTTAAAAATTTGTCTTAAAGTTAGCTTCCCCTTTGGTTTGGGACAAAGACAAGGATTATTTGACGGCAGTTGCCCTATTATGTATTTATCTCTTAATAAATATAACTAATATCGTTTCTTAAAAAAATAAAAAAAAAGTTTGTTTTATGAATAAATTTGATATATAAAACTATTATTCACATAACAGTTTCGCACATTTTCTCTTAAAAACACAATCTCGATTGCTGTCCCCATTTAGTTTTCTGGCATTTTCATGCGCAACTAGAGCATAAAACACATCCCTTTTAATCAAGTACTCCTTTCGCCCCACCTTTTTTATTGCATTTTGACCTTTTTTATCAAACAAACAATGCTTCATTTCTAATGGAGGATTTATATAAATTCAATTGGTTTTTAATGAATTTTTTTTTAGCAAAAGTGAAATTTATATCAAATATTAAAACACGTAAACTTGAAATTTTTAAAAAGTTAAAAAAAATGTATAGAAGATTAAGTTTTGAAAACTTGATACATTAACCAAAAAAATCAAATAGTGATAATTTTAATGGAAAAAAGGAATATTAGACTTCAGAACCATATATCAAAGAAAAAAAGCGTTTGTGGGTTTGAATTGTGCATTAGAATATGCTTAAAACCAGAAAGACTTGAGATTTTTCTGCAGGTGGAATTATTGCACAAATAGTAATGTAAACATACACTCTTTCTGTTTCAGCAATTTAGGATTATAAATAAAAGAGTGAACACAACTGATGAATAAGAAACCAACGGTAGTCAAATACATGAATTCGCAAATTACTGTGTCTCATGTTCTTGTTTGTGCATGTGCGTTTGTGCGTGCAAAGTGCGGGAAAAAAAAATGAAAATCATGTAAGCCATTGTGTTTTCCAATTATTGTGTTTCTTCTTGGTCTGTTAACACTACTAGAATACAAAGTGATTGCTTGTTTTGGGGAATGTGCAGAGGTGACGTTTAAAGCTCCTTGGTACATTAGCTGCGTAGGTGGAACGTAAGTCACATATTCTATTGGCGTTTCTTTGTTCTTGTGCCCTTTCTATTTACTTTTTCCTCTAATAGAACGTCAAGAATTCTATTAGGTCCTCTTTTAAGAACTGAATTAATTAAATCCAAATTTAGTAAAGAGGAATAGGGGGTGAAAACTTCTTATGCAATATATATAGTTCTTGTGCCCTCTCTATTTACTTTTTCCTCTAATAGAACGTGAAAACTTCTTATGCAATATATATATGTATATATATATATATGTATATTAGTTTCCAGTTCTCAATTGGGAAGATAAATTGTGAAAGCATTAGAAGTTGCTTTCATGCATGGCTGGTAGGCCTGTCAATGAGTCGAGTCTAGACCCGGACCTGACCCGATCCGAACCCGTTTACCCGGGTCTGGATCTATAACAAATTTTGATTAGCCGGATTCGATCCGGACCCGTTTAGCTATTATAATAAACGGGTCGGATCTGGATCTTGGTGTTCCGATCCAATTAAGACCCGGATTCGATTAAAATATTTAATATATAATAAAATTATTGTATATTAGTGTTATTTTATATGTATATATACATATATGTTGTGTAAATTGTCCATGTAGTTATATTTAATATAAAATACATGCATAAATATTAATTATGAACTCAACACTTTTGTATAAGTAAAAAAAAAAGAGAAAATTCGATAAATTGCAATAGTTTTACATATAATTTTAAAAAAAAATTATTAAGACCCTGATCCGGATCTGACAAGACCCGACGGATCCGGATACGGATCTACTTTTGTAGACCCGTTCGGATCCCGGTCTGGATATGCCGGATCTGACCCGTTTATAGCCTTAATGGCTGGCTCTTATTCCGCAACTTTTTTTTTTTTTTTGTAATCGAGAAATCTTTTTTTAGGCATTTTGACTTTCTTTGTTTCTAGCTATGTAATTTCTATTAGGTTTAGCCTGTCTCTTGTATATATTGGAAACATTTAAGGAAGATGAGAAAAATATTTCAAATAAATCATTGGTTGATTAAAACCTTAATTGGAATTTTGGGATGTCTTTCGATGGATTTATTTATATAATGAAACCAAATTAGTTTGATTTGGATTTATTTATATATAGAATTAGAGAATGTTATTACTTCAAATCGCTAATTTAGTTCTAAAGTATAGTGGAAGTTAGTATCCTAGATCTTATAAGATGCTAGAATTCAAAGGGTATGTCTTTGAATTCATTATCTTATTACTAGAGAGCTAGACTTCATGTTAGTTTCCATGTATTTTTTTTTTAATAATAAAAAGGGACTACCCCACCTAATAGGTGGTTACTCAAAAAAAAAAAAAAAAAAAAAAAACTGCAAGTCTAAAAGAGGAAAAGAGGGGATAAAAACAACCACATCAAAACTGTGTTTAGTTTAAAAGTAGTAGTACAAAATCCTAGTTGTTGAATAATTGATAGATCAAATAAAGGAGAGAAGAGGGGGAAAAAAAAAATGAAGGTTGCTACAGTATATTTTCCTATCTATAGAAAAGGAAGAGAATATTTTACATGGTCATATATATATAATACATTTCAAGAAAGAGTATATATATATTCACATCATCTCTCCTACCTAAGTTTTAAGAATAACCACCCCTTGTTTTTAATCACTCATCGAATACTCTAAACACTCTTACAATAGAGTTATGAGTTGTGTGTATTTGAATGAGTATAACTTTCAAAATCATTGTGTTTACAATGTTACAACTACTTATAATATAAAAATGAGAAGCATTAACATTCCCACATTGAATCTCAAATTGATGAATTGCATGTGTTAAGCATATATACATCAATGATTCGAACGAGGTGAGAGTGATAGCCACAATCCCAGGTCTTTGAAACGTTGAAAGACAAGAGTGGCTTTCAAGACAAGTAGGCAAATTTTTTCGTAATGCAGTCTGAGATAACCGTAAGTCCTATTTTTTTCACAAGGTAATGCTAATTAAAGCGCCATAGCTGGTTCGTCAAAAAGACTAGCAGTATTTGTCCACTTCTCTAACTCTAAAGACTCGAAGCGGTTGGCTTCCCCATTTGATCAATTAAGGCAGAGCGCCCTTGGATTGGATAGTAGCACATAGGGCTTCGGCACTACTACAACGCTTCGCTAACGCTCGGTTAAGTCATATTCCTAATAACTTATCCAATTACAACGTATTAATCGCTAATGCACTTGTCTTGTATCAAATCTCTTAAATAGAAAAACGTAGCCTGACAAAGCCTTTGTTAGGATACGTTTAGATATATTCCACATATCACCAATTTTGATTTCTTAAATCTCCTTATATTATGAGAGAGAAAAAAGTGGGAATACAATTATTTTGGGATAGTTATAGATTTTTACAGAGAGTTATAGATGGGTTGGGATCTTTTGATTATATGTGTAAGACGTAGGGTTAAAATGATTATGTGGCAAGTTTTGATTGGTCATCCGAACAAACCCTTTGTCATGTTCATCCTGATTTACTTTCAACTGATTCTTAAATTACAAACACTAGTTGTAAGTCTAATGCAAGAGTTTTTATTTTAAAAGATGAGTGTATAAAACCCAAGGGGTGTGGTCAATTTAAGATATAAGAATGAGAGATAAGAAATTAGATAAGTTTATAACTTGTTAGAAGGTTATAATCTTCATATTTTCCAATAAATAATGGCAAGATTTCTGCCCTTGAAAAAGAAAATCTATATGATGATTAATTGGCTTTGATGGGCAATGCCTAACTTCCTATTTTCCTTTGAGATATGAAATATATTCTTGGTAATCACGCATATGCCTAAACAAAACTCTTACTTAAAGGAGCTTCTTGCACGTTAAAGTGTTGCCCTAGTTCTATATATCTTAAAGCATGCACTAGGATATATATCTTATCTACTACATCAAAATAGTTCAAATCCAAATTCTTGTACTAGGCCAAAAAAAAAACTTTAAGAAGCAACAGTAACCTTAATTAGCCGTCATGCGATTTGTGCACCCTCTTGTTACCAAAGCCTCTATCATTTCAAATAGCTTCTATCTTTGCAGCTAGTTCCAAATGAAACCGGAAAATACGGTCCAAGAACCTAAAGAATCGAAATCAAGACAAGTGTCAAATTGTCAAGGCTAAAATAGGCCATCATGTTAGGTTTCTACTCATCTCAACATCAAGCTGGGTAAGATTCATGCGGTTGGTTGCCTCAATTTCTGTAAAAGTTTCTCATTACTGTTTCCTTTCACAAGTTTCATCCTTTGGGTGTGACAATAGTATGATTGTTCTCGTGCTATTTTTATTTATTTTTTCCTCTAATAAATTGAGGCAACTTTTTATGCAATGTGATGATACAAATTTTTTTTTGGGCTTCCAGTTTCCAATTAGGAAGATGAATGTACAAGGGTTGGAAGTTGCATTCATGCATGTGTAAGTTTCTATTCTCTATTGCATGGTTGCCCTGGAAATCTTACTCGTAAATGAAAATTTCTTTTTTGGGCATTTTAACTTTGTTTCTTTCCAGCTATGTAATTTTTATTAGATTTATTTTGTCTCTTGTGCATATATGTTAGAAGCATTTAAGGAAGAAGAGAAAAATATTTTAAATAAATCATTTTTCTAATTAAAACCTCAATTGGAAAATTGGTATGTCTTTTGGTGGACCTATATATGGAATCATATTAGTTTGATTTCAATGTTATATAGATAACTACAAGTCTAAAAGATGAAAAGAAGGGATAAAAACAACCACATCAGAATGTGTTTATTTTAAATGTGGTAGTACAAAATTCTAGTTACCAAATAATTTAAAAGCTAAACGAAGAAGAGAAGAGGAAAAAATAATGGTTGCTGTAGTGCATTTCCCTGTCTAAAAAAGGGGTCACTATTGCCTGTTTCCCTATCTAAAAAAAAAAAGGTTGCTATAGTAAATTTTTATATAAGTTTAGCTATTATTGGATCTTTAATTTATACTTGTGCATCATACAACATAAAATTACGACCTACCTTCAAGCTAGTAATTGCACTCAGTGAACAATATCAAATCAATCACTTTCTCGGATTTGTATCAAGTGCTTCAAAATTCGTCTACCAACTTGATCAACAATGATCAAGTGACACATTTTACTTTCCCTAAGTGATATTCTGAACTCTTTATCGTGTTTGTAATTAGTAATGGGTATACCTATAAATATAGGTTGGAATGAATAGAAGGACCAAGAACTCTAATATATTCCTTTCCATCATGAATTAACAAATATTAAGTATGAGTATTAATTAGATTAATCATGATAAGTAAAATTATTAGATTAGTATAAGGTCTCTTACTCTTCCTTTACAATCATCTTAAATCACTTTATTACCCTATTATCTTTATGTGATAATTTGACTTCAATATTGTGAGATAATATATAATTATTATTTAGAATATTTGTTTGATCATAAAGTTCTGCAAATAAAAATATTGTAACATGATATCCCTGTCACTAAATTTTATACGATGCCTTAAACGATAGAAGATAAACATAAAACATTTCTAATCTTAAAAATTTTGTTTTCTATGAATAAATTTGATATATAAAACTACTATTCACATATGATTTTTGTGTATAAATCACCCAAAAAATAAAATCTTGGTGGCTAGACCCATTTTGTTTTCCCATATTTTCGTGCACGAGTAGAGCCTAAAACACATCCCTTCTAATTAAGAATTAGAATCTAGAACTATGAAAGGAATAATGAGTTTATGTGTCTAAATTGTGCATTAGAGTGTACTTAAAACTAGAAAAACACATGAGTGAGATTCTTCTGTATCAGCAATTTTGAATATAAATAAATAAGTGATCTAGGCTGATGAAAAACAAACTAAGCGTTGTCGTTATATGACTTCATAATTACTGTTTCTCATGGTTCTTGTTCGTGCGTGCATGTAAAGTGTGGAAAAAAATTGACAAAACCCTAAGCGAATGTTTTCTCCCCTGATGGTGTTTCTTTGTTCGTTAACTCTCTCTCTCCCTATATATATATATATATATATATATATATATATATACCAAGAATCACATTTCCTAAAAACTAAAAGAACATGAATAAAATTTGTGCTATTTTATATATACCTATAATGCTAGGATACAATTGAAGAACTAAAATCCATATATAATGGGAGAAATACTAGTATTAAAATAAAGAAAATAGGAAACTCACGATATTTAATACACGTTTCTCAATGCTTATCCGATAATTTATATCTCGAAATCTCACCAACTTGTTGTCATTTGCAACTTCTCTCCTCCCTAAAACTTTTAGGAATAGTCATTCCTACTTTTTAGTCACTCTATAAACACTCATTCGATAGAGTTATAAGTAGTGCATATTTAAATGTCTTTAACTGTCAAACTCACAATATCTGTGAGTGCACCACTACTCTTTAACTCTTCAAATAAACATCTGCAAGATCTGTCCGCTAAAAAAAAAAATTAAAAGGCGTATATGATGGTTAAGGGGATACGATACTAGCTTCCTATTTTCCTTCAAGGAATGAAATATAATCTTAGTAATCACACATACGCCTAAACAAAACTCTTACTTAAAAGCATATTCTTGCATGTTGAAGTATTTCTCCACTTACTTATATCTTAGAGCATGCAGTAGCATATAGATCACCTACTACATCAAAATTTCAAATCCAAATTCTTGCATCAAGAAAAAAAAAATGGCAAGAAGGAATGACAAACCTTAATTAGCTGCCAATTGATTTTCCTACCCTCCAGTAACCAAAGCCTCTGTCATCTCAAATAGCTTCCATCTTAATGGCGAGTTCCAAATAAAATCGAGAAATGTGGTCCAAGAACCAAAAGAATCAAATCAAGACAAGTGTCAACTGTCAATGCGAAAAGAGGCTATCATATTAGGTCTCTACTAATGGCAACATCAATAGATAAGATTCATGAGGTTGGCAGCCTTAGTCTTTTGTAAAAGTTTTCATTATTGTTCTCTTTTACTAGTTTTATCCTCTGGGGTAGATACTAATCTTGTTCCTGTGCTCTTTCTATTTACTTTTTCCTTTTGTAGAACATGACAATTTCTTATACAGTGTGATGATACAATTTCTTCAACATCAAAAAATGTATGTACTTTGAATTGCATCAACACACTTCATTTAATTACTACTCGTTTTATATGTACAATATATTTTCCCTAAATTTGAATTCCTTTATGCACTTTTCATCTCTGTTAAAAACATACGCACTAACAATCACACGTCCACGCTTCATGTGTGTGCATAAAACTAATTGAGAACCAACACGCATAAGAATTCACTATATGTACAAAACTATCACCTAAAAAGATGATTATGCTATAATAAAATTAACCAGCTAGTATAGAATTTATTCATTATAGTTATACAAGTTGATGATACCATCACTTTCTGGACTAATTGCACTTTACACCTCTTGACTTATACCTATATAATTTATTTTGCACCTTAACTTTCAAATCCATTCACTTCAATCAAATTTTTAATATCGTCACCAAATTTACAGAATCTTTACGCATGTACAACAAATTCAACATGATGGATAATAATATACACAAATATTTTGGTTGCACATGTGGAAATTCTGTTGAATTTGGTGATAGAGTTAAAAATTGGATTGAAATGAAACGTAATTGAGAGTTAAGAATGCAAAGTATCCAAAACTATAACTGGGGGTGCAATGTGGGAATTGGGTAGTGGGTGCAAAACGAATTTAGTCCTTATTTTTCTATTTAATTAGTAAAACTATAGTCAAATTTTTGAAGTGCTGCTTTCTTAATTTATTGAAATTAGTATTTATTTGTGAGTAGGCTGAATACACACCTCAAATTGTGAATTTAATGTATTGGGGCGTAATACTCTTCATGTACATATGACTCAAATATTGCTCTATTCAACTTCAATAATGTCCTCATAAGACCTTGTGCCCGAAATGCAGGATGAAAGAACCACACGTGGTAGCATATGTATAATTCCGAGATCTGTTGAGAGTGTCATCCCATTAGTTTTAAAGATTTATATAATACAGCTTTTAAAGTATATGGTGTTGTACTGTACAAGGCTTTAAATTACAGCAGGATGGTTTCCTAAACGGACTGTAGAATTTTCTTATAATTCTTATTACCTTTGGCAGTCATAAAAATAAGAAAATAGTTTGGTAAATCCGGTCTTGGACCCTACCTGCATCCCATTTATTAAAATTTTCTTTTGATTTCTAGTTTTCAATTGGGAAGATGAATTGTGCATGGGTTGGGAGTTGTCCATCGAGAGTTTTTATTTCATAATGTGTGGTTTCCTAGGAGATCTTCTTTGTAAATTGGAATTTTCCTTTTTAATCATCTTGCCTTTGCTTGTTTCAATGTGATTTGTATTAGTTCTAGCCTGTTTCTCTTACATATGTCTGTAACATTTAAGGACGAAGAAAAAAATGCAAAAGATCATTGTATACAGTTGATTAAAACCTCAATTGGAATTTTGAATGTCTTTTAGTGGACACATGTATGAAATAACAGTAATTTGATTTCGATGTTCCATACATAACTGCAAATCTAGATTTTAGAAAAGGAACAAGGGGGATAACAACAAGCAAATAATAATGTGTTTATGAAAAAAGTGTTAGTACAAATTTATACTTGCCAAATATTTGATAAGAGAAATGAATGAGAAAGAGAAAAGAAAAGATTGCTATATATAGTACATTTCCCTATCTAAAACGAAAAGGAAGAATACTTTTTGAGGAATAAATCGTTTCTTTGTCTTTCATGATCGTTAATGCAAATGAAGATTCAACCCAATTAGAAAAAAATGTCCTTGGTTAATCAGTCTTAAGAATATTATACTTGGTACAAGAGTTACAAATAGTCTTTCTTTTTTAAATTGTTTCATAATCATGCTATAGCTTGGATGAATATGAAGTCTTCAATTTTAAATTTAAGAACTTTGAGTAAATACTATCTATAATATTTTAATGGATATGAGGATCTTGACAAAAATAGTAGTAGTTTTGATTCCATTTGGTTTGTTTAATTTCTAAAACTGCCATTACTCTCGCAAGCCCATAACCTGTATTATTAAAAATGCATCAGATTTGGCGGCTTATGGATCATAATGTCAAAATTTTGTTCAAAAGTATAAATGGATTAGACACACATGGAAGATAGAATTCTACTTGAATTGGTTTTGAATATGCTAGTCAACGCCTAATTCGTACTCTTAATATTTATGAAAAATTCGTTACATCTATTGCTATATTTACAAAGGCTTCTATACATTTCATTCCTTACAATTGTTGTCTATTTTTTTGTTCCATTTCTATGTGAAGACATACACATGCATATTCACAAAATATTTGCATTATTCATCATATACATATGAAAGAGTCAAAGAAATAAATAAAAAATGACAGCAAAATTGAACATACATACAGAGGTAGTTCTTGTTTTAAAAATTTCTCCTCTTTTAATTATGCATTTATAATATTTATAAATATATTTTTTTGTGTTTTTTTCTTTTTTCTAAATTCTAGGGCTCATCCAAAGGCCATATTGAGGCTGATGGTCAGATAGCTATTCCATACTTGACACATCCCCATATTACTTATATTATTCCTTAGGTGAACCAATCAATATCCTTATAACTTTTTCTAGTTTTAGTTATTGTTTCTAACCACTTATAATTTCATTAATTGAGTGTTACTTATAATATTAGAAATATAAATGTTTCCTTTTATTATTATTATTATTATTATTATCATCTAATATTAAAATTGCTATTAATTACATTTGTTTGTGAAAATATGTTCATGTAAATGTCCTAATGTAATGTTGAGACATACAATTTTTATTTGTCATTAAGTAAAGTGTAGCTATATTTGATGGCAATAAGGAGTTGTTTTACATAATTGTGACAGCATATGCACTTCTATTTTAGATGTTTAAATTTCAAATGCCTTTCTATTTTTTAAGTATGAATAGACAATTGTTTTTCATCTCATCCATGTCTATGCTCACTATAACAACACGAATTCTTTAATGTAAACACTATACCTACATATAATCCCAAAAAAAATTCTTGATGAAAACATGAAGTATTATATTGCAACATAAAATTTGATATCGGGAAATAAAATGTATGTGTGACATTAAAAAATTTTCTTTTAACTACCAAAAATAAGTTTTTAAATGATTGTTCTGTTTTGCACTTTAACATGGTTAGGAAAATGCATACATTTTGCACGTATATCGAAATATTAATGCAATGCAGTATTTGTAAATAACATTTTACTTAAAGACACAATCCAGCCTTTGTGATTAAATAATGTATAACATTATATTGTTTCTATCAATTCTTTTCTTTGTGAGAATAAACTAATTCTTCAACTTCACTGATTTATTTTATTTAATGTCATAAAAACATGTCATGCCCATTACGTGTCAATCTATCCTCTTCTCTTTTTCTTCAATTTCTTAAAAAATGTATGTACTTTGTTTTGCGTCAACATACTAGACTTAATTCTACTCATTTTACATGTACAATATATTTTTTCTAAATTTGAATTCCTTTTTGAACTTTTCATCTCTGTTAGAAACATACGCATGAACATTCACACATCCATACTTCATACATGTGCGTAAAACTAATTGAGAACCAACACGACTAAGAATTCACTATATGTACAAAATTATCACCTTCAAAGCTGATTATACTTTGGTAAAACTAACAAGACAGTATAGAATTTTTTTCACTATAGTTCTATAGGTTAATGATATCATTAGTTTTCATACTAATTCCACTTTACAATAACTTATACCCAATTTACTCTTTGCACCCTCAACTTCTAATCCATCTTACCTCAATAAATTTTTAACATCGGCACCAAATTTATAGAATCTTTACGCGTGTACAACAAATTTAGCCTAATGTACAATAATTTTCACAAATATTTTGGTTGCACTGCAGAAAAACTGTTTCTTTTCTAATTTGGTGACAGGTTAAAAATTGGATTGAAATAAAATGAAATTGTGAGTGAAGAATGCAAAATATCCAAAACTAAAATTGAGATTACAATGTGAGAATTGAGTATAAGTTAGAGGGTGCAAAATGAAATTTGTCTTTATTTTTCTACTTGACAAATAAAACTTTAATCAAATTTTTGCAGTATAGCTTTCTTAATTTATTGAAATTAGTATTTGTTTGAGATTAAGTTGAATACCCACCCCAATTGGTGAATTTAATCTATTGGGGCGTAATACTCTCCATGTATATATGTGTCAAATATTGCTTTGTTCAACTTTAATAATGTCCTTTGAAGTCCTAGCGCCTGAAATAATGAAGGAACCACAAATGGTAGCATATATATAATTGCAAAAAGTTCTATAAGCCCATTGAGAAAACCATCTCATTAGTTTTAAAATCCTATATAGTATAATTTTTTAAATATATGGTGTTGTACTGTACAAGTCTTTAACTTTTGAAATAGGCATGGTGTTGTACTGTGTAAATCTTTAAAGTACAATGGAATGGTTCGCTAAAGGGACTTTAGAATTTCTTATAATTCTTATCACCACAGCCATAAAAAATAAGAAAATAATTAGGTAGATTTAGTTTTGGAACCACCTATATCCCATTTACTAAAATTTTCATTTGGTTTCAACTTTCAATGGGAAAGATGAATTGTGCAAGGGTTGGAAGTTGCATTCATGGAGAGTTTCTATTCCCTACTATGTCGTTACTCTGGCGATCTTTTCCTTAAATGAGAATGTTCTTTTTTGGGCATTTTTGTTTTGTTTGTTTCTATGGGATTTCTATAAGTTTAACCATGTCTCTTGTATATGTTGGTAACATTTGAGAAAGACAAAATTAGCTGATTAAAACCTCAATTGGAATTTTAGAATGTCTTTCAATGGACTTATGTATTGAATCACACTAGTTTGATTTCAATATTCTATACATCACTACAAGTCAGATTCTAAAAGATGAAAACTCAAAATGTGTTTATGCAATAAGTGTTAGTATAAAATTCCACTTGCCAAATATTTAATAAGAGAAAGAAGGGGATAGAAAGAAAAAAAAAAAAAAGGTTGCTATATGTTGTAAATTTCCCTATCTAAACGAAAAGGAAAACTACTTTTTGAGGAATAATTCCTTTCTTTGTCTTTGCTCGATCGTTTATGTAAATGAAGATTCTACCCAATTAGAAAAAAAAAATTCTTTGTTAATGGTTTATAAAAATATTATATTTGGTACAAGAGTTACAAAGTGTCTTTCTTTTTCAATTTGATTCATAATCATGCTATAACTTAGATGAATAGAAAGTCCCCAATTTTAAATTTAAGAACTTTGGGTATATACAATTATACCGTTCAATTTCTAGGATTGCCATTACTCTCAAAAGTCATAACCCATATTATTAAAGATGCATATGATTTGAGTAGCAGATTATGGATCATACTGTCAAAATTTTGTTCAAAAGTTCAAATGGATTAGACACACATGGATAAAATGGAATTCTACTTGGAAAGGTTCTAGAATCTGTTGGTCATTGCCTGATTCTAACTCTTAAACTTTATGAAAAATTCGTTCAATCTGTTGCTATATTTGCAAGACTTCTATACATTTCATTCCTTACAATATTGTCTTTTTTTCTTTTTCTTTTTTTTGTTTTGTTTCTACGTGAAGACATACATATGCACATTCACAAAATATTTGCATAATTCGTCATATACATATGAAAAATTGAAAGAAATAAATATAAAATAAAAGTAAAAAAATTGAAAGAAATAAATATAAAATAAAAGCACAATTGAAAATATATTTATACGTAGTTCTTGTATTAAAAATATCCCCTCTATCATGATGTGTTTAGAATATTTATATATTTCTTTTTCTTTTGGTTTTTTTTTTTTTTCTCTTTTCTAAATTCTAGAACTCATTCAAAGACCATATTGTGGCAGATGGTTAGATGGATATTCCCTACTTCACACATCCCCTTGTTGCTAGTACTATTGTTCTTTAGGTGAACAATCAATGTACTTATAACTTTTTCTAGTCTTAGTTATTGTTTCTAACAACTTTTACTTATTATTTGATTAAATGAGTGTTACTTATAATATTATAAATATACGTCTTTGAGTGTTACTTATAATTTATAAATGTAAGTCTTTCCTTATTATTATTATTATTATCTAATTTTAAAATTGCAATTATTTGCATTCATCTGTGAAAATTCTTTCATGTAAATGTCTTAATGTAAGGTGGAGACATACCATTTTTTATTTGTTGTTAAGTAATGTGTAGCTACAATTGATGGCAATAAGGAGTTGTTTTCTGTTTGATTTACAAAATTGCGAAAGCTAATGCACTTCAAATTTTGATGTTCATATTACAAAAATGCATAGAATATTTTATATGCATATACAATTACTGTTCATCTAATCCACTTCTATGTCCACTATAACAACACAAATTCTTTAACGCTAATAATATACCTGAATATATTCCCAAAAAATATCTCGATCGACAAAAACATAAGTACTATATTGGAGCATAAAATTTGATATCGGGGAATAAAAATGTATGTTTGACGTTGGAAAATATTCTTTTGTGCCTCCAAAAAAAAGTTTTTTAATGATTGTTCTATTTTACAATTTAACATGATTAGGAAAATGCACATATTTTGCATGTGTATCAAAATATTAATGCAATATTGCATTTGCAAATGACATTTAACATAATGACATAGTAAAGCCTTTATGATGAAATAATGTCAAATTTATATTTGTTTCTATTAGTTCTTTTCTTTGTGAGAATAAATAATTCTTCAACTTTAATGATTTATTTTGTTTAATTTTATAAAAACACATTAGATGCCAATCCTATCTTCTTCTTTTTCTTCTCCTTTTTTTTTTCACTTTTGGAAAATGTGAGTATTTAGTTTTGCATCAACAAACTTGATTTAACTACTGCTCATTTTTTATCTGCAATATATTTCTCTAAATTTGAATTCCCTTATGCACTTTTCATCTGGACTGTTCAAAACATAAGCACAAACATTGACATATTCACACTCCATACATATGCATAAACTTTTTGAGAACCAACATGACTAGGAATTCACTATATGTACATAACTATTACATTGGAAGCTGATAACGCTTTTATAAAATTAACATGACAGTATAGAATTTATTCATTATAGTCATATGAGTTCATGATATCATTATTTTTCGGACTAATTCTACTTTACACCGCTTGGCTTATACTCAATTTACATTTTGCACCAAATTTACACAATCTTTATACATATACATCAAATTCAGCATGATGTATAACAGTTTGCACAAATATTTCAGTTGCACGTGTGAAAATTTTGTTGAATTTGGTGACAAGGTTAAAAATTGGACTGAAATGTGACGGATTTGAGAGTTAAGAATGTAAAGTATCCAAAATTAAAATTGGGGTGTAAAGTTGGCATTAGATTTAAGTGTTTTTTTTTTAATAGTAAAATAGAGCTTTTTATTGATGAGTGAACGAGAGAATGGGTGATTACAAAATTCAAGAGACCAAAAAATACATCAGGCTAGCAGCCAACCTATCAAAGAGAAAAAAAAAGAACCACAATAAGTGCTATCAAAACATTCTTGTGAAATGCCCCGGTTCATAACTGTTTCCCAGTTCTACTTAGTTTTGGGAACACCCCTTCATGAGTGAGCTGTGTGCTAAAGGATTTCTTCGATAGTATGTAGAATGGTCACAGTTGATGCAGGCTTATGCTGGAGCACACTATCATTTCTTATCCTCCAAGTGCAATACACAGTAGCAGTGAGTCCCAGCTTCCTCACATTGTTGGCAAAGTCATTAGTTTTCCAATTTTCAGCCATCCATGTCAAATCTTCAATCGAACAGTGCTTAATTCTAGTGACTAAACATAAGGACAGAACTTTTTTCCAGAGCTTATAAGTCTCAGAACACTAAAAAAAATAGTGCTCTAGACACTCATCATTAGTATCACACAACACACAAGCAGAAGAAACCTAAAGGCTCTCCTATTTCCTTAGTCTATCCTTTGTAACTAATTTCATGTTACATAGTAGCCGCAAAATGAAAAGACATTCTCAGTACTGAATTCTTTTGCCAAACTAGATTATATGAAGTGGTTGAATTCAAAGGATGGGGGAAGTTTGGTTTATGTAGCATTTGGGAGCTACTCAGAGTTGCCTATAGAACAAATAGAGGAGATTGCAAAAGGGCTGATACAAAGTTGAAACCCGTTCTTGTTGGTGATAAAAAGACAATCAAATGGTGAAAATTTGGAGAAAATGTTAAGTTGTAAAGATAAGTTGGATAAGCAAGGGACGATAGTTCCATGGTGTTGTCAAGTGGGGTTTTGTCACACCCTTGTGAACAATATCGAACCAATATCATCCTTTGATTTGTATCGAGTGCTTCAAAATTAGTCTATCGACTTGATCAATAATGATCAAGTGACATATTTGATCTTTCTTAAGTGACATTCTGAACTCCCTATTGTGTTTGTCATTAGTGACCTGATGAGTATATGTATAAATATAGGATGGACTGGATAGAATGACTAAAAACTCTACTTATATTCCTTTTCATCATGAATTACCAGATACTACGTAATAGTATTAATCAGATTAATCACGATAAGTAAAATTTTTAGATTGGTATAAGGTCTCTTACTCTTCCTCCACAATTATCTTAAATCACTTAATTATCCTATTACCTTCATATGATAATTTGGCTTCAACAACATGGGATAATATATAATTATTATTTAGAATATTTGTTTGGTCATAAAATCCGCAAATAAAAATATTTTAACACGATATCCCAGTCACTGCATTTAATACAATGCTTTAAACGGTAGAAGATAAACATAAAACATTTCTATTCTTAAAAATTTTGTTTTCTATGAATAAATTTGATATATAAAACCATTATTCACAAACGATTTTTCCATATAAATCACTCAAAAAAATAAAATCTCGGTGGCTATGCCCACTTTGTTTTTCCGTATTTTCGTGCACACACAGCAGAGCCTAAAACACATCTCTTCTAATTAAGTATTAGGATCCAGAACTATGAAAAGAAGAAAGAGTTTGTGCATCTAAATTGTGCATTAGAGTGTACATAAAACCAAAAAAACACGTGAGTGAGATTCTTCTATATCAGCAATTTTGAATATAAATAAATGAGTGATCTTGGGTGATAAACAACAAACTAAGCATAATCATTATATGACTTCATAATTACTGTGTCTCATGGTTCTTGTTCATGCATACATGTAAAGTGTCGAAAAAAATTTGACAATCTTAAGCGAGTGTTTTCTTCCCTGATGGTGTTTCTTTGTTCATTAACTCTCTCTCATTCTACACACACATTTATTTATTTATTTATTTATATTTATATACCAAGAATTATATTTCTCAAAAAAAAAAGAACATGAATAAAATTTGTGTTTTTTTTTATATGATTATATACACTCATAATGGTGGATACAATTAAAGAACCCAAACCCATATATAATGGGAGAAATACAATAAGACTAGTATTAAAACAAAGAAAATAGGAACCTACAACATGTAATAGACGATTCTCAATACTTATCCAATAATTTATATCTCAAAGTCTCACCAACTTCTTGTCATTCTCAACTTTTCTTCTCCCTAAAAGTTTTAGGAATAGTCACTCCTACTTTTTAGTCACTCATTGGATGCTCTAAACACTCATTCAATAGAGTTAGAAGTAGTATGTATTTAAATGTTTGTAATTGTCAAAAATCATGATAAATATGATTGTATACTCTTTTAACTCTTCAAATAAACATTTGCAAGATCTGTCCCTGAAAAAAAAAAAAAAAAGGAAGCCTATATGATGGTTAAGGGGATCCGATGACTAGCTTCCTATTTTCCTTCAAGGTATGAAATATAATCTTAGCAATCAAACATACACCTAAACAAAACTCTTACTTAAAGGCACATTCTTGCACGTCAAAGCATTGCCCTAGTTACTTATATCTTAGAGCATGCACTAGCATATAGATCATCTACTACATAAAAATTTCAAATCCAAATTCTTGCGCCAAGAACAAAAAAAACTGCAAGAAGAAATTACAATCCTTAGCTACCAATTGATTTCCCCACCCTCTTGTATCCAAACCCTTTGTCATCTCAAATAGCTTCCATCTTTACAACTAGTTCCAAATAAAATCGAGAAATGTGGTCCAAGAACCAAAAGAATCGAAATTAAGACAAGTGTTAGCTATCAATGCTAAAAGAGGCTTTCATATTAGATCTCTGCTAATCGCAACATCAATAGTTAAGATTAATGAGGTTGTCTGCCTCAGTTTTTATAAAAGTTTTCCATTGTCGTTCTCTTTCATGAGTTTCATCCTCTGGGGTAGAAACTAATCTTGTTGTCCCTGTGCTCTTTCTGTTTACTTTTTCCTTTTGTAGATCATGACAAATTCTTATGTAGTGTGATGATACTGTTTTTTTTTTTTTAATCTTATTTTTTTTAGTTTTTTAATCGAGAAGATAAATCATCTTTCTATTTGTCCCAAACTATATGGTTACCCTAGAAATCCTTTTCACAAACGAGAATTTTCTTTTTTGGGAATTTTGGCTTTAATTATTTCTATGTGATTTCTGTTTGATTCAACCTATCTCTAACATATGTTGGCAACATTTAAGGAAGAAGAAAAAATATTTCAAATAGATCATTGGCTGATTAAATCCTCAATTGGAATTTTAGGATATCCTTGGTGGACTTATGTATGGAATCACATTAGTTTTGACTTTGATGTTCTATACGCCATCGTCGAATTGCTGAAATGATCTGTTTATGATATTAATTAGAAATTCAAAGATTGGACCTCTAATCCTTAGCCATAATCCAATGTCAATATCCAAACGACTGACAACTTTATCCATTAATAGTTAGAATGTGAAATTATGAATTGACTCGACATGTTTCGAATCTCTTGTCATTTGAAGTAATGTTCGATCTTAGCCTCTTCGATCCTTCATTCTCTTGTTTTGCTTATGCATTCGTGAATTAATTTCTCGTGGAGACTTTTTGACCTGGCTTTTTCGAGTTATAAATTCTTGCATGGATATAGATTTCCAAAACTCGCATGAGGCCCTCTTTTATCAACTATCTTGGTTCATGTAGATCTTGATTTATGCAAAAATTTACCTTTCAAATTTCGTTCATCACACTAACCTAGATTTGAAGAATGTGCACATGACATGTCGTTCATGTTTCAAACTTAAAGAATACTTAAAGCTTTGGTAGATTATAATATTAGGTTTTAACTTCTTTGTAGATTTTTTGGACTTAATTTAGCAATTTTCCTCATTTGAATTAGCACTATACTTTATTTATTCAATGCAACAATTAGTTTTGAATTCTGTCAAAAGGTTTATGTTAAGTTTCATCTATATCCCAATCATAGTATTTAATTTGATGCCTTAAACTATAGAAGATAAACATAAAATGTTTCTAATCTTCAAAATTATATTTTATGAATAAATTCTATATATGTAACTGTTATTCACATAGATATATCATAATTTTCGCATGTAAAACACTCAAAAAATAAAATCTCGGTCACTATATCCATTTTGTTTTCCAGCATTTTCGTGCACAACTAGAGCTTCAAACACGTCGACCCTTCTAATTAAATATTAGAATTTAGTACTATGAAAGGAATACAGTGTTTGTAAGTCCATTAGAGTGTGCTTAAAACCAGAAAAACTCGTGAGTGAGATTCTTCTATAACAGCAATTTTGAATATAAATAAATGAATGATCATAGCTGATGAACAAGAAACTATGCATAGACAGTATTGTTGTGTTTGGATGGAGGAATTTGGGTGGATTTGGATTTTAAATCCAAAACTATCATAAGTTATCCAAATAAATTAATTGATTTAGTTAGAAATTTGAAATCAACCAACTAATAAGAGCGTGATTTTAATAATTAAATGAGTAGATTTCAGATTCACCTAAATTTTATATCATTTCAAATTTAACCAATTCAAATTCATTCATTTGAAAAACTTCCTACATAGATTTAGATTTACCCATCCAAAAACAACCTACACGAATTGATACATTACTGCATCTCATGTTTCTTGTTCATGCGTCCATGCAGAGTGTGGAAAAAAATTGACAGTCGTAAGCAAGCGTTTTCTCCCGTGATTATTTTTCATTGTCTGTTAACACACACACACTCTTATATATATATATATATATAAAGAGAGAGACACATACAAACCAAGACTTACATTTCTTAAAAAAAAAAAAAAGAATATGAATAAAATTTGTGTTATGTTTTTTTCCCACAATAGTATGATACAATTGAAACACCAAAACCCATATACATATAGTGAGAGAAATACTAGTATTAAAATAAGAAAAATGGGAAACTCACAACCAATAATAAATCCAAAAATTTATATCGATTTTGGATCCATTGTTACACTTTTTAGTATTACACTTATATTACACCATATGATAAAGTGACATATGTATTTTTGATATAAGAAAATATTAAATGAGGGCACGGGCCAACCTATTCATCACATGATATAACGTAAGTATAACAGAGGATCCAATACCATTTTATCTCAAAATCTCCCCAAGTCTGGTCATTATGCACAAGTTCTCTCCTCCCTAAATATTTTAGGAATGAAATCCCTTACTTTTAGTTATTCATCAGATATTCTAAACACTCATCCGAGAAAGCTTTAAGTGTTGTGTATTTAAAGGTTTGTAATTGTCAAAATCATAGTAACTCTTGAAATAAACATTGGCAAGATTAGTGCCCCTGAAAAAAAAAAAAAAAACCTATATAATGCTTGAAGGGGCTCCAATGACTAGCTTTGTATTTTCCTTCAAGGTATGAAATTTATTCTTAGCAATCATGCACACGCCTAAACAAAATTGTCACTTAAAAAGCATATTGTTGCACGTTAAAGTATTGGCCTAGTTACGTATATCTCAGAACATGCAGTAGCGTATATAGATCATTTACTACATCAAAATTTCTAATCCAAATTCTTGCACTAGGACAAAATAATCACCTAGAAATAATAATAATAATAATAATAATGACAAACCTTAATTAGCTCCCAATCAATTTTCCCAACCTTTTGTTTCTAAAGCCTCTATCATCTCAAATAGCTTCCATCTTTGTAGCTAGTTCTAAATGCAATTGGGAAATGCAGTCTAAGAACCAAAAGAATTGAAATCAAGACAAGTATCAACTGTCAATATGGAAAGAGGCCGTCATGTTAGGTCTCTGCTCATCAGAACATCAATAGGTGAGATTCATGAGGTTGGCTGCTCCATTTTTGTAAATATTTCTCATTATTGTTCTTTTTGACGAGTTTCATTCTCTCGGTTAGACACTAATCTTATTATTCCTATGCTATTTTTGTTTACTTTTCTTCAGTAGAACGTGATAACTTCTTATGCAGTGTGATGATACTATATTTTTTTTTTATAATTTCGGTTTCCATTTTTCAAATCAGGAATCATGTTTCTATGACGGTTGCCCTATTAATGTTTTTCATAAACGAGAATTTTTTTTCTGTGGTCATTTTGCATTTACTTGCTTCTTTGTGATTTTTGTTAGATTTATCTTGTATCTTGCATATGTTGGCAATGTTTAAGGAAGAAGAAAAAAATATTTGAGACAGATCATTGGCTGATTAAAGCCTCAATTGGAATTTTGAGATGTCTTTTGGTGGACATTTGTATGAAATCACTTTAGTTTTGATTTCTATGTTCTATTCATTATTGTACTACTTTAGATAGTAAAGTAGCTAGTACGATCTGATCCAATAACAATTGAAGGTTCAATTCTTGAAATCCTGAGTCTCAGACACAAACCAACAATTTATCTTTAGTATTCTAGTCCTTATTCTAGCCAGCATTCTTTCCAAACAAGCTTGAACCACAAATACAATAGTGGTGTTTTGTCTTGGATAGTTATTACGAGATCACAAATACAAACAATATAACAAAAATGCTTAATATGTGAGCCACAGTTGATATTGTATACTACATAATTAAGAGGACCCATGGAGATATAACCATTGATTGGTCATGCTTCCAGCTCTTGTAATTTGAAGTAGGGTTTGACCTTAGCTGCTTCGGCCCTTCATTATCTTGTGTCGATTATATTCTCGTGAGCTTTTCTTGTGAAGACTTTTTGACCTAGAAGAGGGCCCTTTCTCGTTAGTAAATTCTTATTTGGACTAATGTTCATATGCATCAAGACACATAAATTATGGGTTCCATGCAGGGGTTATAAACTTACACGAGATCTCACGTCCATGCAGGGTCCACAATTTATATATCTCAATGCATTTGACCCTATTCCATGCAAGAATTTACCTTTTCAGTTTTGTGTCTTGAAGTAACCTAGAATTTGTAGAATGCGCACTTAACTATATCTTTCACGTTTCATACTTAAACAACACTAAAACCTTAAGTTTTAAGTTATTTAGCATTGTAGATTTTTGGGGTTGAAGAACTAAATTTAGCATTGATTTGTTTTTGAATTAGCACTATACTTTATTCAATGCATTAATTAATGCAAGTTTTGATTTATATCAAAAGGTGTTAGGGTAGATTTGTCAAAGGGTTTTAGGTTTTAGGGGTTACACACTTAACTTATTTGTAGATTTTTAGTTTTTAAGAACCAAATTTAGCTTTTCTTTGTTTTTTGAATTAGCACTATACTTACTTTATTCAATGCATTAATTAGTTTTGAACTATGTCAAAAGGTTTTAGGGCAGATTTGTCAAAAGGTTTTAGGTTTTAGGGGTTACACACTTGACTTATATGTAGATTTTTAGGGTTTAAGAACTAAATTTAGCATTGTGTTGGTTTTTGAATTAGCATTATACATACTTTATTCAATCCATTAATTAGTTTTGAAACATGTCAAAAGGTTCACATTGAGTTTCATCTATTTCCAAATCACCATTGATGCCTTACACTCTAGAAGATAAGCATAAAACATGTATAATCTTAAAAATTTATTTTACGGATAAATCTTATATAAAAAACTTTTATTCATTGATAGCATAATTAATCCATTTATAACTCCATACTAATTAAAATTTATATTCTTGTAGGCTTTTTAGTAGTTAAGTTGTTTGAGATATTAAGTATTATTTGGTATTTACCTAATTGAATTAGCTTTAGAATAAACTCCCAATTTGGTTAGATTTCTTGTTAGAAAAGTCTTGTACTCTATAAGTAGAGTGATTTTTTATATTATTCAATTGAGAAGAGTTGATAATCTAGAATAGAGAATTCCAGTGCGAGGTGAAGGCAATTCTATTAAGGGTTTATGTTGGTCTCAATATGAGAGTCGTATGTGCTTTATTTTATAACTACTAACATATTTTTATAAAAACTAATTTATATACGACTGCATATTTTTTCATGCTAACAACTAGTATCAGAACCCTAGGCTTTGATTTTGGGATGATTGTTAAAATTGGTGTCAAATTTGGAAAAAAAGATTTTTTGTTGGAGTTCTTAAGTGTCAAAAAAATTAGATCACAAGATTAGTCTTTGGGGTACTTGTTTGTTGACAATTAAGGTATAACAAAATCAACCCTAGTTGGGACAAAGATCTAAAAGTAAGGATTTTGTCGACATTATTGTGTAGTGTTTGATGGTGATAAAAATAAATTTGCCAAGTTGGTTGTGATTGATTCGCAATTTTGAAAATTTTGATACCAGTTGTCCTAAAAGAAAAAATGAGTGATGAAATTTATCAGTCCAAATGATTGATTATTTGAAAATTTAGAAGATGAAAATCAAATCAAATTGATAGTGCCAGATTGTAGTGAAAAGTACGATGAAATCAATGGGGTTTGCCGTGAAATTCTTGATCGTGTTGTTCGTGTATGGTGTGGAGTTAAATTCATGGAGAGTTTGGTTTAAGAAAGGTATTGTTAGCATAAGTAAACCAAATTCCTTATAAATTAGGAATTATATTATTGTTGAGTTTTTTATAGTTTGGTTGTTTGAGGTATTAATTGTTATTTAGTATTTTCCTAATTGAATTAGTATTAGAATTAATGCCAATCTAGTTGAGTATTTGTTGGTAGACAAGTCTTGTACTCCATAAATAGAGGGCTTTGTCATATTATTTAATTGATAAGAGTTGAGTGTCTAGATAGAGAAGTTGTAGTGTGAGGTGAAGGCAATTCTATCGTACATTAATGCTGATCTCCATATGAGAGTCAAATGTGTTTTATTTTGTAACTCCTCTTCTCCCACATATTTTTATAATTAAATAAATGTATATTTTCCACTATGTCTTTTTCTTGTGCTAGCATTCACATAATATTTTCGCATATAAATTACCCAATAAACACAATCTTGGTCGTTATACCCATTTAGTTTTTGTCACATTTTCGTGCACAACTAGAGCTTAAAACATATCCCTTCTAATTATGTATTAGACTTTAGAACTATGAAAGAAATAAAATGTTTGTGGGTCCGAATTGTGCTTTAGAATGTGCTTAAATCTATAAAATCATGAGTAAGATTGTTCTACATGTGGAATTTTTACACCAATATTAATGTAAACATACTCATTCTTCATAAATTAATATATCTCATGGTTCTTGTTTGTGACTGCATGCATTCAAACTGTGGGGGGAAAAAAACCGAAAAGCGTAAGTGACTATTTTTTCCATTATTGTGTTTCTTCTTGGTATATTAACACTACTACATTGTGCAAATTGGTTGCTAGTTTTTGGGTACGTTAAAGTTTCTTCATACGTTACCTGTATTGTCTACGCTTTACTTCTCACTTGGGCTAGAGAGGCGGCAAGTATGTTGCACATTTTATCGGCATTTCTTTCGTCATGTGCTCTTTCTGTTTACTTTTTTCAATAGTAGAACGTGACAATTTCTAATGTAAAGTGATGATATATATATATATATATATTGGTTTCCAGTTTCCAATTGGGAAGATGAATCGTGCTAGGCCTAGAAGTGCATTCACTTTTACTTTCTATTTCCTACTTTGTGGCTGCCCTGGCAATTTTTTTCATAAATGAGAATTTTTTTGGGAATTTTTTCTTTGTTCATTTCTATGTTAATTTTTATTAATTTTTTCTTGTCTCTTGCATATGTAGGTAACATATAAGGAAGAAGAAAAAAAAATTAAAAAATCATTAGTTGATTAGAACCGCAATTGGAATTTTGGAATGTCTTTTGGTGGACTTACGTATGGAATTACGTTACTTTGGTTTCGATGTTCTATATATAAATGCAAGTCCAGATATTCTAGAAGAGGAAAAAGCGGATAAAAACAAGCACATCCAAATGTGTTTATATAAAAAGTGTTAGTACAGAATTTTACTTGCCAAATATTTGATAAGAGAAAAGAAATGGAGAAGAGGACAAAAAAGGTTTCTATAGTACACCTCCCTAAGTAAAAAAAATGGAAGAATACTTTTTGAGGAATAAATCATTCCTTGGGAAAAAAACTAATTTAGTCCCTTATTTTTGAGATATTGATTAATTTGGTTCTTTATCTATTACAAAAGATCAATTTGGTCCCTTATCTTTAAAAGAATAACCAATCTAGGGGCCATGACGAAAATGCTATGGACAAATTAATAGACCAAAACATGTGAGAATCATGTACGAATTAATATGACGTAGGTGTGTTGTTAAAAACTCTATTAGTTTGTTTACAATTTTTATCACAAATCTTAAATTAGTTAATTTTTAAAAGGATGAGGGACCAAATTGACCTTTTTGATAGATAAAAGATCAAATTAATCGATAATCTAAAGATAAGGGACCAAATTAATCTTTTTCAATCATTTCTTTGTCTTTGTACGATCATTATATACAAATGAAGATCCTACCCAATTAGGAAAAAAATATTCTTGATTAAACATTCACAAGAATATTATACTTGGTGCAAGATTTAGAAGTAGGAAATCCTCAATTTTAAATTTAAGAACTTTGGATATTTATTACCATACTTTTTTATTGGGTACGAGGATCATAACAAAAATTGTACTTGTTTTGATCCCACTTGATGTGTTCAATTTCAACGACTGTCATTATTCACACAAGTCATAACCCATATTATTGAATATAATGCATCTTATTTGGGTGGCGTATTATGAAACATAATGTCGAAATTTTGTTCAAAAGATAAAGTGAACCTTAAATGGATTAGACACCCAAGGAAGATAGAGTTCAACTTGGATAGGTCCTGGAATCTACGAGTGAACACTGATTTGGACTCCTAAACTTTATGAAAAGTTCGTTTAATCCATTGCTATATTTGCAAAGGCTTCTACACATTTCATTCCTTACGACATTTATTTTTTCTGTTCCTTTTCTATGTGAAGAAATACACATGCAGATTCACAAAAATATTTACATCATGCATCCTATAGATATTTAAAACTCAAAGAAATAAATATAAAATAAAAGCAAAATGAAATATATTTAGAAGTAGTTATTGTTTTAAAATTTTCCCTACTTTAATTATGTATTTAGAATATTTATAAATAATTTCCTTTGGTATTTTTTTTTCTCTTTTCTAAATTGTGGAGCTAATCAAAAGGCCATATTGAGGTAGATGGTCAAATGGACTCTTCTATAATATTCCATACTTGACACATCCCAATATTGGCAGTGCTATTCTTTAGATGAACCAATGAATGTCCTTATAACTTTTTCTAGGTTTGGTTCTTGTTTCCAACCACTTTTACTTATAATTTGATTAATTAAGTGTTACAGAACATATTATAAATATAATTATTTCCTTATTATTATTATCTAAATTTAAAATTGTTCTTATTTACATTCTTTAGTGAAAGTATGTTCATGTAATTGTCTTAATGTGATGTGGAGACATGCTATTTTTTAGTTGTCGTCAAACGTGTGTAAGTATATTTGATTGCAATAAGGAATTGTTTCCTATGTCTCATTTATTTAATTGCAAAAGCAAATGCATTTTTATTTTTGATGTGAATATTTCAAATGAACTTCAATTTTATATGAATAGATAATCGTTTTTTATCTCATCCACGTCTATGCTTACTATAACAACAGGAATTCTATAATGCTAACAGTGCACCTGCATATATTCCCTAAAAATGTCTCAACAAAAACAGGAAGTATTATATTGCAACATAAAATTTGATATCGGGGAATAAAAATATATGTGACACTAGAATATTTTCTTTTGTGTCTTCAAAAATAAATTTTTGAATGATGTTTTTATTTTACACATTAATATGATTAGGAAATGCATGTATTTTGCATGTGTATCAAAATATTAATACAAAACAGTATTTGTAAATGACATTTAAGTTAAAGACACAATCAAGCCTTTATGATGAAATAACGTATAACTTTGTATTTTTTTTTTCTATTAATTCTTTTCTTTGTGAGAACCAAAAAATTCAGCTACTTTAATGATTTATTATATTTAATTTTATAAAAACATGTCATGCCCATTATGTGCCAATCCTATCCTCTTATCTTTTTCTTCATTTCAAGAAAATGCTTGTACTTGTTTTGCATTAAAATACTTAATTTAATTACTACTATTTTTTTTTTATCTATAATATACTTTTCCTAAATTTGAATTCTTTATTCACTTTTACATTTCTGTTAAAAACATATTCACAACTTCACACATCCACATTTCATGCGTGTCCATAAAACTAATGGAGAACCAACATGTCAAAGAATTCATTACATGCACAAAACTATCAACTTTAAAGCTGATTATACTTTAACAAAATTAACAAGCTAGTATAGAATTTATTCATTATATAGTTATACAAGTTGATGATATCATTCTTTTGGACTAATTCTATATTACACTCCTTGACTTATAACTAATTTACACTTTGCATTCTCAGCTTTCAAATCTATGTCACTTGAGTCAAATTTTTTAACATCTTCACCAAATTTCAAAATCTTTACACATGTACAATAAATTCAGCATGATGTATAACAATTAGCACAAATATTTTGCTTACACATACGGAAACTCTATTCAATTTGGTGACAAGGTTAAATGTTGGATAGAAATAAAACTGAATTAAGAGTTAAGAATGCAATGCAATCAAAACTAAAATTGGAGGTACAATGTGGGAATCACTGGGTATATGTTGGACGGTGAAAAATGAAATTAGTCCTTATTTTTCTATTTGATCAATAAAACTATAGTCAAAATTTTTGCGGTGCAGCGTTTTTAGTTTATTGAAATTAGTATTTATTTGAGAGTAGGTTGAATATGCACTCGAATTTGTGAATTCAGTTTGTTAGGCATAATACCCCTGATGTATGTATGACTCAAATAATGCTTTATTCAACTATAATAATGTCCCCTTAAGGTCTGGTGCCCGAAATGATGAAATAACCACACGTAGCATATATATAATTCCATAAGGCTCTATAATCTCATTGAGAGAACCATCCCGTTAGTTTTAAAGGCTTGTAGAATATAATTTTTAAAGTACATAGTATTGTACGCTATAAATCTTTAAAGCATAACGAGATAATTCTCCAAAGGGACTGCAGAACTTTCTTATGGTTATAATTACCAAATGCAACATGAAAAATAGAAAAATAGTTAAGTTGATGCAGTCTTGAACCCCAGCTTATATTCCATTTATTAAAATTTTCTTTTGGTTTCTAGTTTTCAATTGGGAAGATGGATCGTGCAAGGCTGGAAGTTGCATTTATGGAGAGTTTCTATTCCATACTTTGTGGTTACCTTAGAGATTTTCTCGTAAATGAGAATTTTCTTTTATGGCCATTTTGCCTTTGTTTATTTATATCTGATTTCAATTAGTTTTGGCTTGTCTCTTTAATATGTTGGTAACATTTAAGGAAGAAGAAAAAAATTCAAAAGATAATTAGCTGATTAAAACCTCTATTGGAATTTTGGAATGTAATTTGGTGGACTTATACATGAAATCATATTAGTTTGATTTTGATGTTATATACATAACTGCAAGTCTAGAATCCAGAAGAGGGAAAAATGGGATAACAACATGCACATCATAATGTGTTTATAAAAAAGGTGTTAGTACAAAATTCGATGTGCCAAATATTTGATAAGAGAAATAAAGGAGAGAAAATAGAAAATAAAAAATAAATAAAGATGCTATACATAGTACATTTCCCTATCTAAAAGAAGAGGAAGAGTACATTTTGAGGAATAAATCGTTTGTTTATCTTTGCACTTTCGTTAATGTAAATGAAGATTCAACTCAATAACAAAAAAAAATGTTCTAGACTAATCATTCCTAAAAATATTATACTTGATACAAGAGTTACAAATAGTCTTTCTTTTTTAAATTGTTTCATAACCATGTTATAGCTTGGATGAATGTATTTTTAAATTGTTTCATAATCATGTTATAGCTTGGATGAATGTAAAGTCCTCAGTTTAAATTTGAGAATTTTGGATATATACTACTATACTATTTTAATAGATACGAGGATCTTAACAAAAATAGTAGTAGTTTTGATTCCAATTGGTCCATTCAATTTCTAGGACTATCATTACTCTCACAAGCTCATAACCTATATTATGAAAAATGCATAAGATTTGAGTAACGGATAATGTCAAAATTTTATTCAGAAGTATAAATGGATAGTATACAAGCATGGAAGATAATTCTACTCTAATTTTTGTCCTCTATGCGTACTTGAATCTACCAGTCAATGCTTGGTTCAAACTCTTAATATTTATAAAAATTCATTTAATCTATTCCTATAATTATAAAGACTTATATACATTTCATTCCTTATACTATTTGTACATACACATGCACATTCACAAAATATTTGCATTATTCATCATATATATATACACATATATATATATATATGTATGTATGTATATATGTATATATATGTATATGAAAAACTCAAAGAATAAATATAAAATAAAATAAAAATTGAAAATATATTTAGAAATAGTTCTTTCTTTAATTTTTTTTTATCTTTAATTATGTTTTAAGAAAATTTGTAATTAATGTTTTTCGGAATTTTTTTCTCTTTTCTAAATTCTAGAGCTCATCCAAAGGCCATATTAAGGTAAATTGTCTTATGGATATTCCATCCTTCACACATCCCCATAGTGCTAGTACCATTCTTTAGGAATATTGAACCAATGAATATCCTTATAACTTTTTCTTGTTTTAGTTATTGTTTCTAACCACTTAAACTTTCATTATTTGAGTGTTACTTATAATATTAGAAATATAATTCTTTCCTTATTACCATCATATAAGTTTTAAAATTTCTCTTATTTAAATTCATTTGTGAAAGTATATTCATCTAAATGTCTTAATATAATGTGGAGACAAACTATTTTTTTTTTTTTTTAAGTAATGGGTAGCTTTATTGGATGGCAATAAAGAGTTGTTTCCTATCTCATTACATAATTGCAAAAGCAACTGAACTTTTATTGTTGATGTTTAATTTTCAAATGCATTTCTACTTTATATGAATAGACAATTATTTTTCATCTCATCCATGTCAATGCACACTATAATAACATGAATTCTTTAATGCTTCCCAAAAAAATGTCTCGATCAAAACAAAAAGGTATTATTTTGCAACACAAAATTTGATGTCGGAGAATAAAAATATATATCTGACATAGGAAATCACTGAATTTTCATTTATGCCTCCAAAAATAAGTTTTTGAATGATTATTCTATTCTACTCATTAACATCACGTATTTTTCACGTGTATCAAAATAATAATGAAAAATAGTATTTGTGAATGACATTTAACTTAAAGACACAGTAAAGCCTTTATGGTGAAATAATGTATATCTTTATATTTTGTTTCTATTAATTCTTTTCTTTGTGAGAATAAATAATTCTTCAACTTTAGTGATTTATTTTATTTAATTTTATGTAAACATGCCATGTTCATTACGTGTCAATCCTATCCTCTTCTCTTTTGCATCACATTCAAAAAAATGTATGTACTTTGTTTGGATCAACATACTTCATTTAATTACTACTCATTTTATATGTACAATATATTTTCCCTAAATTTGAATTCCTTTATGCCCTTTTCATCTTTGTTAAAATCATACGCATAAACATTCACACATCAACGTTTCATACGTGTGCATAAAACTAATTGAGAACCAACATGACTAATAGAATTCACTATATATACAAAACTATCACCTTAAAAGATGATTATGCTATAATAAAATTAACCAGCTAGTATAGAATTTATTTATTATAGTTATACAAGTTCATGATATCATTACTTTTCAAACTAATTCCACTTTGCACCCCTAGACTTATACCGAATTTATACTTTGCACCTTAACTTTCAAATCTGTCTCACTTTAGTCAAATATTTAATATCGTCACCAAATTGACAGAATTCTCTTGACTTATACCCACCTGTATCCCATTTATTAAAATTTTCTTTTGGGTTCTAGTTTTCAATTGAGAGATGAAATGTGCATGGGCTGGAAGTTGTTCAATGGAGAGTTTCTATTCCATACTGTATGGTTGCCTTGGAGAGGTTTTTCGTAAATTAGATTTTCTTGTGCACGGGAAGATGAATTGTGCACGGGCTGGAAGTTGTTCAATGGAGAGTTTCTATTCCATATTGTATGGTTGCCTTTGTATGTTTCTATGTGATTTACCTAAAATATTAGTTTTAGCCTGTCTCTTGCATATGTTGGTAACATTTAAGGAAGAAGAAAAAAATTCAAAAGATTATTAGTTGATTAAAACCTCAATTGGAATTTTGAATGTCTTTTAATGGCCGTATGTATGAAATAACATTAGTTTGATTTCGTTGTTATATACATAATTGCAAATCTAGATTCTGGAAGCGCAAAAAAGGGGATAAAAACTAGCACGTCATAATGTGTTTATGAAAAACTGTTAGTACAAATTTCTACTTGGCAAATATTTGATAAGAGAAACGAAGACGGAAAGAGAAAAGAAAGGGTTGCTATTTATAGTACATTTCCCTATCTAAACGAGAAGAAAAAGTACTTTTTGAGGAATAAATTGTTTCTTAGTCTTTCATGATCATTAATGCAAATGAAGATTCAACCAAATTAGAAAAAAATGTCCTTGATTAATCGGTCATAAGAATATTATACTTGGTACAAGAGTTACAAATAGTTTTTCTTTTTAAAATTATTATTTATAATCATGCTGTTAGGAAGTGTCCCAAGAAATTGACAAATGTTCAAGACCAATCCGAAACAAACGATAACAAAATAATAGATAGAGAAAATAAAAGAGATACCAGATATACGTAGTTCGGTCGAAAGACCTACGTCCATGGGCGAAGGCGAGCAAAAAAAATTTACTATATGAGAAGAATACAAAAGCTTTAGGAGAGTGCTCCTAAGCCCACAAAAGCACTAGTACAAAAACACAAGAAAAGCCAAAATAAAGACAAAAGGCTTAATAACCAATAAAGCCCAATAGCCCACTAAGCTTTCTTATGTTTAGTGCTTGGTGTATAAAGCCCAAAGCCTAAGGTCTCTATTTATAAGACCAAAGCTACATAACTCTCCTTAAAATAATCAATGTGGGACAAAAGCCACATAACAAATCTCCACCTTGGCGTGTGCCCACATCCACAAAATAGTAAAATAGCAAACTTGCTCCACCTCCTCCACAAAAGCCTCAATGGGCTTTAAATCAACAACAACGAATGCCAACCAAATCCAAGCATTGCTTGAACTTGTAAACTGGAAGAGGTTTCGTAAACATGTCCGCAGGATTATCTTTGGTACGATCTTTTGAACAAGAACTTTTCCTCAAGTCAATAGTATACCGATCTAGAAGTGTATAACAGACAGCAATGTGTATTAGTCCTCTCATGATACATCGATCTTTAGTCAAGTGAATTGCACTTTGACTATCGCAATAAACTGTAGTAACACCATGATGCGAGACTCAACTCGCCAAACAAACCTCTCAACCACAAGGCTTCTTTGATGGCCTCGGTCACGGCCATATATTACGCTTCCGTAGTAGACAATGCCACAATAGGTTGTAAAGTAGCTTTCCAACCGATGCACAACCGCCAACGCAAAATACATAATCAGTAAGTGATCTTCTTTTGTCAAGATCCCCGGCGTAATCAGAATCCACAAAACCAATCAAAGTGTCACTATTTTTCCCAAACTCCAAACAAGTGTTTGTCCTGATGTTTGAAGTACCTTTCAAGTATCTGAGAATCCATTTCACAGCCTGCCAATGTTCTTTTCCAGGACAAGACATATACCTGCTAACCACACTAACTGCTTGTGAAATGTCTGGACGTGTACAAACCATCGCATACATGATACTGCCGACTGCACTAGAATATGGAATTCGTGCCATAAAACCTTCTTCCTCACCTGATTGTGGTGACTGAGCAGCTGAAAGTCCAAAATGACTTGCAAGAGGAGTATTCACTGGTTTAGCATTTTTCATGCTAAATTTCTCCAAAATTTTCTCAAGGTAATGTTTTTGGGTCAAGAACAATTTCATAGCTCCTCGATCTCTCTTGATTTCCATGCCAAGAATCTTCTTAGCTGCTCCCAAATTTTTCATCTCAAATTCACTACTCAACTGTGCTTTCAAAGTGTGAATTTCTACAGAACTCTTGGCAGCAATGAGCATGTCATCAACATAAAGTAACAAATAAATGAAAGAATCATCATTTAATTTTCAAACGTGGCAATAGACACAATTGTCATACATGCTCCTTGAATAACCATGACCCAACATAAAGGAATCAAACCTCTTATACCACTGTCTTGGAGACTGCTTCAATCCGTACAAGGATTTCTTTAGCAAGCAAACATGGTCTTCTTTTCTTTCAATTTCAAATCCCTGAGGTTGTCTCATATAAATTTGTTCTTCAAGTTCACCATGTAGGAAAGCTGTCTTGAAGTCGAGTTGCTCCAATTCCAAATCATACATGGCAACTAAGGCAAGCAAAACACGAATAGAACTATGTTTAACAACAGGTGAAAACACATCATTGAAATCAATACCGTGTACCTGACCATAGCCCTTTGCAACCAATCGTGCTTTATACCTTGTATCTTCAACCCCTGGATGACATTCCTTCTTCTTAAAGACCCATTTGCAATCAACAATTTTCTTACCTAAAGGCGGCTTCACAAGAACCCAAGTTTTATTTTTATAGAGAGACTCAATTTCTTCATTCATTGCGACGAGAACCACTTAGCTGAATTATCACAAGAAACTGCTTCAAAGTAGGTGGAAGGCTCACCAACTCCATCCGTTTCTTCAGCGACTGACAAAGCATATGCAACTAAATTTGCATATCGCTGCGGTGGTCGAATCTCCCTCCTTGATCTATCCTTGGCAATGGAATGTTCTTCCTCCTCTGGTTCTTTGTTCAATAGACTCTGATTCATCTACTGAATTTTTCTGACTGGAAGAGGCTAACTGAGAAGGATCAGAACTACCAAACTCTAGCTCCACCTGCTTCTGCGTATTATCATCTGTATCTGAATCACAAGTCTAGAATACACATCTAGAAGATATAAGAGACAATTCTTGTGTTATGTGGAAATCTCTACTATTTATAAAGGAGAGTCCCTAATCTTTTTGGGATATTCCTGTAATCTATAGCCTTGATGAATTTTCTGTATAAGCATAACCTAAAAAATGCACTTTTTAGCTCTAGGCTCTAATTTTCCATCATTTACGTGCATATATGCTGGACACCCAAAAACTTTCTAAATCAGAGTAATTAGCAGGAGTACCTGACCAAACTTCTTCAGGAGTCTTGAAATCAATAGCTGCAGAGGAGCTCGGTTCACAATATGACAAGCTGTCTCTTATACACATCTAGATGTGTATAAGTCAACCCTGCATTGGAGATCATACAACGGGCTCTCTCCAAAAGAGTTCTGTTCATACGTTCGGCCACACCATTTTGCTGAGGCGTCATCCTAACTGTATGGTGCCGAACAATTCCTTCATTTTTGCAAAATTCCATGCCATTATCTGTTCTAAGCCGCTTGATTTGTTTACCTGTCTGTTTCTCAATCAAAACTTTCCATTGCTTGAAAGTTAGGTAAACACCATTTTTATGTTTCAAAAAGTAAACCCAAACTTTTCTTGAATAATCATCAATGAAAGTTAACATATATCTGGCACCACCCTTAGATGTGTCTATACGAGCCACATCTACATGAACATATTTTCACAAACAAATGTAATTAACATCTAGATGTGATAAGACAATGTTCACAAAAATCCATCGCCCCGGTACTCTGCCCACAAAGAAGTCCTTTTTTGCTCAACATAGTCAAGCCTTTCTCGCTCATGTGCCCCAAACGGATATGCCATAATTTAGTGATGTCAGAATTAGACAAAGATAATGAAGAGACTGCTGCGTAACCTGTGACAGTAGAACCCTGCAAAATATACAAAGTACCAGACCTGCAAGCTTTCATAATAACAAGAGCACCCTTATAGACTTTCATAACTCCACCTTCAGCTGCATATTTGCACCCAAGAGATTCTAAGGTGCCCAAGGAGATGAGATTCTTTTTCAAATCAGGAACATGTCTAACATTAGTGAGTGTCCTCACAATACCATCATGCATTTTAATTCGGACTGTACCCTTACCAACAACATCACAAATGGCATTATTTCCCATCAAAACAATTCCACCATTACAAGATTCATAAGTAAAAAATAAATCCCTATTGGGACACATGTTGATAAGAGCACCCCGAATCTAAAATTCACTCATTTATAGACCTTGTTCTGTCATCAGTGACAAAGAAAATATTTCCATCACTCTCATCAGCTGCAACACTAGCCTCAACAATATCAATATTTTTCTGGTTAGATTTCTCCGCATGCTTATCTTTATTTTTCAACCTGAAACATTCGGATTTAATGTACCCCTTTTTACGACAATAATTGCATAAGTAATATTTCTATATCTGGATTTAGATTGAAATGCTTGATGCTAAACAGCTGTCTCTTATACACATCTAGATGCAACCAAGCCTTCAGCTTGATTTCCACCTATTTCCCCAGTTATATCTCTATCAATTTGCTCTTTAGATTTTAAAGCAGACTTAATTTCACGATACGAGATTGTTTCTTTACCATAAATCATAGTATCACGAAAGTGTTTAAATGATAGGGGAAGGGAACATAACAACAAAAGGGCTTGATCCTCATCATCAATTTTTACATCTATATTCCCCAAATCCATAATGTCAATGGAATCAAATTTATCAAGATGTGAGAGTATAGATGTACCTTCAGTCATCCGAAGCATGTAAAGGGTTTGCTTTAAATAGAGTCGATTCTCAATTGTCTTCTTCATATACAAAGTTTTCAGTTTATCCCACATACCTTTGGCTGTCGTCTCAGTAGCGACCTCCCTCAAAACCTCATCAGAGAGATTTAGGATAATACCTGATCTGGCCTTTTTATCAAGGTCCTCAAAATCCTCCACCGACATCTTCTCTGGCTTTTTCTCCACTCCATGAAGCGCTATGTCCACACCATCTTGGATCAGGATAGCCTCCATCTTGAGCTGCCACATTCCGAAATTGACACTCCGGTCAAATTTCTCTACATGGGTTTTTGTTATCGTCATAATGTCTCAAAACTTTCCTAGAAGCTCTGATACCAGTTTGTTAGGAAGTGTCCCAAGAAATTGACAAATGTTTGAGACCAATCCGAAACAAACGATAACAAAATAATAGATAGAAAAAATAAAAGACTAGACACCAGATTTACGTGGTTCGGTCGAAAGACCTACGTCCACGGGCGAAGGCGAGCAAAAAAAATAAAAATTTACTATATGAAAAGAATACAAAAGCTTTAGGAGAGTGCTCCTAAGCCCACAAAAGCACTAGTACAAAAACACAAGAAAAGCCAAAATAAAGACAAAAGGCTTAATGACCAATAAGGCCCAATAGCGCACTAAGCTTTCTTATGTTTAGTGCTTGGTGTATAAAGCCCAAAGCCTAAGGTCTCTATTTATAAGACCAAGGTTACATAACTCTCCTTAAAATAATCAATGTGGGACAAAAGCCACATAACACATGCTATACCTTGGATGAATGTGAAGCCTTTAGTTTTAAATTTAAGAACTTTCGGCATATACTACTATACTATTTTAATGGATATGAGGATCTTAACAAAAACAGTAGTAGTTTTGATTCCAATTGGTCCGTTCAATTTCTAGGACTACCATTACTCTCACAAGTTCAGACCCTATATTGTAATCAAAATGCATCAGATCTTGAGTAGCGAATTATGGATCATAATGTCGAAATTTTGTTCAAAGGTACGTATAACGGATTAGACACTCATGGAAGATAGAATTCTACTTGAATTGGTTCTAGAATTTACCAGTCAACACCTAATTCAGACTCTTAATATATATGAAAAATTCGTTCAATCTATTGCTATATTTACAAAGACTTCTATACATTTCCTTCCTTACAATATATGTCTCTTTTTTTTGTTCCATTTCTACGTGAAGACATACACATGCACATTCACAAAATATTTGCATTATTCATCATACACATATGAAAAACTCAAAGAAATAAATATAAAATAAAAGCAAAATTGAAAATACATGTAGAGGTAGTTCTTGTTTTTACAATTCTCCCTCTTTAATTAGGTATTTAGAATATTTATAAATATTTTCTTCTTTTTTTTCTTTTCTCTTTTTTAAATTTTGAGGCTCATCCAAAGGCCATATTGAGGCTGATGGTCAGATAGGCTATTCCATACTTGACACATCCCCATATTACTAGTATTATTCTTTAGGTGAACCAATCAATACCCTTATAGCCTTTTCTAGTTTTAGTTATTGTTTCTAACCATATTTACTTATAATTTCATTAATTGAGTGTCACTTATAATATTAGAAATTTAAATGTTTCCTGATTATCATTATTATTATTCTTATTGTTGCTGCTGCTGCTGTTGTTGTTATTGTTATCATCTAATATTAAAATTGTTGTTAATTACATTTGTTTGTGAAAATATGTTCATGTACATGTCCTAATGTAATGTGGAGACATACTATTTTTATTTGTCATCAAGTATAGTGTAGCTATATTTGATGGCAATAAGGAGTTGTTTTCTATATCATTTACATATTTGTGAAAGGAAATGCATTTCTATATTAGATGTTTAAATTTCAAATGCCTTTCTATTTTGTATCAATAGACAACTGTTTTTCATCTCATCCACTTCTATGTTTACTATAACAATAGTATATGAATTCTTTAATGCAAACACTATACCTGCATATAATCCCTAAAAAATTTCTTGACGAATACATTAAGTATTATATTACAACATAAAACTTGACAGAGGGGAATAAAAATGTATGTTTGAAATTGAAAATTTCTTTTTGTGCCGTCAAAAATAAGTTTTTGAATGATTGTTCTATTTTACACTTTAACATGGTTAGGAAAATGCACATATTTTGCACGTGTATCAAAATACTAAAGCAATACAGTATTTGTAAATGACATTTAACTTAAAGACAAAATCAAGCCTTTATGATGAAATAATGTATAACATTATATTTTGTTTCTATAATTCTATTCTTTTTGAGAATAAAATAATTCTTCAACTTGAATGATTTATTTTATTTAATTTCATAAGAACATGTCTTGTCTATTACGTGTCAATCCGATCCTCTTCTCTTTTTCTTCAGTTTCAAAACATGTATGTACTTTGTTTTGCATCAACATACTTGATTTAATTACTAGTCATACTTTACGTGTACAATATATTTTTCCTAAATTTGAATTACTTTATGCACTTTTCATCGCTCTTCAAAACATAGGCACAAACATTCACACATCCATACTTCATACGTGTGCATAAAACTAATTAAGAAGCAACACGACTAAGAATTAATTATATGTACAAAATTATAACCTTCAAAGCTGATTATGCTTTAGCAAAATTAATAAGATAGTATAGAATTTATTCATTATAATTATACAAGTTGATGATACCATTAGTTTTCGGACTAATCCCGCTTTACACCCCTTGACTTATGCCCAATTTACTCTTTGCGTCCTCAACTTTTAAATCCTTCTCTCTTTAGTAAATTTTTAATATCATCACTAAATTTATGGAATCTTTACGCATAAACAACAAATTCATCCTGATGTACAACAATTTTCAAAAATATTTTGGTTGCACATGTAAATAATCTGTTTAATTTGGTGATAGGGTTAAAAATTGGATTGAAATAAAATGGAATTGAATAGTTAAGAATGCAAAATATTGAAAACTAAAATTGGGTGTAAAATGTGAGAATTAGGTATATGTTAGAGGGTGCAAAATGAAATTAGTCCTTATTTTTCTATTTGATAAATAAAACTGTAATCAATTTTTTGCAATGCAGCTTTCTTAATTTATTGAAATTAGTATTTGTTTGGGATTAGATTGAATACCCACCCTAATTTGTGAATTTAATCTATTGGGGCATAATACTCTCCACGTATATATGGTTCAAACATTTCTTTATTCAACTTTAATAATGTCCTTTCAAGTCCTAGTGCCCCAAATAATGAAAGAACCACACGTGGCAGCATATATATATAATTTCAAGAAGTTCTGCAATTCCATTGAAAAAACCATCTCATTAGTTTTAAAATCCTATACAATATAATTTTTTAAATACATGGTGTTGTATTATATAATCCTTTAACTTTTAAAGTACATAGTATTATACTGTACATACCTTTAAAGTACTATAGAATTTCTCTTATATAATTCCTATCACCGCAGCCATAAAAAATAGAAAAATAATTAGGTAGATCCGGTCTTGGAACCACCTATATCCCATTTATTAAAATTTTCTTTTGGTTTTAACTTTTCAATTGGAAAGATGAATCGTGCAAGGGCCGGAAGTTGCATTCATGGAGAATTTCTATTCCCTACTATGTCGATACCCCTGGTGATCTTTTTCATAAATGGGAATATTCTTTTTTGGGCATTTTGCCTTTGTTTGTTTCCATGGGATTTCTATAAGTTTAAACATGTGTATTGCATACGTTGGTAACATTTGAGAAAGAAGAAATTAGTTGATTAAAACCTCAATTGGAATTTTGGAATGTCTTGCAGTGGACTTATGTATTGAATCACACTAGTTTGATTTCTATATTCTATACATAACTGCAAGTCAAGATTCTAAAAGACGAAAAAAAAAAGGGATAAAACAAGCACATCATAATGTGTTTATGAATAAAGTGTTAATAGAAAATTTCACTTGACTAAATATTTCTAAGAGAAATGAAGGGGAGAAAAAGTAAAAAAAAAAAAAGAGTTGCATTATATAGTAAATTTCCCTATCTTAAAGAAAAGAAAAAGTACTTTTTGAGGAATATTCATTTCTTTGTCTTTGCACGATCAAATGAAGATTCTACCCAATTAGAAAAAAATATTATTTATCAATCATTTATAAGAATACTATACTTGGTACAAGAGTTAAAAATAGTCTTTCTATTTTAATTTGTTTCATAATCATGCTATAACTTGGATGAATAGGAAGTCCTCAATTTTAAATTTAAGAACTTTGGGTATATACTACAATACTATTTTAATGGATAGTATGATCTTAAAAAAAATCATAGTAGTTTTGATTCCAATTGGTTTGTTCAATTTCTTGGACTGCCATTACCCTCATAAGCCATAACCCATATTATTAAAGATGCATATGATTTGAGTAGTGGATTATGGATCATAATGTCGAAATTTTGTTCAAAAGGTCAAATAGATTAGGATATACATGGAATATGGAATTCTAATTGGAAATGTTCTAGAATCTATCAATCAATGCCTGATTCTCACTCTTAAATTTTATGAAAAATTCGTTCAATCTATTGCTATATTTGCAAAGACTTCTATACATTTCATTCCTTATAATATTAGTCTATTTTTTTGTCCCATTTCTACGTGAAGACATACATATGCACATTCACAAAATATTTACATTATTCATCATATAAATATGAAAAACTAAAGAAATAAATATAAAATAAAAGCAAAATTGAAAATATATTTATTTGCAGTTCTTATATTAAATTCTTCCCCCTATAATTATGTATTTAGAATATTTATACAAAGTTTCTTTTGGCTTTTTCTTTTCTCTTTTCTAAATTCTAGAACTCATTCAATGGCCATATTGTGGCAGATGGTTAGACGGATATTCCATACTTCACACATCCCCTTATTGCTAGTTCTATTGTTTACGTCAACAATTAATGTCCTTATAACTTTTTCTATTTAGTTTTAGTTATTGTTCTAACTACTTTTACTTATAATTTGATTAACTGAATGTTACTTATAATATTATAAATGTTTCCTTCTTGTTATTATTATTATCTAATTTTAAAAACAAATCTTCTTTATATTCATTTGTGAAAATAATTTCATGTAAATGTCTTAATGTAAGGTAGAGACATACTAATTTCTATTCGTTGTTTAAGTAATGTGTAACTATAATTGTTGACAATAAGGAGTTGTTTTCTATTTGATTTACATAATTGCAAAAGCTAATGCACTTCAATTTTTTATGTTTAAATTTCAAATGCATTTTATTTTATATGAATAGACAATTACTTTTCATCTAATCCACTTTTATGCCCACTATAACAACTCGAATTCTTTAATGCTAGCAATATACCTGCATATATTCCCATAAAATGTATCGACCAAAACATGAAGTATTATGTCGCAGCATAAAATTTGATATTGGGAAATAAAAATGTATGTTTGATGTTGGAAATCTAATATATTCTTTTGTGCCTCCAAAAATAAGTTTTTGAATGATTGTTTTATTTTAAACTTTAACATGATTAAGCAAATGCACATATTTTGCACATGTATCAAAATGTTACTGCAAAATAGTATTTGCAAATGACATTTAACTTAATGACACAGTAAAGCCTTTGTGATGAAATAATGCCAACTTTATATTTGTTTGCATTAGTTCTTTTCTTTGTGAGAACAAATAATTCTTCAACTTTAATGATTTATTTTGTTTAATGTTATAAAAACATGCCATGTCCATTAGATGCCAGTCCTATCTTCTTCTTTTTCTTTTCACTTTAAGACAGTGTGTGTATACTTAGTTCTGCATCAACAAACTTGATTTAATTACTACTCATTTTTATCTGCAATATATTTTATCTAAATGTGAATTCCCTTGTGCAGTTTTCATCTCTGTTCGATACATACGCACAAACATTCACATGTCCACACTCCATACATATGCATAAAACTTTTTGAGAACACTTCAACATGACTAAGAATTAACTATATGTACAAAACTATCACATTCAAAGTTGATTATACTTTTATAAAATTAACATGCTAGTATAGAATTTATTCATTATAGTTATATAAGTTGATGATATCATTACTTTTCGGACTAATTCTACTTTACATCACTTGACTTATACTTAATTTACACTTTGTACCTTAACTTTTAAATCCATCTCCCTTTAATCAAATTTTTAACATTGCACCAAATTTACACAATCTTTAGACATGTATAACAAATTCAGCACAATGTATAATAATTTGCACAAACATTTTTGTTTCACATGCACAAATTTTGTTGAATTTGGTGACAAGATTAAAAATTGAACTGAAATATGACGAATTTGAGAGTTAAGAATATAAAGTATCTAAAATTAAAATTAGAGGTGTAAAGTGGAAATTGGATATAATTTTTCTTTTAAGTAAAATAGAGCTTTTTATTGATGAATAAATAATTGGTGATTACAAAAGTCAAGGAGACCAAAAAATACATTAGGCTAGCAGCCAACCCATCAAAGATTAAAAACAAAAAAAAAAAAAACACAAAAAAGAAAAGGGAACAACCACATTAAATGCTATCAGAACTTTCTTGTGAAATGCCCAAGTTGATAACTATGCTCTAGTTCTAACTTACTTTTGGGAACACCCCTCCATGAGTGAGCTGTGTGCTAAAGGATTTCTGCAATTGCATGCAGATTGATCACAGCTGATGCAGGCTTATATTGGAACACAGTTATCATTTCTAGTCCTCCAAGTGCAATACACAGCAGCAGCGAGCCCCAGCTTCCTCGTATTGTTTACGAAATCACTAGTCTTCCAATTTTCAGCCATCTATGTGAAATCTTCAACAAAACAGTGCTTAATTCTAGTGACTAAACATAAGGATAGGACTTTTTTTCCAGACCTTATAAGTCTCAGAACACTTAAAAAATAAGTGAGCTAGACACTCATCATTAGTGTCATAGAACACACAAGTGGAAGTAATTAATACCTGAAGGCCCTATCTCCTTAGTCTATCCGTAGTAACTAATTTCCACTTACATAGTAGCCACAAAATGAAAGACATTCTCAGTGTTGAATTCTTTTGCCTAACCAAATGCCACCACTCAACTTCAGGATCAGGAACTCTGATACATTTCATTTCCGATTTAGCAAGGAATAATAGACCTAAGCTATTTCCTTTCTAGATCACCTGATCAGAACAGTTTAGGCCTGATAGAAAGGTAGTAGGGGTTTTTTGTTTCATCGGCTGGACTTTAGCAGTAAACTTTCTTCCCCAAGGCTATATCCAACCTTTTCCAGAGACACGCTGAGCAACAGTATCATATTTGGTACAAGAATAGCTTTTATGTAGTTTTTCAGAAATTTTTTTTGTATAAAAGACCAATTGGGTGCCATTGATAAAAGCAAAAAATTAGTGTTCAGACCATTTCCAATAATGTAGTAAGAAAAGGTTGAGCTAGAGGTCTAAGTTTGAGGATTTTCCTCCAAAATTCCCAAGTACAATCAAGTGGAATTTTCATTCCCCAAAATGAATTGTGTTTTAAGTTTCTGAGTGGATCCATTTCACCCAAAGTGAGTTTTCTGCATAGGTTCCAGATCTTCTTGAGGATTAGACATTGATTCCAAATAGTAAGATTTTGCAAATCCAAACCCCCTTCTGCAAAAGGCTTACAAACTTCTCTCCAACCTACTTTAGCACAGTAATGATATTTAACTCCCCAGCCTACAGAAATGAGGCTAACAAGCTGTTATTAATCTTCTTGATAACAAATTTTGGCAAAATAAATGCAATCAAATAATACAGTTGTGTACCTGTCAAGAGTGATTTGATAAGTTGTAATCTCCCAGCATAATAATTGTCCAAACGAATTCAATCAATTTCTGATTTTGGATCACCTTAAGGCTTAAACATAGATATTCTCTACATAAGTAAGAAACAACCAAAAGCATCTATATCCCGAATAAAATTTTAGTTACAACTAAAACCATAGTACCGTACTTGAAAAAAAAAAAACCCACAGTACCGCATAAATGCACTTTTCTTGAAACTATGTGCATGGTTGCAGAAGACAACAAAAATGGAAGGATTAGTTCCTTGTTTTGACATTTTGTTTTACTCTACCAAAGCATTTCTTTGCTATTTTCAGCATGTTGTATTGTTAAAGCAGAATCAAGAAAAACAATATTTAGACTATTGAGAATCATTTTTATGCTAACTTTGTGAAAAGTGATATATGTGAGATAAAAGTGATTCGAAAGCATGTTTAAATAGTAATTGCAAAATATAATTTTAAAAATAATGAATATAAATAACAGTCCAAATAGATAACGCTTTAATTTTTTCAAGACATGCAAACTATCAATGAGTATAGACATTAGGGCTCTATACAAATTGACAAAATAATAAAACCACTAATTTGTAAATAAACTTGTGAAAAAAAGAGTAAAATTTGACCAAATATCTAAAATCAAGAGTTGATAATTTAATATGAGTTTACCTATATATCAACATTATGTAAATCAACTTTAACAAGTAATTTTGAATCTGTGATCTTGCGAATCATTTTCATATAGGCATATAGCTAGTATATGTTAATTTTTTGGTAATGAACAATCCATTTTCTTCACAATACAGGATGATTAATAGGAGCTATGAAAGTACTGCTAAACAATAATGGGAATGAGAACTACTTGCCGAAGCATGTCATCATAGATTTTCTCTGTTTATGCTGTTTCTATTTTTTTCGTGTATAAACTGTATTGAATGCATTCTACTGGAGGTTTTGTACATCTTACAAACCATTTAGGAGATACAAATGAATTGGTTTTACAATGGGTCACACATGTGGAACCCACTTCCTTGTGTGATTCGTCTATAATACTTAACAAAACCACGACTGATTAATTCCTTATTTTAAATTTTTTAAAATATTTTTTCTTAGCATTCTTTAGTATTACTATGTGGAGATTCTCTAATCAACTCTTAGATCAAAACAATTTAATTAAGATTTTATTTGGTGAAAAAAAGAAAAGAAATTGAGAACAAAAATCATTCAAAGCCAAGCTTACCCAACAACTCAACCATTTCTAATATGGATAATTTCTCAAAACTTCTTTGAGATTTATCACAATTTTATGTAGCTTCTTTCAAGTTTTAAAATTTATACTTACTGACAACGAAATACAACTTAGGTAGTAAGACGCTTCCTTTATAATTTATTGGTTATGAGTTTGAGTCACTAGAAGATAGGGTGAGAGGTAGGTTTTTAAAAACATAAAAATAAAAAAAATAAAAATTATACTTACCTCTTTTATTTTCTGATTTCCTTAACAGGTTCATTTCATGTTCATTAATAATTGGTATCAATATACATGCTAAATTATGCTTCAAGAGTTAACACTTCTCTAAAGAATAACATACATTACTACTTTTATAACTCCTCGTGTAATTTTGCTGTAATTATCAATTAATTTAATAATTTTTTACTATTTTTCCCTCCTAACATCCCTACTCCACCATATCAAATAACTTCCCTCAACATACAACTAACCAAATACCCTTCCTTAATTCCTTTTATGCAATTCCTTTTATGCGCCCATATATTTTAAATTAAATTAAATTTATTTTGTAATAAAATTGCACACACATAGAGTTTGCTTTTATGAATAGTATAAATTAAGGAAGTTTTGTGAAAAGGGCGCATTTGAATCTATAAGTCACAAATAGAGTTTGATTTTCAATAGCTTATTATGATGGCCATTGCACTCACTACTGAACATTGGACTAGACTTCTCTCTATTAATTGGAGATAACTTTTTCCCAATATACTTCATAAAAATGTAATTTTAAATTATTTTTGGAAAATCAAAATTGGCCTTAACATAATTATTGTATAGCTTGCTCTACATAAAATTTGAAAATAAATAGATTATTTTTTCCTTTTGATTAAACATTTAAAATTTGGTCTTGATTTTGACTTATTTTATATCATCCAAATGATTCAGTCAAATTGAGTGCTGAAATTATATATTTTTAATGTATTTGGTTTTCAACTATGTTGATCTACTTATCAAAATAAAATTTTTGATATAATATGATAATTTTTAGGAATTTTGATTGTTTAAATTAATATAAATAATCATTGAGGGAAATTGGAGACTAAGGTAATGGAGAGGATCCCAACCCATTGAACAATACTGTACATTTTCTTTTAAAGACTCTAGGAGGTGTTTGAACACCCCATTAAGTACTTGAACTTAGTTTATTGAGTATTTTTTATAATAGAATTCTTCTACCTCTTAACGCATTTAGTGCCACATAATTTGGGTATAAAATTTTTAGTGAAAAGTTTATCACTTAATTTACATAATTCTTTATTAGTATGTCAAAACTCACTCAATTTTTTCTTTATTTTTACACTCACACATTTTGTCACATATACACACATTTACAAACACATATAATCTCACATACATGTAAAAATAGATTAATTTTCTCACACACATACAAACATATATACGCACACTTACTCAATACATATATAAGTGCTTATACATATAAAAATACATTAATTTTCTCTCACACTTAAAAAAAAAAAAAATACTAACTTTTAACACATAATTTCTCTCTATCACACACATAACAGACACAAATTTCTTTTTCTCATACATACTTTCAGACACTATATTCCTTATCTCTCACACACACACATACTATATTAGTAACTATTTTTGAATTTTTTTTTGGCTACCCACCGATTGGTGGGGAGCGCTACTCCCAAATTTTATTAATATAAAAATTTCTGTACAAAGAAGGGTACTCAACCAATACCTCTTGTAATAAAAAAGTATATGATTGACAAAAAACATCAACTATATTGAGCATGGGCAACCAAAACCTTAAGTATGAGAATGCCACCGTATAGGTGGGATTTCCTAGCGATCCACATTAAGAATACCACGGGCCGACGAAGGAAAATTAGTGGGAGTGAAACATTAGGAGGCCATCGACTTTGAACCCAAATTAGCTAGATAATCCACCTGTATAATGCAGCCTTATTTGCTTCTGTGTATATGTGGAAAAAAAACAAAAGAACCCTTCCCCAACAAGCCAAGAATTTCACGAACAATATGATCAATCTTCCATGGTAGTGAAGCCGCATTATGCAACATGTTGTAAAGCATGAGAGAGTCTGACTCAATAAGTGCCACTAGGATATTCTTATGAATACACAATCTGAGTCCTTCGAGTAATGCTCTAGCTTCTACTTCCATATTTGTGGCAATTCCAAAGTACATACAATAAGCAAAAATTAGATTACCTTCAGAATTTCGCAATATCCCTCCACCCGTCGAATGACTCGAGTAGCTGAAAGTAGAACTGTTAACATTAAGCTTAAAACATCCCACCGGAGGCCTGCGCCAAGTAACTACAGTCAGCTAGGTGTGAGGCCGAAACCGCCAGTTGCATGACAAAAGCATATTACCCAAGGGCTTCATGGCCTCAATAGGGTGAATGAAACAAACCTGGGCGACCAAATGAGCCATTCTGAGATATGTAGAGTAGATGAGGACCAACGACGATTGTTGAAAAAGTGGTCATTGTGGGCTAACTAAATATGCCAGCGTATTAGATAAGGAAGTCTTGTACAAAGCTATCCGTTTGCAGACAAGGAGGAATGCATCCACCAAACTTGAAATTTATGAAGAATGGATTTAACCTCATAGTGTGGAATACCAAGGAGATCCTCAAAGTGACGCCAAGCTGACCGAGCCAGTCAACATTGAACAAAAGCATGTTCCAATGAATCTTATGAGTCACAATAACCACATTTAAACGGGGAAGAAGACGATTCAATAACTTCCACAAAAATACAGATATTTTAATTGAAATCCGTGAACTCCAAATGTATTCCCGAGATTTCAATTTGTTTCGACGTGCTTTCATGACATAGTAAACTATTTTTGTATTTAAAAAGTAATATATAATAATTAACCTAATATAGAAGTAATATATAATATTATCATTACACTACATAATATATATGGGGTAAGAACATAGAATACTTTAATTCAGTATTCAAGTTCAACTGATGGTCAAACATATATATGTTTATGAATTCAGTTAATTAAGATTTCAACACTTAAATTTTCACTATTCATATTTCAGATTTTAGATTTCAATTTTGTAAAACGCGGCCTTAAATTATAATTTATACAAAAATGAATACACAATGGCTTTGTAGTAAAATACTCCATAACTCTTTTATAATTTGCCTTCTAGCACGTATTTATAAAAATTTTCAAGATTAATTATTTGGTTAAGAAAAGGGTATGGTAGGAGAATATAGAAAGAGTTACAGTTTTTCCATGGCAAAGTAAAGTTAAAATTGGACGTAAATTTGGATATATGCCTTGAAAATTAATACTAATAATTACTTGACATGGAAGAATTATAGTAAACAAAACACATATAAAGGAAGTGTGTGTAATTTTGTGAATTGGGAGCTACCTAAAATTCTCGTAAACCTCAGAAGTTGCTTGGTAGATTATTCCTTTCTGTGTAAGCTTAATTACACCTTGCCCCTAATGAAAAGGGATCATTTGCAAATTGCCCCATGTATTTACTTATTTATTTAGTGTTGTTACAAAAGACTTTTTTAATTAAGGGAATATACTATTTTTTATTTTCTTGTTTTTTTAATTAAGGGAACATACTTTTTGCTTGTTTCTTGCAATTTTGTCATGTTACCATTTTTCATATCTTTATATGTCTCCCTTTCTCTTATATTTTTTATATTTAGAATAATTTTTTATTTATTATAATTGAATAATGGGTTTATTATACATTTTGATATTTTTCTATTATTCAATACATTTTCTAATTTTAGTTACCAAATTTTTCTGAAAATATAATTAATGCTATTAGTTGATAATTGCATATTTCTTTAACGAAAATTCTTTTATTAAGACTTCTATAATTTTTTTTTCTTGTTTTTGTCTTACTGCAAATTCTTTTCATTTTCTTGAAAGCTTGAGTGCGTGAATTGACCAACTTAAGTTTATACAAAATGTATTGATTATCTTTTAAAGCAACATATTTAATCAAATAATGCAATTCTTAAATTATGTAGTGGCAAATCAATTGATAATATTGGAAAAATGAATAAAAACTAAATAAAATAAAAGAATGTGATAAAATAAATAAAATGTAAACAGAACAATAATTCAATGAATATGTAATGACTTATCAAAATGGATACGAACAAGACTAAAGGAAAAATAAAATAGAAAAAGTTAATTCCAGCACATAATATTTTTTGTCTTGTTGGCTATGAAAGGCAAAATTTTTATAAAATAAATTTGGTGTACCAACGAATAACTTACTCTAATTTCATTGTGACAATGTGTAATGAAAAACCTCTATAGTAATTACAATATGTCAATGCTCCCCGAATTAGAGGTGAGATCGGTTAATCTATCAGTCAATCATTTAATAAAAAAGGTCAAAATTCGGGAAAAGATCCTAAAATTTTTAATCGGTTTCAATTTCAAATTCTGTAGGAAATTCAAATTAATCAAATTTGAATTCAGTAATCAGTTTTGAATTTGATTAACTAAATTGAATTCAAGCTAGTTGGGCTCTTGACATTTAGTCAAAATCCTATACATAAAAATATGTTCCTCAAATAATTTTTTTCTAATTTTATTTAATTTTCACCATATACTTTTTACCGTACGCATCTTTTATTAATTAATCTAATAAAAATATGTCAAAATTATCCCATGTAACTCTTCATTCAATAACTAATAATATAATTACATATAAACTATAATATCATGTACATTATAAATATTAATACTTTACATACCATAAGGTTGATTTTATCCGCGACAATTCAGTAACTAATAATATAAGCAGTATAGAAAGGCTAGATAGGGTCTTTAGTAATCCAGATTCGAGATTATTATATCCCGATGCCTATGTTGAACACCTTCCTAGGGTAATCTCAGATCACTGCCCGGTGTTACTTAATCTAGACCTAGGGTCTCCAATTATTCAAGAAAAACCTTTTTGGCTAGAAGCTTTTTGGACCTCATCCTAATTTCAAAGAACTATTCTTGAACACTTGGAATGATCCCCCACTAATTTGGCTATTTCTACTGTTGTTTTCTCAAACGCAATTAGTTCTTGGAGTCGTAGTGTCTTTGACAACATCCTTTGGGAAAAGAAGAATGTCCTTAATAGGATTCTGGGTATCCAGAAGCCTTGCAGTCCAAATATTCTTCTTTCCTTGTCAATTTGGAAAATGTACTTCAAATATTCTTCTAGCGCAGTCCTCCATGGAGTTCTCAAGGCTACGGATCTTTTTTTTTTTTTTTTCTGTCTGCAAATGGAAATGGTTTAAAAGAAAATGAACTTCAAATTGAACTTGATGACATCATTCGTCAAGAAAGGATCTTTGGGACATGAAATTGCGTATGAATTATTTGATCCTTGGCGACCTCAATCTTAAATTCTTATAAACCATTTCCATTTGTAGACGAAAGGATCCTCAGCCTTAAGAACTCCATAGGGTAAGGGGTGGATTTATGGATATAAATGTGGGAATGTAAATAACCAATAACACAGGGAAATTTAAAATTTCTCCAAGGCCTTATAACATCAACAAGTCAATATTATGTTAACGAAATCCGCGACTAATATCTTAATTCATCAATTCAATAATAGTAAGACATGATTAATTACTAAATCCTCACTATTAAACCTAAATTGATTCAATTACAACACTAACATAATATTCTTGTGAATAAGAATAATCCCCAATACAACTTATACTCCAACTTACATTATTCTAAATACCATTAAATAATTATTATACAAGAGAATGAATATATTTATCTTCAATAAGTTGACAATGATTCCTTTATGATTATCGATTTGTCTTTACTCTTAACTTCCTCCTCAACCCTAATTATTTAAGTAAAATAGCCGTCAGTTTTAATATAACCCTAAGTAAAGGCTAATGGGCTTATACGATTATTTGGACTTAATTATTACTAGTGGGCCAAAAAGTACGGTGTTTCACAAATAAAACATCATGATCATCATCATCGTATTCAATACAACAAAATTTAAGCATTGTTCCTTTTCTGATGGTTATGATCATGGATGGACTATGAACCACGATTTTCGAGATTATGTGTTTTCTCTTAAAACGATTCGCTCCAAAACTTTAGGAGAATTCATTATGGCTCAATCCAATGAAGGCTATCCAATACACATTTGATCTATAAAATACTTATGTCTTGGGTAGGTCAAGTGGCTCATCAACTTCACATTCCATCTACACTTCTTTGGATTCAACCAGCTGCCCTTTTTGATATTTACTACTATTTTTTCAGTGGATATGGTGGAATTGTCAGTGATAGTGTTATGTTAGTAATAAAGCCATTGAATTACCTGGGCTGCCATCGCTGGCTAGGCGCGATTTTCCCTCGTTTTTGCTTGCTTCGAATCCTGATATTTACAATTTTGCCTTGCCTTCCTTAAAGCTACATTTTGAACTTCTTGGTAAGGAGAGAAAATCCGAAAATCCTAGTAAACACGTTCGATGCATTGGAACCGGAGACTCTTGGGGTTCTTGATCTGAAGTTGAAGCTGGTGGCTGTAGGCCCTTTGATTCCTTCCGCATTCTTAGATGGTAGCGATCCTTCGGACGCTTGGTTTGGAGGTCATTTGATTGATCACACTCCACAAGATTATGTCGAGTGGCTGAATTCGAAGAAAGATGGATCTGTCGTTTATATAGCATTTGGGAGCTACTCGGATTTACCATTCAAACAAATTGAGGAGATTGCGGAAGCATTGCAGAAAAGCCGAAAGGCGTTTTTTGTGGGTACTAAGAAAATCTCCAAAGGGTGAGAAATTACAGGACAAACTAACATGTAAAGCTGAGTTGGAAAAGCAAGATAGTGAATTGGTGCTCACAAGTGGAGGTTTTGTCACACCTTTCTGTGGGGTGTTTTGTGGTACATTGTGGATGGAATTCTTCTTTGGAGAGTTTGGCTTCTGGAGTGCCAGCTTGTAAGTTTTAGTTATCCCACTTTGGACGGATCAAACTACAAATGCGAAGTTTATTCAAGATGTTTGGAAGTCCGGGATAAGGCCTAAGGCCAGTGAAGAAGGAATTGTTGAGGCTGAAGAAATTAGAAGAGGGCTAGAAATTGTTATGGATGATGAAGAGATTGGTCAAGAGATGAGAACCAATGCTAAAAGATGGAGGGATTTGGGCCATCGAAGCTGCCAAGGATGGAGGGTCGTCTAGTCGTAATCTTAAGGCATTTGTGGATGAGGTTGCACTTGGAGTTGGTGTTACTAATCATTGTACCTGAAAATTAGATATGTAATATTTTTTTTTGCAGCACTAAATTTAGTTTTGGACACTTTGTATCTCAAACTCTTAAATTTTTCTTATTTTAGTCCAATTTTTAAACACTGTCACCAAAATTAATAGAACATTTTCATGCAGCTAAAATATTATGGCAGATTGTTGTACATCAAGTTGAATTTGTTATATATGCTTAAAAATTCCACCTCTTAAATTTGTTGACAGAGTTAAAAGTTTGACTTTTGAGAGTTGGAGTGTAAAGTGTTCAAAACTAAAATAGGGGTAAAAAGTGAAAATTTGGTATAAGTTGAGAGGCATAAAGTAGAATTAGTTTTTTTTTTAAGTATAAAATAGTTTTTGAATTTTCCATTGAGGTCTCCAAATTCCATAAGGTTGTTTGGATGGTTGAATTTTAATTGAAAGAAGGATTTGAAATGAATGGATTTTAATTAGATGAATTTGAAAAACCATGAAATTTGGATGGAATTAAATTCCACTCAATTAACTATTAAAATATCAATATTATTTGTTGGTGAATTTTAAATCCTTAACTAAATTCATTCATTTATTTGGATAACTTAGAATGAATTTGAAATTCAAATCTATCCAAATCTCTAGATTCGAACACAACATAAAACATACCTGTATCTATGCGAATGTTAATAATAAAAAGAACAAATTTGAATTATTAAGGAACCAAAGAAAACTATGGATGATATGGATAAACAGAAGATGCTCAATTTTGTTGCAGTCTTGATAACAACAATTAAAACTTAATTCAATACTAAACAAAAAGTTTAAAAATTAGAATCCACAATAAATACTGTCAAAAAGTTGAGGGACTTCAGAGAAAATCCACCTGCTTTTATGGTAATGACAAATTTATGATAGCAGGCTGATAAATAGTAATAGAGTGATTCCAGAGTAAAAGTGGAGAAAAGATGGAAAGAATGTAAAGAGAAAGTGCATTATTTGTATTGAATTGATAGCTAGTAACTAAAGTCGAATGCAGAGAATGGAGAGACAGTAAGTGCGAAACAGTAAGTGTATTATTACTTTGGGTTGGGGTGGGTGGGGTGGAGACATAACGGGTATGGGTTTTTTTTTTTTAATAATTTTGGATGTGATACTTGTGTGACGTCATTTAAATGAGTAATACATATTATTCTAAAAATACATATCACTCATTTAAATGGTGTTACATAAGTGTCACATCAAAAAGTTGACATGGGTGATGTGTCATAAGAAACTCAAAGCTGACAATAACCCGCTTCCCCAATCATGTAGCATATTCACGAATAGTATATTTATACAAAATAACAAAATTGATAATGTGTTATTAGATTCGTAAAGAAAGAATGAAATTCGACTAATTATTTAATTAACTCAATAATTTAATATAATTTTATTATGTAAATTAATTGAATAAGTAATTTGAATTGATAGTCTAGAAAATGACTTTCATTCAGGAATTTATTGGTTTGGTTTCCCCTCTTGTTGAGTTGTTTGCCCACAAGATTTCGATTAATTAAAAAAATTGATTTCCTCAACAAAATTTTGAAAGGCAACAACCAATCACTTAGCCCATTAGAAATCAAATAGTTAACATTACCAACGTGTTTTTCGACATCTATTTTGATTTACTTTTTTCATGCAATGCCTCACACTGAGTTTATTCTACTCTTTTTTTTGTTGCGATCTCAGGTTTTTTGTTTTTGTTTTTGTTTTTTGAAACGATAATAGTGTAGTCACTCACATTTTACATTTGTACTTATTTAGTTACTCACATTCAAAATAATGCATTTTTATCCTTCACAAATTTAAAATATACTATTTTAGACTATTAATATAATTATATTTTTACCTGAAATAGTCACATGCATATTGTATTTTATATATTTTAGGGGTAAAATTGATAATACAACTCTGAACACTATATTATCCCAAAAAGGAGAGGGGTTGGAATTGTTGATGTAAGAATGGGGGAGTAGAAGCGAAAAGAGAGGAAAATAGGGTAGTGATGGTGGGTTGGTGTTGGATGGAAGAAGTTTTAGGTAATGTCGTTTATTATTTAAATTTTAGTGTTACAAATTTACCTATGAAAAATATAACATTAATATGTATGTGAGTATTTTAGATCAAAAAGTATCTGTAATTATGTTGATAAATCAAAATGGTGCATTTTGAATTTATAAGAGATGAAAAATATATTATTTTAAATATGAGATATTAATAAAGTACAAACGTGAAATTAAATCCAAGGTAAAAGACTATTAGATACTTTTTTTTTTTCCTCCCTTTATCTGGAAAGATTGGAATCCAAAAATTTGTTTTCTGCTCCTCTTAATCTATTAATGCACGTACATTGGTTCTAACATTTGTATTATGTGTATGTCATACAAACCAATGATTACAAGTAAATTGTAGTAAAATATTAGACAAATTAACGTTAACAAACATAATATATAACATATTCGGTAGTATTGTATTATATATGGGGTCAGTGTTATTTGGCTCACCAAAGTAAGTAAAAGTCTCAAAGTGGTCTTTCAAACTAAAAACGTTTCAATTTCGCCCTCTAAACTAAAAAAAAAAAAAAAAAAAATTCTAATATATCCTTCCAAATTGATAGAGTCTCATTTTGGCCCTCCAAATTAGAGCAAGCATTCAATTTTGACCCTCTATATTGAAAAATCTCATTTCAGCCTCCGAATTGGAAAAAAAGTTTTCAATGTAGTCCTCAATTTAATTTTTTTTTATGCAAGTCATTTGTACTTTTAGAATAATTGATTCTCACGAAGGGAAAAATGAATAATATATATAAATTGCTATTTTATATTTGTCCAAAAATAATGAAAAATCTTTTTCGTTTTAGTTAGAGATGAATATGAGCAGAGAGATTTATGGATTATAAATAGAAAATAAATAAAAGATTTGTGAATAAAAAAACAAAGAGAAATGTAGCAATTAGATTTTAATAAATGAAAAAAGACAGTGATATTTACACATTCTAAAAAATATTTTAGGTACCTCTATAATGTATTTGGAAAATTATATATATTTGTCATTTTGCCTTAAACTATTTAACGGGGTACAAAAATATTTGTGGTATTGGAATATATTTTCTCTGAGAAGGCCAAATTCGAATAAATTTTCAATTTGGAAGGTTGAATTGAAACTATTCTAGTTTGGATTGTCAAATTGGAATATTTATTTCAGTTTAGAGAGTCAAATTGAGACTCTTTTAGTTTTGGAGTTGGAGTACTTTATCAGTGTTTAAGAGTCATATTGAGACTTTTTCAATTTAGGGGAGCTAGATTGAGATTTTTACTTAATTTGAAAGGTTAAAGTGGCATTAACTTTTATATATGGCCCGTATTAGTAAAACATGCAAAAGATTTAGAAATAATGCACAACAACAAACTTAAGCAAGATACCTTTTTTTGAAGTATTACGGACAAACAATGATTTAAAGAGCCTATATATGCATGAGATCTTCTAACAATAGGTTCTAAGATGCTTTAATAACAATGGCATATGATGGATTTTTAATTGAAATGCAGGAATTCAAGCGTTTTAAATCTAGCCCCTTGAAGGGGTAACTGAATTTGCAACCGGTTTCAATTTCAAATTAGAATTTTGAAATTGATTAATTAAAATTCGGTCAATTAATCAAATTCAACTGAAATTTAAAATAAAAAAATCGAATACAAAATGGAATTGGGTTTCGTATTTAAAATTAATCAATTTTCGATTTCAGAATTTGGTAGACGAACATAATCCTAACCATATTACTAATTTCGTTAACCGAATTTTACTCCATAACATAAGTGCTGCTACTAGTTTGCGTCGACCGAATTCCAAAATCAGAAATTGAATACGAAATGAAATTAAGGAGGTGTTTGGTTCACATTCGGGAATCGGAATCGGAATAAGAATCATAAACCCCACTATTGGTATGGGTTTATATCATTCCTCCTTACTTGTTTGGTTTAACATAGGAATGGGTGTCATTATGTTAATAAGTTACTCAACTTGAAACCCATGTCACAAGTAGGAAATGAAAGTAGGTATTTTCTAACACTTTCATTCCCATAGAATGATTCCCATAGTGTTCAACCAAACACCATCTATGGGTATCATTAACTTTGATTCCCATTCCCCCCTCTCATACCCATAAACCAAACACCTCCTAAGTTTTGTATTGGAATTAATCAATTTCTAAGTTTGGAATTTGGTAAACGAAAATGGTTAATCCTATTACAAATTTCGTTAATCGAATTTCAGATAAACTCCATAACATAAGTGCTACTATTGCTTTGTGAAAATGCAGGCATAGAGTTTTAAACCCTAAACCTCTCAAGAATAACTTTAACTATATAACACCTGAGCTAGCTAAAGCTTGCATTTTATTTTTTTTTACTTTTAAATTAAATATCCTTTTTAATATATATAAGGTCTTACAAGCTAATTAATAGTTTAATTTTACTTAAGGGATACATATATAGTCACACAAAATGGTATTATACATGTACACACGTATATATACAATTTATGTACATAAAGTTTTAAGAAAACATTGCACCATTTAAATATAATGTAATTTTAATGATATTACGTACTTATAGTATTATATATAAACCACGAATTCAAAATGAAACACTGATTTATAATCTTAAAACGATTGTATATTAATCATGTTTATATATAGTCTTTATCAGACCTTGCATGTACTGATGTATATAGGTAGAAGTATATATGTAGTAATGTATACGTAGTTAGTGTTAATCTTATCTACATATCTGTGTATTGCAGATATGTATGTGTTAATCATTACAAAATCAATATATATATAACTTTGGGGAATTCTACAATATAACTTTTTGAAGTACATAGTGTTAAACTATACAGTTGTACACTTTTAAATATAATAGTTCTGTTATAAATGTATATATTTGACCGATTAACCGATGTACACCCCTTCCAGGTAAGGGTGTCAGTGGGTCTGATTATCAAGTTATTGTGTCATGTCAGGTGTGACCTATTTCTTATCGTGTTCGTGTCGTGTCGTGTCGTGTTGTGTGGGACCTACTTTTTATCGTGTCGTATTCGTGTTTGACCCATTCAGGTTCGTGTCGTGTTCATGTCTGACCCGTTTATTATTGACAGATAGTATCAGCCTATTTAACAATTAAATAAGTTGCGATCTATTTGAGTTAAAATCTCAAATTTTGATTATTTGATAACTCAAACAATTATTAATACTAACCTTATTATTATAGTAATTTAAAATGAATAATTAAATGTTACAGAATTATTGAAACTTTTTGGATAATATTTAAAATAATTATTATGTTTGATTTAATAATCTAATATTAAATCTATTATTCATAATTTTAAAATATACTATATTAAATTATAATAAAATAAAAAGTTCAGCAAAATCTATTCATACAGTAATTTAACGGGTTATCGTGTCAACCCACGGGTTGACCCAACCTAACCCGTTTAATTTCGTGTCATAAACGGGTCGACCCGATAATGACCTGATAAATTTCGAGTCGTGTCATAACTTATTAATTTCGTGTCATGTTCGTATCGTGTTATCGAGTTGTTTCAAAAATTGCCAACCCTACTTCCAGGACCAGAGGCTGAAAATGAAAATGTGACAAACTCTATAACAATAATGACATCAATGATCCTTTAACTTTTGACCATCATCCTATTTAATCTCTCACTTTATAAAAGTGTGTATTTGAGCTGCTACAAATGTTCAACCATCATCTTATATCTAACTATACTTGCTAAAGAAACAAATTCTTTTATGTTCAAGCAACCATCCGGTACCAATATTGAGAATATTTTGAAAAAACTAATTGAAAATTGTTAAAATATAAGGGGACCTCCAATTTATCTATTGTGAGTAGGGTTGTTCATATTAGTTTGATTTTCAACATTTGGATAATCAGTATTTGGATAAACCAAATAAGGAGATTGGTTGTATGGTTTGGATTTGGTAAATGAAAATCAATAACCAAATAATTGATCTTTTAGTTTTGTTAGTTTTAGTTTTTACTAACCAATGTTATATTTCTATTTATTCAACACTTTAATTTGTTTTTATTAATTTTTTTAATTTCTTATTTTAGGTTTTTGTTTATTAATTTCATTAGTTTTGCATTTAATTTTATACTTAAATTCTCTATTAACTAGCTAATTTTGATTAATTAGATAAATCAAAAAAATCAAAAAATTTTAATTGAATTGGCAAAAAATGACCGATGAACACCCTAATTATGAGGAAGCCTCATTGCTCTCAGTGATCTGAAGTCATCCAAAAGTCCTAATTTTTGAAACACCTCTTTAGTTCAGATCGTGTGGAGAGCATTGAGGCTCTTCCACAATAGAATGACACTGGCTCCACTTAGATTGGAAAATAATAAGCATTATTTGGTGAATAATATTTGAATTTTGAATTCAATTGTTTTTGGAAATAATGTTGATTTTGAAACAATGAAATAATATTTCGAAATAACTATTTGGATTGCAAATAATGAATATCTATTATTTTTTTTCCCTTTTTTTTAACTATAAAGAATTTCAAATTATAATTATTGGACATTGTGGTTCCATTATTTTGACCTAGTACACATGGCATTTCACATTTCTATGTCAGATTTGAGGAGTTTGGAAGATCGAATGACTTACACATAATTTGAATGATACCTTCTGAACTCATAGGAGTCCTTTCTAAAAATAGTTCGGTAGCTCATGTTTGGCAGTTAGAGGGAACGGAGGTTCGAACTACGCATACATTGTCAAAATATACAACGCGTAACTTTTCTTCATTCCCCTCTCGCCAAAATATTTACCACCCAAGAAACTGTACAAAGGTAGCTAGCAAATTCGAAAATAATCTAGAAGAATTCATTTTGAAAATTTTTGAAGATCTACTCCATTTTTTTCATGCGAAAAGCATTACGATTCGCAAATGCAATAAAAAAATGTTGTTGTGAATTTGGTTTAAAATATACATTTGGCTTGTAAATAATGAATAGTTATTATTTAGAGAAACTATTTAAATACATAATAATATTCCAAATAAATATTAAACTTTGAAAATTCATTTTGTTTAAAGTATATTAAAATTTTGGACCATATTTAGGTTTCTTGGCCTTAATGATAAGGGTGTTTAAAAAAAAAAGACCGATGAACTAAAAAATCGGTTAATCGATCTATTTCGAACCATAAATGAAGGGTAATTGAGCCGATTATTATATCTATTTGGATAGCGGTTCGAATATCTAAGGAACTAGTTTTGGGTAGCGGTTCATATTTTTTTGAACCACTGTTGGTTGGTTGTCCAAATCGGTCCATAAGTAGGGGTATCATTGTTATTTTATAAAATAGGGCTAATGTCAAAGAAGTTTTATGTCATTTTCCATTAATTTCTTGACTCTATTTCTATCTACAAGGACATTTATGTAATTAGTAATTAAAAATTTTCTTTTATTGAAAAATTAATGAAGAAAATAAGTACAAAATTGAGGGTTCGGGAACTTGCGGTTCCAAACCAATTCTAGCAGATAATCGATGGTCGATTATTCTATTAATATAGACTGGATACTTTTTAACTTGTTCTTGAACCGGTTTAATCGGTTCAAATATTTCTATGAGCATATTGACTGGGTAACCAATCCATGAACACCTCTAGTAAATAACTATGGGATGATGTCATATTCAACAGTCCATTGGATTATACAGTGCATATTCTAAAGGTTTCTTCCATAGGCTTGCTAGATTTGACTATTTTTTATCATTTTTGGGTATTATATACAATCGAATCATAGCCCTGACTGGCTATGATTTTTTATTCAATCATTTGAATTGGCCAGTCTAGTTTGAATTTCAAAACACTAGTATCCAATGTTCAATCAAAAACATTTCAAATTAATAGTCATTAATTAGGCACTAATGTTAAACAATTGACATATATGGTTTGGTCGTTCTCATCATTCGGCAATTGGAACATCGTAATTTATCATAACCTTCTTGTTTAGCATATTGTATTGTATTTAATTTTATTTTTTAAGCTTAAATGGTTAATATTCTTTCTTATCATTAATTTATATGATTAAGCTACTTAAATTGTTCAAATTCATTATTAAACAACTTTAGAGAATTTGGTCAATTACATAAAAGTTCAATATCGCTTAATTTGGGAAATTGAGAAAAAATGAATAGTAAAAAATTTGATGTAAATAATGAATAGGACAATAATGATGAATTGTGTAAATAATAAATAAGACAAAACATAAATAGTATAAATATATTATTTGCTGACTAAACAACCTTTATCATTGACTCGATATTAAACAAAGCCATCCCCCCTGTCGCTTTTGATAAGATTTGTTTTTGGCTTGAAATATATGCTTAATGCAAAACAATTTTGACCTACCAATTACTTGCCTTATTAAAAGTAAAAAAAATAGCTCCAAATATTGGTAGAACGTAGCATTTTGTGAAAATACGTCGTTCATTTTCTATGGTAAGTGTATATTGTACAAGTGAAGCTACATATATATGCTTATGTCATGCATGACAAAATATGAATTGAATTAACATATGAGAATTAATTAATGTTGAGATTTGGCAATAAATCACCCAGGTGATATACATCTGTACATGTACATGGAGTTATCTTCCAATAATTTACCTTCAAATATATATTCCAAATTTCAACTTCCTATAAGTATGAGCCTTTAGAACCATACATGTGAAAACATACAAAAATTAGTGATATAGGAAAAAGGCCTTTACTTAATTAATTAGTAATGGCAAAACCCCATATTTTGATTGTATGTTATCCAGCCCATGTGGCCATATTAATCCATCCCTCCAATTTGCCAAGAGACTTCTCAAAATTGGCATAGAAGTGACATTTGCCACCAGTAAATTTGCCCATCCTCCTGTTAGCAAAGTCTTGGACACTTCAGATAGTTTCAATTTTGCTGCCATTTCCGAAGGTTATGGTGAAGGTTTCAAGCCTCAAGGTTTTGATGTCAATCACTTGAATGCACTCAAAACGCATGGTCCTGGAACCCTTCGAAATGTAATTGAAACGAGTGCTGAAAAAGGCCATCCAGTTACTTGCATTATCTACACTCTACTCCTCACATGGGCTCTAGAGGTGGCTCGCGAATATAAAGTGCCATCAGCTCTTTTATGGATTCAACCGGCCACAGTTTTTGGCATATATTACAATTATTTCAATGGATATGAAGATGAAATCAAGAATTGTAGTAATGATCCATCATGGTCCATTAAAATGCCTGGACTACCATTGCTCAAAAGAGTTGATCTTCCCTCTTTTATACTTCCATTCAAGTTCCAACACAAACAATGTTGCTCTCCAAATGTTCAAAGTGCAAATGGAAATGCTAGATGAAGAAAAAAGGCCAAATGTGTTGGTAAATACTTTTGATTCACTTGAGCCCCAGGCTCTCAAAGCAATTGAGAAGTATAACATGATTACAATAGGACCATTAATTAGTTTTCCTTATTCAATAGGAAATGATGTTATCCAGAAGGGTAAAGATTATATGGAATGGTTAAAATCAAAGCCTACTTGTTCAGTTGTTTATGTAGCATTCGGAAGCCTAATGACACCATCGAAAATCCAAATGGAGGAGATTGCAAGAGGGTTACTCGAGAGTAATAGGCCATTTTTGTGGGTAATAAGAGAACAAGAAAATGGAGAAGTATTTTACAAACTAAGTTGCATTGAGGATTTGCAAAAAAAGGGAATGATAATTCCATGGTGCTCTCAAATTGATGTTCTAAAACATCCCTCGTTAGGATGTTTTGTGACACATTGTGGATGGTAATTCAACTTTGGAAAGTATAATTTTTGGGGTACCGGTGATTGCATTTCCTCAATGGACAGATCAAGGGACAAATGCGAAATTGTTACAGGATGTTTGGAGGACAGGAGTTAGGGTTGTCCCAAATGGAGATGGCCTAGTTGGGAGTAATGAGATCAAAAGGTGCGTAGCATTGGTTATGGATGGTGGAGAAAATGGGCTAGAATTTAGGGGAAATGCTGAGAAATGGAAAGATTTGGCATTGGGGAGTATGATGGAAGGTGGATCATTGGAAAAAAATCTTGAAGCATTTGTTTTAGGTGAGATTTGACAAGCTTGTCCGGTTAATCAAAAACTAGTATCGCAGTTCTCTTTTTGGAGATTGCCCCCTTTTTTTTTCAATTTCTTCTAGCTGTTCCTTTTGATTTCCCCCTTCCCCCTTTTTATTGTCCTTTCTGGCTTAGGCACTGCTTGATAACACTGAATTTTGAAATCGGAATACTGAAACAGTTAAAATGTTGAAATTTTAAGTAATTAGAAATTAGAAGAAACTTTTGATGTCTGAATCTTAATGCAGAATTTATTAATACCATTTGATTAATACATGTAGCTGAGTGCATAATAAGTCCAATTATACAATTATACCCTTAATTTAATTCTTCACTTGAATATGTAACATAATTATATTTTAATTTAGTTAATTAATAATATTATTGATAATGAGCAAGTAAAAGTGCCTATTTAACAAAATGAATTGCATAGAACAATAAAATTATATCGTAAATGAAATATAGTATAATATACATTTGTTGTTAAAAAATAAAATAAACTAACAAACTTAGATGCCTTGATTTAATTTAAGAATATGATAATTGATCTGCAATTTGTTCACGTAGATTATGCATGAATACTTGATCCACTTATCTAGACCGTCCTTCTAATTCTTGAGTTGTCGAGTCATTTTCAAGCTCTTGATCATTATCTATTACAGCATCATTATCTATATATTGTTGAAACTATGAATCATTTGCAAAAGTTCTTCGCAGATAATAGTTATGTAGGGCAACACATGCAATCACAATATTTCTTTGTGTTAAAAATAGATATGGTGCAATTGTTTTAAGGATTAGAAAATGAGCTTTTACTACTCTAAAAACACATTCAATCTCATTTCTCAATTTTGCATGTACTTGAATAAATTGCTCTTCTTTTGTTCTTGGACGAGCACTATTTTGAAAATCGAATAATCCATATCGTACATTTCGATATGGTGTTATAAATCCACTTGTGTATAGGTAGGCTGTATTACAGAAATAATATCTATTTGCACAAAAAAGAAATTAGCATGTTGAGAGAAAAATATGTCGTTAAATTTAAAATACAATATAAAATGCAGCAAACCTGCCAGAGGAATTGGAAAATTGGATGTTGAATATCTTATTGCTTCCATTAGTTTGAATCATGTACATTTCCTTTCCAACTTGCCAACACAAATGAAAGTCACAAATAGCAAGTACATTTTGTATATACTTTCTTCTTCCTCTTCCTCCATTCCATGGTATTTGTTCATCCAAGGGTATAACCACACGTATAAGAGTTCCATCCAATACACCTAATACACCCTTTTGAAATATAACAAAAATAGTACAATTAGGAATCCAATTTAGTCAATTTTACTTTAAATAAAATTAATATTAATACTTGAAATATTTTTAAACGTCTTTGCTATTGTTGACTTGGATTATTATTTTCATTAAAATTTGAGAATATCATCTCTTTGGAAAAATTCAACATAGCTTGTAGAACTTCATAAAAATATTTATGTACTGTTTGATTCGAAAGATTGTATCTCCTCTTAATTACACGATTTGTATGATATTGCCTATACTCTTGAGGAACATTTCTACCTTTTCTTCAGCAGTAATCAAACAACCCTTTTCTAACCAACTTCTATTTTGAAAGTGAGGCATAAATTCAAGAATACTTCTTTCCTCATTCGTAAAATTTCTATACAATGTGAAGGATTTCTTTCAAGAATTTCATTCACATAATCAGATTCCTCCTTTTATAAAATTTGTGTTGGGTTTTCTTCCAATACGTCTTAATTTCATTCTTTTCATTATTAGTATTATTAACACAATCATTAGCACATGTTTTTGTTCCTCAGTTAATATCTGCAAAAATTAAGACTAAATACATGTTATGAAAATTATTCAAGTACAGCTATTAAATTTTTCATCGTAATCTTTAGAAAAAAAAAATGAAACAACAATAACTTCTCTAAACCAATACAAAAATGTATTTATTTAAAACATACTAAATTATCAAGAAAAAGTCATCTAAACATAACTGAAATTTTAAAGATAAAATACCTTACAGTTCAAAATAGGCATAACGTATTTGGGTTCATTGATATGCAATCCAATTTAGCTTATTTAGGTTTGCTGCAAATTGAATCTATTGTTCTCTATAGGCCTTACTTTCACAATAAACAGCAAGATAAAGTGCATCATCCTTCCCTAAAGACATCTCATTTAGAATTTATTATAATGTCCAATACTTTAACCTCCTAAAATTTGGTCTATCCGATTTTTCCAATGTCTTGAGAACAGAAGCCAATTGAGAACAAATTTTTTACTACTAATTTTCTTTGGGCACTTTCATTCACACTTATTTTCATGTTTTGACCTGTTAGTTTGTTGAACCCCAGTTATGTTAATCATGTTTTGATGATGAAACAAATCATACTAATAGTTTGATAACAAGTGTGCAGAAAAACAGGTAGGTTCGGACGCAAATGATCGTCCGAACAAAAACAACCACAAGAGCTTCGGACGATGGTAATCGTCCGACACAAAGAATTTGAAGCAAGCCTCGGACGAAGAACAGCGTCCGTTCATATTCCAGTAGACTTTGCTTCAATCGGACGCATGTTCGGACGCACCCTCGGACGTCCGAACGGATACCCTCAGAGAACGGACGCAGTGTTGGACGCAAGGTACAGCAGCGGCCGTCCGAACGGTCCAACGGCTAGTTTGTTCGGACGAACTCTTGCTGCATCGGCCGTCCGAAAGGTCCAATGGCTAGTTTTCCCTCAGTAGACAGAAAATAGCCGTTGGGAAGTTGTTGAAAGCAGATATTTGGCAACTATAAATACCCCTAGGTCTGAATTAATTAAGCAGAGACTTCTACATTGATTACAAACAATTCTTGAGCTATTTGAGAGAAATAGTGGGTACAAGTGTTGTAATAGTGTAGGTAGTGTGAAAAGAGCTTAGAAGTGTAAAAGTTCTTCAAGTGTAAGAGTGGAGAGATAACAATTGTAACAAAGGGAGGTTGTGAGTGTAAAACTCTTGGCTCAACTAAAGGAAATTAGTGTGAGCAAGAGTGATCCTCATTTGTGTACAAGAGGTTATTGTCTCAAATCTACTTTGAAGAGACTTTTAGGGCTGAACTTCAAGTTGTGAACTTGGTAGTTGCCTTGTGAGAAGCTCTTTGTAATTGCAAGTTCCAAGCTTGAGAAGCTAGGGAATTTGGTTTGATTCTCTTAATCTCAATATTCTTATTTGTTCTTTAAGCTTAAACTGTTGAATATCTATCTATGTGTATTCATTTGTGCTTAAGTTTTCATTTGGTGCACAAAGTTTGAATTTCTATTAAGCACAGAAAAAAGGTTTGTCTTTAGAGATAACCTAATTCACCACCCCTCTTAGGTTGCTTTTGGGGCCAACATAGTTGATGACGAGGGTATCTTGAGATTTTCTGATTCAAGATTGATATATGTCTTCGCACAAGTTTCAGCACCATCCTCTGGCATTCCTCTCTTAGATGGACCTCATACTTTTTACAGTTGCTATGACTCCATGAAGCACTACTTTCATCTCATTTTGATATTCCAATGAAATGTAACAAAATTGTTGTGCTTTAGGATTTTTCTGTAACACCGTAATAAAATATTTAATTATAGTTAGATATAAATTAGCAATTTTGGTTAACTCGAATAACGCTTAAAAATAGTTACCTGTATGTAATCATCCCATTGCTCTGAGTTCCAGTTTATGGTATTTCTTAACAAATCATAATGACTATTCTCGATAATACTTGTCATCTACAAGTTATCCAATTTGTGTATTTTGTCTTTAAATAATCCCATTCATTTTTCAATTGTCTTTGTTCAAAATTGCTCATTTTGTCCTCTTTCAAAACCAATCTAATTCTTTCCCAGCATTCTTTTTTTTAAACTACCCCCATTGTATTTGTTAGACTTAACTTCCTCCATGCATAATTCTAACTGCCTCAACAAATTAGGATATTTCCAGTTAGCCCTAGTAACCTTACTAGTAGGTAAAGGTTTTATCCCTACATATCACATAAAACTTTAATTCAAACAAGGGTAATTACATTTACCTCCCCTGAGGTTTGACCAAATTACCATACAAACTTTGAGGTTTGACAAAATTACAAATATCCCTTGAAAGTTAAATTCGTCAAAGCCTTCTAACAGAAAAAGTGAAAAGACTAAATTACCCACAATTTTATATCAGTTTCAGCAAACTACCCTCAAAACCTTTACATACACCAATAAAAAAGTCTTAAACCTTCCTTCCTTCCCCGTCAATGGTAGTTACCACCACTTAAACCCCTACTGAAACCCCAACTTACTTTCTCTCATCGTGCCCTTCCCACTCCATTTCTCATCTCTACTGTTGTAGACCAGAAGCACCCCACCCCTGGAAACATCCCCGAAACACCTACCTTCTCCTCCTCTAGTACTCCTCCATTCTCCTTCCCCAAACCCAACCACCCATCCCATACCTCGCACCTCCACCCTCATCTCGAAATCTATCCAAAATAGAAGAAATAAGGGTCGAATTGGAATAGAACACCCGTTTAATCGCTGAATTTTGGTTGCAAAAAATGGCCAATATGGCATGGCCTTCTAGCTGTGAAAGGTCGGTAGTGTCTTACAAAACCCAGCAACATTTCGAACTTTTTAGGCAGCGATAACAGTTCAACAATCAGCCATGTTGAATGAATTTATTTTCTTATTTTGGTTGAATGCTGAACGAATTTTTTGGGTCTGGGATGATTTAAATTTGTCAGTAATGGATCTCTTTTATTACGCCCTTTAGCTCAAGATATTTGTTAAAATGTCAAAATAAAAATTTAAAGCAAGGCTTAAAAATTCTTGTACTAGTTTATGCCCTACCATTGTGCACTCATGTGATAATTGAGAAAGGGGAAGAAGTTGGCTGTAAAATACAGCCAAACAAATAAAAAGAAAAAGCAACAGCGTTGCTAGAAGGGTGAGGGAAGAAGGTTTGGTTTTTCTGTCTCAACTGATTAGGATGATGGTTATTTTTGGAAGTAAAAATAATTCTTTTGGAGGTCTTTGGTGTTTTTGAACAATCAATGTCATTTGACTACTATTTGACTAACGATAGGGGTGTGCCTGTTATATGTTTATGATTTTCAAGGGGGTGTTTGTAATTTTTCCAAACATCGGGGTTGGTCTGGTAATTCAGTTAAACTTCAGGGAAGGTAAATGTAATTAACCCTTATGACAATGATCATATAAGGTTCAAAAGAAATAAAATGATTAAATATTAAATAATTAATAAATTATTTCTAAAGAGTTTCAAATATGATATAAAAGTTATACATGCTTTTGTAAAATATGAAAGATCCAGTACAGAGTAAAATAGAGTAGACTAAATGTTCTACGCTGAAATGAATTAATATGACCACTTGAATCTAGTGGGAGTATGAGAGCCAATACGGTGAAAGGACGGCCGAAGAATATAGATTGTAAGGCAAAAAAGAAAAGAGTAGATATTAGAGGTAGGCTAAAACTTTGTCATTAATAAATTAATATAACTACATGTTTTATTTATTTTACAGTCGAGTTGACTTGGATAGATTTGATGGGCAGGACATTTGTCTATCCAGTCACTTTATACAATACAAGTAGGTTGTAAACGGGTCGGATTCGGGTTGGATTTAATATATTTAGATCCGGATTCGATTAATATTATCAGTTTCGGATCCGAATTTGGATTCGAATGTATCTACAAAAGTAGATCCGTATTCGGATCCGGATCTGGATCCGGGTCTTAATAATTTTTTTTTAAATTATATGTAAAACTATTACAATTTCTCGAATTTTTTTTTTTAATTATACAAAAGTATTGAGTTTATAATTAATATTTATGCATGTATTTTATATTAAATATAAATTACATGGGCAATTTATACAACATATATGTATATATACATATAAAATAACACTAATATACAATAATTTTATTATATATTAAATATTTTAATCAGATTCGGGTCTTAATCGGATCGAAACACCAAGATCCCGATCCGACCCGTTTATTATAATAGTTAAACGGGTTCGGATCGGGTCGGATCCGGATCTATACCCGACCCATTGACAGGCCTAAATACAAGCGACTTGGATAGATTTGATGGGCAGGACATTTGTCTATCTAGTTATTTTATACAATACAAGTTTTTATACCCACCAGCTATTCTAAATTGATAAGGGATCCGAATTCAAAAATAAAAAGTGTTTTTCCAATCCAACTTAAAATACGTAGTTAAAAACACTTTTTCTTTCACCTTTGTCTTCCATTAGAATTCAAATCCTAAGTGGAAACAAATACTACTGCAATCACAACATATATAATTTTTGTTTTAGTTTTTTTTTGGGGTAATAATAACCTATTGACCATTTGTACTCAAATTATAAACATTTGTAGTGCTAAAATTCCATCTCTTTAGTTTGTGTAGGATAGTGAGTGCATATTAGTTTGTGTAGACTAGTTACATAGAATTATTTCTCAATGTTCTAAGGTTTTGCTTTTTTTTTTTTGTTGCAGTGAAATTGCAATCTTATTACGTTTTATGAAATTACATTTAGATTAAAAATGGAAAAAAAAAAAAAAAAACAAAAAGGAAAATCAACATATCATCCTCAATAGCCATGAGAAGAAAACTAGAGTCCCTATAACTTGTCAACTTCTTCCACACACAGCAAACCATGTCTTCTCCAATATTCTATGTCTAGGAGACTCCCTGTGGAGATTAAATTGCGAACAAGGATGACAAGAGAAGAGACATGCAAAACCCTTGGACAAAGAGCCTTCAATAGCTCAATCGGAGACTTCAAATAATCCAGTGCGTTGTTTTAATCTAAAGCCTTTTTTTTTTGCCATATAATCGTTCCTTAGGTTTTGTATGTAGACTTCTATTTTTGGTTTTATAAGCCGTCATCTCTTTTTTCCGTTTGTAGTGTTACTGCCAAAGTTTTGAGAATAAAAATTTTGCCTTATTCTATTATTTTCTTGTGGGTTATTGTTATTTGATTGATTAATTGATTTGGGTCTATAAATTTCTTCTTAAAAAAAATATGCAAGCAAATTAAAATTGGAAAAAAATAATAATAATAAAGACCAACAAAAAGTTCATAAATATCAATAGAAAAAGAAAGATGGTATCAAGCTATTACCTTGACTAAAGAGGAAATAATAGCTCTAAAAACATAGCAATTAAGACTGGTTTTCTTGAACCAAACTACAGCAATCCTTAATGCAATACCGTAACCACCTGGAAAACAAAAGATTGGCACCTTTGTAGTGATAGAGAACTCCAGATAATGATTTATTTCACAGGAAGAAAGAGTGGTAGTGTGCATAGGGGGTTAAAGAGCGAGATATGAAGGGATTTGGGAAGGAAAGGTTCAAAAATATCGTTATTATAGCTTACGTGAGGGAAGAAGTTGTTTAGTTGGAGAAGAAAAGGGAATAAATAGGGATAATCTTAGAATATGAGTTAAAATCATTAAAGTTCATTTATTGAGCGTATTTTGCATTAAACGCTACGTTAGGACTACATGTCTTGAAAATTTATTATGCAGTTCCAACCCTGATTAAAATTTTAGTGGATAGGATTTTTTATTTGTCAAACATAATAAAAACAATGTGTCTATTAACGTATTCATTTTAAGAACTAATTTATCTTATCAAACACGCCCTTAGACATCTTGTACATGAATTGCATATTTGAGCTCCAATTGGTTGTTGCGAAATGCTAGGGGTGTTCAAAATTTAGTCAAGTCAAACTATCAAGTCGAGTAAAGATGAAAAAATTTGAGCCGACACGTTCAACTTTCGTGACTTGATTTTGACTTGAAGTCAATTAACCAAGTCGTTGACTTGATTTTGTTTTTAACTTCCAAGCAAAATTATCGGTTGAATATGAATCTATAGATTGATTAGTTTGACTAGTTTACCAGTCGAACAAGTTATTCGACCTTACCGATCAAAATACAGGTAAAATAAGTCTAACAATTATATTTCTTTTAATATTTTAGCATATATTGTAATAATATATTAATGTATTTGTATACATAATATTTTGCCATAATATTCGTAATTCTTATAATTAAATACATTAATAATTGATAATAGTCTTTTTTCTTAATACTTAAATATCTTTTCTTTGTATAATTATTGGAATTAACAATGTAATACTTCACATTATGTACAATTTATATATTTATGCATTAATATAAGTGTACAACTTATTAATGTAATACTTTTGTTTCAATAAATAATTAAATAGATTACTAATTTTCTTTTAATACATATAAATACTAAAGTTAAGTAATTATATATAATAAATAATTCTGTTTTAATATTTTTTTGAAATATCTATATATAAGGTATCTATAAATATATGTTCTGATGTTCATATACTAAGATTCGTATAATTTATACTTGTAATAAAAATATATTTACATGACATCTAATTTATATACTTATATTATGTAACTTATTAGCATAACATTTTATTATGAACAAGTATATTAAATGCATTATTAATTTACTCTTAGTATAGATATACTTAGGTATTCATATATATTCCTATATACTTATAATATATCACTCACTACTATTGAAGCTTGCTTTTGCTTTTGAAGAATATTGTGATTATAATTTGGTTATGTATTTTTCTTATATTATCTATAAACTTATATTTTACAGTCCTACTATGTAATATTCTAAATTTGTGGAATGATGTACTAACTATGGAATTGTAAATGAAATGAAAGGAGATTTATGTTTTATTTATTCTGACTTATTCAAGTTATCAGTCGAATAAGTCAAATTTAAACGACTCAACTTTAATTGACTTTTTTAGATTTATATGAATTGACTTTAACTTTGAAATCTTTAAATAAAAAGTCAAACAAGTTAAGTAAAACAAGTGAAAAAGTCAAATACCGATCAAATGAACACTCCTATAAAATATTTTATATATGTAACAAAATGATTTTCTTATCCCAAAAATCTTGTTTTAGAGTACTTTTTTAGAAGACAATAACCACCACAAAGTAAATTTTGGTAGCAACTTTGCTTGTGTGGATTTTTAACTTGCCATATGTATAAACTAAGAAGCGCAAAAAGTCAATGGAAAATATGTGTGTGTTCAACAAGCACGGAAAAGTAAATACTAAAGATTTTCTATCTCACTTCTTATCTTTTTATAATTTATATCAAAATTCTTTTTAAATATAGTTATGAATTTTAACAAAAGAATATTGATTGTTCATTATGTAGTGGGATAAAGAGTAAGATAGAAGATTCTTAACAAAAAGTAAATCTAATAATTGCATCTTTGGCTCAAAAAAAGATAAGATTGTTTCTTTAATTGTAATTAACTGTACTCAGAAGACGAATTAATTGAAATTCCATGTTAAGTGAAAATTTCTGTCAAAATTTTGATTTGACTTATTATAAATATAAGCCCCACAAGAAATAGAGGGTTCTCATTATTTCAGTAATAACTACTAGACTAATAGTTACTACTAACCAAGATAAAATTTCTTGTTCGTCATTTATAGTACTATTTTTGATAGTTTATTCTTCAATTCCCACAGAAAAGTTAGGCTTTATTAAAAGCCCTCCCTCAAATTAAGCTACCTTCTGCCCGTAATTCGACTTTCAATATTACATTGATCGAATTAGGTTAAATTATGTGATGCACTTTGTTAGCTTCAAGACGAAACAATTATATTTGTAGTTAGATTGACTAGAACACTAAGTCCCTCTAATATTAATTGGTAGCTTGAAGTGCACGTAATAGCTTGACTGATATATCTCAGGTAGTGCTCAAGCATAATAATATAGAATCAAACACTTCTTAGTTGCAGATATGTTGGCTAAGAATGGACCTTCACAGCACGAGGATTCATTTTGTATTCCAATCCTCCTTTGAGGCTAGAATTTCCAATCCTCCTAATCATTTTAATGTTTTATGTGTTGGAATTGGTGAATGAGAAATTTCTCTCAATGACTTTTTAATAGTAATTTGTTTACCACTTTAGTCCCTGTCTGATTATCTACCTTCTTATACATGAATTAGATATTAATTCAAAGTGATAAATATGAATGATATCAGCATGTTCAATGAACTAATTTGTGTTCATGAACTTGAATAACATTAATTGGATGATTATTCATTCATATGTAATTAATATTGTATATGTACATTCATGAATTGTGAATTTATTAATGATGTACTCATTAATATATTCATAAATTATGGATTTACATTTATATATAATTAATGATGTGTTCATTAATTATGAAGATTCATTCATATATCATTAATGTTGTATTCATGAACTAGGAATATTCATTCATGACGAACATGAACTATGAATGTTCATTCATGTATTAATGTTATATCTATTCATTAGTTCTAAAAAATCCTATAAATAGGGGTTGTGTAAAGAAGTTGGAGTATACATTCTTATTTAAGTTCAAGAGTCTTCCTTTCATTCTATCTCCTTTCTTGATCTTTTACTTCTACTCTAGAGTTTTAAGAATCGTATTTCGTAAAGAGAAAGTTGACAAATATTTCACAAGTTTGTAGACCTTATTAAGTAGTGCAACTTACAAAGATGGAGTTGTCGAAATCTTGGGAGGCTATTGCATAGTATCCGTTTGCACCAAGTGACGGGTAATTACGCCTTAAGAACAAAGGATTGAATCCTTAATAACAACTATTTATTAGTTCATGTTGATCGCGTTCATCTTCATCAAATAAGTATTTATATGTTTGATAATTTATTTTATATCATATAATTATATTTAAACAATGATTACAAAAAATAACATCATTGTTTTTTCAACATTATGTTGTTTTACAGATAGATTAGAATGTTATTTAAAAATTCTAAGAGTTTTAGTTGCAATTCATGAAGTCTAATTAAGTTTTTCATGTTGAAATTATAATGAACCCGCATGCTGACAATTATGAATTTTCTAACTTAAATCGTGTTGAAGTAGCTATTTTTCTTTTTTTTTTGCTTAGTCATGCCACCATTACGATTATTTGTTGGAGGATCATTTTGACAAAAAATGATGAATTTTTATTTCTGATATGATGGAAAAAAGGCCTAAAGGGACCCGATTGTTCAAGCCCATATTATTTTTGGCCAAATTCGAGGCTAGAATCACGAGCAACACGAAAAGATGGGTCCGGAAGTGTGGAGATGACCCAAAAAAGTCTTATCCAAAAATATAGCATCTTATGTCCACATCACCCTAGGCATCTCTTTGCCTCCTCCTCCATCTATCATAGTTAGGGTAAACAAGTATTTGGTGAATCGAATTTGTAATAAATTTTGAATTAAATTTTGTTACATAAATTTTGGATAATATTGATTTTGTTAAGAAATTGATTAATCGAATTTGTGAATTAGGTTAATAAATTTGAAAATTAAATAGATATCGATTGAATTAAGTTAATCGATTACCGAATTTAATAATTGAAAAATAAGCTCTCTGTGTATGTGTTTATATATATATATATATATATATATATATATATATAAATATATAATTGTACAATTTGCTTCAAATAGTTGTAAATATACTTTATAGTTGAAATAATTTATAGAACTTTAAAAACTAATACTGTTAGAATACAAATATAAATGTAGTTGTTTAACTAAAAGAATATTCTATTAACAAAATATTATAATTTGCTTTAGCTTTTGAACCTTATCAATACAGTATTACATTTCTATATATTAAATCATGTATTTTTAATCATAGTTATATTAGTAGTAACTTACATGTACTTATATTGTAGTTACTGAATTATTACCGATAAATTATATTATATAGTCTTATGATATGTTGGATTATTTAAACTTGCAATTTATATGATATTATAGTTTTATTCATAATTATATTATTAGTTATTAATTTAGTTACATGGTGTAATTTTTTACATAGCTTTATCAGATCATTAATCAATAAAAGCCACACACATAAAAAATATACGATGAATATTAACCAAAATTAGAAAAATTTATGTGAGAAACATTTTTTTTATATAGGAATTTAATTCAATGTCAAAAGCCCAACTACCCCAAATTTGGTTAATTAAATTTGAAACTAATTATCGAATTTGAAATAATCATATTTTTCAACTAAATTGAATTTGAAATTGAAACTGGTTAAAATTTTTAGAACCCTTTCCCGAATTTTAATCGGTTTTATTGATCGATTAACCGATCAATTAATTGATTTTCACTCCTAGCCATAGCAGCTTTGTTTAGAGTACTAGGGGAAAAGGGGATTTGTTTCAACTCTAAACCACAAATGATGAATTTTAGTCGCTAATAATTTGAAAACATATAATGGAAATCATAACTAGTAAGCTGTTCTTATCCCCAAATGTATATAAGAGACTATTCCTAAAAAAACAAAAAAGTGAGGAGCACAAGTACTTTTCCATCCAAATTTCTAAGGAGGTGTGCCAGGGAATTAAATTTATATATTTTTGAATTGTGAGGGAATAAAGTCTATCATTTGAAAAGTGAGAGACTAACAAAATAAACGGTTAATTGCACTATACATCCCAAACTATCTTATTTTTGCACTTTGCACAACGAAGTATCAATTTCCATAATTAGCCACTTTAACTTTTACTTTTTTGCACTCTGCACCAATTAGCCTCCACTGAGTTGGTCGTCTAGTGTATGAGTTGAGTGTATCGGTGATGGTGAGTATGTAATGGAAAAAGGGATAATTTGGGAATTTGGATAAGATAACATAGATACGTACATAGGTAATTTTAGTGTTCAACTTTGCTTATTGGTGCAAAGTACAAAATATTATAAGTTGAAGGTGGTTAATTCCAAAAATTTTTAGTTAAGTATGCAAAGTCTTCAAAAGTAAGATAGTTTGAGGGTGCAAAGTGCTTTTACCCTAAAATAAAAATCACATTTATGGAGCAGTAATTGTACAATTTTCCCAAATTTTTAACAAAGCATAACTCTCACACGGGTAATGCACGTGCCTCAGTTTAGGTACTTTAAAAATTAAAGAACTTATATATGTTGTGCCAGGGCTTTAAAAATTAATAAAATTTATTTGAAACATTGGTTTGTCTTTTATGATTTTTTTAACAATTTATTCTTCAATTTTGTAAAAAAGATTAGGCTTTATACAATTTTCCTTTAAATTAAGTTCAACTTCTATAGAACTCTATCTGCTATACAACAAGCGTGGCTAAACAATGTAATTAAGCACTTCGTTGGAGTAAAGTTTCTGAAACCATCCACTTCATTATTCTAGTCCCTACTCTACCGGTCTAGCCAGCATTCCTTTTCTACACAAGCTTGAACCACAATCACTGGCGGTTACGACTGTCAATAAGGCTCTCCGATCGAATGACAAATAAAGAGTCAAACTTTATATTAAAATAAGTTAGATTGAATTTGGATCTAAGTATTAAACGTGATTAAATTTTAAGTCGAGTTTGGTTTTTATTAGGTTCAATCCGATTAAATTCTAACTCGAATATATATATATATATAACAATTTTATCCTAAATTAAATAAAATTACTTAATTTTATGTAAATAATAGTTAATAATTCTAGTTATTCTATTAATTTAACTAAAATTACATTATTAAAAAAATAACCAAACATCATTAGTCAATTTAGTTAGAATATTATGATTCAATGATATAGTTAATAACTGTTTATTGACATAAGTAGTACATACTATTCCACATTTTGTTGATAGGAAAAAATTAAAATAAAAATAAATAAACTATAAAAAATTTTATTGAATAATGTGAGTTTGGACCAACCCGATTAAAATTCAAAATTTGAATAATTTTGTGAGTCGAGTATGAGTTTCGCATTTGTGAGATTGGGTTAGTTCGATACATAAGATCCAAAACCTAAATGAATTTATGAGTCGAGTTTGAATTTTGTAAAGTCCAACTCACAAAATCCAATTGACACCCCAACTGTAGGCTCATTAGGAGAGCAAGTGGAGGCGGCCGCCCTCCAAGTATCGAGAAAATTTTACAATGATATATATAACAATTTTATTCTTATAAAAATTATTTCCGCCCCTTCAAAGTTGTATAAAAGTATAAAGTTATTCCAAAATAAATATCATTGTAAATCTTGCCACCTCAAGGTTTAACTTCTATATCTACCTTTAACCACAACACAATAGTGGGGTTTCGTCTTGAGGTGCTATTATGAGGAGTAAGTCTTGGCTGCGGAGTAAGCATAACAATAATTGAATGATTGAAATATTAGAAGGTTTTATTATTTTTCACTCATCTAATAGTCGGGAATACTCACTCTTAAGTCTAATAGTCTGGAATACTCACTCTACAATTAAGAGTGAATATCAAAGAATTTTTCTATTACGAGATTTCAAAAATATAAACAATATAACAAAAATGCTTAGTATGTGAGCCACAACTGATGTCGCATGCTACATAACTACGAGGAACAATATGGGGAGATACGAATTGACTGGAAATGCTTCCCATCTCTCGTAATTTGAAGCAGCGTTCAGCGTTTAGCCGCTTCGGCCCTTCATTCTCTTGTTTTGCTTATGTACTTGTGAGCTTTTCTTGTGGAGTCTTTTTTACCCTAAATCAGGGCATTTTCATGTGGTAAATTATAGCATGGACTAGGGGTGAGCATGAATCTTATTAATTAAATTTACGACCACTTTTTATTTTTAAATTGTAATTATGAAATTGATTAATTAGAATTTTGTTAATAAATTGGTCCAATTAAATTTTGAAATTGAAAATTATTTATAAAATAAGAATTGAATTCTAAATTTAATTCGGTATTTGACCAATTCAAGACCTTTCAACGAAAATCTTTAGTCCTTAACTTGCAACATTACATCTTAATTTTAAGTCTAGTAAATATACTTTTATATAATATAGATTTACAAACTAATACTATAATTTTACTATGAAATAAATATATCGTTACAGATGATATTATATATATACACGGGAACACAAACACATATATGTATACAAATATAAAATTTAAATCACACAACCAACATACTAACACACATGTATACAATCCATGTATTTCAAATCCTGATTATAATATAATTTTGATGATATGAAATTATGGACTATTTTATTTCTAGTTAGGTATTGTATTAGATAGATTTTCATTTTAAAACAAAAAAAAAAAAACAACCCCTCTCTTTATTCTCTAGTGACTTGAAACCATGACTAATGGGTCATAGGAGAAATTGATTAATCGAATTTGAGACTGATTAACGAATTCTAATTTGGTTAATAGGATTTTATTTCAAATTTTATTCAAAATTAAAACTAATTAATAATTTTAAGATTTATTTCTAAATTTTGATCAAATTATTGACCGATTAGTCGATCGATCAACTGATATTCACTCTTAATATGGACTAATACCCAAATGTATCAAAACACATAAATTATAAATATCACATAAAATTCACATTAAATCTCACGTGAGATCTATAATTTATATATCTTAGTGAATGTTAAAATTCATCCATACAAGAATTTACCTTCTCTTTAGCCTATAATTTGAAGTATGCGCACGTACACGCATGTCTTTCATGTTTCAAAATTAAACAATGCAGAAAGCACTCATAGATTATAATGTTAAGTTTTAAATTACTTTTAGATTTTTAGGATTTAAAAACAAAATTTAGCACTGTTTCGTTCTTTTTGAATTAGCATTATACTTACTTTATTCAATGCCTTCGTTATTTGTTAACTAAGTCAAAAGTTTTTATTGAGTTTCATCTTTATTCCAATCACGCATTTCATGCCTTGCACCCTAGAAGATAAGAATAAAACATGTCTAATCTTAAAAAGGGAAAAATGTAATTTTAACTCTCAAATTTTAAATTGTGATCCATGAAATATCTTGGTTTTTAAATTTTCAGACAAAATACATTTAATTCTCAAACTTTCCAATTTTAATTATTTTAGGACAAATTTAAAAATTTCATCGATTATAAACGAAAAAAGTCACGTACAAAGCACATGACTGTTTGATCTCAAGTTCCAAACTTGGGAAAAATATAATTTTTGCCCTCAAAGTTTGGGTCATAGTCAATTTTGGTCCCTAAAGTTCCAAACAAATTGCATTTTATCCCCAAACTTTTTAATTTATACCAATTTAGGATAAATTTTAAAATTTTGTCAATTACAGACAGAAAAGGTCATGTGCATTACACGTAACTTTTAAATCTATCATAAGATATAACACTTCTCAACTGATTTTAACCCATTTAATCATATTTGTACTTTTTCCTCTAACTATCAATGCCTAACCATTCACCATTCTTATCTATATTATAACATTTCCCATGCACGTGACTATTAAATCTAACTTGGGTTATAACACCTCCTAACTGATTTCAACCAGACATTTAATTTGGTGTTGAAAAAGTTATATCCAAAAAATGATCATAATAACACAATAATAATTGACTAATAAATTAAAATAATAATTTAATTCAGGACTAATATTTGAGGTAGTATAATAAAGAATAATAATTCACTTTTTATAGTATAATGAAACTCATTCATTGAGATTAATCTTTAGAATGTTTGCTGAATTTGGTGTAGTAAATAAAAACTCAATATTTAGTTAGAAATGTTGAATACGATTAAATAATTAATATATTAGTTTAAAGTTGTACTTCATGTGCTCATAAGAAACATCTTTTATAATATTTTTAAATTAGTGAGAGATTTTTTTTGTCATTAATATTTCTTAAATATTTAAAATATTAATTACTAACGAATTTTTTCGTCACAACTGTTATTCTTAGCAATGGAATTTTCGATCACTAAATTTAGCAAAAAAAATCGGTCACTAATTTAAGGTTTTCACAATATCTCAAAACTAAATTTATTAATTGATTTGCCAAAGATGGAAAAATTTGTCGCTAAAATTTTGTCGATAAAACTGTTACTATATTTTACCAAAGTGGCATTTTACATAGATAGATTCAGTTGGGAAATCCATCGCTAAATTTTTTGTCTTATAGTTTTTTTTAGCAAAAATCCGTTGCTAAATCCATTTCTAAATGAGTTGAAATTAGTCGGGAACTATTATAATGTAAATAAGAATGGTGAATGGTTAGACGTTGATAAGTCAGAGAGAAAAGTAGAAATATGGTTAAATGGCTTGAAATTGGTTGGGAAGTGTTATATCTCAAGATAGATTTAATAGTCACGCGCAATGCAAGTTACTTTTTCCGTCTATAATTAACAAATTTTCAAATTTGATAGAAATTACAAAGTTTGAGAATTAAATGAGTTTTGTATGGAACTTCGGGAATCAAAATAGATCATGAACCAAACTTTAAGTGCTAAAATTGCATTTTTTCATGTTTAGAATTTGAGATTTAGTAGTCACGTGCAAACATTTGTAATTGTACAAAATATTTAAATTTATTCTAAATTGGTAGAAATTAAAAAATTTGATAACGAAATGTATTTTGTGTGAAATTTTGGGGACCGAATGAGACCACGATCCATATTTTGGCGCTTAAAATTGTTCTTTTCCCATCTTAAAAATTTTGTTTTAGTGTTTTGCTTCCCCTTTGTCTTGAGACAAAAAGCCAAGGATGATTTGAGGACAGTTACCTGTGATGTATTTATACTAATGAATATAAATAATATCATTTCTTAAAAAAAACAAAAAAGTTTGTTTTATGACTAAATTTGATATATAAAACTATTATTCACATAATATTTCCGCGTATAAATTAACAAAAAATCCACAATCTCGATTGCTACCCCCATTTAGTTTTCCGGCATTTTCGTGCAGAACTAGAGCCAAAAAACATCCTTTTAATCAAGTACTTCCATCATCCCGCCTTTTTTTTTATTGTATTTTGACTTTTTTAATCAATCGAACAATTTTCTAATGGAGAATTTGTGTGAAATTTAATCGACTTTTAATGAAATTTCTTCATTGAAAGCGAAATTTATATCAAATATTAAAATATATAAATTTGCAATTTTTAAAAAGTAAAAAAAATGTATACAAGATTAAGTTATGAAAACTTGATGTATGGATCAAAAAAGTTAAATAGTGACAATTTTAATGGAATAGAAGAATATTAGACTTCACAACTATATATGAAAGAAATAAAGAGTTTGTGGGTCTGAATTGTGCATTAGAGTTTGCTTAAAACTAGAAATTCGTGAGTAAGATTCTTCTGCAGATGGAATTATTGCAACAATAGTAATGTAAACATACACTTTTTCTGTATCAGCAATTTAGGATTATAAATAAATGAGTGAATCCAGCTAATAAATTAAACCACCGGTAGTCAAATGTATGAATTCATAAATTACTGTCTGATGTTCTTGTTTGTGCATATGCGTGCAAGCGTGCGTGCAAAGTGCTAGAGAAAAACTGAAAATCGTAAGCGACTGTTTAATTAAATTTCCAATTATTGTGTTTCTTCTTGGTCTGCAAACACTAGTAGCATGCAAATTGATTGCTAGTTTTTGGGAACATTAAAGCTTCTTGGAACATTACCTACTGAGGTGGAACGCAAGTCACACATTCTATTGGCGTTTCTTTGTTCTTGTGCTCTTTCTATTTACTTTTTCGTCTAGTAGAACGTAACAACTTATGTAATATGATGATATAATTTTTTTCATTTAGTTTCCAATGTTCAATTGGAAAGATGAATCGTGCAACGACTAGAAGTTGATTTCATGCATGATTAGTTTTTATTCCCTAATGGGTGGTTGGCTAGTTGGCCTGAAATTTTTTTTGTAAATGAGAAATTTTTTAAGGCATTTTGACTGCCTTTGTTTCTAGCTATGTAATTTCTGTTAGATTTAGTCTGTCTCTTGCATATAATGGAAACATTTAAGGAAGATGAGAAAAATATTTCAAATAAATCATTGGTTGATTAAAATTTGGGATGTTTTTAGATGACTTAAGACTTATTTATGCAATGGAATCACATTAGTTTGGTTTTGGTGTTCTATAGTTAACTGCAAATCTAAAAGAGGAAAAGAGGAGATAAAGAACAACCACATCAGAATGTGTTTATTTTAAAAGTATTAGTACAAAATTCTAGCTGTCAAATAATTGACAAGACAAATACAGGAGAGAAGAGAGAAAGAAAAAAGGTTGCTATAGTACATTTCTTAATCTAAAGGAAAAGGAAGAGTACAGTTTGCATGGTCATATATATATATATAGTACATTTCAAGAATATATATATATATAGCCACCCTTTGTTTTTTTAATCACTCGTCGGATACTCTTGTACCATATAGTTATAAGTTGTGTGTATTTAAATATCCGTAACTTTCAAAATTATAGTGTCTATAATTTTACCACTACTTATAACATAATCATAGACACTATGACTCTTAAATCACAGACATTAATTATAAGTCTAATTAATGGAAGAGTTTTCATTTTAACGGACGAGTATAAACATAAAATCTAAGGGATGGGGTCAACTTAAAATATAGTAATGAGTGATAAGAATTTAGAGCAGAAGTAGTAGTATCATCATGACGTTATGATTTTTAAAATTACAGACACTAATTATAACTCTATTGGAATAGTTTTTAATTTAACGATTGAGTGTCTAAAAATAGGGAGTGAGGTCATACCTACAATTTAGGAAAGAAAGATAAGTATTTACAAGAGTTTATAACTTGGTGAAATATTACAAACCATAACTTCCTATTTCTTTAGAGAAGTCTATAAATTGGTGGAAGGTTATAATCTTCTTATTTAATGGCAACTGATCTTCTATCTCATACTTTGTCTCATTTCCTGTTCTACCACCTAATAAACTATCAAAATTTTATGGAATAATTTTAGTGGAATAATCTTGACAATTTATTTGATAATGTAACGGAGAGTGACACATAGTATAAAATAGAAAATCTTTATCATTTTTCAATAAGTATGGGCAACATAACTAGCTTCACGAATTGTTTTCCTTCGAGGTATGAAATATATTATTATTAATAAATCTTACGCCTAAATAAAACTCTTACTTAAAGGCATATTCTTGCACGTTAAAGTGTTTCCCTAGTTCCTTATATCTCAAAGCATGCAACAACATCAAAATTTTAAATCCAAATTCTTGTACTAGGAAAAAGAAAAAAAAAAAACACTTCGAGGAGCTTATACAACCTTAATTAGCCAACAGTCAATTTGTCCACCCTCTTGGTACCAAAGCTTCTATCCTTTGAAATACCTTCCATCTTTCAGCTAGTTCCAAATGAAACTAGGAAATGCGGTCCAAGAACCTAAAGAATCAAAATCCAGACAAGTGTCGACTGCCAAGGCTGAAAGAGGCTATCATGTTAGGTCTCTGTTCATCGCAACATCAAGCATGGTAAGATTCATGAAGTTGGCTGCCTCAATTTCTATAAAAGTTTCTCATTATTGTTCCCTTTCACGAGTTTCATCCTCTAGGTACGACAATAGTGAATGGTTGTTCTTGTGCTCTTTCTATTTACTTTTTCCTCTAGTAGAACGAGACAACTTCTTATTCAATGTGATGATACAATTTTTTTTTTTTTTTTTTTTTTTTTTTGGCATCCAGTTTTGAATAAGCAAGATGAATGTACAAAGGTTGGATGTTGCATTCATGCATGGTTAGTTTCTATTCTCCACTGTGTGGTTGCCCTAGAAATCTAATTCAAAAATGAGAATTTTTTTTTTGGGCATTTTAACTTTGTTTGTTTCTAGCTAAGTAATTTTTATTAGATTTATTTTGTGTCTTGTATATATATGTTAGAAGCATTTAAGGAAGAAGATATAAATATTTCAAATAAATCATTTGCTGATTAAAACCTCAATTGGATTTTTGAGATGTCTTTTGGTGAATTTATATATGGAATCATATTAGTTTGATTTCTATGTTATATAGATAATTGCAAGTCTAAAAGAGAAAAAGAGGGGGATAAAAACAACCACATCAAAATGTGTTTATTTTATTAATGTGATAGTACAAAATTCTAGTTACCAAATAATTTATAAGGTAAATGATGGAGAGAAGAGGAAAAAAATAATGGTTGCTATAGTGCATTTCTCTATCTAAAAAAGGGGTTACTATAGCATATTTCCCTATCTAAAAAATGGGTTGCTATAGAACATTTTCACATGTTAGATATGATAGGATCTTTAGTTTATGCATGTAAATCATATAACACAAAATTACAATGTATTCAAGTCAGAAATTACACTCAGTGAATAATATTGAATCAATTACTTTCAACAATTTGTATCGAGTGCATCAAAATTAGTTTGTTGACTTGATCAACAATAATCAAGTGACATATTCCCAAAGTGACATTTTGAACTCCCTATCGTGTTTGTAATTAGTGATGGGTATACGTATAAATATAGGTTAGAGTGACTAGAAAGACCAAGAACCCTCTTATACTCCTTTCAACCATGAATTACCAAATACTACGTACGCGTATTAATCAGATTAATTATGATCATACGTAAAATTATTATATTAGTATACAGTCTTTTATTCTTTCTACACAATCATCTTAAATCACTTAATTACTCTATTATCTTTACAGGATAATTTAACTTCAATAATGTGGGATAATACATAATTATTATTTAGAGTATTTGTTTGGTCATAAAGTCTACAAATAAAAATATATTAACACTGTTGGACCCAAAGCAACCTAAGAGGGGAGGTGAATTAGGTTTCTTAAAAATATACTTTCAGAAATAGTGAGATTTTCAAATTAAATGCTGATATAATAAAATCAATAGAACATTAAGGTAAAGAGAGAAAAATTAAACAACCAATACTTCCAAGCTAGCAAGCTTGAAGTATTCAATCACTAGAATGCTTCACACACTTGGTGAGCCAATAATCTTTACAAAGTTGGGAAGTTCTTGCTCACACTAAAAATCTTTTAGTTGAGCTAAGAATCTTACTTACAACCACACTTTCATACAAGATTATTACTCCACTCAAAGTTAATAGTGAATTGCACTCACAACTGTACACTAATACAACAAAGCACTATAGTCAATTTGCACTCAAATTGCTCTTTTCTAAGGCTTGTATTTAATGTATTAGATGATCTTTTCTCTTTGTTAAAGAAGCTATTTATAAGAGCAATAAATAGTGGTTGCAACTACTTCCTAACGGCTAAATAATAAATGCACAAAAAGTAGCCGTTGGGGTTTCGGACGTCCGAGATATATTGGATGCGTCCGAAACAGCGTTCGATCTTCTTACAGTTGTTGAAGAGCTTCGTTCGGACGTTCGTGCATGCGTCCATTCCTTCGTAAAATAGAAGTTTCGGACGGTCATGTTCGTCCGAAAGAGAAGCAGTAGGATCCCATTTCTTTCTGCCAGTTCGTTCAGATTATGCAATGCGTCAGAGAACTTTTGACCTAGTTCGGATGATTCAGTGCGTCCGAAAGCCCTGTTTCCTGCAAAAACTTGTTTACAGAGTTAAGTGTTTATGTCATCATCAACATAAGGTTTGGAAAATTATCAATCTCCCCCTTTTTGATGATGACAAACCTTTATGTAAAAACAGTTGGATATGACTAATCATTTTGCAATATAGCACAATTGGATATCAATCATATATGGCATAATAGTATAGAGAAGACTACTCCCCTTTTTGACATCATCAAACAAAGAGAAGACTACTCCCCTTTTTGACATCATTAAACAAAGCTCCCCCTAAAAATATGCAAGTATTTGACAGAAATTTAACAAGTTTCATACATTCAACTTAAAAGTTTAAGAGTGCTAAAGTCAAGGAAATATAAAACCAATCTACAGGAAGTTCTAACAACCAAAGAAATGCTGAAAACAAAATACAAATGTCAAAAGAACTAATGCGAGTCATTTCGCTTCTTGGAGCGCTTTTCAGTCTTTTGTCGTTTGGATAGAACATCTTCATCAGTGGCTTCACTGTCTTCCTCCTCTCCGGTGCGACGTTGCATGATGAAGTCAAACGTGTCGTCAACATCCTTATCGTCTTCGTCATCGTGATCATCGTCATCGACAGCTCCTTGGGCAGCTTCTTCGTTGTCCTCACGGGCATTTCCATCTTCAGGTTCATCACTGTCGGAAGATGAGTCAAGTGGATATTGTGACTGAAGATTAGCAAATTGAACCTGAGCCGAAGCAGACATGCCAAGGCTAAGTGCCTCTTGGAGAATCATTTGACGAGTTTCAAGTCGCTTTAACTTTCGATTTGTGCGACGTTGAAATGAACTGACTTGAGTGCTCAAAGAGGTGAGAAGTCCACAGAGATGAGAAAGAGATGGTTCAGATGTTGATGGAGGAGGAACGTGGAATGGTGGAGGTGGTTGAGGAGTAGGAGAACGGGGAATAGCAAAATCAGAGGTGGAAGCATGGGATTGTGACTGTGCAATATCAAAGGCCGCCTTAGTTAACCATTGATCGTTGAAAAACCGGAGGCCTTTGCGTTCAATGTACGATTTGTTAAAATAAGGAGAAAATTGTTTGTTTCCGTTGAAAGGAATGTTAAGGAACTTAATCAAAACTTTTGGTGAGAAATTTGCCAAAAGGGATGTTTCTTCGGGTATCAGTAAGAAAGAGTTCCCATAGGGAACAAAAGAGATACCCGAAATCAAGAGGAATGCCCTTGAAAACAAAAAAAAATAAGTAAAGTTGCATTTTACTGGGCTCAGTACGATGCCCGTCAGTTGGCAATAACAGATTGGTGACAAGAGTGTACAAAATATTAAGTTCAGGAGAAAGCAATGTAGTTTTGGCTTCCAAGGCCTGTTTAAAATGGATGTTAAAAATAGCCCTAACTTCTTCGATATCAAAACGAGTATCAATAGCGGGCCATTTGTCTAAAGAAAAGAAATAGGAGAAATCATTGGGGTTTGAAACTTCACATTCAAAAATGGTGTTAATGATGTTTTATGAAATCTCAAGATGTGCTGTTAACACGAGAAATTAGAGTGCGAACAGTAGGGCCTTTCCGAAGATTGACGGTGAATTGAAGCACCATGTCATGATATACAGGTAAATCAATACGTTTACGTATCATGCACAAGATGACCCCAATTTTGTTTTTCAAAACAAGATTAGACAATGGGAAGATTATACTCATCAAATAGACTTTGAGAAGTAGGACGTTGAACGATTATAGATTTACTAAAAAGGGATGTATACCGTTCGGATGCCTTGGCATCGATGAATTTTGATAAGATTGGATTTGTGGAGACTTGGGGATTAGCTGATGATTCTCCTCGTACTGGAGCCTTCCTTTTAGTTTTTCGTCCCCGATTTGCTGTAGAAGAACTTCCGCGAGATTTGACCATTGTGATGGAAGAAAAAGAAAAGAAGAAAATTTTGAAATTTTTGAAGATTGGTGAGAATTTGAGGAAATGAGATGGTGGATGGGGGAAATTAGATGTGATTTAGGTGAGAAAAGCTTTGGGGAGGATAATTTTCCAACCAATTTTGGAAGAGAGAGTAGGAATTTGGAGGGGTTGGTGAAGAGACAATTTTTGCCAGAGGGATTTCGGGGGAGGTGGTGAGTTCAAAATGGGGAAGATGGACGGTTTTAATCAAACAGGGAGACATCAGAAGTGCCGGCCGAACGTTTGGTGTGATATGAAGCGTCCGAAAGTTGAAGAACGGACGGCCGAAGAAAGAGCCAGTGCGTCCGATGTTCTTTCGGACGATGGTGCGCGTCCGGAAGATTTCCAGAGAGTTTGGTGAATAAAATGAATATCGTTCGGACGATTATGAGCGTCTGAGAAATAACGGAAGCTTTCAGACGATCCAGAGCGTCCGAAAGAAAAGTTGTTCGGACGAAGGAGTGCGTCCAAACTAAGAACCTATGCCAAATTGATCTGTAAAATGCCCAAACATTTTCTGAGCGATTCAAAGCGATCTAGAGTTAAGGGTTTTGTAAAAATATCAGCCAATTAATCTGAAGTAGGCATAAAATCAACACGAATTTCCTTTTTACAAACAAGGTCTCTAATGAAATGATGCTTAACATCAATGTGTTTGGTTCTAGAGTGCATAACGGGATTTTTTGTGAGATTAATTGTGTACTGGTGTTGTCACACATTATAGGAACACAATCAAAAAATACACCAAAGAAGTTGAGCACAACAATTTCCAGCAGCAATGTATTCGGCTTCAGCCGTAGAAAGAGAAATAGAATTTTGTTTTTTGCTAAACCAAGACACAAGACAATTTCCCAGAAAATAACACATACCACTGGTACTTTTTCTATCAATTTTACACCCATACAAAGTCAGTATTTGAATAACTAATCAAATCAAATGTAGAGGACTTTGGATACCACAGACCAAAATCCATTGATCCCTTTAGATATATAAAAATTCTTTTAACAGCTATCAAATGCGATTCTTTAGGGCAAGATTGAAATCTAGCACATAAACGAACAGCAAACATGATATCTGGTCTACTGGCAGTTAAGTAAAGTAGACTTCCGATCATAACTCTATAGTGTTTTTCATCAACACTATTACCTTTTTCGTCTTTATCAAGTTTGGTTGAAATGCACATTGGCGTACCAACTTGTTTGCAATATGAAATGACTCTTCCATTCCAAATCGTTTGAGTAGCTCCTTTGTGTATTTGATTTGTGTAATAAACGTTACTTCTTTAGTTTGATGAACTTGTAATCCGAGGAAAAATTGCAACTTGCCCATCATACTCATCTCAAACTCTTCTTGCATTAAATGTGAAAAATCCTTACACAAACTTTCATTAGTTGCTCCAAAAATAATACCATCAACATAAATTTGAACGATTAACAAACCATTTAAATCCTTTTTTGTAAAAAGAGTGGTGTCAACTATACCTCTTTTGAAATCATTTTCTATCAAGAAACCACTTAATCTTTTATACCAAGCTCTTAGAGATTGTTTCAAACCATATAAAGCTTTGGAGAGTTTGAAAACATAATTTGGAAGATTTTTATTTTCAAAGCCCGGAGGTTGTTCGACGAAAATTTCTTGATCGATAAAATCATTTAAAAAAGCACTTTTGACATCCATTTGAAATAATTTGAAATTATTGAAACATGCAAATGCAAGAAGTCTTGAACATGCGAATGGATTCTAATCTTGCCACGGGTGCAAAGGTTTCATCAAAGTCAATACCTTCTTCTTGAGCATAACCTTTTGCAACAAGTCTAGCTTTGTTCCTTATGATTTCACCTTTGTCATTTAATTTGTTTCTAAACACCCATTTAGTACCAATAACGGGATTAGAAGAAGGTCTTTCAACCAAGGTCCATACATTATTTTTCTCAAATTGCCTAAGTTCATCTTGCATAGCATTAACCCAAGATTCATCACTCAAAGCAACATCTATATGTTTAGGTTCAATGTGAGAGAGTAATGCACAATTACTATTCAAAGGTTTATGAGAGCGAGTAATTACTCCATCGGATAGATCACCTATGATTAAATCTTGAGGATGACTAGAGACGAATTTCCAAGCTTTCGGAAGATCATTTGGAGTATCCTCATTCTTTTTATCATCGATTTGATGGTTGTTGACATCAACGCTTGATGTGATCTCTTGATGATCTTCATGAATAGATTGAAAAACGAGCTTTTTGAGCTCCTTTAAAATACCTACATCTTCATCTTCACATAAATTCTTTGAGATAACATCATTAGTTTCATCAAATGTAACATGCACAACTTCTTCAATCAAAAGCGTTCTTCTATTGTAAACTCGGTATGCTTTCTTATCACTAGAATATCCTAGAAAAATTTCTACATCCGATTTTTTGTCAAATTTTCCAAGGTTTTCTTTGATTTTTAAAATAAAATATTTGCAACCAAAAACTTTGAAATAGCTCACAACGGGTTTTCTACAAAAAAGGAGTTCATAAGGAGTTTTATTTAAAGCGGATCTTAATAAAACTCGATTCATGACATAACAAGCCGTGTTGACCGCTTCAACCCAAAAGTATTGTGGTAAGTCACATTCACTAATCATAGTTCTAGCCGTTTCTTGAAGAGTCCTATTTTTCCTTTCAACAACACCATTTTGTTGAGGAACTCTAACAACTGAAAATTCATGAAAAATACCGTTGTGATCACATATGAAAGTCGGGAAAACCCCCAAATTTAAATTCGGCACCATTGTCACTCCTTAAACGAATAATTTTTAATCCAATAAATTTTGAATTTTGGAAAACAATTTTACAAATTTTTCAAATGCTTCATTTTTGTGAACAAGAAATATTACCCAAGTAAACCTAGAATAGTCAATAACAAATGCATATTTGCAACCACCTAGACTAGCATATTGAGTTGGTCCAAATAAGTCTAAATGCAATAATTCCAAAGGTTTATGAGTAGACACAAAATTCTTTGGTTTAAAAGAAACTTTGACTTGTTTACCAAATTGGCATGCATCACAAATTTTATTTTTTAAAAATTTTAGTTTTGGCAAACCTCTTACCAAATTTTTCTTGGCAAGTTTTTCAATTAAATCCATATTAAAATGACAAAGTCTTCTATGCCAAAGCCAAGGATCATCTATGGAAGCGGTAAGACATTTTACATTGCTATTGCTAATTTTATCAAGATGAATCACATAAACATCCCATTGTGCCTAGTGCCTTTGAATAAAACAACATGATTTTTATCAAGGATAAGACATTCATGCTTGGTAAAGAATACATATAAATTTTTGTCACAAAGTTGACTAACACTTAATAAATTATAGTTCAAATTATCAACAAGAAGCACATTCTTAATCAAGGTTTCACCATTTTTACCTACATCACCAATGCCGATTGATTTTGCTTTGTTGTTATCTCCAAAAGTGACTTTTCCACTGTTTTTGGATGTAAGATTTGTGAAGAGAGAGGCATCACCCGTCATGTGCCTTGAACATCCACTATCTATGAACCACTTAGCATTGTTGGTGATGTTAATTACCTACACAATAAATCAATTGATAACTTTTGGTACCCATATTTTCTTGGGTCCATTTCAGTTAGTGAAATTGCTTTCGATCCATGCAACTTTCATTCCAAGTTTTTCATTCTTCTTGACATAACACATATTCTTCACATGTCCATGTTGTTGGCAATATCTACAAGATAATGCTTTTATTACCATATAAATAAGATTTTGGTTTTACAATACATAAGTCATCCCTTCTAAACATGACAAAATTTTTGTTGATTGCTACATTTCTATTTCTTTTCATATCAACAATATTTTCTTTCTTTCTAGTTAAGAGAGCATTCCAATCATCCATTCGTTTCTTCAAGGAGGCTTGTTCTTCCTTGACCTTTGATCTCACATGCATTCTTTTCTTCAAATCACGATTTTCTTGTGATAGCCTATTGTTTTCATTCACAAGTTTAGAGTTAACATTCAATAAAGCATTTGACTTTTTAACTAACTCCTTATTTCTAGCATATGATTCCTTTAAGCTATCATACAATTTCAAAATGAAAGCTTCAAGATCATCTTCACCATTTTCATCATTAGAGTCATAGTTAGAATTTACTTCATCATCTCTAATGGCCATGAAGGCCGTTTGTGCCGACTCCATTTCTTCTTCAACTTCTCCTTCGGAGTTGCAATCATCCCAGTGTGATTTGAAAGTTGTTGAATCTTGGTTTTCTTCCTTTCTTCTTTTTCTTGGAAGGACACTCATTTGCAAAATGTCGGAGTTGACTGCATTCAAAGCATTTATCATTTTGCTTCTTCATTTCAAGCCTTGACTTCCCTTTGAAATTATTTGTGTTTGTAGCTCCGCCTCTTCTCATTCTTCGTTTGTTGATGTAATGTTTAAGAAATCCTTTGGTAATGAGTGCAAGATCTCCTTCATCAAGATCTTCATCTTCTAGATTGATTGAGCTGTTTTCATCTTCCTCTTGAGAGATCTTTAAAGCAATGCTCCTTCTTGGCCTTGCTTCTTCATCATCCACTACCTTGGCCTTTAACTTGAGTTCATAAGATGTAAGAGAATTGATTAGCGATTCAATAGGCATCAAATTTAAATTCTTGGCTTCCTCTATAGCAATTGTTTTGGCATCCCATTCTTTGGATAGAGCATTTAGGATTTTTCTATTTTTTTAACCCAACGAGTCAACTCCTTACTCAAAGCTTCAAGATCCTTTATAATGTCATTGAACCTACAGTACATTTTATCAATGTTCTCATGTGGTTCCATCTTGAAGGACTCATACTTGGCAACAAGTAAGGATTTCTTTTGCTCACGAACATCATCGTTCCCTTCATGGATTTCCTTCAACTTATCCATATTTCTTTAGCGAAAATGCAACCCTTCACGCGAGTTGATTCATTTGCATCCAAGGCATTATATAACACATTCATGGCTTTTGCATTCAACGTCAAGTTTGCCTTGTCTTGTGGAGTGAGCTCATTCCTTGTTTTTTCTCTTCTTTTATTTGTGTGATCATCAATGATAGAAGCTTCAAATGGACCTTCATTGACAACATACCACAAATCAATGTCAATAGATTGCAGAAATATTTTCATTTTATCTCTCCAACTAATAAAATTTGCCCCATTAAACATAGGGGGCCTAGTAACTGATTGGCCCTCAAAAAACAGAGCATTGTTGGTTGCCAGACATTAAAATTTCTTTTCTCAAAAGCAGTTTAAGTAATACAATGAGACCAAGCTCTGATACCAATTGTTGGTCCCAAAGCAACCTAAGAGGGGGGTGAATTAGGTTTCTTAAAAATATACTTTCAGAAATAGTGAGATTTTCAAATTAAATGCTGATATAATAAAATCAATAGAACATTAAGGTAAAGAGAGAAAAATTAAACAACCAATACTTCCAAGCTAGCAAGCTTGAAGTATTCAATCACTAGAATGCTTCACACACTTGGTGAGCCAATAATCTTTACAAAGTTGGGAAGTTCTTACTCACACTAAAAATCTTTTAGTTGAGCTAAGAATCTTACTTACAACCACACTTTCATACAAGATTATTACTCCACTCAAAGTTGAATTGCACTCACAACTGCACACTAATACAACAAAGCACTATAGTCAATTTGCACTCAAATTGCTCTTTTCTAAGGCTTGTATTTAATGTATTAGATGATCTTTTCTCTTTGTTAAAGAAGCTATTTATAAGAGCAATAAATAGTGGTTGCAACTACTTCCTAACGGCTAAATAATAAATGCACAAAAAGTAGCCGTTGGGGTTTCAGACGTTCGAGATATATTGGATGCGTCCGAAACAGCGTCCGATCTTCTTACAGTTGTTGAAGAGCTTCGTTCGGACGTTCGTGCATGCGTCCATTCCTTCGTCCGATAGAAGTTTCGGACGGTCATGTTCGTCCGAAAGAGAAGCAGTAGGATCCCATTTCTTTCTGCCAGTTCGTTCGGATGGTGCAATGCGTCAGAGAACTTTTGACCTAGTTCGGATGATTCAGTGCGTCCGAAAGCCCTGTTTCCTGCAAAAACTTGTTTACAGAGTTAAGTGTTTATGTCATCATCAACATAAGGTTTGGAAAACATCAAACACAATATCCTAATCACAGCATTTAATACGATGTCTTAAACAGTAGAAGATAAGCATAAAACATTTCTAATCTTAAAATTTTTGTTTTTTATGAATAAATTTGATATATAAAAGCTATTATTCATGTACGATGTGTATAAATTTCCCAAAAAAATAAAATCTCAATTGCTATACCCATTTTGCTTTTTCGTATTTTCGTGCACAAGTAGAGCCTAAAACACATCCCTTCTAATTAAGTATTAGAATTTATAACTATGAAAGGACTAAAGTGTTTGTGGGTTTAAATTGTTCATTTGAGTGTACTTAAAACTAGAAAAACACGTGAGTGAGATTCTTCTGTATCAATAATTTTGAAAATGAATAAATGAGTGATCTTGGCTGATGAACAACAAACTAGGTGTAGTTATTATATGACTTCATAAATTACTATGTCTCATGGTTCTTGTTCATGCAGGCACGTAAAGTGCGAAAAAAAAATTGACAATCCTATGCGAGTGTTTTCTCCCATGATGGTGTTTCTTTGTTCGTTAACTCTCTCTATATATATACATACATACACACTAAGAATTACATTTCCAAAAAAAAAAATAAAAGAACATGAATAAAATTTGTGCTATTTTATTTTATATCATTATATACACCCATAATGGTGGGATACAATTGAAGTACCAAAACTCATATATAATGGGAGAAATACTAATTAAAATAAAGAAAATAGGAAACTCACAACATGTAATAGACACGCCTCAATACTTATCCAATAATTTGTATCTCAAAATCTCACCAACTAGTTGTCATTCACAACTTCTCTCCTCCCTAAAAGTTTTAGGACTAGCCACTCCTACTTTTTAGTCACTTAATGGATGCTCTTAACACTCATTCAATAGAGTTATAAGTAATATGTATTTAAATGTCTTTAACTATCAAAATCACAATATCTATAATAGTACCACTTGTCTTAACTCTTCAAATAAACATTTGCAAGTTCTGCCCTTGAAGAAAAACCTATATGATTGTTAAGGGGACTGATGACTAGCTTCCTGTTTTCCTTCAAGGTATGAAATATAATCTTAGTAATCACACATACACTTAAACAAAACTCTTACTTAAAGGCATATTCTTGTGCACGTTAAAGAATTCCTGTAGTTTATTATATCCTAGAGCACGCACTAGCATATAGATCATTTACTGCATCAAAATTTCAATCCGAATTCTTGTGCCAAGAAAAAAACTACAAGAAGGAATAACAAACCTTAATTAGTTGCCAATTGATTTCCCCATCCTACTGTTACCAAAGCCTCCGTCATCTCAAATAGCTTCCATCTTTATAGCTAATTCCAAATGAAATCAAGAAATGAGGTCCAAGAACGAAAAGAATCAAAATCAAGAAATGAGGCCGTCAAATTAGGTCTCTGCTAATCGCAACATCAATAGGTAAGATTCATGTGATTGGCTGCCTCAGTTTTTGTAAAAGTTTCCCATTATTGTTCTCTTTCATGAGTTTCATCCTCTAGGGTAGACACTAATCTTTTTATTCCTGAGCTCTTTCTGTTTACTTTTTCCTTTTGTAGAACATGACAATTTCTTATACAGTGTGATGATACTAATTTTATTATTAATTTTGGTTTTTTCAGTTTTTAATCGGTAAGACAAATCATGTTTCTACTCCCATACTATGTGGTTACCCTGGAAATCCTTTTCATAAACATGAATTATCTTTTTTGGAAATTTTGCCATTACTTATTTCGGTGTGATTTCTATTAGACTCAACTTGTCTCTCGCATATGTTGGCAACATTGAAGGAAGAAGAAAAAATATTTCAAATAGATCATTGGATAATTAAATCCTCAATTGGAATTTTGGGATGTCTTTGGTGGATTTATGTATGGAATCACATTAGTTTTGATTTTGATATTCTATACAGAATCGCCGAATTGCTTAAATGATTTGTTAACGATATTAATTGGAAATGAAAATATCGGACCTCCGATCCTTAGCCATGATCCAATATCTATCCGAATGACTGACAACTATATCCATTAATTGTTAGAATGTGAAATTATGAATTGACTCAACATGTTTCCAATCTCTGGTAATTTGAAGCAACTTTCAACCTTAGCCTCTTTTAGGCCCTTCATTCTTTTGTTTTGCTTATGTATTCACAAATTTTTCTCGGGGAAACTTTTTAACCTAAAAGAGGGCAATTTCCTGTTGAAAATTCTTGCATGGATATAAATCCCTGGCTCGCATAAGGCACTCTTTTTCCAACTGTGTCTTGGTTCATGTGGATCTTGATTCATGCAAAAATGTCCACGTGTTCATGTCTTCCATGTTTCAAACTTAAAAGATTACTAAAAGCTTTGGTAGATTATGATACTAAGTTTTAACTTCTTTGTAGATTTTTAGGAATTAATTTAGCAATTTTTCTCAGTTGAATTAGCACTATACTTTATTTATTTAATGCAATAATTAGTTTTGAATTATGTCAGAAGGTTTATGTTGGGTTTCATCTATATCCCAATCACAATATTTAATGTGATGACTTAAACTATAGAAGATAAGCATAAAACATTTCTAATCTTAAAAATTATGTTTCTGTTTTATGAGTAAATTTGATGTATGTAACTATGTATATATTCACGTTCAATTTTTGCATATAAATCACTCAAAAAGTAAAATCTCGGTCGCTATACCCATTTTCTTTTCCCCCGATTTCATGCACAACAAGAGCCTAAAACACATCAATCCCTTCTAATTAAATATTAGAATTTAGAACTATGAAAGGAATAAAGTGTTTGTAGGTCTAAATTGTGCATTAGAGTGTGCTTAAAACCAAAAAAAAATCGTGAGGGAGATTCTTCTGTAATAGCAATTTTGAATATAAATAAATGCATAATCATGGCTGATGAACAAAAAACTATACATAGACAGTATTGTTGTGTTTGGATGAAAGAATCTGAGTGGATTTGGATTTTAAATCCAGAACTATCATAGGTTACCTAAATGAATTAATTAATTTAGTTGAAGATTTGAAATTTATCCAAGTAATGAGAGTGTGATTTTAATAGTTAAATGAGTAGATTTCAAATTCAACCAAATTTCATATCATTTCAATTTAACTAATTCAAATTCATTCATTTATTGTTCAAATCGTTCCTAATATTCAAATTTATCCATCCAAATACAGCCTAAATGAATTGATAAATTACTGCATGTCATGGTTCTTGTTCTTCGTGCAAGCGAAGTGCGGAAAAAAATTAACAATCATAAGCAAGTGTTTTCTCCTGTGATTGTTTTTCTTTGTCCATTAACACACACATACAGACACTCTCTCCGTATATATATATACACACATATACATATATATACCAAAACTTACATTTCCCCCAAAAAAAAAAAAAAAAAAAAAGAATATAAATAAAATTTGTGTTTTGTTTTTGTATGATTATATACAATCACAATGGTAGGATACAATTAAAACACCAAAACCTACATACATATAGTTGGAGAAAAACTAGTATTAAAATAAGAAAAATGGGAAACTCATAACCTGTAATAAATCCAATAATTTATATCGGTTTTGGGTCCTTTGTTACGCTTTTTGGTGTTACGTTTATGTTACACCATTTGATGAAATGACAATGTATTTTAATTAATATAAGAAAATATTAAATAAGGGTAAGTGTTAACCCATCATATAGTGTAATATAAGTGTGATAGAGGACCTAATGCCATTTATATCTCAAAATCTCCCCAAGTACTAGTCGTTATGCGAAAGTTCTATCCTCCCTAAATATTTTAGGAATGATAACCCTTACTTTTAGTTATTCATTAGATACTCTAAACACTTGTCTGAGAGAGATATAAGTATTGTATATTTAAAGGAAAAAAATGCATTTTTGGTTCCTCTTGTTTGGGGTATTTATGAAATTATTCCCCAAACTTTTGGACAAAAAATATTTAATCTCCAACATTCCAGAATTTGAATAAAGTTTGGACAATTGACAGAAAATTAAAATTTTTAATATAAAATGGACACATGCATGTCACGCGGCCGTTAAGTTTTAAAAAAATAAAAAAAAAATTTAAATACTAAAAGAATTGCATAAAATTGTCCCCAAAGTTTGTCAGAAATGAAAAATTGGTTTCCAAAGACGAAAAAATGAAATTTTACTAATAAAATTTTCTTTTAATGCAAAAATTCTAAAAGTTTCAATGTCGAAGTAAACCGAACCTTTAGAGATTTAAGGAGAGAGGAAAGATTTTTTAATGTTAAAAATAATTTCAACTAAATAATGATTAATTAAAAACTTGAAATGGAAAATTTGACTAATTAATTTCACATCACCAATCAGGGCTAATTGAAATAAGATAATGTTTGAATTTTTTAAATGATAAAATACATATGTGTTAAGAAATTAATCGTATACATATACTATAAAATATTATTATTAGTAATTAAATTCACTTAGTATTATAGTATATTATAAAAATATCTAGTATTATTAGTGTGAATAAACATGTAGATAATAACTAAATTTTTCTAGGCATTATAATTTACAAAGTAAACCACATTCAATAATCAAAGTTGATAAACTAATATAAAAAATAAAGATATTAAATCAACATGTTCCTGGGTCAAAATGGAATTTTAAATAGTGGACTATTTCTTGGACACAAAGAAATAATTATACATATGATGAAATTGTGTTACCACTTTATATATTCATAATTCTTTTACTATGGTAAAAAATATATTTATAAGGAGTCGAAAATAACTTTCTATATAACACTTGATATTATTAATTTCCTAGAATTTGTGATACCAACTATGGCTGATTGGCTCCAGATTTAATTAACAGTAATGTTATATTTCTTGTAATAAAACAATGATAATAATACCAAGGCCAAACTTTTATCACTATAATACTGTGAAAATTTAATTTTAAGTATAAAATTTTACAATAAATGTATGAGTTTAGTTTATGAAGAAGTATATATTTTATCATTCGAGAAGTTCAAACGTTATCTATTTTCAAAATTTTATTTTAAATCTAATCATTCAGCACAACTAGCCTTTAAGTCCTATTTCGCGCAACAATTCTTGGATGTGATCATTATTTAGTTGAGATTATTTTTAACATTCTCAAATTTGTTTCCCTCTTCTCAAATCCTCGATGGCATACTGGTTGCTTTTACATTGAGACTTTTAGAATTTTTTCATTAAAAGAAAATTTTATTAATATTTTTGTCTTTGGGGAACAATTCTACATTTTTGACAAAGTTTGGGGACTAGTTTTGTACAATTCTTTTAGCATTTAAATTATTATTATTATTTTTTAAATATAACGGACACATGATATGCACGTGGCCATTTTCCGTTAAAACTTTTAAGTTTTCATTAATTGTCCTAACATTGGTTGGGGACTAGATTGGGGAATTTTTTTCAAATTCTAAAACATTGGGGACTAAATTTGTTTTGTCTGAAACTTTAGAGACTAGGTTAGTAAATGCCCCAAACAAGAAGGACTACAATTGTATTTTCCCATAATTAAATGTCTATAACTGTCAAAATCACAGTAATTCTTAAAATAAACATTGGCAAGATTTCTGCCTATGAAAAAAAACCTATATAATGCTTTTTTTTTCTTATTTTTAAACCCAATTGGGCGAAAATTTTATTGAAACCAAATAATACCTCAAGTTTTACAAAACCGAATGTAGGGGCATCTTTGAGCATCCACCTGCAACAATTCTTTCATAAGGTGTGGAATTGTGTCCTAATTATACTCAAGATGTGTCTAATTTTTTATGCCCTCATTTGCAAGGTTATCTGCAACTTGATTTGCCTCCCTATATATATGTGAAAAAGAGAAATTCTTTCCTATTACAAAGCTATGAATGGACTTAAGGAGGAAGTCGATGTGCCATGGTGATGTTGCTTTGCCATTCAAGATATTGACAATTATTAATGAGTCGATTTCCACTTGGACCGATGAGAGCTGAAATTTGGCACAAAGTTGGAGTCCATCAACCAAAGCCATAAGTTCTGCTTGAAGATTGGATTGGCTATGATAAAAGTTAGAAAAAGCACAAATAAATTGGCCATTGTGATCCCGGATAGCTCCTCCTCCAACTGCCTTTCTAGGGTTCCCCTTAGATGCACCATCTACATTAATCTTGACCATTCCATGAGGCAGACCTATTGGCGACCAACTCACCGCCATTGCTTTCCTCGGCTTTTGATGAATGAAACCTTGACCAAGAGCTCGAGATAATAACAATTCATCAGTTGCACAGTAGCGTAGAAAAGGATGGATTGAGGATATGTTTTAAAAGGAAGCACATATTTCAACAATGATGTGGTTTGTATGAGTCTTCTTTACTTCATAAAGCAGCTTGTTTCGAGCTTTCCATAGGGACCAGCAAACTAGACTTGGAATGATCTTATGGACTGTCTCCATTTTGGGTGAAGGGGTAGCGTGCCACCACCATGAATTGAACTTTTCCATGAGGTTAGAGGAAGAAGGGAGGTCCAACTCTAGCCAAGATTCAAAGAAACTCCCTACCTGAGATGACAAGTGACATGTAGTGAAGAGGTGATCCAAAGTCTTTTGTGTTCCTTCACAAAAGCCACATCTTGAGGTCATTGTAAAGCCATACTTGAGTAGGATATCATCTATTGGGAACCTTCTATTAAACAACCACCCACATAAAAATAAAGATCTTTAGTTGAAACCTTTCATCCCAAAACATTTTCCTCGAGAAGCTTGAGGGGAAAGTAGGCAATGTGGAAGAGATTGAGAAGTTCCCTTTGGTCGTGAGCTTCCATATTATTATATCGTTTTCATTTGAATTGATCAATGACTTTCATTTGAGGGACTCCCGTATTCTATCAAGTTCTTCTTGAGAGTATCTAGTATCAAGCAAGCTGAGATTCCACCCAGTAGAGCTCCAAATTTGTGCCACCGTGATGTCCTTATCATAAACATTTTCCATTTTCTAAGCTAGAGAACCCCTTTCTATCCATGGGTCATACCAAAAGGAGGAATTTCCATGTCGCAATAATACCATGTGACCATTTTCAGCCTCCTCTTACACTTTTAGCATTCTTTTCCATGTGGAAGAGACATTCGTAGCTTCGTGCACTTCACAAGTATGAGTATGCCCGCGCATGTATCTTGCATGAAGAAAGTTTCTCCAAAGTGAATTGGTCCCCTCCTAAATTTCCACCACAGCTTAATTCTAAAGCCATTTGCCAAACTTGCAAGCAAGGGGATCCCTAGACCATTGGCAGCCGTAGGTTTATAGACATATTTCCAAGCAACCAACACTACAAGAAAATTGCAAATTTCATGGGGATTTTTGCTGCGGATTTTTTCCCCAGGAATTATATACGGATTTTACTGCAAATTTTAGTTTTCACGGTTTGGGATTAAAATTTTGCTACGGATTAAAAAATCCGCATCAAAATCCGCAGATAACAGTCCCTCGATAAAGCGGGAACGTATTATTTACAAAAATTACGCAACAAAAATCGAAGGAAAAATAAAGGACAATAGCAAATTTGCTGCGGAATTACATGTCCGCAGCAAAATTGCTGCGGAAATTAATTCCGCAGCAAGTGTGCTGCGGAATATATTTTCCGCAGCAATTTGCTGCGGAAATTTAAAGTAAATTCCGCAGCAAATTTGCTGCGGATTTTCCTGCGGAATTTTCCGCAGGAAAACTTCAATTTACAGTGCAGAATCCCAGCTTCGGGAAAAAATTACTTTTTCTCTCCATTTCCTGCACCACCAGCCACCATTCATCCTCCACCTTCCTTCCAACTACCATCCATTATTTCCAAACCTAAATTTCATCCCTTCTTCCTCATTTCTTTCTCTCCTCAAGCAATTTTGCTCCATCCTTCCTCAAGCAATTTTGCTCCATCCTTCATCTTGGATTCGATTTGTCCAGAAAAATCTCCTCTCGCTACAACCGTGCACATCCTCAACCATTTCCAAGGTGATTGATTGATCTACCATTTCAATTTTTGTTCTTTTATCTATTTTTTTTTAATTCTTGTTATCCATAATTTTTCCAAATGGTTCTGTCTCTTATACACATCTCGTTCTTTTTTGCAGCTATTTGTTGTCAATAAATTGTGTAGGATTTTTGCTATGTTATTTTCATTTTTTTTATCCCTAATTTCTGTAGGATTTTTGCTATAATTTTTGCAGTTTTATTTTTATTTTATTTTTATTTTTATTTTGTTTGTTATCGTATAGGCTGTCTCTTATACACATCTCCCATTTTTTTTATCCCTAATTTCGTAGGATTTTGCTATAATTTTTGCATTTTTATTTTTATTTTTATTTTTTTTTATTTTTTTTATTTTGTTTGTTATCGTATAGATTTTTGTTGTGTTATTTACATTTTTTTTTCAACTGTTTGTTATCGATAATTTGTCAAGGATTTTTGCTATGTTATTTTCAATTTATTTCCCATATAATGACAATATTTAACACCTATACTATCTTATACTAAATTTTTACTATAATAAGCAAGTGGAAAATTTTGATGAAATTATATTCTTATATTTGTCTAGAAATTAATTGTTTAACAAGAGACTAAGTAAGTCATTAGTTTGGTTAGGCAAAATGAACCCCTTCCACGGCTGCATCTAATGGAAGGCTAGTTCCAGTATCGCCGGGGATCTATCTGGAATACATTTTTGGAGTGTATTGGCTGGGTTTATAAATTTTGCTTGTCAACAGTGACCAAAATATTTAACTGAGGGAGTTATTAGATATCCTTGTGTGAACTGCAAAATGTGTCACCATCCCTGATATGGTGATTGTATAATATTCTGAGGATCGGTATTAAACCTAGATACTGGTATTGGACATCACACGGGGAGGAAGCACCTCAAAATAATTTAAACTTTGATATGGATTCAGCCGATGGAAGGGGTCATTTTCACATGTATTCTGGGCAAACGAGTGGGCCTTCTACTGGCCGTTATGAACATGTCAATAGCTATCAGGGCATGGTATATGATGCTGCAGGTTTAGGATCTAGTCAAGAAGGTGAACAAAATATAGAGGAACCTCCAAATATAGATTCTGCTAGGTTCTATGAGATGTTGAATCTAGCTCAAGAACCATTATGGCCTGGATGTGAGACGCATTCAGTGTTGTCGACAGCTGTGAGGATGATGAGTTTAAAATCTGATTACAATATGTCCCATGGATGTTTTGATGGCATGGCACAACTAATGAATGAAGTTTGTCCTTCGTCAAATAAGATTCCTTCTGATTTTTATAGGGCAAAGAAACTAGTAGCAGGATTGGGTCTTACGAGCAAAAAATTTGATTGTTGCATTAATGGATGCATGCTGTATTGGAAGCATGATAGGGACTTGAGGGAATGTAAGTTCTGCTATGAACCTCGTTATAAAGAGCGTAGAAGTCGTAAACATAATTGCAAAGAGGTGGCACGTAAAAAGATGCATTATTTGCCTCTCATTCCACGACTTCAACTCTTATATGCTTCAGAGACCACTGCAAGGCATATGAGGTGGCACCAGGAAAATCGTAGGGAGGAAGGTGTAATATGTCACCCGTCTGATGGAGCGGCATGGAAGCATTTTGATCGCACTTATCCTGAATTTGCTTCTGAGCCTCGCAATATTAGACTTGGGTTGTGTTCTGATGGGTTTACTCCTCATTAGCCAATCTGCAACAGGATTAATCTTGCTTGCAAGTAAGTTACTAATGTATTGTTTGCCATCTAAACTGCGTTTGGCTTATTTTGCCACCTCTGTCTCTTATACACATCTAGATGTGTATAAGTTACAGATATAACTATTAGGAAAAGTAATTTTTCATAGATTAGTTGCAACAATTGTGGAACGATGGGGTATCGACTTATGATGCATATAAAAAATAGAATTTCGTAATGCGTGCCTCATTGATGTGGACAATTGGAGGAATAACCTGCTGACCCCTATCCGGGATGGAGTACGGCTGGAAAACTGGCATGCCCTATTTGTATGGAACATTCGAAGGCGTTTTACTTGAAGAATGGGAAGAAAAATTCTTGGTTTGACTGCCATCGTCAATTTCTGAACCCTGATCATACTTTTAGAAGGAATACAAATGACTTCTTAAGAGGAAAGAAAGAACGTTCTATCCCTCCTCCGAGGTTGAATGGGGACCAACTATGGGAGAGAGTTTGTCACCTACCCAGAATAACTGATAGTGGTCAGCAGGTTCGCTTTGCTGGATATGGTCAAACATCATAATTGGACAAAAAGAAGCATATTTTGGGACCTGCCTTATTGGAAAAATAACCTCATACGACACAATTTTGATGTCATGCACATTGAAAAGAACGTGTTTGACAATGTGTTCCATACTGTTATGGACAACAAATCAAAAACCAAGGACAACGTAAAATCAAGACTGGACTTGCCAATTTATGCTCGTCGTCCGGAGTTGCATTTGGAACAGCTTGCCACTGGGCGCTTGAGAAAGCCTAAAGTCAAATTTTGTTTAACTCGAACCCAAAGGGATGATGTATGCTACTGGGTACAGGGCTTAAAAATGCCGGATGGCTATGTGTCCAACTTAGCTAGATGTGTGGATAAGAAAGAGGCAAAGTTTTTTGGTATGAAAAGTCACGACTGCCATGTGGTAATGCAGTGTCTTCTTCCAATGGCATTGTGTGCACTTCCTGATGGGATATTGAATCCAATTATAGAATTGAGCCAATTCTTTAGGGATTTGTGTGCAACAGTTATTGCGGGAAGATCACCTACTAAGAATGGAACAAAATATTCCTATCATATTATGCAAACTTGAACGCATCTTTCCACCATCATTTTTTGACTCAATGGAGCACTTGCCAATTCATTTACCATATGAAGCAAGGATAGGTGGCCCTGTCCAATATCGATGGATGTATCCGTTTGAAAGGTAACCAACCGCTTATTAATTTATTGTCAGATTTGAAAACCATTCTTCAAACGAATTTGCTCACGATTATAAGACTTTTTTTGAAATGTAGGTTTCTCAACAAGATTAAAAAGACTGTGAAGAACAAAGCTCATGTAGAAGGGTCTATATGTGAAGCATATTTAGCTCAAGAAATAGCTTACTTTAGTTCACATTACTTTGAGCCACATGTACTCTATAGTAGACATAGAGTTCGGCGCAATGACGAGATGTGTTGTAATGATGAAAGGCAATCAACCCTTTCAATCTTCAATTTTCCTGGGCGTACAGCTGGTAAGGGCACAACTCGATTCATACAGAAATTAGCATTAAAAGCCGCCCACTTACATGTTCTGTTAAATTGTGTGGAGGTTAAAGAATATCTTGGGTAAGTTGAGCCCCTTTTAAGTTAGTTAATATTTTGTGTTTGGATAATACTCTTACCATACCAATAATTCTGGTGCAGCATGTATGAGCATCAAGTGAGAAGTATGTGTAGTAATGTTAGCGAATCTATTATTGATCAACAAATTGAAGCTGATTTCCCCCGTTGGTTCCGAGAGTATGTAAGTATTCAAATATAGATATGTATATTGTATACAATATTGTCAATGTATATCATACTAACAAGATAGTCTTAATAGGTGACAAATAATGCCGAACGCATGTCACATAATCCCCATTTGCATTACCTGGCCTTAGGACCACTGAGACTTGCAAAGTCATGGCCTATCATATTCATTAATGGTTACAAATTTCATACTACTGCATGGGGTGAAGGTAGAAAAACGTACAACAGTGGAGTGTGTGTTAGGGGCATTTCACAGGACAAGGCTCAAGTTGCAGTGACTATTACGGTGTCCTCAAAGAGATTCTTGAATTGGAGTGGCCAGGACAACCAATAAAGAATCTCATATTATTCAACTGTGAGTGGTTTGATACATCTCCGTGTGGTGTGAAAGTTCATGACAAGTATGGAATTATTGAGGTGAAGAAAAATCAAAGATACGCAAAGTTTGACCCATTTATTTTTGCTGCAATGGCAACACAAGTTTATTACTGCCCTTATCCTGGAAAAGAAATTGGCAAAAGTGATTGGTGGGTGGTTATTAAAAATAACCAAACGCAGCTGTGGATCTCAAAGACACATCTAAAATGCCTATCAAGCGGATCAATCCTATTTTAATGCAATGATTGAGGAAGACCCAATCGACCAACTGCACGATGATGAACATGATGGTGAAGAAGTTGATTTAGGTAGGAGGCAGTTAAGGGAAGAGGAAGGGGAAGAGGAAGAGGAAGAGGAAGAGGAAGAGGAAGAGGAAGAGGAAGAGGAAGGCGAAGGCGAAGACGAAGAATAGTAGATCCATAAGTATCCTAATAGTTATATAAGAAGAATAATTTTTGTACAAGAATAATTATTTTTTGCATTTATATTCTTTTATGGTTTGAATGAGGGATTTGTTCATGTTATTTTTCCAATATTGCTTACATTGGTGCCATGTGAATTTGTCTTGCATATTCATGTAATTTTTCAAAAATCCTTATATTATTGCCAATTTAATTTTGTATTTGAATTAATCAATATCTTACTTGGTTTCATTGGTTGTTGTAGATGGCTGATGCAGGAGATCAAGGAGGAGAAAAAACCAAAAAGACAGGGAAAAAACAAATGAGGGGGAGTGTGACAGCAGCAGGCGTGTCAGCCCAAGTTCCTCCACCGCCATACTCCCAAGCATCACAAACTCAACAAACAAATGCCCACATTCCTGAGTTAATCCCCATTGCTAACCTTCGCGTCATGTGTCATGCTAGTCCATCCACATCGCCTCAACAAAATCCTCAAGCTCAGAGCAATCCCTTATTCGTATCCTCTCCGACTGGTGGCCTTCATACAGCTGCCAGTTCTTCTAGTGCCATTGGAAATACTATAAGGATGACACATTGATTTGGATAGAGCCCGATGGAGTCCTGTCTTATTAATATTATTCATAATAAATATAAAATTGTGATTTAATTGCTTACCCTAAGATAACGTGTTGTATTAATCTTGTTTGCTTGCAAACTAGGTTTTGGCCTCACAAACCAGCAATTGAGGGCATCGCTGCATGCATAAAGACCAAGTTTGAAGAAGGCAAACCCTCGTGGAAGAAGTTTTCTACGGCCACAAGAGACATGTGGTTTGAGGAATTTCAGGTATTATGGTCTATATTGCTTCAACGTATTAATTGACTACGTAATTATATGTTTCATATTGTTATATAAAAACTTACTTTGAGCCATGCACTTCCCCCATCCAAGATACACATCTAGGCACAATGCAGCGGTGAGAGAGAATTTTGAGAAATTAGCAGGGGCAGGTAGGTTGGCACAGATGCTACAAAAAGTCCGAAAAGATGGTAGAAAACCATCTTGGATGGGGGATAGTGCATGGGCAGATCTGAATAAATATTGGCAGTCCCAAGAGTTCAAACAAAAATCTGACCAAAATAAGAAGAACCGGGATTCCAATGCAGGTGCATCACTTCATACAGGCGGTTCTATACCACACAGAGTGCATTTCAAGAAAATGGTAATACTAATTAATTTCTTGTACTTTTAATACTTCATTATATTACAATGGCTTTGTTATTGATGACTTGAAAATATTTATTTCTTTTAATTACGTATGAGTATTACCATTTTCTTGAAATGGACTCTGTGTGGTAGCTGAGGTCTTATACACATCTAGATGTGTATAAGAGACAGATTTTTACCTAATGCATATAACCTGTCAAAAATACACATCTAGATGTGTATAAGAGACCATGCGGACAACCTACCATACCAAATTTTTTTTCCATAAAGTTGATCTTTGTTATATGACTTTATGAGAATGTTGATGAGAGGATTAGGAGCACAGTCCACTCCCTTAGTTCCGCACTACAAGCCCAACTGGAAAGGGAAAGATTGGAAAAGAAGAAATGAAGAAAGAGCAAGCTTCACTACAAGCCCAACTATCTGATCACAAGAAAGCAGTTTCATACTTTGATAAACGATTAGGCGTTCTTCCTGGATCCAATCGCCACCAGCATTTCCCCACCCCTTGATGCAGATGGTAGCTCGGATGATGAGATTGTATTTGGTTGTTTACTTAGATAACTAAATGCTATATAGTTCGACGAAAATTCAAATTTTTTTGAGATGAAATTGCTCAAATGTGACATGATGATCAATGCGAATATCTGTTTTTTGTGATGAAATTGCTGGAATGTGTACAGGGGGATGAAAAAACCAAACAATACTAACAAAAATTTTCTGTGAAAATTATTTGGGGATTTTGCTGCGGAAAATATATGGGGATTTTGCTGGGGATTTTTCTGCGAAAATTATATGGGGAATTTGCTGGGGATATTTGCTAGGGATTTTTCTACGGAAATTATATAGGGATTTTGCTGCGGAAATTATATGGGAAATTTGCTGGGGATATTTGCTAGGGATTTTGCTGCGGAAATTTACACAGGGATAATTTCCGCAGCAATATCCCATCAAAAACCCTTGCAAAATGACGAAATTTTGCTGGGGAATTACCAGCGCAAAATATCCGCATGTGTATTTCCGCAGCAAATTCCCCATCAAATTTTGCTGCGGATTATAAAATCCGCAGCAAATGTGTAATATTATCCACGGCCTTTTTACCCGCGGATTATTTTTGGCACCAAAATCCGCAGAAAGTCTTGTTTGCTGTGGATTTTTCATTATAATCCGCAGCAAAATCCGCATGAAAACAGCAATTTTCTTGTAGTGCAATGTCGTTTTTATCCAAGGTCAGATGCTCCCCAAAAGAAGTTTTCAAACTATCTATTAACTTCTTTTAACACTACTTTGGGTGGGCAAAGGACTGCCAATAGGTAGATAGGGATACTTGTGAGAATGTGCTTTATGAGAATCAATTTTTTCCCCGAGGAGAGAAGCTTGGAATGCCAACCATTGATTCGAGCTACTATTTTGTCTAACATTGGTTGGAAAATTGTTCGTCTCTTCTTTGCTTTTTGAATGGGGCAACCTAAGTAGGTGAATAGGCAAGTCTTCTTTGTAAAGCTAGTTATGTGTTGAATCATACGTATTCGAGATAAAAGGGCTACCTTGGGAAGGAGGAAAGAGCTCTTGGATTTATTCGACCAGTTGGCTGGTTGAAGCTTCGAATTTTTCAAGAAACACCATGAGATTCCTAATTGAGTTTGCATCTCCTCTTATAAAATTACTACATCACCTACAAAAGCAAGATGCGAAATTGAGAAACAGTGACTAGGAAAATAGAAGTCCATTATTTTCCTTTGACGGACCAGTTTCTTTAAGCCCTTGGAGAATACTTCCATCATGATGATGAAGAGAATAAGTGAAAGAGGATCTCCTTGTCGAACTCCTCTAGAAGATTTGAAAAACCCTTGTGGAATCCCATTAATGAGAACTGGGAACCAGCAATTTTCAATGACATTTTGTACTAGAGAAATCCAGTCTTCATGAAACCCAACTTCCTCATTATAGCATATAGGAACTCCCAATAGAGCCTATCGAAAGCTTTCGTGAGGTCTAATTTAATAATCAGGTTCTTTCCTCGTGTTTTCCTATCCATAAAATCAACCATTTCTTGAGCAAGAATAATGTTATCCCTGATTTCTCACCCCTTCACATAAACCACTTGCTCTACAAAAATAATTTTTGGCAGCATTAAGGCTAGCCGATTTACCAACACTTTTGTACAAATTTTGTTGAAAAAAAGTGCATAGACTAATTGGCCTAAACTTATTAAAAGAAGACGGGTTGGCTACCTTAGGTATTAATACAATAAGTGTACTTGTGAATACCCTAGGAAGTTGCTTGCCTTTCAAGAATTCCTTAACTGAATTGTGTAGGTCTTGTTGAATTATAATTCAATAACCTGTGAAAAAGGTTCCATTGTATCCATCTATTCCTACTGCTCCTTCTGGGTTTAGAGCAAACGTGGCTTGCTTTACTTCTTCTAATGATGGCTAGGCTAGAAGCATTAGATTATCATCTCGTGAGATCACTTGTGAAATATTGTTGAGAAGCGAATGGTCTATGAAATCAGCATTTTCTTTCCTTAAGAGATTTTGAAAGAGGTTGATCCCTTCATTTTCTATTTTTGAAATGTTCTCGGTCCATGTTCCCATTGACTTTGATTTTGGAGATGTGCATTTTTTTCCTTTTAGATTTGAGAGAGGAGTGAAAAAGTGTGTTCTGGTCTCCATCTTTTAACTGCTTCAGTCCTACTTTTTGCCTCCAATATGATTCCTTTTTTGCAAGGCATTTGGTGTGGTAGGTTTATGCATGAGCAACAGCAATTTGATTGCTTTGGGTCAGCTGGTTCAAGAGGGTTTCCTTACACTTATTTACCTTCAAATCAGCATTTTTGACTTTGCTAAAAATATTTCTGAAGATTGTATGTCTCCAATTCCATAACTCCGCCTTGAGTCTTTTGAGCTTTGAAGTTAGGATGAAAATGAGAGAACCAGCACAATGGAGATTCTAATTTGTTTCTACCAACTTCATGAAATTGTGGTGTTTAGTCCACATATTTAAAAAATGAAATTGCTTAGGGCCTGAGGAAGACATGGAGGTTGTCCGCAGAAGGAGCGGGGAGTGATCTGAGCATGTCTCGGACAAATGTTCCACTTATCCTGTCTCTTATACGCAATACTATAGAAGTCTGCCATGAACTCATTATTACAAACATATCTATCTAGCCGCTTCCATACAGTGTTGCCAAAATGATTACCTCACCATGTGAACTTGCATCCTTGAAATGCCAATTCCATCAATCCGCAATCTTGGAGGCATTCATTAAATTCTTGTATTGCTTCTATGTCTAGGGTTGAAGACCCTTTATATTCATCCGATGTGGAGATAACATTAAAGTCACCACCGACGAGCCATCGAATGTTAGGCTAGTGAAGGCCCTAGAGTTCACTCCACAACTGTCTCCTTTCTTGCTTGGTACATTTGGCATAGACAAAAGAAGCCAGGAATTTCAACTGGGAATCCTTTGGAGAGATTGACATGTCAAAGAGTTGGTCAGAGCTGTGAATTTCTGAAACATCAAGTTCATTATTCCAAAATAGCCAGATTTGGCCATTCATGTTTGTTTTACAGGAATGAAATCCTATCTTTTGGGCAGTCGAGTCAATCCTAACCTTGTCATCCACCATAGGTTTCAGTAAGGCTAGAACTTTTATTTTGTGTTCTTTAACCAATGTTTTGAGCCTCCTAAGCGAGGGTTTATTTCCTATTCCCCATATATTCCATATTAGGACTTTATCCATATCAACAGGAAGGGGTGGGGCTTGGTGAAGTTGGCTTTGAGGAAAGCCTGGTGTTAATTTTCCTTGGCATGTTGTAATTTTTCCTATGCCAACCTTTTCGTTTTGGAGTGGTACGTCCCTTTGCATGAGGTTCGGCCAGCTTGGTTGTAGGATAAGGGATCATTTGAGCAATGAGGAGATCATTCTCTGAGGGGTAACCCGGCAGCTCCATCATGATTTCTCATGTGCAAGAAAGAGGTCATCCTTGACTGTTAGTTTTAAATTTTGAACATTCGAAGAAGATGGAGATTTTGTTAGCTGTTGGGGCTCATTTGACTCAATTTCCTAGTTTGAATTGTTTGGCTTATCCAGGGTTGTTTCCAAAATCCCTTGAATGGTGGGAAGCCTTCGAATTTTCAAACCCCGGTTCTTGTAATGACCTCTCCTTCACGGCTTGTTGCTCTCCCACAGTTAGTGGCTCCTCCACAGCTAGTAGCGTCCTCAAGAATGAAAGTTTTTCCTATATATTCACCTCACCATCTGCTGGAAATTCTTTAGGCAGTGGTTGTGATGGCTCTTGGAGTGTAGATGGAGTTTCCTTTGTTCCAGATGGTCCAACTTCAAGATGTTTCACTAGTGTCCAGCGTGATTGAGTTAGTTTCTTTGCTGGATGCTTCGTGTTGTCTCCAAGGCCATTGGTTTGTTTTGCCAAATTCGGACCTCCTCTTTTGCATGCTTCTTGGTCATGACCAATTTTTTTGCATTTAGTACAGTTTCATGGCACATCTTCATAGCTGATATTTTGCCAAATGCCTTCTTTACCAACCCCTAACCATACTCTAGAAAGGAGTTCAGACAAGAGGTCTACCTCAACAAAAACTTTGGCAATACTTGGCCAGGTGAAATTTTCAAAGGTTGCTAGGTCCAATTTTGAAGGGTGTCTCGACAGCTTGAGCTAGGCTGAACACCCCTCAAAAGTGATCTAAATGGTCACTATGGATGGTTCGTTTGCGATGGTAAAGAGTGGATGCCACTTTAGATCTCTCATGTAGTAACCATTGACGAACCAAGTGTTCTTAAACCAACATCGGAGATAATCCTCCTCTAAAGAAAATCTGATTATCATGTACTTATAAACCAGATATCCAATTTTGGACTGACCTTTAAATCTGATTGTGTGAAAAATTTTCCTGATTGTTTCCATATTTGACTTTCCCCTCGAGAAATTTCCTACCAAAGTGTATCGGAATTGTACAGCAAGCTGTTGAATTTCATCCATAGAGAACAATATGGTTGGTTCTCCTATGTGAGATTGGAGCTCTTTTAAGGGTGCATCTGGTTTTGGAGTTTGATTGCCTTGATTCTTTCTACATGAGAGGACTTGTACGAATGTTCTTGGTTGCCCTTCAACCTTTGAAGGGAAACAGCTGTCTCGGCCATGGCTGAGTTTGCCAAAGGGAGAGGAGGACTAAAGTAGAGAGAGTGAGGATAATTTTTAGAGATAAGAGAATTCTACCATTCTGGAGAGAGGAGAATTCTACCATTTTGGATTCTTTTCTCAAAATAGTCTGTGTCAAAATAAATGAGAACCAATAACCTATATAATTCTTAAAGGGGCTCCAATGACTAGCTTCATATTTCGACACAGGCTATTTTGAGAAAAGAATCCAAAATGGTAGAATTCTCCTCTCTCCAGAATGGTAGAATTCTTCTATCTCTAAAAATTATCCTCACTCTCTCTACTTTACTCCTCCTCTCCCTTTGGCAAACTCAGCCATGGCTGTGACAGTTGTCCTTCAACCCCCTTAAACGGTTGAAGTGCAGCTGTCTCGGCCATGGCCGAGTTTGCCAAAGGGAGAGGATGAGTAAAGTAGAGAGAGTAAGGATAATTTTTGGAGATAGGAGAATTTTACCATTCTGGAGAGAAGAGAATTTACTACCATTTTGGATTCTTTCCTCAAAATAGCCTGTGTCAAAATAAATGAGAACCAATAACCTATATAATGCTTAAAGGGGCTCCAATGACTAGCTTCATATTTTTCTTTGATGTATGAAATATATTCTTAGTAATCAGGCACACGCCTAAACAAAACTCACTTAAAGGCATATTGTTGCACATTAAAGTATTGCCCCAGTTACTTATATCTCAGAACATGCAAAAATTTCAAATCCAAATTCTTGCACTAGGCCAAAAAATAATAATTACAAACCTTAATTTTCTTCCAATCGATTTCCCTTTCTCTTGTTACCAAAGCCTCTATTATCTCAAATAGCTTCCATCTTTGTAGCTAGTTCTAAATGCAATTGGAAAATGCAGTCCAAGAACCAAATAATTGAAATCAAGACGTGTGTCAACTATCAATATGGAAAGAGGCCATCATGTTAGGATCACACCATCAATAGGTAAGATTCATGAGGTTGGCTACCTCAATTTTTGTACTAAAGTTTCTCATTATTGTTCTCTTTCATGAGTTTCATTCTATCAGGTAGACACTAATCTTATTGTTCCTATGGTCTTTTGTTTACTTTTTTCTTTATTAGAACATGATAACTTATTATGCAGTGTGATGATACTATTTTTTAATTTTGTTTTCAAGTTTTCAAATTCAGAAGATGGATCATGTTTCTATTCCGTATAGTATGGTTGCCCTAGAAATTTTTTCATAAACGAGAGTTTTCTTTTTTAGCATTTAGCATTTACTTGTTTCTATGTGATTTTTATTAGAAGCCTGAATCTTGCATATGTTGGCAACATTTAAGGAAGAAGAAAAAAAATATTTCAAATAGATAATTGGCTGATTAAAGCCTCAATTGAACTTTTAGATGTCTTTTGGTGGACTTTTGTATTGAATCACATTAGTTTTGATTTTGATATTCTATTTCATTATTTTACTACTTTAGATAGTAAAGTAGTACGATCTAATCTAATAAGGATTCAAGGTTCAATTCGCTTGAAACCCTGAGTCATAAACACAACCAACTACTTAGCTTTAGTATTCTAGTCCCTATTCTAGCCAACAATCTTTTCTAACAAGCTTGAACTACAAATACAACAGTGGTGTTCTATCTTGGATTGTTATTACGAGATAACACATACAAACAATATAACAAAAATTCTTAATATGTGGAGCACAATTGATGTTGTATACTACATAATTAAGGGGAAAGATGGAGATATAAATTGACTGGATATGCTTCCCATTTCTTGTAATTTGAAGCAGGGTTCGACCTTAGCTGTTTCTGCCCTTTCATTATCTTGCGTTGATTATGTTCTCATGGGCTTTTCTTTTGAAGACATTTTGACCAAGAAGGGGGCCCTTTCTTGCTAGTAATTTTTATATGGACCAATGTTCAGTGCATCAAGACACAAATTATGGGTTCTATGCAGTGACACACTTTCACTGGGTCTCATGTCCATGTGGGGTCCAAAATTTATATATCTCAATACATTTGCTAACCCTGGTCCATGCAAGAATTTATCTTTTCAGTTTTGTTTCTTATAGTTGCCTAGAATTTACTGAATGCGCACGTAACTATATCGTTCATGTTTCAAATTTAAACAACAGTAAAACCTCTCCTAGGTTAAAATATTAAGTTTTAACTTATTTAGCGTTATATATTTTTAGGGTTTAAGAACTAAATTCAGCATTGATTTGTTTTTTGAATTAGCAATATAATTACTTTATTCAATGCATTAAATAGTTTTGAACTATGTCAAAAGTTGTTAGGGTAGATTTGTCAAAAGGTTTTACATTGTATGGGTTACACACTTAACTTTGTAGATTTTTAGGGTTCAAGAACTAAATTTAGCATTGTTTGTTTTGTGAATTAGCATTATACTTACTTTATTCAATGCATTAATTAGTTTTGAACTATGTCAAAAGGTTTTAGGGTAGATTTGTCAAAGGGTTTTAGGTTTTAGGGGTTACATGACTTCACTTATTTGTAGATTTTTAGCGGTATAAGAACTAAATTTAGCATTGTTTTGTTTTTTGAATTAGTACTGTACTTACTTTATTCACTACATTAATTAGTTTTAAACTATGTCAAAAGATTTATATTGAGTTTCATCTATTTCCTAATCACCATTTGATGCCTTACACTCTAGAAGATAAGCATAAAATATGTGTCATCTTAAAAATTTGTTTTACTGATAAATCTGATATGTAAAACTTTTATTCACTTATAACATAGTTATACTAAACTTCTACTAATTAAAATTTATATTCTTCTAGGCTTTTTAGTAGTTTAGTTTTTTAAGGTATTAAGTATTATTTGGTATTTACCTTTTTGAATTAGATTTAGAATGAACTCCCAATCTGGTTGGATTTCTTGGTAGCAAAGTCTTGTACTCTATAAATAGAGTGGTTTTTTTATATTATTCAGTTGAGAAGAATGAGAGTCCAGAATAGAGGAATTCTAATGTGAGGTGAAGGCAATTCTATCGAGGGTTGATGTCGGTCGATCAATATGAGAATCATATGTGCTTTATTTTGTAACTACTCACATATTTTCATAAAAATAATTTATCTTTGACTGCTTATATTTTCGTGCTAACAACTAGTATAAGAACCTTAGGCTTTAATTTTGGGGTGATTGTTAAAATTGGTATCAAAATTGGGGAAAACGATTTTTTGTTGGAGTTCTTAAATATTGAAAAAATTATATGACAAGATTGGTCTTTGGGGTACTTGTTTGTTGACAATTAGGGTATAATGAAATCAACACCTAGTTGGGACAAAGATCTAAAAATAGAGATCTTGTCGATATTATCGTGTAGTGCTAGATAGTGATAAGAAAGAATTTGCCAATTTGATTGTGAATAATTCACAAATTTGAGAAATTTGATACCAGTTGTTTTAGAAGAAAAAGTGAGTGACAAAAATTATCAGTACAGATGATTGATCATTTTAAAATTTAGGAGATGAAAATCAAATCAAATTGGTAGTGCCAAATTGCAATGAAAATTTAAGATGAAATCAATGGGGTTTGCCATGAAATTCTTGATTGTGTTGTTTGTGTATGGCGTGGATTTAAATTCATGGAGAGTTTGGTTTAAGAATTAAAGGCATTGTTTGCATAAGCAAACCAAACTCCTTACAAATTAAAAATTATATCATTGTTGAATTTTAGTAGTTTAGTTGTTTAAGGTATTAAGTATTGTTCAGTATTTTCCTAATTGAATTAGTATTCGAATTAATTCTGAATTTAGTTGGGTTTCTTGGTAGACAAGTCTTGTACTCTATAAATAGAGAGCTTTGCAATATTATTCAATTGAGAAGAGTTGAGTGTCTAGATAGAAAAATTGTAGTGTAAGGTGAAAGCAATTCTATTATCCATTTATGTTGGTCTCAATATGAGAGTCAAATGTATTTTATTTTGTAACTTCCCTTCGCCCACATATTTGTATAATTAAATAACTATGTTTTCCACTGCGTCTTTTCTTATGCTAACATTCACATAACATTTTCTGAGCTCAGCGTATAAATTACCCAAGAAACACAATCTTGGTCATTATGCCCATTTAGTTTTTGTCACATTTTCTTGCACAACCGTAGCTTAAAACATATCCCTTCTAATTAAGTATTAGTCTTTAGAACTATGAAAGAAATAAAATGTTTGTGCTCTGAATTTTGCATTAGAATGTGCTTAAATCTAGAAAATCATGAGCAAGATTGTTCTACAGGTGGAATTGTTGCACCAATATTAATGTAAACGCATGATTGCAATGATGAAAATGTTTTATGATATTAAGACACTTTGAGCTCTAGTAATGTGTTTCTGATATAATTTAGTATATTTCCCGTTTCCATGATTGTGTACACATAATTTGTTCAAATTCATTTACAACAGGAGAGTCTTTATAATATGTTATTGTGAACCATTATGCAATAGGTATATCACTGAATGAACTATTATACTGTATTGTTAATGTTGTAGTGTATGGAAGGAAATATGTGACTTAAACAATATACAACCGCTCCATAACTCACATTTACAATTCATTATAGTACGGTGATCATGATGCTTATGTTCTCATCAGGCCAAGTGCGAGAATGTAAGATTTAAGCTATAATTAAGGGATCAAAATTAAAGATAAAATCAAGTGGCCCAATTTTAGGTATTTGGCTTTATCTCAATAACTGTAAAACTTCGCTTACTTGATGGACGTACCGGATTAAAGTCAGATATTTTATAAATGATCCTCCCTCCACCTATTAAGGTCATACAGAAACATACGTAAATTTTATTCCATCATATTAGAGTGTGTGACAGAAAAAAAAGGTCAGGAGGGAGAAATCAATATCAGTTCCTCCAGTAATCACAAAATGGCAAATTATGACTCTGCATCAGGTATGTCCATACTTTTGAAAAGATTATATTGTTCAAAAGATCTTGGGCAACTCTTTTATGCAATATTGAAATTTAATTGCATCTATTATTTTAAAGAATTTTAAAATTACACTTTAGTCATGTGCTCTTTCTATTTGAAAATGACTTTTACCAGTAGTAGAACGTGACAACTTCTTATGTAAAGTGAAGATACAATTTATTTTTTATTTTTTTTTGGTTTCGAGTTTTCAACTAGGAATATGAATCTTGCAAGGGTTGGAAGTTGCATTCAAGGTTAGTTTCTATTCCTTACTGTGTGGTTGCCCTGAAAATCTTTTTCATAAATGAAAATTTTTTGGGCATTTTGCCTTTCTTTGTTTCTTGTGATTTCTATTAATTTTAGCTTGTCTCTTTCATATGTTGGTAACATTCAAGGAAGAAGAAAAAAATCAAAAAATCAAAAAATCATTTGCTGATTAAAATCTCAATTAGAATTTTAGATTGTCTTTTTTTGGACTTATGTATGGAATCACATTAATTTGATTTTGATGTTCTGTATATAAATATAGGTCTAGATTCTAGAAGAGGAAAAAAAGGATATTAAAAACAAGCACATCGGAAATTGTTTATTTAAAAAGTGTTAGTACTACTTGACAAATATTTGATAAAAGAACATCAAGGGGAGAAGAGAAAAAAGTCTTGCTATAGTACATTTCCGTATTTAAAAACAAGGAAGAGTACGTTTTTAGGAATAAATTATTTGTTTTTCTTTGCATGATCATTAAATGCAGATGAAGATCATGCCCAATCAGAAAATAAATGTTCCTGATTAATCCTTCAAAAGAATATTGTACTTGGCACAAAATTTACAAATAGAAAGTCCTTAGTTTTAAATTTAAGAACTTTGGGTAATTACTACTATATTATTTTAATGGATATGAGGATCTTAATAAAAATTATACTAGTTTAGATCCCAATTGGTCCGTTCATAAAGACAGGGACTACCATTACTCTCACAAACCATAACCTATATTATTAAAGATGCATCTAATTTGAGAAGCAGATTTTGGATCATGTCGGAACTTTGTTCAAAAGGTGAAATGGAACCTCAAATGGATTAAACACACATGGAAGATGACGTTCTACTTGGACAGGTCCTGGAATCTACCAGTGAACACCTCGATTTAGACTCCTAAACTTTATGAAAAATTGGTTCAATCTATTGCTATATTTGCAAAGACTTCTACACATTTTATTCCTTACAAATTGTCTACTTTCTCTATTCCTTTTCAATGTGAAGACACACACATGCACATTCACATTACATTATTCATCATATACATATGAAAAACTCAAAGAAATAAATATAAAATAAAAACAAAAGAAAATATATTTAGAAATAGTTCTTATTTTAAAATTTTCTCCACTTTAATTATGTATTTAGAATATTTATAATAGTTTCTTTTGTTATATTTTTTTCTCTTTTCTAAAGTTTGGAGCTCATCCAAAGGCAATATTAAGGCAGATGGTCAAATGGATATTCCATACTTGACACATCCCTATGTTGCTAGTACTATTCTTTAGGTGAACCAATGAATATCCTTATAACTTTTTCTAGTTTTATTTCTTATTTCTAACAAAATTTACTAATAATTTAATTAATTGACTGCTGCTTATAATAATTAGAAATATAATTCTTTCTTTATTATTATTAACTAAAATTAAAATTGCTCTTGTTTGCATTCTTTTGTGAAAATATGTTCATGCAATTATCTTAATGTGATGTGAAGAAATACTATTTTTTTTTCATTAAATAATGTGTAACTATATTTGATGGTAGTAAGGAGTTGTTATCTATGCCTCATTTACATAATTGCAAAAGAAAGTGCACTTCTATTTTTTGTGTTTATATTTCAAATGCACTTCTATTTTATATAAATAGACAATAGTTTTTCACCTCATCCACGTCAATGCTCATTATAACTACATGAATTCTATAATGGTAACAGTATACTAGCATATATTTCATAAAAATGTCTCAACAAAAACGGGAATATTGCCAAATAAAATTTGATATCAGGGAATAAAAATATATGTGTGACACTATACTATTTTCTTGTGTGTCTCCAAAAGTTAGTGTTTGAATGATTGTTCTATTTTATACTTTTACATGATTAGGAGATGCTATGTCATGTTTTTCACGTGTATCAAAATATAAATGCTAAACAGTATTTGTAAATTACGTTTAACTCAAAGACACACTCAAGCCTTTATGACGAAATAATGTATAACTTTATATTTTGTTTCTAATAATTCTTTTCTTTGTGAGAATAAAATAATTCTTACACTTTAATGATTTATTTTATTTAATTTTATAAAACATGTCATATCTATTGCGTGCTAATCCAATTGTTTTTTAACTTTCAGAAAATGTGTGTACAAACTTGATTTAATTACTACTCATTTTTATCTACAATATTTTTTTTCTCTAAATTTGAATTCCCTTACACGCTTTCATCTCTGTTAAAAACATATAAACAAACATTAACACATCCACACTTCATACATGTGCACAAAACTAATTGAGAACCAACATGACTAAGAATTCACTTTATGTAAAAAAACTATCACCTTTAAAGCTAATTATGCTTTAATAAAGTTCAAAGGTCAATATAGAATTTATTTACTATAGTTATACAAGTTGACGATATCATTATTTTTTGGACTAATTCTACTTTACACCTCATGACTTATACCTAATTTACACTTTACACCCTCAATTTTCAAATCCATCTAACTTTAGTTCAAATTTTAACATTGTCACCAAATTTAAGGAATCTTTATCCGTGTACAACAAATTAAGAATGATATAAAACAATTTGCACAAAATATTTTGGTTGCACATGTTAAAATTCTGTTGAATTTGGTGACAGGTTGAGAATTAGATTGAAACGAAATGAATTTAAATGCAAAGTATCTAAAACTAAATTTGGGTGTGCAAAGTAGGAATTCAGTATAAGTTAGATGATGCAAAATAAAATTAGTCCATATTTTTATATTTGATCAATAAAACTATAGAAAATTTTTGCAGTGCAACTTTCTTAATTTATTGAAATGAGTATATGTTCGGGAGTAGGTTGATTACGCACACCAATTTGTGAATTTAATCTATTAGGGCAGAATACCCTCCATTTGTATATAGGACTCAAATATTGCTTTATTCAACATTAATAATGTCATCTTAAGTCCTAGTGGCCGAAATGATGAAAGAACTACATATGGTAGCACATATATAATTTCGAGAAGTTTTACAATCTTCTTGAGAGAACCATTCTGTTGTACTTTAAAAATTTGTACAGTACATATTTTTAATATACACAAGATTGTACTGTACAAATTTTAAAGTACAACAGGATTGCTCTTTAAAAGAATTATAGAATTTTCTTATAATTCCAATTACCAAAGGCAGTCATAAAAAATAGGAAAATACTTAGCCTGTCTCTTACATATGTTGGTAACATTTAAAGAGGGAGGAAAAAATTCAAAAGATCATTAGCTGATTAAAACATCAATTGGCATTTTGGAATGTCTTTTGGTAGACTAATGTCTTTTGGTAGACTTATGCAAGGAATCACATTAGCTTGATTTCAGTGTTCTATACATAACTACAAGTCTAGATTCTAGGAGAGGAAGAAAGGAATAGGGGAAAAACAAGCACATCACAATGTGTTTATGAAAAAATTGAGTACAAAATTCTACTTGCCAAATATTTCATAAGGGAGAGAAAAAAATTTGCTATATATATTATATTTCCCAATCCAAACGAAAAGGAAGAGTACTTGTTGAGGAATAAATCATTTCTTTGTCTTTGCACGATTGATATTGCAAATGAAGATTTTACCCAATTAGGAAAAAATGTTCTTGATTAATCGTTCCCAAGAATATTATACTTGGTACAAGAGTTACAAATAATCTTTCTTTTTTAATATGTTTCAAAATCATGCTATAGCTTGGATGAATAGGAGGTCCTTAATTTTAAATTTAAGAAGTTTGTGTATATACTACTATACTATTCTAATGGATATGAAGATCTTAACAAAAAAAATTTAGTTTTGATTCCAAATAGTCTGCTCAATTTTCAAGACTGTCATTACTATCACAAGGCAGAACCTATATTATTAAAGATGCATATGATTTGAGTAGCGGATTATGGATCATAATGCCAAAATTTTGTTTAAAAGTTAAAATATATTGGACATGCATGGAAGATGGAATTCTACCTGAACAGATTCTGGAATCTACCAGTCAACGGCTGATTCGGACTCTTAAAAATTCATTCAATGTAGTGCTATATATGCAAAGACTACTATACATTTCATTCTTTACAATAATTGTCTATTTGTTTTTTTGGTTTTGTTTCAACCTGAAGACATAAACATGCACATTCAAAAAATATTTTCATTATTCATCAAATACATATGAAAAAAATCAAAGAAATTAAAATAAATTAAAAGAAAATTTGAAAATATATTTAGAAGTCGTTCTTGTTTTAAAAATTTCCTTTCTTTAATTATGTATTTAGAATATTTATAAATAGTTTCTTTTGGTTTTTTTTTCTCTTTTCTAAATTCTAGACCTCATCCAATGGCCATAGTGAGGTAGATGATCAAATGGATATTCCAGAATTGACACATTCTCATATTGCTAGTTACTATTCTTTGGGTGAACCAATGAATTCCTTATAACCTTTTCTGGTTTAGTTCTTATTTCTAACCAATTTTACTTATAGTTTGATTAATTGAGTGTTACTTAATATTAGCAATATAATTCTTACCTATATTATTACTATCTAAATTTAATTGATCTTATTTACATTCTTTTGTGAAAATATGTTCATGTAATTATCTTAGTGTGATGTGGAGACATACTATTTTTTATTTGTCGTTAAATAATGCGTAACCATATTTGATGGCAATAAGGAGATTTTAACCATATTTGATGGCAATAAGGAGATTTTTTCTATGTCTTATGTACATAATTGTAAAAGCAAATGCACTTCTATTTTTTATGTTTATATTTCAAATGCACTTGCATTTTGTATGAATAGATAATTGTTTTTCATCTCATCCAGGTCTATGCTCATTAGAACAGCACGAGCTCTTTAATGCTAACACTATACTTGCAGATATACTCAAAACATTGTCTCAACGAGAATAAATATGAAGTATTAGGTTGCAGCATAAAATTTGATATAAGAGAATAAAAATGTATGTCTGACATTTGAAAATTTTCTTTTGTGCCTCCAAAAATAAGTTTTTGATTGATTGTTCTATTTTACACATTAGCATGATTAGGAAAATGCATGTATTTTGCACGTGTATCAAAATATTAATGCAAAATGGCATATGTAAATGACATTTAACTTAAAGACACAATCAAGTCTTTATGATGAAATAATGTATAACTTTATCTTTTGTTTCTATTAGTTCTTTCTTTGTGAGAAATTCTTCAACTTTAATGATTTATTTTATTTAATTTTATAAAACAGGTCATATCTATTAAGTGCCAATCTTCTTCTTCTTCTTCTTCATTTTCAAAAAATATGTGCACTCAATTTGCATCAACAAACTCGATTTAATTACTACTCATTTTTTATCTACAATATATTTTCTATAAATTTGAATTCCCTTATGTTTTTATATCTCTCTTAAAAACATGGAAAAGTTATGTGCACAAACATTAACACATCAATAGTTCATGTGTGTGCATAAGACTAATTGAGAACCAACATGACATATAATTCTCTATATGTTCTTCTACTTCTTATTCTTCTTTTGCTTCTTCTTCTTCTTCCACTTTCAAAAAATATGTGCACTCAATTTGCATCAACAAACTCGATTTAATTACTGTTAGGATCAGAACCCCGACATTTGCGGAAATTTCTTAATAAACCCTTGAAGATAATAACGAATATAAATAAAGAGAAATATAATAATAAAATTGACACAAAGATTTACGTGGTTCGGTCTAAAGACCTACATCCACGGGCGAAGGGGAAAACATCCACTAATTAAAGAGAACTACAAATTTGGAGAGACCTCCACAAAATGGGCTATAGGCACCATTATAACAAAAGCACAAGAGAGCCCAAATAAGACAAAAGGCTAGATGGCCATAAAGGCCCTGAAAGCCCACTAAAACTCTCTTGGCTTGGTGCACGTAAAACCTTAATTAAGACCATTAATTTATAACATTGGATGGAAGAGAAATACTCTTCCCAAACCAATGTGGGACAAAACAAAATATACAAGGCATACCCAACAAATCTCCACCTTGACTTGTATCGCATAATAAATCCTCGTAAAATGGCAAATCTTCACAAAACGAAATTCTCCACCTTCTCCACAAAAGCGTAATAGCCCAAATTCTCGATTGACAAATGGATCGACACTACTCCACCTTCTCCAACAAAGTCCCAAATTTGTACTCAGCGCAAGCCCACTCTTCATCCACAAAATAGGCCCAACAAAACTCTTCACAAATACCAAACGGACGACTCGGAAGCTCAAACGTCCAATACACAAAGAAGAGTATAACAAAATGGCCAATACCAAGAAGAAATTGCTTGCCAACGAGTAACCCATGATTCAAAATTTCTCAACCCAAAACTTCGTTACCATCAAATCGGCAACTTCATTACCATCAAATCGGCTTAACTCGGGTCCCCGGCTCTGATTTAGAACCAATTTATTAGGATCGGAACCCCGACATTTGCGGAAATTTCTTAATAAGCCCTTGAAGATAATAACGAATATAAATAAAGAGAAATATAATAATAAAATGGACACAAAGATTTACGTGGTTCGGTCTAAAGACCTACATCCACGGGCGAAGGGGAAAACATCCACTAATTAAAGAGGATTACAAATTTGGAGAGACCTCCACAAAATGGGCTATAGGCACCATTATAACAAAAGCACAAGAGAGCCCAAATAAAACAAAAGGCTAGATGGCCATAAAGGCCCTGAAAGCCCACTAAAGCTCTCTTGGCTTGGTGCACTTAAAACCTTAATTAAAACCCTTAATTTATAACATTGGATGGAAGAGAAATACTCTTCCCAAACCAATGTGGGACAAAACAAAATATACAAGGCATACCCAACAATTACTACTCATTTTTTATCTACAATATATTTTCTATAAATTTGAATTCCCTTAAGCGTTTTACGTCTCTCTTAAAAAACATCATGTGTGCACAAACATAAACACATCAATACATAGTTCATGCATGTGCATAAGACTAATTGAGAACCAACATTATATATAATTCTCTATATGTTCTTCTTCTTCAAAAAAAAAAAAAAAAAAATATGTGCACTCAATTTGCAACAACAAACTCAATTTAATTACTACTCATTTTTTATCTACAATATATTTTCTATAAATTTGAATTCCCTTATGCGTTTTACATCTCTCTTAAAAGCATGTGCACAAACATTAACAGATCAATAATTCATGCGTGTGCATAAGACTAATTGAGAACCAACATGAATAATAATTCTATATATGTGTAAAACTATCACTTTTAAAGTTAATTATGCTATAATAAAGTTAAAACTCAGTATAGAATTTATTTATTATAGTGATACAAGTTGATGATGCCATTATCTTTCGGAGTAATTTCACTTTATACACCTTATACTTAATTTACACTATGCACCATTAACTTTCAAATCCATCTCACTTTAGTCTAATATTTTAACATCATCACCAAATTTACAGAACCTTTACGCGTGTACAACAAACTTAGCATGATGTAAAAAAAAATTACCCAAATATTTTTGTTGCACATGTGAAAATTCTGTTCAATTTGGTGACAGGGTAAAAAAATTGGACTACAATGAAAGGAATTTAAATGCAAAGTATACGAGATGGTTCCCTAAAGGTACTATAGAATTTTCTTATAACTTTTATTACCAAAGGCAGTCATAAAAAATAGAAAAAATACTTATGCAGATCTGGTCTTGGACTTACATGTATCCCATTTATTAAATTTCTATTTTGGTTTTCAGTTTTCAATTGGGAAGATGAATCGTGCAAGAGCCAGAAGCTACATTCATGGAGAGTTTCTATTCCCTACTATGTGGTTGCCCTAGAGATCTTTTTTTGTAAATGAGAATTTTCTTTTGGGGTATTTTTCCTTTGTTTGATTCTATGTAATTTATATTAGTTTCAGCCTGTCTCTTGCATATATTGATAACTAACAAATTAAGGAAGTAGAAAAAAATTCAAAAGATCTTTGGCTGATTAAAACCACAATTGGAATTTAGCAATTTCTTTTGGTGGAATCACATAACTTTTGTATGGAGTCACACATTAGTTTCATTTTCATGTTCTATGCATGACTGCAAGAGAAAAAAAATCTAAAAGAGGAAAAAAGAGGAAAAAAACAAGCACATCATAATGTGTTTATGAACAAAGTGTAAGTACAAAATTTTACTTGCCAAATATTTGATAAGAGAAATGAAGGGGAAAAAGAGAAAAAAGGTTGCTATATATTGTACATTCCCTATCTAAAGGAAAAGGAAGAGTATTTTTTGAGGAATAAATCGTTTCTTTGTTTTTGCATGATCGTCAATGCAAATGAAGATTCTACCCTTTTAGAAAAAATGGTTCTTGATTAACTATTCCTAAGAATATTATAGTTGATACAAGAGTTACAAATAGGCTTTCTTTTAATTTGTTTCATAAGTATGCTATAGCTTGGATGAGAACATAAGAATCCTAAGTTTTGGATTTAAGAACTTTTGGTATATGCTACTCTACTATTTTAAAGGATATAAGGATTTTAACAAAAATTGTAGTAGTTTTGATTCCAATTGGTCCGTTCAATTTCCTGAATTGCCATTACTCTTACAAGTCATAACCCATATTATTAAAGATGCATCTAATTTGAGTAGCAAATTATGGATCATAATGCCGACATTTTGTTCAAAAGTTCAAATGGATTAGACACGCATGGAAGATGGAATTCCACTTGAATAGGTTCTAAAATCTACTAGACAATGCCAGATTCGAACTCTTTAACTTCATGAAAAATTCATTCAATCTATTGCTATATTTGCTAAAAATTCTATGTATTTCATTCCTTAAAATATTTGTCTATTTTTTGTTTCATTTCTGCGTTAAGACATACACATGAACATTCACAAAATATTTGCATTATTATACACATATGAAAAACTCAAAAAATTAAATATTAATAAAAGCAAAATTCATTGAAATATATTTAGAAGTAGCTCTTGATTTAAAATTTTCCCCTCTTCAATTATTTATTTAGAATGTTTATGAATAGTGTATTTTTTTTTTCTCATTTCTAAATTCTAGAGCTCATCTAAAGGCTACATTGACGAAGATGGTCAGATGGATATTCCATACTTGACATATCTTCCAATTGCTAGTACTATTCTTTAGGTGCACCAATGAATATCATTATAATTTGTTTTGTTTTAATTATTGTTTCTAACAACTTTTGCTTATAATTTCATTTATTGAGTGTTATTTATAATATTAGAAATATAATTCGTTCCTTATTATTATTATCTAAATTTTAAAATTGCTCTTATTTACATTCATTTGTGAAATATGTTAATGTAAATGTCTTAAGATAATGTAGAGAAATTCCATTTTTTATTTCATTAAGTAATGTGTAGCTATATTTGATGGCATAAGGAGTTGTTTTCTATCTCATTTACATAATTGCGAAAGAAAATGCACTTCAACTGTTTTGATGTTTAAATTTAAAATGCATTTCCAATTTATATGAATAGACAATTGTTTCTCATCTCATCCAAGTCTATGCTCACTATAACAACACTAATTCTTTACTGCTAACACTGTATGTAAATATATTCCCAAAAATAATGTCTCAGCCAAAACATGAAGTATTATATAGCTACATAAAACGAGGAGTAAAAATGTGTGCCTGACATTGGAAAATTTTCTTTTTTGCATCCAAAAAGAAGTTTGTGATTGATAGTTATATTTTATACTTTAACATCATTGGAAAAATACATGTATTTTGCACATGTATCAAAATATTAATGCAAAACAATATTTGTAAATGATTGATAAGCTCATAAATGTTGTGTATTTCATGCATCGTTTACTTTTGTTTTCATGCAATTTGAGTAATAATTGAGTTAATTATGACTTTAAATGTTTTATTTTTAGTTTGTATAGGTCTTTTATGAAAAAGGAGCCAAAATGATCAAAAAGTTTGAGAAAGATTAAATCAAAAGGATGCAAAGCATGCACCAGCAGGGAGCGACTTTTGATAGTATTTGGTATTTTGATCATAAATTTCTTGTCCAATCTCCAATTGAGGTGATTTAAGATGTTTTGGAAAGCTAAGAGAAAGAACTACAATTTTCATGTTTGTATTTTTTGAAATTGTGACAGTGTCAAGGTCAAAATTGAGATTCAAGTTGAAACAGAATGCAGAGTACAGAGTGTGTGAGGAAACTACTATAATTTGCACACATCTGCAAGAAAAGGCTGCGTATCTATCCAAGCCGAGCATCTGGTGGCATGAATTTCTTGTTTTGGAAGTTTTCTCCACCTGGTTGGACTCGTTATCAAGTTTTAACATATTTTTATCATCTTAGGGGTCTAAAACCCGATGTATCTCCTATAAATACCCCATTAAGAGGGGAGTTAAGCATAACATAGCAGCTTCTAGTCAGATTAGGATTAGAATAGAAAATTAAAAAAAAATCATAGCTAGGGCTTTATTTTTAACATTACTTATTCAAGACTACAAGTTCCATCAACATTTCATTCTGGCTATGTTACTGAGTTTAATTTATTGATTTAAATTCAATTTAATTTTAGTTCTTATTTCAATTCTGTAGTCCTAATTTAATTTTCCTCCTATATACTTTTCTATTTCATTAGTTTAAACTTGCTTACGGTAAATTTTTTGGCTTTCTTTAGTTTAATTGGGTTCGGTGATTGTTCTTATTTTCTTAATTGGGTTTGGTGATTAGAATTCATTTTGTTAGGTAGAACAAAACTCTTTAATTAATTTGTCTAACTAGTTCATAGGTTTGTGAACCCTAGTAATTGACCAATAGTCCTCATGGGAACGATCCTTACTCACCCAATCCACAAACTCACCTCATATCTTTGTGAGCGTGTGTAAGTATTGATTAGGGTTATTAAGGCTTATTCTTTACTTGTTTGTGAATTGAATTACCCAATCAATATTACACCGAACAAGCTTTTGGCATCGTTACCAAGGACTATTCAATGGCGCAATATTAGATTTAGCGAGGCTTACTAGATTAGACTTTTCATTTTCTTTTCATCATTTACAATTATTTTTGTTCTTTTCATTTTTTTCTTTTGGATTTTTGCTTTAATATTCGAACTTTGGTTTTTCTTTTATAGTTTATGGTAAATACTTGTTCATCCAAGCAACCACTAATTCTAGGTGACTTGGAAATTGAGCAAACTATATTCAAAAATCATAGAAAACTATAGGAATCTAGCCAAGGGGAAAATTTAATGGAGAATCCAAATCAAAATATTGGAGATCAAGAAGAAGTAGTGGGTAACAATGGTAATGGAGGCAATGCTAATCACCGACTCCTTGGAGATTATACAGTACCAAATTTTGAAGGGGCGACTTCTAGCATTGCCCGAATACTCGTACATGCTAATAACTTTGAGACCAAGCTATCTTTGATTCAAATGCTCCAAACGAGGTTCCCTATGCTCATCTAATAAATTTTGAAGAAGTCATTGACAGGATCATTTAAGTACAATGGGGTATATCCCGATTGTATTCAAATGAGAGCTTGTTTATTTTCTTTGTAGGATAGGGCAAAGGCTTGGTTGTAATCATTCCAGCAAGGTATTTTCACGACGTAGAATCAGCTAACTCAAGAATTTTTGGCCAAGTACTTTTCACCGTCAAGAACCACAAAGCTCTGCAATGACATTATATCATTCCAACAAGTCACAAAGGAAAGTCTAAGTGAAGCATGGGAGCGTTTCAAAGAACTACTCAGAAAGTGTCTGTATCATGCCATTCCATTATAGTTACAAGTACAGACGTTCTATAATGGATTATTTCCAGAGATGAGATTGATCGTCGATGAAAGTGCCGGAGGTCTATTCCTCTTAAAACTCTGGAAGAAGCACAAGTGTTGTTGGACAGAATGGCATCACGCATTACTATCATGGAACAATCACTCCTTTAGCTGGGCAACAAGAACTACAACAAGAAGTCCATCAAAGTCAACAAAGAGGCACTAAGATTAATCTCAGTGATGCCTTCTTAGCTCAACAAGGCATAATGTTGAATATGATGACCAATCTGACAAAGACCCTAGAGAATTTGGGAAGAAGTCTGGTGAACTCTATAGATTCAGCACTTCAAGCAATTCTAACTTGTGATTTTTGTGGAGGAAACCATTAAAATGGCTTTTGTGAAACACCCATGCTCCAAAGGTGATCAAATTCAATTCATGGCCAATCAAAATTCAAGGTTGAGGAATCAACGTAATTCCTACGGCAATACCTATAACCCATCTTGGCAAAACCACCCAAATCTCTTATGAAGCAATTAAAACAATGTTCAAAATCAATCTTTTCAATCAAACCAGCCACAACAAGATTTTTCCAATCAAACTTCATCTTCTAGACCGTGTCAACCACCATACTAGAGGAATTTCCAAAACTTTCCACCTCAACAAAATAGCTTATACCAATATCCACCACCAAGACCCTTACCTCAAAATCCCAATTATCTTCCATATTATATAAACCATGATCAATCCACTGAGGATAATTTGAGGAGGGACTTTGAAGTTTTGAGGAGGGAGTATGAGAATTTACGAGCTTCTACAAGGAATATAGAACTTTAATTGGGACATTTAGCTCTCCAAAATAATGAATGAACCTATGGGAGCATTAACAAGTGATACAATTCCAAACCCGAAAGAGCAATGCAATGCTATTTCACTAAGGAGTGGGAAGGAATTGGTTGCACGAAATGACAAGACAAATGTTGATACTGAAGTTGGGAAGCCAAAATCCAAGACAATTGAAGAAAAATTTGAAATTGAAGGTGATAAGAAGATGACCAAGGAGCAAGCAATTAAGGAGTCGAGGAAGAAGAAATGGATGATTCTTTTAAATTGTATCCTACAGTAAAAGTGTCATTTCCTTAATGACTCATTGATCCAAAGAATGAGGAAAAAGAAAAATAATTCCACAAGTTCCTCGATATGCTCAAAAAATTGAACGTAAATATCCCTTTAGGTTGATGTTCTCTACAAGCTGCCTAATTATTCTTGGTTCATGAAGGATATCTTGGCTCGAAAATGCCGGTAGGATGATGATGAGACAATTTGTCTCGACGCCAAGTGTAGTGCCATTGTTCAACAGAGGTTAGCCCCTAAGCTCAAGGATCCCGATAGTTTCTCTATACCGGTGAACAATGGAGGACATACGTTACATCGATCACTTTGTGATTTGGAGGCTAGTATCAATATCATGCCAAAGACCATCTATGATAAGCTAGGGATCACCAACGCACAACCAACTAATATTACACTCCAATTGGCGGATTTGACTGAGATAAAACCATATGGCTTGTCGGAGAATGTGCTTGTTCAAGTGGAAAAGTTAGTGTTTCTTGTGGACTTCTTGGTATTAGACATCGGCGAGGACAATGAAATCCCGTTGATTCTAGGGAGGTAATTTTTATCCACCGCACATGCTTTAATTGACGTTAATAAAAGGAAGTTGATTTTGTGAGTCTTGATAATGAATTTGTGGAAATTGATGTTTTTAGTTATAATGATAATGTTCCAATATTTGAAGAAAATTGTGCTAATTATTCCCTTAGTTCATTTATTGATAGGTTTGAAGATGAGATACCCAAGGTGGGCCAAGGCAATGCACTCAAAAAGTCTATTGAAACAAATGAAGACTCCATAATTAACTTGGAGAAAAAACCACAGGATGATGGAAGTGAGATGAGAAAGACTCATGAATCGGTTTCACAAGCACGGAAAGGTAAGGGTTTGAGCAAAGTGACCATGAGCAAGAATCAGAATAAGCAATTCAAGGAGCAACTTGAGGCAATAATTTGTGCACTAGCTTTGGAAAATGGATGGAAACAAAGGCAAGTTCAAGTTAGAGTCAAGAATCAAGCTTCAAGAGTGATGAAAAATGGTGTCAAACTTTTCCTGTGGAAGCCAAAAATAAAAGGATGGCTGACCATCCTTAAGGGCTTGAACTAATCTCAAGTGCTGAAGTTGTAGGGAACCTCGTTAAAATAGCCTAAGACTATAAACAAAGGCTCTTCTTGGGAGGCAACCCAAACTTTTATCGCTTTCTAATCGGTCTTTACATTTAGTTACTTAAATATGTTAGGTTGTGTTTTTTTTCTTTTTCTTAATGTCTTAATGGGTATAACATTGTGTTTTTGTTTTAATGCTATGACGTGTTTCAACTCGCTTCATGGATACTTATGTCGGGATACACTACACCAACCTTCTACATTGCCAGGGAAGCTTTTACTTTCTCACTTTATACTTTTATTTTCTTAACATTGGGGAGTGCTTATTCTTAAGTGTAGGGTGGGGAGTTATTTGGATTCACTTCTGCTTGGTATAGTTTGCTTCATTTTTTCTTTAATATTTTAGTTTTTTTTTATCCGAGAGCTTTTTAAAATTTTTTAAAATTTTTGTGCTAATTAGTGGAAATTTTTGAAATTTTCAAAGATTTTGCAATGGCTTAACATGTCTAGTTGATTTTCTGCATATTAATTTTTGAGCTAAAACTCTCATAAGTGAGTAGTCGATGTTAATATTTTTCTTGCATGATTTCTGAGAATTTATGTAAGCAGTAATAGCCATAAATTATCTTATTGTTAACATTTAGAGATAATTATGTAAATATATTTATATTGCATCCCAGAACTTTCTTTATTACATTTTTGAAGTGAAATTATAGACAGCTTAATTTGGTTTAAATATGATAGTAGAGCATTTCTTTGGACGTTTGAATATTTTGAGCCAACCCTTAATGAATTTTATCCCTAATACCCTATTTAAGCTTTTGTTTTGTAATGAATGAAGAGAAACACCATTCGCATTCTTCCTTAAAAACTCATTTTACCTACCTTGATGAGCTTAATAAATTCTTTAATTTTTCTAATCTAAATGTCCCTTAAGAGCTTTATTGCACACATTTATTTGGGGATATAAGGGTGAAAGTTAGTCAAATGAGGGTGGTAAATTGCATGAGTGAGTGGTGTTCATTATGGGGCAAAAAAGGGATACTAGAAAAATACATTTTGAATTGAAAAGAAAATTTTTGACAAGTGCAGATAGTGCCTATCAATGGTACCTGCCTTGTTGTGAGATAGGTAGTGCCTATCGTTGTTACATGTATTTGCAAGTAGTGCCCATCACTGGTACCTGCATTGGTGTGTTCGCTGATAGTGCTTATCACTGGTACCCATATTGGGAGCAAACTTGAAAAAAATGATGAATATATGTCCAGTAAATGGTTGGCGAGTTGAGTTTATATTGAAGAAGAAGTCTTTTCGTTTGTTGTATAAAATTTTTCATGGGGTGTTTGTTAATTAAGTGTGGGGTTATTTCTATGAAGGATTGGTGTTTAATGTTTTAAAGGGAAGTTTTATTTTGATATGTGGCTAGCATTGATTTAAAGCTCTTTCTTTCTTATTTGTGATATCCTTATCCCTTCTTTGTTGAACCAATACCCAAGCCTATCATTACAAACTAAATGTCCTACCTGATTAAACTAAGTTAGTTGTCTAGATGAGTGGAGATGAAATTAATTGATAAGCAAAGTGAGCTATGGGGTGTTCAAGAAAATTTTAAGGGTTTGCATGATTTGATCCGAGTGTCCTTAAAATCAAGTTTTTATTAAATGGCTATATTCACACATAGCGGATTTCATGTCTAGGGTTTTATTACCATTTGAACTCTTGAGTTCTTAGATTACTTCTGATGATGGCATGGTTCTTGATTATTCGTGTAGACAATTGTTGAGATGTGTTGGGTGCATTTTTGATGAGCTTCTCTATTTTTATTCTATTTTTTCTCGAGGACGATCAAAAGTTAAGTGTGGGTATTTGATAAGCTCATAAATGTCGTGTATTTCATGCGTCGTTTACCTATGTTTTCATGTAATTTGTGCAATAATTGAGTTAATTATGAGTTTAAATGTTTTATTTTTAGTTTGTACAGGTCTTGAATGAAAAAGAAGCCAAAATGATCAAAAAGTTGGAGAAAAATCAAAAAGATGCAAAGCGTGCACCGGCAGGAGAGAATTTGGACAGACTTTTGTTTGGTATTTTGATCATAACTTTCTTGTCCAAACTCTAATTGAAGTGATTCAAGATGTTTTGAAAATTTAAATGAAAGTGCTACAACTTTTATGTTTTGCGGTTTCCAAATTTTGCTAGATTCAAGGCCAAAATTGAGATTTAATTTGAAATGGAGTGTAGAGTGTAGAATGCAGAGTGCGAGAGGTAAGGTTGAGCTTCTGCGTGAGCTGAGAAAAAAAAGAACTTTTGCTACTGTAATTAGTGCACATGCAGAAGAAAAGAAGCGCATGTGCAGACGCCAAGCATCTGGTGATGTGAATTGCTTGTTTTGGAAGTTTTCTCCACCAGGTTGGACTCCTTATCAAGTTTTAACGTACTTTTATCATTTTAGAGGTCTAAAACCCTGATGCATCCCCTATAAATACCCCATTAAGAAGGGAGTGGAGCATAACATAGCTGCTACTAGTTAGATTAGGATTAGAATAGAAAATCAAAAAAAAATCATAACTAGGGTTTTATTTATCTAGATATCTTCTTATTGAAGACTACAAGTTTCATCAACTTTTCGTTCTGGCTATGTTACTGAGTTTGATTTCTTGATGTAAATTCAATTTAATTTCAGTTCTTATTTCAATTCTGTAGTTTTAATTTAATTTTTTGGCTATTTACTTTTCTATTTCATTAGTTTAAGTTTGCTTACGGTAAATTTTATAGCTTTCTTTAGTTTAATTGGATTTGGTGATTGTTCTTATTTTCTTAATTGGGTTTGGTGATTAGAATTAATTTAGTTAGGTAGAACAAAACTCTTCAATTAATTTGTCTAGCTAGTTCGTCAGTTTGTGAACCCTAGTAATTGACCAATAGTTCTCGTGGGAATGATCCTTACTCACCCAATCTACAAACTCACCTCGTCTCCTTGTGAGCATGTGTAAGTATTGATTAGGGTTATTAAGTCCTATTTATTAACTCGTTTGTGAATTGAATTACCTAATCAATATTACACTGAACAATGACATTTAACTTAAAGACACAATCAAGAACCAAATTACACATCTTTATGATAAAATAATGTATAACTTTATATTTTGTTTCTATTAATTCTTTTCTTTGTGATAATAAAATAATTCTTCAACTTCAATGATAATTTTATATGATTTCATAAAAACATGTCAATCCTATCCTCTTTTCTTTTCTTTTTTTTTAAATTTCAAAAAATGTATGAACTTTGTTTTATATGAACAAACTCGATTTAATTACTATTCATTTTTTATCTACAATATATTTTCCCTAAATTTGAATTCCTTTATGCACTTTTCATCTTAGTTAAAATTATATGTACAAAGATTCACACATCCACACTTGATACGTGTGCATAAAACTAATTGAGAACCAACATGACTAAGAATTCATCATATGTACAAAACTATCAACTTTAAAGCTAATTATGCTTTAATAATGTTGCAGTCTTGATAAAATTTATTTATTATAGTTACACAAGTTGATGATATCAATATTTTTGACTAATCTCACTTTACACCCCTTGACTTATAGCCAACTCATATTACATTTTGCGCCCTTAACTTTCAAATCCATCTCACTTCAGTCTAATTTTTAACATCATCATAAAATTTAAGAAATATTTATGCATGTACAACAATTTGCACAAATATTTGGGTTGCACATAAGAAAAATCTGTTGACTTTAGTGACAGAGTTAAAAATTGCAACTATTATGCAACGAATTTGAACGCAAAGTATTCAAAACTAAAATTGGGGGTGTAAAGTATAATTTTAGCTAGTTTAACAGGCGCAAAATGAAATTAATCCTTATTTTTCTATTTGATCAATATAACTATAGTCAAATTTTTGCAGTGCAGCTTTCAGAATTTATTGGAATTAGCATTGTTTGGGAGTAGGTTGAATACGTACCCTAATTTGTGTATTTAATCTATTAGGGCATAATACTCTCCATGTATATATGACTCAAATATTGCTTTATTAAACTTTAATAATGTCTTATTAAGACCTAGTGCCTTAAATGATGAAAAAACTGGACGTGGTAGCTTATATGTTTAACACTGTCTTATATATTCCAGGAAGTTTACAATTCTGTTAAGAAAATCATCCCGTTAGTCTTAAAGACTTGTACAGTATATGCTTTTAAGGTACATGGTGTTGTACTAGACAAGTTTTTAAAGTACAACGAGATGGTTCCCTAAAGGGACTATAGAATTATCTTATAATTCTAATACCTAAGTCTTTCATAAAAAATAGGAAAACACTGAGACAGATCTGGACTTGGACCCACCTGTATTCTGTTTATTAAATTTTTCTTTTGGTTTCCACTTTTCAATTGGAAGATGAATCATGCAAGGGCTGGAAATTGTATTCATAGAGAGTTTCTATTCCCTACTCTGTGGTTGCCCTAGAAATCTTTTTCATAAATGAGAATTTTTGTTTTTTGGGCATGCTGGCCTTGTTGTTTTTATATAAATTAGTTTTAGCCTATCCCATGCATATGTTGGTAACATTTAAGGAAGAAGAAAAAAATTCAAAAGATCATTCGCTAATTAAAACCTCAATTGGAATTTTCTATTGGAATGTCTTTTTGGGGACTTATGTATGGAACTACATTAGTTTGATTTTGATGTTCCATATATAACTACAAGTCTAGATTCTAAAAGAGGAAAAAGGGGGATAAAAACAAGCACATCGATCATAATGTGTTCATGAAAAAGTATTTGTACAAAATTTTACTTGCCAAATATTTGATAAGAGAAATGAAGGAGAAAAAGAGAAGAAAAAGGTTGCTATATATAGTACATTTCCCTATCTAAAGGAAAAGGAAGAGTACTTTTTGAGGAATAAATCATTTTTTTATCTTTGCATGATCGTTAATCCAAATGAAGATTCTATCCAATTAGAAAAAAATCTTCTTGATTAATCGTTCCTAAGAATATTTGGTACAAGAGTAACAAATTATATTTCTTTTAGAGTTTAAGAACTAAATTTAGCATTGATTTTTTTTTTTTGAATTACCAATAAACTTACTTTATTCAATGCATTAATTAATTTTGAACTATGAGAAAATTTGTTAGGGTAGATTTGTCAAAAGGTTTTACATTTTAAGGATTACACACTTAACTTTGTAGATTTTTAGGGTTTGAGAACTAAATTTAGCATTGTTTGTTTTGTGAATTGGCCTTATACTTACTTTATTCAATGCATTAATTAGTTTTGAACTATGTCAAAAGGTTTTAGGGTAGATTTATCAAAAGGTTTTAGGTTTAGGGGTTACATGACTTAAGTTATTTGTAGATTTTTAGGGTTTAAGAACTAAATTTAGCATTGTTTTGTTTTTTGATTTAGTACTGTACTTACTTTATTTCACTACATTAATTGGTTTTAAACTATGTCAAACAATTTATATTGAGTTTCATCTATTTCCTACTCACCATTTTTTCCCCTACACTCTACAAGATAAGCATAAAATATGTATCATCTTAAAAATTTGTTTTACAAATAAATCTGATATATAAAACTTTTATTCACTAATAGTATAGTTAAACCAAACTCTTGCTAATTAAAATTTACATTCTAGTAGGCTTTTTAGTAGTTTAGTTGTTTAAGGTATTAAGTATTATTTTGTATTTACCTTATTGAATTAGATTTAGAATGAACTACCAATCTGGTTGGATTTCTTGGTAGCAAAGTCTTGTACTCTATAAATAGAGTGGTTTTTTTATATTATTCAGTTGAGAAAAGTTGAGAGTTTAGAATAGAGGAATTGTAATGTGAGGTAAAGGCAATTCTATCGAGGGTTTATGTCAGTCTTAATAAGAGTCATATGTGCTTTATTTTGAAACTACTACCATATTTTCAAAAAAATAATTTATCTTTGACTACGTATATTTTCGATCTAACAACTGGTTAGAACCCTAGGCTTTAATTTTGGGGTGATTGTTAAAATTGGTATGAAAATTGGGGAAAAAGATTTTTTTGTTAGAGTTCTTAAGTATTTAAAAAATTATATCACAAGATTGGTCTTTGGGGTACTTGTTTGTTGACAATTAGGGTAAAATGAAATCAACACCTAGTTGGGACAAAGGATGTGTATAAGAGATTGATCTTTCAAATTTAGGAGATGAAAATATAATAAAATTAATAGTGCCAAATTGCAATGAAAATTAAGATAAAATCAATAGGGTTTGACATGGAATTCTTGATCATGTTGTTCGTATATGGCGTGGACTTAAATTCATGGAGAGTTTAATTTAAGAAAGGCGTTGTTAACATAAGTAAACCAAACTCCTTACAAATTAAGAATTATATTATTGTTGAAGTTTTAGTAGTTTAGTTGTTTAAGGTATTAAGTATTGTTTAGTATTTTCCTAATTGAATTAGTATTAGAATTAATTCCGAATCTAGTTGGGTTTCTTGGTAGACAAGTCTTGTACTCTATAAAACATAGAGGGCTTTGCAATATTATTCAATTGAGAAGAGTTGAGTGTCTAGTTTGAGAAATTGTAGTGTAAGGTGAAGGCGATTCTATTATGCATTTATGCCAGTTTCAACTTGACAGTCCAATGTGTTGTGTGAAAACTTTTCCAGAGCATTTTCAAATTTGGCTTTCCCTTTGGGAAATTCCCTACCAAAGTGTATCTGAATGATGCAGCAAGCTGTTGAATTTCATACGTAGAGAAGAATATGGTTGGTTCTTCTTTGTGAGATTGAAGCTCCTTTAAGGGTGCATCTGGTTTTTGAGTTTGATTTCCTTGATTCTGTCTACCCGAGAGGATTGTGTGAATGTTCTTGGTTGCTCTGCAACCCCCTTCAACGGTTGAAGGGCAGCTGTCTCGGTTATGGCTGAGTTTACGAAAAGGAGAAGAAGAATAAAGTAGAGAGAGAGAGAGGAGAATTTTTAGAGAGAGGAGAATTCTACCATTCTAGATTCTTTTCTCAAAATAGCCTACTTGGTGTCAAAACAAATGAGAACCAATAACCTATATAATGCTTAAAGGGGCTCCAATGACTAGCTTCATATTTTCCTTTGCGGTATGAAATATATTCTTAGTAATCAAGCACATGTCTAAACAAAACTCTCACTTAAAGGCATATTGTTGCAAGTTAAGGTATTGCCCTAGTTACTTATATCTCAGAACATGCAAAAATTTCAAATCCAAATTCTTGTACTAGGCCCAAAAAAAAAAAATCACAAACCTTAATTTGCTTTCAATCGATTTTCCCACTCTCTTGTTACCAAAGCCTCTATTATCTCAAATAGCTTCCATCTTTGTAGCTAGTTCTAAATGCCATTGGAAAATGCAGTCCAAGAACCAAAATAATTGAAATCAAGACATGTGTCAACTATCAATATGGAAAAAGGACACATGTTAGATCTCTACTCATCACAACATCAATAGGTAAGATTCATCAGGTTGGCTACCTTAATTTTTGTAAAAGTTTCTCACTATTGTTTTATCTCTTTCACGAGTTTCATTCTATCGGGTAGACACTAATCTTATTGTTCCTATGCTCTTTTTGTTTATTTTTTTCTTTATTAGAACATGATAACTACTGTGACGATACTATTTTTTATTTTGGTTTCAAGTTTTCAAATCCAGAAGATGGATCATGTTTCTATTCTATACTGTGTGGTTGCCCTAGAAATTTTTTCATAAATGAGAGTTTTCTTTTTCGGGCATTTTGCATTTACTTGTTTCTATGTGATTTTTATTAGAAGCCTGAATCTTGCATATGTTGGCAACATTTAAGGAAGAAGAAAAAAAATATTTCAAATAGATCATCGACAGATTAAAGCGTCAATTGGAATTTTGAGATGTCTTTTGGTGGACTTTTGTATCGAATCACATTAGTTTTGATTTTGATGTTATATTTCATTACTGTACTAGTTTAGATAGTAAAGTAGTATGATCTAATCAAATAAGGATTGGAGGTTCAATTCTTGAATCCCTAAGTCATAAACATACAACCAAATACTTAGCTTTAGTATTCTATTCCGTATTCTAGCCAACATTCTTTTCTAACAAGCTTGAACCACAAATACAACAGTGCTGTTCTGTCTTGGATTCTTATTATGAGATCACAAATACAAACAATATAAAAAAAATTTCTCAATATGTGAACCACAATTGATGTTGTATACTACATAATTAGGAGGAAAGATAGAGATATAAATTGACTGGATATGCTTCCCATTTCTTGTAATTTGAAGCAGGGTTTGACCTTAGTTGTTTCAGCCCTTCATTATCTTGCGTTGATTATGTTCTCATGAGCTTTTCTTTTGAATACATTTTGACCTAGAAGAGGTCCCTTTCTTCCTAGTAAATATTTATATGGACCAATGTTTAGACGCATCAAGACACAAATTATGGGTTCCATGCAGGGACACACTTACACTAGGTCTCACGTCCATTTGGGATCCAAAATTTATATATCTCAATGCATTTGACCCTGGTCCACGCAAGAATACTTTAATTACCTTTTCATTTTTGTTTCTTGTAGTAGCCTAGAATTTGAAGAATGCACGTGTTACTATATCTTTCGTGTTTCAAATTTAAACAAAAGTAAAACCTCTCCTAGGTTGAAATATTAAGTTTTAACTTATTTAGCATTATAGATTTTTAGAGTTTAAGAACTAAATTTAGCATTGATTTGTTTTTTGAATTACCAATATACTTACTTTATTCAATGCATTAATTAGTTTTGAACTATGAGAAAATTTGTTAGGGTAGATTTGTCAAAAGATGTGTATAAGAGACAGACTTAACACATCTAATGTGTAAAAGAGACAACTTTTGATAACAAAATTTAGCATTGTTTGTTTTGAAAATTGGCATTATACTTACTTTATTCAATGCATTAATTAGTTTTGAACTATGTCAAAAGGTTTTAGGGTAGATTTATCAAAAGTTTTTAGGTTTTAGGGGTTACATGACTTAAGTTATTTGTAGATTTTTAGGGGTTAAGAACTAAATTTAGCTTAGACATTGTTTTGTTTTTTGAATTAGTACTGTACTTACTTTATTCACTACATTAATTAGTTTTATACTATGTCAAATGATTTATATTGAGTTTCATGTATTTCCTACTCACCATTTTTTGACCTACACTCTAGAAGATAAGCATAAAATATGTATCATCTTAAAAATTTGTTTTACAAATAAATCTGATATATAAAACTTTTATTCACTAATAGTATAGTTAAACCAAACTCTTACTAATTAAAATTTATATTCTAGTAGGCTTTTTAATAGTTTAGTTGTTTAAGGTATTAAGTATTATTTGGTATTTACCTTATTGAATTAGATTTAGAATGAACTACCAATCTGGTTGGATTTCATGGTAGCAAAGTCTTGTACTCTATAAATTGAGCGGTTTTTTTATATTATTCAATTGAGAAGAGTTGAGAGTTTAGAATAGAGGAATTCCAATGTGAGGTAAAGGCAATTCTATCGAGGGTTTATGTCAGTCTTAATATGAGAGTCATATCACAACAAGTGTTATTTATTTTGAAACTACTACCAAAAAAATAATTTATCTTTGACTACGTATATTTTCGATCTAACAACTGGTATTAGAACCCTAGGCTTTAATTTTCGGGTGATTGTTAAAATTGGTATGAAAATTGGGGAAAAAGATTTTTTTGTTGCAGTTCTTAAGTATTGAACTGTCTTATATCACAAGATTGGTCTTTGGGGTACTTGTTTGTTGACAATTAGGGTAAAATGAAATCAACACCTAGTTGGGACAAAGATCTAAAAATAGGGATCTTGTCGATATTATTGTGTAGTGTTAGATAGTGATAAAAAAGAATTTGCCAAGTTGATTGTGAATAATACACAAATTTGAGAAATTTGATACCAGTTGTTTTAGAAGAAAAGTGAGTGACGAAAATAATCAGTACAGATGATTGATCATTTTAAAATTTAGGAGATGAAAATCAAATCAAATTAATAGTGCCAAATTGCAATGAAAATTAAGATAAAATAATAGGGTTTGCCATGGATAGATCAAATTCTTGATCATGTTGTTCGTATATGGCGTGGATTTAAATTCATGGAGATTTTAATTTAAGAAAGGCATTGTTAACATAAGTAAACCAAACTCCTTGCCAATTAGGAATTATATTATTGTTGAATTTTCAGTATTTTAGTTGTTTAAGGTATTAAGTATTGTTTTGGATTTTCCTAATTGAATTAGTATTAGAATTAATTCCAAATCTAGTTGGGTTTCTTGGTAGACAAGTCTTGTACTCTATAAATAGAGGGCTTTGCAATATTATTCAATTGAGAAGAGTTGAGTGTCTAGTTAGAGAAATTGTAGTGTAACGTGAAGGCAATTCTATTATGCATTTATGCCAGTTTCAATTTGAGAGTCAAATCTGTTTTATTTTGTAACTCCTCTTCTTCCACAAAATTTTATAATTAAATAAATATGCTTTAATTGACGTTAATAAAAGGAAGTTGATTTTTTGAGTGGATAATGAATTTGTGGAAATTGGTGTTTTTAGTTATGACTGTTATAATGTTCCAATATTTGAAGAAAATTGTGTTAATTATTTCTTTAGTTCATTTGTTGATAGGTTTGAAGATGAGATACCATCAAGGTGGGCCTAGGCAATGCAGTCAAAAAGTCTATTGAAACAAATGACACGGGATGATGGAAGTGAGATGAGAAGGACTCATGGATCGGTTTCACAAGCGCGGAAAGGTGAGGGTTTGAGCAAAGTGACCATGAGCAAGAAGAAGAATAAGGAATTCAAGGAGCAACTTGAGGCAATAATTTGTGCACTAGCTTTGGAAAATGCATGGAAACAAAGGCAAGTTCAAGTTAGAGTCAAGAATCAAGCTTCAAGAGTGATGACAAATAGTGTCAAACTTTTCCTGAGGAAGCCAAAAAGAAAAGGATGGCTGACCATCCTTAAGGGCTTGAACTAATATCAAGTGCTGAAGTTGAGCCTGAGACTATAAATATGGGCGCTTCTTGGGAGGCAACCCAAACTTTTATTACTTTCTAATTGTTCTAGAGAACTGTTACATTTAGTTACTTAAATATGTTAGGTTGTGTTTGTTTTCTTTATCTTAATGTCATAATGGGTATAACATTGTGTTTTTGTTTTAATGCTATGATGTGTTTCAACTCGCTTCATGGATACTTATGTTGGGATACACTACACCAACCTTCTACATTGCAAGAGAAGCTTTTCCTTTCTCTCTTTATACTTTTATTTTCTTAACATTGGGGAATGCTTATTCTTAAGTGTAGTGTGGGGAGTTATTTGGATTCATTTCTGCTTGGTATAGTTTGTTTAATTTTTGCTTTAATATTTTAGTTTTTATTTATTTATCCGAGAGCTTTTAAAACTTTTGAAAATTTTTGTGCTAATTATTGGTAATTTTTAAAATTTTCAAAGATTTTGCAATGGCTTAACATGTCTCGTTGATTTTCTACATATTAATTTTTGAGCTAAACCCTCATAAGTGAGTAGTCGATGTTAATATTTTTCTTGCATGATTTCTGAGAATTTCTGAGCAGTACAACGTAGCCATAAATTATCTTATTTTTAACATTTAGAGATAATTATGATATATTTATATTGCATCCGAGAACTTTCTTTATTACATTTTTGAAGTGAAATTATAGACAGCTTAATTTTGGTTTAAAGATGATGATAGAGCATTTCTTTGGATGTTTGAATCTTTCGAGCCAACCCTTAATGAATTTTATCCTTAATACCCTATTTGAGCTTTGTTTTGTAATGAATGGAGAGAAACACCATTTGCGTTCTTCCATAAAAACTCATTTTACCTACCTTGATGAGCTTAATAAATTCTTTAATTTTTCTAATCTAAATGTCCCTTAAGAGCTTTATTGCACGCATTTATTTTGGGATATAAGGGTGAAAGGTAGTTAAATGAGGGTGGTAAATTGCATGAGTGAGTGGTGTTCATTTATGGGGCAAAAAAGGGGTACTAGAAAATATTTGAATTGAAAAGAAAATTTTTAAAGTGCAGATAGTATCTATCATTAGTACCTACCTTGTGTTTATGTGATATAGGTAATGCCTATCATTGGTACATGTATTTGCTAGTAGTGCCTATCACTGGTACCTGCATTGGTGTGTTTGCGGGTAATGCTTATCACTGATACTCATATTAGGAACGGACACGAAAAAAAGATGAATATATGTCCAGTAAATGGTTGGTGAGTCGAGTTGAGTTGATACTGAAGAAGAAGTCTTTTTGTTTGTTGTATAAAATTTTTCATGGGGTGTTTGTTAATTAAGTATGGGGTTATTTCTATGAATGATTGGTGTTTAATGTTTTAAAGGGAAGTTTATTTTGATATGTGGCTAGCATTAATTTAAAACTCTTTCTTTCTTATTGATGATATCCTTATCCCTTCTTTGTTGAACCAGTACCCAAGCCTATCATTACAAACAAAATGTCCTGCCTGATTTAAATTAAGTTAGTTGTCTAGATGAGTGGAGAGATGTAAGCAAAGTGAGCTATAGGGTGTTCAAAAAAATTTTAAGAGTTTGCATGATTTGATAAACACCGAGTGTCCTGAAAATCAAGTTTTTATTAAATGGCTATATTCACATACAGCGGATTTCATGTCTAGGGTTTTGTTACCATTTGAACTCTTGAGTTCTTAGATTATGTTTGATGATGGGATGGTTCTTGATTATTCATGTAGACAACTGTTGATATGTGTAGGGTGCATTTTTGATGAGCTAGAAAATTATTCTATTTTTGCTAGAGGACGATCAAAAGTTAAGTGTGGGTATTTGATAAGCTCATAAATGTCGTGTATTTCATGCGTCTTTTACCTATGTTTTCATGTAATTTGAGAAATAATTGAGTTAATTATGAGTTTAAATGTTTTATTTTTAGTTTGTACAGGTCTTGAATGAAAAAGGAGCCAAAATGATAAAAAAGTTGGAGAAAAATCAAAAGGATGCAAAGCGTGCACCAGCAGGGAGAGAATTTGGACAATGTTTGGTATTTTGATCATAACTTTCTTGTCTAAAATCTAATTGATGTGATTTAAAATCCGAGTTTTGGAAAGCTAAGGGAAAGTGCTACAACTTTTATGTTTTACAATTTCCCAAATTCTGGCAGAATCAAGGCCAAAATCGAGATTTAATTTGAAATAGAGTGTAGGGTGCAGAGTGTGCGAGGTAAGGTTGCACATGTGCGTGAGCCGAGAAGAAAACAAAACTTTTGCTACTGTAATTTGTGCACATACAAAAGAAAAGCAGCGCATGTGCAGACGCCGAGCATCTGGTGATGTGAATTGCTTGTTTTGGAAGTTTTTTCCACCAGGTTGAATTCCTTATCAAGTTTTAACGTATTTTTATCATTTTAGAGGTCTAAAACCCTGATGTATCCCCTATAAATACCCCATTAAGAAGGGAGGTGAGAATAACATAGCTGCTACTAGTTAGATTAGGATTAGAATAGAAAATCAAAAAAATCATAGCTAGGGTTTTATTTTTCTTATTGAAGACTACAAGTTCCATCAACTTTTCGTTCCGGCTATGTTACTGAATTTGATTTCTTGATCTAAATTCAATTTAATTTTAGTTCTTATTTCAATTATGTAGTTCTAATTAATTTTCTAGCTATTTACTTTTCTATTTCATTAGTTTAAGTTTGCTTACGGTAAATTTTATTGCTTTCTTTAGTTTAATTGGATTTGGTGATTGTTCTTATTTTCTTAATTGGGTTTGGTGATTAGAATTAATTTAGTTAGGTAGAACAAAACTCTTCAATTAATTTGTCTAGCTAGTTCGTCAGTTTGTGAACCCTAGTAATTGACCAATAGTTCTCGTGGGAACGATCCTTACTCACCCAATCTACAAACTCACCTCGTGTGCTTGTGAGCATGTGTAAGTATTGATTAGGGTTATTAAGTCCTATTTATTAAACTATTTGTGAATTGAATTACCTAATCAATGTTACACCGAACAATGACATTTAAGTTAAAGACACAATCAAGCCTTTATGATAAAATAATGTGTAACTTTATATTTTGTTTCTATTAATTCTTTTCTTTGTGAAAATAAAATAATTCTTCAACTTCAATGATAATTTTATATGATTTCATAAAAACATGTCAATCCTATCACAATTTTCTTTTTCATTTTGTATCTTATAAAAATGTATGAAATTTGTTTTATATGAACAAACTCGATTTAATTACTATTCATTTTTTATCTACAATATATTTTCCCTAAATTTGAATTCCTTTATGCACTTTTCATCTTAGTTAAAATTATATGCACAAAGATTCACACATCAACACTTGATACATGTGCATAAAACTAATTGCGAACCAACATAACTAAGAATTCATCATATGTACAAAAACTATCAACTTTAAAGCTAATTATGCTCTAATAATGTTACAGTCTGTATAAAATTTATTTATTATAGTTACACAAGTTGATGTATCAATATTTTTGACTAATCTCACTTTACACCCCTTGACTTATACCCAACTTACACTTTACACCCTTAACTTTTAAATCCATCTCACTTCAGTTTAATTTTTAACATCATCAATTAAAATTTACGGAATCTTTATACATGTACAACAATTTGCACAAATATTTGGGTTGCACATAAGAAAAATCTGTTGACTTTAGTGACAGAGTTAAAAATTGCAACTATAATGCAACGAATTTGAATGCAAAGTATTCAAAACTAAAATTAGGGGTGTAAAGTAGGATTTTAGTTAGTTTAAAAGGCACAAAATGAAATTTGTCCTTATTTTTCTATTTGATCAATATAACTATAGTCAAATTTTTGCAGTGCAGCTTTCAGAATTTATTGGAGTTAGCGTTTGTTTGGGAGTAGGTTGAATACGTACCCCAATTTGTGTATTTAATCTATTAGGGCATAATACCCTCCATGTATATATGACTCAAATATTGCTTTATTCAACTTTAATAATGTCTTATTAAGACCTAGTGCATTAAATGATTAAAAAACCACGTGGTACCTTATATCATATTCCAAAGTTTTACAATTCTGTTAAAAGAACCATCCCGTTAGTTTTAAAGAATTGTACAGTATATGCTTTTAAGGTACATGATGTTGTACTATACAAGTTTTTAAAGTACAACGAGATGGTCCCCTAAAGGGACTGTAGAATTATCTTATAATTCTAATTACCAAAGTCTTTCAGAAAATAGGAAAATACTGAGGCAGATCCGGACTTGGACCCACCTATATTCCGTTTATTAAATTTTTCTTTTGGTTTCCACTTTTCAATTGGAAGATGAACCATGCAAGGGCTGGAAATTGTATTCATGGAGAGTTTCTATTCTCAACTGTGTGGTTGCCCTACAGATTTTTTTCATAAATGAGAATTTTTGTTTTTTGGCATGCTGGCCTTGTTGTTTTATGTAAATTCTATTAGTTTTAGTCAGTCCCATGCATATGTTGGAAGCATTTAAGGAAGAAAAACAAAATTCAAAAGATCATTCGCTAATTAAAACCTCAATTGGAATTTTGGAATGTCTTTTTGTGGACTTATGTATGGAACTACATTAGTTTGACCATTTTGGTGTTCTATATATAACTACAAGTCTAGATTCTAAAAGAGGAAAAAAGGGGATAAAAACAAGTACATCATAATGTGTTCATGAAAAAGTATTTGTACAAAATTTTATTTGCCAAATATTTGATAAGAGAAATGAACGAGAAAAAGAGAAGAAAAAGGTTGCTATATATATTACATTTCCCTATCTAAAAGAAACGGAAGAGTACTTTTTGAGGAATAAATCATTTTTTTGTCTTTGCATGATCGTTAATCCAAATGAAGATTCTATCCAATGTATAAAAAAAAAAAAATCTTCTTGATTAATCATTCCTAAGAATATTATATTTGGTACAAGAGTAACAAATTATATTTCTTTTTTAATTTTTTTCATAATCATGCTATTGCTTGGATAGAAAGTCCTCAATTTTGAATTTAAAAACTTTGGGTACATATGACTGGACTATTTTAATGGATATGAGGATTTTAATAAAAATTGCAGTAGTTTCAATTCCAATTAGTCCGTTCAATATTCCAGGACTACCATTACCCACACGAGCCATTACTTGTATTATTAAAGATGCGTCTCATTCGACAAGTGGATTATGGATCATAATGTCGAAATTTTGTTTAGAAGTTCAAATGGATTAAACACGCATGGAAGATGGAATACAACTTGAACTGGTTTGGAAATCTACCGGCCAACGTCCGATTCAAACACTTAAACATCATGAAAAATTCGTTCAATCTATTGCTATATTTACAAAGACGTCTATACATTTCATTCTTTACAATATTTTTCTATTTTTGTTTCATTTCTTCATGATAACATACACATGCACATTCACAAAGTATTTGCATTATTCATAATATACATTTGACGAACTCAAAGATAAATATAAAATAAAATCAAAATTGTTTCTAACAATTTTTACTTATAATTTCATTATCTGAGTGTTACTAATAATATTAGAATTATAATTCTTTCCTTATTATTATTATTATTATTATTATTATTATATAAATTTTAAATGATTGCTCTTTTTTACATAAATGAAAATATATTCATGTACTAAATGTCTTGTATATACACATTAATAGATGCTGTTTTTAGATGTAGTTAAGTAATGTGTAGCTATTTTTTATGGACAAAAAGGAGTTGTTTTCTGTCTCATTTACATACTTGTGAAAGCAAATGCACACTTCTATTTTTTTATGTTTAAATTTCAAATGCATTTCAATTTTATATGAATAGACAATTGTTTTTCATCTCATCCACGTTCATGCTCACTATAACAATACAAATTCTCTAAAGCTAACACTCTACCTGCATATATTCCCAAAAAATGTCTCAACCAAAACATAAGGATTATATTGCAACATAAAATTTGATATCGGGGAATGAAAAAGTGTATTCATTGGAAACTTTTTCTTTTGTGCCTCCAAAAAGAAATTTTTGAATGATTTAGCATGATTAGAAAAATATACGTATTTTACACGTGTATCAAAATATTAATGCAAAATAGATTTTGTAAATGACATTTTAACTTAAAGACATTATGAAGCCTTTATGATGAAATAATGTATAACTTTATATTTTTCTTTTGTTACTCATTTCTTTGTGTGAATAAAATAATTCTTCAACTTTAATGATTTATTTTAAATAATTTCATAAAAACATGTCATGTCCATTATATGCCAATCCTATCGTCTTCTCTTTCATCTTCGCTTTCAAAAAAATGCATGTACTTTGTTTTACATCAACAAACTTGATTTAGTTACAACTCAATTTTTTTTTTTTTTTTTGTACAATACATTTTCCCTAAATTTGAATTCCTTTATACATTTTTCATCTCTATTAAAAGCATACGCATGAACATTCAAACTTCCACACTTCAAACATGTGCATAAAACTAATTGAGAACCAACATGACTAAGAAATCACTATTATGTACACAACTATTACCTTTAAAGCTAATTATGCTTTAATAAAGTTAAAATGTTAGTATAGAATTTATTCCCTTTAATTATACAAGTTGATTATATCAATTTTTAAACTTGCTACTAATCTTACTTTACACCTCTTGACTTATACCCAATTTACACATTACACCTTCAACTTTCAAATCTATCTTACTTCAGTCCAATTTTTAACATCATCACAAAATTTATGGGATATTTATGCATGTACAATAAATTTAGCAAGATGCATAAAATTTTGCCACAAATATTTTAGTTACACATGCAAAAATTCTATTCAATCTGGATACAAGTTTAAAAAACGGATTGAAATAGTACGGGTTTGTGAGTTAAGGATGCAAATTATCCGAAGCTGAAATTACGGGTGCAAAGTAGAAATTGGGTATAAGTTGGACAGTGCAAAGTAAAATTAGTCCTTAATTTTCTATTTCATCAACAAAACTTTAGTCAAATTTTTGCAATGCAACTTTATTGATTTATTGAAATTAGTATTTGTTTGGGAGTAGGTTGAATATGCACCCTAATATGTGAATTTATTCTATTAGGATGTAATACCCTCCACATATATATGACTCAAATATTTTTTTTAACTTTAATAATGTCCTCTTAAGACCTAGTGCGTGAAATAATTAAAGAACCACATGTGGTAGCATATATATAATTTCAGGAAGTTCTACAAACCTGTTGAGAGAACCATCTCGTTAGTTTTAAAAACTTGTATAGTATATGCTTTTAAGGTACATGGTGTTGTACTGTACAAGTATTTAAAGTATAATGAATGGTTACCTAAAGGAATTGTGAAATTTTATTATAATTCTTAATACAAAAGGAAGTCAAAAAAGAATAGGAAAATACTTAGATCTATTCTTGGACCCTACTGGCATCCTATTTAAAAATAAAAAAAAAAATCTTTTGATTTTTTAGTTTTCAACTAGGAAGATGAATCATGCAAGGGCTGGAAGTTGCATTCATGGAGAGTTTCTATTCATACTACGTGGTTGCCCTGGAGATCTTTTTCTTAAAGAGAATTTTCTTTTTTGTGCTTTTGCCTTTGTTTGTTTCTATGAGATTTCTATTAGTTAATTCACCTGTCTCTTGCATATATTAGTAACATTAAAGGAAGAAGAAAAAATTTCAAAATTTCAAAATTTCATTAGTTGATTAAACCTCAATCAGAATTTTGGAATGTCTTTTGGTATACTTATGTATGTAATCACATTAGTTTGATTTCAATGTTCTGCACATAACTGTAAGTCTAGATATAGGAAAAGAGAAAAAAGGATAAAAGCAAGCACACCATAATGTGTTTATGAAAAAAAGTGTTAGTACAAAATTATACTTGCCAAAGATTTTATAAGATAAACGAAGGAGAGAAATAGAGAAAAATAAAGCTGCTATATATATTACATTTCTCGATCTAAAAGAAAAGGTATAGTACTTTTTGTGGAATAAATCGTTTCTTTGTCTTTGTTTGATGTTAATACAAATGAAGATTATATCTAATTAAAAAGAATGTTCTTTAATAATCGTTCCCAAAAATATTGTACTTGGTACACGAGTTACAAACAGTCTTTCTTTATTAATTTGTTATTCATAATCATACTATAGCTTGGATGAATAGGAAGTCCTCAATTTAAAATTTAAGAACTTTGGGTATCTACTATTATACTATTTTCATGAACATAAGGATGTTAAAAAAATTTATAGTAGTTTTGATTCCTATTGGTCCATTCAATTTCCAGGACTGCTATGACTCACAAGTCATAACTTATATTATTAAAGACGCATCTGATTTGAGTAGCAAATTATGGATCATAATATCGAAATTTAGTTCAAAAGTTCAAATGGATTACACTTGGAAGATGGAATTCAACTTGAACAAGATTTGGAATCTACCAATCAACGCCCAATTCAAACTCTTAAACTTCATGAAAAATTCTTTCAATCTGTGGCTATATTTGCAAAGGCTTCTATATGTTTTATTCTTATAATATTCTTCTATTCCTTACAATATTCCTTACAACATTCACAAAATATTTGCATTATTCATTATATATATATGAAAAACTCAAAAGAATAAATATAAAATAAGAAGCAAAACTTTTTCTGACCACTTTTATTTATAATTTCATTAATTGAGTGTTACATATAAAATTAGAATTATAATTCTTTCCTATATAATCTAAATTTTAAATTTTCTCTTATGCACATTCTTTTGTAAAAAATATGTTCATGTAAATGTTTTAACGTAATATGGAGACATTCTGTTTTTTATTTGTCGTTAAGTAATGTTTAGCTATATTTGATGGCAATAAGGAGTTGTTTTCATCTCATTTACATAATTGCGAAAGCAAATGCACTTCTATTTTTTGATGTTTAAATTTCAAATGCATTTCTATTTTATATGAATAGACAATTATTTTTCATCTCATCCACGTTCATGCTCACTATAACAACACAAATTCTTTAATGCTAACACTCTACCTGTATAGGTTCCCAAAAAATGTCACAATCAAAACATGAAATATTACATTGCAACATAAAATTTTGATATCGGGGAGTAAAATGTGTATCTGACATTGTAAAATTATTCTTATAGTTTGCCTCCAAAAAGAAATTTTTGAAAGATTTTTCTATTTTACACTGTAACATGATTGGGAAAATACACGTATTTTGCACGTGTTTCAAAATATTAATGCAAAACAGTTTTTGTAAATGACATTTAACTTAAAGACACAATCAAGCATTTATGATGAAATAATGTATAACTTTATATTTGGTTTCGATTAATTTTCTTCTTTGTGAGAATAAAATAATTCTTTGACTTTAATGATTTATTTTATATAACTTCAACAAAAAGAAAAAACTTGTCGTGTCCTTTATGTGCCAATCCTATCCTCTTATTCTTTTCTTCACTTTCAAAAAATGTATGTACTTTGTTTTGAATAAAAAAACTTGATTTATTACTACTCATTTTATCTAAAATATATTTTCCATAAATTTGAATTCCTCTATGCGCTTGTCATCTCTATTAAAAACATATGCACAAATATTCAAACATCCACACTTCATACATGTGCATAAAACTAATTGAGAAACATCTTGACAAAGAACTCACTATATGTACAAAACTATCATCTTTAATGCTAATTAAGCATTAACAAAGTTAAAAAGTCAGCATAGAATTTATTTAATTTAGTTGCACAAGTTGATGACATCATTACTTTTCAAACTAATTCCACTTTACACCCCGTAACATGTAGCCAATTTACTCTTTGCACCCTCATCTTTCAAATCTATCTCACTTTAGTCTAATTTTTAATATCGTCACCAAATTTACAAAATTTTTATACATGTACAATAAGTCAGCATGATGTACAAAATTTTGCAACAAATATTTTGGTTGCACATGGAAAAATTCTATTGAATTTGGTGACACGTTTAAACAATGGACTTAAATACTACGAATTTTGAATTGGAGAGATAAGATGCAAAGTATCCAAAACTAAAATTGGGGGTGCATAGTAGGAATTGGGTATAAGTTAAAGGGCACAAAATAATATTAGTCCTTATTTTTCTACTTGATTAATAAAACTTTAGTCAACGATTTTTGCAGTGCAGCTTTATTAATTTATTGAACTTAGTATTTGTTCGGGAGTAGGTTCAATATGCACCCTAAATTGTGGATTTAATCTATTAGGACGTAATACCCTCCATGTATATATGACTCAAATATTTCTTTATTCAACTTTAATAATGTCTTCTTAAGACCTAGTGCCCGAAATAATTAAAGAACCACACGCAATACCATATATATAATTCCAAGAAGTTCTACAATTTCGTTGAGAGAACTATCCCATTAGTTTTAAAAACTTATATAGTATATGCTTTTAAGGTACATGGTGTTGTACCTTACAAGCCTTTAAAGTACAACGAGATGCTTAGCTAAAGAAACAGTAGAATTTTCTTATAATTTCTAATACAAAAGGAAATCATAAAATATAGAAAAATACTTAAATAGATCTATTCTTGGACCCTACTGTCATCCTATTTATAAACATTTTCTTTTGATTTTCTAGTTTTCAATTAGGAAGATGAATCGTGCAGTAACAAGGGCTAGAAGTTGCATTCATGGAGAGTTTCTATTCATACAATGTGGTTGCCCTGGAGATCTTTTTCTTAAAGAGAATTTTCTTTTGTAAGCTTTTGCCTTTGTTTGTTTCTATGAGATTTCTATCAGTTTTGGCCTGTCCCTTGCATATGTTGGTAACATTTAAGGAAGAAGAAAAAAATTCAAAATTTCATTAGTTGATTGAAACCTCAATCAGAATTTTAACATCTTTTGGTATACCTATGTATGTAATCACATTAGTTTGATTTCAATGTTTTGCACATAACTGTAAGTCTAGATTTAGGAAAAGAGGGAAAAGGATAAAAGCAAACACACCATAATGTGTTTATGAAAAAAAAGTGTTAGTACAAAATTCTACTTGCCAAATATTTTATAAGATAAATGGAGAGAAAGAGAAAGAAAAAAAAAAAAGGCTGCTATATATAGTACATTTCCTGATCTAAAAGAAAGGGTATAGTACTTTTTGTGGAATAAATCGTTTCTTATTTGTCTTTGTTTGATGTTAATGCAAATGAAGATTATATCTAATTAAAAAGAATGTTCTTGAATAATCGTTCCTAAGAATGTTGTACTTGGTACACGAGTTACATACTATGTGGTTGCCTGGAGATATTTTTCTTAAAGAGAATTTTCTTTTTTGGCCTTTTTCCTTTATTTGTTTCTATGAGATTTCTATGACTTTTAGCATGTCCCTTGAATATGTTGGTAATATTATACAATTTCAAAATTTCATTAGCTGATTAAAAGCTCAATCGGAAATTTGGAATGCCTTTTGGTACACTTATATATGGAATCACATTAGTTTGATTTAGATGTTATATACATGTGACACGATCCGCCCATTTAGACGAAGAGGTTTGGCCCAAAATGAAAGTAAGTCCAAATGATTGGCCCAGAAGATAAAGGAACATTCTAGAGTTCTTTAGAATTTCCTTAAATGACCTTGGATTCTCTAGAATATTCTAGAAGGAATATTCTTTGTATAGATTCTGTCTAGAATCATGTAGATTTGGAATATTCTCTAGAAGGAATATTCTTTGTATAAAATTCTCTAGAATCTTGTAGATTTGTATTTAATTTGGTAGGTTCTAGAATTTTCTCTTACAAGTATAAAAAGAGGCCAACCCCCTCATTTGTAATACACCTCAGAAGTTGAGCAATTGAATATACAGAGCTTTTCATTCTCTCAATTCTCTCTCTTCTATTGTTGACAGTATGAGAAAGGCTGACTTAGGGTGAAAACCTAAGTGCCGTACGGGTTGGGAGCACTAAAAAGAGTGAGCCCGTGACACATGACTACCAGTTTATATTCTAGACAAGGGAGAAAATGGATAAAACAAGAACATTATAATGTGTTTACCAAAAAAATGTTAGTACAAAATTCTAATTGCCAAATATTTGATAAGAGAAATGAATGGGAGAAAGAGAAAAAAGATGTTGCCATATGTAGTACATTTCCCTATGTAAAAGAAAAAGTGGAGAACTTTCTAAGGGATATGTCTATTTCTTTGTCTTTGTACAATCATTGTAATTGAAGATTCTACCCAAATAAAAAAAAATATATTCTTGTAATCGTTCCCAGGAATATTTTTTTCCATAATCATGCTATAGCTTGGATGAATAGGAAGTTTTCGATTTTAAATTTAAGAAATTTGGGTATGTACTACTATACTATTTAATGGATATAAGGATGTTAAAAAAAATTATAGTAGTTTTGATTCCAGTTGGTGATCTTAACAAAAATTATAGCAGCTTTGATTCCAGATGACCTATTCAATTTCTAGAAGAGCCATTACTTTCACAAGCCATAACCTATATTATTAAAGATGCATCAGATTTGAGCAGTAGATTATGGATCATAATGCCGAAATGTTGTTCAAAAGTTCAAATGAATTAGACACACAAGGAAGATGGAATTCTACTTGAACAGGTTCTGGAATCTACCAGTCAATGCTTGATTTGGACTCTCAAACTTTATGAAAAATTCGTTCAATCTATTGTTATATCATTGCTAAAACTTCTACACATTTCATTCCTCATAAGATTTGTCAATTTTTTTGTTTCATTTGTACATGAAGATATACACATCCACATTCACAAACTATTTGCATTATTCATCATATGCATATGAAAATCTCAAAGAAATAAATATAAAACAAGAACAAAATTGAAAATATATTAAGAAGTAGTTTTTGTTTTAAAATTTTTCCCACTTTAGTTATATATTTATTTATAAAATAGTTTTTTTTGGATTTTTTTCACTTTTTTAAATTTCGGAGCTCATCCAATGGTCATATTGAGGCAGATGGTCAAATTGATATTCTATACGTGACACATCCCCATATTGCTAGTCCTATTTTTCAGGTGAACCAATGAATATCCTTATAACTTTATCTTGTTTTAGTTATTGTTTTTAACCACTTTTGAGTATAATTTTATTAATTGAGAGTTACTTATAATATTAGAAATATAAAATTTTTCCTTATTATTATTATCTAAATTTTAAAATTGATATACTCTTATTTACATTCATTTGTGAAAATATGTTCATGTAAATGTCTCAATGAAATGTGGAGACATTCTATCTTTTATTTGAAGTTAAGTAATGTGTAGCTATATTTGATGGCATAAGGAGTTATCTTTTGTCTCATTTACATAATTGCAAAAGCAAATGCACTTCAATTTTTTATGTTTAGATTTCAAATGCATTTCTATTTTATATGAATAGACAATTGTTTTCATCTCAACCACATCTATGCTCACTATAACAACACGAATTCTTTGATGCTAACACTATCTCAACCAAAAAAATCAGTATTACATTGCAACAAAAAATTTGATATCGTGGAATAAAAATGTGTGTGTGACATTGGAAATTTTTCTTTTATGCCTCCGAAAATAAGTTTTTGAAAAAAATGTATTTTGCACGTGTATCAAAATATTGATGAAAAACAGTATTCGCAAATTATATTTAATTAACTTAGAAACACAATCAAGCCTCTATGATGAAATAATGTATAATACTTTATATTTAGTTTCTATTATTTCTTTTCTTTGTGAGAATAAAATAATTTTCAACTTTAATTATTTATTTTATTTAACTTCTGAAAACATGTCATGTCCATTACGTGCCAATCTTATCTTCTTCTCTTTTTCTTCACTTTCAAAAAACGTATGTACTTTGTTTTGCATCAACAAACTTGATTTAGTTACTTCTCATTTTTTTTCTACAATATATTTCTCCCTAAATTTGAATTCCTTTATGCACTTTTCATCTCTATTAAAAAGATACACAAAAACATTCACACATCCACATTTCTTGTGCATAAAACTAATTGAGAACCAACATGACTAAGAATTTACTAAATCTACAAAATTATCACCTTTTAATCTAATTATTTTTTAATCAAGTTAAAAATCCTATATAGAATTTATTCATTATAATTTTACAAGTTGATGATCTCATTATTTTTTCGGACTAATTCCACTTAACACCCCTTAATTTACACCCAATTCTTACTTTGTCATCCCCAACTTTTAAATTCATCCCACTTTAGTCTAATTTTTAATACTGACTCCAAATTTACGGAATCATTATGTATGTATAACAAATTCAACATGATGTACAAAATTTTGCCACAAATATTTTGGTTGCACATGCCAAAACTCTGTTGAATTTGATCATAGGGTTAAAAAATGAACTGAAATGGTAAGGATTTGAGAGCTAAGGATGAAAAGTATCCAAAACCAAAAAATTGGGCCCAAATTGGAAAGAGTATAAATTAGTGGGTGCAAAATGAAATTATTCCTTACTTTTTTATTTGATCAATATAACTGTAGTCGATTTTTTTCAGTCAACTTTCTTAATTTATTGAAATTAGGACTCTCTCCATTTCAAAATAACTGTACTTTAGATAGATTGTCTTGTTTCAAGTTGTCTGTCGCTTTAGAAAATCAAGAAGGTATTAAATGATAATTTTTCAGCTTTTACTCTTATTATCATATTAATAGAGAGAGAATTATGTAGAGGTACACAAATGATTTTGGAATATTAATGTAAAAGGGAAATTTAGTCAACTGAACTATATTTTTATAAAATTGATGGGATTTAATAGCTTTCTAAATCCATGTGCACCAACCAAATGAGACACTTATTTTGACTACACACCCCAATTTGTGAATTTAATATTTTAGAACGTAATACTCTCCATGTACATATGAGTCAAATATTGCTTTATTTAACTTCTCTTTAAGACCTAGTGCCTGAAATAATGAAAGAACCACATGTGGTAGCATATATATTATTCCTGGAAGTTTTACAATCTCGATGAGTAAACCATCATATTGGCTTTAAAGGTTTGTACAATAAGGCACATGATATTGTACTGTAGAAGCCTTTCAAGTATAATAGGATGGTTACCTAAAGGGACTGTAGAAGTTTCTAATAGTTCCTATTACCAAAGGCAGACATATAAAATAGGAAAATACTTAGGTAGATCCAGTTTTAAAACCCATCTATATACCTTGAAGTCTGGATTAACTTTGATTATTATGAAATTTAGCTTGCATTAGCTAATGCCATTTATTCCCTCCTATTCTGATAGTAACCTTGCTTGTACGTAAAAGCGCCTTCCTCTAAATAAAAGTGTAAGTCCGAGCCATGGTGCAATAAAGGCAAAGGTCTTGCTGCCCACCACACGATAGAATGCAATAGCGACGCAAAGGTTCTTGGAGTCAGGGAATTGATCCATTTGATAAGGAAGGGAATACTATATAAGGGGTAGTGCTCCGAAGTAGAATACAACTCCACATGCAGTACGAATCTAATTTGATTTAAGTTTTAAAGTCTTGCAAGCCAATCCTTGTCTCTTTGCTCTATTTTCTTGCAATGCTATGCCTATCAAATTGGGGAAGGCTTCTGTGACCTTATACTTATTAGCTTGTTTGACTAAACTTGTTGACTTCCCGTCCACTAAAAGTCGATAACCTTTGTTACCGTCGGTTCCCGTAACCAACCTTCTATTATTACATTATGTCTTTCTTTCTAAATGGCTTGCAGCGGTTCACTACACTAAAGGCTTTCAGTGAACTATTGAAGCTACTGAGAGAGTACCAGTTTAGTCAAAAAGTTTGAAACCTCTCTAACTACTTTTTCAACTTCTCTACCCTCGATCCCAAATATGTCATATTCCTACTAATAAAAGTTGATCTTGATCCTTTTTCGGAAACTAATGCTGTTGATTTAGTAAACTCCTTAACTTTATAGGCAATCTAGCTCAATACTTTCTAGTTGAATATAGTCAATTGGAAACTCCTCTCTCTTCACTTCAAGAGATTTAATTCATAGCACATGACTTACGAGTGAGGTTAAATATCATGTATGTAACCATTTCCAAAAAAAATATAGCAGGTGCTACGTGCTTTCTTATGGAGAGAAGTGGATCAAGCTAATATTCAAGTATTAAAGATAGTTAGAAGGACCTGTCTATTATACACATCTAGAACTCTAGGTTATTCTAATTTTTGCTAACTATTTCATGTCATGGATTTTATACTAATATCATGCCTCATCATTTGGATATTTGACAGGTGTGCTCTAGCTTATAAATATTATTATGTCAGAGTACACATCTCAAATATATTGAACGTGAGACGAGTGATTGATACAAGAAATGGAACAAAACTAATGAATGGGGAACTCTAGGGTTAGTTGCTGAGGAGGAAGTAATCATTAGTGAACTTGAAAATTAATGCCAGATGCAATTTTTGCTAACTATTTCATGTCATTGTTTTTATACTAATATCATGCCTCATCATTTGGATATTTGATAGGTGTGCTCTAACTTATAAATATTATTATGTCAGAGTACACATTTCAAACATATTGAACATGAGACAAGTGATTGATACAAGAGATGGAACAAAAGATCCTATGCAATGCACTTTCATCAGATTCTATTATATAGGTAGCGGAAAGATCAAAAATCTTTACAGTTTAAAGTGCTCATACCTCAATTATAGATATCTCTTATGTTTCCTGGCATTATTTTGTGTGCTTTTCTTAATTTACTTGTCTCTTGACATGCTTTTGTTATGTGAATTAATGGAAGATTACACTTGTTTAAAAAGATAAACTGGTAGAAGTGCTTTTATGCTTTTCTAAAGCTTTTTATCTGGTGTACAGAGGATATTATGAATGAAACTGAATGAGATAAAATAGAGTAGGTAGAGATGGCAAGAGAAAGGCTGGGCAGGTTTTCCATACTTACGAGGCAAAGCGAGGGGCATTTAGACACCCAGCTTGGTAGGGCCATTTGTAGCTTCAAGCAATCCATGTATGAAAGAAAATGTATAGGCTTTATGGAGTAATAATGAACAATAGCTGATCAGGACAAATTCTAATTTTTCTTTGAATTTCATCTTGAAGGTTTGAATGTGATCTAATAGAGGTATTTGATAGGATATGAAGAGATATATAAGTTTTAAATCAGTTTTTTTTAAAAAAAATTGTTTGCAGAATTTCTTTAAATTAAATCTATATTTAATTGATAAACGTGATACAATTAGTTCTAGATAAGATCTAAAAGAAAAACTGAGAAAAGAAGTATGGGAAGATGGGAATAGAAAGGGAGGGTAGAGATAAGTGATAAAGATGGTAAATTTGAATTATATGAAAAGGAGTTACAAAAGGGGTATGAAAGAGAAATTTATCTAAGAATTAAAAACCGTGTGATGAATAAAAGATACTTATATTAAATTCATATAATGAAATAATGAATCTAAAATCTTTATTTTGTGAGAATTTTTTTTTTTTTTTGGAAAATGGATTGTTTGCATAAATAAATGGCCGGACAATACAAAATCAAGAATTATTTGTCAGAATTCATAATTAGTTTTTATTTATTTTTCCTAATAAAAAATAATTTATAGGTGTTAAATATATATTTAAATCTTTATTTTATGATTATAGACTCATTTTTTTTAAAAAAATAATGGACTAAAATTTTTGCAATATAAATTACCAGACAATGTAGAAATTAATCTTAATACAATGTAGAAATTAAGAATTATTTGTCCGAATTCATAATTAGTTCTAATAAAAATTTACTTGAAAAGTGTAAAGATAAAGTTAAGATTTTAAATATTTAAACTCCTATTACTTTTTTTTTTTTTTAGTTAATGAGTGATAAGTAAAAAAATAACTTATAGTATAGTGTCACTTGTCATCGTCTAGTAGCATTTCGCTAAAAACCCTTTCTCTATATTATGTAGTACTAGCTAATAACCTATGCTATGCACGGGAAGGTAAATACAACCAATTTATAGAATAAAATAATATTAGTGAATTGATATTTGAAACTTTTAATTAACTAAATAAATAAAAATAAATAAACTAAGTAACTTAATAATTAAGTTCTACAGTATAACTTCAAAAAAAAGAAAAAAGATAATACTATATGGTATAAAAAATTGTTAGATTCTTGTCGTATATAAATTGATTGTTAATTTTAATTGCTACGTACATTACTTAATCATATATGTTATTTCATTTGAAATAGATAGGACAATCTTTAAAAAAAAAAATCATGTTTAATTAACAAAATGGTTTTTAAAATATTACATAGTAAACTTTAAAAAAATCAAAATTCTAGGTTGGATTATAACATCAAAATCTCAATAAGTATTTAATTCTATCAAAATTATAGAAAATAAAAATGCTACATTTATATGGAATACAAATGAAAATGCGAGTTATTATCTATACGAAAAAGAAAATGACACTTCTAACAATTAATTTTACATCTCTGTATATAAAGCATACATGTAAATATGATGATATGAAAATAAATCAAAAGTAGAGAAGAAATTGTACTAAAGTCAGTTTTTAACATAATGTGTTACATCCTCACCTAAAAATAACGTCTTGTTATAAAAATTAAACACAATATATGAAGATTTAAAGAAAATGTATGAAATTGAGAGAGAAAAAAATATGGAAGACTTGACGGCCTGTACTTTTATTCCTCCTTTAGTGCATATATTTATAAGAGTACAATAGCCCGTATTAATTACGTAATGTAAATAACGTAATTTGTATCTACAGTTATTAGATCTTTAGATATAGATGGACTTCTACTACAACATATCAAAATTAAAATATATGTGTAGACATCCACAACTAAGAGTATTTGTAATACTCCCCCTTGGATGTCTAATAACTAGACTATGTGCCTCGTTAAAACCTTACCAGAAAAAAACCGGTGGGACAAAAAATCTAGTAAAGGAAAAAAGAGTACACAAAATTTATAGTACACTTTTGCATGTTGTCTCAATAAAAACTTGCCTGAAAAACACATTAGGACAAAACCTTGGTCAAAGGAAAAAGAGTACAGTGTGTACTATTACTCCCCCTCATGAAAACATCACTTAATATCCTTGAGACGGTGCATTCCGATATTGTAAACTACCTTCTCAAATATTGATATTGGTAACGCCTTTGTGAATAAATTAGCTAGATTATCACATGAGCAAATCTATTGGATATTAATATCACTATTTTTCTGAAAATCATGAGCTAGGAAATAAGTATAGTGTAGAAAAATTTCGGAGAAATATGTTTCGTTTTATCTCTTTTGATTTAACATCCCTTTAACTGGGCTATGCATGCTGCATTATCTTCATATAATATTGTTGGCAACTTCTCTTCTAATGTTAAACCACATATCTTTTGGATATGTTGGGTTAATGACTTTAACCAAATACATTCTCTACTTGCCTCATGTATAGCAATTAATTCTGCATGATTTGAAGAAGTAGTGGCTAAAGTTTGTTTTGTTGAACGCCATGATATAGCTGTATCTCCACATGTGAATAAATAACCCGTTTGATATCGAGCTTTATGTGGGTCAGATAAATATCTGACATCTGCATAGCCAATTAACTATAATTTAGGTTCACTTGAATAGAGTAAACCCATATCAATAGTTTCTCGGAGCTATCTAAATATATGCTTAACACCATTCCAATATCTTCATGTTAGAGAAGAACTAAATCTTGCTAACAAACTTACAGCAAATGTTATATCAGATTGTGTAATTATTAGCAAGATACATTAATGCTCCTATAGCACTTAGATATGGTACTTCGAGACCAAGAAATTCTTCATCATTCTTCCGAGGATGGAAAGGATCTTTTTTCACATAAGTGATCTTAGAACCACTGGGGTACTCAATGAATGTGCTTTATCTATATAGAATTTAATACTTTTTCTATATAAGCTGATTGGTGAATGAAAATTCCATGCGTTAAGTGTTCAAATTATAGACCTATACAAAATTTTGTTTTACCTAGGTCTTTCATCTCAAATTCTTTCTTTAAATAGTTCATTGCATTTTGAGGCTCTTTAGGAGTTCCAATAATATTTATATCATCAACATATACAATACTTATCACAAATTTTGATCCAGTTCTTTTTATAAAAATACATGGGCAAATTGGATAATTTTTGTAACCCTCTTTCGAGAGATACTTGCTGAGGCGATTATACCACATACGCCCAGATTGCTTTAATCCATACAAGGATTTACGTAGTTTTATCATTGAACAATTTCCTCGAGAAACTTTATATGTCGGGCATGTTAAATCCTTTAGGGATTTTCATATAGATTTCTGTATCAAGCAAGCCATATAAATAGGTTATCACAACATCCATTAGACGCATTTCAAGTTTTTCATGAACTTTTAAACTAATAAAATATCTAAAGGCGATTGCATTCACCGCAGGAGAATATATTTCTTAATAATTAATGCCGGATCTTTGTGAAAATCTTTGTGCGAAAAAGTGTGCTTTGTATCGCTCAATTTCATTCTTTCTATTTCATTTGCGCACAAATATTCATTTGTACCCCACCGACCTTACACCTTTAGGTGTTTGGATTACAGGTCCAAAAACCTCACGTTTTGAAAATAAATTTAATTCTACTTGAATTGCATCTTTCCATTTTGGCCAATCATCTCTGTGTCGACATTCTTCGATATTAGGTTCAAGATCCTCATTTTCATTCAAAACATCAGTTACTATGTTATAATCAAAGTTGCTGTTGACAACAATATCTTTTTGGTTCCATCTTTTTCTATTAGAGACATAACTTATCTATATCTCTTCATTTTCATTAGATTCAGGTACCTAATCCACTTCTGGAATTCTATAATTAGTTATGTCTAGGATCTCTTCAAGGGCACCCGTCTCCATTATATGACAATCTTGAATAGTTGCTTCTTTCCTATTTCAAGGATTCTTATCTTTAGAACCGATTGGTCTACCACGCTTTAGGCATAGTTTACTATCATTTCCACTGACAGGTTGTTCTACTAGAAATTCAATTCTAATTGGAGCATTTTTAACTAGTACATGAGTTTAGCAACTCGTTTTAGGTTAGTAAATGAATTTGATGGTTGATTCACGATATTTTACAAAAGATTTATCTTTTGAACTTCTAGTTCACATTGTTTTGTACGAGGATCAAAGTGTGATAACGATAATTTATTCCATTCAATTTTTCTATCCAACTGTTTATCTTCTCCCCCTAATATTAGGAAAATATTTTCATCAAAATGACAATCAACAAAACATGCTATAAATAAATCCCCCGTTAATGGTTCAAGATATTTAATTATAAAGGGGGACCCATATCTTTGAGGACCCAACCTTCTGTGAGGACCCATCTTTGTGCGTTGTGGTGGAGAAATTGGAACATATACCGCATAACTAAAAATTCTTAGATGGGATATGTTAGGCTCTTGACCAAAAGGCAATTATAATGGAGAGAATTTCAAATAACTTGTTGGTCTGATACATACAAGTGCTGCTGCATTCAAAATAGTAGGTCCCCAAGCAGAAGCAGGCAATTTTATTTTCATAAGTAATGATCTACCAATTAATTGGAGATGCTTTATGAATGATTCTGCTAGACCATTTTGAGTTTGAACATGTGCTATGAGATGTTCAATAGTTATACCAATTGACATACAAAAATCATTAAATGTCTGAGATGTAAATTCGCCAGTATTATTAAGGCGAATTTTCTTAATTGCATAGTTTGGAAATTATGCTCTTAATTGAATTATTTGAGCAAGTAATCTCACAAACACTAGGTTGCGAGAAGATAATAAACACACATGAGACCATCTAGTAGATGCATCTATCAAAAATATGAAATATCTAAATAGTCCAAACGATGGGTAAATGGGCCCATAGATATTACCCTGAATATGTTCAAGAAATATTGGGGATTCAATCTCGATTTTAATTAGTGATGGTCTAATAATTAATTTTTCTTGAGAACAAGCAGCACAAGGAAATTCACTAAATTAAGGAATCCTCAAATTCTTCAATAAATGTCTATGTAACTTTGCAATTATTGTACGCATCATATTGTTCCCGAGATGGCCTAAACCGGTCATGCCAAATAACAAGAGTATTTGGATCAGTAAACTTCTAATTTCCTGTAACATGTGATTCAATTGTACTAATATATGTATAGTACAAATCAGAAGAAAAAGTAGACAATTTTTTCAAAACACATTTCTTTCTAGATATTATTTTTGTGATATATAGACAATACTCAATATTTTTCTCATTTAGAGTCTCAATATGATATCTATTTCGGCGGATATCTTTAAAACTTAATAAATTTCTTTGAGACTTAACAGAAAATAATGCATTATTTATAACAAATTTTGTTCCTCCGGGTAATAATATAGTGGCTCTTCCGGAACCATCAATTAATTCAACACTACTCGATATTGTATTAACATTTGCATTACCCTTTATTAAATGAGAAAAATATTTGTTATTTTTAAGTATTGTATGTGTTATTGCACTGTTAGCAAGACATAAGTCTTCAATGTTCTTAAATCCAATTATTGAATGAAAAATACTCATATTCTTCATTAGAAAAATAACTTAATCAAAATAAATATTGCAAAAAAAAAAACAAAAAACCAAATTACATAAAAATAAATGTTATAATTTAAGCTAAACTACAAAAAAAAAAAACTACTGAATAAACTAAAAAAAAATCAACAGTTTTATTCATTCCCAACAATTTACTCATACCTCCCAAAAAAGTCTTAGATGCATCCAGATGTGTTATATCAGTGAGGTCATTGAAGTCATCACCATTATAGTTTAAGTCATCAACTTTATTAGTAAAATTTGTCATAACGCCATCACCTTGATAAGTCATATTTTCTTCCATATTTTTTTTTTTCCTTTGATGGATGCTTGATAAAATTTAACAAGATGCTCAGCAATACGACAAGTATGTGATCAATATCCTTTTATACCACATCGATAACACAAATTTTTAGAATTTTTAGTAAGATGTTTGAATTCTTTAAAGAAAGGTCTCTTAGACACATCTAGATGGTAGCATGGATAATTATTACGGCCTTTTCCACAGCCACGACCATGTCCATGTCTGGGTCCATGTCCATGGTCATAACCAAAATTATTTTTAGAATTGTTATGCATAGATGCATTCACTTCAAAGAATGAAGCACTTCCAGACATATTGGCATTCATGTCAAGGAATGGAGCAGTTCCAGTGGGACAAGATTCACCAAATATGATTTTTCATTAATAATTTGTTATTTAACTTAGCCACAAGAAGACATGAAATTAGTTGAGAATATCCCGTAAAACCTTTTTCACGACATTGCTGCTGCAAGAGCACATTCGAAGTGTGAAAAGTAGAAAATATTTTTTCCATCATATCTTCATCAATAGTATTTTGCCCACCATTTTAATTGAGAACTTATTCTAAACATTGTTGAGTTATAATACTTATAGATTTAAAATCTTGCAATTTTAAATGCATCCACTCATAATGAGATTTAGGAAGAATTACTGTTTTCTGGTGGTCAAATCGATCTTTTAGACATTCCCATAGATCTGCAGGATCTTTTATGGTGAGATACTCACTTTTTAATCCTTCATAGATGTGATGACGAAGAAAAATCATTGATTTTGTCTTATCCTGGTTGGATGCAGTATTTTCTTTTTTAATGGTGTCTCCAAGACCAATAGAATCCAAATGAATTTTAGCATCCAAAATCCATAAAAGATAATTCGGTTTTGCCCGTTATGTCACAAACCGTAAATTCAAGTTTGGTAAGATTTGACATGATTCAAAGTAATAATTGAAATAAATAATAAATATGTATTGGGATAAGAGAATACCTAAATATCTTTAAGTTTTACTGGATTGATCGTGCTGATAACGTATTATAAAAGTTAAACACAATATATGAAGATTTAAAGAAAATGTATGAAATTGAGAGAGAAACAGATAAAGAAATATGGAAGACTTAACAGTTTGTACTTTTATTCCTCATGTAGTGCATATATTTATAAGAGTACAATGACCCATAAGTTACGTAATGTAAATAACGTAACTTGTATCTATAGTTATCAGATATTTAGATATAGATAGACTTCCACTACAATTTATCAAAATTAAAATATATGTGTAGACATAAACAACCAATCGAATTTGTAACACGCCTATCATCATTGAATTGTTAGTTATTGATGAATATAATGTTGGATGAATATCTAAATAAAAATAATTTCATTTTCAAAATTTTTCTTTATGTGATAGAATAGATTATCAATTGTGAGAATAGCAAATTTAGTCCATCAAGTATTTATAAAATCTTATGAAGGACCTCCAAGAAAATTTTCAAGTTTCCATCTCTTAATTATCTTTTTACCCCATGAAAGTTCCCCAAGTTTTCTTGTTAATTTGAAGTCTCCAAGTTTTATTTAAAATTTTTCATCCTCAACTATTTTAACAATAATAAAAAGGACCTAAATTTTTTTTTCCTCTATCAAGTTTAATGAAGGTCTTAACAGATTATGAAAATAATTGAGGGATAAAATGTTTACAAAATAATTTGGGATTTCTATTTTTTTTAAAAAAACTCACCCCTCCCTCTATCCCTTAGTTACTCAAACACATAATTAATAGGTTATACGAAAGCATCTTGCATCCTAAGCTGCACTTTAATTGTGAATTTTTATTGGTTTAAAGATAGTCAAGAGACCAAAAAAATATATAAAAAAATAATTTGAGGGATCTTCAAGAGATTATTGGAAACAATTTTTTTAGTAAATTGCAATTTTATAAATTTTTGGGTTAATTACACTTTACCCCTGAACTCGTATTACAGTTGTACTTAACCCCATAAACCCAAATAATCTACACTTTGCCCCCCTTTAAAAGATTTATTAATATAAATAAATAGAAAATAATGATGTGGATGTTTTTTTTGACGAAAATAGCCACCAAAATTAGTTACTTTTAGTTTATTTATTTTTTAATTATTCTACTTATTCTTTTTAGTTTTTTATTTCATAATTATAAGGGAACTTTATGAATTGTTAGATTTTCCTTAGTCAACTAACATATTATCTTCTTCTTATAAAAATAAAAAATGAAAAATGAGAATTTTACAACTATTTTCTATTCCTTCATTTTTGGACAACTAAAACATATTAAATATAAATTTAGCAGACAAACTATATTTTATTTACATAACTTTGTATTCTTAAAGATATTCTTTAATAAAAGGTATTTAAATAAAATATGTTTTATTTATACTACTTTTACATTTCGTATGTTTAGCCCTCGTAAAGAAAAAAGAACAGAATAATTGTGAAATTTCCTTTTCCTTCTTGTTTATAAATAAAAAATAACTTGTAGGTTTATTAAGAAAAATGTAATAGTCCATGAAGTTCTCTTATGGTCATTAAATAAAAAAAGAAAATATAAAATAATTATAAATGAAATAAAAAGAGAGTAACTTTGCCAAGACTTGTTGGAGGGCATTTTTATCAACAAAAAAAAAAATTAAATCATCATTTTATAATTATTTATATTGTGGAATCTGTCAAAAATGGTAAAGTGTATTATTTGAGTTCAGGGATGGGTTGTAGGTTCAGGGGTAAAGTGTAACTAACCCGAAATTTTTTTGATAAAATTATTACAATTATGTAATTAAATGCAAGGATGATATTACTCATATATAATTAGGTTACTCTACTTTTAGTTTATTCGGAATAATCTTTTAAATATTATGTATCTATAGTGTTCCAAATAAACAAACCTAAAATATTTATCCTTCAACTTATCATATATAATTATAATAAAGTCGAAACCTAATACTTATCCATATCATATTCTCTTTTCTATTTGTCACAATTTAATTGGAACGTGACATATACTTGCTCTCTAAAGCCTTCTCTCAATTTTCTCTTTTATTATTCTATTCTCTCTCTTCTATCCTTTCTCACAATCTCTCATACTTTTACAGAAGATTATATCTATCTAAACTTTTCCCAAATTTAATTTTAATTTGAAAACTCATCCCTATCTAATCTATTTATTTATGCGTTTGTGATCATCACTATTAGAGCTGTAGCATTATTAGCAAATTACTAACCGGTGGCTCAGGTGATCAGAGAAGCCTTTCTAAGTAAAATTCAATAGGTAAATTTCATGTTTTTTGATTTTTTATGTTTTTCAAAAATTTCTACTTGAGTAATTGCTTTTTAATTTGTTGATGTAAAAAATTGTTCTTTTTGTGTTAAAGTTCCTATTTGAATAATAAATTGCTATAGGGTTCAATTTTTTATTCGTTAAAGTTTTGGATTGTTTTGGGTATTCATTCGTCTACTGATTGATTTAGTTTAATATTGTAGGTTTAAGAATGGGATCTAAAACCACCAAAATAAACAAATCCCACAAGAACAACAAGCAAAAAGGTACAATAGGAGAGCCAAAGAAGGAAAAGAAAGATAGTAGCGGCACCAAAGGGGATAAAAAATTCAAGGCAGCAAACAAAATAATTTTTTATTTCTTGAATGTAGTTTACGACATAGCTGTTAAGACTCAATATATATGAGAAAGACCTAAAGACAAATAGACCTACTAAAATAGCAAGGCAGATATTCTAAAGTTTTTAGAAATACTGGACTATAATTATATGTGAGTAGCCCATGGACCAATACTCATACCTCAATTAACTAATCAACAGTAACTTGACACCTAAGGCACTGTGGTTTAATAGGTTTACATTAAGGAATTCTTGATTACTTTGATGGTTTTTAATTAGAAAATAATATTACCAAGTGTTTGTATTATTGTTTATTGGATCTCTTTAGTAAAATTTGTAAATTTATTGAATGATGTGATTTTATAGATTTTGGGAGTTTTTTTAGTAGTTATCATTTTTTCTAATTTGAAAGTATTGATTAATTCCAGAAAACATTCCAATTTTTTTATTGCTTTACATTCTTGCATTTTTGCTGAAACTTTTGTACTGATTTTTTAGTTATTCAACTTCAATTTTTAGTTGCATTTTAGAATTGTCAAAATAATTTTTTTCTCATCCCTTTGGCGTTGCTTGTACTAGAATCCAATGTCCCCGTTGCCTTCCTTCCATTTTCGAGCTGATTAAAGTAACTCTAATCTTATGCAGTATATGTTTAACCTTATGTAATACGTGTTCTTTATATTTTTCATTATTAAATGTATTCTTTTGTTTCATTTATTTGAATGTGCAATGTTGCTTTATTACTTATAGTATGACTAATTATTTTACAAAACCAACATTAGATTTTTTTAATCTAGATGGTATCAGGTTTTATATCTATATCGGGAAGTATGCATCTAATCTATAAAAATGACGATGTACACTTCTTAACTAAGATATTAAATGAATAGGACATTGACAAAATATTTTTAAGAATCTCCATATTTTATTAGATGAAATGAACAAAGTTAAAATAATTTTGGTCTTGATAAACTTTTTTTATACATATTTTGAGCTTGAAAACAATTTAATTATTTACGGCATTGGATGTTAAGTTTTGCAAGTTATGTATTGTAAAAGTGTATTTATTTACCATGTTTATGAATGACATAAAGTCATTCGATAAGGGTTCATTCGATAAGGGTTTCAATGGAAGATGACTATTATTTCATTTATAAAGCATGAGTATTATTCATTAAGTAAATATTTGAACTAGGACAATGCATATTTATACTATGAATGTAAATGTGAAACCAATTTGTATGCTAATTAAAAAGGTGTCATACAATGAAAAATATTTATCAATTTAGTCAATCTTATTCCTTACAATTCATGTTATTTTTCACCGAGGTTATAAATTTTGTAGGACAGTATTTCATTTAAAATGATAAATTACCGTAAACATTCTTGTGGTATGTCTTTATAACTTATAACTCCTATATATTTTAAAAACTTATCTTAAACCTCTATTCACTTTTGACTGAAGGGTAGAGTGGATGGAAATCATCCAAATTAGTGGATTACACTGAAATTACATATGTAACCTCAACCCATTTTTTATATGGGTCTCTTGACCCAAGATCCATGGGCACTACCCAAAATCCACCAGCACTACCCAAGACCCACCACCAATTCTCCTGCAGCCACCATCTCCCATCCCTCCTTCCCCATCTTCTCCATCTTTGGTTGAAGCTTGAATCCCCTCCCATCTGCACTTTGGTTGAGTTCATAAAATTTGTTGAACATCACTCAAAGTCAGGTCAAAATAATCACTGTGCTAAATCTGAGTGATCAAAAGAAAAAAAGTGCACTATGACCGTTGCCGAAAATGTATGTCGAAAGTGAACCATCTATGTTGCTATCAATTACTTGCTTCATATTAAATAATCCTTTTTATTTTTTAGTTATTGTTTAGTTTATACTTTATAAGAGTTGATTTTTGGTACTCCTTAATGAAAGTATGTTGTGCCTTACAAACTTTTATTTTTAATTATTATATACTTTTTTAGCTTTAGCGCAAAAATAATCTCCAACATGGCTAATCTACATTACTTTGATTGCATGGTACTACGTTTTACTGGAAAATTGTTGGTGTAAATATTATTTTGGTACAAAAATTTACTGTTTCAAATTTTGATTTGCTGAAAAAGAAGATGGAGGGGTTGTGACTGTCCTAAGCCTTTTGGGCATTTTTTTATAAATTTTTGACAAATCCAACACTAGAATCGTAAGCTATGTAAAAGAACAAGTTCAGAAAGCAACATTGATGTTGATCTCAATTCGGAACAATTTTACCGGTAGAGGACGTTGGTGGCGCCGTCGTTGTTATTCCTCCAATTCTGCCATGGTTGTGAGTTTCAAGTTCTTTATCTTTAAGTAAATTTTTTTTTAACTGGTGAATGACTTAAAATATTCAAGGAATAAGGGCATTTTAGGCATTAAATGTTAAATATTTGAACGGGAAATGACTTTTTCACTTTAGTACTCGCACTTACAGCATGTAGAAGTTACACACGGTCAATATAAATGAATTTCATTCACTATATGTTTTAGTCCAAAAGACAAAGAAGTTTAAAATATAATTCTAAAATATGTGTGTGTCGAGAGAGAATGGGAAGGGAGAGGGAGAGAGAGGGGCAAGAGTCATAAGACTAAATCACATAAGGATTTATGAACAATTTGTGTATAAAGACAATTTACATAATTTTGATCTCAAAACTTTCAGAATTTGATTAATATGTTGTCTTAATTGTTTCCTTATGTAACAATCTTTAATGAATCAAATGGTTTAATTATTTATTAATATTTTTATCCCTTCAATCACTTCTAAAATTTAAGTCTTTCATATTAGACTACAAGTCTTACCCATACAAAAGTAATTATCCCTTCCACATTACTTTCGATAATTTTCAAATATTTATTTTTTATTTTAACTTATTTCCAACTCAAATACATAAAACTGCCTATCATGAAGATATTAAAATAAAACTGATAATATTAACCATCAAGGTCAAAATTTGAGTATTAAAAAATTATATCAATAGTTTTTTAATATTAAAATTCCTTTAAATATTTGATATAATATTAAATTTTGAAATGTTTGCTGTCATCTACATAGTTTCTTCCATTCAATGAACGGGGTAAAAACCAGTTATAAATAATATCATAAGACGTTCCTCTAATGATCTATTAGCTATGGGTTCGAGTCACTAAGGATAGGGAGAGAGGTGGGTTTAAAAATAAAAAAAATAATATAATTTTATATTTGGCATATATTGATAATAAGTGATATTTATATAATAATCCATGTCATATATATATATATATATATATATATATATATATATATATAATTTATGTAATAAAGTTGACGCATATATTCTCTCTCTGATCCTCTTTCCTACTTAACAGTCTAGCACAATCTTATTGGGAGGTGACTAAACTTGCTCCCTAATGCCTTTCACAAATTTCTCTCACACTACTCTTTTTTTCTCCTCTTCCTTCGCAATTGATTCTATGCTATCCCCTTCAATTCAAATTCATCTTCCTTTTCTTATCTCTTTTTTCAATTTTAAAAAAAAAATATCTATCACCTCTCACTTCTCTTTCTTTCTCCTCTTCCTTCCCGATTGATTGTATACTATCCCCCTTCAATTCAAATTCATCTTCCTTTTTTTTTTTCCTCTCTTTTTTCAATTTAAAAAAAAATATATCTATCCACCTCTCAATCCACTCATTCATCCATCTCTTCTACAATTCAAAAGTTCTTTCTTCTCTCTATCTCTTTTTCAATTTTTGAAAAAAAAATAAAATCAAACAGTCCTATATATGCAGAAATGTACTTATGTTTGTGGAGTAGGTTATGTCTCAGGTTTATACTATACAATTATTATTACTTGTGTTATTTTACTATTATTGGATCAACATATTATTTGATCCAATACTATTGTATTTTGAAGATGAATGGGCTAGGCAAGAGCGATATTCCTATTTTGTATGAGTTCTTTATTCCTGTGTGTTGATATGTTTGGTGATCTAGACCTATTTCAAGTACTTATTTTAACTTATATAGTTTTGTTCCTTTTTTTTTTTTTTTGGTTTCCTTTTTTTTTCATAATCAAGTTCTATTTACTTGTATTTCTATTTACTTATATTTTTTTCCGCTTCAATATTTTTCAGGGCTAAGATATTGGTTAATATGATCTATAACTGTTTGTTCGTGGATATGCCTTCTTTGTTTGTTTTCGACACGCTATGTTGAACTTGAGAACACGTCTTCTCTGCAAGTGGCCATGATGCATAAATATGTAGTTTGTATTATAAATAAAATTGGTGGGTATATGTAGCAATAAAAAAAAATCAGCACACATGCGCTGCTCTTCATGAAGGCTGGCCAAAAATGGTAACGCACATGCGTTGCTACAGTGCGCATGCCATTACAGTTTTAACCATTTGAAATTGAAAAACAGGTAAAATGGAGAGAGTTGCAACTTTTGGTTCAAGAAGAGTGTTCCATGAATTGAAAAGGTGTATTCCAATGGATTCCTCTGATCTTCCATCCCTATAAAAGAGAGTTGTACCCACTAATTCAACATATACATTCATCATTAAAAATCTGTCTCTGCTTATACATTATTTTCGGGAAGATTTCTAATTTTTGCTATTAAAAATCTTTAAAATTTTGTTTTATCCTAGAGGTAGGTTGCTATTCACCCAAAAGAAAACTATTGAATATAGTGGAGGCAATCAAAATCTTAAGGAAAGTGATATACATGCCTCAAATTCTACAGATTTTGATATTCCCAAATTATACAAGAAACACTTGTTTCCTACTCCATACTTGTCATTTCATTTCGTTTTATTTAAAAATATTAAGGTTTGAATGATTGTGAGTAATCATGGAAACAAGTGGTTAGTCTGCCATTAAAGTCATGAATCAAAATTTCATAAAATTGGATCGTCTTGATAGAACCGGAACAAATTTTAACCAGTGGAAAAACAAGATGATATTTTTCCGCACTGCACTAAAAGTTGCTTATGTTTTGGACCCTGCATTGCCCGAAATTCCTGCACCAACCATTGGAGATTCGAAGGAACTCAAGGCACAACGGGAGAAAAGGAAAGAGGATGAGATTGTGTGTACAGATAGAAATTTTCAACACCCTTTCAGACCATTTTTATGATCTTTTCACAGCGGCCAAATCTCCAAAGGAGATTTGGACTGCCTTGGAACACAAATATGCTACACAAAAAAAAAGTGCAAACAAATTTCTTGTTAAGAAATATTTTGAATTCCGTATTGTTGACTCTTCTTCTATTTTGGATCAAGTTCATGACCTTCAAATTATTGTTTCAAAGTTAAAAGATCTTGGTGTTGAAATTTCAGAATCACTTTGCAAGTGGGGGCAATTATTGCAAAATTTCCTTCTAATTGGAATGATTATCAAAAGAAATTGCTTCATACTACTGAAATTTTAACAATTGATCAAGTTTTGAAACATATGAGAATCAAAGAAGATATTAGAAATCTTCATAAGAAGGATTTAGAACTTGTTGCAAAAGTGAATTTTGTTAATGAGAATAAGAGTCAAATCACAAGTTCTAAAAGAAAGTTTTCTAAAAATACTAATTCTAAGGACAAGTTCAGAAGGAATAGAATATGTTCTAATTGTGGCAAGAAAGGGCATTATAAGAATGAGTGTAATTCCAACAAGAAACAGAAGAAGAATAATGCCCCTAAAGCAAATCTTGTTGAAAGAGATGCTGAAATTGTTGCAATAACAACTGATTGTGACATTGGTATGATTTTTAAATTGAATATGGCAATTTCAAATGATTGGTGGTATGACTCTGGTGCTACCATGCACATGTGCAACGATAAGTCTTAATTCAAGAAATTCTTATGAAAATATTCCTAATAGCTATGAAGTGCTTATGGGAAATCATGTTTCTACCAAAGTTCATGGCAAGGGAAGTGTGGAGTTGCAATTCACTTCCGGCAAGAAGCTTGTGTTAATGAATGTATTTCATATTATGAAAATTAGGAAAAATCTTGTATCAGCCCATGTATTGAATAAGAAAGGGTTGAAAGTTGTATTAAAGTCAAACAAAGTTATCTTGTCCAAGTATGATATATTTGTAGGAAAGGGTTATTCTTGTGATGGCATGTTTAAACTATGTATCACTAAAGACAATATTTCTATTTATATTGTAGATTCTTCTTATTCTTTATAGCATGGTAGATGAGGACATTTTAATCATAAAGTACTGCATTTTATGTCTAAACATGGGTTAATATCTATCAAAGATAATTTTGAGAAGAAATGTGAAACATGCATTCAAGCAAAAATAACTAAGTTGCCTTTTCTAAAAGTTGAAAGAAGTATACAAGGATTAGAAGAGAACATATCAGTGAATTAGTGGTTGATATTTAGATCTTTCTAACAATAACTGTGTAATAGATATTTCATCACTTTCATATATGATTGCTCTAGATACCAAACATGTTATTTAATGAAAGCAAAGGATGAAGCATTTTATATGTTTAAATCTTATAAATCTCTTGTAGAAAATTAATTGGATAAGAAACCAAAATATTGAGGAGTGATAGAGGTAATGAATATTTTTCTACCGAATTCTCAATATTTTGTGAACAAAATAGTATTATACACCAAATAAGTGCACCATACATTCCACAACGAAATGGTTTGGCTAAAAAAAAGAATAGAACTTTGGTGGACATAATTAACACCATGATCCTAAGTTCTGGTTTGCCACGGATTTTGTGGGGAGAAGCTTTGTTGGCTGAATTTGTCATCTACATAATTGAATTTCGTGTCTCAAGACTAAACATCCATATGAAAAATGGAAGGAGAAATCCAAACTTAACTTATCTTAAAGTTTGGGGATGTATAGCGTATTATAGAGTCCCAGTTATTAAAAGAATAAAGTTGGGACTGAAAGCACTTAAAAGTGTGTTTGTTGGCTATGCTGAAAATTCTAAAGCCTATGGACTACTTGACATTGATTCTAATGTTATTATTGAATCAAGGGATGTTGAATTTTTTGAGAATAAATTTCTTAAAGATTCAAATATTGATGTGGATCCAATTAAAGCACAAGAACCGACTTCAAATATTGATCCTTCTTCTAATAAAAGGAAGGAAATTGATACTCCTCCTAAACTTGGAAGAAATCAAAGACAAAGGAAAGAAAAACATTTGTCTTCTGATTTCATATCTTCACAAGCTATTATTTTCTTAGTTGAAGGCAATAGAGATCACTTATTTAATAAGATTCCTATCTTATTAAATATAGAAGATGATCCTAAATAATTTCGTGAAGTTATGTCATCAAGGGATGCAACATTTTGGAGAGAGGCTATAAATGATAAGATGGACTCAATATTATCTAAACGTTAATAAATAATACTTGGGTTCTAGTGGATTTACCTCCTGACTCTAAACCTATTGGTTGTAAATGGGTGTTTAGGAGGAAATATGCCACTGATGGATCCATATTGACATATAAAGCAAGACTTGTAGCTAAACGTTTTAGACAAAAGGAAGGAATTAATTATTTTGACACTTATGCACCTGTTGCAAGGATTACATCCATTAGGGTACTAATGTCATTAGCTTCCACTTATAACTTGTGTGTACATCAAATAGATGTTAAAACAGCCTTATTTAATTAAAAATTTGATTGAAAAAATGTATATGGAACAACCAAAAGGTTTTACATTGCCAGGAAATGAACATAAAGTTTGTAAACTAGTTAAATCTTTATACGGTTTAAAACAATCACCCAAACAATGGCATAAAAAGTTTGAATCAGCTTTACTCTTTAATGGATTTAGATATAATAATGCTGATAAGTACATTTATTCTAAATTTATTGAAGAATATGGTGTGATTATTTGTCTATATTCAAATGTAGACGATATGCCAATTGTTAGTAAGGGTGTACTTGAAACTAAGAAGTATCTGTCTTTTCAATTCAAAATGAAGGATCTTGGTGAAGTAGATACTATTTTAGGGATTAAAGTTAAAAGGCATAGTGGGGGTTATGCTTTATGTCAAGCACATTATGTTGAGAAAATCTTGAACACGTATCAACATTTAAATGTGAAATAAGCAAATACTAGATTTGACCCTAACTTTAAATTAAGTGAGAATACTGGCAACCCTATTGCTCAAATTGAATATGCAAGTGTCATAGGAAGTTTAATGTATGCAATGAGTTGCACAAATCCAGATATTTCTTTTGCCATGTGTAGATTATCTAGATATACTAAAAATCCTGGAAATGATCATTGGAAAGCAATTGGGAGAGTCCTTGGTTATCTTAAAAGAACTAAAGATTTAGTACTTTTCTACAATAGTTTTCCAGCTTTGCTTGAATGATATTCTGATGCTAGTTGGTTTACTAGTATATCAGTGATAAAACCTCTACAAGCAGGTGGATTTTTATGTTTGGTGGAGGAGCAATTTCATGGGCTTCAAAGAAACAAACTGTAATTGCTCATTCCACAATGGAAGCTGAATTCATAACTTTGGCCTCAGCTTGTAAAGAAGAGGAATGGTTGAGAGACTTTTTATTAGACATCAAGTTGTGGCCTCAACCAATCCTAGCCATTGCTTTGAATTGTGATATTGAAGCCACAATGTCTAGATTATGGAATAAAATATACAATGGTAAATCTCGATATATAAGTCTAAGGCATACTTATATTAGACAGTTGTTAAATGATGGCGTCGTAACTGTTGCATATGTAAGAACATACAATAATTTAGCGGATCCGTTGACTAAACCTCTTGTGAGAGATTTGGTGAAATCGACGTCATTGGGAATGGGATTGAAACCCTTTATCTAAAACTACTAACAATGGTAACCCAACCTTTATTCTAGTACTCCTACTAGATTAAAAGGTTTAATATGCTAAAAACAAGTTGCTAATAAGTAGTTGTGAGCATTAAAATTATGTGTATACCATTCCATGTTGTTAGTGTAAATGGTAACCCTTAAGTGGGAATGTTGAGAATATAAATATTTATATTCTTAATGAAATCATCTTATTGTATTTTTAACCTTAAAAGTTTGAGAAGATTTTACCTATATGATCATAAGAAGTGGTGCTGCTTTTAAACAAAAGTTTAGGGTTCTCTTTTGTGCATGATCATGAATTAGGATAGAGCACGTGACCGGTAACAGTGCTAAAACTATTTTGTGAACATGTGTATAAGGTTAACAAGTTCATGTGTGTGATAATTCTAGTCTAATTTAAATCATGGTTTAAGCAACCATTCCACCTTGATTTGATTAGGTCTAGTGAGTTATTTACACTATAGAAAAGTTTAAGACAATAGTCACTTTTCTTTATGCATGATGTTAAAAGAGATAGTGAGTTGTATTTATATTACAAACTAAGTGGGGAAATGTCAAATATGTAGTTTGTAATATAAATAAAATTGGTGGGTATATGTTACAATTAAAAAAAAAAGAATTCAGTGCACATGCGCTACACTGTAGCAGCGCATGTGAGCTAAAGGTAGTGGCCAAAATGGTCAGCGCACAGTGCGCGCATGTGCGTGCGCCACTTTAGTTTTGACTGTTTGAAATTAAAAAACGGATAAAATAGAGAAAGTTGTAACTTTTGGTTCAAGAGGGGTGTTCCATGGATTGAAAATGTGTATTCCAATGGATTTCTCTGATCTTCCATCTCTATAAAAGAGAGTTATACCCACTAATTCAACATATACATTCATCATTAAAAATCTGTCTCTTCTTATACATTGTTCTTGGGAAGATTTCTAATTTTTGCTATTAAAATATTCAAGAATTTGTTGTATCCTAGAGGTAGGTTGCTATTCACCCAAAAGCGAACTATTGAGTATAGTGGGGGCAACCAAAACCTTAAGAAAAGTGATATACACGCCTCAAATTCTACAGGTTTTGAGTGGTATTTTCAAATTTTACAAAAAAACACTTATTTCTTACTCCATACTTGCCATTTCATTTCGTTTTATTTAACAGTTTAACCACACCATCCTGTTTATTAGAAGTGCAAGGATTAGGTTCACTCTTCTTATATTGTGGATGGCTGTAATAACATTACAAAAGTTACCCGTAATTGCAGTTTGAAAAAACCATCAAGTATAAACAACTGATGAGTGTGACCTTATGCTGCATCGATGATGAAAGAGTGCCATAGTCAATAGTGTGTATTTCAAGTAAAACGACACGTGGGCTAGAGATATTAAGACCAAGTAGTTCACTTCCTATCTTAAAGTTCCTTTTCTTTTCTTAATATTTTTCATTGGTACCCACAATATATATATATATATATATAACCTAATATAATTGCGAAAAATTCTATAGTCCCTTTTAGGAAATCATTCCCTTGTGCTTTAAAGGATTATACAGTACAATACTATATGATTTAAAAACTTGTACCGTACAAGTCCTTAAAGCCAAGGGCATAGTTACCTCAATGGGACTATAGAATTCCCGTATAACTTTATCAGTCTTTGGTACATAGTTATCATCTTTACAAATCTAACTTAATCTCTCTTTGGTATTAGTTATCAAGGATAAGTAAGATAGATTAATTATCTATTAAATGTAGGAATTATTTTTAATCGTATGTAAGTATATAAATAAAACTTATGTATTAAACATTAAAGTTGTATTTTATAGTTTATACTAAAAACTAAAAAAGTATGGTATAAAATATACAATTTATTCCATTCAACGAATGGATTCAAAAGCATGACTATCACAAATTTTAAGGGTGCAACGAATTGGAGCACAAATGGTTTTATGATTTTTGAAATCAATTTCACAAGATAAAATTGTAAAATTAAAAATAAGATCACTTATTTTTCATTTTAATTTTTAAACTAGATGATAACTCGTGCAGTTGCACGAGAATTTTACTATTTTCTTCTAATCTTTTTGAAAAAGATAATTAAAATAGTAACATATAATTAAGTTTTAAAAGTTAGTAGAAATATAATTAATTTTCTTGAATATAAAATACATTTTATCTAAAAAAATTCCAATAAATTTTTAAATATTCACAAGAAAATATAGTATGGTTAAAAACTTATAGTATGGTTAAAAACTAATACTATTTGATAATATAAAGATCAATTAAAGTTTTTGAATATTTAAAATATCGAGTTAGTTATGTGCTTTGTTATGGTAATTTTTTAGTATGTAAAGGAGGATGAATATTAAATTTTCATTTTTAAATGATTACTTTTTGAGTTTGAAAATTTGTTCTATAAAAATATTTATATACATATATATAATTCTTATTAAGATTATACATATATATATATATATGTAATTTTTATAATAAATGATTTTAATAAATTAATATTGATGGCATAATTTTTTTAGCAACTGAATCAAATATAACTAAGCAACAATATCAAAAAATTTTCAATACCAGAAACTAAAAGTAAGAACAAATATGATATGATTATTAAATTTGCATTTAAATCTTTATACTTCCTTCCTGGCTATAAA